>CM051238.1:133027430-135427430 GCA_027917425.1 Gastrophryne carolinensis | reverse complement strand
AGCAAGCGGTCCAACATGGCAGTGGGGCTTAACAACTCCGGCTGCAGCCATTTTTGCAGCAGGTGCAGCAGTTTATAATACTGGGGTCGGGCGGGCTCTGCCGACTGGTAGCTCCACTGATGCACCCACTGAGCCCGAACCCACACATTCACCCCCAGTCTCGCCAGTATCTCACCCTTCAGTCGGGTAGTCAGCGGCTTGGTCCTCTGGGAGATCAAACAACACCTGCTGGGGTCCAGACGCCAGAAATGGAGCGATGACATCAGCCCACTGGTCATGTGGCAACTTTTCCCTTGCAGCCACCTTTTCAAACACCGCCAGGTAAGTCTCAACGTCATCTGAAGGGGTCATTTTTGTGAGCGCCGAGCGGACAGCTTTCCGGGCATCAGGAATACTTTTGGGCGCACCTGCAGCTTGCAGCGCCATCACATGTTGCAAAAACAGCTGGTTGGTCTCCTGCTGCTGCCTGTTGATCTCATGCTGCTGCCTGTTGGCCTCCACGAGCGCTTTCACGACCGCCTCCATTTTGTCTGCAGTCCCAGGTAGCAGCCTGGCAGGTTTAATATAGGACATGCACAACAAAAAACTTTTTCGTCGGTTGCTCCTAGCAACGGCCTCACTGCTGTGCCCGCATCCTCCACCAAATGTGGAGATTAGCTCTGGTAGGCGACCGGGTGTCAGCAGTATAGAGGCGGAGGCAAACAGTTCAAAGTAAAGTCTGTGTTTATTTCACACAAAAATCCACAAAAGCATATGTCCATACAGGTTACATCACCTTTTCAGGCAACCGCAGCATAAATGATTCAGTCAGGCAAACAGCTTTTAGTCCTTGAGCAAAGGTTCTGTTCACAGTCAAATATGTCTCAGGTCCGCATGAAACAGCTTCCACAAGAGATTTCAGCCAGGCTCACAGAGTCTCACTCCCATGTGAGCTCTTAGACAAAGGACAGGCCACAGCTGATTCCCCAGGCTATTTAAACAGCCCGCAAAACCCGGACCTGGGTAGTGGGATGGAGTCCCACCCTGCTCTACTCCATCCCAGTAAAGCCGTCCCAGGTTAGCCTTTCGGCTATTCTAAAGCAACAGCAGCAAACTGCCACCAGCAGCTGATGCTGGAAATCAGACTACACGGCTTTACTGCACCAATGCCAGGTACATTGGTGCTACATACCTGCCGTCAATAACGGCCCCTTGCACCTTACCACAGCCTGTAAAGTGTTGCGCGATTTACTCGTGGTTTTTGTTTCCCCCAGATGAAAGAATTTAAAGAGGCTTGGAGGCCTTTAATAAATGGGGCCAGGTCATTTTCACAGCTGTTATCCTACCGAGCCACGGAAGGTGGAGCCTAGCCCAGGAGGATAACAAGGCACGAAGATCCTTAGCCATAGCAGGGTAATTAGCAGCAAAGAGGGAGTCATAGTTAGCCATTAAATGAACGCCTAAACATTTGATGTGACGCTCTTGCCAGGAAAAGTCAAAAGAGGATTTGAGCAGGGCAAGCGTCCTTTCTGGAAGAGAGATGTTAAGAGCTTGGGACTTTGAAGTGTTGATTTGTAGGCCCAATATCTTGGAAATATCATCTAGAGTGCGGAACAGGTTGGGGAGGGATGTAATAGGATTGGATACAAGCATCAAAATGCAAATTAAGAAATCTTGTGATCATAGGCCCCTATTCTTATACCGGTAATGTTAGCGTTAGTCTGTAGCAGCAAGGAAAGTGGCTCTATGGCAAGAGCTAATAGTAAAGGGGAAAGGGGACAGCCCTGTCTGGTGCCCCTGCCAAGAATAAACCGGTTAGAAGAATATCCCGAGTGTCTAACATATGCCCCCGGATTAGAGTATAACGAGGCAACCCATGCCAAAAAGGAGGAGCCCAGGACCCACATTTTTAATATAAGTGGAAGGTAGTCCCAGGCAACTGTATCAAAAGCTTTACGGACATCTAACCTTAATAGCATGGCCTGGCGCCCCTCCTTCCCGGCATAGTGGATCAAATTGATTGCCCTGCGGATATTGTCCCCCACTTGGCGTTGGGGGATAAATCCAGCTTGCTCTTTAGAAATTAAGGAGGCGACGAACTTGTTGAGACGCGTTGCAAGGACTTAGTTTCCTGTGTTTTAATAGTTCTATATTTGATATCATTAACACGTTGTAAGTGTCTGATAGTAGGCAAAGCTGAGAAAGATTATATTTGTGAAGGTATATTAATGATCAAATGTTTTGATCATTGATCATATGTTTTTATACCCCAGAGGAAGTGTCTGCCGCTGTCCAGAGCATGTTTTGGGTATTACCTGTGTTTTTACATGTAAACTGAAACAATTTTAACCGTCACCCTGTGCTAACCCGGGCCTCACATTACGTCACTTTTCTGGGTATAGATGGTATAGTTTGATGATGGTGGAAACCAGCAGAAAGTGTCATGATTCCACCAGTGTCCACTAGTTTTTTTTTGTGTGACCACTACATTAGAGGCAAAAGTGTTAGACACCTTTGATGAAAAATGTAGCTTAAAGTAGTAAGAACTGGTCTGCATTGTAAATCAGGCACATCATTTAGATGTCCTGTATATATCAGAATAGCTGTATCAACTTTTTGGGCCTTGTTGACTGAAAAAAAACGTAATAGCCTCTACTAATGTATTTCTCCAACATAACATTGTTCGAGGCAAAATGGCTAAACTTTGTTTTCCTTTTTGCTTGTGCATATAAAGAAAGAAGCCCAATCCCAAAGAGGCTGCAGAGGTCTGGTTTCAAGCTCTGGGGTCAGTGTGCTGCCTGACCAGTATCAGTGAGCATCCCTGATGCCAATCATGAGAGAGAAGACTCATTGATTGACCGCAGGGGGGCATATCACATATCCTCCAAAGGTATGTTATCAGCAGTGAGTGATCACATACGTGCTGGGGCCCAGTTGAAGCTAAAAAACAGGGATCACTGTGGGCAGTAAGACTACGAGGGGTCAAGTCTGCAGGCAGCAAGAGAAGTGCAGCTTTATTTAGCTTGCTTACACTGTTATGATACTTTATTCATAATATGCAAGGACTTTATTTCAATTTGCATCTCATTCATTTGTCTGTTTAGTATTGAGCTAAAATATATGGCCATACCTTAAAAAATAGAGAAGGTTTATTTAACATCCAACATTATTTTTCTCACAAACTCCAAAACCCAATCTTAAATAAAATCCGGTTATGGATCCTATTTAGATCATTTTAGTTTTGGCTAGATTAGGGAAGAGTTGGCACTTCTTCAAGCAAAAAACAGGTAAAGCCCATTATCCAATGAATTACTGAATGTGATGGGCAAACTTGTTCAGCAATAGCAGAATGCCTGAATTACATCGAGCAGATGATTTGGAAAGCCAAGCATATCACCATTGACTTCACAGATGTTCTAATGCTTTCAATGTGAGGATACTGTATTTAACAACTATGTTTTACTATTAGTAGAAAGGTTAGAAAAGTGGCGGGTGCTATAGCAGCATATAGTTACATTTTTCACAAACACAAATTCATATGTTGATTATGTGTCTACAATAAAGTACTTTGCCAGTGCAGTGTAGTTATGTTTATGGACTTAAAAATCAATATGCTCCTTTAGTTAATAATATAACCAGTAACACATTCCCCAATGTATTGTAGAGAATCCTTATTTGCAGTCTCCTCTGTTTATTCACAGTGATGTGCTAACTTTGCAAATACATTTAAGGGTTTAACACTGAACACAGCACTGGGATTTCAAGCATCTTGGGATTTGTCCAAGAGCCAATCTTTTGATCTATCTGAACTGCCATTTTATAAAACCTGACAAAGCCTTTCTGTTTTTAACCAGAAAAAAAGGATTTGATTGCATTTCACTCCATAACCGTATCTAAATACTCCTACAAAAATAATTTTAGAGCATGGATAACTTGCAAATTACTCCAATTTACCGATGATAGAAAGTTGGCTGGAAATATACAAGAGGAAGCTAACACAAGAGAGTGTACTCAAGGATAAAAGATCACACACAGCAATCCATATTATTTATTCTAGGAATTAATATGCAGAGCTGACATTTGCACTTGTTGAATAGTGTTGTTTTCTGAGAAGGACACCTTGTATTGCACCAAGACTTTGCTGGATGAAACAGGGGCCCATGTGCCAGACCAATTGTATCTTTCCCCCATCCTGCCTATCCTGGGGTGTAAAATACCTTAAAGGGGCTGCTTTGGGAAATGCCAGATTTTAGCTCCATTTCTTCCAGAAAAATGCAACGTGCTTTAATATTTCATCAGCTAATTTCAGATATGAGACCAAATCTGACCCTTTGGAATAACTTTTATAAACATCCTAAATTGCCATTTTTTCTTTCTTTCTTTCCAAAGAGGTCCATCGACTAGTACATTTATATAGAAACCCTCATTTTAAGCCCAGCTTTAAGGGGCTTACTGTACCTATTACTGCCCCATGAATTAAAGCCTTTAATTGTAATTCTGAGCAATTTTCCTCATTCTTCCTCTATAGAAAATCAGTGTCCTTTCTGCCAACATCAGGGATGGGAACGCTTTGCATAGCAGCTTGTTTCGAATGCTGAATCAAAATCTGTATTATCCTCTGGTTTGGTGTCTCATTACCAGGTTTATTGTTTCAGATAGATACATTCTGAAGGTACTGGCCTCAAAGCAGATAATAATTAAGGATATGTAATGGTATGTTTGGATTCTGATATTATGAGTTAGAGGGATTTGTATGTTAACACACTGCATAAGAAGCTAAATGAGTTAATTATATGAAATCTTGTCGAAACACATTTAAAACAATGACATTTAACCTGGAGGTGGAAGGAGAATCTATAATCTGCTTGCATCCCAGACTTATGTCCTCATTTAGGCCCTTGAGCCCTTGGTAGCCTGTCCCTGTGCTTGGTGCTTCTGGTTGGTAGGATTTAGAGGAGGGGGCACATTTTTTTTAATTGACACTGAAGGGGAAAGGCATGGAGAGGATTTTCATGCCCCTCCCCTCCAGTGGTGCTTACAATTTAAAAAAATGTGTATCCCCCCCTCACCCCAAACCAACCAGCCCATCGCACCAAACATCGGTGCTGGTAACCACGGACTCAAGGTCCAAACTTCCAGCCCCAGGCCCGAGTATTTACCAGCACCTATACTCTTTGGAACAGGTCTTGTGCTGAGGGCACCCCTGGAAGAACATAGGGCTCATAGCGTGTGGCACTGGGCTCTTCCACTCCTCTCTGTGGGAGTGCAGGTAATAGAGCTAGGGGGCATGTCATCAGCAGCGAAAGACTGGCCATAGGGAGACCCATGCAAATGTCCGGTGGGCCGCACTGCTTTGGGGCAGTCTGGGCTGCTACCTTTACTAACACTCCCATCCAATCCCAGCTTCCCATCCCCTTCACTACTCTATCCCCTCACCCAAGAAGCCCATGTCCTCACCCTAAGGATATAGCCTCAGTCTTGGAGCACACTGGGTGACTGGCCAAGAAGCAGCAGAGATGCTACTGGCTGGTCATGGGCAGACCAGGTGCTGGTAAAATCCAGTGCTGTTTTTTGGCTTCAGTCTGCCACTGATCACCAGCATGTCGGGCAGGTGGATTGCCAGAACCCTGGGTTGCCAACCTCTATGCCTGGTGCAGCAAGTAGCCCATGCTGAGGGGGGATGCTGCTCTCCCAACAGCTTTTCAGATTGTAAAGGCATGAGGCATGGCTGTACTCTTGATATACCTAGGAAAAGAAGTAAAGGATATAAAGGGTAAATACCATATTTATCATATTTAAATATTTAGTTTGCTATTTTTGTCATATCTACTATATTAAATCCATAACTTTCATTTTTTTCACAGAAATTGCATTCCAATAAATATGGTTTATGTTCTATCTTAGTAGCCTAATTCTTTTTATAGGTATTAGTGACCAATGTAACCATTTTATTACAGTAAATGTGTTATTGCTAATCACTGGCTATTTGTGAGGCAGTCAGAGCTGGAGCCTGATAAAATTGAGATGCTGGAGTTAGCCTTGGCTTACCACTTCCACAGCCCTGGTTTTGTTCCCTCCATGTCTCTGTGTCCCCTGTTTTGCACCAGCCATTCAGTAATGCCTGACATGGGTAGATGCCCTCAACTAGAGGTATATAGAGATATAGCAAGCATGCAACCCCTGGCCTGCACATGCACTGTGAAATCACCAGCTAGGCGATCCCATGGTTTTCACACAGAGGGGCATCTTGAACCTGGCCAAAGTGGCTGGTTTTCCTCTTTAGGATGGAAATCCAAGGTTAAGATAATACCATTTATTGGCTAACGCCAAAGGCTGAAATTGCAAGCTTTCGAAGCAATTCAGGCTTTTTCTTCAGGCATAACACAGATCTGAAAGTCATGTATTGCAGCAACTCTAACCTGCAAACCAACAGCTAGGGTAGATCATCTATTCTCCCCTATGGAGTGGAGGGGGCAGTATGGTTTGTTCTTATCTACAGTGCCTGTAGTAACTGACTGTAGTAACTGAAGCTCTCTGTGCCTGCACCGCAATGCCAGCTGAAGACAGGCATTCGAGCACTCCTGGCTAAACGCTGTGCAGGGCTTGTACAACCCATAGTGTCGGCTGAGCGCGATGGAATTCAACGAAATTTAAGAACAAAATACACAGTACCTGCACTTTTTTTTGCATTAGCCAAATAGTAAGTTTGCAGCGCAACACAAAAAATGCATACAAAAACTATTCCAAAAACTATTCCAAACAGGCCAGGGATCCCATGGCACATGCACCAGCCCCAAAAAATTATAACCAACCCAGCCCATTGAAATCTATGGGATAAGGCCACACGGTGTGCATCTGGTTTATGTGGCACTGTAGGGAACACGACAGCGTCACTTATATACTCGCCGGCACTGTTGATAAATGGGGCACTACCTGGTATCAGAGGTGCTATGGATTTTTTACTTCATTACTACACCTTTTGCACTGGGACCTGACATTAACCTGACGCTCATCTGGCACTACGTGGCACTAGCGCTTCTGAAATGAGCCCCTTACTCAATTTGGGGTAACTTTTAAGGTTAAACTCTATTGCATCTCTTTATTTCAAAAATGTAGAATAAAAATGTATCACTGAAAAGACTAAAAAGTACATTCAATGGATTTCACTAATTAAGCCCAGATACTGAAACGCTAGGCAAAATCAAGAGATGGCATTTATTTTATTATTTTTTGTTTATACCTAATTTAAATACTCTTTTAGCCATAGACGTGCATTTGTAGCAACAAATATTTAATAGTGTTTTCGCTTTGTTACTGGTGTATATGTGTTCAGAAACAGACTTTAATCACACAGTGTCTGGTGCTCTATGCTATAGCTACCAGATTTAGAGCGTTGACCCTGTGTGTGCTTTTTTTGATGGTGTGGAGCGTCAAGAGTTGGTCGCACTGAGCTGGCGCTACCTTTCACTCCCTGCAGCGCTGTACTGTGTTAGAGCGCCCAACATACATCACATTCATCAATGCCGGCCAGGTTAATACAGCGACTGAGGCGCTATGTTACAGCGCCCGATACCCGCTTACAACGTCTACTACTGGTCGCTTTAAGCTCCGCTATACAAACGCTCATCTGCTGATACCTGATGCTAGTAATGAACCAGCCTCTAAATGTTGAGGTTGAGCCAGATTTACATTTTTGTATTAGCAGCTTATACATAGTTTGCATGACTTGTGTACTTTCATTGGGTATGTTTGTAGATGCATTTATCTTGCCTGCCTTGCTGAGCTAGCTGTTCTTTAAGGAGATCCTTTGATGTCATGTAAGTGGAATGCCTGATTATTGCAGCCATGATTCACATATTCACATTCAATATTTGGAACATTTAGTAAATCAAAGGACAGAGAAGATTATTCCCCCTCAGGCATGCAGCTCATTCTATTACACAGAAAAGCATGACACAGGCTTCAAGTGTTTCCACAATAGCAGGAATTGTCCGTGTTTGTAATCTTAGCACAGACAGTGGAAACATATGTTTCATTTAGTAACCATGTGCGACAGGGCAATACATTTCTTTCAAGTAGAATAATAATTGGCATAGCAGTTGGAAGAAAAGAGAACATAAACTCTAGCCTGGTCTGTCTGTCTGTCTCTTGTTTAATGTTACAATGTTAAGCTTATGCTGTAACCAATGTGTCTTCTTGTAATATACTCCTATATTACAAACATAATGATACAAACCTATGGATGTTGTTGAGATAATTACCATATAAACAGAGGTTTAAGCTATGCACGTTACATGATTTTGATGGTAAAAGCAGGTACTGTAATACCCAGCGTCATTATTTATATTTGTTTCATTCTATTTGTCAAATTCCAGAACCTGTTTTTGCTCCCCTGTCCCACAATTGGTATAGGAGGTCACCGCCGCTACTGACAGTACACCACTGTAATAAAACCTGAATTTTATTCTCTACCATTAAAAAGTATCCATAGAAACGAGACATAAACATGGGAACAAGCTGCACTCGTTGCTCCACATTTTGCAGTGATCACAGTTTTCAATCATACTGTTACGTAAATATAAAATGAATACTTCATAATCATTGAAAATTCAATTTCAAGTTGTAATTAGGCCGGTACTGGCATTTAAGGCTGTTTTGCGCAACATATGTCTGGATGCCATTGACGGCCTATAAATGGGTGAGTGAACAGGTTGAACTTAATTTTCTTTCACCAGAATTACCCTTTTGTTATTCCCTGCATGTGCTTCAATTTACATAATTAAATTAAAGAGCTATTTTAAAAGGAGCAAGCACCTCCCTAGAATCTATAACACAAATAACGATAAGACAAATGGGAGATGGACATACACTGTGTGTATATCCATGGATCTCCTGGTATACTCACACTCTTATACCACATTCTTGGGTTGCAACCACATCCCTGCAATACCTTTAGGTAGGATTTCTGAATGGCTGTCGCAAGCAAGCCCCAAAGCTAAAGGTGAGCGGAGATGCGGCCAGCATTGCACAATCCATTATTTGGGTGCTCAGAGTGGAAAAAAAAATCTAAATGGAAAGTAAGCCCCCGATAGGCTGACCAGTCCGCACATGTGCTGTGGGGGCTGGAAAAGTGAGTTTTAAGGCAATTCCAGAAGATTCTCACAGCGGGACATCCCAAATCAGTATGAACAAGACACAAGATTTAGAGAAGAAATGCTTTCGCAAATAAATTTTACTAAAGTAAAGTGAATGTTCTAGCTGTGAACAAGAATGCCAGAAATATAAGCATCGAAAGTTTTGACAATTACCATATTTCATAATTAAAGTGAAACCTTTTTCTGCAATAAAAGTGTAGTAAATCTTGAGCAACCTTTGCTTAGTAACCCTTATAACTGGTCACTAGAGATAAAGGACACTTCCAATTTGTTAGAATCTGTCAGTAAGGTGTAAGTTGGATTCTGACCTTGAGTTTTGAGTCAAATCCGATTTGGACACTCCCACTGGCTTCATATGAGATTAGTTTAAATAAAATGTCATTTGTCCAAATCTGGCCACAACAGAGACATCAGCCTGAGCACTGACCATGTTCCTCAACACACCTGGGCTCAGCCAATTAACTGGGTTGATTAAGGGTTCTTATTATAATTCTTATTATTAGTATCATTATTATAATAATTATTAAGTCCAGGTGTGTTCACGAACATGGTCATTGCTAAGTGCTGGACTGGAGAGATATCACTCTGCAGGAATGGCTCAGGTTAACATCCCTGCCATGAGATTTGTGGATTGAACCACTTCTAGGAAACTCAGAATGAAATAGATTTTACGTGAACTAATTTTCTCATGCCTACTTGTAACGTAGTACATTTTTTATAATACAATTACTGCTGCCATTTAATGGTTGTAAAATATAGGTCAGTAATGTAATTATTGTATGACTGGTGAAACAATTGCTCAAAATACATCCCAGTCACCGGTGAGAATTATATGTAAAACAACAGAGAATTCTATAATGAATATAGAGTCATTAGCAAGCATTTGCCAATATAGTTTCTTGGCACTATATAATAGGTTTCCCTTTTGGCTCATACTGAACCCCAATAAAATAAAGCCAAAAAATAAACAATTTTAGTTTTTAGAGTTATCTGTTTATTCACCAAGCCAAACATTTCATTGTAAAACATTTCCCATGTATAGCATGGAAGCAGGTAGATGTACATTTGTGAACATTTGAATATGTAAAGAGGTTATCAAAGAGGTTATTGTGTTAAACCTTTAGTGGGATTTTAACATTTCGTTCCCTTTCTTGCCAAAAAAACTTGCAATGGGGCATTTTTACAGTTGAGGTACATAGACCATGGTCTATACAGAATGATTCTTGTGCATTAAAAATAAAAAGCTCACTGATGCAGATTGCAATTCACACCACAAGGACCATGGGAAGTACATCTTACTTCCTCGAATAATTAGCATGAACTCAGTTAGTATCCTGATCTTTACTTAAAGTAGATCTAGAGTCAAAAATAGTTTAACCCTGCTAAACCTCATTTTCCTTCTGTTTGAAAAGAAAGCCTTAAAATAAGCTTAATAATTACATCATATACACCTGACCACAGGGGACCAATAGGGTTCTCTGGACAATACAAAAGGTTAAACTGACAAGATGTCCCACTTCCAGTGGAACAGTCCCACTTTCAGGCCCCCTGTCCCTCCAAAAACTCTGGGAAAACCTAAATGTCCTACTTTGCTGACATGGGGAAGACCCACTAAATGCAGAGTGGATGTCTGGGTGGTTTACAACTGCTCTGACTATGTGATTGAATGGTTGAAATGGAATCTATGGACCAACATCTTTTAAGGAGCAAACATTCTTAGAGCATGTGACCTATAATTAAGCCACACACTAAACCACACCCCTACCATGCCCATCACCCACAAACTGGTTTAAACTGTCACACTTTGAGGACCCCAAAAAACGGTCAGTTTACAAAAGGTGCATGCGCACCCACCTAGTAAATCTGAATGGTCCCCAGCAGTCATATGCAGAGAATGAGTTGTTATTAGTAGTGCAGGGACACTGAATTGTATGGGTTGAAGCCTGTTTTTGGCTTTCAACTTAGTAAAAAGATGGGTATCTCAAACTGGAATTCCCCAGGGGGACAGGTTAAGCAGAGCTAAAGTAGAAAAGACTGTAAGCCCTATTTAAGGCTCTGTACACACCTCTGTGCTTTCTTTACATTGTTGCGCTGTGTTGCAATGCAGTTACAATGCAGAGGAAACATTGTACATTATTCTCGATGGGATAGTTCACATATCTGCCCTGCGGTGTGCAATGCATTAAAAAAAGCATTGCAGAAACATTTTTCAGTGCAACGCTGAAGGGGCTGCATCTTTCATTCTCCAGAACTTTGCATTCCCTGATAAGCTGTGTCGAACTTGCTTCTCCCATTAAAACTTGGCTCTTCTTGGTGCAACAGCTCATGTGTGGGCCAGAAAGAGCCCATGTTTACATACTTTGACAAAGGGCTCTGAATGGCTTCAATGGGAAGCATGCACTGCTGCACCCCCCACATCCCCAGTGGAGTTCACACCCTGCCTTTCTGAATGGCTGGGGCAGGAGCATGTGCCTGCTGCCGGAAATACAGCAGCATTCACAACAACTCATTGGATGAGAGCCTGTGCATGTGCTGTTGGATTGAGGATAGGTGAGTCAATACCACTGCCCTGGGGGGGGTTTCAGACAGCGGGGCATCCCTATTTGGGATGCCCCAAGGGAAAGCCAGTGGCCAGCCTTGGAATCTTTCATTTTCATTTGCCTGCCTTACTCTGTGTTTGCGTCCAAAAACAGAAAAAACTCTCACCTCTGCCCAGGAACCAGCGCTGAGGGTCTTCTATTCCCCTGGGACACTCGGTTCCCCCATTTCAGCCTGTTCTCTGCCCCACAGTTCAACTGCCTGACAGTTCACTGCAGGGAGGGGTCTTTTATATAGGCGAGTGAACTGACATCAGCTCATTCATCCAGATTAAAAGGCCCCGCTAAGCGAATGTGAGCGGAGTGAGAGCAGAAGCCAGAGTGATCGGTAGAAGCTGGGTGTAGGGAACGGGACTCTGATCCCCTGTCCCTGCACCTGCCTTCCGCTGATTACTTCTGGCTGCTAGAAGCAGCAGCGGACAGCATGGGACATCACCCATTTGCAATTGAAGGTGGTAAGTAGAAAAAGTACATAAAGGACTTTTTTCTGTGTGTGTGTTTTTTTATTTACATTCAACCCATTGTGAACTGGTAAGAGGTCTGTGAGACCCCTATACCAATTTAAAGAGCAGGAGGGGCCGGCAAGTCACCTTCCAAAAAGCAGGTGATTTGCCATATGTGCAAAGCACAAGTGACTAATGTGGGCTATGCAGCCTGGAAGCCTATAGGGCCAAAGTCCGGCCACTCGGCCTTTGCCTGGTCTACCAGCCCCCATAGCTGGTGCTCAGGCTGGTTTTACTGTGGGAGAGGGGACACCATGCCTTTTTAATTTTTAAGGGTTTATCCCTTAACACTTTGTTAAAAAGTGTGGGGTTTACCCCTTGACATTGTTCATAACTCTCTTTTCAGCTTGGGGGAGTCTTTTGGGCAGGAACAGGTGTCTACCAATACATATGTGGTATCATTGCAATTGGAAGGAACAGAGCTTTTACATACAATATGATTTTCTTGAAAAACGTACATTTTTTTATAAAAAAAAGCGAAAAAAACAATTCATTTTTTAACATATTTTACCCCCAAATAATTAGAAAAACCTGTAAAAATTAAAAACACGATACTTCATGTTAAAGCCCAAACTCTGGTGAAAAATGGTCAGGTAACAGAGGGTGTCAAAATCTCTAGGCGGCCTGGCAGTTAACCCTTTAAATGCCAGCCACATAGAATCTAGAGTGGTGCCTCTCTGGCTGTCAAGTGGCAGCACCGCAGATTCTGCATACCCAACATTTTTATCCCCTAGAGAAAAAAAAAACACACCCAACCCCATCTGGGATCCAGTGGCAGGGTGTCCTCTTCTCCCAGGAGGCAACAGTTCTCGCCCCCCCCGGGGGTATTCAGCAGGGCACAGAACACCCATTCCCTGCCACACGCACCGACAACAGACCGACAAACCAGGCATTGCATGTTATAGCCCAAAAACAAAGAAATACTTTTCCTGGAAATTCCTGCAAAATCACAGTTCAACATAGTGAAAAATGGTGAAAATGATCTGGAAACAGGGGGTGACAAAATCTCAAGTAGGCTGGAAGTTAAGAGTTAAAATTACCCGTGCTTGTTGGGCATTGTTCTGTTCAGGGAACTTTGCGGTTTCAGATTTAACTTGTTATTTTTGTTTGAATATTGGAAAATTTGTTTTTTTTTTTGCTTTTTTTAGGGACACCCTGTGCAGCCAGTGAAATCCTTGAGGGTTTGCATTCAGAAAACTGCACTGACATCAATCCTGATATGCCTAGAAAGCTTGAGGTGTTTACTTAATCTATGGTCCAGATTTGTTTGTTAGGAATTAATATCAGAAAGTCTGTTTGGTTTAGGTGCTTTTTAACACTTTTGGTCTTATAAAGGCCATATTAACGAGATTTGAACTGCATGCAAATTAGTTATTGGTCATTTTTAAGTTTATTTATACAGGTATATAAAACATTTGCTTTACTTCTTGGTATCTAGTCACACAGAAGAAGATTATACCAGGGTGGATTATACTTTTTTCAAAAAGGTCTGGCAACAAGTCAAAGAATCTAGGGCGTGTTTTGTGTAAATTCACTCATTTCCTAATACCGGAACATAACAGTAGTGGTATTATTCATTTAAAATATTGAATTTCTGTCTGAATTTCTGTCTGTGGTCTTTTGGATTGGTTAGGAAATATTTTGTAGTGTGCGTTAAGCTAACTTTATAAAGCATGGAATCAAGTTATTGAGACAATGGGCCTTATTTGACAAGCACTTCTGTGCTTGATAAATCAGGTCTTCTTGGTTATTCTTGGTACTAAAAATGGTCTTTTAAAAGAAGTACAGAACCCCATGTTCTAATTACCACACTGGAAAAATAGTGTCATCTCATCTGAAAAAATGCCCAATCACAGGTGTTTTTTAAAATATATATTTTAACAAATGCATATGGTATGTATTTGAAATATGAGGGATTTTATAAATGTTATTTGCGAGATATCTTAAACCAGAACACCCATTTTTTTAAAAATGGGTGTTTTTTTCTAGGGTAGAGGACATGCCGATTGTCAATGCTTTCCTGCCTATTCACCCTGTTAAACCGGAGAAATTTTACCTTTCTCCTTTCTCCTCAATCCCCTGGCAAAATTGAGTGCTGTGATTGGTCGCTGTCATGACCTGGTCCGCAGGCTTCTTCAGGGTATCTGGCCACCAATCACAGCACTTGATTTAAATGCTAAATTGTATATAAGGAAGCTCAGCACCATATGGATGAGTCATTAAAATTAGTAAATTCTCTTAAACCTGCAGACAGAGAGACATTAGAAGACTCTCAACGTTTTAATAAATACCATGCTGTTATTTATACATTTGAAAATGTAATTTATTAATTCTGGACTTGTGTGTTGAGTTGAAGGGGGTCTTAAAACTCAGTATAGTTATTCATAAAAATTTATGACGGCTTAAAAAGATTGTTAGATTGTTATCATCGTGTCCTTTATTCTAAATAAAATGTCAAGATTTGTCTGATTGTTTTGAGAAGCCATTGATGATTTGCTATGTTTTTGATACTAAGTCTTCTATTTATTTTAGAGTTATCCAAATTCAACCTCTGTTTTGTTCTAATGCAGTCCTGAAAAATTGTTTTGAATGTTCTGCATTTGCAGAAGTCTAAAAAGTGAAAATTCTGGTTGAGTGTTTTTCTAAAGTAGTCAAATGACTCAAAATTGCAAGGGGATACCAACCTGTCACCTATTCAGGGGTTATTGGCTGTACCCTATGCTTCTAAAATGAGTCAAGTTTTATTTTTTATTATTATTTATTGTTTAGAAGGCGTTTCCATTCCATTTTCATTAAAAGCCTTTTAATGGACGAGTCTGTGCTGTTATGAGTACTGTATGAGCAGGGTTGAGTGCTGTGGCTCCTTTAAGACTTTTGACAGACACATTGGCCCTGACTGTTTTTTGTTTGTTCAATCCGGCACTGAGTGGTGCTGCAGCTAAATATTGGCGCTGAGTGGTTTTAACAGGAGCTGACTCTTGCTAAATTATTAGAGTCCAGAGTGGAGACCTGCTCAGAGGCATCCCAAGTCAGATACCCCTGTGAAGCAGACTGAAACTCGAGAGATGGGTAATCCCAGGTTTTTGTCTATAGTTGCTGCCTCCCTGCCTGGTGCTGAGCCCAATCTGGCATGTAAAAAACCAAACTAGCCTTAGCTGACCAGCACTAACATCTGTTCCCCGGCCTTTCAGGGACAGTCATAGGGAGACTGACTGCCAAGGGGGTTGGCTTAGAGACCTGCTCACAGTAGGGAACCGTGTTTGGAAAGGTCAGAATCCCTTTTTATTATTACATGTCAAATTGGGCTATTTTCCCTACTTAATTTGACAAGTGCAATGATTCAGCCCAGAGTCCAAAGTTCCAGCAGATCCCCACCACCCTAATAACCGTCACATTGGAAGAATATTTTCCCCAGAACCCAATAATAGTACCTGTTTCCCCAAAAATAAGACACTGTCTTAGATGAATTTTTCCCCGGAAATATGGCACAGCGTGCGTCTCCTCCACCTCCCTGGAGCTCCCCCCTTACGTGCCCCGTCATTACGCCCCCTAGTGGTTACAATACAATTTTCGGGGGATGACTTATAAAACGATATCCTCCGAAAGCAGGCACTAGGCCTTATTTTCGGAGGATGTCTTATTTTCGGGGAAACAGGGTGAAGTTTGATCATTAAACTTCCCGCCCAGGACAAAAAAAAAAAATTATACTTACCTTTTGCCAGGTGTGGGAATCGAGTACAGAGTGTCCCCATTCACTGTTCAGCACTTTGAAGAACCAACTCCCCCGCTCTGTCAGTCACAACGATTGCCCACACCTGCTCCATTCCTGCAATGATAAGGATGTGCCAAGGCCTGGCATGCCCTCTCTATTGCAGTGAAGGTAATAGGCATCGCCAATCACTGAAACTGAAATGTGGGGGGAGGGGGGTGGCTGTATGGTGTGGGGGTGAGTGCAAGAAGCCCACAATGAGCAGAAGATGCCACAATTAGCAAGTGCAAGCAACCCCTATCCAGGCTCCACAAAAGACTTGCAAGCACCAATGATGTATTAAAAGTATTAGTAATCCACCTAGGCCACACAATAAACAGAGAGCAATCTGCGAGTAGACCCCAACCCAGAGCCTACAACAGGCAGTGTGACAACTAACCTGCAGTCCATTACCTACAGGATTCTCTGCACTCCTGTGCCATGTGTAGCTTTTCTTTGCTGTGGACAATGTGCAGTTTGAGGACAACTAGCACACAGGACATTAAAATGAAGAGGATTCTGCCTTGCAAAAGTAAACAATTAATTAAAAATAATTCAACTTGCATTATGAGATGTGCCTCTGGTGTCCAAGGCTAACAGCACCCATGGGTGACACTCAGACAAGCTGTTGGTAGATAAACACTTGACATACAGCCTAGCATTGCCATCAAATCATTGGCAATTTGGTAGAACTGACACAGATAAATGTGTGACAGGTTAGGAATTTGGCAAATGTATTATTTTGTCTCTTTGTGCTTTAAATATTTATCACATTAATATTAATTTAATAAATACAATTTCATTAACACTCCTTACAAAGAGCGTATTTGCTACTTATATTTTAGAATTACTATCCTAACCCCCCCCCCACACACACACACACACACACACACACACACACACACACACACACACACACACTACAAGGGGAAAAGTTTTCTCCTTAGTAAATATGGACATACTGTAATCATCTTGTTACCCCCCCCCCCTTCCCCCTAGCCTTAACTTTTGACTGTCCACTTTTTCCCACAGCCATTAGGAGAGGAATCCTTACATATTAGACAGGGGTAATTGCCAGTTTCTACAGATGTCACTGCATTTTGCACATCATTTGCACACAAACCAGCAGGTAATGGAAGGTCTGACTGTACAGCGTTTGAGAACTAAACTGAAAGCGCCAGTGACAGTGAGTTCTCACTGCTTTAGCACCAATGTTTTTATTTGTTGTTGGATAATAAATAACATACATGTTTTGTGCTTTTTCTTCCTTTATAACTGTGTTACCCTTGGGTCACTGGCTATTTCTTCCAGAGAATTGAGGCTTCACTTTGGGCTGACCAATGTTTGTCTTTCTGGAAGCAATTTGGCTGGCTTACCAAATACCCTCAGTAATCAATACACAGTCAAGACACTGATTCATAACTAGCGCCAGGTATTGGAAGATGAGCGTCTGTACGCTGTAAGCGAGTATCAAACGCTGTAACAGAGTGCCTCAGTCGCCGTAGTAACCTGGCCAGCATTGATGAATGTAATGTATGTTGGGCGCTCTAACACTAGTTCAGCGCTGCAAGGAGCAAAAGGTAGTGCCAGCTCAGTGCGACCAACCCTCAGCACTCCACACCATACTTGCTCAAAATCTGGTCGCTTTAGCATAGAGCGCCAGACTCTGTGATGAGCTGTGTGATTAATGTCTGTTTTTGAACACATATACACCGTTAACAAAGCCAAAAATGGAAAGGCATTGTTTTAACACTGTGACATTAACACTTTAGTGCCAGACCTGTAAAGACAATTCTGCATAAAAATATAAAAAGTCAAAAAAGTCAGGAGAGGTCACACAATGATTTGAGCAAAAAAAAATGTCAAACACGCTGTTTAAACACAAGCGAATGAATGGCCATTGAAATGTATGGGAGAGTGACACAGAGCCAAAGGTAATACCTGGCCCTCTGGAAGCTAGAGCGCCATCGCTATATGTTGAGCCACCTGTAATGATACATTGGACGCTACATGGCGCTGTTAGAGTCACTCACCAGATTCGCTTTCATAAATGTGATTTTGCGTACAGCGCCCATCGTTCATCCAGACACTGCCTGCCGCTACTCCCATACACTAAGATGTACCATATGCCTTTTATTGTTGATGTATGCTGCCCTTCTATTGGCTGTCTGCATCTCCTGACACCCTAAGCTATATACTGTAAGTTCTGGACTGGTAGCACAGCCAAAAACAAGTGATTGTAAGTCACAATACTCTCCGCACTAATTATGTGCCTTATATTGTTGGTTTAACTCACAGAAATTATAGTTATTGTATTTCATTGTATGGGCACTTGGCAAAAGTATTAGCATTTTTGAATGGTTTGGATCCACTTTAGGGTTGTTTGTTATTTGCACAATATGCATATAGGAATAACTTTTTCAATGAATATCCAGATCTGGGAAACAAATAGTTAGAGTATTACATACTATATATTCTTTGGTGAAATACTTTATTATTATACTTTTTATTAGCTCGGAAAGATGGAGAGCCCCAGTTTGTGTTTTGTGTAGTGTTTTTAAATTAAATATCTTTTAATCTGTCTTTTGTCGGTAGTATGTGTATTGAATAAAGTTTACATTTGTTGAGTATTTTTTGAGGTGTGCTGTTATTATGCTGTGTTAGGTTCCATAAAGGTTTTATATTGTGGTTACACACAGCAGACAGCACCCTGGATGGTGCACACACAGGTGGTACCTTCTCCCCAAGATGGCGATGCCCATGTCCCGGAGCACTGGATAAACAGAGGTGGACCACTGGTGAAGTAAGGCTTTTTTTTTCCTTTGTTACCCCCAGTTCTGCCTCAGCACCAGGGGAGGGTGGCAGGGTGGAGTGGCTTACCCTGAACTTGGACTTGCACTTTAACATGCTCCTTTTCTGGGCTTTGGGCATTTTTCTAGTAGATACTGTGCATAGGTCAGTTTCGTATTTAAGGTTAGGCTTGGTGGATTATTCTTTAAAATTCATGTTTAGTATTTGAAATCACAAGCATGAACATTTCACAGATGATATCATTAAATCAAGCCAGTGCATACCATTGAGCCCTGTCGTGGATGGTCTCATTGTTCCAATGGTTCTTTGCATCAGACCACTTCTTTTGGAGCTCAACTTCAGCATTTTTTTGCAAGCAAATAGGTGGACTACAGGTACCTCAATCACATTGATAGACCAGTAACAGAAGGGGTACTATATGTCAGGCACCACCTTGGTGTGCTCCCTCTGTACAAACCAGTGGGATTTCAGCATGCGCACTATGGGTGAGTATTACACAACCAGATTAGAAGAAATCTGCTGTGGGGGAGAAGAACAATTTCTTCTTTTTTATTTTTATTTTCCCAAGAGAGGATCACATTTAAGATTCCCACTGACCAATGGCAGGGGAATGTGGAGATGGAATCCACATTTCTAAGTAAATGAGTAAAATGTACAAAATGACTAGACTACACAATATAATTAACAGACATTACTCATCACTGGAGTGATTCATTTGAGCATTCAACATGCACAAAAATGCATGAAAACATCCACTTCCTATATTTTCCTTATATTTTTACATTTAGTGTTTTATACAGTTACAAAAAAATATTAATGGAGATATCATAACAAACTTTATCGACACATGGTTTGCTCCTGCTGATTTATAATACTAGATGGACTTTTTCCCAGCAATTTCCTGTTTCATTTACTGAAAGGGTTTCAATACCAGCAGCCCGCATGTTAATTAATACATGGAACATTTCTATAGTATTGTATGATTAAAATTTCAAGACAGGAAGTCTGCTGCTTTATAAAAACTTAAATATGCTTAAGGAAATCCCAGCATGTTGACTACAATTGCTTGTTAAATAAGAAAAGGTCAGTCTATAATTGTTTGCAGATCAACAGTGTACATTGCAGCAAATCTCCAATTTCTCTGGCAATCGTTTGACCTCATTCATGTTTTCCTGTCATATTAATTAGAGATGGATCAAATGGATTGCCTGGCTGTTGGAGTAATGACCAGAATTTGACCCAGGACAGAACAGTGAAGTAATTTGCTATTTAAAGTGTACCTACACTCTAAACCTTCTTCCTCTCATATCTCTCCCCCTCTATGCAAAAATGGCAAGATACAGGAGCTGATCCTTACCCACCCTGTTCTATATGAGGCCTTGGCCCCATCACCTTTCCAATTCTTGGCATTCTTGTCAACAAATCAGAGCAGTTTGCTATACCTGTGGCCGGATGAGAAGTTTTCTAACATTTGGCAAATTAATAACATGTTACATTTATGTAAAATTGGAGAGCTCCCAATATTTGAGCATCACTGGTAGCACGCTTGAGGACATTGTAATGGTCATTGACTGTGAATAGGTAATCAGGGTCACACGCGGAGAACGGGTGTGCAAAATAGCAGGCTGGGAACTGGTAAGTAGAGACACAGGTTGGGAATAGTAGACTGGAGTAGCAGGCTGGGAACCAGTGAGCAGGCTGGTAACGTATACACATAAGACACTACAATCCATTTACACCACCAGAGAAGCAAGCCACTCACCGATCACCCCAGATCTGGTACTCGACTCAGCAGAGCCCAAAATGGAGGAGGGTACACTAAGCCCCAGGCTGTCCTATAGTGGTTGCAGACTTGTGAAAGGGGATAAAGAAGGTAGACAGTACATAGCAAAAAAAGACAATGGATGGTCTGGGACCCAGTACAGACACCAGAGGGTCTGAGCCTCAATAAAGAAAATAGGGTATCTAGGCCCCAGTACAGACAATGGAGGATCTAGGCCTCAGTACAGACAATGGAGGATCTAGGCCCCAGTACAGACAATGGTGGATCTAGGCCCCAGTACAGACAATGGAGGATCTAGGCTCCAGTACAGACAATTGAGGATCTGGGACCCAGTACAGACAACAGGGGTCCGGGCATCAGTAAAGAAAATAGAAGATCTAGGCCCCAGTACAGACAATGGAGGATCTAGGCCCCAGTACAGACAATGGAGGATCTAGGCCCCAGTATAGACAATGGAGGTTCTTGGCCCCACTACAGATAATGAAGGATCTAGGCCCCAGTACAGACAATGGAGGATCTGTGCCCCAGTATAGGCAATGGAGGATCTTGGCCCCAGTACAGACAATGGAGGGTCTAGGCCCCAGTACAGACAATGGTGGATCTAGGCCCCAGTACAGACAATGGAGGATCTAGGCCCCAGTACAGACAATGGAGGATCTGGGACCCAGTACAGACAATGGAGTATCTTGGCCCCAGTACAGACAATGGAGGGTCTAGGCCCCAGTACAGACAATGGTGGATCTAGGCCTCAGTACAGACAATGGAGGATCTAGGCCCCAGTACAGACAATGGAGGATCTGGGACCCAGTACAAACAACAGGGGTCCGGGCCTCAGTAAAGAAAATAGAAGATCTAGGCCCCAGTACAGACAATGGAGGATCTAGGCCCCAGTACAGACAATGAAGGATCTAGGCCCCAGTACAGACAATGGAGTATCTTGGCCCCAGTACAGACAATGGAGGGTCTGGGATCCAGGATAGACTATAAAGGGTGTAAGCTCCAGTATAGACAGCAGAGTACAGACAATAGAGGGCCAGAGCTCGAGTACATACAACAGAGAACATACAATGGAGGGCCAGAATCCCAGTACTATGGAGGATATGAGCCCCAAAACAAACTATGAAGGACGTGAGCCCCAATACACCAGGCAAGCAAGATATGAGATACACAGGGCTGGAGACCACATGTTCACTGTCCTTAGACACATACATGTGAGACCAAGGCTGTGAAGTCGGTAAGCCAATGCCGACTCTGACTCAATTTTATCAGGCCTGACTCCAACTCTGACTCCGACATCTTCATAAATAGCCAATAATTAGTAAGACATTTTCTGTAGTTGGCCTTTACTCACTATTATATAAGCAATAGGGCAACTTATATAGAACATAAAGCATATTTAAAGGAATACAAATTCTGAACAAATAAGCAAGGTTGCTTTTAAAGAGTGCGTGCCATAATGAACAGATTTTTCCTATTAAATAACATAACAAAGATTTTCTACACCAATTCAGATACCCACTGTCTCCACGGTTTTATTTTGTTCATAGGTTCTTCCACCACATTACCACATTTATATCTAACAATCCCTACCTGCTACAAATACACATGCTGATTGCCTCACCTCTACAAAATATGGGACCCATATTTATTTCCCATCTCCCTAACAATCCCAAGTCGTAACTGTATTCTCAATACTCAGCGCATCTAAAAGCCTACCAATGCTAAACATACAATTAAAGTGCAAAGGTTATTGTTACACTATTGTGCCAGGCTATATTTGGCACTGTTCTAAACTGTTTTCCATTTTTAAATGGAAGAATGAAGAATTAATGGCCGAGATATCGAGGTTTACAGGTTCAGCTTCGAGGCCCTTAGATATGTGATGCTGCATAATATGGATAGGTGAGGAGGGGGCAGAATTTTTTCCTTTCTGCAGAAACTGCCCTGAAGATACAGAGTATAAGGGACAGGGGAGATTGCAGAACTCATTATCTATCACCACTAAAACAAGCAGCTGCTGCTTACCATTAATTACTATAAAGAAAGGCCTTAGATTGAGAGAGCATAAAATATGTTTATGATTAATGTTTCTAAACTTCCTTATAGAATATAACGAAAGGGTTTTTTTATGCTGGACTCCATAGCCCTGGGAGAGACAAAGGAGTAAATCACCATCACCTGAGGAAGAGCAGGGAGCATGAGGACCCAGGGAAACCACACAAACACAGCAGACATATAAGAGTACAATAGCAAGTGGCTCAGCTGGGAGAGCAAAGTCCTTGCAAATGGGTTGTGTATTCTCCCCAATGCTCATTTTACTGTAACAATGAATTTTGCAGATGACAAGACAGAAGATTACTGCAGAAAATAGAAAGAATCAGCCAACGGTGCAAGAAATAAAGCAAAAACCAAAGAAGAGGTGACAGGGAACCATCCCAATAGTGACAATAGTGTCCTCAAAATTGCTCCCCTCTACCTAAGTTAATTCCAATTCTTCTTGGTTGTCATCTCTGCCATGTATATGCCTAGATTTATTTGATTTGATCGATTAATTGGATGTCAGATCTGCATTCACTATACCACAGCTAACAAGTACTACGATCAGAAAATACAGTGGATTAGGTTTTTGCATGCTATTTGACCATGTAGCTTACAAAAATATTTTTAAAGTGGAAGGTCTAAGTACCTCCCCTCCCTGCCACCCTCCCCTTGCACTGAGGCCCGGTGGGGGGTTACAACATAAAAAGCAGCTTACCTTGCCTGGGAGCCAGCATTATTTGAAGGCGATTCTATTTCTGGGCCAGGGCATGCATTTAAATGGGCGGGTGGCAGTGTGCACAGAGCTGGGGATGGGCATGGGATCTGGGCGAGGTAAGTTGTTTTTGTATGTTGTAACTCAGGAGACTGGACTTTCACTTTAAATCAAATTCATGTTAAGTAATAAAAAAATTATTTTACCGCACTTTTTGTTAGGGCTTATGAAAAGAAATTGTAATTTATTAAAATATATGTATATTATTTAAATCTAAAATCTTTACATCATTTAGTTTAATTACTTGTTACTTTGAAAATGTATTCACACACAAATTAGTAAATGTATGAGTCTTTTACTGGCAAACTTATCAAGCACAGTGCTGCACAACTAATGCTAAACCAATGTTTCAATGTTTTTACACACATACACTCATGACTAGCCTTTTGTACTAAGGTGAAACAATAAAGAGAGACCACATAACATTTTTTTCAGCTTAAACAATGTTGTATAAATCCCTGAAACCACAAATTACATGGGTTATTGTGATTAGTGGTATGTGGTATTTACTGTGAGCTGTATTATATGCTCTGTGTGCTGGCCTAAGCCTCAATACACCTAATCGAGCCATTACCTTGGCATAGGTGAGCCAACTAGCTGCTTTATCTGGCTCTACGGACACACTTAGTAAATCAGGGCTTAAATGTCCAACAGGGATTGGTATCAGAAATAAACAAGAAGCCTCTCTAACTTTTAAGTGCTGTGCACATTGGAAGTTGTGTGAAACTGGCCCATAAGAGGGTTGCAAGTAAAAGGTTCAATTAAACATCAAACAGTGGAACAGTATTTAAGACATAGATGGGAAAAGTTAAAGTCATACTTCAGTCAAAAAAAAATACTCGCCTTTCATCCTGTGCAGGCTATCGCTGCTGGTCCGGTGGATACTCATTTACCAGATCACCTGATCCAAGTACTGCGCTGGGTGCTGCTCCCTCCTCCCTCCTCCTCCTCCTCTGGAATTGACTCAATGGCACAGGTCTGAAGAGGGAACTACAGGGGCATTAAAGTGAATGGAGATGGGCGTGCAATAATTCCTGTGACAAGGGGTCGGGGGGCACCGTAGTCCCCTCTGCACAGCAGTGCCACTGAGTCAATTCCAGTGAAGGGGGTAGAAGTGGCGCCCAGATCGGGCATTCTGGTAAGTGTGTATACACCGGACCAGCAGCGATAGACTGCGCAGGATGAAAGTATGACTTCATAAATCTAAATCATAGATGCTGTTCATGAAGAAAAACAGAAAAACTAATGTTACTGGAGTGCCTCATTTCTGTTCTCTTGCACCAAATACTATTCATATCTATTAGGAGGGGGATTCTGGTGGTGTGTTTTGGTCTGTAAACAAAAGGCGGGCCTGGCACGAGCTTGGCAGGCCACTAAGGATGGTGGGGGGGGTGGGGGGGAACCTGTGCTGCCTCTCACTACAGATACTGGTGGAGTGGCTGCAATAGCTGGCACGTGCCTGGTATGAATAAGCCACTGGGCCACGAGGAAGCCCCCTCTTCCATTTGGCCCATAGTAAGGGCCTATACATGATGTCACGAATGCTATACTTCCTTTCAGTTTAATATTCTAAGTTATTAAGTGTTATTCATTCTAAATATCTCTCACTTTAATTCTAAATTCCCGGCATCACAGAAATATTCACCCTAATTTTATCTTCAAGTTTCAAAACTGCTGCTGTCTGATAGAAGTAAGTTGCCTGTGGGCCAACTCCAGCAATGGCAATCATAGGGATTCAGATGACTTAACGACACCATACACTGCACAGAAATGTTACTGCAGCATACCACAGCTCCTGTAGGCAGATCAAAAACTAGCACACAGCCAAACAAACAAACAATATACTTATACTGTAATGTTTTATATGCAACAACACACCTGTTACTGTGGCCAGTAGTCAGTTCTTATGCTATGCTCTTTAAACGGAGATGTATGCCGTGCATGATATACGGCACTGATTGAATGAGCGTGCAGGCTCCAACATTCGACCACTGGTAAGGTGACTTTTGATGGCAGTTTGGCAAGGTTTCACACAGCAAGGCATCACAAACTGGGATGCCCCAGAGTCAGAAATCAATCACGTGAATAGTGAAAATCCTGGTTATTGGTCCAAGAAAAAGCTTTTCCTCCTGTAGCAGAAAATGTCATTGGTAGCCAGTTGGTGGTTTTAAAGCAGACCTTCACCCTGAATAAGAGCTTATCTAATATGATTCTCCACCCTGTACATACAGATTGCACACATTAAAAATCATCCTACCTCTGTGTTGCTTTCCTGGCCTAGAATAAAGCCCCTAGTAATGTTTCCGACTACAAATCCCAGAATCCTTCCACTGTGACAGGTGATCCCATCAGCAGCTTTGGCAAAATTAAGCAGCAGTATTTACCTCCCTAAGTGAGAACACTCCCAGTAACTCTTAAAGGGCTTTTTCGGTCAAAAAATAAAAAATAGAGAGAGGCAGCAGACCTCTGACTGCTGTCTCTCAGTGGTGTTGTAGCTGGCTGGAGCCAGGGCAAAAGGGGAAGCAAGACCTAACTCTCCCGCCACCCCTGCCTCCCTCCCCACACATCAAGCTATCAGAGCTTTCGGATTCCTTACGTATATCCTCCCCCTTAGCTTAGTCCCGCCCTTTCCCTGTGTGTAGCCCACCCCTCTCCCCAGCTCCATTTATGAACACATGCCCGGGTTACCTATAATGGCGGCATCCAGCGCTTCTGCTGCCCAGCCCGACCATCAGACGCCCACCGGGGGGATGAGGAGACCCCCGGCCCTGGAAACTGGACAGTGGTAAAACTTTTGGGGGGCTCTAAAGGGGGAAAATGCCTTCCAAATATGTTTTATGTGGGTGGCAGTTATTCGAGAAGCAGCCATATAAATTCTGCTCTTAGAGATTAGAGTTAGGCCTGCACCTGCATAAAGGCATCGTGGCATTTGGTGGTGCAGATTTAGCATACTTCTGCAGATGTGTGTGGACCAAGACCTCTGTTTTTAACCAGATTTAGAGACAGATTATAGGTTTGGCTGCAAGCTAACAGGGTTGAGTGCTGTGGCCACTTTAGGACTTTTGTATCCTAATTGCCCTGCTCACTCTCCCAGGATAGTTATAAATTGGTCTGAGCAGCTGCCACCCCTCCTTTGTTTCCTTATATTAAAAAATAATTAAAGCAAGGACGGAAAACATACTTTTGGATCCTACACACCCGGGTCATGCATTATTTCAGCAACTATTCCAGATTCCACTTTGTAGAACCTCAAGATCTAGATGTGGGTTTTACCCCACTGCTTGCCGTTTGCTGAACAGGAGCATAACAAAGTTGTAGCCACTATGGTTAAATGCCAGGAACTCGATTATTCTTTGCATTAGGCTTGGGACATGTTTTCATGGCACATAGCTGAAAATATGGTGATATAAATATAAATAAGGTCATATTTACTGTATGTATCTGTACAATGTTTCCCACTGTGTAATGTATGCCGCAAGGAATTCTTTGTCCATCACTGATGTACTTGGTGGATTACAAAGTGAATTGAATAAGGCTCTAAGTCTGTATATTATGGCCACTGCTAAGGTGCGGGCACTCACTCACGCTTACGCATGCTCACCTGCAGTGTTCTGTGTTTATAGGGATCACTTCATTCTTTTTGCACTTCCTAATGTACAGCTGATTATAGCAATAGATTGCAACTAAACTGTCTTAGAGAAGCTGGTGATCAGACAGTGGATTGTGTTGTGGATTTTAGTAGAGACTGTACTGTCTTTCTACATCCAAATATAGGGTGAAGATTAAAGGGACATTCCAGGCAAAGGATTATGATCCTGCTTTCTGCTCTCACCATGCTGGCTGTCAGGGGTTGCATCTTACATCCAGCTTTCATTCGACCTGCTTTGCCTTGAATGTCCCTTTAAGAGATTTAGGCATGCAACAAAAATGCAAACTTTGGTTTAGTAGTACCCTTACTGTCCAATATGAATATATAGGGAGGAAATTAAGAGGTTTAGGGGTGCAACAAATATACAATGAAAAAAAACAAACTGCATGAGTATAAACCTTACCAGATCATTGCAGCAGAAACTTATCCTGTAAAGACAAAGGTTAGTTGTGTAGTAATTGTTGGGAAACAGGTTGCTGTTCTGTGCCAGGTTGGGTCCTGGTTCACAGGGAGACTGAACTAACTGAAAGTGGACCAACCATGTCCTATGGAAAGTTAAATTTAAAAAAATAACCTATGTATAAACTCAGGTAATTAATTGGATAAAAATACTCACAAACAATTTTGGCTTCAAAGAAGAAACTGGGGGAAAACTACGGGAAAATTACATCTTCCTGTCAGAAACCAATGGCATAAAATGGCAAAGCTGGGGCAAATGCAAATGAAAATCACTGTAACAAGAATCTCAAGCAGCACTGAGGGCAAAAAAACATCCAGTAAAACAGTAATGTACCTGGGGTGGGGGAGCAAAATAGTTTGTCTTGGAGATTTTGGTCTGCTTTAACCTGCCTCCTCGTCCTTCATTGGAGGGATACACACTATTTGCTAGCAGATTCGCTGCCATTGTGCCAGTGAAGGCAGAGACAGATGCAGAAAAACAGAAAGTGGCATCCCTTGGCTTTGTGTGTGCACCCACCATCCAATCACTTGAATAGGTGGCGGGCGCGTGCCAGCTGCACAGAAACATGAGAGCAGCACTGGCCTGTGGCTGAGGGAAGGGTTTTTTTTTCCTTGTAACCCCCAATCCTGCCTCAGCCCCAGGAGAGGGTAGCAGGAGGGAGGGCTTGGTTTTGACTGGACTTCCACTTCAATAGCTACCCGCATGTGCGGAATCCGCAGCCTACCTAATAAGAGAGTTGCTTCACAGAAGTGTGCAGCTGTTTCCTGTTCCGCATTGTAAAGGGCTCAATTCCCCAATTTTGTCTTCCTCTGGATTTTTACCTATAGAAGAATCTCAAACCGGAATATCCCAGGGGCAAGTGTTCAAAGAGACACAAAGTGAGTTTTAACTTTTGGTCCACTTTACACCACAGTCCCAGCTTTTATTGCCACAAAAAATAGCATACTGTGCCCACAGCACAGAACTTATAGGGCTCACAAATAAGGTCTATATTTAACAAGGTTATCTGTGGACACAATGGGGCTGACCGATAGACAATGAAAACCAATGGCAGTTTTCTATCCTAAAAAGCAGTAAGAATTCTCACCTGGCTCTGAATCAACCCCTATGTGTTTGGCTTTGCCCAGTTTTCATGGACAGTGTCAGATTAAAGCTACGGATGTGCCACTCATTTACTCATGGCGTAATATATAGGGTTAATAAGCCCACTCAACCCACACACTAAAATTTGACTTCTCTTTGTTGAGAATTTGTGACTGTTAAAAGCTCTATAAACAAGGGCTGAACAGGAAGAGAGGCTTTAAAAAAGGATGTGAAAAAGTCACCACGGGGAAAATTTACAGGCTATAAATGTGCTTGTTAATTTCATGCTATCAGAACAAATTATGGCAGGCTTCTTTTCAAAGTGCTGATGATGAAACGTTCCTTAGGCCAATCTTCTGTACAGACCATTAACGCAGGAAAATGATGTGTTTTTATTGCTGTTTACTGACATTTGAGTTAAATTCATAGAATCTTCCGTGAGCAAATCACGGCAAGAGATTTCTGGAGGAATCTGTCTACAATTTCAAACTCAGTAACGATGAGACCAGTTTTAAAGATGAGTAAATGTTTCCATGTTCTTTCAAGCTCTATCCATTTCAGCTTGTGAAACAACCTAGTTGATGAGGAGGCAAAATTATTTTCTCTGTTTTCCATAAACATTACAAGCTATAAAATATTGTGTTACAGTGTTTACAGATAATCAAGAACTATTTAAGGGGACAAGATACATGAGTGAATGGGAGCAGAAGGCCTACTGGTGTGCAGAACCTGGTTCAGGGGACATTGGCCAATCTTTGCCTCCCACCCTTATTGGATAAGCCCCTACTTTGCGGGATGCTAGACATGCATACCCGGGTACAATTAAGCAAACAATATCTTCTGAGTGCTGGGACTACAAGTGGGTGACTACTCCTGGGTGGTTCATAGGTAAGTCGATGTGTATCCAAGAATCACACACACGCTGATCTAGATTCAAGGCACAGGGATTGTAAATACTCAGGGTCTGGAGGTAGACCAAAGGTTGTTCACAGGAATCTATGGTTAAAGTACAAAGGAGGAGACAAGGATATTGAGGGTCATACACAGTAGATCAGAGTCGCAGTACAGTAGATCAGACAAAGACACAGTCAATCAGGGTTCAAAGGTCACATATGGACAGGATAGCAAAACACAACTATAATGGCCACCAAAGCAAAGGACTGGTTATATTTGCAGGGGCAAAGTATCTGTGATTAGTGACCTTCCCCCAGAGCTCATTGGCCCACAATTTCCCCCTCTAACAAGGGTTAATAGCCCTAGGACAGCCTTCTAAACCATTGGACCATTCAAATTTCTCTCCAGCGGCTGTGCAGCCACTGATTATGTGCCTGATGGCTGACCTCTCTCTCCTTGGTGTTGTATGTCAGCGAAGCCGCCCCCTAGGGAACCTGCTGGTGTTGTGATCCCTGGCCGGGCCGGCTCTCTTGCTGGTCCGCTTTCTTTTGGGCAATGTGCTGCATGCAAGTTCAGGCAACCACTGCAGGCAAGCAACACCTGTTCCCTGTTACCTAGCAGAGGGAGGGGCTTCAATAAAGCTTTTTTTTGTTTATACGAAGATGCAAATTAAACATTGTTTGCGGGCTAGCATGAACCCCACTTCCAGGACCCACTGGGGCACGTCGACTCTTGATGAAATGCAACTAAACCATTGCACCCCCACTGCTTACCAAAGACCAAAAGCACTGCATCATGCATGTAAGGTCCATAAACAGCCAAATTAAGATAAGCATCAGGCTTCACACATGCAAAGGACCAAAGGCAAAGGAACAACTGTGCCACAGAGTATGCCTACACCCGTTTTAATGTGCATGACGGTAAAGGCCAATGACGGCAATGTGAATGCATTGACTACAGCGCAGTGCCAGACATCATTCACCTTCGAGCAGGGAGAGAATGCATTGCTCCAGCACAGTGTCAGACATCATTCACCATCGAGCAGGGAGAGAATGCATTGCTCCAGCGCAGTGTCAGACATCATTCACCATCGAGCAGAGAGAGAATGCATTGCTCCAGCGCAGTGTCAGACATCATTCACCATCGAGCAGAGAGAGAATGCATTGCTCCAGCGCAGTGTCAGACATCATTCACCATTGAGCAGAGAGAGAATGCATTGCTCCAGCGCAGTGTCAGACATCATTCACCATCGAGCAGAGAGAGAATGCATTGCTCCAGCGCAGTGTCAAACATCATTCACCATCGAGCAGGGAGAGAATGCATTGCTCCAGCACAGTGTCAGACATCATTCACCATCGAGCAGGGAGAGAATGCATTGCTCCAGCGCAGTGTCAGACATCATTCACCATCGAGCAGAGAGAGAATGCATTGCTCCAGCACAGTGTCAGACATCATTCACCATCGAGCAGGGAGAGAATGCATTGCTCCAGCACAGTGTCAGACATCATTTACCATCGAGCAGGGAGAGAATGCATTGCTCCAGCGCAGTGTCAAACATCATTCACCATCGAGCAGGGAGAGAATGCATTGCTCCAGCGCAGTGTCAAACATCATTCACCATCGAGCAGGGAGAGAATGCATTGTTCCAGCGCAGTGTCAGACATCATTCACCATCGAGCAGAGAGAGAATGCATTGCTCCAGCGCAGTGTCAAACATCATTCACCATTGAGCAGGGAGAGAATGCATTGCTCCAGCACAGTGTCAGACATCATTCACCATCGAGCAGGGAGAGTATGCATTGCTCCAGCGCAGTGACAGACATCATTCACCATTGAGCAGGGAGAGAATGCATTGCTCCAGCACAGAGTCAGACATCATTCACCATCGAGCAGGGAGAGAATGCATTGCTCCAGCACAGTGTCAGACATCATTCACCATTGAGCAGGGAGAGAATGCATTGCTCCAGCGCAGTGTCAGACATCATTCACCTTACAGCAGGGAGAGAATGCATTGCTCCAGCGCAGTGTCAGACATAATTCACCACCGAGCAGGGAGAGAATGCAGTTCTCCAGCGCAGTGACAAACATCATTCACCATAGAGCAGGGAGAGAATGCATTGCTCCAGCGCAGTGTCAGACATCATTCGCCTTATAGCAGGGAGAGAATCCATTGCTCCAGCGCAGTGTCAGACATCATTCCTCTTATAGCAGGGAGAGAATGCATTGCTCCAGCGCAGTGTCAGACATCATTCACCATTGAGCAGGGATAGAATGCCTTGCTCCAGCGCAGTGTCAGACATAATTCACCATTGAGCAGCGAGATAATGTATTGCTCCAGCGCAGTGTCAGACATCATTCCACTTATAGCAGGGAGAGAATGCATTGCTCCAGCGCAGTGTCAGACATATTTCACCATTGAGCAGCGAGAGAATGCATTGCTCCAGCGCAGTGTCAGACATCATTCACCATTGAGCAGGGAGAGAATACATTGCTCCAGCGCAGAGACAAACATCATTCACCTTATAGCAGGGAGAGAATGCATTGCTCCAGCGCAGTGTTAGACATCATTAACCATTGAGCAGAGAGAGAATGAATTGCTCCAGCGCAGTGTCAGACATCATTCACCATTGAGCAGGGAGATAATGTATTGCTCCAGCGCAGTGTCAGACATTATTCACCTTATAGCAGGGAGAGAATGCATTGCTCCAGCGCAGTGTTAGACATCATTAACCATTGAGCAGAGAGAGAATGCATTGCTCCAGCACAGTGTCAGACATCATTAACCATTGAGCAGGGAGAGAATGCATTGCTCCAGCGCAGTGTTAGACATCATTAACCATTGAGCAGAGAGAGAATGCATTGCTCCAGCACAGTGTCAGACATCATTAACCATTGAGCAGGGAGAGAATGCATTGTTCCAGCGCAGTGACAAACATCATTCACCATTGAGCAGGGAGAGAATGCATTGCTCAAGCGCAGTGTCAGACATCATTAACCATTGAGCAGGGAAAGAATGCATTGCTCCAGCACAGTGTCAGACATCATTCACCATTGAGCAGGGAGAGAATGCATTGTTGCAGTGCTGTGTCAGACATCATTCACCAACGAGCAGGGAGAGAAAGTACTGCTGCAGCGCTGTTTGAGACATCATTCACCATTGAGCAGGGAGAGAATGCATTGCTGCAGTGCTGTGTCAGACATCATTCACCATCGAGCAGGGAGAGAAAGTACTGCTGCAGCGCTGTTTGAGACATCATTCACCATTGAGCAGGGAGAGAATGCATTGCTCCAGCGCAGTGTCAGACATCATTTACCATTTAGCAGGGAGAAAATCCATTTCTCCAGCGCAGAGTCAGACACCATTCACCATTGAGCAGGGATAGAATGCATTGCTCCAGCGCAGTGCCAGACATCATTCACAATTGAGCAGGGAGAGAATGCATTGCTCCAGCGCAGTGTCAGACTTCATTCAGCATCGAGCAGGGAGAGAATGCATTGCTCCACCGCAGTGTCAGACACCATTCACCATTGAACAGGGAGAGAATGCATTGCTCCAGCGCAGTGTCAGACATCATTCACAATTGAGCAGAGAGAGAATGCATTGCTCCAGCGCAGTGTCAGACATCATTCACCATTGAGCAGGGAGAGAATGCATTGCTCCAGCGCAGTGTCAGACATCATTCACCATTGAGCAGGGAGAGAATGCATTGCTCCAGCGCAGTGTCAGACACCATTCACCATTGAGCAGGGATAGAATGCATTGCTCCAGCGCAGTGTCAGACATCATTCACCATTGAGCAGGGAGAGAATGCATTGCTCAAGCGCAGTGTCAGACATCATTCAGCATCGAGCAGAGAGAGAATGCATTGCTCCAGCGCAGTGTCAGACATCATTCACAATTGAGCAGGGAGAGAATGCATTGCTCCAGCGCAGTGTCAAACATCATTCACCATCAAGCAGGGAGAGAATGCATTGCTCCAGCGCAGTGTCAGACATCATTCACCATCAAGCAGGGAGAGAATGCATTGCTCCAGCACAGTGTCAGACATCATTCACTATCAAGCAGGGAAAGAATGCATTGCTCCAGTGCAGTGACAAACATCATTCACCATTGAGCAGTGATAGAATGCATTGCTCCAGCACAGTGTCAGACATCATTCACCATCGATCAGGGAGAGAATGCATTGCTCCAGCGCAGTGTCAGACATCATGCACCATCAAGCAGGGAGAGAATGCATTGCTCCAGCACAGTGTCAGACATCATTCACCATTGAGCAGGGAGAGAATGCATTGCTCCAGCGCAGTGTCAGACATCATTCACCATATAGCAGGGAGAGAATGCATTGCTCCAGCGCAGTGTCAGACATCATTCACCATCGAGCAGAGAGAGAATGCATTGCTCCAGCGCAGTGTCAGACATCATTCACCATTGAGCAGGGAGAGAATGCATTGCTCCAGCGCAGTGTCAGACATCATTCACCATTGAGCAGGGAGAGAATGCATTGCTCCAGTGCAGTGTCAGACATCATTCACCTTATAGCAGGGAGAGAATGCATTGCTCCAGCACAGTGACAGACATAATTCACCATCGACCAGGGAGAGAATGCAGTTCTCCAGCGCAGTGACAAACATCATTCACCATAGAGCAGGGAGAGAATGCATTGCTCCAGCGCAGTGTCAGACATCATTCACCTTATAGCAGGGAGAGAATGCATTGCTCCAACGCAGTGTCAGACATCATTCCCCTTATAGCAGGGAGAGAATGCATTGCTCCAGCGCAGTGTCAGACATCATTCACCATTGAGCAGGGAGAGAATGCATTGCTCCAGCGCAGTGTCAGACATCATTCACCTTATAGCAGGGAGAGAATGCATTGCTCCAGCGCAGTGTCAGACATCATTCACCATTGAGCAGGGAGAGAATGCATTGTTCCAGCGCAGTGACAAACATCATTCACCATTGAGCAGGGAGAGAATGCATTGCTCCAGCGCAGTGTCAGACATCATTCACCATTGAGCAGGGAGAGAATACATTGCTCCAGCGCAGAGACAAACATCATTCACCTTATAGCAGGGAGAGAATGCATTGCTCCAGCGCAGTGTCAGACATCATTAACCATTGAGCAGGGAAATAATGTATTGCTCCAGCGCAGTGTCAGACATTATTCACCTTATAGCAGGGAGAGAATGCATTGATCCAGCGCAGTATCAGACATCATTAACCATTGAGCAGAGAGAGAATGCATTGCTCCAGCGCAGTGTCAGACATCATTCACCATAGAGCAGGGAGAGAATGCATTGCTCCAGCACAGTGTCAGACATCATTAACCATTGAGCAGGGAGAGAATGCATTGCTCCAGCACAGAGTCAGACATCATTCTCCATTGAGCAGGGAGAGAATGCATTGCTCCAGCACAGTGTCAGACATCATTAACCATTGAGCAGGGAGAGAATGCATTGCTCCAGCACAGAGTCAGACATCATTCACCATTGAGCAGGGAGAGAATGCATTGTTCCAGCGCAGTGACAAACATCATTCACCATTGAGCAGGGAAAGAATGCATTGCTCCAGCCCAGTGTCAGACATCATTCAGCATCAAGCAGGGAGAGAATGCATTGCTCCAGCGCAGTGTCAGATATCATTCACCATTGAGCAGGGAGAGAATGCATTGCTCCAGCGCAGTGTCAGACATCATTCACCTTATAGCAGGGAGAGAATGCATTGTTCCAGCGCAGTGACAAACATCATTCACCATTGAGCAGGGAAAGAATGCATTTCTCCAGCACAGTGTCAGACATCATTCACCTTATAGCAGGGAGAGAATGCATTGCTCCAGTGCAGTGTCAGACATCATTCACCTTATAGCAGGGAGAGAATGTATTGCTCCAGCGCAGTGTCAGACATCATTAACCATTGAGCAGGGAGAGAATGCATTGTTCCATCGCAGTGACAAACATCATTCACCATTGAGCAGGGAAAGAATGCATTGCTCCAGCCCAGTGTCAGACATCATTCACCATCGAGCAGGTAGAGAATGCATTGCTGCAGCTCAGTGTCAGACATCATTCACCATCGAGCAGGGAGAGAATGCATTGCTCCAGCGCAGTGTCAGACATCATTCAGCATCGAGCAGAAATAGAATGCATTGCTCCAGCGCAGTGTCAGATATCATTCACCATCAAGCAGGTAGAGAATGCATTGCTCCAGCGCAGTGTCAAACATCATTCACCATAGAGCAGGGAGAGAATGCATTGCTCCAGCGCAGTGTCAGACATCATTAACCATTGAGCAGGGAGAGAATGCATTGTTCCAGCGCAGTGACAAACATCATTCATCATTGAGCAGAAAAAGAATGCATTGCTCCAGCGCAGTGTCAGACATCATTCAGCATCGAGCAGGGAGAGAATGCATTGCTCCAGCTCAGTGTCAAACATCATTCACCTTTGAGCAGGGATAGAATGCATTGCTCCAGTGCAGTGTCAGACATCATTCACCATTGAGCAGGGAGAGAATGCATTGCTCCAGCGCAGTGTCAGACATAATTCAGCATCGAGCAGGAAGAGAATGCATTGCTCCAGTGCACTGTCAGACATTATTCACCATTGAGCAGGGAGAGAATGCATTGCTCCAGCGCAGTGTCAAACATCATTCACTATTGAGCAGAGAGAGAATGCATTGCTCCAGCGCAGTGTCAAACATCATACACCTTTGAGCAGGGAGAGAATGCATTGCTCCAGCACAGTGTCAAACATCATTCACTATTGAGCAGAGAGAGAATGCATTGCTCCAGCGCAGTGTCAAACATCATTCACTATTGAGCAGAGAGAGAATGCATTGCTCCAGCGCAGTGTGAAACATCATTCACTATTGAGCAGAGAGAGAATGCATTGCTCCAGCGCAGTGTCAAGCATCATTCACCATCGAGCAGGGAGAGAATGCACTGCTCCAGCGCAGTGACAAACATCATTCACCATCGAACAGGGGAAGAATGCATTGCTCCAGCACAGTGTCAGACATCATTCACCATTGAGCAGGAACAGAATGTATTGCTCCAGCGCAGTGTCAGACATCATTCACCATTGAGCAGGAAGAGAATGCATTGCTCCAGCGCAGTGTCAGACATCATTCACCATTGAGCAGGGAGAGAATGTATTGCTCCAGCGCAGTGTCAGGCATCATGCACCATTGAGCAGGGAGAGAAAGCATTGCTCCACTGCAGTGTCAGACATCATTCACCATCGAGCAGGGAGAGAAAGTACTGCTGCAGCGCTGTTTGAGACATCATTCACCATTGAGCAGGGAGAGAATGCATTGCTCCAGCGCAGTGTCAGACATCATTTACCATTTAGCAGGGAGAGAATGCATTTCTCTAGCGCAGAGTCAGACACCATTCACCATTGAGCAGAGGGATAGAATGCATTGCTCCAGCGCAGTATCAGACTTCATTCAGCATCGAGCAGGGAGAGAATGCATTGCTCCAGCGCAGTGTCAGACACCATTCACCATTGAACAGGGAGAGAATGCATTGCTCCAGCGCAGTGTCAGACATCATTCACAATTGAGCAGAGAGAGAATGCATTGCTCCAGCGCAGTGTCAGACACCATTCACCATTGAGCAGGGAGAGAATGCATTGCTCCAGCGCAGTGTCAGACACCATTCACCATTGAGCAGAGAAAGAATGCATTGCTCCAGCGCTGTGTCAGACATCATTCACCATTGAGCAGAGAAAGAATGCATTGCTCCAGCGCTGTGTCAGACATCATTCACCATTGAGCAGGGAGAGAATGCATTGCTCAAGCGCAGTGACAGACATCATTCAGCATCGAGCAGAGAGAGAATGCATTGCTCCAGCGCAGTGTCAGACATCATTCACAATTGAGCAGGGAGAGAATGCATTGCTCCAGCGCAGTGTCAAACATCATTCACCATTGAGCAGGGAGAGAATGCATTGCTCCAGAGCAGTGTCAGACATCATTCACCATCGAGCAGGGAGAGAATGTATTGCTCCAGCGCAGTGTCAGACATCATTAACCATTGAGCAGGGAGAGAATGCATTGCTCCAGAGCAGTGTCAGACATCATTCTCCATTGAGCAGGGAGAGAATGCATTGCTCCAGCACAGTGTCAGACATCATTCACCATCGAGCAGGGAGAGAATGCATTGCTCCAACACAGTGTCAGACATCATGCACCATCAAGCAGGGAAAGAATGCATTGCTCCAGTGCAGTGACAAACATCATTCACCATTGAGCAGGGATAGAATGCATTGCTCCAGCACAGTGTCAGATATCATTCACCATTGAGCAGGGAGAGAATGCATTGCTGCAGCGCAGTGTCAGACATCATTCACCATCGAGCAGGGAGAGAATACATTGCTCCAGTGCAGTGTCAGACATCATTCACCATCAAGCATGGAAAGAATGCATTGCTCCAGTGCAGTGACAAACATCATTCACCATTGAGCAGGGATAGAATGCATTGCTCCAGCACAGTGTCAGATATCATTCACCACTGAGCAGGGAGAGAATGCATTGCTGCAGCGCAGTGTCAGACATCATTCACCATCGAGCAGGGAGAGAATGCATTGCTCCAGTGCAGTGACAAACATCATTCACCATTGAGCAGGGAGAGAATGCATTGCTCCAGCACAGTGAGAAACATCATTGACCATTGAATAGGGAGAGAATGCATTGCTCCAGCACAGTGTCAGACATTATTCAACATTGAGCAGGGAGAGAATGCATTGCTCCAGCGCATTGTCAGACATCATTCACCATTGAGTAGGGAGAGAATGCATTGCTCCAGCGCATTGTCAGACATCATGCACCATTGAGCAGGGAGAGAAGGCATTGCTCCAGCTCAGTGATAGACAACATTCACCATTGAACAGGGAGAGAATGCATTGCTCCAGCGCAGTGTCAGACATCATTCACCTTATAGCAGGGCGAGAATACATTGCTCCAGCACAGTGTCAGACATCATTCACCATTTAGCAGGGAGAGAATGCATTGCTCCAGCGCAGTGCCAGACATCATTCACCATCGAGCAGAGAGAGAATGCATTGCTCCAGCACAGTGTCAGACATCATTCACCATTGAGCAGAGAGAGAATGCATTGCTCCAGCGCAGTGTCAGACATCATTCACCATCGAGCAGAAAGAGAATGCATTGCTCCACGTCAGTGTCAGATATCATTCACCATTGAGCAGGAAGAGAATGCATTGCTCCAGTGCAGTGTCAGACATCATTCACCATCGAGCAGGAAGAGAATGCATTGCTCCACTGCAGTGTCAGACATCATTCACCATCGAGCAGGGAGAGAATGCATTGCTCCAGCGCAGTGACAAACATAATTGACCATTGAATAGGGAGAGAATGCATTGCTCCACTGCAGTGTCAGACATCATTCACCATCGAGCAGGGAGAGAATGCATTGCTCCAGCGCAGTGTCAGACATCATTCACCATTGAGCAGGGAGAGAATGCATTGCTCCAGTGCATTGTCAGACATCATTCACCATTGAACAGGGAGAGAATGCATTGCTCCAGCGCAGTGCCAGACATCATTCACCATCGAGCAGAGAGAGAATGCATTGCTCCAGCACAGTGTCAGACATCATTCACCATTGAGCAGGAAGAGAATGCATTGCTCCAGCGCAGTGTCAGACATCATTCACCATCGAGCAGGAAGAGAATGCATTGCTCCAGCGCAGTATCAAACATCATTCACCTTATAGCAGGGAGAGAATGCATTGCTCCAGCACAGTGTCAGACATCATTCACCATTGAGCAGGGAGAGAATGCATTTCTCCAGCGCAGTGTCAAACATCATTCACCATTGAGTAGGGAGAGAATGCATTGCTCCACTGCAGTGTCAGACATCATTCACCATTGAGCAGGGAGAGAATGCATTGCTCCAGCGCAGTGTCAGACATCATTCACCATCGAGCAGGAAGAGAATGCATTGCTCCAGCGCAGTGTCAAACATCATTCACCATCGAGCAGGAAGAGAATGCATTGCTCCAGCGCAGTATCAAACATCATTCACCTTATAGCAGGGAGAGAATGCATTGCTCCAGCACAGTGTCAGACATCATGCACCATCGAGCAGGGAAAGAATGCATTTCTCCAGCGCAGTGTCAAACATCATTCACTATTGAGTAGGAAGAGAATGCATTTCTCCAGCGCAGTATCAAACATCATTCACCTTATAGCAGGGAGAGAATGCATTGCTCCAGCACAGTGTCAGACATCATGCACCATCGAGCCGGGAAAGAATGCATTTCTCCAGCGCAGTGTCAAACATCATTCACCATTGAGTAGGGAGAGAATGCATTGCTCCACTGCAGTGTCAGACATCATTCACCATCGAGCAGAGAGAGAATGCATTGCTCCAGCACAGTGTCAGACATCATTCACCATTGAGTAGGGAGAGAATGCATTGCTCCACTGCAGTGTCAGACATCATTCACCATTGAGCAGGGAGAGAATGCATTGCTCCAGCGCAGTGTCAGACATCATTCACCATCGAGCAGAGAGAGAATGCATTGCTCCACGTCAGTGTCAGACATCATTCACCATTGAGCAGGGAGAGAATGCATTGCTCCAGCGCAGTGTCAGACATCATTCACCATTGAGCAGGAAGAGAATGCATTGCTCCAGCGCAGTATCAAACATCATTCACCTTATAGCAGGGAGAGAATGCATTGCTCCAGCACAGTGTCAGACATCATGGACCATCGAGCAGGGAAAGAATGCATTTCTCCAGCGCAGTGTCAAACATCATTCACCATTGAGCAGGGAGAGAATGCATTGCTCCAGCGCAGTGTCAAACATCATTCACCATCGAGCAGGGAGAGAATGCATTGCTCCAGCGTAGTGTCAAACATCATTCACCATCGAGCAGGGAGAGAATGCATTGCTCCACTGCAGTGTCAGACATCATTCACCATCGAGCAGGGAGAGAATGCATTGCTCCACTGCAGTGTCAGACATCATTCACCATCGAGCAGAAAGAGAATGCATTGCTCCAGCACAGTGTCAGGCATCATTCACCATCGAGCAGGGAGAGAATGCATTGCTCCAGCGCCGTGTCAGACATCATTCACCATTGAGCAGGGAGAGGATGCATTGCTCCAGCGCAGTGTCAAACATCATTCACCATTGAGCAGGAAGAGAATGCATTGCTCCAGTGCAGTGTCAGACATCATTCACCATCGAGCAGGGAGAGAATGCATTGCTCCAGCGCAGTGTCAAAAATCATTCACCTTATAGCCGGGAGACAATGCATTGCTCCAGCGCAGTGTCAGACATCATTCACCATCGAGCAGGGAGAGAATGCATTGCTCCAGCGTAGTGTCAAACATCATTCACCATTGAGCAGGGAGAGAATGCATTGCTCCACTGCAGTGTCAAACATCATTCACCATCGAGCAGGGAGAGAATGCATTGCTCCAGCGCAGTGTCAGACATCATTCACCATCGAGCAGGGAGAGAATGCATTGCTCCAGCGCAGTGTCAAACATCATTCACCATTCAGCAGGGAGAGAATGCATTGCTCCACTACAGTGTCAGACTTCATTCAGCATCGAGCAGGGAGAGAATGCATTGCTCCAGCGCAGTGTCAGACATCATTCAGCATCGAGCAGGGTGAGAATGCATTGCTCCAGCGCAGTGTCAGATATCTTTCGCCATTGATCAGGAAGATAATGCATTGCTCCAGCGCAGTGTCAGACATCATTCACCATCGAGCAGGGAGAGAATGCATTGCTCCGGCGCAGTGTCAGACATCATTCACCTTATAGCAGGGCGAGTGTTAGGGTGACCTCCATAGCTGCTCCCAGCCGCCTCCCTTCCCCCCATGCTTCTTCCTCGCATGGTCAGGTGCGCGCACGTCTCCGTCTACTAGAGGGAGCGCGCAACGGATTCCTGAGATCAGCGGGGAGGGTGATCGTAGCCCCCCCCCCCCCCCCCCGTGAAGAGGAGAGCCGGCAGGAGCCATCGTGCACAAAGGTAAGAAACTGTCATTTTTCTTTTCCCCGGCGGCTGCTGAATCGGGGGGGGGGGCACCCTATTTTGGGTACTCCACTGCAGCCGTAGGAGCCCCAATGGGCGATCGGAGCCCCTCTGGCTGAAGAGGAGACCCGGCCGGATCGAAACGAGGGGTCAGGTAAGTGACTTTTTTTTTTACTTTTTATTCTGTAAGTGGGGAAAGTCAGGCACATAAAATTTACATGGCTGGCGGTTAACTGCAGGGAAGGCAGCCACGTAAATTTTGGCTGGCGTTTAAAGGGTTAAAGTAAGATTGGAGTCACCACAAATTACCGTCATTCCCTGCACTACAGCCACTACCTCATTGAAAAATTTAGAAAGGAACTCACCCTGGTTAGCATTAGGGACATAATAATTCGCTACGGTCACCTCGGTGTCCTGAAGTGTCCCTATCAGAATCAAAAGTCTGGTGGATTTTGAGAAGTGTGTCTCCTGTAGGCAGATCACATCTGGTCGCAATGCTCTAATCTTGCAGAAGGCCGTACTCCTTTTGTTCGGAGAATTAAATCCCTGCACATTCAATGATAAAACAGCAGCCATTATTACATCAATAGTCACAACCGACACGTAGAGAGAAGTAGAGGGGCAGTGCTATTTACCCCTATGAGAAAAACAAAAAACACACAAAAAAAAAAATATGAATGGGATGGGGTAGGAGGGGAAAGGGAGACAAAGGTAGGAACGGTAGGGAGGGTCAACTTACAGTTGTGGGCACACTCAGAGAGGTTCTCTACAAAATGTACAAACACTCTGAGAGAAGAGCTTCCTTTAAATCAAGGGCAGACCAATGCACTCGCGGTCTACCAACTAACTCCTCCTCTGTCAGAGTGCCTTGGGCCCTCCTGACCTCCTCCGAGGGGTGGACGTGCCGAATCTCTCTGCAGAGTGTAGATGATGCCCAACGTATAGAACACTAAAGCTACTGAATGAACCCAAGACCGATGAGCTATAAACATAAATATTAACAACCAGTAGTATAACACAAGGCACTCAATAGAGCGGCCTACTCTCACCCAACGGTTAACTGAACCACAGGGAACTATCCCTCTAGTTCTCTAGAAGTACGACATGTATTTGCCAGCGGGCACATGGGGGTGGATCAACCTGAAACAAACAGTCAGTTATAGTGCATATCCTAATACAGAAACATGTAAACAAGTAAACACGGCGGTGTCCAACTGTAGATAGGACACCAAAATAACCTAGGGAACATATCAGTGGGGGGGGGGGGCTTATGTGGGGGCATCCCTCGGTATGAGGGTGTATGCTTGCTCGTCCAGTTATCACAGTCCAGGCCGCTGCCATACCTAGACCGTCTACATGCCAGATCTTACATCAAGCTAACATGGAAAATCACTATCTTAGCAAAGATCTAGAGTCCATCGGACGACTTCAGGTGTCATTAAAATCCAGGGAGGAACTCCGACCAGCCATACGCAGCACGTGCCTCTGCCTTTTGCCCGCTCTGTGGGCCCTGGAAGAGTCCTCCATGCTAGTCGGGGATTTAACAGGTGCTTGCCGAAGGAGGCCCGCTGATGTAATCTGAGACCGTAGCTCTTCCACAGATGATGCCGAGTAGGAGGAATCCTTGTAGGAGAATAAAATGCGAAAAGGAAACCCCCATTTATATTTGATCTTTCTCTCTTGAAGAACTACAAGTAGGGGTTTCATATCTTTTCTCTTAGCCATAGTGGTCACTGACAGATCTGAGAAAATCTGACACTTATGCCCCTGGAACATCAGCGAGGTTGCATTCCTCACTGTCCTCTGTATTGCTTCTTTAGTGGCAAAAAAATTAAATTTCGCAATAATGTCCCCTTGGCGGGTCTTCTGGGGGTCTGCAAAGGCCCAGCGCCCTGTGTATATGATCGAATTCTAACCGATCCACTGGTATCCCAGGTTCTAGCTCTTGGCATAAGGCTGTGACCGCTGCTCTGACATCCTCAATATGCTCTGGGAGACCCCTGAAATGGAGGTTGGACCTTCTGTCCCTGTTCTCAATATCTAAGTTTAGAGGAAAGGAGTGAATTATGTAATCTTAACTGACAAATCTCCCCATCTAGAGCATCCTGTGTGGCTGTGACCTCCTCCAGTCTGGTCGCCAAAGTAGTTATGCTTAATGTCACTCTTTCTAGCTCCTTCGAGAGGTGTTCAGTGATGAGCTTGGTATTAGATGCTAGGACTTTTTGTAAGAGTGTCTCAAATTGTGTCAGGATGGCAGCACTTACTTTGTGGTGCTGTACTTGTCGCGGCCAGCTCATCCCTTTTACTAGCAAGGAAGGAGATCTAGCTGCACTCGATCTCCTCTAACTCCTCCAGCTCTGCGTCAGTGAGCTCCGCCGCCATCTTGAGGCCGAACTCCCGCCCACCGCTGACCCCCCGAACTGATGCCACTTCTGACTCCTAAGTCACCCCTCTGATTTCAGGCACGTAGTGCGCTCTGTTCCGCAGTGTAGCCCCCGTCTGTATCCGCTGGGCCCGGAGCTGACCAGCGCATGTCCATCAGGCTCCGTCGCGCATGCACACTCCTTTTTTTTTTTTTAATGACTAATTGAATTTTCAGTACCATCATTCACTAGTTTGTATGTATATAACTGCCTAATGTTTCCAGAATAACCTGACCATAATCAACTGATTATTGACTTTTCTATCTGCCAACAAATGGAGTGACTTGGCCTGTGTCGATGGCTAACATGGTACAACAACTTTCTAATACTTGTGCTGTGCTATAATTCTCAGCCCATCTGCCATGCTTTACTCTGTTTTAGGAAAATGTTCATGTACAGGTTTAAATATCAACTTTGCATCTCTAGCCCTAGATGGTAAATTACGGATCAGTGATAAAATATCACTGCCTTATACAATAACAGTGTGCAGTTACATATGGACATGACACTATGTTAAATGGTATTTAGTACTTTTCAATGTGACTAGCTTTGATCGGTTAGTCAGTAGCATATGCTTCAAATGCTAACAGTAACAAACAAATCCTGAAAGAAATTAGTCACAGTGTATGAGAAGACAGTGTTAACAGATTGCAAATGTCATGTTGTAGAACAGGTTTGTTAAATTGAAAGATTAAATGTGTGCTATTCATTTCCCCACTCTTGTGTGTTTTTACCTGTGTCAGTCAGAATAAAATTGTCTCCTAACTGTCCTTTTAGAGTGAAAACCATGTTTTTTTTTCTAGTTGTTCCAGTATTGAACATTATGAGGGTGACTGACTGTCCGATTCAAGCATATTCCCTGACTATTCTCCTGCTTTCCCAAGTTTGCCGCATTTACTGGGCAAATTGTGGCATGTTCACCAGGCGATGACCATGTTTGCTGTGTTCTCCAGCTTTTAGCAGCGCACCCCTTAGGATTCAATGTTATTTTAGTCTTTAGATCGTTAGGTCATTCTTTAGGTCATTCTTCTTTCATCTTTCACTGATACTGCAAACATCAGATAGATAACTAGTACTGGAGAAACAACTAATGTTTTCATTACTTTTCAATTTTTAAATATATATATATATATATATATTTTCAAACAACACACCAACACACCTAATACACACCAAGACACCACACATACTATATATTCTGAGATCCATAGATGTGTGTTTTCAACAAGAGTTCTTTATTTTTCTAAATCAAATCTGCCGCAGCTGTTTGCCAGATTTTGCCAAACCATTATTGCAAGTAAATGCCATTTATTTTGCCACAGCAAAATACCAGCAGAGAGTCAGTTGCCCCCTGCTTTTGCGCTACAAATCATAGCTCAGTTCACTCGCAGGGAAGGGACACTCGTGAAAATTTGGTAAAAACATGGTAAATCTGGCTCTATATTTACATATACAATGTAACTGATAAAAGTGTGTACATTGCAAATCACATTGCATCTAGCCTTTTACTTATTCCATTGTCTTTTTAAATTCAAATGTATATTATTGGTTATTAATGGTACTTTAATATTAGCCTTTTCATGCTGATAAGTTTTAACCATTAACGTGTGTGCGTGTGGGGGGGGGGGGGGGGGTTGTGATCTGTGTGTTTGTTTGTTACCTGTGTGTTTGAGAACCATGTGCTTCTTTGTGATCAATGTATTTAGTTGTTTGTGATCTGTGTTTGTTCATTTTTAGTCTGTGTGTTTATTTGTGATCTGTGTTGGTTTGATTGTTTGTGATCTGTGCGTTTGTTTATTTGTGATCTGTGTGTCTGTTTGTGATCTGTGTGTTGGTTTGTTAGTGATGTGTGTGATAGTTTGTGATGTGTGTTTGTCTGTGATCATGTTTGTTTTGGATCTGTGTGTTTGTCTGTGATGTGTGTGTTTGTGTTGGTTTGTTTGTGTATTTGTTTGTGATCTGTCTGTTTAGTTGTTTGTCTAATTTGTTAGTTTGTCTGTGATCTGTGTGCGTACGTTTGTTATTTGTCTGTGATCCCTGTGTTAGTGATCCGTGTGTTTTTTGCGATCTGTGCGTGTTTGTTTGTTTGTGAACTGTATGTTTGTTGAAATTACACACACATCAACATTCCTTTGGAGTATACCGATGTCTCCAGGTGTGGTGTCTAAGGAAGATGATCAAAGGTTTAGGCCAATCATGTTGCTTATAAAATAAAATAAACAGTGATAATGTGCACAATGCAATTACTCAAACACATCAGACAACTCAAACTGCTGCAACCAGATTTCCAATTACTGGATGAAGATCTTGATAAGTTATCAAGCTCATTTGGTATGGCCTACCGCATTTTCTGCTGCCTCATTCAATAGGTCCATAGCAGTGAAAAACAACACAGGAAGACGAGAGCTCTGTACCATACAGAAACTACACCCTTATCAGAAACAGCGTAAGGTTTATGTTTTTACTTCTGAAGAAAGTGAGCATGCATGGCATTCTGCACGTTGGTTTTAACTGGAATCTACTATTACAAATACATGATTTTAGTACATAGCTGAACTTTATATATACCTTGAGCCCTTATAATCCTGAAGAGGAACCCACAGCTAATGGATATGTCACATTCTCTCATGTCATGTTTGTACACATTTATCATCACTGTCTTGATATGAGAAATTCAAAAATGCTGCATACAAAATGTTTGAACCATTTTTACTCAGGAGAGATGGCAACTTTCAACCAGCACAATTTTGCAGCATGTTATGCTAAAGCAATGTTATGAAGGGCTGAATATTTTTCTATGCGCCATGTGCAACATGAAATGAGGCAAATCATTGACTTGTCTGATCTATGCTTTTTATGGATTATGGTTATGCAGTTTATATTAAATAAACACATTCTGTGTAAAGTGACCTTGTATTTAAAATAATTTGCTGAAAATGTTTTAAGACAATATAGGAAATATAGAGGGGCTTTCCATTTTCACTAAATATGGAAATCCCCATCAACTCCCAGACTCACCATTAACTTGCATGTGATAGCCTCCGCCTGTTCTTACAACACAAGTGAGAACACCTGACCTGACTCACCTGGAACAGACCTGTGCTATTGCTTAAACAGATGAAGGGAGATTCCAAACTCACAGGACTAATACACACTAAGTATGAATTAACATAAAGGATGACTGTAGGAAAATGGTTGCAGGAAACTAAGGTGCATCGCCCACTTACCTGTAGGCCCATGTAGTGTGCAGAATCATTAGGTGGAGAGGTAGCTAACCTATCATGGCAGGACAGGAACCTGTTCATTTTGTGTGGCAATATAGTTTGTGACAGGGTGAGATCAGAAGCTATATAGGTTAGGTTCCAGTTAGAGCTAGATCAATTGTTCTAGAAGTAAAACCAGAGAGAAGGGCACAGGCTGGAACTAAGCCAGAGGGCAACCACTGGAACCTGCGAAGGACGATGCCCAGCTAAGTGTTACCTGTGAGTGTGCATTAGGCTGAGATATGACAGTATGAATCTTTACGAGGGCAGCAAGCCTTAGTAATATTGAATGAAGTTTGTACAGTATATGTGGTATTGAGAATACAACTGAATAGAATGGGGCTACTGAATTGTTCTGTGATGGTGGGTGAAGTTGCCCTTTAATAAAGTGGAACCATTTTTTTACTGCTGCAAGAGTGCATTAGAGACTCTGACTGCATGCACATACCACAGGACACTTCAGGGTCCAAGAAAAAACTCCACCCACTCCTGGTGTCACCTCCAGGCTCATGTTTGCAGCCCCTAGAAAATTAGCATACAGCCACACATAAACTTCCTCCTGCCTTATTCCCCCTGGGACTAGAGTAAAATGAGCCATTTCATCTCAAAATCTCACATTATATGTATATACCTGCAGATCCAACTTTCCTTAAAACTCCACTTGGTGCACTGGTGCATCGTTCTATCTTGAAATGTTAAATGCTTTTCAATGGCTTCTTTGTGATATATAACAATAGGCTGAGCTGTGATGTGCCAGGTAATGATTGCTACATCTGTATAGTTGCTTTCCTCTATTTAATTTTAGGGTTGAGGCTGAGCTGAGATGTACATGTCGTGGTATAACTTCGTAAGCATGATCTGGTGTGGTTAGAGACAGCTGTGGGACCTCTGTGGCTTGCCATGCTCAGAGCACCAAGGGACAGAGTGACTGTTGGACCACTTTTTGGGATGGTCCTGAAGAAATGAAATAGAAATGAAGACACACTTTGGAGCCCTGCTACGGATTCTACTGAGCACTGCAGGAAATTGAAGAGCGTCACACGAGACAGGCTTCGGGTGAGCTGCTTGCTGCTTTATTATTGGAGTTAGGTTTAGAGTTCCTTTAACCCTTTAAGTGCCAAGCCCATAACTGCCCCCCCCTGCTTGTGTAAAAAATAATGTAAAGAAACACATGACCCCTCGGCTGGGTCTTCTCTTCACCCTGGGGGTATCCAATTACCCCCACGGGGCTCTTCTGGCTTCAGAAGGGGGCAAAAAATAGCCCCTTGCTTCAGCAGCCTCTGCTGATAAGAGACCCCTATACCAGTTCACATTAGACCCCTAGACTTAGGAGGCTGGCAAGTCGCCTGTGGCTAGTGGGTGACTTGACATTAACCCCCGGCCCCTCATTACCTACATCCCTACCTGCAAGCCTAGAGGGGGCAGAAAAGCCCAGGGATATGAGGCTTTGGGGCTTGTAGCCGGTAGGGTGGGGGCCACCAAAGCTGGCCCCTGTGCCCTGTTCTACAAGCCCCATAGCTGGTACCTGGGCTGGTTATGCTGGGTAGGGGGACCTCACATCATTTTTGGGGTGGATTTTTAAGGGTTTTAACCCTTAAAATTCCCTAAAAAAATTAGGTCCCCTACCCCGGGAGGGAGGACCCTATGTCATTTATTTTTAAATTAACCCTTTGTTACCTGTCACTCAGCAGCTATAAAAAGGCTTCCAACAGCAGCAGGAGAGCAGAAGCCAAAGTGATCAACATGGGACACAGTGCTTTGGGATGGATGGGAGGTAAGTTTTAAAAAAACAATAATAATAATAAAATACATTTTTCTGTGTTCCTGCCTCCCCGGAGCCCAGGAGGGGAGGCAGAAAGGTTCGGGCCATTTGGCTGTGCGGGCTTATAGCAGGGAGGGGGCCACCAAAGCTGTTAAACCCCAGACTCTGCTTAAAAACACAATATATAATTTTACTGGGTAAACCTGGAAATCCCTTCAAAAATCCAAGTTGAACATGTGTAGCGCAAAATAGTGAAACATGGTCTGGCAACAAAGGGTGACAAAAACTCTAGGTAGGCTGGCACTTAAAGGGTTAACGTGGACCTATTATTCAAAATTCAACTTTATTTCTTTACATTTTGTATAATAGTATATTGTTATATATTATATTCTATTAATAACTAGTCAAAGTGCAATTTCTGGGGAAATTGTGTGAAGTGTTCTTGCATCCACCAGTTCTCTACAACTGGAGTGGGCAGAGTAACTGGGTGGAGTGACTTGAGTAACTGTTGTGTGGTTGGAGTGGCTGGAGTAACTGTGGAAAGGTTTGACTGGGCAGAGTAACTATATGGATTGTTCTGAGTGAGTAAAGATAGTAGGCATTAAATGATGAAGTATTTATATCTTGCTAAATGACTGGCTATGTCATTTGTCTAACCTGTTTTCCATAACATGTTTTCATGGGGAGTTTTCCTGAGACTGGCTGTGTAGGCGGAGCAGCTGTAAAATGTTTGTATCGAGCCTGGCTGCAGGTGTGTTCCTATGGCAACTCATTCTGAGGTAGCAAGAGAATGCACTTTAAAACACATTTCTAATTCACTGGTGGTTGCCATATTCAAATGGCTGTAGCTTCAAAAGTATACATCCTACAGCAAAGAGCTTTATACTGTAAGAATCACAAGAGCCAGGCCTACAATGTGTTATATAGCAGGTAGCATAGCATCTATTCAAAATGAAGGCACAGTCGCAGTTTAGAAATTGCCATTCAAATTTGGGGTGTCTAGAGTGGAGTTTAAATGAATGTCAATGGGAGGTGTGAGTTGCAAACAAAAGGTCATATTGTGAAAACTGTTAGGGCTATGGCTTAGCCTTGGACATTTTTAGTGGCAGCAGGGATAGCTGAACGTTTTGATATAAGATTTGTGTAGGTGGGCTTAAAAATGAGGGAGAGGTCGCAGTTTAGAAATCATGTCCTGATTTTTCACTTCACACTCATCTCCCAATCTAGTTTTGAACATTCCTCCCATTCATTCCTATGGGAAAATTGCGCCAGAAAAACGCCAATATTTCGGAAACTGTTTTGCGAAACGTTCCACAAAGTAATAGCACACCATTCGGGAACGATCCGCACATTTTGGTATATTATGGTCTATGTAGTGTAAAAACTGTGGGAGGAGTTACAGTGCAAAATATGGCTATAATAAGAATAATATATATGTGAGAGAACAATAAGTGATCTTGCCACGCAAGAATACTTAATAATAATATTATATTTTTATAAAGTGCAGCACTATTCTTGTAATATGCAGCCAAATCTTTGCTGATCTTGCTCCATTAACCCTTTCGCTGCCAGCCTACCTGCAGCTTTTGTCACCCTCTGTTGCCAGACCATGTTTCACTGTTTTGCACTACACATGTTCAACTGTGATTTTTGAAAGGATTCTAGGGATTTTCCAGGAAAATGATAAATTGTTTTTTTCAGCAGAGTCTGGGCTTTAACATGAAATGTCTTGTTTGTAATTTTTAGGTGTATTCTCAATATTTTTGGGTGAAATATGTGGAAAAAAAAATTAAAAAAATATTTTTTTACAATTTGTAGTGTTTTTTTGTAATAAAAAATGTAAGTTTGTCAATAAAATCTTATTGCGTGTGAAATCCCAATTTCTGCCGGTTACAGCGATACCACATATGTATAGGTAGACACCCTTTCCTGCCCAGGAGACTCCCCCCAAACTGAAATAGCGCTTTAGGGAATTTTCAGATAAAATACAACTATGCAATGCAATATGTGCACCTTGCAGTTTTACCAGAAAAAACAATCCTTTACATTTGAAATACCCCCAACAAACTATATATTCTCTGGAAGTACACACCTCAAGCTTTCTAGGTGTACCAGGCGTGTTGATGTGCCCATAGTTTTCTGGAAGTAATTCCTCAATGTATTCTTTGGTTGCAAAGAGTTTCCCTCAAAAATGGATAAAAAAGCAGAATCAAAGCCACATTTTCCTAAAAAAAACTATATACAAACAAGAAAAAACATCTGAAAAAGCAACATCCCCCGAACAGAACAACACCCAACATGCATAGGTTCTGTCAAGGGAAGAGTTGCCAAACACCCCAAAGTAAAGCATGTGCGTAATGGTAATTTTACTTGAAAATTTCGGTTCTGCAGACAAAGTGCGCACCTTGCGATTTTTCAACCAAAACAACCCTTTACATTTGGAATATCCCCCATAAACCATAAATTCCCTGAAAGTACACATGTTAAGCTTTCTAAGCGTACCCAGCTTGTTGTAGTGGGCTCATCTTTCTGGAATTAATCCCTCAAAGAATTCTTTGGTTGCACAGGGTTTCCCTAAAAAATGTATAAAAAAGCTGAATAAAAAACACCTTTTCCTAAAATATAAATATGCAAACCAGAAAAAACAAGCTAAGTCTGAAAGGGCAAGGTCCCCCGAACAGAACAATACTTAACATGCATAGCTACTTTTAACCCTTTTAATTGCCAGCCTACTTGAGATTTTGTCACCCTCTGTTGACAGGTCATTTTTCCCCATTTTGCGCCATGTTTTGCGCAATTTTTGCTGGAATTTTCAGGAAAATTATATTTATATTTTTTTGCAGCAGAGTTTAGGCTTTAACATGAAATGTCTTGTTTGTAAATTTTATTTTGTTTTTTACAATATTATTAAGTAAAAAAAAAAAAAAATTAAGTAAAAACATTTTTAGAAAATTGACTCCTTTATTTTAAATAAAAAATGTATTTTATTAAGGAAAAGCATATTGCATGTGAAAGCCCTATTTCTACCGATTAGAACGGTACCACATATTTATCGGTAGCCCCCCGTTCCTGCCCAGGAGACCCCCCTAACTGAAACAAGTACTTTATAACATTTTATAACATTTACAAATAAAATATAACTACCATCCACACAACAAAGGGTTAAATCGAGAAAAAAAAATGACATAGGGTCCCCCCTCCCGGGGGGGGACCCCATTTTTTTGGGGGGGGATTTTTAAGGGTTAAAAACCCTTAAAAATCCCAAAAAAATTGACATGGGGTCCCCCTTACCCAAAGTAACCAGCCCGGGACCAGCTATGCAGGCTTTTGTGGCCCCTGGCCCTGCAGGCTACAAGCCCGCATAGCCCGTGGGCCCGGGCTCTTCTGCCCCCCCTGGGCTTTGGGGAAGCAGGTAATGGGGGTGCCAGGGGGTGCCAGGGGTTAATGGCAAGTCACCCGCTAGTCACAGGTGACTTGCCACCTCCCCCAGCCTTGTGAACTGGTATAGGGGTCATGGACCCCTTACCAGTTCACAAGGGGTTAAATGTAAAAAAAAACACACATACGCAAAAAGAAAAAATTATTTTATTAGCACTGTGTCCCTCAGCGATCACTGGCTTCTGCTCACCTGCCGGGGGGGCCCCATTTTTTGGGGGGATTTTTAAGGGTTAAAAACCCTTAAAAATCCCCCCAAAAATGACATGGGGTCCCCCTTACCCAAAGTAACCAGCCCGGGACCAGCTATGGGGGCTTGTAGGCACAGAGTGGGGGGGGGCAGCTTTTGTGGCCCCCCCACCCTGCAGCCTACGAGCCCACATAGCCTATGTGGGCCCGGGCTCTTCTGCCCCCCCGGGCTTTGGAGAGGCAGGTAATGGGGTGGCGGGGGTTAATGACTTGCCAACCCCCCCAGCCTTGTGAACTGGTATAAGGGGTCTCATGGACCCCTTACCAGTTCACAAGGGGTTAAATATTGAATAAAAAAAACACAGACACATAAATAAAAAAAAATGATCTTTATTATTTTTTTTTTTAACGTTACTCACCTCTGATCCTGTGTCCCCCCCGGCGATCTCTGCTGACAGTCTGCTTGCGTGTTTGGAAGAGCCTGGGGAGGCGGGGGGGCGATCACAGCCCTCTCCTCCTCCTCTGCTCTCTGCTCCAAGCACCGAGCAGACTGATTCAGAGTCTCGGGTGCTGGAGGTAAGAAGCTGGCTGCTGGTGACATCACAGGGGGCGGGGCTAGCAGTCACGATCCAAGAAGTGGGGGGAGAAAGCATTTTCTGCCCTCTCCTGCCCCCCCCCCCCCCCCCCAGTGAAGAGAAGACCCGGCGGGAGGCAGCGCATCTGCAGGTAAGTAAATGTCATTTTTATATATTTTTTTACAGTTAGCAGCTGCTGCTGCCGAAGCGGGGGGAGGCGCCTATTCCGGGGGCTCTCCTGGAGCCATCCGAGCCCCCACAGGGGGCACCAAATTAAAGAGGAGACCCGGCCGGATCCAACGAGGGGTCAGGTGAGTATTTTTCATTTTTATTTTTTTAACTAGCAGCAGGGAAAGTCGAGCACGTAACACCTACGGGCTTGGCACTTAAGGCCCAGACAAGCCAGCACGTAGGTGTTACGTGCTTGGCAACAAAAGGGTTAACAATCCAAAAAAGAAGAGAAATGGAACTGCTTTTGAAGTTGATTCAGAAGAACATCAAATACAGATGGGCTTTCCCCTTTTGTTTTACCTGTACTTTAAAAGGCAAGACTTATTCCTTTGCAACTTGCAACTTCAGCCTCTTTCTCCTTTATGGAAGAAGAATACATTTGTGAGAACCTTTAAGCTTTCCAGAGTGGATACCCGAGTTGAAGATTCTATCACTTCCTACTGTTTTTTTCAGCATTTAGTTTCAACATCTAGGTTGATGTGTTTTAACACTTTGATCCTAATAGAAGGATTATGAGAAGAGAATAAATACTTATAGTAAAACTAAGTAACATTCATGAATAATTTGGTATTGTTAATATTAATATAAGTGCTTAACCAGGATTTGAGGGTTAGAGATGTTTTGAAAATATATGTTTACTAAGTTTATATAGTTTTGAAATTTTTTTTTATGCGACCCATTTTGGAAAGTGATTAGAAGACTAAGAGTTATTTCTCATAACATTCAGGGTTTTAATTCACCCATTAAAAGAGATAAAGTGTTCCGTTATGCTACGGATAGTCATGATACAGGGATTTTTCTGCTTCTGTTGTCTATTGAGTTCCTTGATTAAGGATCAGTTATAAATTTGATCTGCTTTGATCTGCTGTTCTGGTAAGAGTCCTATTTAATTGGTGGTGCCATTATTTGGCTCCTGAATTGACTATCACATTGGCCTAGGGCCTGAAGTTCAACAACATGGCCTGTTGGTGTACCATGAAGTTCACAGTTGGCAGTACCAGCTTGAGAATCTGTATACTTGTGGGAGTGAACAAGTATCTTTTTTAGGGATGTTCTTGTGGGCAGGGGAGGCAACAGACATATGGCCTGACTTTCTATCTACTAAGGACATTTGCTTGGGATTAATTGTGTTTATCCAGATGATCACCAAACTCTGTAAACATTTTTCATCCTTTGCAAAGAACAAGAAGTACAAGTCCATCATGAGGCGCAATCTAAAAAAAAACTCTCAAATGAACACTCAACTGTCGAATATTGGAGGGATATTGTAGGCAAAATCCCTAAACTATCATTCAATAGCTCATCTTGTCATGGCTACCCCCTCCCTTCCTTTCAGAATGGAGCTGCTCCTGGCACTAAAAGCAAGGCAAAGAGTAGTGCACATTGGTATAACAGTTTAGGACAGTGCCAAATGTAGCTTAACACAAAAGGGTAGATTCATGGTTGTGCGCCTATGCATTTGCACACGTTTTTGGTTGCAACTGGGATTCCTCCTGACTTATGGTTGCCAAAATTGGAAGCGTATTGTTTAAACCAGAAATTTGGCCACGAGCACACACCAATGGGGAAGCTGTAATTCTCCACAAATGCAAATTTGCACCCCAAACTGGCACCTGTGACTGATTTATAGGGTGTTTAAAGGGTAGAAAAGCTTGCACAAATGTGTCAACTTCCAGAGTGAATTTCTTCCAGCAAACAGCTAGAGTAAACTGCTGACTTCATTGATCTCAACAGGCTTATTTCATTCCTAAAACACATGTTGGCAGCATCCAGTATGTTTTTAGCAATGAAAGTGTCAGATGCAAATTTATTTGCCTACATAGTTCCTTTAAATGTGCCACTTATCTGTTTTGAAAAATACAGATCAGTTCACTAAGATGAACCACTATCTCACCCAAAATTACTATACAGTAGGTTGTACAGGGCCTAGTATGACAGCTTTGTTTTCTGGTGTCGCTCTGGATCATGAAACAAGCATAACAATATAAATCCCAAAGAACTGACAAGGAACAAATAGAGATTTATTATCAGTGGATTGCCTTATGCATGCTTTATGACATCATTGACTAACGTGAAATCTTTCCACATCAAAAAGATTTGAGACATAAAATACTCGCATAGGTGACAATGTAAGAATACATATTTAGGTGAGTCAGTTTAAGGTTGGTCATTCACATTGGATCTGTATAAGTAATTTTGCCTGGCTGGTTAGGACTAGAGATGAGCGAACTTTTGAAAAATTCGATTCGGCTGATTCGCCGAATTTTCAGTCAAAAATCGTTTCGGTACGAATTTATTCGCGATGAATCGCTAATAAAAATGGCTATTTCTGAGCTTCCTAGAGACTCAATAGGGTTGTAAACCATTCTGCTTTGTTGTAACACGCATAGGATGCATGCTGGGTTAGTGAATTAATACTGTATATAATTATGACATGCAGAAGTCATATGACATGCAGATGGCATCGCTAATAGAATCACAGAGCGGAACAATTGCAGAGAGTTGAGGTGGCATCAATATGAGGGGCCTCTATAGTGCCTGGAAAACACACCCTGGACCTGGCAGCAGCAGGAGCCCAAAAATTAGCTGACTCACACCCTGGACTTGCAAGCAGCAGCAGCCGCCCAAGCACTGGTTGAAAGAGACACTGGAGTTGGCAGCTGGAGGCCAAAAATTGGATGAACCACACCCTGGAGTTGCAAGCAGCAGCAGCAGGAGCCCAAACATTGCTTTAAAGAGACACTGGAGTTAGCAGCAGGAGGCCAAAAATTGGATGAATCACACCCTGGAGTTGCAAGCAGCAGCAGCAGTCCAACCATAGCTTGAAAGAGACACTGGAGATGGCAGCAGGAGCCAAAAGAATTGGCTGAATGACACCCTGGAGTCACAAGCAGCAGCAGCAGGAGCCCAAACATAGCTTGAAAGAGACACTGGAGTTGGCAGCAGGAGCCCAAGAATTGGCTGAATGACACCCTGGAGTTGCAAGCAGCAGCAGCAGGAGCCCAATCATAGCTTGAAAGAGACACTGGAGTTGGCAGCAGGAGCCCAAAAATTGGGTGAATGACACCTTGGAGTTGCAAGCAGCAGCAGCAGCAGCAGCAGCAGCCCAAACATAGTTTGAAAGAGACACTGGAGTTGGCAGCAGGAGCCCAAAAATTGGCTGAATGACACCCTGGAGTTGCAAGCAGCAGCAGCCCAAACATAGCTTGAAAGAGACACTGGAGTTGGCAGCAGGAGCCTAAAAATTGGCTGAATGACACCCTGGAGTCACAAGCAGCAGCAGCAGAAGCCCAAGCATAGCTTGAAAGAGACACTGGAGTTGGCAGCAGGAGCCCAGAAAGTGGATGAATCACACCCTGGAGTTGCAAGCAGCAGCAGCCCAAACATAGCTTGAAAGAGACACTGGAGTTGGCAGCAGGAGCCTAAAAATTGGCTGAATGACACCCTGGAGTCACAAGCAGCAGCAGCAGGAGTCCAAACATTACTTTAAAGAGACACTGGGGTTGGCTTCAGGAGGCCAAAAATTAGATGAATCACACCCTGGAGTTGCAAGCAGCAGGAGCCCAAACATAGCTTGAAAGAGGCACTGGAGTTGGCAGCAGGAGCCCAAACATAGCTTGAAAGAGACACTGGAGTTGGCAGCAGGAGCCCAAAAATTGGATGAATCACACCCTGGAGTTGCAAGCAGCAGCCCAAACATAGCTTGAAAGAGACACTGGATTTGGCAGCGGGAGCCCAAAAATTGGGTGAATCACACCCTGGAGTTGCAAGCAGCAGCAGCCCAAACATAGCTTGAAAGAGACACTGGATTTGGCAGCAGGAGCCCAAAAATTGGCTGAATCACACCATGGAGTTGCAAGCAGCAGCAGGAGCCCAAACATTGCTTTAAAGAGACACTGGAGTTGGCAGTAGGAGCCCAAAAATTGGACGAATCACACCCTGGAGTTGCAAGCAGCAGCAGGAGCCCAAACATTACTTTAAAGAGACACTGGAGTTGGCTGCAGGAGCCCAAAAATTGGATGAATCACACCCTGGAGTTGCAAGCAGCAGCAGCATGAGGCCGAACATAGCTTGAAAGAGACACTGGAGTTGGCTGCAGGAGGACAAAAATTGGATGAATCACACCCTGGAGTTGCCAGCAGCAGAAGCAGGAGCCCAAACATTGTGTGAAAATCGACATTGGAGTTGGCAGCAGGAGCCCAAAAATTAGATGAATCACACCCTGAAGTTGCAAGCAGCAGCAGGAGCCCAAACATTACTTTAAAGAGACACTGGAGTTGGCAGCAGGAGCCCATAAATTGGCTGAATGATACCCTGGAGTTGCAAGCAGCAGCAGCAGGAGCCCAAACATAGCTTGAAAGAGACACTGGAGTTGGCAGCAGGAGCCCAAGAATTGGCTGAATGACACCCTGGAGTCGCAAGCAGCAGCAGCAGGAGCCCAAACTTAGCTTGAAAGAGACACTGGAGTTGGCTGCAGGGGCCCAAAAATTGGCTGAATCACACCCTGGAGATGTAAGCAGCAGCAGGAGCCCAAACATTGCTTTAAAGAGACACTGGAGTTGGCAGCAGGAGCCCAAAAATTGGATGAATCACACCCTGGAGTTGCAAGCAGCAGCAGCAGGAGCCCAAGCATAGCTTGAAAGACACACTGGAGTTGGCTGCAGGAGGCCCAAAATTGGATGAATCACACCCTGGAGTTGCAAGCAGCAGGAGCACAAACATTACTTTAAAGAGACACTGGAGTTGGCTGCAGGAGGCCAAAAATTGGATGAATCACACCCTGGAGTTGCAAGCAGCAGCAGAGCAGCAGCAGGAGCCCAAACATAGCTTGAAAGAGACACTGGAGTTGGCTGCAGAAGGCCCAAAATTGGATGAATCACACCCTTGAGTGGCAAGCAGCAGCAGGAGCCCAAACATTACTTTAAAGAGACACTGGAGTTGGCTGCAGGAGGCCAAAAATTGGATGAATCACACCCTGGAGTTGCAAGCAGCAGCAGGAGCCCAAACATTGCTTTAAAGAGACACTGGAGTTGGCAGTAGGAGCCCAAAAATTGGATGAATCACACCCTGGAGTTGCAAGCAGCAGCAGGAGCACAAACATTGCTTTAAAGAGACACTGGAGTTAGCTGCAGGAGGCCAAAAATTGCTGCTGCTTGCACCCTGAAGTTGCAAGCAGCAGCAGGAGCCCAAACATTACTTTAAAGAGACACTGGAGTTGACAGCAGGAGCCCATAAATTGGCTGAATGATACCCTGGAGTTGCAAGCAGCAGCAGCAGGAGCCCAAACATAGCTTGAAAGAGACACTGGAGTTGGCAGCAGGAGCCCAAGAATTGGCTGAATGACACCCTGGAGTCGCAAGCAGCAGCAGCAGGAGCCCAAACTTAGCTTGAAAGAGACACTGGAGTTGGCTGCAGGAGCCCAAAAATTGGCTGAATCACACCCTGGAGTTGTAAGCAGCAGCAGGAGCCCAAACATTGCTTTAAAGAGACACTGGAGTTGGCAGCAGGAGCCCAAAAATTGGATGAATCACACCCTGGAGTTGCAAGCAGCAGCAGCAGGAGCCCAAGCATAGCTTGAAAGAGACACTGGAGTTGGCTGCAGGAGGCCCAAAATTGGATGAATCACACCCTGGAGTTGCAAGCAGCAGGAGCACAAACATTACTTTAAAGAGACACTGGAGTTGGCTGCAGGAGGCCAAAAATTGGATGAATCACACCCTGGAGTTGCAAGCAGCAGCAGAGCAGCAGCAGGAGCCCAAACATAGCTTGAAAGAGACACTGGAGTTGGCTGCAGAAGGCCCAAAATTGGATGAATCACACCCTGGAGTGGCAAGCAGCAGCAGGAGCCCAAACATTACTTTAAAGAGACACTGGAGTTGGCTGCAGGAGGCCAAAAATTGGATGAATCACACCCTGGAGTTGCAAGCAGCAGCAGCATGAGCCCGAACATAGCTTGAAAGAGACACTGGAGTTGGCTGCAGGAGGACAAAAATTGGATGAATCACACCCTGGAGTTGCCAGCAGCAGAAGCAGGAGCCCAAACATTGTGTGAAAATCGACATTGGAGTTGGCAGCAGGAGCCTAAAAATTGGATGAATCACACCCTGAAGTTGCAAGCAGCAGCAGGAGCCCAAACATTACTTTAAAGAGACACTGGAGTTGGCAGCAGGAGCCCATAAATTGGCTGAATGATACCCTGGAGTTGCAAGCAGCAGCAGCAGGAGCCCAAACTTAGCTTGAAAGAGACACTGGAGTTGGCAGCAGGAGCCCAAGAATTGGCTGAATGACACCCTGGAGTCGCAAGCAGCAGCAGCAGGAGCCCAAACTTAGCTTGAAAGAGACACTGGAGTTGGCTGCAGGGGCCCAAAAATTGGCTGAATCACAACCCGGGAGATGTAAGCAGCAGCAGGAGCCCAAACATTGCTTTAAAGAGACACTGGAGTTGGCAGCAGGAGCCCAAAAATTGGATGAATCACACCCTGGAGTTGCAAGCAGCAGCAGCAGGAGCCCAAGCATAGCTTGAAAGAGACACTGGAGTTGGCTGCAGGAGGCCAAAAATTGGATGAATCACACCCTGGAGTTGCAAGCAGCAGCAGAGCAGCAGCAGGAGCCCAAACATAGCTTGAAAGAGACACTGGAGTTGGCTGCAGAAGGCCCAAAATTGGATGAATCACACCCTGGAGTGGCAAGCAGCAGCAGGAGCCCAAACATTACTTTAAAGAGACACTGGAGTTGGCTGCAGGAGGCCAAAAATTGGATGAATCACACCCTGGAGTTGCAAGCAGCAGCAGGAGCCCAAACATTGCTTTAAAGAGACACTGGAGTTGGCAGTAGGAGCCCAAAAATTGGATGAATCACACCCTGGAGTTGCAAGCAGCAGCAGGAGCCCAAACATTGTTTTAAAGAGACACTGGAGTTGGCAGTAGGAGCCCAAAAATTGGATGAATCACACCCTGGAGTTGCAAGCAGCAGCAGGAGCACAAACATTGCTTTAAAGAGACACTGGAGTTAGCTGCAGGAGGCCAAAAATTGCTGCTGCTGCTTGCACCCTGAAGTTGCAAGCAGCAGCAGGAGCCCAAACATTACTTTAAAGAGACACTGGAGTTGGCAGCAGGAGCCCATAAATTGGCTGAATGATACCCTGGAGTTGCAAGCAGCAGCAGCAGGAGCCCAAACATAGCTTGAAAGAGACACTGGAGTTGGCAGCAGGAGCCCAAGAATTGGCTGAATGACACCCTGGAGTCGCAAGCAGCAGCAGCAGGAGCCCAAACTTAGCTTGAAAGAGACACTGGAGTTGGCTGCAGGGGCCCAAAAATTGGCTGAATCACACCCTGGAGTTGTAAGCAGCAGCAGGAGCCCAAACATTGCTTTAAAGAGACACTGGAGTTGGCAGCAGGAGCCCAAAAATTGGATGAATCACACCCTGGAGTTGCAAGCAGCAGCAGCAGGAGCCCAAGCATAGCTTGAAAGAGACACTGGAGTTGGCTGCAGGAGGCCCAAAATTGGATGAATCACACCCTGGAGTTGCAAGCAGCAGGAGCACAAACATTACTTTAAAGAGACACTGGAGTTGGCTGCAGGAGGCCAAAAATTGGATGAATCACACCCTGGAGTTGCAAGCAGCAGCAGATCAGCAGCAGGAGCCCAAACATAGCTTGAAAGAGACACTGGAGTTGGCTGCAGAAGGCCCAAAATTGGATGAATCACACCCTGGAGTGGCAAGCAGCAGCAGGAGCCCAAACATTACTTTAAAGAGACACTGGAGTTGGCTGCAGGAGGCCAAAAATTGGATGAATCACACCCTGGAGTTGCAAGCAGCAGCAGCATGAGCCCGAACATAGCTTGAAAGAGACACTGGAGTTGGCTGCAGGAGGCCAAAAATTGGATGAATCACACCCTGGAGTTGCCAGCAGCAGAAGCAGGAGCCCAAACATTGTGTGAAAATCGACATTGGAGTTGGCAGCAGGAGCCTAAAAATTGGATGAATCACACCCTGAAGTTGCAAGCAGCAGCAGGAGCCCAAACATTACTTTAAAGAGACACTGGAGTTGGCAGCAGGAGCCCATAAATTGGCTGAATGATACCCTGGAGTTGCAAGCAGCAGCAGCAGGAGCCCAAACATAGCTTGAAAGAGACACTGGAGTTGGCAGCAGGAGCCCAAGAATTGGCTGAATGACACCTTGGAGTCGCAAGCAGCAGCAGCAGGAGCCCAAACTTAGCTTGAAAGAGACACTGGAGTTGGCTGCAGGGGCCCAAAAATTGGCTGAATCACACCCTGGAGATGTAAGCAGCAGCAGGAGCCCAAACATTGCTTTAAAGAGACACTGGAGTTGGCAGCAGGAGCCCAAAAATTGGATGAATCACACCCTGGAGTTGCAAGCAGCAGCAGCAGGAGCCCAAGCATAGCTTGAAAGAGACACTGGAGTTGGCTGCAGGAGGCCCAAAATTGGATGAATCACACCCTGGAGTTGCAAGCAGCAGGAGCACAAACATTACTTTAAAGAGACACCGGAGTTGGCTGCAGGAGGCCAAAAATTGGATGAATCACACCCTGGAGTTGCAAGCAGCAGCAGAGCAGCAGCAGGAGCCCAAACATAGCTTGAAAGAGACACTGGAGTTGGCTGCAGAAGGCCCAAAATTGGATGAATCACACCCTGGAGTGGCAAGCAGCAGCAGGAGCCCAAACATTACTGTAAAGAGACACTGGAGTTGGCTGCAGGAGGCCAAAAATTGGATGAATCACACCCTGGAGTTGCAAGCAGCAGCAGGAGCCCAAACATTGCTTTAAAGAGACACTGGAGTTGGCAGTAGGAGCCCAAAAATTGGATGAATCACACCCTGGAGTTGCAAGCAGCAGCAGGAGCCCAAACATTGTTTTAAAGAGACACTGGAGTTGGCAGTAGGAGCCCAAAAATTGGATGAATCACACCCTGGAGTTGCAAGCAGCAGCAGGAGCACAAACATTGCTTTAAAGAGACACTGGAGTTAGCTGCAGGAGGCCAAAAATTGCTGCTGCTGCTTGCACCCTGAAGTTGCAAGCAGCAGCAGGAGCCCAAACATTACTTTAAAGAGACACTGGAGTTGGCAGCAGGAGCCCATAAATTGGCTGAATGATACCCTGGAGTTGCAAGCAGCAGCAGCAGGAGCCCAAACATAGCTTGAAAGAGACACTGGAGTTGGCAGCAGGAGCCCAAGAATTGGCTGAATTACACCCTGGAGTCGCAAGCAGCAGCAGCAGGAGCCCAAACTTAGCTTGAAAGAGACACTGGAGTTGGCTGCAGGGGCCCAAAAATTGGCTGAATCACACCCTGGAGTTGTAAGCAGCAGCAGGAGCCCAAACATTGCTTTAAAGAGACACTGGAGTTGGCAGCAGGAGCCCAAAAATTGGATGAATCACACCCTGGAGTTGCAAGCAGCAGCAGCAGGAGCCCAAGCATAGCTTGAAAGAGACACTGGAGTTGGCTGCAGGAGGCCCAAAATTGGATGAATCACACCCTGGAGTTGCAAGCAGCAGGAGCACAAACATTACTTTAAAGAGACACTGGAGTTGGCTGCAGGAGGCCAAAAATTGGATGAATCACACCCTGGAGTTGCAAGCAGCAGCAGAGCAGCAGCAGGAGCCCAAACATAGCTTGAAAGAGACACTGGAGTTGGCTGCAGAAGGCCCAAAATTGGATGAATCACACCCTGGAGTGGCAAGCAGCAGCAGGAGCCCAAGCATTACTTTAAAGAGACACTGGAGTTGGCTGCAGGAGGCCAAAAATTGGATGAATCACACCCTGGAGTTGCAAGCAGCAGCAGGAGCCCAAACATTGCTTTAAAGAGACACTGGAGTTGGCAGTAGGAGCCCAAAAATTGGATGAATCACACCCTGGAGTTGCAAGCAGCAGCAGGAGCCCAAACATTGCTTTAAAGAGACACTGGAGTTGGCAGTAGGAGCCCAAAAATTGGATGAATCACACCCTGGAGTTGCAAGCAGCAGCAGGAGCACATACATTGCTTTAAAGAGACACTGGAGTTGGCAGTAGGAGCCCAAAAAATGGATGAATCACACCCTGGAGTTGCAAGCTGCAGCAGGAGCCCAACCATTGCTTTAAAGAGACACTGGAGTTGGCAGTAGGAGCCCAAAAATTGGATGAATCACACCCTGGAGTTGCAAGCACCAGCAGGAGCCCAAACATAGCTTGAAAGAGACACTGGAGTTGGCTGCAGGAGCCCAAAAATTGGATGAATCACACCCTGGAGTTGCAAGCAGCAGCAGCATGAGCCCAAACATAGCTTGAAAGAGACACTGGAGTTAGCTGCAGGAGGCCAAAAATTGGATTAATCACACCCTGGAGTTGCCAGCAGCAGAAGCAGGAGCCCAAACATTGCATGAAAGAGACATTGGAGTTGGCAGCAGGAGCCCAAAGATTGGATGAATCACACCCTGAAGTTGCAAGCAGCAGCAGGAGCCCAAACATTACTTTAAAGAGACACTGGAGTTGGCAGCAGGAGCCCATAAATTGGCTGAATGACACCCTGGAGTTGCAAGCAGCAGCAGCAGGAGCCCAAACATAGCTTGAAAGAGACACTGGAGTTGGCAGCAGGAGCCCAAAAATTGGCTGAATGACACCCTGGAGTCGCAAGCAGCAGCAGCAGGAGCCCAAACATAGCTTGAAAGAGACACTGGAGTTGGCAGCAGGGGCCCAAACATTGGCTGAATCACACCCTGGAGTTGTAAGCAGCAGCAGGAGCCCAAACATTGCTTTAAAGAGACACTGGAGTTGGCAGCAGGAGCCCAAAAATTGGATGAATCACACCCCGGAGTTGCAAGCAGCAGGAGCACAAACAATACTTTAAAGAGACACTGGAGTTGGCTGCAGGAGCCCAAAAATTGGATGAATTACACCCTGGAGTTGCAAGCAGCAGCAGCAGGAGCCCAAACATAGCTTGAAAGAGACACTGGAGTTGGCTGCAGGAGGCCCAAAATTGGATGAATCACACCCTGGAGTTCCAAGCAGCAGCAGCAGCAGGAGCCCCAACATAGCTTGAAAGAGACACTGGAGTTTGCTGCAGGAGGCCAAAAATTGGATGAATCACACCCTGGAGTTGCAAGCAGCAGGAGCCCAATCATTGCTTTAAAGAGACACTGGAGTTGGCAGTAGGAGCCCTAAAAATGGATGAATCACACCCTGGAGTTGCAAGCAGCAGCAGGAGCCCAAACATTGCTTTAAAGAGACACTGGAATTGGCAGTAGGAGCCCAAAAATTGGATGAATCACACCCTGGAGTTGCAAGCAGCAGCAGGAGCACAAACATTGCTTTAAAGAGACACTGGAATTGGCAGTAGGAGCCCAAAAATTGGATGAATCACACCCTGGAGTTGCAAGCAGCAGCAGGAGCACAAACATTGCTTTAAAGAGGCACTGGAGTTGTCTGCAGGAGCCCAAAAATTGGATGAATCACACCCTGGAGTTGCAAGCAGCAACAGCAGGAGCCCAAACATTGCGTGAAAGAGACATTGGAGTTGGCTGCAGGAGCCCAAACAATGGATGAATCACACCCTGGAGTTGCAAGCAGCAGCAGGAGCCCAAACATTGCTTTAAAGAGACACTGGAGTTGGCAGCAGGAGCCCATAAATTGGCTGAATGACACCCTGGAGTTGCAAGCAGCAGCAGCAGGAGCCCAAACATAGCTTGAAAGAGACACTGGAGTTGGCAGCAGGAGCCCAAGAATTGGCTGAATGACACCCTGGAGTCAGAAGCAGCCGCAGCAGGAGCCCAAACATAGCTTGAAAGAGACACTGGAGTTGGCAGCAGGGGCCCAAACATTGGCTGAATCACACCCTGGAGTTGTAAGCAGCAGCTGGAGCCGACACTTTGCTTTAAAGAGACACTGGAGATGGCAGAAGGAGCCCAAAAATTAGATGAATCAAACCCTGGAGTTGCAAGCAGCAGCAGCATGAGCCCAAACATAGCTTTAAAGAGACACTGGAGTTGGCTGCAGGAGGCCAACAATTGGATGAATCACACCCTGGAGATGCAAGCAGCAGCAGCAGGAGCCCAAACATTGCGTGAAAGAGACACTGGAGTTGGCTGCAGGAGGCCAACAATTGGATGAATCACACCCTGGAGTTCCAAGCAGCAGCAGCAGCAGGAGCCCCAACATAGCTTGAAAGAGACACTGGAGTTTGCTGCAGGAGGCCAAAAATTGGATGAATCACACCCTGGAGTTCCAAGCAGCAGCAGCAGCAGGAGCCCCAACATAGCTTGAAAGAGACACTGGAGTTTGCTGCAGGAGGCCAAAAATTGGATGAATCACACCCTGGAGTTGCAAGCAGCAGGAGCCCAATCATTGCTTTAAAGAGACACTGGAGTTGGCAGTAGGAGCCCTAAAAATGGATGAATCACACCCTGGAGTTGCAAGCAGCAGCAGGAGCCCAAACATTGCTTTAAAGAGACACTGGAATTGGCAGTAGGAGGCCAAAAATTGGATGAATCACACCCTGGAGTTGCAAGCAGCAGCAGGAGCACAAACATTGCTTTAAAGAGACACTGGAATTGGCAGTAGGAGCCCAAAAATTGGATGAATCACACCCTGGAGTTGCAAGCAGCAGCAGGAGCACAAACATTGCTTTAAAGAGGCACTGGAGTTGGCTGCAGGAGCCCAAAAATTGGATGAATCACACCCTGGAGTTGCAAGCAGCAACAGCAGGAGCCCAAACATTGCGTGAAAGAGACATTGGAGTTGGCTGCAGGAGCCCAAACAATGGATGAATCACACCCTGGAGTTGCAAGCAGCAGCAGGAGCCCAAACATTGCTTTAAAGAGACACTGGAGTTGGCAGCAGGAGCCCATAAATTGGCTGAATGACACCCTGGAGTTGCAAGCAGCAGCAGCAGGAGCCCAAACATAGCTTGAAAGAGACACTGGAGTTGGCAGCAGGAGCCCAAGAATTGGCTGAATGACACCCTGGAGTCAGAAGCAGCCGCAGCAGGAGCCCAAACATAGCTTGAAAGAGACACTGGAGTTGGCAGCAGGGGCCCAAACATTGGCTGAATCACACCCTGGAGTTGTAAGCAGCAGCTGGAGCCCACATTTTGCTTTAAAGAGACACTGGAGATGGCAGAAGGAGCCCAAAAATTAGATGAATCAAACCCTGGAGTTGCAAGCAGCAGCAGCATGAGCCCAAACATAGCTTTAAAGAGACACTGGAGTTGGCTGCAGGAGGCCAACAATTGGATGAATCACACCCTGGAGATGCAAGCAGCAGCAGCAGGAGCCCAAACATTGCGTGAAAGAGACATTGGAGTTGGCAGCAGGAGCCCAAAAATTGGATGAATCACACCCTGAAGTTGCAAGCAGCAGCAGGAGCCCAAACATTACTTTAAAGAGACACTGGAGTTGGCAGCAGGAGCCCATAAATTGGCTGAATGACACCCTGGAGTTGCAGCAGCAGCAGCAGGAGCCCAAACATTGCTTGAAAGAGACACTGGAGTTGGCAGCAGGAGGCCAAAAATTGGCTGAATGACACCCTGGAGTCGCAAGCAGCAGCAGCAGGAGCCCAAACATAGCTTGAAAGAGACCCTGGAGTTGGCAGCAGGGGCCCAAACATTGGCTGAATCACACCCTGGAGTTGTAAGCAGCAGCAGGAGCCCAAAACATTGCTTTAAAGAGACACTGGAGTTGGCAGAAGGAGCCCAAAAATTAGATGAATCACACCCTAGAGTTGCAAGCAGCAGGAGCACAAACATTGCTTTAAAGAAACACTGTAGTTGGCTGCAGGAGCCCAAAAATTGGATGAATTACACCCTGGAGTTGCAAGCAGCAGCAGCAGGAGCCCAAACATAGCTTGAAAGAGACACTGGAGTTGGCTGCAGGAGGCCCAAAATTGGATGAATCATACAATGGAGTTGCAAGCAGCAGCAGCAGCAGGAGCCCCAACATAGCTTGAAAGAGACACTGGAGTTTGCAGCAGGAGCCCAAGAATTGGCTGAATGACACCCTGGAGTCGCAAGCAGCAGCAGCAGGAGCCCCAACATAGCTTGAAAGAGACACTGGAGTTGGCAGCAGGAGCCCAAACATTGGATGAACCGCACCCTGGAGTTGCAAGCAGCAGCATGAGCACAAACATTACTTTAAAGAGACACTGGAGTTGGCTGCAGAAGCCCAAAAATTGGATGAATTACACCCTGGAGTTGCAAGCAGCAGCAGCAGGAGCCCAAACATAGCTTGAAAGAGACACTGGAGTTGGCTGCAGGAGGCCCAAAATTGGATGAATCACACCCTGGAGTTGCAAGCAGCAGCTGGAGCCCAAACATTACTTTAAAGAGACACTGGAGTTGGCTGCAGGAGGCCAAAAATTGGATGAATCACACCCTGGAGTTGCAAGCAGCAGCAGCAGGAGCCCGAACATAGCTTGAAAGAGACACTGGAGTTGGCTGCAGGAGCCCAAAATTGGATGAATCACACCCTGGAGTTGCAAGCAGCAGCAGGAGCACAAACATTACTTTAAAGAGACACTGGAGTTGGCAGCAGGAGCCCAAACATTGGATGAATCACACCCTGGAGTTTCAAGCAGCAGCAGGAGCCCAAACAGTGCTTTAAAGAGACGCTGGAGTTGGCAGCAGGAGCCCAAACATTGGATGAATCACACCCTGGAGTTGCAAGCAGCAGCAGGAGCACAAACATTACTTTAAAGAGACACTGGAGTTGGCTGCAGGAGCCCAAAAATTGGATGAATTACACCCTGGAGTTGCAAGCAGCAGGAGCCCAAACATAGCTTGAAAGAGACACTGGAGTTGGCTGCAGGAGGCCAACAATTGGATTAATCACACCCTGGAGATGCAAGCAGCAGCAGCAGCAGGAGCCCAAACATTGCATGAAAGAGACATTGGAGTTGGCAGCAGGAGCCCAAAAATTGGATGAATCACACCCTGAAGTTGCAAGCAGCAGCAGGAGCCCAAGCATTACTTTAAAGAGACACTGGAGTTGGCAGCAGGAGCCAATAAATTGGCTGAATGACACCCTGGAGTTGCAGTAGCAGCAGCAGGAGCCCAAACATTGCTTGAAAGAGACACTGGAGTTGGCAGCAGGAGCCCAAGAATTGGCTGAATGACACCCTGGAGTCGCAAGCAGCAGCAGCAGGAGCCCAAACATAGCTTGAAAGAGACACTGGAGTTGGCAGCAGGGGCCCAAACATTGGCTGAATCACACCCTGGAGTTGTAAGCAGCAGCAGGAGCCCAAACATTGCTTTAAAGAGACACTGGAGTTGGCTGAAGGAGCCCAAAAATTAGATGAATCACACCCTGGAGTTGCAAGCAGCAGGAGCACAAACATTACTTTAACCCTTTAAATGCCAAGCACGTAGTTTCTACGTGGTTGCCTCTCCTACCGTTAAGTGCCAAGCACGTAGAAACTACGTGCCTGGCATTTCCCACAAACAGTTAAAAAGATAGAAAAAAAAACCACTTACCTCCGGTATCCCCGTGAAGCTTGGGGTCCCTTCTTCCTGCGGGGGGCATCCGATCGCCCCCCCGTCGTCCTCCGTCTTCAGGGGGGGGCCCGAAACCAGCCGCCCCCCCCCCCCCCCGTTTCCAGCGCTGACATCGGCGCTGTAAAAAAAAAAAAAAAACAAACTGTCATTTACTCACCTCCGCGCCCGAGCCTTCTGTCCGGGTCTCCTCTTCACCAGGGGGGGGTCCGATCCCCCCCCCTGGGCTGCGCAGTCTTCAGGTGAGGACCCTCTTCCGGGTCCTCACCTCTTGTAATGGCGGCGATGGCCGCCGCCGCTTAGCTCCGCCCATTGTGGGAGGAGCGGGATGACGTCATCCCGCTCCTCCTATACCCCCTCCGAGCTCCGGCATCTGTCAGATGCCGGTGGTGATCGGAGCAGGGCGGATGTCAGGTGAGGAGGCTCCGATCGGAGCCCCCTCACCTGTCACCCGCCCTGCGCCGATCACCACCGGCATCTGTCAGTGACAGCGGCGCGGGACAGACAGCGGCGAGGGACGTCGGATCGGAGGTGAGTACAGTGTAAAAAAAAGAAAAATAAAGTTTTTTTTTTCTCTGTGTCTGTGTGATTTTTTACTATTAACCCCTTGTGAACTGGTAAGGGGTCCATGACCCCTATACCAGTTCACAAGGCTGGGGAGATGGCAAGCCACCTGCGCTAGCGGGTGGCTTGCCATTAACCCCTGGCACCCCCATTACCTGCCTCCCCAAAGGCCAGGGGGGGGCAGAAGAGCCCGGGCCCACATGGGCTATGTGGGCTCGTAGGCTGCAGGGTGGGGGGGGCCACAAAAGCTGGCCCCCCCACTCTGTGCCTACAAGCCCCCATAGCTGGTCCCGGGCTGGTTACTGTGGGTAAGGGGGACCCCACGTCAATTTTTTTTTTGATTTTTAAGGGTTTTTAACCCTTAAAAATAAAAAAAAAAATGGGGTCTCGAGGGGGGACCCTATGTCATTTTTTTTTTTGATTAACCCTTTGTGTTCTGTCATCCAGCAGCTATAAAAGGCTTCTAGCAAGTGAGCAGAAGCCAGTGATCGCCGAGGGACAGAGGGCTCCAGGATGGATGGGAGGTGAGTACAGTGTAAAAAAAAAAAAAAAAAAAAATAATAAAATATTTTTTCTATGCTTGTGTCTGTGTGATTATTTACATTTAACCCCTTGTGAACTGGTAAGGGGTCCATGACCCCTATACCAGTTCACAAGGCTGGGGGGATGGCAAGCCACCTGCGCTAGCGGGTGGCTTGCCATTAACCCCCGGCACCCCCATTACCTGCCTCCCCAAAGGCCAGGGGGGGGGCAGAAGAGCCCGGGCCCACATGGGCTATGTGGGCTCGTAGGCTGCAGGGTGGGGGGGCCACAAAAGCTGGCCCCCCCACTCTGTGCCTACAAGCCCCCATAGCTGGTCCCGGGCTGGTTACTTTGGGTAAGGGGGACCCCACGTCAATTTTTTTTTTGATTTTTAAGGGTTTTTAACCCTTAAAAATCAAAAAAAAAATGGGGTCTCCCTCCCCTGGGAGGGGGGACCCTATGTCATTTTTTTTCTCGATTTAACCCTTTGTAGTGTGGATGGTAGTTGTATTTTTTTTGTGAATGTTATAAAATACTTGTTTCAGTTAGGGGGGTCTCCTGGGCAAGAATGGGGGGGCTACCGATAAATATGTGGTACCGTTCTAATCGGTAGAAATGGGGCTTTCACATGCAATATGATTTTCCTTAATAAAATACATTTTTTATTTAAAATAAAGGAGTCAATTTTTTTAAAACATTTTTTATTTATTTATTTATTATTTTTACTTAATAATATTGTAAAAAAAAAAAAAAAAATTTACAAACAAGACATTTCATGTTAAAGCCTAAACTCTGCTGCAAAAAAATATATATATAATTTTCCTGAAAGTTCCAGCAAAAATGGCGCAAAACATGACGCAAAATGGGGAAAAATGGCCTGTCAACAGAGGGTGACAAAATCTCAAGTAGGCTGGCAATTAAAGGGGTTAATAGTACCTATGCATGTTGGGTATTGTTCTGTTCGGGGGACCTTGCGCTTTCAGACTTAGCTTGTTTTTTCTGGTTTGCATATTTATATTTTAGGAAAAGGTGTTTTTTATTCAGCTTTTTTATAAATTTTTTAAGGAAACCCTGCGCAAACAAAGAATTCTTTGAGGGATTACTTCCAGAAAGATGAGCCCACTACAACAAGCTGGGTACCCTTAGAAAGCTTAACGTGTGTACTTTCAGGGAATATATGGTTTATGGGGGATATTCCAAATGTCAAGGGTTGTTTTGGTTGAAAAATCGCAAGGTGCGCACTTTGTCTGCAGAGCTGAAATTTTCAAGTAAAATTACCGTTACGCACATCCTTTACTTTGGGGTGTTTGGCAACTCTTCCCTTGACAGAACCTATGCATGTTGGGTATTGTTCTGTTCGGGGGATGTTGCGTTTCCAGATTAAACTTGTTTTTTCTTGTTTGTATATAGTTTTTTTAGGAAAATGTGGCTTTGATTCTGCTTTTTTATCCTTTTTTTAGGGAAACTCTTTGCAACCAAAGAATCCATTGAGGGATTACTTCCAGAAAACTATGGCCACATCAACAAGCCTGGTACGCCTAGAAAGCCTGAGGTGTGTACTTCCAGAGAATATATAGTTTGTTGGGGGTATTTCAAATGTAAAGGGTTGTTTTTCTGGAAAAACTGCAAGGTGCGCATATTGCGTAGCACAGTTGTATTTTATCTGAAAATCCCCTAAAGCGTTGTTTCAGTTTGGGGGAGTCTCCTGGGCAGGAAAGGGTGTCTACCTATACATATGTGGTACCGCTGTAACCGGGAGAAATTGGGATTTCACACGCAATAAGATTTCATTGACAAACTTACATTTTTTATTACAAAAAAAACTACAATATGTAAAAATTTTTTTTTTTTTTTTTTTTTTGCACATATTTAACCAAAAATATTGAGAATACACCTAAAAAATGACAAACAAGACATTTCATGTTAAAGCCCAGACTCTGCTGAAAAAAACAATATATCATTTTCCTGGGAAATCCCTGGAAATCCCTTCAAAAATCACATTTGAACATGGGGAGCGCAAAATAGTGCAAAATGGTCTGGCAACAGAGTGTGACAAAAACTCCAGGTAGGCTGGCACTTAAAGGGTTAAAGAGACACTGGAGTTGGCTGCAGGAGCCCAGAAATTGGATGAATCACTCCCTGGAGTTGCAAGCAGCAGCAGGAGCCAAACATTGCTTTAAAGAGACACTGGAGTTGGCAGCAGGAGGCCAAAAATTGGATGAATCACACCCTGGAGTTGCAAGCAGCAGCAGCAGGAGCCCAAACATTGCTTTAAAGAGACACTGGAGTTGGCTGCAGGAGGCCCAAAATTGGATGAATCACACCCTGGAGTTGCAAGCAGCAGCAGAAACCCAAACATTACTTTAAAGAGACACTGGAGTTGGCTTCAGGAGCCCAAAAATTGGATGAATCACACCCTGGAGTTGCAAGCAGCAGCAGCAGGAGCGCAAACATAGCTTGAAAGACACACTGCAGTTGGCAGCAGCAGCAGCAGCAGCAGCAGGAGGCCCAAAATTGGCTGAAAGGCACACCCTAGCGTTGGTATCAGCAGGAGCCCAAAAATTGGCCTAAACACATAAATATGTTTTTCACCATTTGAAAAGTGTAAAACGTGGCACCATGCTGACATTGACATTGAAGTTACACAGGGGAGTCCCCCTATCCGCTTGGATCATCAGGAAATCCGTGATGGCTTCTCTCTTTTCATATAATCGGTCCAACATGTGAAGGGTGGAATTCCAACAGGTGGAAACATCGCAAATCAGACTATGTTGGGGGGCTACCGTTCTGACGCTGTAGCTCAAGAAGGGTGTGTTTGGCGGTATATGAGTGGCTGAAGTGCATGCAAAGTTTCCTTGAAGTTGTTAGGATGTTTTGCAGATGGGGGAACACTTCAGAAACCGCTTGACAACCAGATTGAAGAGGTGAGCCATGCAGGGCGCATGGGTCAGGCTTCCTTGTCGCAGCACAGACAAAATGTTCTTCCAATTGTCGGTAACCATGATTCCCATTTAAAGTTTTCTTGGAGTAAGCCATGTTTGAATTTCGTGATGAATACATTTAAGCAGTTCCTCCCCTGTGTGACTCCGTTCGCCAAGACAAACCATGTGAAGCACAGCGTGACACCTCCGTGCCCTGCACACATGGTAGACACTGAGACTTGAGCCTACAGTGGAGGGTGAGGAGATGGCGGAAGATGAGGAGGCAGAGTCGCACGGTGTCACAGGCACAACGGCCATGGAACGCGGAGGCCGAAGTGGCGTGACCTGTCCAAGTTGCTACTGCTGCTACAAAGGGACCACATTCACCCAGTGGGCTGTAAATGACATGTACTGTCCCTGACCGTAGTTGCAGCTCCAGACGTCGGCGCTGCCATGCACTTTGCTACACACCGACAGGCTCAAGGACTGGCCCACCTTCTGTTCAACAAAAGTGTGCAGCGCTGGTACTGCCTTCTTGGCAAAGAAATGACGGCTTGGGACTCTCCACCTCGGCTCGGCACAAGCCATCAGTTCTCTGAAAGGTGCAGAGTCCACCACCTGAAAAGGGAGCGACTGCAGCACCAGCAACTTGGACAGGAGCACATTCAGCTTCTGCGCCGTAGGATGAGTGGGCGCATACTGCTGTCTCTTGGACATGGATTCGCTGATGGATTGCTGGCGGGATGCATGACTTGGAGGAGAAGGAGCAGGAGCGACAGAGGATGGGTATGACGCACAGCTGCCTTGGGCTGAGGTGCTGGAGCCTTGGCTGGCAGAAATTGGGAGCGGCGTGCCACTTGGTGAGGAAGCAGGCTGGACCACCTCTTCGGAGCCTCGGTTCTCCCAGGCAATGGGAGGACAGGGACTGCTCTCGGAGCATGCCAACTCAGGGTTGTGTCAGAGGAACCTACCGACCCTAGACTGGGGGTCTCAGATGTAACTTGTGATGATGTGAATGACCGCATTAACCAATCTACCAAGGCAGATGCGTTACTGGTGGAGACACGACCGCTAGCAGATACTGGCAGATCAGGTCTCTCACTGTGACTCCTGCTGCCACTCGCCCCTAGTCTGCTGTGACCTCTGCCTGCTGAATCTTGGCCTCTGCCACTCCTCTTTGAACATCCTGGCACTTGTCTGCCTGACATTTTTATGTATTTGAAATGCGCAATAGGTACTTTAAAAAATGTAGAAAAAGCAGAAGCTAAATAAAGTGAGGAACTGCTTCTCTGCACCAGATACTATGAAAATTGGCAATATGGGATACCCTGCGGCCTGGTGTTTAGACAGCAGGACAAAAACCAATTCAAAATGCAATAGCTTAATAAAGCTGAGGCTGAACAAGCTTATTATAACAGATAGGGTGCAACGTGCAGGTTTGGGATACCCTGCGGCCTGGTGTTTTCACAGCAGGACAAAAACCAATTCAAAATGCAATAGCTTAATAAAGCTGAGGCTGAACAAGCTTATTTAGTATAACAGATAGGGTGCAACGTGCAGGTTTGGGATACCCTGCGGCCTGGTATTTTGACAGCAGGAAAAAAACCAATTCAAAATGCAATAGCTTAATAAAGCTGAGGCTGAACAAGCTTATTTAGTATATCAGATAGGGTGCAACGTGCAGGTTTGGGATACCCTGCGGTCTGGTGTTTTGACAGCAGGACAAAAACCAATTCAAAATGCAATAGCTTAATAAAGCTGAGGCTGAACAAGCTTATTAAGTATAACAGATAGGGTGCAACATGCAGGTTTGGGATACCCTGCGGCCTGGTGTTTTGACAGCAGGACAAAAACCAATTCAAAATGCAATAGCTTGATAAAGCTGAGGCTGAACAAGCTTATTAAGTATAACAGATAGGGTGCAACATGCAGGTTTGGGATACCCTGCGGCCTGGTGTTTTGACAGCAGGACAAAAACCAATTCAAAATGCAATAGCTTGATTAAGCTGAGAATGAACAAGGGTATTTAGTATAACAGATAGGGTGCTACGTACAGGTTTGGGATACCCTGCGGCCTAGTAATTTGGCAGCAGGACAAAAACCAAGGGGGGACCCTATGTCATTTTTTTTTCTCGATTTAACTCTTTGTAGTGTGGATGGTAGTTGTATTTTATTTGTAAATGTTATAAAGTACTTGTTTCAGTTAGGGGGGTCTCCTGGGCAGGAACGAGGGGCTACAGATAAATATGTGGTACCGTTCTAATCGATAGAAATGGGGCTTTCACATGCAATATGCTTTTCCTTAATAAAATAATTTTTTTATTTAAAATAAAGGAGTCAATTTTCTAAAAATGTTTTTATATATTTTTTTTTTTTTTTACTTAATAATATTGTAAAAAGCAAAATAAAATTTACAAACAAGACATTTCATGTTAAAGCCTAAACTCTGCTGCAAAAAAATATAAATATAATTTTCCTGAAAATTCCAGCAAAAATGGCGCAAAACATTGCGCAAAATGGGGAAAAATGACCTGTCAACAGAAAGTGACAAAATCTCAAGTAGGCTGGCAATTAAAAGGGTTAAAAGTAGCTATGCATGTTGGGTATTGTTCTGTTCGGGGGACCTTGCGCTTTCAGACTTAGCTTGTTTTTTCTGGTTTGCATATTTATATTTTAGGAAAAGGTGTTTTTTATTCAGCTTTTTTATACATTTTTTAGGGAAACCCTGCGCAACCAAAGAATTCTCTGAGGGATTAATTCCAGAAAGATGAGCCCACTACAACAAGCTGGGTACGCTTAGAAAGCTTAACATGTGTACTTTCAGGGAATTTATGGTTTATGGGGGATATTCCAAATGTAAAGGGTTGTTTTGGTTGAAAAATTGCAAGGTGCGCACTTTGTCTGCAGAGCTGAAATTTTCAAGTAAAATTACCGTTACGCACATGCTTTACTTTGGGGTGTTTGGCAACTCTTCCCTTGACAGAACCTATGCATGTTGGGTGTTGTTTTGTTCGGGGGATGTTGCTTTTTCAGATTAAACTGTTTTTTCTTGTTTGTATATAGTTTTTTTAGGAAAATGTGGCTTTGATTCTGCTTTTTTATCCTTTTTTTTGGGAAACTCTTTGCAACCAAAAAATACATTGAGGAATTACTTCCAGAAAACTATGGGCACATCAACACGCCTGGTACACCTAGAAAGCTTGAGGTGTGTACTTCCAGAGAATATATAGTTTGTTGGGGGTATTTCAAATGTAAAGGGTTGTTTTTCTGGTAAAACTGCAAGGTGTGCATATTGCATTGCATAGTTGTATTTTATCTGAAAATCCCCTAAAGCGCTATTTCAGTTTGGGGGAGTCTCCTGGGCAGGAAAGGGTGTCTACCTATACATATGTGGTATCGCTGTAACCGGGAGAAATTGGGATTTCACACGCAATAAGATTTTATTAACAAACTTACATTTTTTATTACAAAAAAACACTACAAATTGTAAAAAAAATATATTTTTTTAATTTTTTTTCACATATTTCACCCAAAAATATTGAGAAAACACCTAAAAATTACATTTCATGTTAAAGCCCAGACTCCCCAGAAATCCCTAGAATCCTTTCAAAAATCACAGTTGAACATGTGTAGCGCAAAATAGTGAAACATGGTCTGGCAACAGAGAGTGACAAAAGCTGCAGGTAGGCTGGCAGCGAAAGGGTTAAGCTGAGGATGAACAAGCGTATTTAGTATAACAGATAGGGTGCTACGTGCAGGTTTGGGATACCCTGCGGCCTAGTGTTTTGTCAGCAGGACAAAAACCAAATTAAAATGCAATAGCTTGATTAAGCTGAGGATGAACAAGGGTATTTAGTATAACAGATAGGGTGCTACGTGTAGGTTTGGGATACCCTGCGGCCTAGTGTTTTGGCAGCAGGACAAAAACCAATTCAAAATGCAATAGCTTAATTAAAATGAGGCTGAACAATGCTTATTTAGTATAACAGATAGGGTGACATGTGCAGGTTTGGGATACCCTGCGGCCTAGTGTTTTGTCAGCAGGACAAAAACCAAATTAAAATGCAATAGCTTGATTAAGCTGAGGATGAACAAGGGTATTTAGTATAACAGATAGGGTGCTACGTGCAGGTTTGGGATACCCTGCGGCCTAGTGTTTTGGCAGCAGGACAAAAACCAATTCAAAATGCAATAGCTTAATTAAAATGAGGCTGAACAACGCTTATTTAGTATAACAGATAGGGTGACATGTGCAGGTTTGGGATACCCTGCGGCCTAGTGTTTTGTCAGCAGGACAAAAAACAAATTAAAATGCAATAGCTTGATTAAGCTGAGGATGAACAAGGGTATTTAGTATAACAGATAGGGTGCTACGTGCAGGTTTGGGATACCCTGCGGCCTAGTGTTTTGGCAGCAGGACAAAAACCAATTCAAAATGCAATACCTTAATTAAAATGAGGCTGAACAACGCTTATTTAGTATAACAGATAGGGTGCTACGTGCAGGTTTGGGATACCCTGCGGCCTAGTGTTTTGGCAGCCGGACAAAAACCAATTCAAAATGCAATAGCTTGATTAAGCTGAGGATGAACAAGGGTATTTATTATAACAGATAGGGTGCTACGTGCAGGTTTGGTCTACCCTGCGGCCTAGTGTTTTGGCAGCAGGACAATAACCAATTCAAAATGCAATAGCTTAATTAAAATGAGGCTGAACAAAGCTTATTTAGTATAACAGATTGGGGGACATGTCCTGGTTTGGGATGCCCATGGGGGCTGGTGTATTTAAAGCAGACAAAACCCAATTCAAAATGCAATAGATTAATTAAAATGAGGCTGAACAACGCTTATTTAGTATAACAGATAGGGTTACATGTGCTGGTTTGGGATGCCCATGTGGGCTGGTGTATTTAACCCTTTCGCTGCCAGCCTACCTGGAGTTTTTGTCACCCTTGGTGCCAGACCATTTTGCACTATTTTGCCCTCCCCATGTTCAAATGTGATTTTTGAAGGGATTTCCAGGGATTTCCCAGGAAAATGATATATTGTTTTTTTCAGCAGAGTCTGGGCTTTAACATGAAATGTCTTGTTTGTAATTTTTTAGGTGTATTCTCAATACTTTTGGGTGAAATATGTGCAAAAAAATAAAAAAAAATCTATTTTTTGCAATTTGTAGTGTTTTTTTGTAATAAAAAATGTAAGTTTGTCAATAAAATCTTATTGCATGTGAAACCCCAATTAATCCCGGTCACAGCGTTACCACATATGTATAGGTAGACACCCTTTCCTGCCCAGGAGACTCCCCCAAACTGAAACAGCGCTTTAGGAGATTTTCAGATAAAATACAACTATGCACCGCGCTAAGCGCACCTTGCGGACTTTCCAGAAAAAGAACCCTTTAAATTTGAAATACCCCCCAAAAACTATATATTCTCTGGAAGTATACACCTCAGGCTTTCTAGGCGTACCAGGTTTGTTGACATGGGCACAATTTTCTGGAAGTAATCCCTCAATCAATTCTTTGGTTGCACAGAGTTTCCCTAAAAAAGAATAAAAAAGAAGAATGAAAGCCACATTTTCCTAAAAAAACTATATGCAAACAGAAAAAAACATATAAAATCTGAAAAAGCAACAACCTCCGAACAGAACAATACCCAACATGCATAGGTACTGTCAAGGGAAGAGTTGCCAAACACCCCAAAGTAAAGCGTGCGCATAACGGTAATTTTACTTAAAAATTTCAGCTCTGCAGACAAAGTGCGCACCTTGCGATTTTTCAACCAAAACAACCCTTTAAAAGTACACATGTTAAGCTTTCTAAGAGTACTGAGCTTGTTGTAGTGGGCTCATCTTTCTGGAAGTAATCCATTGAAGAATTCTTAGGTTGCATAGGGTTTCCCTAAAAACAATTATAAAAAAGCAGAATAAAAACCATGTTTTCCTAAAATATCAATATGCAAACAAGAAAAAACAAGCTAAATCTGAAAGCGCAAGGTCCCCCAAGCAGAACAATACCCAACATGCATAGGTACTATTAACCCTTTTAATTGTCAGCCTACTTGAAGTTTTGTCACCCTCTGTTGACAGGTCATTTTTCCCCATTTTGCGGCATGATTAACCGTGATTTTTGCTGGAATTTCCAGAAAAATTATATACATTACATATACATTTTTTGCAGCAGAGTTTAGGCTTTAACATGAAATGTCTTGTTTGTAATTTTTCTACAGTTTTTTTAATATTTCTGCTTAAAAAAACAAAAAAAAACAAAAAATATATTTTTTTTAAACAATTGTCTCCTTTATTTTAAATAAAACCTTTTTTTTTTTAATGAAAACCATATTGCATGTGATAGCCCCATTTCTCCCGATTACAACGGTACCACATATGTATCGGTAGCCCCCCCATTCTTGCCCTGGAGACCCCCCAAACTGAAAAGAGCACTTTATTACATTTACAAATAAAATACAACTACTATCCACACTATAAACATAAGGGGTTAATTAAAAAAAAAATGACATAGGGTCCCCCCTTCCGGGGGGTAATTTTAAGGGTTTAGGGTTAGGCTAACCCTAACCCTCAAAAATCCCCCAAAAAATGACATAGGGTCCCCCCTTTTTTGGGGAATTTTAAGGGTTAGGTTTAGGCTAACCCTAACCCTTAAAAATAAAAAATATACAAAAATAAAAATTCCCCCCAAAAAATGGGGACCCCCCCATGTCATTTTTTTATTTAGGGTTAGCCTAACCCTAACCCTCACCCTTAAAAAAAAATTTTTTATTTTTTTTTTTGAATTTTAAGGGTTAGGGTTAGGCTAACCCTAACCCTTAAAAATAAAAAAATATACAAAAATAAAAATTCCCCCCCAAAAATGGGGAGCCCCCCCCCCCCTATGTCATTTGTTTTTTTTGTTTTTTTAAGGGTTAGGGTTAGGGTTATCCTAACCCTAACCCTCACCCTTAAAAAAAATGTTTTAATTTTTAGGCTAACCCTAACCCGTAAAAATAAAAAAAAAATACATTTTTTTTTAATTTTAAGGGTTAGGGTTAGGGTTAGGCTAACCCTAACCCTAAACCTAACCCTTAAAATTAAAAAAAAAATGATGTAGGGTCCCCCTTACCCGTCATAACCAGCCCGGGACCAGCTATGGGGGCTTGTAGGCACAGAGTGGGGGGGCCAGCTTTTGTGGCCCCCCACCCTGCAGCCTACGAGCCCACATACCCTGTGTGGGCCCGGGCTCTTCTGCCCCCCCTAGGCTTTGGGGAGGCAGGTAATTGGGGGTGCGGGGGTTAATGGCAAGCCACCTGCTAATGGCAGGTGGCTTGCCAGACCCCAGCCTTGTGAACTGGTATAAGGGGTCTCATGGACCCCTTACCAGTTCACAAAGGGTTAACATTAAAAAAAAAAAACACACACACACACACACACACACAAAAATTCATTTATTAAAAAAAAAAAGAAAGTTTTTTTACTTTACTCACCTCACCCGATTGTCAGCTCCTGTGGTGATCAGCTGTCAGATGCCTTGGTGATCGCTGGCCAGAGGAGGGGGGGGCAGGGGATCAGAGCATCCCCTGCCCCTCCACTGCTCTGCCCAGCGATCACCAGGGCATCTGACAGCTGGGCCCAGGAGAGGCAGCAAGAGGCCCGGGAGTGACGTCATAAGCCCCGCCCCCAAAGGGGGCGGCGCCCGTCGGGAGAGGAGGGGGAGAGCCCTTTCAGGCTCTCCCCTGAAGCTGAAGAGGCTGTGGGGGCGATCGGAGCCCCCCCCCCGTGAAGAGGAGACCCGGAGGAAGGCAGCGCGACTGCAGGTAAGTAAATGTCATTTTTATTTATTTTTTTTTTTACAGTTAGCAGCTGCTGCTGCCAAACGGGGGGGGGGGCTATTCCGGGGGCTCTCCTGGCACCAAATTAAAGAGGAGACCCAGCCGGATCCAACGAGGGGTCAGGTGAGTATTTTTGATTTTTATTTTTTTTACTAGCAGGGGGAAAGTCAAGCACGTAGATTCTACGTGCTTGGCACTTAAGTGGAGTGGAAGCGAGCACGTAGAAACTACGTGCTTGGCACTGAAAGGGTTAAAGCAGACAAAACCCAATTCAAAATGCAATAGCTTAATGAAAATGAGGCTGAACAATGCTTATTTAGTATAACAGATAGGGTGACATGTGCTGGTTTGGGATGCCCATGTGGGCTGGTGTATTTAAAGCAGACAGAACCCAATTCAAAATGCAATAGCTTAATTAAAATGAGGCTGAACAATGCTTATTTAGTATAACAGATAGGGTGACATGTGCTGGTTTGGGATGCCCATGTGGGCTGGTGTATTTAAAGCAGACAAAACCCAATTCAAAATGCAATAGCTTAATTAAAATGAGGCTGAACAACGCTTATTTAGTATAACAGATAGGGTGCTACATGCAGGTTTGGGATACCCTGCGGCCTAGTGTTTTGGCAGCAGGACAAAAAACAATTCAAAATGCAATTGCTTGATTAAGCTGAGGATGAACAATGCTTATTTAGTATAACAGATAGGGTGCTACGTGCAGGTCTGGGATACCCTGCGGCCTTGTGTATTGGCAGCAGGACAAAAACCAATTCAAAATGCAATAGCTTAATTAAAATGAGGCTGAACGATGCTTATTTAGTATAACAGATAAAGCGACATGTGCTGGTTTGGGATGCCCATGTGGGCTGGTGTATTTAAAGCAGACAAAACCCAATTCAAAATGCAATAGCTTAATTAAAATGAGGCTGAACAACGCTTATTTAGTATAACAGGTAGGGTGCTAAGTGCATGTTTGGGATACCCTGCAGCCTAGTGTTTTGGCAGCAGGACAAAAACCAATTCAAAATGCAATAGCTTGATTAAGCTGAGGATGAACAAGGGTATTTAGTATAACAGATAGGGTGCTACGTGCAGGTTTGGGATACCCTGCGGCCTAGTGTTTTGGCCGCAGGACAAAAACCAATTCAAAATGCAATAGCTTAATTAAAATGAGGCTGAACGACGCTTATTTAGTATAACAGATAGGGTGACATGTGCTGGTTTGGGATGCCCATGTGGGCTGGTGTATTTAAACCAGATAAAACGCAATTCAAAATGCAATAGCTTAATTAAAATGAGGCTGAACGACACTTATTTATTATAACAGATAGGGTGACATGTGCTGGTTTGGGATGCCCATGTGGGCTGGTGTATTTAAAGCAGACAAAACCCAATTCAAAATGCAATAGCTTAATTAAAATGAGGCTGAACAACGCTCATTTAGTATAACAGATAGGGTGACATGTCCTGGTTTGGGAAGCCCATGTGGGCTGGTGTATTTAAAGCAGACAAAACCCAATTCAAAATGCAATAGCTTATATAAAATGAGACTGAACAATGCTTATTTAGTATAACAGATAGGGTGCTACGTGCAGGTTTGGGATACCCTGCGGCCTAGTGTTTTGGCAGCAGGACAAAAAACAATTCAAAATGCAATAGCTTGATTAAGCTGAGGATGAACAGGGGAATTTAGTATAACAGATAGGGTGCTACGTGAAGGTCTGGGATACCCTGCGGCCTTGTGTATTGGCAGCATGACAAAAACCAATTCAAAATGCAATAGCTTAATTAAAATGAGGCTGAACGATGCTTATTTAGTATAACAGATAAAGTGACATGTGCTGGTTTGGGATGCCCATGTGGGCTGGTGTATTTAAAGCAGACAAAACCTAATTCAAAATGCAATAGCTTAATTAAAATGAGGCTGAATAACGCTTATTTAGTATAACAGATAGGGTGCTACGTGCAGGTTTGGGATACCCTGCAGCCTAGTGTTTTGGCAGCGGGACAAAAACCAATTCAAAATGCAATAGCTTGATTAAGCTGAGGATGAACAAGGGTATTTAGTATAACAGATAGGGTGCTATGTGCAGGTTTGGGATACCCTGCGGCCTAGTGTTTTGGCAGCAGGACAAAAACCAAATCAAAATGCAATAGCTTAATTAAAATGAGGCTGAACGACGCTTATTTAGTATGACAGATAGGGTGACATGTGCTGGTTTGGGATGCCCATGTGGGGAGCTGGTGTATTTAAAGCAGACAAATCCCAATTCAAAATGCAATAGCTTAATTAAAATGAGGCTGAACGACACTTATTTAGTATAACAGATAGGGTGACATGTGCTGGTTTGGGATGCCCATGTGGGCTGGTGTATTTAAAGCAGACAAAACCCAATTCAAAATGCAATAGCTTAATTAAAATGAGGCTGAACAACGCTTATTTAGTATAACAGCTAGGGTGACATGTGCTGGTTTGGGATGCCCATGTGGGCTGGTGTATTTAAAGCAGACAAAACCCAATTCAAAATGCAATAGCATAAATAAAATGAGGCTGAACAATGTAGGGTGACATGTGCTGGTTTGGGATGCCCATGTGGGCTGGTGTATTTAACCCTTTAACCGCCAGCCTACCTTGAGATTTTATCACCCTTTGTTGCCAGACCATTTTGCACTATTTTGTGCTCCCCATGTTCAACTGTGATTTTTGAAGGGATTTCCAGGGATTTCACAGGAAAGTGATATATAGTTTTTTTCAGCAGAGCCTGGGCTTTAACATGAAATGTCTTGTTGTCATTTTCTAAATGTATTCTCAATGTTTTTGGGTGAAAATTGTACAAAAAAATAAAAAAAAACTATTTTTTACAATTTGTAGTTTTTTTTGTAATAAAAAATGTAAGTTTGTCAATAAAATCTTATTGCGTGTGAAACCCCAATTTCTCCTGGTTACAGCGGTACCACATATGTATAGGTAGACACCCTTTCCTTCCCAGGAGACTCCCCCAAACTGAAAAAACGCTTTAGGAGATTTTCAGATAAAATACAACTATGCTATGCAATATGCGCACCTTGCAGTTTTTCAAGAAAAACAACCCTTTACATTTGAAATACCCCATACAAACTATATATTCCCTAGAAGTACACACCTCAGGCTTTCTAGGCGTACCAGGCTTGTTGATATGGGTGCAGTTTTCTGGAAGTAATCCCTCAATGTATTCTTTGGTTGCACAGGGTTTCCTTAAAAATGAATAAAAAAGCAGAATCAAAACCACATTTTCCTAAAAAAAAACTATATGCAAACCAGAAAATCTGAAAAAGCAACATGCCCCAACAGAACAATACCCAACATGCATAGGTTCTGTCAAGGAAAGAGTTGCCAAACACACCAAAGTAAAGCATGCGCATAGCGGTAATTTTACTTCAAAATTTCAGCTCTGCAGACAAAGTGCGCACCTTGTGCTTTTTCTACCAAAACAACCCTTTACATTTGGAATATCTCCGATAGACCATATATTTCCTGAAAGTACACGTTAAGCTTTCTAAGCATACGCAGCTTGTTGTAGTGGGCTCATCTTTCTGGAAGTAATATCTCGAAGATTCTTAGGTTGCACAGGGTTTCACAAAAATGTATAAAAAAGCAGAATAAAAAACACCTTTTCCTAAAATATCAATATGCAAATAAGAAAAAACAAGGTAAATCTGAAAGCGCAAGGTCCCCCGAGCAGAACAATACCCAACATGCATAGGTACCTGTAACCTTTTAACTGCCAGCCTACTTGAGATTTTGTCACCCTCAGGATATTTTTCACCATTTTGCATGATGTTTAACTGTGATTTTTGCAGAAATTTGCCATATTTTCTTTTTGTGGCAGAGTTTAGGCTTTAACATTAAATGTCTTGTTTGTATTTTTTCTACTTTTTTTTATATATTGTTAAGTAAATAAGTAAAACAAAATAAAAAATATATATATATTTAAAATTGTCTCCTTTATTCTAACAAAAACATTTATTTTATTAAAGATGGCAAGTCACCCACTAGCCGCAGGTGACTTGCCAGACCCAGAGCCTTGTGAACTGGTATAGGGGTCTCGTAGATCCCTTACCAGTTAAAAAAAACACACAGAGACACACTTTAAAAATAACTTTATTAAAAAATAATACATTTTTTTAATGATTTTTTTAAAATACTTACCTCCCATCCATCCCTGTGTCCCACGCTAATCACTTAGGCTTCTGCTCTCCTGCTGCTGCTGGAAGCCATTTATACCTACTGGGTTACAGATAACATAGGGTTAATTAAAAAAAATGACATAGGGTCCCCCCTCCCAGGGTTAAAACCCTTAAAAATCCAAAAAAAAATGGCGTGAGGTCCCCCCTACCCAGCGTAACCAGCCTGTGACTAGCTATGGGGGCTTGTAGAACAGGGCTCAGGGACCAGCTTTAGTGGCCCCTGGCCCTGCAGGCTACAAGTCGGCATAGCCTAGGGCCACGGCTCTTCTGCCCCCCCCTGGGCTTTGGGGAGGCAGGTAATTTGGGGGGCTCAGGGGTTAATGGCAAGTCACCCGCTAGCTGCAGGTGACTTGCCAGACCCACCGAGCCTCGTGAACTGGTATAGGGGTCACATGGACCCCTTACCAGTTCACAAAGGGTTAAAAGTAAAAAAAAACACACAGACACACTTTTTTAAAATAACTTTATTAAAAAAATCATTTTTTAAATATTTTTTTTAATACTTACCTCCCATCCATCCCTGTGTCCCACGCTGATCACTTAGGCTTCTGCTCTCCTGCTGCTGCTGGAAGCCTTTTATACCTACTGGGTTACAGATAACATAGGGTTAATTTAAAAAGAAATGACATAGGGTCCCCCCTCCCAGGGAGGGGGACCCCATTTTTGGGGGGGATTTTTAAGGGTTAAAACCCTTAAAAATCCCCCCCAAAAAATGGCGTGAGGTCCCCCCTACCCAGCGTAACCAGCCTGTGACCAGTTATAGGGGCTTGTAGAACAGGGCGCAGGGGCCAGCTTTAGTGGACCCTGACCCTGCCGGCTACAAGCCGTCATAGTCTAGGGCCACAGCTCTTCTGCCCCTCCCTGGGCTTTGGGGAGGCAGGTAATTTGGGGGGCCAGGGGTTAATGGCAAGTCACGCAGGTCAAGTCACCCGCTAGCCTAGCGGGCTAGCGAAGCGAACTAGCTTACCAGTTCACAAAGGGTTAAAAGTAAAAAAAAGACAAACACACTTTTTTCAAATGACTTTATTTAAAAACATTTTTTTTTTACTTTACTCACCTCCGATCTTCATCTCCTGAGTCCCGCGGCGATCTGATGTCAGTGATGGCTGGGCAGAGGAGGGGGGAGGCAGGCGATCGGAGGATCGCCTACCTCCCTTCTCCTCTGTCCAGCCGTCACCGGCATCTGACAGCTGAACTTCCGGGTGCCCAGACGACACCCAGTGGTGATGTCATCGGCGTCATCGGGCCAGAATCCAAGATGGCGGCCGCCATCGGAAGCTGCGGAGGGAGGAGCGCTGTTATGCCCCCTCCAGAAGACGGAAGAGCGGGGGGATGATCGGAGCCCCCCCCCCCATGAAGAGGAGAAGCGGCGGGAGCCGGCAGGCTCGGAAGTGAGTAACTGCCATTTTTTCTTTTTTTTTTTTTGCAGGCAAATCCCGGTGGCTGCTGAAACGGGGGGGCACCCTATTTTGGGCACTCCCCTGCAGCCGGAGGAGCCCCAATGGGCGATCGGAGCCCCTCTGGCTGAAGAGGAGACCCGGCCGGATCAAACAAGGGGTCAGGTAAGTGATTTTTTTTTTATTAATGGGGAAAGTCAGGCAAATAAAATTTACGTGGCTGGCAGTTAACTGCAGGGGAGGCAGCCACGTACATTTTACGTGGCTGGCGGTTAAAGGGTTAAAGCAGACAAAAACCAATTCAAAATGCAATAACTTAATTAAAATGAGGCTAAACGACGCGTATTTAGTATAACAGATAGGGTGCTACGTGCAGGTTTGGGATACCCTGCGGCCTACTCTTTTGGCAGCAGGACAAAAACCAATTCAAAATGCAATAGCTTAATTAAAATGAGGCTGAACGATGCTTATTTAGTATAACAGATAGGGTGACATGTGCTGGTTTGGGATGCCCATGTGGGCTGGTGTATTTAAAGCAGAAAAAACCCAATTCAAAATGCAATAGCTTAATTAAAATGAGGCTGAACAACGCTTATTTAGTATAACAGATAGGGTGCTATGTGCAGGTTTGGGATACCCTGCGGCCTAGTGTTTTGGCAGCAGGACAAAAACCAATTAAAAATGCAATAGCTTGATTAAGCTGAGGATGAACAAGGGTATTTAGTATAACAGATAGGGTGCTACATGCAAGTTTGGGATACCCTGCGGCCTAGTGTTTTGGCAGCAGGACAAAAACCAATTCAAAATGCAATAGCTAAATTAAAATGAGGCTGAACAACGCTAATTTAGTATAACAGATAGGGTGCTACGTGCAGGTTTGGGATACCCTGCGGCCTAGTGTTTTGGCAGCAGGACAAAAACCAATTCAAAATGCAATAGCTTAATTAAAATGAGGCTGAATGACGCTTATTTAGTATAACAGATAGGGTGACATGTGCTGGTTTGGGATGCCCATGTGGGCTGGTGTGTTTAAAGCAGACAAAGCCCAAATCAAAATGCAATAGCTTAATTAAAATGAGGCTGAACAACGCTTATTTAGTATGACAGATAGGGTGACATGTGCTGGTTTGGGATGCCCATGTGGGGAGCTGGTGTATTTAAAGCAGACAAATCCCAATTCAAAATGCAATAGCTTAATTAAAATGAGGCTGAACAACGCTTATTTAGTATAACAGATAAGGTGACATGTGCTGGTTTGGGATGCCCATGTGGGCTGTTGTATTTAAAACAGACAAAACCCAATTCAAAATGCAATAGCTTAATACAACGCTGAACTGTGCACAAGGAAAATGGCTGCTGGTTTATATAGCACGGTGACATCACCGGGCTTCCTGGCTGCTGATAGGCTGCATGTGACTTTCCCATGATACCTTGCCCCAGGGGATATGTCTGGACATGTTCATCCACCATTTTAGAATGCCTGTAATTGAAATAAATGGAGTTTAAAGGAAAACTTCGATCGATCGAATCGCAGGGAAATTCGGATTTGTTCAGAATCAAATTTTTCCTGAAATTCGGAAAAAATTCGGGTTCGTCCGGATCGATTCGCTCATCCCTAGTTCGGACACACAATACAGAAAGAGCAAGTTGTACTATTTAACACTGCAGCAGCTGGGGTATTTGTGGTGTATCCATATTTCAGTTGGAGTATAATGTGAAATGAGTTAAAATATTTTGATCTGGGGTTAGGTAGTGGTCCGAATAATTCAGGTTGCTGGTTAGAATTGGATACAGCCAGGCTACAGGTCAGGTTCTGAGTTTACAATTTTATATTTCAATAATTCTACTGAGTTTTCAATAAAGCAAAACATAATTGTGAATATAACAATATTACATGCATTATATGAATTGCAGAAAAGGTAACAGAAAAAAAATGGAAAAATTAGCTTTTCTGACTGATAATCACCTAAATACGATCTTAATAATATTTTTTTTCAATAGATTAGCACAGTATTAATCATACAAACAAAACAAAAATAAATATATCTAGATATCAGTCATTATAGCCAAAGAAAAACAATAAATAAACAGTACCATGAAAAATATGGGGAATTAGAGAACCCAGAGCCCAAACCCCAGAGCTAAATTGCAAGTAAAATACTACTCAGCTTCTCGTTGACCATTATCCAATTTAATTTATTATGACTTAGCAATAGTCAATTTAGTTGCCAAACAAGCATAAAAAAATGTATTGGGAAATCTGGAAATCCCCACAACAGGTGTATTTCATAAGGCAACCAATAGCAATTTTTCCACCCATTTCCCCTGTAACCATGTTTATAATATCAAGCACATGAGCCTCGATTCAGTTTTGGTTTTTACGTTTGTTTTTCCATGCGTATGTTTGTTCCCGCTAATGCGCTAAATCGGATCATTTGCGTTTTAAATGTAGGCCTTAGCAAAACATTTTAATGCGGACCTTAATTAGTGATTAGAATGTTAATCTAAATTTTCGCCCACATACATATAATTTTTGGTAGTAAAAATACTTATGTACTTAGTGTTATTTGGATTGTCCTACATGTTTTTGGGTGGGTGTTAGGAGTTAGTGTTTGAGTAGTTTACCTTGGATTGCTAAACTTTTTTTTTTTTCTTCCAGGAACCGCAAAATGGGCCACTCACTGAATGTCCAAGCAGTGGTGGCCCCGGACATGCGGTTCCTTAGTGTCCTCGCCGGGTATCCAGGATCATCCCATGACGCGTACATCTTGCGAAGATCAGGATTATTCCATCGGTTTGAGTTTGGAGAATTATCAGGAAGATGGCTCCTTGGTAAGTTTCCTCAAATTACGTCATTCCCTTTTCACTGTATGCCTATGAGTATAGTTGATGAGCCATGTCTTAACCTACGGCTGTTTTTTCCCCTTGATGACATGTTAAACCGGACCTTCACCCTGATTGTTAGAAAAGCACAAACCCTTAAAAACTGATTCTGCAGCATTTCTACCTAATATATTTCTAGCTTTTAGTAACTTACTTATTATTCTTTCCCACACTGGGCTGCAATTCTGTTCATGACTTTAGGATAGGCGCCATCTTTGGTCAGATGCATCACACTTACTGAGGACAGGAGAGGGGAATAAAGTGCAGGGTGCGGGTTATAGCTGTGCTTTGCTCAGATAGAGCAGAGCTGGGGTCCGGGAAAGGTCAGAAATCCCACAAAGCAGAGCAGCACAGTCAGAAGGCACTTTCTGTTTGCAGCTTTCCTGATATTCCCTGAGCCTTCATCTTGGATGTTTAAAGGCTCATAACATGCCGTAGATGCTGGTAGTTTTTATTTTTATGTGAGCAATTTGTATGTACAGGGTGTGAGTAACATATAAGATAGGCTCTTATTCAGACTGAACGATCACTTTAAACAATATTGTTGTTTCCAATGTGTAATTAATGTAAGTATTTTCTTATTCTTTCAGGTGATTTCGGCTATCCGCTTCTTCCCTGGCTCCTGACGCCCGTCCTTCGGCCACAGAATGAGGCACAGGAGGCCTACAATCGGTCACACCAAAAGACCCGGCCCTTGTAGAGAGGGCATTTGGGCTGCTCAAAACCCGCTTTCGTTGTTTGGACCATACCAGGGGGGCACTCCAATATGACCCCAACAAGGTCACTGACACAATCCTGGTCTGTTGTGTTCTGCATAACTTTGCCATCATGCAGCATGTCCCCGGGATCTGCCCCCCTCACCACCCAGCCAGGAGCCAGATGACCATTATACTGGCACACCTAGTGCCTCTGGCCAAGCAGTGCGGGCCAATGTCATAACAACCTATTTTGCATAAAATTTGTTTTCTTTGTTTGTTGATGTTATTTTGTTATTATCAATATGATTTGCCTTTGTGAAGGCCTTTGTCTTTATTTTTCAAAAAAGTAATGCCGTAATTACTAAAAAATTGACACCTTATTTGATCCTCAAGCTGTTTATTTTCACATGTTTGTTGGTAAAAACCTTCATTAATCTCAAAATAACCCAAACATTAATGCATCAACTTAGTCAACAACAGCTAAAGTCACATTCAATATATTTTATTGAAATATGAAAATTTTTAGTTGAAGGCCACTTGCAGACTTCATGTACATACATAGTAAAACAGAAATATACATTGGGGCAGACTCATGGCCCCTAGCAATTGGCCACATCCAGGAGTTATAAAGTAACGCACTACAGGCCGAAGTATCACCGCCCAATAACATAAACATACATAGGGAGCAACCATTTCCAGGGGAATAGTTGGCCAGGAATACATAGGGCCACATACACACCCTCTCCTGCTTGGCCACATTTGCCACAGGCACAGGTGGAAAGCAGCCATACCTATGCCACAACCACGCCTGTAAGTTAGTGGGCCACCCAAACAATAACCCCCAGTCCTAATGCCAGTCCAGTCCAATCTTTGCCACAGGCAAATGTAGTTGTTTCACAGCCAAGAATGTCCCCCAATATTGCCAACAAACAGGATGAGCCAGCCACCATTTGATTAGGCCCAAGCCTGCAGCGTGGCAGCTTGAGCGTCTGCTTCAGTGAGGCTTTAGCTCAGGCATTGGCTAGTGGGGTATGTCAGCCCTCTAATTAGCTATATGGGCAAATTCAAACCAGCAAAGCCCTAAATAAGGCAATCTTGGTAGCGCTCAACAGACAGGTAAATAGAGGGGGGATGTAGAGGAAAGATACAGGTCAAATAAGTCTTAATATGGATGATGCCCATAAAAACCTGGTGGTGGGCCTTGGAGTTGTCCCAATACCTGGGCATGTGTGACATTCATAATATGCCACTGTTCCAGCATCCGTCTATTGCTTGTTCTAAATTCCTCGAGCATGGCAGTGAAGTTATTATTTAAGGTTGCCATTTGTTCTGAAATCTGGCTGTTGCTCGTCCTAAATTCAGTCAGCATGTTGGTGACTGTATTATTGAAAGTCTTTAATTGTGCAGTAAGCTGCTCTGTGGTTCTATGAGTTACCTGCCGAAAGTAATGGCTGTCATGGCGCCATGCTGACTCCAGGATCGGCATGCGCCTCCCCTGGGAAACTGGTCTACGTTGTTGACTACGTCTTTCAATTCCCCGGATTTGAGCGCCTGCAGATGATGTACCTCTAGGGCGAGCAATTCCCTGATGTGCTCGGCAAAGCCTCTGCAGCAGAGCTACCACTGGGGACTGTAGGCTCAGTCTCAGCCTGCTGCCCACGATGGGCTGGCAGCATGCGTCCAGCTTCACTCACAGTGGCAGATTAGGTTCCAGGGGGGGTATTTCAGAAGGTCCCATCAAACTGGCATCCTCCTCCATCTCCTGGATTTCATCCATCAGTGTGTGGGTCTGTTGGGACATGTGAAAAAAATGTTTCAGTTTGGGCCCTAAATATATTTGTTAGGCAAATTAGTCATGTGCATTCACATGCATCAGCAGTTTCATCAAAGTCCACTTACCCTATATATCTGTTAATGGGTCCTAGGCAGCAGGGAAGTAGATGGCGTGCTCAAACTGTAGGAGGCTTCCACACTTGCAGAGGCTGGATGCTGGGCTGGGTTTAAAAGCAAAAGGTACGTAAACACGCAAACATCCATTGATGAGCTGGATTACTACATATGCTTTAAAAACATGTGGCCAAGCAGGAATGCCAACTCCCCCAACAGTCCAAGTTGACCTTCACTATGAATGTCAGTATCTCTTATATGTATGCCTCACCCTGTACATACAGATTGGTCACCTTAAATACTACAGACATGCATGTACTGCATGTTATGAGGCTTAACACATCCAAAATGGTGCATTAGGGGCCCACAGTCAGCTTGCAAATAGCATTTGGAATATGCTGCTGGGCATTCTTCCTATGTAGACCTTTCCCTGAGCCCAGATCAAGTTTGTCTGACCAAAGCACAGCTACAACCCAAGTGGTATACAGACAAAGAAGTAAGTGTTGTCTATGATTGACTATATTCACATAACAGGCAGGGCTTTGGTAAGATAAAGAGTTTAATAGTGAGCATAAATACTGTCCAAGGTTGTGTATGGGCTGCAAACCTTTTAAATGACCATGACCTACTGCACCCTGGGAGAGTGGACATCAGGAATGCCATTCTTCAGACATTAAACACCCGGCTCAAACAGTAACCTCCCCTCAAAGCCACTCCCTAGGGGCATGTGTTCATATGGGCCTGTGAGCCTCATTTCACACGTTTACAATTGTTCAAACAAACATTACTTACCTGCAGGAATGGTATGGATGTCCATGTCCCGTCTGCCAGAGAGGCCCTCTAATGCGACGGGGTGTATTAATGCCAGCACAATTGGCTTGATGCAGAGCCTCCCAGTTCAGCTCCCCCGTGCGTTTCCCCGTTGGTTTTGGCCTTTGGTCGGGTCAGGAAAGGGTGCTACGTTGATTTTAGTGTGCGTTTATGCGCTCAGGTGTGTGCTCAGCCGCCTTTCCGATTGTACCCTTTTTACAGGGTCTCCATAATTTTTATTTTATTGTTTGTGTGCAGGCATTTGAAGATGGGACATAGGATAAATGTGCAGGCACTGGCTGTCCCTGATTTGGTTTTTGGGAGTCGTTTTTCTGGCTTTCCCTGCCTAGGAATTCCTGCCTACATGAGCAATTCAAATCAGCCGATCTATTTGGTGGCTGGCTACTGGGTATGTGTCTGAAACTTGTATTGGTTGCCCACCCTCTCTGACTGTGTTTGTTCCCGTAACACACTATTTGGTAACTTTTTTCGTAGTATATTTGGAGCCCAATTATTGATCTACAAATTAAATGGGTTAAGTGATTGTACCCTATTGCATCATGTTCTTGCCCTCTTATGTAAGTAGTATTCCCCAGACTTTTTTAATCAGAGTACAGGTTGGATGTGCATGTAGTCTCATTACAAATGTCCTTTCCTCCCACCCTACCCCGCTCACCTATTTGTCCCTCTTTTCTATTGTTGCAATGCACACCTTTTTTTAATTTTTTTTTATTTTGGTTTTAGGGCAGGAGACTCTGCCTATCCTTTGGTCCCCTGGATGAAGACCCCCATCCTGCACCGATCTTCACAGGCAGAGGAGCGCTACAATACTGCCCCCAGGAGGACTCGCTCTGTGTTGGAGCGAGGCTTTGTTCTCTTGAAGATGAGGTTCCGTTGTCTTGATGAGACTGGGGGGGCACTACAATAGATGCCTGCAACGGTCCTAAACCTAATCATGGCTTGTGGGCTACTCCACCACCTTTAGTTTCAGCCCTCCCCACCCCTCCTTTTTCTTGCACCCAAAGTGGCACCGCGCAAACCATACGTGCACAACTAGTGTTTAGTGTTTTTTCAGAGACCACTTTTTTTGTTTTTTTGTTTTGTTTTTTTTTATTTTTCAAACAAATTTTGTTTTGTCATTTGTTTTTTTGTGCCCAAAAGAAAAATTACACGTGGGCACAGAAAATGTATTCCCCAAAAATTAGTGGTATGTTGGGTTGCATGGTGACGAGGAATGATGTGCCTGCAAATTGGCTGCAATGTGGGCCAGGCTTTGATTAATCTCACCCATATGGCTGGTTAGGGCAGAGATATTTCTGTTTAATACCTCTACTTGGGCGTTGAGGTTTGTGAGTTGGGTGCACACAGTCTCATTGAATTGCTGTGTTGTCGCAGCAAAGGCAATATTTTCCTGCCTCCATGTTTCCTCCAAAATTTGAAGTTGCCTTCTTTGGGAAATATGGCGTCTAGACTGGGTAGGAGCAGTGGGACGGGTGGTTGGTTCTGGTTCCGAAGGTGGTTGTGGATGTGGTGGCTGTGCCGGGGTTGACTGCGTTGCTGCCACTGGTGCAGTAGTGGTTAGTGACATATGTGGGGTGTCCTCCTCCAAATCTCGTATATGGTCGATGATGGGTGGGCTTCCTGTGGTCTGTAAAGAAATATAGCATCCTTTTAGTTTATTTCTGTCCACAAAAGCTCGCAAATATCAATGTTAAAAGTACACACCAAGGCCCATTGACTTACCTCATCGCAATCCACAATTTGGGTTTGTGGTGTAGAAGCCTGGTGTGCCCTTGGCCTCGGTGCTAACGCAGGGGTTTGGGGGCCTGGTGTGTCCTGTTGACTTGGTCCTTAGAATGTAGATAGGAAGATTAGGTAAATGGCCAAGTACAGTGTGTTGTGTAGCATAACACTGCCTTCTTGAACTTTTTGTACTAGGTCATGGCAAAATCAGACTCACCTTGGGACCTTACATTCCGGTCTGTGTCTTGTGCCTCTGCCAGTCCCTGGATGCTGGCCGGGTGTATGAATGTATATACATGTTCCTCGGCGGGCGTAAGGATAATTTTAGTGGGTAAGCCACCCCCTGTCTGTTGGCTGGGGAAGATTAAATCACACCTAATAAGTGTTACATCCTTTTAACAATGTTACAAAAAATGCATTTTACTTTTTCCTTTACTTCTGCTCCACCCCCTGTCTGTTGGCTGGGGAAGATTAAATTACACCTAATAAGTGTTACATCCTTTTAACAATGTGACTAAAATTGTCCATTACCTCTGCTGACGGCGCATGTCCATTTTTTTTTTGCTGTAGTATTTCAGGTCCCCAAATTTCCTTTTTATTTGCTGAATATCTCTCCGGACTGATCCCACACTATTGACCTGCCTGCAAATATTAGTCCAGATCTCCATCTTAGCCTGCTTAGTGGTTGTTTTGGAGGTGCGGCCAAATAGGGCATCATAATGCTCGCAAACTGCATTTGCCACCGCCATGCTTTGAGCATCGCAAAATCGGGCAGTTAGTGAGCCACGCCGTAGTTGTCTGCCACATGGGTGTGTGGTCTCCCCTGCCTCTGAGGAAATTGATGGTTGGGTATCTGGGGAGTCGTGTGTGCTTCTTTGGCTTATGGGGGAGGGGGATGTTGTGTGTGTGCTTCTCTGGCTTAATGTCTGGGTTCCTGTTGAGCTATCAGATGTGGAGCTGCATGTGGAATCTGAGGTACTGTAACTGGGGGAACCAGAGGGTGGAGGTGGAGGGGTGGGTGACCTAAGTGGGGTGGTGGTTTTTGCAATGCGCTTACCCTTGCTTATGTGTTTGGATTTGTGGGTATGCTTGGTGTGTGGAGGTGGAGGATGCTGCATGGTCTGACTAGATGGGGCACCCTTGTGTGTGCGTGGTTTTTTGGCAGGTGGTGGTGAATGGGTTAATGTACCCTTGGTCCTGCGTTTTTTTGAATGTGCCTGTTTGTGTGGAGTATCCACCGTTTTAGTGGGGGCATGTTCAGCATGTGTCTGGTGCCTGCTCTTCTGTCTTGTGGAGGATGAGGCATGTGTGCGGCTGCTATGTGCCTCAGCCCTTGGTTGGCTCTTTTTGCTCCCTTTAGGTCTGCCCATATTGATATGGTATCCAACACAGAGCTGAGTGCCTTGTGCTTTAAATATGTTTTCCGTGTGGCCGTGGTCAACAGCGGGTGCGCGCCTGCACGCACGCACGCACGCACTCACCTACGTCTCCGCAGGGGAACGTCAGAGCTATACCTTGCAAACCCAGAAAAGCTGTCGGCCGCAATCTTTACCCCGGAGCAGGACGACATCATCATGGATGTGAGTATGCGCGCGTGCGTTTATCTGCGCGCACACATTCCTTGTAATAAAAAAAAAACAAAGCGCCAGAATAGTCTGAAACAACTTAGTTTTTCACGTTACATACAAGCCCACCTTAGTTTAACACATGTACGCAGCTCAAAACTAAGCTACATGCAGATAGCAGAACTAGGGCAATGTGAGGCAGCAAGAGGTTCAAAAAGTGACTTTAGTTAGGCCAGCAAACTTGTTAATGCTTTTTGTGTACATGAGACAACAACAGTCTCTAATATCTGTGTCTTTGTCATGCAAACAGATTCACAGCAGCAACCAAGGGAGCAAGAATGGAGACTCCGCCCCTGACGCAATATGCGCCTAAAACATGGTAAGTGGCGTTTTTTGGTACCAAAGTAAATGAACCAACAATTCCATTGGCCACAAAATGTAAAAACCAAAAAAAACAACCAAAGACTTTGTCTAAAAAGCCCTTAAAGCGGACCTTCACTCAGAATAAGAGTCTATCTTATATGTTTCCCACACCCTGTACATAAAGTTTGCCCACCTTCAAAATCATCCTACCTGCACCTAGTGCATGTTATGAGGCTTTCAACATCCAAGATGGTGGATTATGGAAGCCGCCATCTTATCAGGCAGCCTGCAAACAGGAAGTGCCTTCTAACTGTGCTGCTCTGCATTCTGGGATTGCTGACCTTTTCAAGAGGTCTCTGCTCTGTGTGAGCAAAGCACAGCTATAACCCACCCCCTGTACCTTATCCCACTCTCCTCTCCTCAGTAAGTGTGATGCTTCTGAGTCAAGATGGCGGCGGCCGTATACTAAATTCCTGAACTGAGTTGCCGCCCAGTGGTGGAAAGAATAATTATTGATTGACTAAAAAATTACAATCTATTATTTTGAGATGCTGCGGAATCTTTGTTTAAGAGTTTGGGCTTTTCAGTAAATAACGCAGAAGGTCCGGTTTAAAAAGGGCCCCAAAAAAACCACGCACAACCAAACCAAATAAACAATGCTAAACTAATGTTGTTTTTCATTTACAGATACAAGAAAATCACAGGCACAAGACACCGAGGCCTAAAGAATTTTAATTTGGCTTAAAATGAAAATAGTTTATTTGTTAAAACATTTAGATTCAATTATTTGTAAAAAACTTTGTTTAAAAATTTCAATTTCAAACGTTGGAATAAAATAAAAAAATAAAAAATTTGAAAGTTGTGTTTCCTGCAAATGTACAATCACACAACATCATCACACATTTACATGACACAAAAAGTTTAGATATGGTACAATAAATCCAAAACAATCAGAAAGAATTAAGGTATGCATTAATGGCAAGGAAAAAGGAACACAAAGGAGATTAAGGTATGCATTAATGGCAAGGAAAAATGAACAACCCAAATTTATTGTTCCCAAAAAAATATGTGTCAAATTGGCAGTGGTTGCCATATGTATATTCCAATGGAGTTTGAGGGATGTGCGCTTGCGTGTAGCCAGATTGGCAACTGAAGAGCCATGGAGATGTAAGTATACTTGCTAAAACCACCAAAATGGAAGGTCAAATACGACGGAAACCAAGCAGGTACGTTCAAAAAGGCAGGAAAAATCAGGGAAAAACGGGCCGCCCGTGTGAACGTGAACGGGAGCCCCGATCAAATTGAAGGCACCCGAGAGAGCAAAAAAAGCTTTCCGAGTAAAGTGAAATTGACGGATCAGTTAGGGAGCCATTCCGACGGAGGCTCTGCATCACATTTGAGCCACGATTCAAACAGGAGCCCCGGACAATCGGAGGGTTTTAAGGGCAGTTCAGAGGAGGCTCTGCATCAGGCCCAATCTCCTCAGCTCGTGCATACTGTAATTTGGTGGGGAAGCCTCCGCCAGTTTGTAAGCTGAAAAATAGAGGTTAACAAATTTTGGGCATTGTGGTCCATACAGCAAGCAGTAAAATGCACAACTCAAATATGTACCTGTGATTGCGCCGTTTCTTCTGTTTCTTCCATGCTGCATACTTTTGGTCAGATATTTTGCGCTGTATCTGCTCCACAACTTTAATCTCGTCCCCCGCTGCATTGACCTGTCTGATGAGCTCCTCCAAGATTTGTGTCTTTCTCATTTTGCTGGCAGATTTTGAATGTTGCCCATATAGCTCGTCATAATAGAGTGTGAGGCTACTTGCCAATGCGAAAGTTTGGGCCTCACCAAACCTGCCACTCAACTGGCCTCGCCGCAATGTTCAGCCTAATGCTTGCTCTTCTGGCTCATCTATGTTTGTTGGAAATTCGGGGGACATTCTGGCCTGGCTCTGTGGTGATGAAATGGGCGACACGTGGCTTGAAAATGACTGAACTGGACTTGCAATAGGACTGGGGGTCCTTGCCTAGGTGGCCACTGAACTTCCAGGCGTGGATGTGGCATATGTATTGGTGGTTTCCACCTGTGCCGGTGGCAAATGTGGCAGAGGAGGAGAGGGTGTGCTTGGGGCGGTGCGCCTTCGGTCCATGTGCCTCTTTGTGACCTTTGAAGTGTGCTCCTTTGGCCATGGGATGTGCTGGCACGTGAAGCAGGGGAGGCAGTGCTGGCTGGGCTGGGGCTTTGGGCAAGCTGGCTCTTATTGGCCTTGCCACTGGTGCTATTTTGGCCATGTGATGTGCTGGCACGTGGAGCAGGAGAGGCAGTGCTGACTGGGCTGGGGCTTCGGGCACGCTGGCTCTTAGTGGGCTTGGCACTGGTGCTACTTTGGCCATGTGATGTTCTGGCACGTGGAGCAGGAGAGGCATTGCTGGCTGGGCTGGGGCTTTGGGCACGCTGGCTCTTAGTGGGCTTGGCACTGGTGCTACTTTGGCCATGTGATGTGCTGGCACGTGGAGCAATAGAGGCAGTGCTGGCTGGGCTGGGGCTTCAGGTACGCTGGCTCTTACTGGCCTTGCCACTGGAGCGCCGTTATTGATGGGATGTGGTAGGGCAGGGGGGAGAAGAGGGTGTTCACCTTGGGCTCGGGGTTCTCACCCTCTGCTTCTTTGTGGCCTTGTACGCCATCGTACCTGCCTGCTTGTATGTTGGGGCCTTCTTCTTTGCTGCTCCGTCCTTGCCTTTGGTTGTTGTTTTTGCGTTGTTTTTGTGTTGCGGTCTTTGGGGCCAATGTGCTACTTGCTAGTAGCTTGGTGTGACCGAGTGGTCAGACGGGAGGAAGAAGGCTCCTCATGCCGCTGGGCCCTATTGATGGTGGCCTCCTTTGCTGGTGTGGCCTTAGCGCTGTTTTTTTGGTGTCATGCTGACAATGTCAAAGAGAATGAGCTGTGTGTCCATGACCCTTTAAATACTAATGACTGGGTATGACGCTTACGCGTTCGCGCACGTGTTTGTATGGCCGTGCAGAACCCGGAAACCGCTGGGGCATTACTTATTTGCTGCGGACAAGAAACAAGATGGCGCCCACGATCTTCACCCGCCAACAACAAGAGCTGAGTATGCTCGTAAGTGTATTGTAAGGACGTTGATTTGCCATCTAAATGCATGCCTAGGCCTTAAGGAAGCGCAGGAAAAACAGTTGTTTTAAAAAGTTTTTTAATCTCCGTGCCAAACAGAAGTTAGTGCGCACATGTGCGAACCAAGTCACTTGCATCTAGAAGGATAGTTTGAGGCTAGAAATGTGTCTGGGAATGTCATTTAGTCAACTGATCTAATTGTGACAGATATTTGTATGCAGTTTGATCTAAAAACTATTTGTATTTTGTGTTTTTTAGACGATGCTTCAGCGCAGGTACGACTACCTGCCCAACGCATGCTAGAAGAGGAACGTCACCCTGGAGATCGTTTCCCGGATTCAACAGGAGACGGACACCACCTTCACCCATACGCAGATCATGCAGCATTGGTCGGACCTGAAGCGACTCCACATGCCCCGGGTGCGGTGATTTTTTGGTCTTCATTTCAAGTACATAGCGATTGCATGCTATACGTAACTAATACAGAAGGTAGGCCTTTTTATATATACATACATTTATAAATGCTTTTCTTTTCTAGTGCTGGAAATGGAGTATCGAATCAGACGCACCCAGAGGCGCACAGGCCGGCCAGTGCTGCATGAATCTGCAGCAGAAAGTGAAGGTAATGGATCTCCAGGGCCACGTTCCTATCCACAGAGAAGGGGCGTCATGGCGTGGGCAGGGAGTCGACCCAAGCAACGGAGCCATTAGCCTCTGGTATGTGACTCTTAATGTAACCGCACACACATACATGCTATTAAAAGCAAAGCTGATTCCCTTAATCTTTTTTTCTAGATGATTATGTAACGGGTGAAGGATCTGTGGAAGAGACTGCAGCAGATCAGGCCCAAAAGGCACATGGAGAAGGTGGGTGATGTCACACACACATTCAAATTGTCATTTGCTTACTGTTGGCTCAGACATTAGAAGTGACCCGATTTTACATGTCTCTACAGCCTCAACTTCCCAGCAGTGGCAGGTCCCAGAACGGAGGGTGGTCCCCAAAGCACAGCTCGCCCACCAACGAAGTAAGTATTAATGTAAATATTTGGAGTATGTGGGAAATTACATGATCACCAAGATACCTAAATCCATAGTCAATTCTATTAGCATAATGACATATGGCCTCTTCCTTTTAATAATTCCTTAGCATAATGACATGGCCTGTTCCTTTTATTAATTCCTTAGCATAATGACATATGGCCTGTTCCTTTTATTAATTCCTTAGCATAATGACATATGGGCCTTATGAGTTAGCTTGCAACCTAATAAACATTCCATCCACAGCTGTTAAACATGTATTGGCCGACAAATAATTTATTTTCTTTTTTTATACAGGGACCACATGTGCCAGAGTGGCACAACTGAGTGCCAGGGTCCTTCAGTTGGTGGGCGAGATGCAGGAACTACGTGACTCGTTGGGGACCACAGATGAAGAATAATGTTCTGGGGCCTGTCATTGCTGTGTATATATTTTAACACATGTTAATTTATATTTTAAAAACTTTTAAAATGTTCTAATTACATTTAAAAAAATATATATATATTCAAAGTTGTTTTAGGTGCGGGAAATGAAAGAAGAATAAAAGCGCGAAGTGATTTAGGTAAGTTTTAGGTGCGGGAAATGGAAGAAGAATGAGACCGAAAAGTGATTTAGGTAAGTTTTAGGTGCGGGAAATGGAAGAAGAATGAGACCGCAAAGTGATTTAGGGAAGTTTTAGGTGTGGGAAATGGAAGAAGAATGAGACCGCGAAGTGATTTAGGTAAGATTTAGGTGCGGGAAATAGAAGAAGAATAAGACCGCGAAGTGATTTAGGTAAGTTTTAGGTGCGGAAAATGGAAGAAGAATGAGACCGTGAAGTGATTTAGGTAAGTTTTAGGTGGGGGAATGGAAGAAGAATGAGACCGCTAAGTGATTTAGGTAAGTTTTAGGTGCGGGAAATGGAAGAAGAATGAGACCGCGAGGTGATTTAAGTAAGTTTTAGGTGCGGGAAATGGAAGAAGAATGAGACCGAGAAGTGATTTAGGTAAGTTTTAGGTGCGGGAAATAGAAGAAGAATAAAACCGCAAAGTGATTTAGGTAAGTTTTAGGTGCGGGAAATGGAAGAAGAATGAGACCCCGAAGTGATTTAGGTAAGTTTTAGGTGCGGGAAATGGAAGAAGAATGAAAGCGCGAAGGGATTTAGGTAAGATTTAGGTGCGGGAAATAGAAGAAGAATAAGACCGCGAAGTGATTTAGGTAAGTTTTAGGTGCGGAAAATGGAAGAAGAATGAGACCGTGAAGTGATTTAGGTAAGTTTTAGGTGCGGGAAATGGAAGAAGAATGAGACCGCGAAGTGATTTAGGTAAGTTTTAGGTGCAGGAAATGGAAGAAGAATGAGACCGCAAAGTGATTTAGGGAAGTTTTAGGTGTGGGAAATGGAAGAAGAATGAGACCGCAAAGTGATTTAGGGAAGTTTTAGGTGTGGGAAATGGAAGAAGAATGAGACCGCGAAGTGATTTAGGTAAGATTTAGGTGCGGGAAATAGAAGAAGAATAAGACCGCGAAGTGATTTAGGTAAGTTTTAGGTGCGGGAAATGGAAGAAGAATGAGACCGTGAAGTGATTTAGGTAAGTTTTAGGTGGGGGAATGGAAGAAGAATGAGACCGCTAAGTGATTTAGGTAAGTTTTAGGTGCGGGAAATGGAAGAAGAATGAGACCGCGAGGTGATTTAGGTAAGTTTTAGGTGCGGGAAATGGAAGAAGAATGAGAACGAGAAGTGATTTAGGTAAGTTTTAGGTGCGGGAAATAGAAGAAGAATAAAACCGCAAAGTGATTTAGGTAAGTTTTAGGTGCGGGAAATGGAAGAAGAATGAGACCCCGAAGTGATTTAGGTAAGTTTTAGGTGCGGGAAATGGAAGAAGAATGAAAGCGCGAAGGGATTTAGGTAAGTTTTAGGTGCGGGAAATGGAAGAAGAATGAGACCGCGAAGTGATTTAGGTAAGTTTTAGGTGCAGGAAATGGAAGAAGAATGAGACAGCGAAGTGATTTAGGTAAGTTTTAGTTGCGGGAAATGGAAGAAGAATGAAAGCGAGAAGTGATTTAGGTACGTTTTAGGTGCGGGAAATGGAAGAATGAGACCGCAAAGTGATTTAGGTAAGTTTTAGGTGCGGGAAATGGAAGAATATACTGAGCGCGATGTGATTTAGCTAAGCATTGTAGCAGAAGTGAGTGAACCAAATATGTGGGCGAGCACATTAATGAGTTAAGTTTGTAGTGCGCAGGCGTAAGGTCGTAACGATTTTCGTCTGGACGATTATTTATAGAAAAGGAAATCTGAATCTAACGGGAAACGTAAATGATTAATTCGAAGAGACGATGGAAAAAGGGCAAAAACGAAAGCCTACGTTGTGACATGAGTAACATAAACGGAAAACAAAAGCTGGAAAATCTCGTTGGCATACGAACGGACGAAGACTTAAGGCTTACGATGCATGCATAGAATTGTACACTCATACGCGAGCGGGAAAATTAAAAAAAAAAAACTGATCGACACAAAAACGAAAGTCTTTTTATGTCTCTCTGAATCAGCCCTATGGTTCCAAAAATTACCACAATAGGGCATTTTCACCATATTTGAAACATGACCTACTTGTCCACAATTTGTGAAACATAAAGGAGATATATTAGGGTATATATATATGCCAGCCTACTCAGGACCATATACAAATGAGGGAATACCTTCAAGTTGGATTCTAACAGCAAAGTTTTGAGAGAACCTTTAGAACTACGAAGCGCCTATTTAACACAATCTTTAACTTAAAAAGTTTGCTGTAAATCCGCTTTCCACTTTATCATATAATCAAGTTTGCCTTCTTCATCTGTGAAGTATTTATATAAGGTAAAAATACCCCCTTTCCCTCTAGGACGAGTTAGGCATAATTTCTCTAAAATCATAATATTAACCCGTTTTTAATTATCCTGCATGCCAACAACCTATTGCTTGTACCCCCATGACTGTCCCAGAAATGACTTGCTATGGGACTTTTTGGGGTATTCTTAACAATGTTCCGTGTATGTTCCCCAACCCAGGTTCTCAACTCACTGGCAGTCTTTCCAATATATTTCTTTCCACAGGGACAAGACAGGAGATAAATCACCAGCTGTGGTGGCACAGCTCAAAATTGACGTGTGGACGGGGGCGTGGCTTGGCCGGTGACCGGGATGGCTGCTTGATTTGTGATCTCCCGGCGGGGTCTCCAGAGAAGCCTATTATTCGTGTTTTACCCGGACGATGGGACGCATTAATAAATCGGGGGCACCTGCTAAAACCCCCAAGACTGCGCAGACACCAAAAACTAGCGCCAGAAAGCTTCCAGAGCTGTTCCAGAGCCAAAGACAGGAAGAGCCTCGTGGTCCCAAAATGGCGGACGTCAATTCCCCATGCAACTCACCGGAGCGGGAGGACACCAATGCTTTGGAGGGTGAGGAATGCGACTTATCGGCACAGCTTAGCCAACTTCCTACCCGAAATGAGTTGGCCCGGTTCGCGGGGGAAATCAAGGACTCTATCACCGCAGCCATCGCGGACTTAAAAGGAGACCTGAAGCTACTGTCCCAACGGGTGGAGAGAGTAGAAAAAGAGGAAGCCACCACTGCTGCCAGACTTACTGAGGTCCGTGATGTGGTCCGGGCCCATAACAATCATCTTCTGGAATTCCATAGACACCTCGAGGACCTCGAAAACCGCAATCGAAGATGTAATATCAGGGTCCGCGGTGTCCCTGAAACAGTGCCCCCAGACCAGATACCAGAGGCCCTGCATTCGATCTTTAACTCCCTCCTGGAGAGACCACCAGGCACTCAGATCGATCTGGTCCGGGCACATAGAGCTCTTCGGCCTAGAAACATAGGGGACAATGCTCCAAGAGACATCATATGCTGCCTGCAGAGCTTTCCCCTGAAGGAGGAGATTCTACTGAAAGCTAGGGATCGGGACAACATCATGTTCAATAACTCTGAGATCCAGCTCTACCAGGATCTGTCAAACATCACCCTGCAACATCGCCGAGCTTTGAGGCCGCTCACTACGATTTTGAGGGAGAGAGGCATCTCCTACAGGTGGCGCTTCCCTTTCGCCCTAGCTGCGTCCCGCAACGGTAAAACCGCGGTCTTGCGAATGCCAGAGGACCTACCGGATTTCTGTGACTCGCTGGGACTCCCCCTGATCTCCTTGCCAGACTGGCTTCGGGACTTCTCTATTCCACGGCTGGTGAGGAGTGCGAGGAAAGGGGATTGTCTGGACAGATCTTGTGTGGATCCCCGGGACCGCTCCCCATCGGCAGACGACGGAGCTGAGGACCGACCAGGATCCAGAAGCTGAGAAACGACTGTGATTTGTCGCTGTACCCTGAAGAGCTAAGAGTTTTATTCTTTTTTGAACCCCTCCCTTGCCCTGATCTCCTACCCCTAAATGTTAGCCTGTAGGCTTTAGTTTTAATTCCACATAGCATTGTAGGCCTTCAACTAAATCCCTGAGCAGAGTTCTCCTCGCTCGTTTCCTATGGCGATATATCCCTATTCCATAACACTGGCATGGGCGTCGCTAGAGGGACCGCAGGGATGAGCAATGTATGGGCGGTGGGTGAAGGGGGGGGGACTGTCATAACATATCACTCTTTTAGACTCCCTCCTTTGTCCTGGTTCCTTACCCCTGACGGTTAGCGTATATGCTTTAACAAAGCCTACACAACATTGTTTGCCTTAGACTGATGTTCCGCCTGGAGTTTTCTTTGCTCGCTCCCTGTGGCGCTGTATCCCTATTTCATCGAGTCTGGCATGGGCGCCACTGGGGGGTGCGCGGAGAAGGGTTGCGGGTGGGCGACGGGCAGGGGGGGGGAAGGTTACTGGTTTAATTGTTTTAAAAGTTTGAGTAGCATATACGGCCCGCCTAATTCTTTGGACACCGATGCCCTGTTTGATGGTTTCCTTGGCCACTTGTTCCCGGTTTCCCTCTATATTGGGTCTTTAGTAATCACAGGTTTGAGTCCTGCGACATGCACAGTTATGTTTTTTCCGTTGAAATGAAGATTTTTGCACTGGGGGGGGGACACTGGAATGGTAATGACCCTTTCTTATAAGCGGCCTTGTGCCCTATGGGGCCTCCTGAGAGGCCGGCAGATACCATCGTAATGAGCATGAGCCTGGCGGGACCGCCGCGCGGGTCGCGAGCGGCGCCGGAGTATCTTAGCGACGCTGGAGGGGAAGACATGGGAGCTCACAGGATTCACGAGATCGGGCAAAGATTGAGACAGGGGGAAAATCCGTAACCAAACTCGGGGACAGTGAGCGGACACGTCAGTTTGTCCTAGAGAGGCACATAATGGACGCCTCCACTGCCCCTCCCCCATTTCGGCGATAATATCCTATCCTGGCCGGGAGGGGGAAGGGAGGAGGGGAGAACCGGGACGCGTGCTGATGACGTGTCTAGTTGACGCGTTCGCCTTGGGCTTCCTGAGCCGGCTTGACGATTTCCGGGTCAGAAAAGGAGTCCCTGCTATTTCGCTATGGGTGTAGAGGCCCAGAGGCCTTGAGCTTCGAGATGGGTAAGTGATTAACGCGCGCTCTGGGGTGGGTTGAAGGCTGCCCTGGGGAGAGGAGCCCTCTGGGTCGCGTCAGCGAGATGGCTATGACCTGGATCTGATATGAGAGCGCCTGGGCCCTGTGGCCTTCATATGCTAATGCTACACAGATGTCTGGGAAATACAGAGTGGAGGGTTAAAATTATCGTTCTGCTGGGGACTTCGCCGGGCTCGCGGGTTTGGCAGCTGCTAGGGCGGTTCTGGTTAGGTCTGGGCCGGTGTCTGGGTTTTTCGGTTTTTCGGCCTTCCACGATTCCCCACAGAGAGACGTGATCTCAAGGGTGGGAACTGAGGGTGATTGCTGTTGGCACATCCTCGCCTTGGCTTGAAGGGGCTTCCTTCGAGCCGCGGGAGACAACTACAGAGGGATTATACCTCTCTGGGACGTTGCCTCGATACTATCCACCAAGTGAGAGAGGGGATACACTGTGTGATTCCCCCCGTCCTCCTGAGGAGTTTATAGGGCGCCTTTTTCTTGTGTCTTGTTTTCTGTGTGTCTTGAATGTGTATAACCTTTCCCTCTGTGTTTTCCTTAGTGTGAACTCTATATAACTCTAACACTTCTTTTCCCCTCTTTCCTGATCTTATTTATCTCTGCCGGGACTGAGAGGGACCCTACAGACGGTAACCCGTTTTCACATCTATCGCCTGGGACGACCCGACCTGGTTTCCCTGTGAAGATGGGCCCGCTGTGTATCAATATTCTTTCTATAAACGCTAAGGGCTTGAATGCACCCGTAAAGAGACATGCTCTGTTCAGAGAACTGAAAAAAAACAGCACTCACATAGCTCTAGTTCAGGAAACACATTTTCTAAGAAATAAAGCCCCATACTTGGGAAATAGAACGTACACGACCTGCTACTCTGCCCACTCCCCTAATAACAAAGCTAAGGGAGTCTCCATTTTGATTGACAAGTCTATTTCGCTGAAGATAAGGGATATTGAAAGGGACAGGGAGGGCAGGTTTGTGTTTTTGAAGGGGGATCTCCCTAACGGGCGAGCTATCACTATAGCGAATATATACGCTCCAAACAAAGATCAACATAAATTCGTCTCTTCGACCCTGGCTAAATTGGAAAGTTTTCGGGAAGGGATTTTACTGCTGGGCGGAGACCTAAATTGCGCATTGAACCCTTTGGTGGATACCTCTGACGCCAAGACAGCCATAGCCTACAGATCTCTGAAACAGATTAAAACAGCATTGCGGGGCCTCGGGCTGGTGGATACCTGGCGTCTGATGAATCCCACGAGCAGAGATTATACATACTATTCACCCCTTCACACCAAATATTCTAGAATTGACTACATCTTCCTGTCGCAGAGAGATCTGGGGAGGGTGTCGTCGGCTCAGATTGGAAATATCACATTTTCTGATCACGCGCCGGTTGCACTTTCTCTGACCTTCCCATATAGGGAACAGAAGGAATGGCACTGGCGACTCAATGAGGCTATGTTGAAGGACTCTAGGGTAGTGGACAAGCTTAGAGATGCTTTGCGCAACTATGTTAGAGAAAATGTTTCGGAAGATATGGACCCAGTAGCGATATGGGAAGCTCAGAAATGCACGATGAGAGGTATTTTGATTCAGGAGGGGTCGCGGCTCAAGAAAGAGAGGGCACAGAAACTGAATGATTTGTTGCAACAAGTGGCTAATCTAGAGTTGCTCCATAAACAGTCGCTCCAGGAGAAGCACTTGAGAGAATTAGAGGGGAAACGGCAGGAGCTGAGGGATCTGATGTCCAGGGAGTCTAGCAGGTGGTTCACTAAACGCCATGGCCTTTTCTATGAACAAGGCAACAAAACAGGTAGAATGCTGGCCAGGGCATTGCGCCCAAAGCTTGCGCATACCGAAGTGGAATGTATCAAGGGCTTAGATGGATCCCTACACTATAGAAATGAGGATGTGGCGGGTGCCTTTGGTAGGTTCTACTCTGCACTATACAATTTACAGAGCTCTCCAGACAATGGGAACCAAGATAATCTTATGTCCACATATCTTTTGGAATCCGGGTTGCCATCTTTGTCCCGGGAGGAGCGGACTCAACTGGAGACACCGATCACGGTTTCTGAATTGCAGAGAGCCCTGACAACGGCTAAAGCAGGGAGAGCCCCGGGTCCAGATGGATTTTCTACACAGTACTATAAGTCCTTCTCTGGCCTGTTGCTCCCTATGATGCAGCGCGCATTTGAGTCCGCGTCCTCCTCGGGCAAACTGCCTAGTACGTCTCTAGAAGCTCAGATTGTTGTGATCCCAAAAGAAGGGAAAGACCCGAAAGACTGCCGCAGCTACCGGCCAATTTCCCTCTTAAATGTGGATATAAAATTGTTTGCGAAAGCACTGGCTAACAGAATTGCGGCCTTCCTGCCAAATCTTATTACTCAGGACCAGGTGGGTTTTGTTCCGGGTCGGGAGGCCCGAGATAATGTAATCAAAGCCCTGAATATGCAATGGTGGGCTAGAACGAAGAAAGTACAGGCTATTATGCTATCCACCGATGCCGAGAAGGCATTTGACCGGGTGAAATGGAGGTGGATAGAGAGAGTGTTGGAGCATATCGGGCTGGGTGGAGACATGAGGAATAGGATTTTGGCTTTATACTCGAATCCCATAGCCAGGGTTAGAGTGAATAACTGCACTTCCCCTGCCTTCCACATCAGGAACGGGACTCGTCAGGGTTGCCCGCTGTCCCCGTTAATTTTTGCCCTCTCACTTGAACCCTTTTTGAGGAAAGTGAATTTATGTCCGGACATCACGGGATTGGCAATAGGTCATAGAGAGAGGAAGGTTGCCGCATATGCAGATGACATGCTCTTTTTCTTGAGTTCCCCTAGAATTTCAGTCCCGAATCTGCTCAAAGAATTTGAGAGATTTGGTCGTATTTCAAACCTGAAAATTAATTATAGCAAGTCCTATGCTATGAATGTCTCGATGCAGGATCGGGAGGTGGGGGCGATGCAGGAGATTTTCCCTTTTAGCTGGGAGGAGAAAAGTTTGAGATATTTAGGTGTTCAGATTCCGCTGTCCCCCCTCAACTTATTCCGATTTAATTTCGCCCCCATGGGTGACAAGATTAAAAAAGACCTAGAGAGATGGAACAGGATAAAACTCTCATGGTTCGGCCGCATGGCGGTCATTAAGATGAATATCCTCCCGAGAATGCTGTACTTATTGCAATGCATCCCCATCAAGATCCCTAGTGGTTTCTTTAATGACCTGATGAGAACCTTCAGAAAATTTGTCTGGTCGGGTAGGCCTCCTAGGATTAGGAGACGTATCTTGCACCTTCCGAAAGATAGAGGGGGAACTGGGCTGCCCTGTATGCTGTCTTATTACAAAGCTGCGCATCTGGGAAGGGTTATAGATTGGCATATCAACAGCTCACAGAAAGATTGGGTGCGCATCGAGGGGGCGGCGGTGGGAGGTGGAGGAGTGGACACAGTCTGTGATCTAAGAACCTGTGATATCCCCCTGTCAGCAAAGAACCATCCTTTTGTACGGGCTTCCCTGGACATATTGGCTCCCTTACGTAGAGGAGAGAATAGGCTGTTATCCCCATCTGGTTTCCTGACGCCGATCGGGAGGAATCCAGCTTTCCCTCCCGGGGAGAACTCCTCCTTCCTGAGAGATTGCAGAGGCCCTACCCCACTACGAGTATTCCACCTACTGGATAGGGGTCGCTTGCTCAGCAGGGAGGCTCTACAGACTAAGCTGGAGGGGGTTGTGCCCGTCCTTCCTTATCTTCAAATGCAACACTTCATATCGTCAAGAGATATCAAAATAGGAATTAAGGCTGAAGTAACGGAGTTTGAAAAAGCGTGCTTGGGGCTGGGCCCCGACTCACACCTCCTGTCATGGGCATACAGGCTTTTGCGACATAGGGAGAAACAGGAGCGCAGACCGTGGGAGAGGAGATGGGAGGCAGACATAGGCAGGTCACTCTCAGAAGAAGAATGGGAAGGTATTTATAGGAATGCTCATAGGGGCTTGATTAGTAGCTCAATGCAGGAGAAAAACTACAAGCTGATCACAAGATGGTACCGGACCCCAGAGGTGCTGCATTCTTACTGCCCTTCAGTCCCTGACTCCTGCTGGAGGTGTGGTCAGGGTGGTGCTTCAATGCTGCACATCTGGTGGTCCTGCCAGAACATAAGTGGCTTTTGGGAAGAAATCAGAACCATCTGTGCTCAGATAATGGGGGAACCAGTAGATTGGAGTGCGGAGACTGTTTTATTAGGCTGGTCTACAGATGGCAAAGGTATTGCAGGTGGGGCTCCATTGGCCAGACATCTTCTGAATGCAGCTAGGGTACTTATTCCCAGAAACTGGAGATCCCAGAGGTCCCCTACTATTAGAGAATGGTTATGCCAGATTAATCATGTTGAGCAGATGGAGGAAATATGTCACGCTAACCAAGATAGACTGGAAGCATTTCGGAGGGTATGGACGACATGGTCAATTTTTAAGGACACGGACACTTATAAAAAGCATTGGGCGACTTAGACGTGCTGGGCTGGAGATTCCAGGAGAGAGGGGGTTAGGAGGTCTCAGCTGGAGGGCTTATGCGGATGGAGGCTGCCGGAAGGTAGCTGGAGGGATGGTCCCCCCCCTTCCGGTGGCTATTAGAAGGCAGCGGCTACCCTTTTTCTCTCCTTCTTCTCCTTGCTTTTCCTCTAGCTCTATTTAACCCTTATTTCCATCTCTCTTATTTTTTTTGTATTTTCCCCCTTCTTCCCCTCTCTTACCCGTGTTCCTGTGGTGTCTCATGTTTTTGTTGTTTTAGAGCCCCTCGTTGTTTTTTCCCCGTTTGTCCTCCAGGGCCCTTCGGGACCTGGGTGTCCATTTGTCTAGTGTGCTATATCTGTGTGTCACGTTTTATGTTCTGAACCGAGGGGCAGAGACGGTCCTCTGAAGGTGGAATTATGGAAGGCGCCGAGGGAGTGGACAGAGGAAGGTTCTCTATTGGGTGAAGGGTCCTTATCATTCCAGTTACTTGAAGGAATTTTACATATCGATAATCTTACTACGTCACTTTTATATGTTATGCTTATGCTTGATAATATTGCACTCTTGTTTATGCTGTCTATTGCTGATCTATGCTGTAATGGAATCCTATGACAAACTTTTTCATAGACGGTTCACATGTCTGTATTGTGATTGTATGTTGTCTAAAATTTTCAATAAAAACTGAGTATGATAAAAAAAAAAAAAATTGACGTGTGGACCTCAAGCTCACATACGTGTTAGTCTGTACAATAAATTTGCATGTCCTGCAGTTGCCACATCTAAAGCAGCCGCTGGGCTGGCCCTTGTCCAGCCAAGTAGTCTCTGTCAGCCTAACAAAGTCTCTCTGCACAAACCTGTCATGCACATTAGATGCCCGGCTGATGGTCACAAGGGGACATGGGCTGACCACAACTGCGATAGTCATGTCCAACATCAGGAGATGCCAATGTCGCTAAAGGATCCACTTGAAGCAATCCCAGTGGCATCCATATTGCATCACCCACCATACAACATCTGCCGCATCCTGTTTTTTTGTGGATTTTGCACCGAACTGTTGCTTCCACCGTGATATCATGGGGAATAGATGTATAGAGGCTCTCCATGTCTATACTGGCAAGCAGAGACCCCCTCAACTAGGACTACCTCCTTGATCTTCCGGAGGACATCATTAGTATCCAGCACAAATGAAGGAAGAACCCTCACCTATGGTTTTTATTCTTCATCCACAAACCATGATACACCCTCCAAGGGCCCCCTCAACCTCGATATAATCGGCTAACCGTGGTCTCTGTGTATTTTCAGGATAGTGTACAATACTGAAGTGTTGTAATGTTCACTCTGGAGGAATTTATGTTTAATCTTATTTTATTGAGTTTTTAGCATATCACATATCACATAAACACAAAGTGACACTACACAGTACAAAATGCGAAACATATGACATTACATAGCAATACCACAACCTACATGATTCCGCATTGACCTCCCACTCCTCATCACGGTCCCTTCCTCGTTCATTAAAGCCATCCATGTCTCCCAATGTCTCTAGTAGGGCTAGCCAGTTCTCCTACTACGGGGGGGGGGGGCACAGGAGACCCAACATTATCGTAATTGTGCTTTGTGAGAAGGACATCCAGGCCCCCCAGAGTGGTCCGGGTTATTTAAATGATGCCATCTGTCCTAGACCTCTGCTCGCCCAGTCCACTCTGGTTCCTTCTTGTATATCCATCTGTAGATCGGGTAAACTCTACACACACAATGAAAGACAAAGAAACGTACATCTCACATGGACACTGACACACAGGGGCCGGGGGTGGGTAAAGGAGAAGGGGAAACAGGGGGGGGGCAGAAAAGGGACAAGGCAGGGGAAGCAAGGCCAGGGGAGAAGAGAAGGAGGACCCACCTATTGTAGCCCAGCTATCCTCCTCCTCCCCTGGTCCGAATCCTTGAACATTATCCAAGCTACCCATGTATTCCTGAACTTCTCGCCCTCTCCCCCCAGATCAGCCGTGAGTTCCTCCATTCTCATGATGTTATTGAGCTCTTCACACCATTCTATCAAGGAGGGAACCACGGTCCTCTTCCGATATCTTGGAATCACCGATCTCAGCGCTGTCAAAAAGTGTCTCAGAACTCCCCTTTTACCTCATTGTCTGCTACCTGGAAGCATGGATAGCAACGTTATCTCAGGGGTGTTTGGAATTGGGGAGAGATAAGCCTCTTCATATAACGAAAGGATGCTGGCCCAAAGACTATTGATGCTGGGGCATTCCCACCATATATGCAAAAGAAAATCTGATGGATGCGGGCAGGACTTTGGTAGCACCGTGAGATCAGTTTGAAGTTTTGCTCTTGGGCTGTGCATGGCCTTGCCATTTTATGGGTAAGAAAAAAGGCCTTCTCCCATTCCTCCTCCCCAAAGGTCTTCCCGATCTCTCCCTCCCATTCTGCTACGAAATCCAACTTCACGTCCCCACCCCCCCCCACCATTATCCAATACAGGACTGAAATTACTCTCTCTGGTCTCTCTGTTGCTTCCAGCAGGTTTTTGAACTAATAGCACTCTCTAGTAATCCTCCCTAAATCCCCTAGTGAACCCAGGTAATTTTGCAGTTGATTTATCGCCAGCCAGGAAACCCTCCCTGGGCGCTTAACTTCGCTACCATGGGCACCCTACTGTACCAATGTGTGCCTCAGCTTGATACTCAGAAACGTGTTCCAAATTTCTGAACTCCCTTTCCTGGTTCAAATTCTGGGTTATCAAATAGAGGCGTCATTGGGCCTGGTCTTGTTGTTAATATCAAGTTTTTGAGACTGTCCTCCCATACCAGAAGGAGCTGAGCCGTCAAAAATGGCAGCTTCTCCCTCGAGATAATCTTTGAGTCCAACCAGGATAGAGATGTTACGTTTCCTATCTGCATGTCCTGCCCTATCGTGACCCACTGTTTAGACCCTTTCCCGTGATACCAGCCCACCATCCGCATCAACACCGCTGCTCTATGATAGTTCTCTATACCTGATAGCCCAGCTCCTCCCCACTCCTTTCGCCTGGCCAGTCACCCACTATGGGAATCCTTTGGAGTTAGATATAGAACTGCAGAATTTGTTTTTACTGTACGGACTAAAGCTTTTTAAATTCCTTTTCAACAGAATCGCAATCAGAGAATACCTCGGAAGCTACACGAATGATAGGATTACCAGCAGAGGTTGATTTGAGTAGCTGCAGACCTAAGAGTAAGTGGCAGCCACTACAGCAGTCACACGTAGTGGAGACGTTCATATAATTGGTACAGAGGGATGTATCCAGGATCAAGTGGCGCCCCCCTTCAGGTAAATTCAAACCAAATTTAAATAAGAATAAGAAAGAACCATTAAGAAAACTTGAAAATGATAAAACTATCATAATAAAGCCTGCCGATAAGGGGGGCGCCACTGTGATCATGGATAGGTCCCTCTATGAGAGTGAGATTCTCTCCCAATTATCTGATACAAATGTGTGCTGTAAGTTAAGAAAAAATCCATTGAAGGAGATTAAGGAGGAAATAGATGGGATTATCTAGGGAGCATTTGATTCATCCCTAATAGACAAAAAGTGAAAAGATTTTTTAATTACACCCTATCCTATGACACCTGTATTTTATACCCTACTGAAGATACATAAGAACATGACGAGGCCCCCAGGTCAACCCATAGTTGCTGGGACGCAGTCTGTATTCCAATCACTGGCAATATTCTTAGATAAGGTGTTACAACCAAGTGTATTACGTATCCCATCATTTTTATTGGACACGGTGACTTTTTAAATAAAATTTCTACCCTAGGTGAGTTACCATCAGATTGCCTACTTTGCACAATGGATGTTAATTGGGGATTGTGAATTGGGGATGGACGTAATTAAGGTACTATTAGAGGAGATGGGATTGGAGAAAAAAATTAGGGATTTCTTGGAAAAACTACTGTGGATAGTGCAAACTAAGAACTATTTTTACAACAATTGTGAGTATTTCCAGCAACTCCAGGGGAGAGCCATGGGGTCAAATGTAGCCCCGGCATATGCCAACCTTTTTATGGCTTCATTTGAGAAAAGGTTTGTATATGGCCATATTTTTCTGACCATGTGATACTATGGTATCGCTTTATTGACAACATTTTCTTGATTTGGAGGGGTACCTCGGAGAGATTAGTTGAATTTAAGGAGACATTGGATGGATTTTTACCCTCAAACTCATTTACGATGGAATATAGTGTACAGCGGGTACACTTCCTGGATGTTAGTGTGGGTATGGAACAGAGGAGAATTACTACAGATATTTTCAGAAAACCGACGGATAGAAATACATATCTTCATTTTAGTAGTTTTCACCCTCCTAGGCAGAAGAAGGGTATCCCGTATGGACAGTTTCTGAGACTGCGAAGGATCATAGATAATGAACATACTTTTCAGGTTCGTGCTGATTTAATGGCGAGAGATTTTAAGGAGAGAGGCTATCCAGCCTCGGTAGTGGATGGGGCTAAATCAAAGGCCCTAACAGTACAAAGGGAACCTTTGTTGAAATATAATCCTAAAAATAAATCGGAACGCAATTTTATCAAGTGATCCAACATATGGTGAAGTGTTCTCTGCTCCTCCCATGATTACCTATAATCGCCCCAAGAACAGCAGATACAGAGTTAAATCCTCCAGTAGAAGAACAGACTGTCACGGACCGGGTGTGGCGGTACAGGTGTGGATCCGCTGTGACTGCGATACTGATAGCGAGTACCGTGTCAGGGGAGCGGAGTCTAAGAGGCCACCGGTATTCACCAGAGCCCACCGCAAGGCAGGTTGGTCTTGTAGCGGCGAGTGACCCCCAGGTCGCTACCCCCCAACAACGGCTCAGCCACACAGTCAGTCGAGGTACTGCGTGGTGCAAAGGAGGCAGGCAAAAGGCGATGTCGAAGTTCAAGCAGAGGTCAGGGCTGGCAGCATAACCTTGAGATCAAAGATAAGTAGCCAAGATCGGGACGGGCAGCGCAGGTTCAGAGTCGGGGACAGGCAAAGGTCGGTAAACGGGTGAGCAATCCTGAAAACAACTGACTTTCTGCATACATAGGAAGACCAAGATCCGGCACTGATGGAAAGGAAGTGCCCCTTAAATAGGGGAAGTGGATGCAGGATTGGATGACTAGGCACCAATCAGTGGTGTACCGGCCCTTTAAACTTCAGGAAACCGGCGCACACGCCCTCTAGAGGATGGGGACGTGTGTGCACCGGACCATGCGAGGAGGCAGAACGAGGAGAAGGGAGAAGACTGGGAGCATTCGGCGCGGTCAGCCACCGTGCCGGAAGCCGCGGTCCCACCGGCAGGAGCGGGTAAGGAGGGAGAATGGGGAGTGTTGTGAGATGGATGCGCAGTGCTCGCCCGGGCAGCAGAAGCAGCAACGGAGGCAAGGGGAGTGCTGCGAGATGGGGATGCGGCGTTCGCCCTAACAGTATCCCCCCCTTGGGTCTCCCCCCTTCTTGGGACCAAGAAAATCCGAGATTAGACCAGAATGTTCTCCTCAGGTTCCCAAGATCTTTCCTCTGGGCCACAGCCTTCCCAGTCGACCAAAAAATATATTTTGCCTCTGGAGACCTTAGAGGCCAGGATCTCTTTCACCGTGAAAACGTCCGCGGTACCAGAGATTGGAGTGGGCACCAAGATTTTCGGAGAAAAACGATTGCAAATCACTGGCTTCAAAAGAGAGACCTGGAAGGAGTTGGGGATAAAAAGAGATGCTGGAAGATGAAGCTTATAGCAAACCGGATTGATCTGTTGCTTGATCTTATAAGGACCCAGATAGCGGGGACCCAGTTTGTAGCTGGGAAATTGGAAGCGGATGTATTTCGCCGAAAACCACACCTTATCTCCAGGAGAGTAAACAGGAGGAGTTCTTCTCTTTTTATCAGTGCTAATTTTTCATACGAGCGGAAGCTTGAAAAAGAGCACGTTGAGTCTCTTGCCAGATGGTGGAAAAATCCTGTATGAGTTCTTCCATGGCGGGTACTTCAGATGACTTGAACAAGGGCAGTGGCGGAAGAGGATGATGACCGTACACCACAAAGAACGGGGATTTTCTCGTAGATTCAGCATCCTTAAAGTTATATGAGAACTCCGCCCAGGGCAGAAGGTCGACCCAATCATCTTGACGCGCAGAAACAAAATGGCGAAGATAATGGCCGAGGACTTGATTAACTCTTTCCACTTGGCCATTTGACTGGGGATGATAAGCAGAGGAAAAGTCCAACTTAATCTTCATTTGTTTACAAAGAGCCCTCCAGAACTTAGAAACAAATTGCACTTCTCTGTCAGACACAATGTGTGTAGGCAGCCCATGAAGTCGAAAGATATGTATAAGGAAGTGTCTCGCCAGCTGAGGAGCCGAAGGAAGGCCAGGCAAAGATGTAAAATGCGCCATCTTAGAAAACCTATCCACTACCACCCAAATAACGGTGTTGCCATGCGAAGAAGGGAGGTCAGAAATAAAGTCCATAGCAATGTGTGACCATGGAGTATTTGGAATAGGTAGGGGAAGAAGTAAGCTTGCAGGTCTTTGGCAAGGAGTCTTGTCACGTGCACAGATGGTACAAGCCTGAATGAATTCCGTCACGTCCTTCCCTAGAGAGGGCCACCAATAAAATCTGGAAATGAGAGAACAAGATTTTCTGATACCAGCATGGCCAGCTACATGAGAAGAATTTCCCCACTTTAATATTCTGCAACTTTGGCGAAGAGGCACAAAGGTCTTTCCAGGTGGTGCCTGTACCAGAGTAGCGGGGGCAGAGTGGACTAGGCAATCCTGGGAACCCTTTGGAGTTAGATATAGAACTGCAGAATTTGTTTTTACTGTACAGACTAATGCTTGTTTTAATTCCTTTTCAACAGAATCGCAATCAGAGAATACCTCGGAAGCTACACAAATGATAGGATTACCAGCAGAGGTTGATTTGAGTAGCTGCAGACCTAAGAGTAAGTGGCAGCCGAAACAGCAGTCACACGTAGTGAAGACGTTCATAAAATTGGTACAGTGAGATGTATCCAGGATCAAGTGGCGCCCCCCTTCAGGTAAGTTCAAACCAAATTTAAATAAGAAAGAGAAAGAAGCATTAAAAGAACTTGAAAATTATAAAACTATCATAATAAAGCCTGCTGATAAGGGGGGGCGCCACTGTGATCATGAATAGGTCCCTCTATGAGAGTGAGATTCTCTCCCAATTATCTGATACAAATGTGTACTGCAAGTTAAGAAAAAATCCATTGAAGGAGATTAAGGAGGAAATAGATGGGAGCATTTGATTCATCCCTAATAAACAAAAAGTGAAAAGATTTTTTAATTACACCCTATCCTATGACACCTGTATTTTATACCCTACCGAAGATACATAAGAACATGACGAGGCCCCCAGGATGCCCCATAGTTGCTGGGATGCAGTCTGTATTCCAATCACTGGCAATATTCTTAGATAAGGTGTTACAACCAAGTGTATTACGTATCCCATCATTTTTATTGAACATGGGTGACTTTTTAAATAAAATTTCTACCCTAGGTGAGTTACCATCAGATTGTCTACTTTGCACAATGGATGTTAATAGCTTATACACGAATGAATTGGGGATGGACATGATTAAGGAACTATTAGAGGAGATGGGATTGGAAAAAATATGTAGGGATTTCTTGGAAAAACTACTGTGGATAGTGCTAACTAAGAACTATTTTTACTACAATGGTGAGTATTTCCAGCAACTCCAGGGGACGGCCATGGGGTCAAATGTAGCCCCAGCATATGCCAACCTTTTTATGGCTTCATTTGAGAAAAGGTTTGTATATGAACATTCATATTTTTCTGACCATGTGATACTACGGTATCGCTTTATTGACGACATTTTCTTGATTTGGAGGTACCTCAGAGAGATTAGTGGAATTTAAGGAGACATTGGATGGATATTTACTCTCCATCTCATTTACAATGGATTATAGTGTACAGCGGGTACACTTCCTGGATGTTAGTGTGGGTATGGAACAGAGGAGAATTACTACAGATATTTTCAGAAAACCGATGGATAGAAATACATATCTTCATTTTAGTAGTTTTCACCCTCCTAGGCAGAAGAATGGTATCCTGTATGGACAGTTTCTGAGACTGCGAAGGATCATAGATAATGAACATACTTTTCAGGTTCGTGCTGATTTAATGGCGAGAGATTTTAAGGAGAGAGGCTATCCGGCCTCGGTAGTGGATGGGGCTAAATCAAAGGCCCTAACAGTACAAAGGGAAACTTTGTTGAAATATAATCCTAAAAATGAATCGGAACGCATTCCTGTAATATTAACACATAATGTGCAGAGTAACCAAATTAAACGGATTATACAGAAACATTGGACAATTTTATCAAGTGATCCAACATATGGTGAAGTGCTCCTCCCATGATTACCTAAAATCACCCCAAGAACAGCAGATACAGAGTTAAATCCTCCAGTAGAAGAACAGACTGTCACGGACCGGGTGTGGCGGCACAGGTGTGGATCCGCTGTGACTGCAATACTGATAGCGAGTACCGTGTCAGGCGAGCGGAGTCTAAGAGGCCACCGGTATTCACCAGAGCCCGCCGCAAGGCAGGTTGGTCTTGTAGCGGTGAGTGACCCCCAGGTCGCTACCCCCCAACAGCGGCTCAGCCACACAGTCAGCCGAGGTACTGCGTGGTGCAAAGGAGGCAGGCAAAAGGCAGGCAAAATGTCAAAGTTCAAGCAGAGGTCAGGGCTGGCAGCATAACCTCAAGATCGAAGATAAGTAGCCAAGATCGGGACGGGCAGCGAAGGTTCAGAGTCCGGGACAGGCAAAGGTCAGTACACGGTGAGCAATCCTGAAAACAACTGAGTTTCTGCATACATAGGAAGACCAAGATCCGGCACTGATGGAAAGGAAGTTCCCCTTAAATAGGGGAAATGGATGCAGGATTGGATGACTAGGCACCAATCAGTGGTGTACCGGCCCTTTAAACTTCAGGAAACCGGCGTGCGCGCCCCCTAGAGGACGGGGACGTGCGCACACCGGACCATGTGAGGAGGCAGAGCGAGGAGAAGGGAGACGACTGGAAGCCGCGGCCCCGCCGGCAGGAGCGGGTCAGGGGGGAGAATGGGGAGCGCTGTGAGATTGACGCGCAGGGCTCGCCCGGGCAGCGGGAGCAGCAATGGAGGTGAGGGGAGTGCTGCCAGATGGGCACGTGGCGCTCACCCTAACACAGACTGTATTTAATCTCCCAAAACCCCAAGGGATGTACAATTGTGGGCATTGTGCCCAATGTAGTTTTGCCATAAAAGGAAAGGATTTCTTTCATCCACGGACAGGAAAGAAATATGTAGTTAGGGACTTTGTGAATTGTTCCTCTTCCTTTGTTATATATATGCTAAAATGCCCTTGCGGGATGTTATATATTGGACAGACGTCAAGAGACATCCGACAACGAATCTCAGAGCACAGGAGTGTAATTAGGAGAGGGGACGTGACTTCACCAGTGGCGAGACATTATAGAGGGGGTGACATTAGAAAAAGGTTGTCACAAAGTTAAATGGTCTGGATATACGAACTAAATGCTCTTGCTTCATTAGGTATGAATGAGGAATGTGAGTTCACGGCTTTCCAGTTGTTACTAATCTGGTTGATTATTCCCCGAAAGGATTTCAGATTTTTCTCTTATATGATTAATTGAATAGGGGATGGGTCTTGTCTATTATGAAGTGTAAAAGAATGACTAATATGTAAATAGATGGAATTGAATACTATACTCACCTTGAAAGAGGAATCCATCTGATCAATAGGATAAAAGACTAATAAATATGTAAATAAATAGAATTATATAGGGTATATCATGTAATTAGGGGAGTTAGGGTCCACTTGGGGTGGGATGGGAGGTGTTTACCATGTGGTAAAAAAGGGTTAAATCACAACCATAGGTGAATGAGAGATGTGATGATGAATGAGGAAGATTGTTGAATCATATATATGTGAATCCAATGTCTATTTATAATAGCTATTGTTTTATTGTTCAATACTTAGGTATACAGAAATCAGTGCAAGATCCCCAAAAACTAATGAAGGATATCTGTTGTGCCCTCCCAAGAAGTTGACATCTTTCTGTGGCATCATTGTATGAATATTGATGTATTTCATATGCTGTTACATTTAAAAGATGGTGTCCGACGGCTGCAGCCCCGCGCGCTTGCGCGCTGTCATGCTGGAGATGCTTGTTTTTAGCTTGCGCTCCAGCGTAGTTGGCGCTCATGCCGGGACTGACGCTGGGCGGACATTTGGAGTCACGTGGCGCCGGGGGAACGAGACACCGTGAGTTTAAATAGCGCGCATTAGGCAGACATAGGAGCGTACCTTTGAAAAAGAGCAGATGGAGGCTCGAAACGCCCATCAGGTGTGGATGCGGGCTTACAGTGTATGATGGAGGTTTGATTTTCATGTTCTATGTTTGATGCTAGTGATTGGATATTGTAATGTTTTGAAAGTTATGTCTTATACTTTATTTAGATGGTGCATTTGAAGGGGTGTGCAATGACAATGGGAGCAGGTGCAATATGGAGCTGCAGAGGCTGGTGCAATCTTTGATATGCTTATACTGTGACTCTTTCTGATGTTAGCAATGAGATTTATCTTTTTATAATAATTTATACTTTAAGACTCATATTGATTGCTTTGATTGCTTGATTCATGTGCTACTCAATATGCATTAATTGAATGAAATACAATTTTTGGGCTGAATTGTCTAACATACCCTGAATGATGCACTTTGTATATAACGGTTATAGTATATGAGATGTGGTTTATTGTGATATCCCTATGTATATTGTGGTTTTAAAAGTGTACTGAATATAATAAATGAACAATAATTATTTTTGAAAATAAATTGCTTTTGATTAATTTGAGTGCGCTCCTTAACAATTATTTATAAAGTGGACAGCCCTGTAATTAAGGATGGAGCACCTCCCTATATACTTTAAGGTATAAATGAGAAACTGTGGTGTGCTGAACCATTGTGTATTAATTGCCTGGCCTCTCCGAAAGCTCAGTCTAGGCTGTTTCCCTCCCCATACAAACCTCACCATCTCCGATTTAATTTGTCTGAAAAAACGTTTATTGCCATGAATGGGAATCGCTTGAAAAATGTATAACAATTTTGGTAGCATATCCATCTTTAGGACGTTTATTTTTCCCAGCCAGGAGATACCTTTTTCCCCATACCCCTCCAGATCCCTTCTAATCCTTGCAAGTAGCGGTTCATAGTTCAGATTAAATAACAAGGTGGAGTCAGCCGGGACTCCTAGATATTCTATAGCCTCCTTACACCACTTAAAGGGGAAGTTCCTTTCCAGCCTCTGGACCAGGGACTGATCCTCTATGCTGATGTTCAACATTTCCGACTTGGACATGTTGACCTTGAAATTACTGACCCTGCTGAACCTCTGAAAATCCTTTATTATTGATGGCAAGGATATATGGGGCGACGTGTTATACAGCAGTAAGTCATCTGCATATAACGCCAAATTGTGCGTCTTACCCCCTACCTCTATCCTCTTAATGTGAGGGTGCCTACGTAGCGCGACAGCCAAATGCTCCATAATCAAAACAAACAACAGAGGTGATAAAGGGCAGCCCTGTCTCGTCCCATTCCCTATCTTAGAGGCTGAAGACAGAAGTCCATTCGTTCTAACCTTTGCTGTGGGGCCGCTGTAAAGAGCCTGTATCTTCCCCCTCAAAATCTAGCCCTGCCTGCCTCAATGTTTGTTCCAAGAATTTCCAACTAATCCTGTCGAACACCTTTTCAGCGTCAACTGAAAGGAGGCACATGGGGATTTTTTTGTCCTAGCATAGGAGTTCAAGAGAACAGTCTTTATGGTATTATCTCGGGCCTCCCTTCCCGACACAAACCCCACCTGGTCTGTGTGTGCCCATGCAGGTAGTAACCTTTTTAATCTGTTAGGGATCATTTTGGAGAAGAGTTTAACATCTACGTTGATTAACGAGATCGGTCTGTAGCTATTGTAGATCGTTTTCTCTTTCCCTGGTTTCGGTAAGACCGTGATATGTGCCTCCAGGGTCTGTGTCGGGAAGCCGCACCCTTCCGAGACTGCATTAAAAATCTTGGTCATGAACGGGGCAAGTTGGGTCCTGAATTGTTTGTAGAATTTTATTGTAAACCCGTCTGGGCCCGGGCTTTTCCCCAACAGCGTTGAGGCCATGGCCGTTAGCAGTTCTGCTTGTTTAAATGGCTCCTCTAGCGCCTCTCTATCCTGGCTATCCAAAACTGGTAAACCCATCTCCTCCACATACGCCTCCATCTCCCCCTCCCGATCCACCCCCCCTCCTACCCGCCCCCTATGTTATATAGTTGGAAGTAGAACTGTCTGAATACCTCTACAATACCTTTTGGATCATGTACTAAATCACCTCTCTCGTATTTTATGGTCGGTATATACGTCTGGTACTGTCAGGGGTGTAATAGTCTAGCTAAAGGCCATCCACATTTGTTACTGTGTTCGTAGTAAAATCTATTTGCCAGTTCTCTCTGCCTGCTGGACATTTTGTTACGTAAGCTTAACAGCTCATTCCTGGCTTCATTCAGTTCCATCAGAATAGATGGGTCCCGACCCTGTTTGTACGAGATCTCCAATCTGGATATTTTATTAATCAATCCCGCCACCCTTGCCCCCTTCTCCTTCTTCAACCTTGTTGTATGCTGGATAAGGATCCCCTGCAGGCTACATTTTAGTGCCTCCCATTACATGAGGAGCCTAGTTGTGTCAAGTTCATGGATTCTCAGAAAATCCGCGATCCCCTCTGATATTGCCCTGGAACAAACCTCATCCTGCAAAAGGCCTTCATTTAGTCGCCACTGCCAAGGCCTTCCTGCCAGCCCTGGCCACTCCAGTGACAGCAATAAGGGGGCATGGTCCGACAAAATTCTGGTGCCAATGGTTGCTGATGGGGACCACTGAAGCGCATGGTGACTTACGAAGAAATAATCTATCTTGCTGTATGAAGCATGGATATTTGAATAGAAGGCAAAATCTTTAACCCCGGAATTACATATTCACCAGACATCAACCAGTTGTCTGTCATGGAGTAGTTTTTTAAATGCCCTCAGTTTTGCATAAGACAAGGATGACCGTCCCGTTGAGGTGTCTATCAATGGTTCAATGGCCATATTGAAATCTCCCCCTATTATTCCCACCCCCTCAGTAAAGTTATCCAGAGCCCAAAAGATCCTCTGGACTGCTTTCACCTGATCTACGTTCAGTAGGTATATATTGGCCAGCGTAACCTTTTTCCCTCCTATTTGGGCCTTGACAAATAGGGGACCACTGAATCTGTCATCTTGTCCAGCAACACGAACGGTGCATTTTTGTGAATCGCTATTGACACCCCCTTGGCCTTGGCTACAGGGATCGGAGCGTGAATCCATATAGGGAAGTTTCTATCTCTGCAGCTAGGCACCTTACCTTCCCTAAAATAAGTTTCTTGTAAAAAAAGAATCTCCTCTTATGTTGGGAATATAGGATCTGAGACCTCTTTGAGGGGCTATTTAAGCCCTTCACATTGAACGAGCACATTGTGAGGTGCTGACCCTGCCCCCCCATCCCACCCATCCAACCGCCGGAACCCTAGGGTACGGGGAAGAAACACTAGGTAACAAGGAACACGAAACTAGGGACAAACACACACACTTCACACTAACCTAGCACCGGTTACCTCCGGTGTCTGAAAGTTTTTAAGGGAGGCTAGTCCACCCAAGAACTATACTAACCACTTAGGGAGCTACTCCCAAAAAATTCTAACCACCCTCTGCAAAGCTAGCTTCGCTGATGTGGTCAGCCGCCTATTTGGGGAACTTGATTGAACACAGCCGTGATGAGGTCCGCACAGCCCTAATTAACAGTAAACTTTTAGTGCATACAAACATTGCATTTTCTTGGTTTTGCAACAACAGACATCTTATCTATGGTCAATATAACTCTTTTTTTGACATCTTTTTAGCTCAAGCTATCCTTCCAAGTTACCGCTCTCCACATTCCCGCGTCGGGGCCCCCCACCGAGGCGGCAGTCCCCCCTACCGGCGGGAGCCACCCCCAAAGCAAGGACCCGCTCGAGGCAAAACACCTCGGGGCGTGGGGGCACCCCCCCCCCGCCGGGAACGGGAGTTCTTCATGTGAATTTAGAAAAAATGAGCCCTCATTCTTCCATACTATTAGATGAAGTGCCCCCACTTATAAGAGGCCCCCGAGCTCTTGATCTTATCCAGGAGTGGACGCAAGATCCGCCTCATGTGAAGTGTTCGCCTAGAAAAATTACATTTATGTTCTCCCCTCCCATACTCCACCCCCCCAATATCCCTACTTAATCTAATTGTTCTTGCCAATGGTTTCATTGGCAACACAAATAATAATGGCAACAAAGTGCAACTCTGTTGCGTGCCCTTGTATTCATATGGGTTGATTCAAAGAAACATGTAACAGCTTGGATTTGGCTCACGATCATCCTATTTTTCACGTCCGCTCGTGCGTTCGTATGAACTTGCGAGTGATTCAATAAGCAAATACGTTTCTATCCTAAAAGATACGTCCGTTCGTATGATATCTCCCGAACTTGCCTCAGTCAGTTGGCAATCGTAAAAATCACGTTCATGTGCTCACCTGTTGCGGCGGCAGCCTGTTTTTTCGGCTGCTTCCATCGTCAACCTCTTCCAATTACTTGCGTTTGCCTCTGGCTTTCATTGGTTTTTGGCCTCTTAGATTCGTGCGTTCGTATGTTTATAAGATCTTGCGCATGCGCACCCTCAACCAGAAACTTACCTAAACCCCTTAGCGCTTGCATCCAACTTCATTTCTCGGTCCCTCAAACTTACCTAAACCCCTTAGCGGCTGCATCCAACTTCATTTCTCGGTCCCTCAAACTTACCTAAACCCCTTAGCGGCTGCATCCAACTTCATTTCTCGGTCCCTCAAACTTACCTAAACCTCTTAGCGCTTGCATCCAACTTCATTTCTCGGTCCCTCAAACTTACCTAAACCTCTTAGCGGCTGCATCCAACTTCATTTCTCGGTCCCTCAAACTTACCTAAACCCCTTAGCGGCTGCATCCAACTTCATTTCTCGGTCCCTCAAACTTACCTAAACCCCTTAGCGGCTGCATCCAACTTCATTTCTCGGTCCCTCAAACTTACCTAAACCTCTTAGCGCTTGCATCCAACTTCATTTCTCGGTCCCTCAAACTTACCTAAACCCCTTAGCGCTTGCATCCAACTTCATTTCTCGGTCCCTCAAACTTACCTAAACCTCTTAGCGGCTGCATCCAACTTCATTTCTCGGTCCCTCAAACTTACCTAAACCCCTTAGCGGCTGCATCCAACTTCATTTCTCGGTCCCTCAAACTTACCTAAACCCCTTAGCGGCTGCATCCAACTTCATTTCTCGGTCCCTCAAACTTACCTAAACCTCTTAGCGCTTGCATCCAACTTCATTTCTCGGTCCCTCAAACTTACCTAAACCCCTTAGCGCTTGCATCCAACTTCATTTCTCGGTCCCTCAAACTTACCTAAACCTCTTAGCGCTTGCATCCAACTTCATTTCTCGGTCCCTCAAACTTACCTAAACCCCTTAGCGCTTGCATCCAACTTCATTTCTCGGTCCCTCAAACTTACCTAAACCCCTTAGCGCTTGCATCCAACTTCATTTCTCGGTCCCTCAAACTTACCTAAACCCCTTAGCGCTTGCATCCAACTTCATTTCTCGGTCCCTCAAACTTACCTAAACCTCTTAGCGCTTGCATCCAACTTCATTTCTCGGTCCCTCAAACTTACCTAAACCCCTTAGCGCTTGCATCCAACTTCATTTCTCGGTCCCTCAAACTTACCTAAACCCCTTAGCGGCTGCATCCAACTTCATTTCTCGGTCCCTCAAACTTACCTAAACCCCTTAGCGGCTGCATCCAACTTCATTTCTCGGTCCCTCAAACTTACCTAAACCTCTTAGCGCTTGCATCCAACTTCATTTCTCGGTCCCTCAAACTTACCTAAACCTCTTAGCGGCTGCATCCAACTTCATTTCTCGGTCCCTCAAACTTACCTAAACCCCTTAGCGGCTGCATCCAACTTCATTTCTCGGTCCCTCAAACTTACCTAAACCCCTTAGCGGCTGCATCCAACTTCATTTCTCGGTCCCTCAAACTTACCTAAACCTCTTAGCGCTTGCATCCAACTTCATTTCTCGGTCCCTCAAACTTACCTAAACCTCTTAGCGCTTGCATCCAACTTCATTTCTCGGTCCCTCAAACTTACCTAAACCCCTTAGCGCTTGCATCCAACTTCATTTCTCGGTCCCTCAAACTTACCTAAACCTCTTAGCGCTTGCATCCAACTTCATTTCTCGGTCCCTCAAACTTACCTAAACCCCTTAGCGCTTGCATCCAACTTCATTTCTCGGTCCCTCAAACTTACCTAAACCCCTTAGCGCTTGCATCCAACTTCATTTCTCGGTCCCTCAAACTTACCTAAACCCCTTAGCGCTTGCATCCAACTTCATTTCTCGGTCCCTCAAACTTACCTAAACCTCTTAGCGCTTGCATCCAACTTCATTTCTCGGTCCCTCAAACTTACCTAAACCCCTTAGCGCTTGCATCCAACTTCATTTCTCGGTCCCTCAAACTTACCTAAACCCCTTAGCGCTTGCATCCAACTTCATTTCTCGGTCCCTCAAACTTACCTAAACCCCTTAGCGCTTGCATCCAACTTCATTTCTCGGTCCCTCAAACTTACCTAAACCCCTTAGCGCTTGCATCCAACTTCATTTCTCGGTCCCTCAAACTTACCTAAACCCCTTAGCGCTTGCATCCAACTTCCTTTCTCGGTCCCTAAAACGTAAGAAAATCACATAATGTACATATGTCTATATGTTTCTAAGCGTGTTGTTTCTGGTTTGTGTTATTTTTTGGGTGTGTGCATATTAGAAAAGACACAAATTTAGAAGGCTTAAAATCGAATTTATTTAAATTATTTGCTTGGTTTTGTTCGAACTAATTTTCAAAACCTCTTTTTTTTGGGGGGTTGTTTTTTTTTAAATTTTTTTTTTTTTTTTTGGGCTCGGTAAAACACATCTAAAATTTTTTTTTTTTTTTAACAGTAAAACACATTTTTTTTTTTTTAAAGTGTTTTTGTAAAAAACATATTTTTTTGGTTTTTAAAAAATGCAAAAAAAAACTTTTTAAAATGTTAAAAACTTGAACAGCAAGTTAAACAAAGGAGCCAGGACCAAGGGCACTATTCATCATCCTCTTCTTCATCTGTTGGCCCCAACGTCGCCTGTATGGCCAGCAGCTCGGCCACCAACTCCTTCATTCTTTTTTTTTTGCCCGCCAAAGTTTGGGGGATCATCCCTGTAACCAATAGAGAAAGAAACATAAATAGGAGTCCCAGACCGGTTTGTATGCTGGAAATAGATTTAGGGTTAATCAAATACATGTAAATGCATGACATATGTCATTCTTCCAAGGGATACAGTTAATGCATTTCACACAGGTAAGTGTTTAAACTCCTTAAACCGGACCTTCCACATTATTTTATGAAAACCAATAACTATTCACAAATGATTCTGCACCACCTCAAAGTTAAATAGGGTTTTTTTGGGATTACAGCGCCGCCATCTGGACTCTGAAGCATAACACTTAATGAGGAGTGGAGAGTTGGATAAAGTACAGGGGAGTAGGTTACAGTGTTGCGTTGGGAATCCCGAGCATAGCTGGGTTGAGGGAAAGGTCATCACTCACACAATGCATGGCAGCACCTTCCTTTTTTCAATCTGTATCCCATGCTGCCTGTAAATATTGCGCATTCCATATTCCCCAATATTGGTTTGGTTCAGTCTAATAACATGCATTAGATGGGTGAAGGGTGTTTTTCCATGGTTCTAATCTGTAGGTACAGTGTGATGGCTAATTCTTTGGTTCTTAATACTAGTTAGGGTCCTCTTTAAGCTAACGAAGTGCCCACATGAAAGTGTGAACTACACATTGACTACGCCTTTAGTTATGTGTGTGTTATTAGCTAACCAAACATTAATATGAATAATGGCATGGAGACTTACGGAGTTGGTGGCCGACAGATGGCTGGTTGGGGCCAACAGGCTGCCCTTGGTCCTGGCTCTGCTGTGAAGAAGTCCCTGGAGAAACATGTGACATTTGGTTAGTACTTGTAGAGAGTCACTATTCCCAACATATCTGGCTCCCAGTCTGGCTGACATCACTCACCTTCGCCAGGATCGACTTCCAGCATCTCTGCTGCCTCCTCCTCCACTATCTCACCCGCTCCAGAAGCTTCTACAAATACATAATAAAGGATAACTTAGTTTTTGGCCTGCCATGTATATCTTTGTGCCTATACATGAAGAGTGACATACCAGAGCCTTCCCCATGCGTGGCCAGGTATGACTCCACGCCCACGCGGTTTGGCCCCTCCTCTGTGGTAAGGTCCAGGGGCTGGTCTGAGGAGGCCACAGAGGAGGGGTAGGTCCGTCGCCCGGGAGATCCACCACCTTCACTCACAGATGCAGACTCATGCAGCACTGGTCGGCCTGTACGCCTCCGGGTGCGGCGAATTCTTTTTAATGTCATTAACACACACATTTCGAGTGGCAGCCATTTTTGGGGAGTGCCTTAAAGAGGACGTTGACTGTGAATGACAGTCTGGTCTTATGTTATATGTATCACACACCATGTACATACAGATAATAGCCAACATCAAGAATCAGCCCACCTGCATCTATGGCATGTTAGGATGGTTTAAACATCCAAGATGTAGGCTAATGCTTAGGCTTTTGGACCACGTGTGTGGCTTCCCGTTGTGTTTTTATGGCTTAGGAAAACAGTGTTCCTCAAACATCCGCATCAAGGTCCGAGACAGGCCAGGTTTGCCAGCTAGCCCCGCTACTCCACAGGTTAATTAACTGTTGCTAAGCCGGAGCAATTGGCCGAATTAGGACATCAGCATAGACAGGTGAAAACGTGGCCAGGCTCGGCCCTTGAGGATGAAGTGTGAGGAGCCAGTGATTAAACATTAAGAGACCCCAAACTAGTTCCAAACGCATCATTGACATTTAGGCCATCATTGACTATTAGATTAAAATGCACAGGCAGCCACTTACCAGCATGAGGATCTCTTCCTGTTGACGGGTGAAGATAGTGGGCGCCATCTTTATGCTTCTTCAAGGCAGCAGATAAGTGAAACCCCAGCGGTTTCCTGGTTCCGCTCGAACGTACGTTCGTACGAGCGCGTAGTCGTGCGCATAGGCGTCACACGCTGGGCTCATTATTTAAAGGTCCCTGCACCCAAAGCTCATTCTCTTTGAGCATTTGTGTAAGATGGCACCTAAAAAGCCTATGAGCAAGCGACCCCAGCAAAGCAAGACCGCGGAGGGCCCAACAACAAGGTCCCAGCAAGGTAGGAGAAAGCTGAGAGGCAAGACTACCACCTCGGCCCCACCAAGGGACCCTGGACCCTCAGGAACCCAAAAAAGGGGCCCCAAGCCCCGTGCCCCTGCAGCCAAAAAGCAGCCAACTGCAGCACCCACCACCTCTGCCCCCAGAAGAGGCCGCACAAGGGAGCCCACACCGGCCATGGCTTCAAGTAGGGCAGTTCGGCAACCCAGGCCCCGCAGCAGGGCCCGAACCCCATCCAGGGCCCGAAGCCCATCCAGGGCCCGAAGCCCATCCAGGGCCCGAAGCCCAGCCAGAGGCCGCCGAACCCCATCCAGGGCCAGAAGCCCAGCCAGAGGCCGCCGAACCCCATCCAGGGCCAGAAGCCCAGCCAGAGGCCGCCGAACCCCATCCAGGGCCAGAAGCCCCTACAGGGCCCGCCGAACCCCATCCAGGGCCAGAAGCCCCTACAGGGCCCGAAGAACCCCATCCAGGGCCAGAAGCCCCTACAGGGCCCGAAGAACCCCATCCAGGGCCAGAAGCCCCCGACCTGGCACCAGCCGGGAACAGAGCCCCCGACCTGGCACCAGCCGGGAACATAGCCCCCCAAGAGGGCCCAGAATTGCAACCATGACCACATCTACACCTGGAAGTTCGGTGGCCAGCCACGCCAGAACACCCAGTCCCTTGGCCAGTCCAGTCCAGTCATTGGGAAGCCACCAATCCGGCCATTCCCCTACCCAGCCCCAGGCCATAATGTCACCACATGTGTCTGCACACATGGAGGAGCAGCCAAGCCAACCATCTGGCCGCACATTGCGCCGCGGCCAGTTGAGTGGGAGATTCTCCCATGACCAAAATATGGCATTGGCTAGTGGCCTTACATTATACTATGACGAGCTCTATGGGAGCAAATCCAAACACACCACAAAGCAGCGCAAGATGGAATTGTTTGAAACCATCCTCCGACAAGTAAATGCAGCGGGGGAAGAGAGGAAAGATGTGTCCCAAATTCAGAAGAAAATCTCTGATCTGAAGTATGCTGTACGGCAAAAAGAAATTAAAAGGCATAATTACAGGTAAATAAATGCTTTCTCTAAATATAATGTTTAGGATGTACTGTATGCACCTTTTCTGAGTACCAAACGATTTTCTCTTTTCAGCCTGAAAACTGGAGGTGGCTTTCCATCTAAATTGGAGTTTACCCCTGCTGAGGAGATTGTGCTTGGACTTCTCCATCCGGTCGCGGTCGGTGGACATGCTGGTCTAAGGGACACAGACTCACCGACCCGTACCCACGGTGAGTACTCTTAAATCTGCATGTTTGCCTGTTTGCTAAATAATCTACAGTTCACTAGTAACAAGATAACGGGATGCCCCTATGGTTTGCCTGGCTTGGCCTCGCACTACTGTGCCTGTTTGTGTCCTCTTTTGGTCCCTGGGAATCACACATTTAGGCCCACAGCCATTATGGCAAACATCAAATTTCCAATTGGATTGTTAAAGTCATGAAGTTTCTCCTGAAAAGTGATATATTTTGAATCAATCACAAAACACACATCATTATGTATGGGTTGCCTTTTTGTTGTGTGAGTTGTGTTTGAGTTAACAATGTCATTAGCCACCCCCAAACATATCTGACCTAGAGCAGCGAGACTCAACTGCCGGCCCGGGGTCCCAATGCGGACCTTGGCACCAGATTCAAGGACCCCTGCCTAGACAGCCCTGCACTCAGTTACTTCTGTGTTGACGTGCTCAGAGCTGCCCCCTTGATCGGCGATGTAGTGGTTGTTCTCCTGCCCAATGTCATGGCTCCCTGAAACATAGCATTGCAATATGAAGTACTGCACAGGAAGTGGCATTGCAAGGTACACAGTAACTTGGTACATCTTTCTCTTGGTACAATCGTGTCCCGCAGCCCCAGCTCTGCCCCATCTGCCACAGTCCCCCCATGCCCCCCCCCCCACATAAGCCCCATACATTTGTAACAGATTTGCTCCATCCATCCCATCACCATCAATACGTTAACTCCCCCCTTTAGCCATCCAATCCCTGTCCCCTCAGCTCTGCCCCATCCAGCCCAGCAAGGCCAAGCAGCCTTTATTAGTTTGCACTTTGAAATCTCCAGCCCCTCCACCAGTGTGTTTATTTCTAACTAGACACCCCCTGCGTCAGCCCCATGGCCAGACATTCACCTCTCACCACATACCTTTAAATGGGCCTTTCCAACAATTGTTTGAGTACCCCGGACCTAGCGAATGGTAGTCTAAATCCAAAAATGTGCGTGGAAAGTTGTATGCTGACTGGGTACACTTCCTGACTTAGAACTGAGGTCAGTTAGCAGTTTGCGCGAGCCATTGCACCTATCTAAACTTGCGTGTCTTTTAACAAATGTCCCCATTGCTCTAGAGTTGATTAATATTACAAATAGAGCTATATTTGATTACCTATCCCAAAAATGGTTATGTGTGTGTTTACGTGGTTTTTTTTTCTCTTCTTCAGCCCAGCATGATCCCTCAGCAAGGGTAAACTCACCCCCCAGTTTGGTTATGCCTACCAGGTCCGTACAGCATAGGAGCCCAGATCAGAGATTTCCGGTAAGTTAATTTAGTACCATAAATACTACCAAGTGATTAAGAATGTGTTAAACTGTTGGAATCCCAAATTTGGACGCCAACTTACACTTTTTTTTTTATATGTCCCTACAGACCCGCACACTCATGGAAGAGATCCAGGACATGGAGGAAGATGATGATGTCTCCATGCAGGGCACGTCGGATGACCTCCCCCTGGGTCCCAATTTGGAACTGCTCCATAATGTTTCTCTGGCCAATCCTCAGCAGCAGAGTGAATCTCCATCCATTGTGCATGCACATGGGGAGACTGACACTACAGTCCCCAGTGTTCACTCTGCTGCTGAGGATTTGCAAAGCAGGCCTGTTGCTGTTGAGGGGACGACACCACGCGGCAGGGCACGCCCAAGAGCCAGGGTAATTGTGCGGCGGACTCCATTACGCCGCCCCACAATTTCCCAGGGGAGGCAGAGTGCCCTGCTTCAATTATGGACCCAACAAAGGGACTCTTATGACGCACAGCTCGTTACAGAGCGTGAACAAAGGCATGCCGACATGGTCAACATCCATACCAGTCTACAGGGCATCCTCGCGGAGTTGCGTACCCTCAACAGCAACGTGGTCAATGCAAGTAATGGCATCCAGTCAGCCATGGCTGAGATGACCAATATGCAGAGAAACATTGTGGAGCAGTTTCAAATTCACAATGCTGCCATGGCCCAGGCTAGGTCCCATTCACATGGACCTCCACCTGGACCTCCACCTGGGTATTATGGGCAGCCACCCTATTAAGCCATGGGTGTGTGGGACATCTTTTCTCTTAACCCCCACTGTATTTACTTGTCCTTTGAGGTTTCAAACAATCCATTTTGTGTTGCTCATGCAGGTTGTGTTTTGGATTTGCTCCCATATAGCTCCTTAGAGTAATGCTTAAGGCCACTAGCCAATGCCATAGGTCTATGTGGAGGGTATCTGGCCACTTATGGCTTTAAATATGTATTTGGTTGGTGCTCCTCCTGTTTGCAGACATGTTTGTGTGACATTATGGCCATGCCCAAATATCCCTGGGCACAGGCAATATTAATGACTGGACTAGGCTGGCCTTTGGACTGGGTGTCCTTGTTTGGTTGTGCCACTCACTTCCAGGTGTAGATGTGCTCGATGTTTTTTTTGTAATGTTATCCATTTGTAACCACAGATGTATGTGGAATGTTTTCTGTTAAGCACTATAATTTTTCCTTTTCTAAGTAAAAAAAAAATCTCACTTACAATACTTGTGGCGTTTTTAGTGGGAACACATTTTAAACAACTTGGGCTAAACCAGATAATTTTGGTTTGAAGAGGTGTAACAATGCAAATCTAAAGCTAAGGAAACTACATGAAATACATTAGGCAACAATTAAGGTCTAAATGTTTTACTTTGAGGTAATGCCACATTACGGCAAAACAACATATTTAACAAAAAGGATAACACAGACACACAGAATGTTGAGACACGGAAAAAAGTTAAGTAAAATGCTGCATGATCAGGTTGGCTCGAACAGATTGGCCAGACTCACTGGGGGGCCCCACAAAATTCTCGACTTCATCCTCGACGGCTGAAGAGGGCAGGCTGTCCACATAACGTGGGACACGTTCCAGGATGGCAAAATTGTGCAAAACAGCACATGCCATGATAATGTCGATCACTTTCTTGGGATCATATTGCAGGGCGCCCCCAGTATGGTCAAGGCAACGAAAACGTGTCTTCAGCAGCCCAAAGGCCCTCTCCACAACAGCCCGGGTCTTGCGATGCGCACGGTTGTACGCTTCCTGAGAGGCATCCTGGGGCCGCAGCACAGGCGTCATGAGCCAGGGTAGAAGTGGGTACCCGGAATCACCTTAAACAGAGAATTAAATGTAATCAAAATTAAAAAGGCAACACAACAAACACAAAAAAAATAACATATATCATAATGATGTAAGGTAAAGTTGGGCAAAAAAAAAACAGGGCACATTAGTCAAATAAATCTTTCCACTAATGTATTACCTATTTAAAAATGGCACTTCAATATACCAATTAATTAACAAACATCTGCACGCCCAAGGGTATTTGGAATTTAAAACTATTTTTAGTTTTCAGACATGTTACAATTAGGATGCTGCTGAGGGGCTATCCACATTTATCTGTAAACTACAATGTATGCAGTTTAAGTCCACTTTGACATTTAAAGACCAATAGTACAAAAGGAGCCAAAGCTCAAAGATCCTTTGGTATAAACTCCAAACCAATATATTTAGGGACAAGGAACTTACAGACATCCTAACTAAAGGGAAAACATTCTGAAGGACAAAGCGAGGCAAGCATTTTTTTGGGAAGTTCATAATATATGACCCTAGAAAAAGGCATTTTGACGCTTATGTAAAGAATTGAAATACAAACATATCAACAAATACAAGATTAATGCAACATTTAATAACACACAAATAGGACACACTTACCAAGCAGCCATGCCCCCGAAAATTCACCTGCCTCAAATCTCCGAAACAACCCAGATCGCCTGAGGATATAGGAGTCGTGGGACGATCCGGGGTAGCCGGCAAGGACACTCATAAACCGCATGTCCGGACCAACCACGGCCTGGACATTAAGTGAGTGTCCCATTTTACGATTCCTTAAGGCAAAAACATACAAAAAGGGTAATTGATATTTGACCCAAAATAAACAATTAACAACAAAACATGTCTGCACTCTATTGGGAAATACTAATGAAAAGCCTAGATAAAGCAGCTACACAAATGAGGGATAAACAAATATGCTGCCGCAAAGGAAAACAGGTTACATGACACGTTGGGCAACATAATAACCAATCTCAATACCTATATATATACTCGTCGGCTGCCCTAGGTACGAGTGCCACATGTGTGCAGTCAATAGCACCAATAACGTTGGGCATGTCGGCCACATTATAAAACCCAAGCTTAATGGCGTTTCTGGCTGCCATATCATCCGGAAAATAAATATATTTTGGAGTTATGGCAGCCATGCCTTCCAAAAATTTAGAGAGTGCGCGGCTCAGCGTAGGCTGTGACATCCCCACGGAGAGGGCACCCAGCCTCTGGAACGAGCCGTTCGCCAAAAATTGCAGGCAGCCAAGCATCTTGGTCATACCTGAAATTGCTTGCCCCTTCCTTGTGGTGCGGGCTAACCATGGCCGCAGCTCACTATATAATTTATGGAGGGAAGCGCGATTAAGCCTGGTCAGCTCGAACAGCTCAACATCATTCATGCTATCGATGTTCATGCGACGACGCAGGGGCAATCTGCTCTCAGACATCTCGATCAACTCAATGCCAAAAAGCATAAGCCCTTGATGTGCCACAAACTGGCTCCGCTCCATCCTACTCCCGAGGCCAAATAGCTGCCGGCAAACATTTCGTAAAGCAGCTCTTTAATGGGCTTCCAAACAATTAGCAATCACCTCTCTGAATTGGTCGCAAGCCCATGTGAAGGACGTAAAAAATAGGATCGGACGCAAATAATACGATTTGGACGGGAAAAACACACGAACTAACGCAAATTATACGATTCTCGTACGAAATGCGTATGTTCATATACGTCTATGCGCGAACGATCGTGCGAATACGAAATGGGCAAAAAAACATGAAAAAATGACAAACACCCACCCAAACTTACGATTCTCGATACGAAATCAATTAACTTTTGCTCTTTGAATCGAGGGGATAGACTTCGACTCAAACCCTATAGCTGCATGAAGATACCTATATAAATTTCTCAAAATATTTTGAAATGTAGTTCCAAAACCTCCTCCTTGATCACAATTAGTTTGAACTGCAGAAATCAAGATGAATATACTGAGCCAGAAAGAAGTTAAGCCTATAATTATTACAATTTCCTGGATCTTTCCATTGCTTTGGGAGGACACTAATATGTGCTTCATTTAAATCTCCTAAACTCACTTCATCAGTTCTCAAGCTATTAAACCATAAAGCAAAATTAGGTGAAATATCCTGATAATTTAGGAAGTTTGATATCTTGAAAAAAATGTATCTGCTTTAGATCTATCAAAATTAGTAGGTGCAGCATATATATTGATATAAAATTAATCTAGAATCCTTACTGGATTAGTAGCATAATTCCCCGAAGATAATCTCAATTTACATAAGGATTTTAATTTGCTTTCTGGCAGTTAATTTTGTATCTTCTTGTTGATAAAATGTATGTTTATTCCATCTTAAAGTTTTTACAGCCTTGGTAGTGAGAATCAGGTTTAACTCCAGTCTAGTTTGAGTAATTTTAGAATCAGATCCTTGTGTGAATTTGAGTTATAATTTTTACATAGTTTTTACATAGTTTATTTAAACTGGATCTTCAGCATAAATTAATGCAAAGCCCAAACCCTTAAAAAAATATTCCCCAGTATCTAATATATACTACGTTTTTTAGTGACTTACATATTATTATTTTCCTCTAGGATACGGACGCCACTACCTTGTCTCAGGAGCTTCACATACCGAGGAGAAAACTGCAGGGGGGTGGAGACAGAGCAGAGCTGGATTCAGGAAAAGGACAGATGGAGTCTGGAAAAGGACAGCAATCCCAGAATGCAGAGTGGCACAGTCAGAAGACTTCCTGTCTGCAGGCAGCCTGAGACTCCATGTGCCACCATCGTGGATGTTTAAAGGCTCAGAAGATGCAGGTAGGAGGATTTTTAATGTGGGCAATCTGTATGTACAAGGTAGGGGAAACATAAGATATGCTCTTATTTAGGGTGAAGGTCCGGTTTAATAATGCTTTCTTTTGGTGCTTTCTGCTTGCCAATTTGATCAGAACTCCTCTGATATATACCTTATGGGCTGCATAGTTTAATGAAGCCTAATTTTGATCAAAGAAGAGAGCTAATTATTTTTCCAGCTCAGTGACTATTTGAGGATTACTTAAAGGAGCAGTATCGCGAAATTTGCATTAAAAAAGATAAATAATTAAATAGCCACACAATAGCTTCCAACATGTGTATAAATAATCTGGGGATAGAAAAGGAAAAAATATATGCCTTTCTTTTAAATTGTATAATTACAATGGCTCTGTCCATTTGCTGAATAGGGGGATCTGCTGGGTTGTATTTAGTGAGCTGCTTCATTTAGCCCACTGGTCTCCTAGCAACACTTTACCTCAGAGGCTGACACTAATCAGTGGTAATGGCTGTGTGTGTGTGTGAGGTGCTGCTTTTGTTATGAGACCAGGTGACTCAAATGTGTAAAATCTATACAAAATAAACTAAACTGACTGAAAATAACTGAAATTCTTCTTTGAATAACTGTGCAGGAAAATCTAAAGGTATTAAAGTGGAACAAAACCCTGAGTGGCTGACCCTGAAGTCTATAAGACCCGGCCATTGACCTTGCCCCTTGGGCATTCTAAATCAGGATGCACACTGTGTGAAACGACCCCTGGATAACCACAGATCCCTCATTTTTCTGGCGCGCTCACGCAGATAGTCATTTAGACAGACCGGGTGGCCAGGAAGGTTACTTCTCAGGCTCCCCATCTGCGTGCAAACAGCGCTGATTGGATGAGAGCCCGCGCATGCGCTGTGGGACAGGGAAAGGTACGTTTTCACAGGCGACATAAACATGAGCTATTAGTCTCCAGCTGCTCAACACACACATCATTTTTTTCTAAATTTGTAATTCTTACTCCAACACTTACCTACATTCAAAGTACCATTTAAATATAAGTCACCAAGAAAAATTTGCGATACTGCTCCGCTAATAAGGTTTAAATAAGTCCACAACCACTGGGAACTTATCAGCCCAAGAGACATCCTTTATAGAACAAGACAATACTTTGGGAGTTAATCTAAATCTTATAAAAATATGGTCAATCCTAGAAAAAGTATGGTGAACCTGAGAGAAAAAGGTGTAGTCTTTAGTAAGGGTTCATCTCTAGCCAGGTATCTATAAGATCCTAAGAGTGTATGAGCTTTGCAAATTTGATACTGGCTAAAATTAATTGGCCTTCTGCCTTACTTATAACACCCTCAAGTTGTTTAAAAAAGAAATCTGACTACTCTTAGGAGCATCATAACAGACAAAAGTGACTAGTGAGTCTCCAAACTTTCCCTTAACCAACAAGAATCTAACATTTCTCCAATTGTGTCCATGAGTATAAATTAAATTATGTTGCCTATACAAAAAGCCACCCCTCTCTTTTTGGTGAAATAGAATCCAGTGAGTATCTCTTTAAGAGCATCGGTTCTTGCTTGCAATGCAAGGTAAATCTCAGCACTATTTAATCCAAAGATAGCATGTGGAGGAAAATAGAAACACAAGTGCAGCACAAAGCAAAGAATAACCATCACTCCAAAGAATCTTCATAGATCAAACAATTGTATTCGGCTCATACATAATGAAACCAGTAGTCAACGTTTCGGGGGTATAGCCGAACCCCCTTTATCAGGACATATAGTAACAACAAGGGGAACAATTAGTGTGACACATATAAGTAAATCACGCCTGACGTCATCAATGATGTCAGCGGCAGGTCACAGACAACCCTAAATGAATTAGGTTAAATAAGGCAAAGTGCATGAAGAAAGAAGAATCACCAAAGGGTTAAATCATATAAGTATGCAAAAATGTCAAGCACATTACAAAGTAGCCACCCCCGTATCCCGCCTGGCGAGTCCCGATCAGCAAGCCGACGGCTCGCTCTCTCCAAGCCAGGAGGAGGACAGAAATGACGTCACCAGGCTGGCAAATCTGCCCGGCAACAGGTGATATGCACGTCTTGCGACCAGTTATTGGTGCAAGGACGACGCAAAGCTAACACTCTAGATGGAGCTGTCACTGCTCCGTCTAAATAAAGCGTTAGTGTCTTCCGTCCCTGGAGCAGCGTGAATGGGGAGGCGGGGGTGGCAGCGAAACTATAACAAGTACATTAAGGTCCAACACAATCAAAGAGTGAAAAACAATAATAAAATGAGGCTTTTCGGGATAAGAGAAGGAACAAAATGCAAAGATGGGCAAAAAGGACAGGGTCAGAGGGACTGGATCACATGAAGAAGGGGGACAGGGTAAGAGGGACAGGGTCCAGTAAGGAAGGAGGAGGGGGAAATAAGGGGCAAAAAAGAGGGTACGGTGACCCAGGGGGCAATAAGGACCAGGAGAAAGCAAGAAACAGGGAGCTCATAAGGGGGGGCAAGGGAATATATAAGTGAGGAGGAAGAAAGGTAGAGGGAAAACAGGAGGGCAGGAGAGGGGGGAAAATGGGAACACAAAAGGAGGGAGAATAGAAAGGAGGAAAACAGAGGAATACTGAGGTGGAAAAACGTAAGATGAAGGGGGGAGGGGGAACGGGGGATAAATTGGCAAGGGGGGCAATAGGAGCCAGAAACCGGGGACAAAGGAGAAAACAAACCTAAGGGACACAAAAGGAGGGGTGAGGGGGATATGCAGGACACAAAAGGAGGGAGAGTAGAGGGGGGGGGGGGGCAGAGAGGCAGTTAGCCAGTTAGGTAGAAAATTGAAAAGGGGGGAAAGGGAACAGGGGCAAAGGAGAACAGGGGGAGGGAACAGGGACAAAGCAGGGCAGCTGATTTGTGGATCCAAAAAGTCTCTCTTTGGATCAGACTGTGTTCACTGTCCCCGCCCTTGTTGGGTTTGGGGACATGGTCAATCACCATGCCACGTAGTTCATGAATCTGGTGTCTGAGGTGCAGAAAATGTCCAGCAACCGGTTTGTCAGAGTTCAGCTTTCCCCTGTAGAACTCTAATCTCGCTCCTGTGTTTTTGAAGAAACAAAGGAGGAGTGGCAGCCGCTCAGACCCTTCCACCCCATGGCTTGCACTTGAGGTTTAGGGCAACCTCAGGTAAGCCTGCTCCCAATTTATCTCTTGCATTGTATGTCCCAAATTGGGCTCTCAGAGATTAGAGTTAGGACTGCACCTCACATGGGCACCTTGGCGCTGGTGGTGCAGCTTAAGCATACTTCTGCAGATGTGTGTGACCGAGCCCTCTGTTTAGAGACAGATTGTAGGTTGGTCAGCAAGCTAACTGGTTTGAGTGCTGTGGCTCCTTTAAGACCTGTGTTTTTGAAATTGTCTCCTAAAGGCCCCCACAGTCTTTCCTACGTACACTAGACTGCAGGGACATTTCAGAATGTAAATACAGAAGTCCGTAAGACAAGAATAATATTCTTTGAGTCTGAACTGTTGTCCAGTATGGGGATGTAGAAATGCCTCACTGGTAATATAATCTGTAACAAGCTACTTTATAAGAGAAAACATGGGGGAGTTTCTTGTATTTCTCTACAGGGTCGGTCTTGACTAGTAGATCTCTTAAGTTACGGTTCCTATGGTACACTTTCAGCGGAGGTTGTTTAATGACTGGTGCAAGGTTACGATCAGACATGAGAATGTCATGATGCTTATATGTGATACATTCAATCTGAGGCGACACCTGGCAGAAGGTCTGTATGAACAGCACCTGTTCGCCCTTATTGGGCCTCTGAACTTTATTCTCAAACATATCAAGGACTTTGCTCATTGCTTTTTGAAGAGCAGCCACTGGATAACCACGTGTCAGGAACTTATCATACATAAGTTTTAATTGGTGCTCCTAATTGAGAGTTGATCCTAAGTACACATAGGAATTGAGAGATGAGTAGATTGTTCAATAGGTGTCTAGGATGTAAGCTTTCATATCTGAGTAAGGTGTTTCCGTCAGTGGGTTTACTATAGAGGCCTGTGGAAATATGACCCTCTTCATACTTACTCAGGGCTGGATGAAACGTAAAATAATTTGTAGAAATCTCGGGGTTGAAAGTTATAGAGGGAAAAATAGAGTTGATTAAATTAATAAACTAATGTGGGGAGGCTAAATCACAAAATTTCCAAAACATCTTGATATAATCAATGTAGCACCCCCACAAGATCACGTACTGTTGAAACAGAGAGGAGGGATGAATAAATCTCTCTTCGATGTACCCCATAAATAGATTTTCAAAAGATGGTGCAACTGCGCTGCCCATCGCTATCCCCATGATCTTCTGGTAAAAGGTAGATTCAAATTTAAAGAAGTTACCTGTCAACACCAGCTCCAAACCATCAAAGATATACTCAGTCGGGACAACAGGAGGTTGGCATTGCAAGAAATGTCTGGTTGCCATAATGCCCTCTGCGTTGGGAGTATTAGTGTAAAGCAACGATATGTCCATCGTAACCATATGGGATACCCCAGCTGTAGCAATGTCATTCAGCTTTGCGAGGAAATCTCTCGTGTCCTTCAAATATAAGGGGTGTGCCTGCAGCACAGTCTTACACTCAAATATATTTAATAATAGATGAAAAAATTACACTCACATTTAAAAAAGGAATAAAAGCGATTCAAAATCATCACGGAAGAAACCAGCAGCTCTCACAGCGGTAATCAAATGGTAGCGAACTTCTTTCGTCTACACGCCAAGGGGTTGCTTGAATTTATACTCCAAAGTTGGGACTTTGGCACATGTTGAGCTTGTTTTTTTATTTATTGTGTCCAGCTTTTATGCGCGGTGTTAAGTCCTTGTAAGGTCTTTCTTCTATAGTTCCAAAAACATACCTATAAGAGGAACTAACAACATAAGACTGAGCAATAAAATAAGACTGGGTTAGATTCCGTCCCATGAGAAGTCTGCTGACAAAGATAGATTTTTTTTATTGTTGTTTATTGCATTAACAATTTTGTACCTGGGAAACATGTCTATTACAAGTAGATAGATAGATATGGCCCAGGCGATTGGTAGAACCTGGATAACTCAAATCACACTTTCAAGTTAAAATTTCTTTAAACAACATAAAACATGGCTTGTAATTGTCTGTAACTACCCTCATTGGCAAATTTGCAAGTAGGTAGGGAATATCAAGGTAGGTGACCACCCTAATTAGAATCATTTGAAGAGGATTTATCATTCCATACTTCTGCAGATGAGGCTCTTAGTATAAAATGCCTAATCAGCAAGTAGATACTAACAGTTCTCTTCTCTTTTTCCACAATTTATTTGGGCTTATGTATTATTATTATTATTGTTTATTTATATAGCGCCATCAACTTCTGTAGCGCTTTACATGGTATGATTGCAGACAGGGTAAAACATATAGTACAGAGAACAATACAAAATTAGATGCCACAGGTTAAAACCAAGTGTTGTGAGCACAGGAGTCAATAGGGAGGAGTGCCCTGCCCTTGCGGGCTTACAGTTTAAAGGATAGGGGTGGAGACAAAGGGGCGGGGTCACAAGTGGTAGAGCTTGAGTATGGCTGCATGTGCCATTGAAGGTTATAGGAGTTGCTTAAGCCAGGTCATATGCTTGTCTGAAGAAGTGAGTTTTGAGGGCACTTTTAAAAGCTTGGAGTGATGGAGAGTGGTCGGTCGAGCGGGGAAGTGCATTCTAGAGAAGTGGAGAGGCACGGGAGAAGTCTTGAATCGGGAGTGCGAGGAAGTAACCAAGGAAGAGGACAGGAGAATGTCAGAGGCAGAGCGGAGGTTGCGCTTGGGTTGGTATCGCTGGATCAGAGATGAAATGTAGGAAGGGGCCTGGTTAGAGAGAGCTTTGTAGGTTAGTGTTAGAAGTTTGAACTGAACTCTATGGGAGACATGTAACCAGTGGAGGGATTGACAGAGGGGGACAGCACTGGAGAAGTGAGAGGAGAGGTAGATGAGGTGAGCAGCAGAGTTTAGAATAGATTGGAGGGGAGCTAGTCTGTTTGTTGGCAAACCACAGAGGAGGGTGTTGCAGTGGTCCAGTTGGGATATGACCAGTGCGTGCACTAGCATTTTAGTGGTGACAGGTGAGATGAAGGGATGGATGTGGGAGATATTTTTGAGTTAGAGAGGACAGGAGGTGGCTAGGGAGTGAATGTGAGGTGTGAACGAGAGAGAGGAGTCCAGAATGACGCCCAGGCATCGAGCTTGATGAGTTGCAGTTATTGTAAGATTATTTACAGAAATTGTGGTGTTAGAGAGGGGAGGGGAGTGAGATGGTGGGAAAATGACCAGTTTTGTTTTGTCCGTGTTTAGTTTAAGGCAGCTAGATGTCATGAAGGAAGAGATGGCTGTTAGACAGTCAGGAAGGCGAGAGCGAAGAGAGATTCGGGCCAGAGAGGTAGATCTGACTGTCGTCTGCATAAAAGTGATATTGGAAGCCTAGCGAGGTTATTAGTTGTCCGAGACCAGAAGTGTATATTGAGAAAAGTAGGGGTCCTAGGACTGAGCCTTGTGGTACCCCAACAGACAGAGGCCGGGGAGAGGAAATGGTGTTTGAGTAAGATACACTAATTGTGCGATCAGAAAGATAGGAGAGCCAAGAGAGTGCGAGACCTTGGATTCCAAGAGAAGAAAGAATATTGAGAAGCAGAGCATGGTCGACAGTGTCTAAAAGCAGATGATAAGTCGAGAAGAATGAGAGCAGAGTAGTGGCCTTTGGATTTGGCTGTCAGTAGATCATTGGTGACTTTGGTGAGTGCAGTTTCGGTAGAGTGACATGAGCGGAAACCAGATTGGAGGGGATCTAGGAGGGAGTTTGTAGACAGATAGTTGGTAAGTTCTGTATGGACATGCTGTTTAACAAGCTTGGATGAGAAAGGGAACAGAGAGATTGGGCGATATTGGGGAGGGCAGAGGGGTCCAGAGAGGGTTTTATGATGAGTGGAGTTATAACAGCAAGTGCAGCATGTACTTCCAAAATGCCAAAAAGGGGTGAATGTATATATATATATATATATATATATATATATATATATATATATTCCAGTCACTTTAATCTAATTTAATGGAGTTCCTGAACTGGAGCAACAAGACATCAAAGGCGTTGGTGGCATGTAATTAATTTACTAAAGTATTAATTTGTTTCTGCCTTAGAGGCAATCTGACTATTTATTGTCACAGATTAATTTACACTTCATGAGTACTTGCACTTATTAATTGTGATGACTAGAAGGCAGAGTACTAACAAACACATTTTATTAAACACTAACTTGGGCAAGTACACCTTTAGAAACTAATTTGGAAACAAGGTTAGAATCTCATATACAGTTTAAAGGAGCTCTATCACGAAAAATGTCCCAATGATAAAAATCCATATAAATATGCTGGATGGGAAGAGGGGTCACTTATACACCCGGCGTCAAGAAATATCCAGCAGAATTGTTTTTTTATTTTAATAGAAGGAAGAGGAAATCAGGTCTGACAGGCTCTGTGGCACCTGATAGACTAAACTTGGAGCCCTAGATTTTATTTCTACCATGAGAGAATAAACCACAAGCTTGGCAGGAATTTTATTCAGTTTGAGTTTATAAGTGACCTCTCCTCTGATTAGCCGACGTGTTTATATGGATTTTTAATATTACACAATTTCGAGATAGTGCTCTTTTAAAGTGGACCAGCACCCTCCGCAGCGAAGGTGTTGGCTTCCATGGCTGCTGTTGCTAAAGGACAGGCTTGGAGGAAGCATCCAAAATGCTGGTGCCCCCCCCCACACATTCCCCCCCCCCGAACGCCCCTAATCCCCACCTTTACAGCATCAAGAATCAAACAGCGTGACTAGCACGTGGGCGGTGAGGTTCTGGCTGCCCCAGTCTGGCCCAGGTGCCCGATGGCTGGTTAATCGCAGAGCTCGATTCTTGCCTGGCGGCCAATCGCAGCACTCAATACTTGCTGCTGGAAAGAGGTAAAGGTGAGGATTACGGGTGTTCGGGGGGTTTTGTACTGGGGGCTCCAGCATTCTGGATGCCCCCCCCAGCCTGTCAGTTAGCAGTGGAGCCAGCGTCAACCAACACCCTCGCCGCTATAGGGTGTTGGTCTGCTTTAAGACACACATTTCATTGTGGTTTTTACATAGTAAAAAAGAGGTCAAGAAAATGGTTTGGGCTCTTCTATAATTATATGCTTAAAGGTCCTATCTTAACAACTATATCTTATCACCAACTAAACATAAAACAAAATACCAACTCTCTACTATTACTTAGCCCAAATATTATAACCCCCCTTGGTCATTATTAGACTATTGACCACTTCCTGGAAGAGCCTTAAAGTGGACCAAAACCCATGATTTTGACTCGAGCACACCGACGGCCACATCCCCGCTACCCTTTAGACTGTAAGATCACAAGGGCAGGGCTCTCTGTCTCCTGTGCTCACAACACTTGGTTTGACCCACAAGGCATCTCGTTTTGTATTGTTCCCTGTACTATATGTTTTACCTTGTCTGTAATCACACCTTGTCAAGCACTATGGAAGATGATAGCGCGATACAAATAAACATTATTAATAATAATAATAATAATAATAATAATATCCTCTAACAGGAGTGTGGTCATATTGACCACATTCACAAATGCCTGACGCGGGCCTGCACCCTGCTAAAGGTATAGCAGGTGGTTGCCAATGCTCATGCATGCACCGTTGGATCGGGGGAGAAAGTGAGTTTATCGGGCAACATGATGAGTTTCACACATCTGGGCATCCCAAATCTGAATGCCCCAGGCGGAGGAGAATGAAGTGGCCCTGGAATTGATTCTAGGATTTTCACTATCCTGGTGATTGGCTTGCCTCAGGAGCATCCCGATTTGGGAGGCCCAGCTGCGTGAAATCCTCCAAATTGCCTATTCCACTCACTGTTCCGCCATTGCAAGGTGCATGTGCGGGCATTCGTCCAATCAGTGCTTTATGCTGTTTTGAACTGCATGAAACCACTTGCCCTGCAAAGGGGGCCTCCACCTACCTTTGGGTTATGGTCTGGACCAGGAGGCTTTTCTGTCTTTGGTCTGATGGGCCGTGGGAATGGCAGCAAAGCTATCGGCAGCAGTGGGGGTCCCCCACTCCTGGACAAGCCTTTTTTTGTTTTTCAAATCTGCAACCAAAGCCACCACAGTGCAGGACGAAGAGTCTAGAGCAGCAAAGCCGCCATCAGCAACGATACAGTGATGGGTTGGTGCAGAGCTGACTGCACATAAGCCACCAAGCACAGCTGCTGGCAGATCAATGCAAGGAACTATTTTTCTTCTTCAATAAGCTTAAGTTGTCCAGTATAGAAAGGATTAGTCAGAGGCCAGTAACATCAGCTATTGGACCCATGGAACATGCCCCCATTGAGCCAGGTTTGACAACAACTTTTCTACCACCCATATAAACTATTTGTTCTGCTTAATAATGTGATCATCACAGAGTTGCTTGTTAGTATGTTTATCTACTGGCACCAGTGCACAATTAACTTTGTCTGTTGATCTACTGGCACAGCTGACTGCTCAGCTATTGAGGTCACATGCAAAGTATATGGTGGCAGATGTCCAAGCTTGGTTTAAAGATATTGAGAATATTTTTTTTCTTATATATTCTTTATTTAAGCTTTCTGTTTCTTCCATTCTTATTTGCCCATTTTTGCCAAATGTTTAGAGAAAAATGCATAGAGTTAAAAGTGAGCTAAAAGTGGAAGTCAGAAACTGAAGGTTGACTGACTTGACTTACCCAATTCATGCAGAATTATGACTGCACTGGCCTGTCACTCAAGTCCAATTGCTTTGATTAGACTCCCAAGTCAGAAAGGGGGCTCTAGCTTACTACATTCTCTTACTTTCAAAATACATCAAATTGAACATATCATTTGACAATCAAATATTGTCAAAACCATGAAATCGAAACATGTAACCATGTTGTGATTAAACACTTAAAAATTGAAAAAAAAACCCTCACCAGAAGGGGGTCACACTCCGTTTTTAAAACCCATACATTTTTTTAATGGTGTGGGGTCCCACTTATCCAAGCAAAACCAGTTTGAGCACTAGCTATGAGGGCTAGCTATGCCGGCCCTAAAGGCTACGAGCCGGCATTGCCCTCATGGGCCCAGGGCTTTTCTGCAACTCCCTTGGCTTTGAGGATGCAGCTTGCTGGCAGGTGACTTTCCAGCCCCTCCTGCCCTGTGAAATGGTATAGGGATCGCAAGAATTTCCCCCTATTTCCCCCCATAGTTATCTTGATTCCATTGCTGATCCGCCGCTGCTGTCACTAACAGCCAGAGAGATCAACGGAAGCTCACTCCCAGTATAAAAAGCCCCCACCTGCGATCGGAAGCAGAGGTGCCAGGAGCCCAGCAGGGCACTGGATTCTGCGGAGACTGGCTTGGGACAGCACCGGAGGATGAGGACATCGCCCAGTGCTGAAATGGGGAAGGAGGTAAGCATATTTCCTTTATTTTTTGAGGAGGTGCATTCGATGCGCCCACATTTTTTGGGGAAATTCAGCAAATTGCCCTATCCAAACTTTTAAAAAGTTTACTTGCTTCTAGTTATGATAAATCAGGAGAACTGGCTACTCTGGTCAGCTGCTCCAATTCAGTCCATACTGCTTTGCAGAGCCTGGTAGACAATTCTCCCTAACAGGAAGCATATTCATGCAAAATGACTATGCTGATTGAGGAAATTCTTTGAACCCTTCTTATAATGGCATGTTTAAATCACAAATGTGTTGACTGCTCATATAATGTCCTGAGGGCTGTTTAAGCATGCTATGTTTAGACTAAATAGTTAACAAGTTTTAAAGCAGGTTCCATAACAGTGACGACAAATTTTGGGCCTGTGATTTTTTAGTTTTTCTGTGGCTTGTCAGACAGTGGCTAAATGTTTGCTAAGCTTCTCAGCCTTGGGCTGCGAGCAGAGAAAGTAAATCTGGGGACCTAATCACATCTGGAATATATCAGCTCTTCTCCTGGCTAGTATTACAGTAACCAATTATCTGTACATCAGCAGACAGCAGAGACTTTAAAGCCCAAATTACTGAACGAGGGAGAGGCAAAGAGATGAGAATACAGGAGATGAAAAGGCAGGCTGTGAGTCTTATCGTGCTAATGAAATCAACCTGACAACCCTGCCAAGCTGCTGGGGTTTTGCAGCATCCAGCGACGAGAGAGCACTCACAACAAAGACTCCCAAGTCAAACAGTCAATAGGCATGCAGATATGAAAACTGCAAGAGGTCTCCTCGGCAGAGATTTATAGACGAGAAGGCTGCTGGTCACTGTTAACAAGAATCTCTTTGCTTTCCAGGATAATGACATGTTGAAGTGTTTTGATCGGCGTGTCAAGATTTTCCAGAAAGCTCTTAGATGTGTGTGCATGAAGCACCCCAAGTGCTCTCTAACACACAATTAACAAGACAAAAGTCAAACTTATTTATATCTTGGCCAATTGTTCTTTTTATGCTGTCATACATCCATCGCCATGTAGTTCTGATAACACATTTGCTAGAGGTGCATTGTTCAGGATTGAGGTATGCCTGCTCAATATTATCAGAGTCTTCGAGTATCCCCATTCCAAACTTGGTTATTCATAGGAAGATAAAATCATCTGATGCTTCCATTCCTTCAGATTTGAAACGTGAGTTAGGCTCCAACAATTACACCTCCCAACAAAGATAGGGAAAAATAAAAAAGAATAATACAAAAATGCAATATAATCATAACTGTTCATTCCTCAACATCATTCTATCATATTACAATCTATGAATGGTAAAACTGTCATCACTGTAGACCGGAGATGGTGTAGGCTCACCCAATGGCTGGAGTCTACAGATCATCCTTTAGGCCCCTAATGGTGGGGATATGAAGATGATTCTTGTTGCCCGGTGTGCCATAGCTGTGGTCCTAGGGATTGCCCAGGCTTAGGGCAAATACAGATAGTAATGTTAATAGAGAGTTGCTAGCATAAGGATCCACCCACACTACAAACATAACGCAACAATTTTGTATTAAAATAATCATCCAATTTATTCATCACAATAAAGTCACAAACACACAAGGGACATTAAAACATAGGATACTGCCTCCCAACCCCCCCCCCCACACACACACACATACACACACACACACACAGCACCAACGACATCAAGATATGAATATAAAGTGCTATGTGCAAAGAATTCTAATGTGTGGCACAATGGCCTTAGCAATACATTGAATACATTAGATTCACTGTAGACATTGCACAAACCATTGATATGCTTAACTCTAATATCTAAATAATTAAGACTGAAACCCGGGAATCTACTAAATTCTCAATCCTATACCTCAAAAGCAAAATTTGAAAATGCCAAACAATGCTGCAAGTGAAAAAAACACACACAAGAAATTAAAGCAGAGAGATTAAGTTCAAAAATAAATACAAACATCACCAACTATTGAAGGAGGGGTGGAGGGGGCCCTCAAACATCAAGGGAGATTTCCTAGGTATAGCTGGGAAGCCCGTCTAGGCCTGGAGTAGTATATATTCAAGAATTAAATCAAGGATGCATCAACCAAGGTGCATCTCAAGCAGTTAACAGCTTAATTTCACAAACGGCAAGTGTGGTTATGGCTGAAGCAAGTTACTCAGGTTCACAATGAGTGTATTAGGTCCATGCGAGCAGCTCAGGCTTATGGTCACTTAGAAAGGTAAGGGCAGGCGGACACAAAATTGGAATTCAAATGACAGTTAGGCTTAACAAGATTATTTTTTAACAAACATAGTACCTGGTACCTGAAAGTAGATCGCAATATGGTGCACGCGAAGCACAACTTAAATAAAGCCTTACCCTGAGCTCCCTACCCACAGCATCTCTGGGCCACTCATTCCAGTATTTTTATTGTCTCTGGGAGCCAATATAAGTCTTTTGTGCTATGCCTCCATGTACAGTGCCCAGAGCCAACATGGCTGCCTGCTGGCATTGCAGATATAAGTATTATGAAGTAAGTGTATTATTTGTGCACTGTTTCTTAAAGCTATCCCCACACATCCCCAATATGACCTTCGTTATTGTTGCTACAGGATCAGCACTGCAGATAATGGTTTTTTTTCAGTTTTCCTGGGAAACTAGGTTCTTGGATGCAACATGATTGTAGCATGTTCACCAAACGCATATAAAAAGTTTATTTAGAGCAATAGATATAGTATATTAGGACACAATAGGTTGCCCCGTAGCTGCGATTTTTCTTTACTGTACTGGCCTCTGGTCTGCCAGCGCGTTTTGTAGTTGTAATTGCTGATATAATTTTCCCCTTTTTCAGTAGCCAGGGAACAGTGTGGAAGGCATCATGCAGTGGGTATAAAATATCATTTCTGCAATACTGGCAAGGTGGCGACCTTAATTCCACATTCAATTTGTAATTGATTTTTGTTTTCACAAGTCAATGGTCATGTGACAAATGAGAAATATTATGTCAGCACAAAACGATATGACGCTTGACCAATGAACGAATTCTCGCTCATCGTTTGATCGCAGTGGTTATTTGCATAGATCCATTATCATCTGATTGTGGTCAATTTAGCAATTTGTCTTTTGCAACATTGAGAGGGGGCTTGCAGGATGCTGAGTGCCGGCGGCCAGTTATGCGGCTGCATTCTCAAAGAATGGGTGCTGAAGCAATGGGGGGCCCCAGCATTCTGCATGCCCCCCTCAATGTCTTAATGCAGCAGTATTACTACATTGTCAGTTATGTCAGTCGAATCCAGGCAGCAGCATGGCTGAGATGCTGGGAGAGGAAGCTCCAAAATGGACGCTACCCTTCTTTTCCAACTGTGCCAGGCTGTCGGTCCGGTTTAGGAACCAAAACTAAGACCACTCTTTTAAAAACACAATATAGTACACAATGATTCTGAGCAAATGTATACTGTCATTTTATTCTGTTTTACTAAACTTCTTGAAAAGCAGGAAACAGTCAAAGGAAAATCAGCTTAGCACAAGATGTTGAAAGAGAGCCAACACCCATGAAAATATGTTAAGCTTAATTACCCCTCAAATATGTATTATACATCCCGCCGTCATTCTTTTTGAAGTTACGTGCTGTCTTATGACAGGTAATTTTAAAATCACCTGCATGGAGAGGAAGAAAGTAGCCATTTTGCATGATTGTATGTCCCATTAATCTAAAAATGTACTTTAGATAATGGTGTTTTCAAGCTTGTAGAGCCTTAACATGACATCACATTAGGGAGTGTGCAGCTATTTTTGTTTCTTGGACCAAAGGGCACATTTCAGTGTGGGAATTGTATTTAAGCATAGTGTTTTATGTGCAAAGTCAAAAGTTCAAAATCAAATAGGGACAACGAATAGCAGGAACAGGGTAATGTAGAGTGTTGCTGCAAAGACTTCCCAAAATGCAATGCAGCTCTGTCATCTCCACTTGTTTTTTTGACAGTAGAATACTGAACTACAAGTGATACCTTGAACATGACCCCTCAATTAACTATACTAAAAGCACAAATAAAAAAAAACAATCGAAAGAGATGCAACTACATAATGGGGCTGATTTGCTAAGCATTTTCAAGGCTTTCGCTAGTTTGTGGCATTTACTATGATAAAAGTGGAGAAGACAGGCGGTGAACGGCGGAGGCGGCCATGGGAATCAATGCTATGTTACGTGAATGTCTTGTTTTTTCATCTTACATATTACAATGTAACTGCCACAGTTTACCTGCTGTCATGTGGACAGGGAGAATAAATGCCTTAACTAAGCAGTCAAAAGGCTAAATTACACACAAAAATATCTGTAAAAGGCAGATGGCCCAAACAGATTAACTGATTAAATAATGGCAGGAGATCCAGGGCCCAAAGAGATGCTGCATAACAGTTAATGGATTGGTAGACTATAAAGTGCAATAAACAGGTAGGTAAGTAGGCAGGTATGGTTAAGGTCAATAACACACTTACCCAATATAATAAGCCTAACAGAAAAAAAACATGAATGTATGACCACTGTTCTGAGTGCCAAAGATAATACCCAATGTCCCTGCTCCCTGACAGTAAACTAGACTAGCAGCAACATGAATACATAAAACTATTGTAGAGGTTCTCCAGCCAAAACTGACTAGTCTTCTCATCCTGATTTGGAACTACCAGGAAGCCCAAGATTAGAAGCCCATAATCACCTATTCTCCATTGCTTCGCCAGTTCACTGCCCCATATGACCATGAGCAACCTATCAGGGTGGTATGTTGCAGAAAACCAGCTTACCTAATAAATCTGCATACATTTAAAGCAAATGTGGCATACATTCTGGACTGAATGATTACAGGGCTGTTCCCAGTTGAATATAGCCAACACTTCTCCTGGCAGCCATTTGGAACCCACACTTTAAATTTTGCCCAGGGCCAAATTCCCACTAAAATTGACCCTGCACACATAAATCCTATGCTCAACAAGCTTTCATTTTAAGCGTTCAGTGTTCAAATTAATATACAATGGAAATTAATCACCACTTGTACTTATCTGAGGTCAGACCCAGGCAGCATGAGATCACTTGGAAAGGTATTGCTAATTCTTACTAAACCAAATAATTGATTATAGTTTTAGTTCTGTCCAGGTGAATATATGTGTTGCCTTGTACATTAGTGTCCCATCTTTATCATGGTCCCCTACCTTGCATCTTCCCCAATGCCTCCAGCCTGCATGCTTTAAAGCATATTTATTATCATTTTCTTTTGCAACCTCTATAACCATCTGCACTCCCATTTCTTCACTATAATAGGGATCCTCTTCCAATTCAATTGTCTACAGAAGACCTACCCTCTAGTGCTGTCTGACTTGGAGTGCATCATTTTATCTCTAATGGTTCAGTATCATTGATGATCCTTGATACGTCCATCGGACAATAAATGTATTAAAGCACTCTTTACAGTGGTGCCTGAAAGTTTGTGAACCCATTAGAATGTTTGTATGTTTCTGCATAAATTTGACCTACATCAGATTTTACTTAAATGTAAAGACAAAAAATAAAAAAAACGTATACTCACCTTTTCTCCCCCACAGATGCTTCCTCTCATTCTGTTGATCAGAAACCTTCCAGTTTCTAAAAATAGTGCCCTAAATTACGGGCATGCTGCCCTTGAATCTGTCACAGCTAGGAACATCCCCTAATCTAATCACTATAATGAAGTGGGTGTGCAAAGTATTTGCCCCGGCACACTGCCTCAATTGTCATAAATGGAGCTGGCCATCCTCCCAGCTGTAAATGACATGGCCCGGAGCAATCACTGCTCATCCTGCACATCCTTTTGGAGTAATTTTAACATATTTCTCTGAACAAAACTGCTTCAACTCTATTCTACTGGTTGGTTTTCTCCCGTGACTGTTCAGGTCCTTCCACAACATTTCTATTTCATTATGGTCAAGACTTTGACTTGGCCATTCCAAAACCTTAACTTTATTCTTTTTTTTACCATTCTTTGGTAGAACAATGAAACCGGACCAACACCCGTTTTTACCCTAACGGGTGTTGGTCCCGCCCAGCGGCCAATTGCGGGACTTCGCTCTCGCTGCTGGCTCGTAATGAAGGTAATACATGCTTTTTATGCGATTTGCTGCGAGGGGGGCTCCAGCATTCTGGATGCCCCCCTCGCTTCTTACGATCACCACACAGCGGGACCAACGCCCGTTAAGGTAAAAAAAAAGTCCTCATATAGAACACATATCAAAAGGTTCTATTTAAAGTCATCCATCCACAGAACATTGTTCCAATAGCTGTGTGGCCTGCACAAGTGATCTTGTATAACCTTTAAACAGGCAGAAATGTTCCTTTTGCAAACCTCCTGAGGGTCCCACTTTTGGTGGGACAGTCCCCCCACCCCGCCGACACATTACCCTGTAAAGTGGTCCCACTATGAGTCCCCCAGAAATGATTTGTTTACGGACTGGTGGACTCAAGGACATTGACCATGTTTTCATTTATGACCCTTTGGACTATTATATGCATTGCTTTTTAAATAAAAACTCTAAGAGAACCCCCAAAACATCCAATGAGTAACATAAATGAAAAATGTTAATTACTTTATTACAAATGTTTAACACCTTATCGATTTAGCGGGATTGACTAAAAATATCTCTTAAAAATAAGGACTGTGTCTTGCTTTATTTTAAAATGAGGCATGATATATAAGAAGGTGTAATTCAGTAAAGGGAGGGTGCTAGAGCATGATTTGCTCCTAAAGCCTTCAGTAGAATAAAGTGTCAAATGTTGCAGAGGGTGAGTGCTGGGTGCACCAGATAGACATTAGTGGTATAACAAGAACTGGCTTTACTGGAACATGCATGCAGTAAGAGAATGTCACCTTACATAGTGAATAACACAGTCAGGAAAATAAATCATAGAGCAGAGCTGAATATACAGAAAAACAACACAGCAGCAACTCCTCCGTCAGCCTCCTTAGTAAGAAAATCACTTCCTCATTCAGCTTTCAATACCCATCCTGCTGACCTGGTCCTTCAATGAACCTTCAGTGGATCAAGAACGGAAACCTCCCCAGACGTCCTAATTGGCTACCTCTCTCTGCAGCTATGAAACCCCACCCTACTCCCTCCTCTCTGGTCACACTATGTGCTGGCAGGCTGGAGGTGCTCTTAGCATGGAGCTTCTCTCACCCAGGCACAGCAATGCACTTATTTTTACTATGATATATGTAAAGCACAAAGTGTGCTTACATCACATCTCTGTTGCCACGCCAACTGTTTCTTCTAATTTTTTCTCTGCATCTCCTATTCTCTAATACATTTAAACATAACTTAGGAACTACAGGGTCTTTTTGAAAATGGATTGAAGTTTGGAACAGTGCAACACGTAGCCCAAGACAACGGAACAACAATCAGGCTTGCCTTTAGTATAACTTTATGTTTTACAGTTGCTGGATCCAAGGACCATTTTTTTGGAGAGAAAACTGACATCACTTGGCTCTGAATCAGCCTCAAGGTAGACTTCTTCCTAAAAAAGAAGCGAGCTATCTCACCAGGCTCTGAATCTACCTCATTGGGTGAGACACAATTTGAAAGTGATCAAAATCACAGTATATGCGAAACTAGATCAAGAAAAGAAGTGTCGCCCTAAATGTAGCAGGATTCTAATGTTAAGTCAATTTGAAATGGTTCACAAAGTTTAAAGCGCCACATTGCCAGTTTTCAGATCTGTACACACAATATGGACAGGAATGACTTTGTCAAGAATAGGGTGTGCATGCCTTTAAGTCTATTTGCATTTGACATAATTGGATACTTTTTGGGTGGTCCAACTATTGATTGTGAGACAACTCCTCTGTTTCATACCATGTATTTATATTAAAACTGTAATTAGTGGAGTGAAATCTAAACTCACAGCTCATAGGGGCAGTAAAACAGGATAGATATAGCGGAAGAGAGATAGAGGAAGCAATTTTGTGCTTGCTTGCTTTTTCCTGGCTATTTTTTGGGGTGTGTTGTCCACGGTTATGGTCTCTCTATACACTACTCTGTAACTTTAATTATTTGTTCACTATTCCATAGCTAAACAACACAAAGGCACCATGTTTTGGAATTGGTATACTGGTGCCTTTGACTTAATTAAAAATGAGTTTAGTTGCTTAAAGACGTGTTATGGTAGCTTCTTAAATGAGTTTTACAGTATATAATTGGCATACTTGACTGGGAACCATTACTAATTGGGTCTCATTAAGATCAGAGCCTGTCTAGAATGACAAAAAATAAGAAAACAAACTAATCACACACAGGCACCACAAATAGTAATGAAGTATCCATGCAGCACATACTGTAGGAGACTTTGGGAGGTACAGTCTAAACTGTACTGAGCAATTATTATTGGGTAAACTCAGGACATATGTAAGAACCGGAAAGCAAATAAATGGAGATTTACAGAAGGAAGGTGATACATTGGAATTTTTTCCCTGGCAGTAATGATTTGTTATTCCATGGAAAGGACTTCACACATTAGCAGCAAGTAAAACATATTACACAGTAAAAGGGATCACACAACATATTAAAGGTTTGCTACCAATCTAAATATTTTTGACTACCTAGCTAGCCAATATAATAATAGTATTGATAGTGTGCTTTATTGGTTGTAGTTTTTTAATAGGGCAAGTTTTAATACAAAAACGCACTACAGTTAGGTTTAACATACCTAAAATTAGTAAAGATGGCATACTGAAACATTTGAAATATTTCAACAATGATCTTCTAATGAGAGCAAGCTGATAAACATGTAATTGTGTTTATATTTCACAATAGAAATGGTGACATTAAACTATTGAGAGATAGGAAAAAGACAAAAGATAAAGGGAACTTGAATGTTTGGTAATGTAGCATTAATGTAGCATTGGAAATGCATTGTGCAATGCAGAGGAGGACAATCAGCACAGGCTACCTCAGAGGACAGGTCATTAGAGTTTACCTTGAAATAGCAAGATGGTACATTTAAAAACTGTCACCCCTGATTCTTCTTCCTACCAGTAAAATAAATAAACAAGTTTGACTTTTTCTTATAAAGGGTAAAAAAATCTTGTTTGAGGGATTTTCATCCATTCTTCATTGCAAAAGCCTTCCAATGAGATTCCTGGGTTGTTTTGCATACACTGCTCTTTTGTAGTCTAGACACAGATTTCCAACAATGTTCAGATAATACAATACTGTGAGAGCTATATTTTTTGTAGATTTTGAGGTGTGTATCCATTTGTAAAGGCCATCCTCTTTTCGGCTTCAGCTTTGTTAGAGTTGGTGTTATGTTTGCTTCCAGAATTCCCTGGAAATGTATTAAATCCCCCTTCCTTACACCTTTGGAACATAATCTCAAAGCATAACTGATTCTAAATGGTTTGGAGAGGTGTCCTTTTCAAGATTCTGTGTTATTATCCAAGAAATATACCTTTGCTCATTGTGGCCAAAAAGTTTTATTTTAGCCTCATCGGTCTACAGGATTTGTTTCCAAAAATGAATCCGCTTTTTAGATGTTCTTTTGCAAACCAACTGAAATTTGTGACGCAGGAAAGGTTTTCTTCAGATGACTCTTCCATGAATGCCATATATGTGTAGATGTCGATAAACAGTAGGACAATGCAACTCCAGAGCATGCTAAATCTGTCTAAAGGTCTTTTACAGTCAAGCATGGATTCTGATTTGCCTTTCTAGCAATCCTACAGGCAACCATCTCTGAAAATGTTCTTGGTCTTCTTTTGACCTCTACTCTTCCTATTATCTGACATTTCTTAAAATGGACCAAAATGCAGAAAAGGTGAGTGTAATGCAGGGACTCACATTGCAGACATTGCAAATCAGCATGCCTCAAGTTTGCTTGATCCACATTAATTGCATTTCAAACTGATGAAATGGCAACCTGAAACCATTTTGCTATCGCCTCCTGCTTTGTAGGCCATTTTAATTTTTGGAGAGTTTGGCAGCTAGATAGAGGGGCATATGGCTTCTGTTTTTTTGGGACAAGATTAGAGAATTCTGCATATTTATAAAGCTCGAGGTTTGCATCACCTGGCTTTTCCTGATGGTTGTGAACAAGCCTCCACTCTATTGCTCTTCACGGGCTAATTAAGGTCTGAGACCTTGGTTAAACTTCTATGAGCTCATAAATCTCCTTGGGTTCCCAGACCTTATCAAGGTCACTTAAAAATACAACTATTTGTTCAAGGTATACTTTAGCATCATGAGTATTACTTCACTAATATTCATATGCTTGGGAAGCTTATTGCTTTCTCGACACCATAAAATATAGACTGAATTTCTCCCTATTATTTGACTGTTCACATTCGTGTAGCCCTGAATCCTTTTTAAATCTAAGATCCATGTCCTGCATTCAAAAAAAAGACCAAAAAATGATAAAACATTTGTGTCTCCTTCTTTTTCATCCACAAGGCAGATATGCAAAACTAACCACAGAATAAAAACATTATTTCAAAAAAAAAAAAAGGTGCTTTGATGAGTTTGTTTTAGCAGCCGTTTTTTATGGCTGATCATTTCCTAAATGTAGCAAGAAATGGTCAGCACTGCGCTGGTCATTCTCATGTTACTCTAGCGCTAATGTGTTGACAGTAGGTTCTTTGCAGTGTAATTCAATTAATTCCATATGAAAACATAATTGGAAGGTAACCTGAGTCTTGACTAGCTGTCAGATGACTATTTTTGTTTTGATGTACGTGATAAAATATATTACAAGAAAATTATGTTTTTTCAAACAGAAGAAAAACAGAATTAGGAAGCAGAGACAAGTGATGGCAATATTACAACTCCCATCACCCAGTAGAAAGGCTCTCCACATTTAAACTGTTTCTTTCAAAGCTAACACTTACTAAGCTTAGCTCAGCAAACAAGACATGCTTCAAGTGTTGATAACTTCTATAGATAGATTGTAAAGAGCTCTTGACACGTTAATAAATACCGCTCTGGGGAGCTATTTATTATGCATCGTATCCTCAAAACTCTCTTTTTATCCCTTCTATCTTGTGTTCCAGACTGTGTCACAGCTATCTCGTCATTCATTTTATCTCGCCCCCTCACACTGAATTTGGACAAAATTGTTTTTTTCCAACCATCCAATTGGATACCCGTTTGCACAATCACTGCAACTCAGGGCAGTGTCTAGGCAAAATAGCACTTGGTACAAAAAGGAAAAATGTTTCCCCCTTTCTCACCCATCCTGTGCCATCCCTGTATGTGCCATGCTGTGCCTCTCCCATGGCATCAGTCAGTGCCCACTCCCCATGACTTAGCCCAATATTGGGGGATGAGAAGCCTGTCTTATGACCTGTATCACTAACACTGATCCACCTGCAGAAAACAAGGTGGCTGAGATAAAAGCCCCCAATGGCCTTCCATTTCTCTCCATGTCTTACCCTTACGGAGGAACAAAACCAAAGATCCTCACTTTCTTGGGGTTTGTTCCTGCTTCCTACCAAATTCACTGTGTGTATTCCTCAGGATTACCCAAAAGCTCACCTTTCTTTCGTTACCACAGCACATGGCCGCTCAGCAAATCAGCAGCTCTAAACTCAGAGCAGCAAGAAATGCTGAATGGAGCATGCAGTGCTGACCGCATTCCTGCTCACATCTAGCTGTGGAGTGTACCTGCTCCAGCCAACTGCAAACGCATGTGCTCGGCCCAGCTAAAGAAATAGTAGGTATGTGGTTGTGGCCTAGAGATGCCTCGTGGCATCACCAGTCTTCTGGGAGGTCAACGAGGTTTCACACAGCTGGGCACCCCAAAGTGGGATGCCCTGTAAAGAGGGAGACAACTGCCCCAGAGTCTGAAAGATTCTAGGGAGGTGGTTGCTCCTCTTTAAGCAAAATATTATCTGGAGGAATACATTGCAGTTAATGATCGAGTGATAAGTCGAGTTTAAACATAAATTTAAAAATTCATTTTTGGGTAGGCACTAGCAATATATAGTATTAGATTACAATTATGTATGGAGATCCAATCAAACAGGTTACAAAATTAGGGCAAAGTTAATTAAATGTTTGCATATTATAATTATAATATTAAAATCAAAATACAATCCTTTGATAGAGAAGCCTAATTAATCAACAATTAGCATTTTTTTAAGACAAGACACTTAATTATAAGCCATTGGTAACACTAGTTAAATACAAGCAATAGCCTCCTATAAAACTAAAGGAAAACTCCTCTCAAGTGTACCTGTGTCTATCATGTATACCAGCAATGGCAGAAAAATATAGAGAATTAATACAAATTCCTGCTTTTCTTTTAAGATTTAGCTTTACTATCAGTGGACCAAATCCAGACCTAGCATCCTGAAGATGTTAGGTTCTGCCAAATAGCCACCTCTCGGGCATCCTTATTTTGGATGCCCCACTGTGTGGATGCCTGCTAGTCGCCTGATATACATACCTCGCTGGCAATCCCCAGCACATTTGCAGCAACTGACGGCATCTCCCACAATACTCTATGTTTGTGCGTGCCCACACGCAGCCATAGAGGAATGCTGGGGGAGCCGCCACAGAACACTTGAGCAGTTAGGCTCCCATTCAGCTTCTTTAGTGGCCAAAGTAGCTGATGAAAGCAGAGCTGAGCCTGCATTGTGGTATGGGATGGGCAGCAGGTATGTTTATCGGGCAACCCACAGGATTGTGGCATACAATGTGTACACAAGCATACAATGGCCATCAATGGCCCAAAAATTTCACGCAGGATTTCACACAGCAAAGCACCCCAGATCAGGATACACCAAGGGTATGGACCAAAACCCAGGATGGTGAAGTTTATAGCTGCTAGCAAAATCCCTCCTCAAAAAGAATTAAATGATTGTCTATAAAATGAGTAAGTAAGACAGTAAGAATCTATGTTTCAGCCATCAATTTTTTTCCCTACGACATGTAAAGGACCTGTATTATGAATATTTGTATAAAAATAAATATATTATTAAATAGCTAAACAATAGCTTCTAACACATATACAAATAATATTGCAAAAGAAAAAAATGTATGCTTTTTGTGGACTTTACTAAGACTCCAGAGACAGGCAGCCCCAATAGTAACTAGCAGTCCCTCTTACCTTACCGCTGCTTGAGCACCACAAATCACTCTCCCACAGCCATGATTTGTAAAGCCAGGAGCTGCGTTTGGGTGGGTGTCACCTGGGTACAGTTTGCTCCCATTAAAAAAAAAATAGGGACCTCCATACTCCAGGAACTTTTGTGTATGGAGGTGCCCATTTTTTTAAAGGGTGCTGGCTGCACAGAGGCCATGCCCACCTGCTAGCCAGAGCCTGGAAGAACAGCTTGCTGCTTCAGAAACCGGGGCTGCGGGAGGATGAACGGCAGCTCAAGATCGGTGATAAGGTAAGGGGATCTGCTAGTTACTGCTGGTACTACCCGGCCCTGGCGTCCACTTTTCCTTTAAGGTATAGGGGTTATGATGATACATTTGCACTGATAGGGGGTTAGTAGTGTTACTCAAATATGGTTCGGTTCAGTCGGTCTTGTAAAAGTTGTATATAAGGGATATTCTACAACTATAGATAAGCCGGTATGAGCAATACTTGAGACATAACTGAATTCAGTCCGAAATATAGAGAGGGTGTTAAAGCAGTGGATGGACCTAGAGGCACAACTTCAGCTCTCTGGGTTTGATGGTCAGAAAGTAATTATTTGCTATGCATTTCAAAGTGGAAATATCTTTCTTGGTAAAACCAAAAATGAGATGATTAGTTCCAAAGGCCGAAGGTCTTTAGAAGAATCTTCCTAAACAAAACTGTAGTCAAGTGTCCGAGCAATAGCAGAAGTCTCTTGCGTAGGGCAATTTTTACACAAACCTAAAGCTTTAGACTTGAAGAATATAGTCTTGTTGGCAAAAGTTATTTAGGGCCCAGAGTAAAGGCAGAAGAGACAATCTACCTTGGAGGGATCTTTCTTACACAAACTCGCTTGCTCCCGTACCTTCATACAAGCCGAGGACCTGACCGGTGAGTGTCCATGGGGTGGGTTGCGTGGAACTGCTGATGCTGGCCCAGCTATACCAGGGGCTCCTAACCTTTTTTTCTATCAATTACCACTTTCTATTTTACACATGTATTAAGTACCATCTGGGTAGTGCCTGTGGGTTGTCAGAGGAGAAGAGAATCAGGCTCGGGTAAAGTATATATGGATGCAAATCAGGTTGGGGTACAAGTCAGTCTGCAGCCTTTTTGAGTATCACCTCATATGCTCTCAATAAACACCAGTAGCTCAATACTATTCACACTGCTTAATTCAAGATGTCTTGAGTGTTTTTTTGAACCATCGTGCAGTAGCATGATGTGTACTCCTTAGTCTGTTTCCTTGGATGAATTTGAGTCATCCTCCACCACTGCAGAAACTTCTCAACCCTTGGCTACTGCATAGCGGCAGGAACTCTTCTTTGAAGGAGGAGGTAACCCACCAAGATTATCCCACTGTGACGCAATTATAGCTGGACTCGGGAATGACCATGCACAGTAAATTCCCCTGGTAACTCTGGTAACAGACTCTGTCCCTCCTTGATTTCACTTTATTCCTCCATCATAACAATGTTAGCCAAGGTTAGCCTGTGTCATATCCCTGTGGTTAACCTGTCTACCTCTGAATCTCCACACTCTACCTCCATTGCTTCACTCAAAGATCATCAAGAACAGGCATATGTGTCTGAGCTGATACACCAGCCACTGTTGTCATTCCAGTTTCCTCCTCCTACCAGAAAGTCCTTTAACTTTCTCATAGATTCTGGCAATATTTGGCTCTATTGGAACCGAAACAATTATATTTTTGTTGAATTTACCCAAATCCAAAGCACAACAATAGCGGTGTGCCCCCCCCCCCCCCCAAAAAAAAAAAAACATTTGGTTTGTTCTCAGCTGGAAACATTCTACATCAATAGAGTATATTGTTAAAGCTGTAAAACAACTATGGTTCTGTCATGCCGATAAAAGGTCAAAGAACAACAAAGCTACTAATAAAGTTCTGCATCAGCTGTAATGTGGTTGAATTACAATGCCATTTTCTTGAAGAAACCTTTTTTCACTTTACAGTCTTTCTACAAGATAATTGCTTTAAAGTTTTACAGCACTTGCTTTTTATGAGTTGTTCTTACTAGATGTGCAGAGCTGACTCACATGGCTGGAAGGGAAGGCTGAGATGCATTAAGGGTCAGTCTTAAATCGCTGAACTGTTAGGAAGTTTCTGCAATCAAATCTCATTTGGTTTTACTTAATCTGTGACATGGCAGCTACTGTTGCTTTATTTAGCCTGTCTTCACACTCTACATATAGTTTCTCTGCCAAGAAATGGTTAGGAGACTGGAGATTTGACTGCAATGTGTTGAAGGCCTTCCAAATAAAAATACAGTCCTCATCTAAATAGGGGCAAATGAATCATGTGAAAATATATGCCTCTGAGTTAAAACATTTATTTTACATATTTATTGTTACCCTAGAAAAAGTCATATATATTTCAGGTCTATGTCCCTTGCTGTTAAAAGGGTGGTGGTAGTGAAAAAATAAATGTAAAAAAAAAAAAATGTGATCAATCTAGCTATTACTGCTTCTTTTTGTAGACCCCGGGCAACCCCCCACCCCCTCCAGTTATGTCATTAGTCCCATTGGGAGGTTTCACAGAGGCTCCATCTCTGTGGGATAAACGCCTTCCTGCCTCGACGGCTGGGATTAGCATGGTGGGACACAAAGGAAGGAGGAGGGGGTCCCTCACTACAGATACCATCCAGGCGGCTGAAATAGCAGCTACCTAGTTTTAAGACGGTCACAGCCCACAGGACTTTTTTATTTTATTTTTTTTAATTATTTTTTAACTGTTTTTGAGCTGGTAAGGGACCACTTTACCAGTTCACAGGGTAGGGATAGCTGGAATGCCACCTGCCAGGATCAGTGAGTGGCATGCCAGGTGAAACAAAAGAAAGAAATGGGTAATGGGAAGAAGAGGTGAGGTGAGAAAAATAGCTTAGCCTGAAAAGAGTCTTTAATCCTTCTACCACCAGCTACGTAAAATTAAAAAATTGTATTTTTTAAGGAAAATGTGGCTTTGATTCTGCTTTTATATTCTTTTTTTAGGGGAAGCCTGTGCAACCGAAGAACTAATTGAGGGATTACTTCCAGAAAACTGCACCCCATCAACAAGCCTGGTATGCCTAGAAAGCTTGAGGTATGTACTTCCTGAAATGATATATAGTTTGTTGTGGGGATTTGAAATGTAAAGGGTTGTTTTTTTTATCTGAAAATCTCCTAAAGCGCTGTTTCAGTTTGGGGGAGTCTCCTGGGCAGGAAAAAGGGTGTCTACCAATACATATGTTGTACCGAAGTAACTGGGAGAAATGGAGCTTTTACATGCAATAAGATTTTATTGAAAAACTTTTTTATTACAAAAAACACTACAAATTGTAAAATAACAGATTGTTTTATATTTTTTGCAAGTATTTGACCACAACATTTTAAGAATACACTTATAAAATGACAAACAAGACATTTCATGTTAAATCCCCCAAAAATATATAATTTTCCTGGGAATCCCTTGAAATCCCTTAAAAAACACATGTAGCGCAAAATCGTGAAACATGGTCTGGCAACAGAGATGACTAGAACTCTAAGTAGGCTGACAGATAACGGGTTAAACTGGACCAACAGCCATTCACAGTTGACATGCATGATGCAGAATGATTGTCAGCACTTTCATTTGCTCCTGCATCCACTCAAAGCTGAAAGACTCTTGGAGCACCTGGGAGGTTTTTTACTTCCCCAACTGACATAACTGACAAGGCAAAGTGGCAGGAAACCCAGCAGCAATTCCTTTTTGCAGGCCACTTGGCAAATCCTTAGGACACCATTGGGGGGGGGGGGAATTGACCACAGCTGGGGGTTACAAAAAGGTAAATACATTTTTATGTGCAGCAATTTGAATTGCCCCAGGGAGGGATGCATATGCGCAATGTTTCTTGTAAGGGTGTTGGTCCGGTTTAAGTCTTTTTATGTAACTAAAAGCCATAGAAAATGTATTGCATATTTTAGAAAAGGTTTGCTGAAGGGATTGTACCTTGGCTTTTATTTGGTGATATACTTCCCATAGAGTCCAGCAAAGCTCTCACATAGGCCAAGAGCAATACATATATGGCCACTGCACGTTTTATCTCACAAATTTACACACAGACTTTCTTCTTCTGGAAAACAATATTAAATATGACTCAGCAGACTATAATACCCTTTTAATTGCAGACTCGCCATACTTTTCAAGGTTTAAAACTCAAAGGCTGAATCAAAGCGGTGCTGACTCATCCCAATGCTCATTTTGACTGGATTTATTGTTAGTATTCATTAAGCATGAATTGACTTGTGACAGCTGGTTCAAAGCATTGTAAATATGTTGGACATATATTCTTGTTCTTATTTCATGTCTTTTGTTATTCACTATTGTTATTTTTCTCTTTTTGGAACATAGCTTCAATTCAAATTGAATGTATTTTCCTACTGTTTTTTTAATGAGGGGATTTTGTATCCCCCTATATTAATCCTAACATGGGTTCTCTGTAAGGGCACTTGCTACTTTGTTACAGCATTTTAAAGTCTACCTCCCCCCAGTGGCTTCTTTCTGACATAGCATAGATACAAAAAGAACTGATTGCTTGGCCCATCTACTTTCTAAGAATAATGAGTATAGCCTTTTGCATTTAGTCTGTATGTTTTAAAAAGTGCTTCTATTGTACAATTGAAAGGGGAGCTTCTCTGTCTTTTTAAGTTCAGTATAGTCAGCTTAACCTGGGTCAATCATTAAACTGATTTGCCTCTCTGGCATGGCGCTCTGAGGTTTCATAGGGAGGATGATACATCAGAATGCCATACTAGAGGCGCAAATTGTCAACTTTCAGCATTGTGCCGAGGAGGGCAGATAGGCCGAAACACGAGTCCAGAAGTAGGAAGTGATGACTGTGTACATATCAGAAGCTATACCCATGCAATGCATGCTCAGTGGCTTCTTTCTGAGCACTTGGGATAGCACAGAGACAAAAAGAGATAATTCTACCTATTTATTATTACTAATGTAAATAATTTCTGTTTTAAGAGTATGTTCACTGCCAGGATACACCAGTAAAGGGTTACAATCATCATAACATCCTGCTTGCCCTATGTTATCCAAATGTGGGAATACAACATCACTTCCTGTCTGCAGTGACCAAATAAGAAGTTCATCTAACAGGTAAAATATGAGTATCACAGGGAAAATCTAGCGTTAGGTGGGTCTAAATTTCCCTAACAAGCAGCAACGTGGCTGCTGTATAGCTTCTCTACACTTAAATAAAAGTGTTGACATTGAGCATTGGTCTCCTTGGAAATATATGTTTGCCTTAAATAGTTACATATTTGGTACAGAAAAAATACATCAGATTCAACCAAGGGATGGGTTGGGGAAACTTTTTTTTTACTGATAACAGCTAATCGTAATGATTAATATTATTTTCTGCTAAAAAAAATCTAATCTTTTTTGAAGCTGTAGCTGTTGATGCTTTAACAAGCTTCTCTGGGAGGCTATTCCACAGATTTATAGTTCTTATGGTAAAATAATGATTGTCACATTCAGAGATTGAATCACTTTTTTTCCAGAAGGAGAAAGTGCCCCCTTGTCTTTACAGAGGGTTTTACCTTGTGTTTCCTAAAAACACTCAAAATTTCAGAGAAAAATCGATTCAGTGTGAATCTGAAGTTCTTGGAATTTCTGATGATCATTTTTTTCCCCTGAAATAGTTAAATAAAACAACAAACTCTGTGCCATTTTTTGCATTTTTAAGGGTTTCACCTTTAAAAATAAAAAAAGAACGACATGCCCCCCCAAAAGCAAAATCGTCTCCTGCACCAACCATGTGTGTTTGTAGACTGAGTGGCTGGCCCCGTCCCCAAAAGCTATTGGCTCACATAGCCTTGATGTGCACTGAGCTATTTTGCAAGGCCTTGGCCAGTAGGGGTGCAGGTAATAATATGGGGGGTTTCAGTAAGTTTCCCACTTGCTGGCAGTCCCAAGGACCCCTTATCAGATTTAAGTGTAAAAAAAAAAAAAACATAGAAAAAGTCCTTTGATAAAGGCTAATTTTACACCAAAACTCGCCCACGTCCTCCCTATCCAGTGCCATGTGGTATCCTCATCCTCCAACAATGTCCCACACCAGTCTCCAGCCTTCTGTCCACATCTTCAGCGGTACAGAGAACAAATACCGTTGGTTCCACATTGGGCATCCCTCCATTTCCTCTGATGTCAGTGTGAGTGACAGGGGGCATGTAGGCCTTTCCCCATCTATAAATATCCCCTCTCTGCAGTAGGGAGCGAGCATCGGGAGCCTAGTGTAGGGTGGAGGGTCCATGTCCTCCCATCCCACTGAAGTCCCCAAGGCCTGGAACATGAATGGAGGTGAGAGTTTTTCATATTTTTCTTTTACAGCGATCTGGTAAAAATATGATTCAAGCGAACCCGAATATTTGGGGAAAATGTGTCCAATTGTCCGAATTGAAGTTTGCTCATCTCAAGTGTCAATAATAAGACCCATTAGATGTGCAATTAATTAAGGATTTTGCTAAATTACCCTTAGTTACAGCATAATTAAAATACTGCAAAAGTTGACAGACCTGTCCTTTGTATATCATAAAATTCTTCATGGGTAATACATTCAGGGAAGGGCGCTAAAAATCATGCATCAGGTTAGAAATTCAATTTCACTTTCATTTGCCTTTCAGGTTATTATAGTCTGCCTTTGAAGTGGTTGCACACTGGCTAAGCAACATCGTGCATTCGCATGTCCCAATAATTATATGCTAAGGGTTGTCCTAGCCCAGACAGACAGCAACCTGGCCAGTATACAGTTACAAGAACATCTTCTCTAGCATCATCTTTTCCAATGTCTTAATCATAGCGTAAAGAATAATTATTGATTTGGATGTCACCTACCTGATGTCAACAGCTGCACTAAGCCAAAGTCAAGGACCCCATCATGCCGTGAAACTCAGAAAAACAAGGGCAACTTCAACAATTACAAAACAGTTTGGCCAGGGCAGTTTCTAGATCAGACAGCACTCAGGGCAAGACTGAGATTAAAAATATGTCTCCCCTAGAACCCATTAATTTAAAAGTATAGCACCAGAGGACCCCCCAGAACCCTAATAAATAAACAGACAAACAGAGCATCAGCACCCTCCACTGATCCCAATAATAAGCAAAACACCAACTGACCTAGCCCAGAACCCCAATAATTATTAGGTAAAGCACTAACATACATTCCAGGACCATATCCACCCACCCAGGGTAAATGGTTACATGTTTACAACCCCCCTGCTGCATCAGGGGAGCGGAGTCTAAGAGGCCACCGGTATTCAGCAGAGCCCGCCGCAAAGCAGGTTGGTCTTGCAGCGGCGAGTGACCCCCAGGTCGCTACCCCCCAACGGCGGCTCGGCCACACAGTCAGCCGAGGTAATGCGTGGTACAAAGGAGGCAGGCAAAAGGCGATGTAAAAGTTCAATCAGAGGTCAGGGCTGGCAGCACAGGATCAGAGTCGGGGACAGGCAAAGGTTGGTACACGGGTGAGAAATACTGGAAACAACAGACTTTCTGCATATAAAGGAAGACCAAGATCCGGCACTGATGGAAAAGGAAGTGCCCCTTAAATAGGGGAAATGGATGCAGGATTGGATGACCAGGCACCAATCAGTTGTGTACAGGCCCTTTAAATTTCAGGAATCCGGCACATGCTCCCTCTAATGGACGGGGCGTGCGCGCACCGAACCATGCAAGGAAGCAGCACGAGGAGGTGGAAGATGGCTGGGAGCAGCCGGCGCACGGCCAGCCACCACGCCGGAAGACGCGGGTCCGCCGGCAGGAGCAGGTAAGGAGAGGGACTGGGGAGCGCTCTGAGATGGGTGCGCATCGCTCACCAGGGCAGCGGGAGCAGCAACGGAGGTGAGGGAAGTGCTGCGAGATCTCGCAGCGCTCGCCCTAACAGTACCCCCCTTGGGTCTCCTCCTCTTCTTGGGACCAAGAAAATCTGAGATGAGACTATGGTCCAGAATGTTCTCCTCAGGTTCCCAAGATCTTTCCTCTGGACCACAGCCTTCCCAATCAACCAAAAAATATCTTTTGCCTCTGGAGACTTTAGAGGCCAGGATCTCTTTCATCGTGAAAACGTCCGCGGTACCAGAAATTGGAGCAGACTTCAGGATTTTCAGAGAAATACTGGCTTCAAAAGAGAAACGTGGAAGGAGTTAGGGATACGAAGAGATGCTGGAAGGTGAAGCTTATAGCAAACCGGATTGATCCGTTGCTTGATCTTATAAGGACCCAGGTAGTGGGGACCCAATTTGTAGCTGGGAATTCGGAAGTGGATGTATTTCGCCGAAAGCCACACCTTATGCGCTAATTTTCATACGAGCGGAAGCTTGAAAAAGAGCACGTTGAGTCTCTTGCCAGATGGTGGAAAAATCCTTTGTGAGTTCTTCCACGGCAGGTACTTCAGAAGACGTGGACAAAGGCAGTTTTTTCGTAGATTCAGAATCCTTAAAGTTATATGAGAACTCCGCCCAGGGCAGAAGGTCGACCCAATCATCTTGACGCGCGGAAACAAAATGGCGAAGATAATGGCCGAGGACTTGGTTTACTCTTTCCACTTGGCCATTTGACTGGGGATGATAGGCAGAGGAAAAGTCCAATTTAATCTTCATTTGCTTACAAAGATCCCTCCAGAACTTAGAAACAAATTGCACTCCTCTGTCAGACACAATGTGTGTAGGCAGCCCATGAAGTCGAAAGATATGCATAAGGAAGTGTTTCGCCAGCTGAGGAGCCAAAGGGAGACCAGGCAAAGGTGTAAAATGCGCCATCTTAGAGAACTACTACCACCCAAATAACGGTGTTGCCATGTGAAGGAGGGAGGTCAGAAATGAAGTCCATAGCAATGTGTGACCATGGAGTGTCTGAAATAGGTATGGGAAGAAGTAAGCCTGCAGGTCTTTGGCGAATGAATTCCGTCACGTCCTTCTCTAAGGAGGGCCACCAATAATATCTGGAAATGAGAGAACAAGATTTTGTGATACCAGCATGGCCAGCTACATGAGAAGAATGTCCCCATTTTAATATTCTGCAACGCTGGCGAGGAGCCACGAAGGTCTTTCCAGGTGGTGCCTGTACCAGGGTTGCGGAAGCAGAGTGGACTAGACATTCAGGAGGGATAATATGCTATGGAGTGGATTCCGACCCGGAGACGTCCGAGGAACGAGAAAGGGCGTCCGCCCTGATGTTCTTGACGGCTGAACGGAAGTGGATTTGAAAGTAGAAACGGGCAAAAAATCACGACCATCGGGCTTGTCGAGGGTTTAACCGCTGGGCAGTTTCTAAGTAAGACAGATTCTTGTGGTCGGTAAAGATGGTAACAAGGTAGGCAGAACCTTCCAAGACATGTCTCCACTCCTCCAATGCCAACTTGATGGCGAGTAATTCCCGATCTCCAATGGAGTAATTCCTCTCTGCCGGAGAAAACGTTTTCGAAAAGAAACTACAGGTGAGAGTCCTGCCAGTAGCAGATTTTTGAGTAAGCACGGCTCCAGCTCCAATGAAGGAGGCATCTACCTCAAGGACAAAGGGTCTAGCTGGATCTGGTCTTGAAAGCACCGAAGCAGAAGAGAAGGCATTCTTAAGAGTATGAAAGGCCTCTTCAGCCTGAGGAGGCCACGACTTAGCATTAGCATTCTTCTTCGTGAGAGCCACAATAGGCGCAACTAAAGTTGAAAAGTTGGGAATAAACTGGCGATAATAATTAGCGAAGCCCAAAAAGCGCTGGATAGCCCGTAGGCCAGAAGGACGAGGCCAGTCCAACACTGCCTTTAACTTGCTGGAGTCCATCTGGAGACCACGACCAGAAACTATGTACCCAAGAAATGGTAGAGTGGTATGGTCAAATATGCACTCCTCCAACTTGGCGTATAAACGATGGAGGCGAGACAGGACTTGCCGGACGTGGCGGTGATGTTCTTCAGGATTAGAAGAGAAGAAGAGTATATCATCCAGATACACTACCACGCAGGAGAAAAGCAAGTCCCGGAATATGTCGTTCACATATTCTGGAATACGGCGGGTGCATTGCAAAGTCCAAAGGGCATCACTAGATATTCAAAGTGGCCATCAAGTGGCCATCACGGGTGTTAAAGGCGGTCTTCCACTCATCGCCCTCACGTATACGTATCAGATTATAGGCCCTCTCTGGTCGAGTTTAGTGAAGATCCGGGCACCACAAAGTCGATCAAATAATTCAGAAATCAAAGGTAAAGGGTAACGATTTTTGACGGTAATCTTGTTGAGGCCTTGGTAGTCAAGATCGATGAGAACCTCCGCTTGCTTTTTACAGAAAACATCTGAGAAGACCTGATAAATCGCAGGCAGGCCGGGAAGGGGAGCAGAGACAGGAACAGGTCTGGCCGTAACGGACTTCAAACACCCCTTTAGCAGCCTGCACCCCAACTCTTGATATCGCCTGTATTCCAGTCAAGAGTGGGGTGGTGATGTTGAAGCCAGGGTAGGCCGAGGAGAATCTGAGAGGTACAATGAGGGAGCACGTAAAACTCAATATTCTCTTGGTGAAAAAGTTCAAACTTAAAAGGAGGGGTACTGTGCGATAACGCACGGTGCAATCAAGCCTGTCACCATTAACCGAAGTGATGAATAGAGGCTTTGCGAGGCGATTCACGGAGATGTCATATTTATTAATCAAGGAGGCCTCGATAAAGTTTCCTGCAGAGCCAGAAACCACAAAGGCAGTCAGGTTCACGGAGATGGTAGCTGCAACGGTGAGTTGCACAGGAACCGTAAGCCGCGGAGAGGTGGCACACACACCTAGGGACGCCTCTCCCACATTCACTAGATGCGCCCGTTTCCCTGTCGTGGCGGGCGAATAGGACAGTCTTTCAGGAAGTGCTCCAAGCCAGCACAATACAAACAAAGATTCTCATTCCTTCTGCGAGTTCTCTCCAGCTGGGTTAAACAGGATCAGTCCACCAGCATGGCCTCCTCACTGGAGGACGCATGTGCGGTCATAGGATGTTGAAACACAGGATGCCCTCCTAGGGCACTGAGAGTCTCTTTCCAGGCGGAGTTCCTCACGTCTTTCGGAAAAACGCACATCGATGCGTGTGGCCAAATGATGAGATCAGTCAAAGATGAAGGCAAATCAATTTTTGGAGCCCAAAAATTGGATGAATCAAACCCTGGAGTTGCAAGCAGCAGCAGGAGCCCAAACAGTGCGTGAAAGAGACACTGGAGTTGGCTGCAGGAGCCCAAAAATTGGATGAATCACACCCTGGAGTTGCAAGCAGCAGCAGGAGCCCAAACATTGCTTGAAAAAGACACTGGAGTTGGCTGCAGGAGCCCAAAAATTGGATGAATCACACCCTGGAGTTGCAAGCAGCAGCAGCAGGAGCCCAAACATGGCTTGAAAGAGACACTGGAGTTGGCTGCAGGAGCCCAAAAATTGGATGAATCACACCCTGGAGTTGCAAGCAGCAGCAGGAGCCCAAACATTACTTTAAAGAGACACTGGAGTTGGCTGCAGGAGGCCAAAAATTGGATGAATCACACACTGGAGTTGCAAGCAGCAGGAGCCCAAACATTGCGTGAAAGAGAACTGGAGTTGGCTGCAGGAGCCCAAAAATTGGATGACTCACACCCTGGAGTCGCAAGCAGCAGCAGGAGCCCAAACATTACTTTAAAGAGACACTGGAGTTGGCTGCTGGAGGCCAAAAATTGGATGAATCACACCCTGGAGTTGCAAGCAGCAGCAGCAGGAGCCCAAACATGGCTTGAAAGAGACACTGGAGTTGGCTGCAGGAGCCCAAAAATTGGATGAATCACACGCTGGAGTTGCAAGCAGCAGCAGGAGCCCAAACATTACTTTAAAGAGACACTGGAGTTGGCTGCAGGAGGCCAAAAATTGGATGAATCACACCCTGGAGTTGCAAGCAGCAGGAGCCCAAACATTGCGTGAAAGAGAACTGGAGTTGGCTGCAGGAGCCCAAAAATTGGATGACTCACACCCTGGAGTCGCAAGCAGCAGCAGGAGCCCAAACATTACTTTAAAGAGACACTGGAGTTGGCTGCTGGAGGCCAAAAATTGGATGAATCACACCCTGGAGTTGCAAGCAGCAGCAGCAGGAGCCCAAACATTGCGTGATAGAGACACTGGAGTTGGCTGCAGGAGCCCAAAAATTGGATGAATCACACCCTGGAGTTGCAAGCAGCAGCAGCAGCAGCAGGAGCCCAAACATAGCTTGGAAGAGACACTGGAGTTGGCTGCAGGAGCCCAAAATTTGGATGAATCACACCCTGGAGTTGCAAGCAGCAGCCGGAGCACAAACATTACTTTAAAGAGACACTGGAGTTGGCTGCAGGAGCCCAGAAATTGGATTAATCACACCCTGAAGTTGCAAGCAGCACCAGGAGCACAAACATTACTTTAACGAGACACTGGAGTTGGCTGCAGGAGCCCAAAAATTGGATGAATCACACCCTGGAGTTGCAAGCAGCAGCAGCAGCAGGAGCCCAAGCATTGCGTGAAAGAGACATTGGAGTTGGCTGCAGGAGGCAAAAAATTTAATGAATCACACCCTGGAGTTGCAAGCAGCAGCAGCAGAAGCCCAAACATAGCTTGAAAGAGGCACTGAAGTTGGCTGCAGGAGCCCCAAAATTGGATGAATCACACACTGGAGTTGCAAGCAGCAGCAGGAGCCCAAACATAACTTTAAAGAGACACTGGAGTTGGCTGCACCAGCCCAAAAATTGAATGAATCACACCCTGGAGTTGCAAGCAGCAGCAGCAGGAGCCCAAACATAGCTTGAAAGAGGCACTGGAGTTGGCTGCAGGAGCCCAAAAATTGGATGAATCACACCCTGGAGTTGCAAGCAGCAGCAGGAGCACAAACATTGCTTGAAAGAGACACTGGAGTTGGCTGCAGGAGCCCAAAAATTGGATGAATCACACCCTGGAGTTGCAAGCAGCAGCAGCAGCAGCAGGAGCCCAAACATTGCTTGAAAGAGACACTGGAGTTGGCTGCAGGAGTACAAACATTGGATGAATCACACCCTGGAGTTGCAAGCAGCAGCAGGAGCCCAAACATAGCTTGAAAGAGACACTGGAGTTGGCTGCAGGAGACCAAAAATTGGATGAATCACACCCTGGAGTTGCAAGCAGCAGCAGGAGCACAAACAGTACTTCAAAGAGACACTGGAGTTGGCTGCAGGAGCCCAAAAATTGGATGAATCACACACTGGAGTTGCAAGCAGCAGCAGCAGGAGCCCAAACATTGCTTGAAAGAGACACTGGAGTTGGCTGCAGGAGCCCAAAAATTGGATGAATCACATCCTGAAGTTGGCAGCAGCAGGAGCGCAAACATTAGCTGGAAGGCACACCCTGGAGTTGGCAGCAGCAGAAGCAGGAGCACAAACATTGCTTGAAAGAGACACTGGAGTTGGCTGCAGGAGCCCAAAAATTGGATGAATCACACCCTGGAGTTGCAAGCAGCAGCAGCAGGAGCCCAAACATTGCTTGAAAGAGACACTGGAGTTGGCTGCAGGAGTACAAAAATTGGATGAATCACACCCTGGAGTTGCAAGCAGCAGCAGGAGCCCAAACATAGCTTGAAAGAGACACTGGAGTTGGCTGCAGGAGACCAAAAATTGGATGAATCACACCCTGGAGTTGCAAGCAGCAGCAGGAGCACAAACAGTACTTTAAAGAGACACTGGAGTTGGCTGCAGGAGCCCAAAAATTGGATGAATCACACACTGGAGTTGCAAGCAGCAGCAGCAGGAGCCCAAACATTGCTTGAAAGAGACACTGGAGTTGGCTGCAGGAGCCCAAAAATTGGATGAATCACATCCTGAAGTTGGCAGCAGCAGGAGCGCAAACATTAGCTGGAAGGCACACCCTGGAGTTGGCAGCAGCAGAAGCAGGAGCCCAAACATTGCTTGAAAGACACCCTGGAGTTTGCAGCAGCAGCAGCAGCAGCAGAAGGCCAAAAATTGGCTGAAAGGCACACCCTGAAGTTGGCATCAGCGGGAGCCCAAAAATTGGCTGAAAGGCACACCCTGAAGTTGACATCAGCAGGAGCCCAAACATTGGCCTAAAGACATAAATATGTTTTGCACCATTTGGAAAGTGTAAAACGGGGCACCATGCTGAATCTACTCGCATGCATCAGCCATTGGTGGGTGGAAATCCTGGCTGATCTATCCCTGATTCATTTTGACAAAGGTGAATCTCTCCACATTTTTAGTTGACAGACGAGTGGCCCTCGCCGCACTAAACGCCCGATCAGATGGCAAGCTACTGGCCGGGCAGGACAGCTTTTCCAGGGCAAACTCTGCTAGTTGCGGCCACAAGCCAAGTTTGGCTGCCCAGAAGTCCAGCGGATCCTCAAGGTGTGTTGGCATGGTCATGTCAAGGTATGATATGACCTGCTGGTTGAGGTCCTGCTCCAGGTCTTCCTGCTGCTCATGATTAGCCTCACTATGCGGGTGTAGAAAGCTACTCATTAGCGACTGAAGACTGAGGCTGCTGCTGATGGAGCTGCTGCTGCTGCTCCTGCCAACCACCCCAGCAGGCATGGCAGTGGAAGGTGAGCGCAGAGGTCCCCCCGAGTCAGACCTGCGAGAGTATGGACCATGGCGCAGATAGGCATCGGCCATCTGACTACGTAGAATGTCTATGTAGTAGTTCAGTTTGTCCTCCCTCTCGGCGGGTTTAAAAAATGCCCCCATTTTGTGCCGGAAGCGAGGGTCCAATAAGGTGGACAGCCAGAAGTCATCCCGCCGACAGATGGAAACAATTCTGGGGTCACTACGCAAGCTCGTGAGTATGCTTCCTGCCATTTGCGCAAGTGACTCGGAGGGACTACCTGTCTCCATCTCCACTGCATACTGCAACGGTGTGTCCGGATCCTCTGTCTCACCTTCCTCACAACCCTCTAGCTCCTCTGGATGCTCCTCCTCTCCTGTCCGCTGGCTAGATAAACCAGCCATTTCGCCAAGCCTAAACTGTGCTTCACTGGGCCACTCCTCCTCCTCTTCATCCTCCTCCTCCAGTTCAGCTCCAACGGGGTTCATGTGGCCGTCAGATGTAGACGCCATGTCTCCAGTGCCCTGACCAGCCATGGTTTCCAACATGTGCTGTAGTACATGAAGCAGTGGAATCACGTCGTTCATCCCGTAATCTGGGCCTGAGCAAACGGCAGGTGTCACGTATGAGCTGCCACTGGTTGACATTGAAGTTACACAGGGGAGTGCCCCTATCCGCTTGGATCATCAGGAAATCCGTGATGACTTTTCTCTGTTCATATAATCGGTCCAACATGTGAAGGGTGGAATTCCAACGGGTGGAAACATCGCAAATCAGACTATGTTGGGGGCTACCATTATGACGCTGTAGCTCAAGAAGGGTGTGTTTGGCGGTGTATGAGTGGCTGAAGTGCATGCAAAGTTTCCTTGAAGTTGTTAGGCTGTCTTGCAGATCGGGGGAACACTTCAGAAACCGCTTGACAACCAGATTGAAGACGTGAGTCATGCAGGGCGCATGGGTCAGGCTTCTTGGCGCAGCGCAGACAAAATGTTCTTCCCATTGTCGGTAACCATGGTTCCCATTTTCAGTTTTCTTGGAGTAAGCCATGTTTGGATTTTGTGATGAATACATTTAAGCAGTTCCTCCCCTGTGTGACTCCGTTCGCCAAGACAAACCATATGAAGCACAGCATGACACCTCCGTGCCCTGCACACATGGTAGACTGGAGGGGCACTGAGACTTGAGCCTACAGTGGAGGGTGAGGAGATGGCGGAGGATGAGGAGGCCGAGTCGCACGGTGTCACAGGCACAACGGCCAGGGAGCGGGGAGGCCGAAGCGGCGTGACCTGTCCAAGTTGCTGCTGCAGCAAAGGGACCACATTCACCCAGTGGGCCGTAAACGACATGTACTGTCCCTGACCATAGTTACAGCTCCAGACGTCAGCGCTGCCATACACTTTGCTACACACCGACAGGCTCAAGGACTGGCTCACCTTCTGTTCAACAAAAGTGTGCAGCGCTGGTACTGCCTTCTTGGCAAAAATTTAACGGCTTGGGACTCTCCACCTTGGCTCGGCACAAGCCATCAGTTCTCTGAAAGGTGCAGAGTCCACCACCTGAAAAGGGAGCGACTGCAGCACCAGCAACTTGAACACTAGCACATTCAGCTTCTGCGCCGTAGGATGAGTGGGCGCATACTGCTGTCTCTTGGACATGGCTTCGCTGATGGATTGCTGGCGGGATGCATGACTTGGAGGAGGAGGAGGAGCAGGAGCCTCAGGAGCAACAGAGGATGGGTATGACGCACAGCTGACTTCGGCTGAGGTGCTGGAGCCTTGGCTGGCAGAAATTGGGAGCGGCGTGCCACTTGGTGAGGAAGCAGGCTGGACCACCTCTTCGGAGCCTCGGTTCTCCCAGGCCGCTATATGGTGACGCATCATATGTTGACGCAGGGCCGTGGTGCCAACATTTGGGCCCTGGCCACGCTTCACCTTCTGCCTACATATCTTGCACGTGGCCATGTTACCCTCCTGCGGATGCTTGAGGAAAAACTGCCACACTGCCGAGTAGCTACTTTTCCCGTCAACAGGCCGCACTGATTCACTGCTACTGGACAACTCCAGGAACCCCTGCTCCACTATCTCCCGATAAGGTAGCCTGCCGTGCAGCAGGTGCTCTACCCCGGCCCCGTTTGGCTCCAGGCTTTACAATTGAGCCCCCATGCTGACTGCCAACCATGCTGCTAGCACCTGCTGACTCCGGGACAACCTGCGCCCCTTTTCTCCTGATGATGACGATGAAGCCCCTTCTGCACCCGGCTCCCAAGTGCGATCGGCTTCTTCATCATCATCATCACCAAGTTGTGGCTGCACGTCACTGATGTTCTCGGTTTCCTCAACAATGTCTGGCACAGGACACCCACGACACTCTCCACATCACTATTTGCCTGCCTAGCTAAAGAAGCCACCTCCATTTCTTGGCTGGGCAGTAGCTGCTGACTGTCCTCTATCTGATCGTCCTCCTCACTAAAGAGTGGAGCTGAACCCAAAGCATAGGATACATCGCTGGGGGAGGGAACGGCGTAGGACAGAGGCAATCCGAGGACAGGGACTGCTCTCGGGGCATGCCAACTCAGGGTTGTGTCAGAGGAACCTACTGACCCTAGACTGGGGGTCTCAGATGTAACTTGTGATGATGTGGGTGACCGCGTTAACCAATCTACCACGGCAGATGCGTTACTGGTGGAGACACGACTGCTAGCAGATACAAGCAGATCAGGTCTCTCACCGTGACTCCTGCTGCCACTCGCCCCTAGTCTGCTGCGACCTCTGCCTGCTGAATCTTGGCCTCTGCCACCCTGCTACCTGCAGGTTTGGGATACCCTGCGGCCTAGTGTTTTGGCAGCAGGACAAAAACCAATTCAAAATGCAATAGCTTGATTAAGCTGAGGATGAACAAGCGTATTTAGAATAACAGATAGGGTGCTACGTGCAGGTTTGGGATACCCTGCGGCCTGGTGTTTTTTTTAAAAGCAGGACAAAAAACAATTCAAAATGCAATAGCTTGATTAAGCTGAGGATGAACAAGGGTATTTAGTATAACAGATAGGGTGATACATGCAGGTTTGGGATACCCTGCGGCCTAGTGTTTTGGCAGCAGACCAAAAACCAGTTTAAAATGCGAAAGCTTGATTAAGCTGAGGATGAACAAGCGTATTTAGTATAACAGATAGGGTGCTACGTGCAGGTTTGGGATACCCTGCAGCCTGGTGTTTTTTTTAAAAGCAGGACAAAAAACAATTCAAAATGCAAAAGCTTGATTAAGCTGAGGATGAACAAGGGTATTTAGTATAACAGATAGGGTGCTACGTGCAGGTTTGTGATACCCTGCGGCCTAGTGTTTTGGCAGCAGACCAAAAACCAGTTCAAAATGCAATAGCTTAATTAAAATGAGGCTGAACAACGCTTATTTAGTATAACAGATAAGGTGACATGTGCTGGTTTGGGATGCCCATGTGGGCTGGTGTATTTAAACCAGACAAAAACCAATTCAAAATGCAATAGCTTAATTAAAATGAGGCTGAACAACGCTTATTTAGTATAACAGATAGGGTGACATGTGCTGGTTTGGGATGCCATGTGGGCTGGTGTATTTAAAGCAGACAAAAACCAATTAAAAATGCAATAGCTTAATTAAAATGAGGCTGAACAACGCTTATTTAGTATAACAGATAGGGTGACATGTGCTGGTTTGGGATGCCCATGTGGGCTGGTGCATTTAAAGCAGACAAAAACCAATTCAAAATGCAAGAGCTTAATTAAAATGAGGCTGAACAACGCTTATTTAATATAACAGATAGGGTGACATGTGCTGGTTTGGGATGCCCATGTGGGCTGGTGTATTTAAAGCAGACAAAAACCAATTTAAAATGCAATAGCTTAATTAAAATGAGGCTGAACAACGCTTATTTAGTATAACAGATAGGGTGACATGTGCTGGTTTGGGATGCCCATGTGGGCTGGTGTATTTAAAGCAGACAAAAAAATATTAAAACTAAATTAAAATTAATCCAGTTATGAGAAATGCTTCTGTGTAACAGATAGGGTTAAATATGCCACTGCATAGATGGGATGCACAGTGGCAAGGCAGGTTTACAGCAAAAGAACTGAAATTCAATTGAAAACTGATCTGGCTAATAAAAATTAAAAAAAAAAAAAAATTCCCTGTCACTTCAATGCTGTCCCTGCCTGAATCGTTCTGTTTTTTTCCCTATCTTTCACTATCTTTCCCTGGCTCTGTCTACCTCTCTTTCTGCCTCTCTGTCGGTCTCTCTGACTCTCGATACCTCTATCTAACTCTGTCCCTGTGTGTAACAAGCTGTGCTCTGGCCGCAATAGAACACTGAACTGCGCACAAGGAAGATGGCCGCCGTTTATATAGCATGGTGACGTCACCGGGCTTCCTGGCTGCTGATAGGCTGCATGTGACTTTCCCATGATACCTTGCCCCAGGGAATATGTCCGGACATGTGCTACCACCATTTTAGAATGCCTGTAATTGAAATAAATAGAGTTTAAAGGAAAACTTCGATCGATCGAAACGCGGGGAAATTCGGATTCGTTCAGAATCAAATTTTTCCTGAAATTCGGAACGAATTCGGGTTCGTCCGGATCGATTCGCTCATCCCTAGCGGCAATACTGGGGCGGCTGGTAGCAATTGCTGGTTAATTTGGCGAGATTGCATAGCCACTATTGCAGGTAATTCAGAGGCATCAGGCAGTGGCACCTCAGCGGGATCCATGGCCGGATCTTACTGTTACAGACCGGGTGAGGCAGCACAGGTGTGGATCCGCTGTGACCGTGTTACTGATAGCGAGTGCCACGTCAGGGGAGCGGAGTCTAAGAGGCCACCGATATTCACCAGAGCCCGCTGCAAAGCAGGTTGGTCTTGCAGCGGCGAGTGACCCCCAGGTCGCTACCCCCCAACGGCGGCTCAGCCAAGGTAATGCGTGGTACAAAGGAGGCAGGCAAAAGGCGATGTAAAAGTTCAAGCAGAGGTCAGGGCTGGCAGCACAGGTTCAGAGTCGGGGACAGGCAAAGGTCGGTACACGGGTGAGCAATACTGGAAACAACAGACTTTCTGGATACAAAGGAAGACCAAGATCCGGCACTGATAGAAAAGGAAGTGCCCCTTAAGAGACTGGGGAGCGCTGCGAGATGGGTACGCAGCGCTCACCAGGGCAGCGGGAGCAGCAACGGAGGTGAGGGAAGTGCTGCGAGATGGTCCCGCAGTGCTTGCCCTAACAGTTAGAGCAGAAGGGGTTAATACCCTAGTCTCTGTCCCAGCCAATCAGATGATTAGCAAGTTAGAGGCCTGAAGTCTGTGATCTCTACTTTTAACTTTTTACATCACTTTGATGTACGTTGCTAAGGTAAACACATTGTTGCTAGGGAAAACTGTTTATTTTTTATAACATGGAGTTGCAAATAAATAGAAAACAAATAAATTAAGAGATAAGCTTAGCACATTGATTAGATCATTTTGGCACACAATAAAGGAAACTTTAAAAAATACCATTGAAAGTGGAATTACCCTGAGGATGCTTTCTCTAAATTTACTGCATAAAACAAAAAAAATGAAAAACTGGTATTAAATATTTTCTTATATTAATTATAGAAAATTGCAAAGATTTTCTTCTAATCATAATTTTTACTACTAGTATTATAATTATTGAGGCTAAAGACTTTTATTGCAGGAAAGTACTGCTTGTCCTGTTTGAGATTAGCTTTAAAATGTAATTTCGGTAAGTCGTTACATTGCTTCAGTAACGGTTTCAGGTTTTAATAGTGCTTGTAATTCTTTCACTTTTTAAAAGTATAAGGCACACCTGAAAAAAATAAATAAAGCCTTAACCTCTCCCTCTTAAAAAGAAGAAGTTACTGAAAAGAAAGTTTCTTAAATCAAAGCTACTACTGAATGCCTACTTAGGATTTCCTAAATAGATTTATCAAACTGTACAGAACTTGACATTCTAGTTCAAACAACCCATATGGCTCAGCAATAGCTGATACACGCCTAAAAATTAATTACTTCTGACTAATTTTGAACTTATTACTCTAAGCAATTTGTCTGGAACACCTCATGTCTTCTTGAAAGACAGATAAGGACACCACCTTCTCCTGAAGCTAATACACAAACTGCAACAGTAGCTCATTTGGAAGTCATTATTATGCTTTGTTGTTATGCAGCATCTCTAGGTTATGTACCAGGATTATATTAAAATATCCTAATTACATGTACACGTAGAAGAAATAAAATATTGAACTCCCTAACTTGGTAACTGCTGTGGGTATATTGATTATACCATGGCAATGCAACCAGTGACATATTTAATAAATCACTAATGCTAAAAAGCTCATTCTTCTCACACGGGTCGTTTTAGAGCCGGGTGAGAAAGCTCAATCCTTTTTGGAGAGAAAACTGACATTCACTTTTATTGTCTACCTTGGGACTGATTCAACAACCGGATGTAAATTTTCACCTGGTGTTGAAGGTGTTACCTTACCCTAAGGTAGACGATAAAAGTGAATGGCAGTTTACCTTACCCCAAGGTAGACGATAAAAGTGAATGACAGTTTCCTCTCCTTAAAAAAGTAGTTTTCTAATTTGGCTCTGAATTAACTCCATACAAACATTGATCAGGAAGTATTCCATTTAAATTGTTATGTGTATTTGTGTGAGTGGATTGGGGAAGCATGGGGGAGTTTTTTTTTTGTATTCAAGGTACGTGCTACCTGGAGGTATAAATAAAACTAATGCTTTTGGTGTGCATTTTTCTGGATTAAAAAACAGCAAATAAAAAGTGGAATAAAGATAGCATCTCTGTCACAATGAGTAACTTACCTGTTGGCTCCTCCCACATCATCCCCATGGCCGGGCAGCGGTGGCTTTGCCCTGTCAACTGGCATACCATGTCTCTCCCTGGAGACTCGTTATCTGGGATTAACGTGGCCAGCATTGCTCTCAGTACCACTCTGGCATTTAGTTTTCTCAGGCAACATCGAGAACCTTCCAGCCAATACAACAGATGATTGGAGGGTGAATAATTCAATATCCCCCTCCAGGAACTATTATTGAACTGTATTGTTCAGTGCGTATTCTGTTACCAGCCTGTTCCTGTCAAGTTAGCCCTTTCTCTTTGATGCTAAGTCCTGCCATGTCAGACGAAATCTGCTGCCAAGCCCTGTTGCTGACCCTGCCATGTCTGACTACATCTGCTGCAAAGCTCTGTTGCTGACCCTACCATGTCTGACTACATCTGCTGCCAAGCCCTGTTGCCCACCCTGTCAAGTATGACCACATCTGTTACCAATCCATGTTGCTGTCCCTGCCATGTCTGACCATGCCAGCTTCCAGGTTCAGACCACCTGCACTGGCCACTGTCCCATGTTGATCCCTTTGCCTTACCATTGGGGTCCCTGGTATTAAATGGCAACCACTGAGCAGCCCAATTCAGTCTGTTCTGATGACAGCTCCAGGCTCAGACTACTGCCTAAGACATGTCTCAATCCCCACAGCCTGAGTTACACAACTAGTTAATCATTACAGGGTCTCTTTCATATCCTAGAAAAATCCTCCAAAATACCTCCCTACCACTGGCATCTCTCCTGTTTTCTTATTTTACACTGACTGCAGGAAAGTGTGACTAATGGACTACTAACCTTAACTATTAAATTTGAGGAAAATGATCCGCTCAACAACAATACAAACGAATCTTCCTTAAATGCCTCTTCAGCCTCTCTATCTTGGACAGCTAGCCTAGCTGAAAAATATCCATAGCTGAGGATGGTGAAAATTTGGCCAAGACAGACAATATTTGAGGGCAGAAGAAGTTGTATATCTTCTGGAATGGATGCAGACAAGACGTTTATTAAAGTGTCCTTTTTGAGAGGTTAAACCTAAATTTATGGTCCACTGCCAGAACCTACTTAAGCAATTTATAGCTTCTGCCATAGATTGTGGAGCTTCGGTTCCTTTGTGTATGAAATATCCAGGTATTCATGGTTTTTAAAAGGCATCCATGGTGTGCAGGGATTGGTCTGCCAGTAGAACCCAAAATCCCTGAAAGTGCAAGAATATATGACATTCTCTGGATAATTTCTAACCATTTTAAGTTCAGACTACCTGTCAGGTATAGTTATAAGTAAGTATAAAGCAGGAGGCAATCTAAACTGGTAGGGGGACAGAATCTGTTTCTCCCTCCTGTCTGTGCATTATCGACCAAGCACATTCATGCTATTGCTTCTGTATGACTTTTGATGTTAAGGGACAAGGGTTACACCGTCCTGGAGGTTTAATTATTCAGTTAATATGAATCTATGCAGTCCCACATTTAGTCCATTAGCTGGCAAGAGTGGGAGTGATTGAAGTGATATAGTACATGTCGGCTGGCCCCCACACTTTTAACAGACATCATTGGGTTTTTTGATTTGGGGGGGTGCACATGGGTATTTATGTGAGGGGTGTGTACATGGGAGCAACTGCAGGTCAAGTAATATTTAGGCACTTTTGTTGTTTATTCAATAAACTTAGTTCCATAGGGAACTTAACCCACAGTATATGTTTCTTTTTTGTCAGATGCAGACATAGCAGACGTAAGTTTTTGACTGACTTACTCAGGCTAAATGGTTTCAATGCAATAACCAAGACACAGACTTGTTTCGCCGGATTTTATATTTTGTTTATCTTATTCGGTCTTTGATACTGTAATGCCATGACCAGTCACTAGGTGTTGTTCAGCTGTCAACCCCCAATCTAGGTCCACACAATTCGCTTATCGCTGAGCTTATAGCTTAGCCTTAGAATGCTCTATATACAATCTTAGCACATGTGGTGCTGCCCTGCTGTGGTGGGAGCCAGCGGTGCAACCACTGGGTCTTGCCAGGCATGCTCACACTGGTAGTGCCAAGGGACTGAGGCAGCTGTGTAGCACATATCTGCATAGTTATGGAAGAACAGAATGGAAAGGATGAGCAAAGTTTGGGGATATTTTACAGTATCTAAACCACACTACAGAAAAATGAAGGAGAGGCACATTGGGCAGGCTTCAGGTGAGCTGTTTGCTGCCTTATTATTGCCATAACTTTGACTGCTTCTTTAATCTGGCTTCCTTCCACCTTTTGCCTTGTATTATGTCACTATGAAATTATAGAAAAATGTATGCAAAATGCATAACAATAACCCATGCTGTTGTTTTTGAGTCTTCCATTCAGAGGCTCTCTATAAATGTTTCAACAATCCATTAAAGCGGACCAAAACCCCCAAAAACAACTCAATCTATTTTGCTGCCCCACCCCAGGTAGGTTACTATTTGGATGTTTTCTGTCCCCAATGCTGCTTGGTATTCCTGTTATTCCTTCATTTTCCCCAGGTATGCCATTTGTATGCTTTGTTTCTGACAGAATACCATTGTTCTAAACTAGGTATTTAAGCCCCCCTCCTCGATTTCTCATTCTGGAAGCAATTACAGCCTACTGAAGGAAGGAAGATAAGAGCCAAAAAGGATGATAAGAGGCAAAGGAAGATGTAATTTTCCCTTAGTTTTCCCAAAATATTTACTTTGAGGCCAAAATTGTTTGTATTTTTATCCAATTCATTACCAGGACACTAAGGGGAGTTAATACATGGATTTTTTTTAAATTTAACCTTCCATAGACGTGGTTGGTTGACTTTAACACTTCCCATATAGCCCCTTATTTTTTTGAGCCTCCTCCTTCACTTTTTACCTAATAAACTTTATACCTAATAAACCCTCCCAATCTCTAACTTATTAGTTACACAAAGGAATAAAACAAGTGTAAAATACAGGAAGATAGATTAAAATTTATTTCAACAAAACAAACCTCCCGGATGTGCAGTCACTGGGTGATGAAAGTGATGCTCTTGATCTCTGCATGGTTATGTCATTTTCCACTGAACCATATTGCACGGGGCTACAGGCTGACAGAAAAGACGAGATTAGTTTTTTTAATCTAATTAGGGTAAACTGGCATATCATAGGGCTATGAAATGGGGTTATCAAGTGAGTGTAGGACTACTTTAAAAATGTAGTAATATCAAATAGATGATAAAACAACCGTAAGGAAAAAAAAAAACATGCATGGCCTATCAGTTTGTCATGCCAGAAAATCATTGCTTATGGATACTACAGCCTTAGTTAATTGACAATTTGTAAAATTAAATAATTAAAATCCACATTTTATTTGTGATATTATTAAAATCACATTGAAAAACATCACTTCACATCACATATTTTGTTCCATAAAAGTCAAAAACACATTACAACTTTTGACCATATACTGTATGGTGATGACACAATGGTTTGTATATTATTTGGCTGTACCATACAACAGCTCTTCTATCTCAATACTGCAGAGGTGTCTCATTACTGCAAAGTGGTTCCCCTCCACATGCCCACTCCATTCCCTACAATAGTGGGTGCGTGCCCAGCCTTGGCACAGTCCAACACCCCCCTTCTATTGCAATTAATGGAATAAGATCCGTCATTGGAGGAGGCCATCATTCCCATGCACCTCACTTGTGAATGGAGACCGGTGCTTGATAGTGGGCTGTGTGACCTAGGCAATTTATCACACAACAGAGCAGGATAGAACAGCAATGGAAACAAAAAAAATTGCCTGCACAGAGACATTAACTTCTAACACATCCCAGTAATCTTTGGAGCTGTTCTGCTCTGGTTCCCTTGCCACCACCCAAGAGATATTTTCTTTCCCAGCATTCCCCCTGGGCTCTTCCCACAGGCACCACCTCCCTTTTACTGTGCAAGACGTCAATCAAGACCGCGCAACTGCCTGCAAAGCTGAAATGGATAATGTAGGTGCCCCAGTTTTCTTTTAAGGCAACTCCCTGTGCTTCCACTTTTCCAGGGACACCAAGCAGGGGCCATAAAAGAGTTATTTGGGTGCTAGGGTTAGGAAATTATTTTTACTACCCTGTGTTGCTAATAAAAACCATAATTCTTTAATATTTAGCAAAAAAAAAAAAGTTTTCAGGCAATTTACTTCTCCCTGGTGCAGGCACTGTCAAAATAATTTTTTTTTTATAAATGCCAGTAATATAAATTGCATTCAAGGCTGCTAAGGGTCCTTTAATGATCAGTCTATATAAATGATTGCTTTTTCAAGTTTTTCTTTTCAAGTTTTTCTAATGTGGCAATCTTGAGATCAATTGAATTAATGCAAAATCAAATATGTTGGCTGTATTCATATTTTGTAATTTGTATAATTGTGTTACATCGGTATCATTTCAATTTCAAAGCACCACTTAAATCCTCATCAAAGAATTATCAATCTAAGTAATCTTCAGGACTAGCTAAAATGATAGTAATTATGGATGATGATATTCATGAATCCATTAACCTTGCTTGTGTAGTTCCATTCTTGTTTGATCCCATCAGTGATGACCCTGTTTCCTGACTGACTGAAGGATTCGTCATATGAAGGGAGTCGAGCTGCCCTGTAAAATGAAAGTATTTGCAACTGTTCTCTAAAATAATTGCTCTTTAACATTAAGAAGAGCAGGCGCCATGCACGTAGCAAAGGTAGCAATTTACCTTCATTAAATGTGAATTAGGATGGAGAACAGCAGGATTCCTTGGACTAATTACAAGGTGTTAATAATAGCAATATAATGGCAGTCATTTTCCTACTTTGCCCACACACACATAATCGGTTTGAGTGCCTTTTAGGATTGCCTTTGAATTTATATAAAACCCACTTAGCCACTGATTAAGTTTGACTATTTTAATTTTACATCACGTCTCTGTTTAGTGTCTGTTTTTCTGTGATATGTGATTGTTGGTTAGAAAGCAATGGCCGAAGGCAAATCAAGATAAGACACGTAAAGCCTCCTTTGTCTCCTTCTCTCCTGGTAACTCACATTCCAAAAATGTCTCACTGCAGACAAGTCTCAAAGTCAAGAGCCAATTACCAACACTAATGTACTAATATTCCTGTCAAGAGGTGTCCAAAATCTGTCCTTTGTAAATAAAAGGCTTTAAAGAATTCATTGGTTCAAATTTTAAAAACTAACAGTGCTGCAATTATTAAGAAATATTTGATTGTAAACACTTTTTACTTTTAATACCTAATACTTTGGATAATTTGGATAATTCGGATAATTCATTCAGTAAATTAATTAAAGTGAATTTTCAACTGAGAATGTTTCTACTTTGGAGAAATACTTATAGACTTTGGGAGCCTTCATCCACAAAACCTCCTGCACCCTCCTGGGTTTTGCGATGGAGAAACTCTCCAGGCCCATCATTTTTCTGTTTTTTGGGGCAGGCTGTCAATATGTTAAAAAATACCATAGGCTGCTGTTGTGTAAAGGATGAGATGTGTGAAATAAATCTTTACACCCAGTTGAAATATCCTGCATTGCTCTTGGCTTGCAGGCTCCAAAATGGGAAAAACCATATTAATCCATAATCAATAAGCATTCAAAACATTGATGAACTTATATGTATGCATTTTTATCTTTTACAGACTTCAGATCAGATCAGGGCTGCCAAAGAGAGATGAGGCTCCTTATAGGGCCCTGGTGCAAACATTAAATGGGGCCCTTTCACTACTCATACAGTAAACTTTGTTCTGTCTTTTAACTTTGATGCTGCTAGACAACTAATGGCTGAAAAAACAGAGACAAATCCTTTATCTTAATGGTGCAAAGTGAACATATATGTGATATATAAGGTGGAGGAGCAAAAATGATGGGGCCCCCAACCCTTTTGATCTTGGTCACAAGTTATGCCCCTGACATTCACCTAATTTGACTATTGATCCTCTTTAAAACAAGTAAAAGTTAAGAACAATTCCTAAAAATGGGTTAGCTTACCAGGCTGGATTCTCACAACACGCACCACCTGACGCAGCACAGAAATGTGGAAGACGGGGAGGCTGATTTATTAATAGCGACATGTAGAAACAGTTGAGCGACTGTAGCGGTATTTTCACAGTGCCCGCTAGTAGTCGCTGTGCTTGGCCGTTGTTCGGTTGTTGACAGCTCAATCGGTGTGGCGTAATGTCGAATACAAGGTTACGAGTCGCTATTTGACAGGTTCCGCGATGTATGGGTGCGCATGATAGCGACTGGTCAGAGCGACCGGCTTCCACCATATTCATCAAAAAATCACGCTCAAAAAATTCAAGCGATGTGAAATGCATGTTTAAACCCCAGAGCGCTGGAGGCGATGTGTTAAAAGTAGTTTTTTAACCCCCAAACCACCATATTTTTGGAAAAAAAAAAGGACTTTAAATAATTTAGTAATATGAATACATTAATATCAGACCTGTAATATCAATTCTGTACAATTTTTTTTTAATTTTTTTTCCCTTAAAAAAATTATCTAAAATGGCAGAAGTGGTCACAGAATTTTTCACATTTAAAAAAAAAAAAAAACATTAATTATTAATATTTAAAGATTGTTCCATTGAAATGCATTGGAGCGCGCCAGGTAGCGAGAGGTCATACCTGTCGCTGTTCAAGGTCGGACGCTGGCGCTGTGGGCTGAGGCTGGAATAATGATGAATGAGTCGCTATATGGCGCTATCTCAGTCTCTAAGCAGGATTGGCTTGATAAATGTGTGATTGTGGTGGGGAGCCGGCATTCTCGTGGCGGGGCCCGTCATTACCGGCCACTCACCAGTCGCTACCGGCCCAAGTTTTAAAGCCTGATTTAAATATTTCTTCAAAATCCTGACATGATTCCTTAGTATTTTGAGGCAATATCAGGAATATGAGCCCATTTAAATTGTACAAGTCTAATGACAACCCTTATTTAAAATAACTGCTGTAATAACAAACATCATAATTTACAATATACTAATGAACTGCATTTAAATTCATTGCATATTGTGATTTCTAGAAGAGTGTCATCATCTAAAATACAACTAAGGTGTTTTGTTTTCGGTAGCTTTATAATCAAAGGGTAGCATTAGGTAGCTGACATGTGATTGACAGTGTACATTGGAGATAAAAGGGGGCATCGGAAACAGTAGCTACCAGCTACTAAAGCAGAGTCATGATGGTGAGTGCAGTTGCCATGATCCCAGCAAAATAATTTAATCACTGGCTCGAGTGCTTGACCTGTGCTTGACCTGTCTGCCACAGTGAAGATGGATACTCATTAATTTTCTTAAGACATATAGTCTGACTTTGTAAGCTTAAGGACTTTCCTCTAACAGTCAGCCATTTAGACAATTACCCAGGAACAGACACCACTTCTAAAAGCGTCGTACAGGGCTTTGATTTTTGCTACTGATAACTAGGGCAAATAGTTGTATGATGCAAGTTTCTACATAGTGTACGATGGGAAGCATTTTTTTCTCCACTTATACAATGATTTGTCCATGTATGAAATACAAATGAAGAGACCCATGTATTCATATAAGCAGCATTGCATATTCATGTAAGAAATAATTCCAAAAATGTTGAAATGTAAAAACAGGTCAAAAGTAATAAATATGTAAAAATAGATAGTAGACATATATGTATGAAAAAACAACAATACATTACATAATAATTTACATAATAAAAGCACATAAACAATAAAATAAAAAATACTAAAATCAGAAAATGTACATTTTAATTTAAATTTAACTCATTTATTATTTTTATATTTTATAATAAAAGGTCATCCAAAAATTGAAGGGCATCTGGGGGCAAATAATAAACAACAATACTCACCTATCAATACCTTTCAGGCCACTCAACAAGTGCACTCTATATTGGATGCAGCAGCATTGAAAGGTCAGATCAGGGGGGCTGGGGGAGACTAGAGAGGCAGAGATTCAGTGGACCCAGCCCCAAAGCAGTGTAAGCCACCAGCGATTCTTTGAGTTCTCCCTATTGACAGCCTGCCCCTGTCAGTACAAGCGATCACGTGGTGCAGTCCTTTTTCCTCTCTTGACCCAGAGGCAGTGCCCTGGACCTGGCCAGGAGTATGCTGTTAATCCAAATTTTAAGAATAATTTACATGCTGGTTGTCATAGAATTGACACACTTGCAAGCCCAGGGTTGCAATCATGATCCATGCTCATATTCTTCTGACTTTTCTAGACTCTCCTCATGTATGCCCTGGCTCCCCTGACTTCCTGCTTGTGTTTGACTTGGCTCTGGATGACTACCCAGTTTGGCTCTTGAATGTGGCTTACATTTCATTTTCCCCACTCCTGAATCTTGTCTAAATGCTTGTTTCACCAAAGTTCCCTCTTCAACTAGTGTAGTGGTATCATAACCTGGGGCATACCCATCACACAAATCAATTCCCGTCTTCAGGAGCAAAGGGAGAAAAACCAATGGTGGCATTAGATTCCATGTTACACAAACCAGTACTGGGCTACTTGGGACTCTTGACTATCCAATCTGATCTTCTATGAAGCCTTTCTGTAACTATCAAGAGAAAAGCTTCTCTTGGAGTGCTGTTAGATTAGTCTCTACTCATCATACCTGAAGATCCTACCAGAGGTGCATGCTATGTGTGACACGCAAAACAAAATGTAACAGCTAACCCTCATATGATCCATGAAGCCCTTACAGCATCCCGATGGGAGCACGAACAGACCGCTGCAGTGCCACAGTGTGTCACTGGCACTGCAAATTACAAAAACTAGGGGTGGTTAGTATAGCTATTTTTTACACTCATGCCCATTTAATATTTGTTGGCTTATTATTATATTGTATTATATAAAATTAAATATAATTTATGTACTTTTATTTTCTGTCCACAGCTAATCATCATCCAAACAGTAAGTGCACATTTATGCATACAAATGGAAATAAAACTAACATTAAACAGATAAAAAAATGAGCATAATATTATTTCCTGACTATTTTGTCTCATGGGACTCAAGATGGCTAGGGAAAGAAAATGTTTAAAAAGTAATAATAAGTGGAAACTTGAAAAAAATAACAAAATCACATGATACAACCATAGAAGATTTAAAGGAAAAAAAAACCTTATTAAATCTGTAAACTAAGGGGGATCAATAAACATTGTTTATTTCATTTGTATGAGAAAGGAAGTCCTCTGAGTACTCCAATTAAGATGCTCTCATATGGGGCACATTAGCGATGAGTTAAGCGAAAAAAATGAACATATTACCAGAATGCTCTGGGCATTGCTACATTTGCTTGGCACTCTGGGATTCATTTTTTGCTGTTGTGTCATTTTGTAACCTAGTTCCTGACATTGGACAAAACTGTTCTTTCTTCGTCTGTGTGATGAACAAGTCGCCGCATCTAGACAGAACGACTCCATGATATGAGCCGAAATGTAATTACAATAATGACTTCATTGAATGCCTTTGTTTATGTTGATTCCGAATATTTAGGTTCTGTGGTTTTAACTCAGGAAAGAATAAAAAACAGCTCTAATTGGACTGAGGCCATTGGTAAACAGCCACCTTCTTGTCTACAATAAAACTAAGAGGTGTGCCATTAACCTTTTTATTTTTTTAGAGCTAAAGTTAAGTGTAATGTTCCCTACTTTGAACGTGTTTGATAAATAATATAGATAAGGTCTGTGACATTTGTGAAATATTTTACCAGCCTAGCTGAAAGTGAATACCCATTCCCCTATTCTGCTATTTTATTTTTTATTGGCATTTTTATTTCCTTTTGTGCCATTAGCAATTATTCATACAAACAGCCATGTTTTGACTATCTCTTTATCAATTTGAGAAAGCTAGTGGGACTAAAAATGACTATCCCCTGGGAATGTAACTGACCTGTCACCAGCAATCTAAACGACTCTAATAGCAATTCATTACAATTTGGAGAGATTTTGAGAGTCCAATATTTAAAGGATATTGTCTATTATAAAAATGTGGTCACTGATAAATCCTGCATAAAATATATTATTATTATATTATGATAATATATTCAAAGCCAAGCTTGTTATTTCTCTTTTTTGGAAGGAAAAATAATTTTTGAACATACCATTCCACTTTTACAGGGGAGAACTGCCTGTTTTATAACCAGCCTGTGGGGAACAGTAGCATTAACCACTGTAACATGGGTAGCCTTTGGGGTTTGCGAGGTGTCCAGTCCATCCTAACCTCTCTGTAAGGGGGAACCAGGAGCTCTTAACTGAACCAGCAGGCCTCTGTTTTTTCAAAATCCACCATCTCTCTCCATTCTTTATCTTTGCACATTTCGTTATCTTTTTCTTGTATCCTTTTCTTTCTTCTTGAATTTCCCTTCCCTATTTATTTCTTTTTTCATGTCATTTCCATAGTCCCTCCATCTTTCTCTTGTCACCTTCCTCCTTTCTGGCTCTCTTTTTAGCTTCTTCACATCCTTCTTCTTTTTTTACCGTCCCTCCATCTCTTTTCTCCTGTTTCTTTTTTTCTTTCTCGCTTGTTCTTTCTTTTGCATTCTCTTTTTTTCTTTCTCTTTTTCTTTCACTCATTCTTTTTTCTTTCTTTTTCTCACCCCTACCCTATTTTTATTGTTTTATTCTTTCTCCCACTTGCTCTTTGTTTCTTTCTTTTTTTGCATTCCTAATTTTTACTCTCTTTTTTACTAGACATATTTCACTCTCTTGCGTTCTCGCTCTTTCTTTCCCACTCTCTTGTTTTTCTACATCCCTCCCATCTCAGTCTCGTTCCCAAATTGGTTCTCTGTCTCTCATTTTCCCACATTCCCCTATCTTGCTCTCATTTCCAACATTCTCTCTCTTTTTTATTTTCACATTCATTCAATCTCCTTCTCTCAATTTCTGTCCTATCTTTTTTATCTTTTCAGTTCCATTCTCTTTTCTACATTCTCTTTTCACCTTCTCTCTATATTACATTCCTGTTTCATTGCATTTTTTGCATTCTGTCTGTTTATCTTTCCCCATTGCTCATCTCCCTATTTTTACCCTGTTGCTGGATTTACATTTCTTGTGTGTGTGTCTAGGTGGCGCCATCCTGAGAGCTTGCACAGGGGGACACTTACACTAAGCCCTTCCTTGCACTGTAATATCTGCCCAGCGCATTGCAGGATGGATAAAAGCACTACACACATCTGGCACAGGCTAGCTTAGGGGACTCAGGGGCGAGTTGGACACCCCTATAAATACATAATAGTACATTCACAAATCTGTATCGATTCCTCTTCCTTCATGTAAAGGGTAAAACAAGCTTCTCTGGCATTTTAGTAGGTATAGTTTACTTTTTTCTTATTTGACAATTGTTTGCAATAGGACTCCTTTTTGAGAGCCTCTTCAGCTCAATCCACAATCATGGCACTAGGAAAAAAATGCAAAAAATCCTGCCCCCTCCCCATCCATCTTATGATACTGCTGCTTTCCCATACAGATATCGACCATGTTGTGCCTCTACCATACCATCAGACAGTGCCCCCCCCATGACTGAGCCCAACAAGGGGGATGTGGGGCTTGTCTTATGGTCCTCACCACTAGCAGTGGCCCTGACCTGTCACAAATCGGCACTTACCTGGGCCCCGTTCCAGCGTTGTCGGCGGCCGGTCGGCCCCAGCAGCTCCTGCCCGGCGGCCGCGGCGTCTGCTCAGGCGGCGCCGAGCACGGCCGCTCTCCCTCCTCGCTCGCGCGTCATCAGGTCACGTGCTCGCGCGCGAGCTCGTGATCTCTTTTCCCTCTGGCGGCGCTGTACTCAGCGCGCCCGCCGGAGGCTGTAGATTAGCCAGGGGGCACTGGCACGCCCCCTGGTTCAGAATAAAGGGCCAATGAGCCCTAGGTTAAGTGGGGCTTACGCCCCCCTCCTTGTCTGGGCCAATGAGCCCATAGATGGGATTGGGCACTCCTTGTTCTCCCAATCAGACCATTGATCCTATGTGCACCAATCACATACACCTTCCCTTTCATGTCTGTCCCTATATAAGGTTTCCCCCCTCAGTTGCCCAGTGCCTGTTATAGTGCCTTGTACCCTGCATAGTCTTGATTTACCTTCTTTGATCTCCGTTGCCGACCTCTGCCTGAACCAACTATTCTGATCTCCGTTGCCGACCTCTGCCTGAACCGACTATTCTGATCTCCGTTGCCGACCTCTGCCTGAACCAACTATTCTGATCTCCATTGCCGACCCCTGCCTGAACCGACCATTCACAATCTGATCTCCGTTGCCGACCTCTGCCTTGTACCTTGACCTCGAGCTGTCTCTCCCCTCTGTACCGCTGCGAACTCTGACTTCCCTGTGTCAACCTCTGGCCTGTCTCTGGACTTCCGCTACACTCGCTCTTAGCCATTGGTTCTTCAGACCTCTAAACCAGTAAGCTCTCATCCTTTGAGCCATTGAAGTCCTGGGGGCAACCGATCCCGGGCAGGCGTATTCTGCGTCCCGGCAAGCGGGGGCTACTACAGGTGAAGCTGGCTGCGGAGATTGGGGGTTGAGGGCTTACCTAGAGGGCTGGAGTTACCAGAGCGTGACATTATAACAGGCCCCAACATGGATGATCTGGTACAGCAGGTGCAAGCTATGGCCACATCGATCAACCAACTCACTCAAAGAGTGGCCACTCAGGAGTCTCGTCAAGTGCCGACTTCCTCTGTACCACCTCATTTCTCCGAACCGTAGATTCCTCTGCCTGAAAAATTTTTTGGAGAGCGAGCAAAATTTTCTAACTTCAAGAATTCCTGTGAACTATATTTCAAGTTGAGGCCTATCTCCTCTGGCACTGAGACCCAACGAGTAGGCTTAGTCATTTCTCTACTTCAAGGAGACCCGCAGTCCTGGGCCTTTAGTTTGCCGAGTCATGATATTGCCTTACAATCAGTAACTGCATTTTTCAACGCTATGAGCGTCCTATACGCTGACCCTGATTCACAGTCTACAGAAGAGAATAGGCTTCGGGCCTTAAAACAAGGGCGGAATTCGGCTGAAGATTACAGTGCTGAATTCCGCCGCTGGGCTATCGAAGCTAGGTGGAACGATCCCGCTCTGTGTAGCCAGTTCAGGGTGGGGCTGTCGGAAAGCATCAAGGATGCATTAGTCAATTTTCCTCTGCCAGCTGACCTAGATCAATTAATGCAGGTCTCCATTAAAATAGACGACGTCTTAGAGAAAGGGCCAGGGAGAGAGTCAGGGCTCCCACGTCCTTCAGGCCAGTCCAAGGTCATAGGTCTCCTGTTTCCTGTGGGGAAAATTCCTCATCTCCCCAGGAAGAACCCATGCAATTAGGGAGAACCCGCTTATCCCAAGAAGAGAAACAGCGTAGGCGATCCGAGGGGTTATGCCTGTATTGCGGGAATTCTGGTCATTTTGCTGGGTCCTGTCCCAACAAGGGGAGACCGGCGGAAAACTTCCGCACCCAGACCAGGTAGAGAGTACTGATCTGGGTGAGTCAGTTTGCAACTCTCGCCAAAACAAAATGCTAGTGCCTATTGACCTATTTTGGGGTTCTTCAAAGCAAACTGTTACCGCCTTTATCGACAGTGGTGCGGCGGGAAACTTTTTGGACAGGAGTATGATCTCCCTTTTAAGTATCCCTTTAGTTCCTCTTGAAAGATCCCTACAAGTTTTAGCTATCAATGGGAAGGCCATCCAGGGGGGACCTATAAGTACCAAGACCCCACCTCTTCGGTAAATTGTTGGCTCTTCCCACTCTGAGTTCTTAGAATATTTTGTCTTCGATTGTCCAGAAACTCCTGTGGTTTTGGGATACCCCTGGTTACAACTCCACAACCCGGTGTTAGATTGGCGGGTTGGGGAGTTGATTAAGTGGAGTGATCATTGCAAAAATCACTGCTTTACTACAGGCCTCAGAAGTGTGCAAGTTTTACCTCAGGGATTATCTCAGCCATATGCAGACTGGGTTGATGTCTTCTCTGAACGATCTGCTAATACTCTTCCTCCACATCGGTCTTATGACTGCCCTATTGACTTGCTTCCTGGCACGATTCCCCCGAGGGGAAAAATCTATAATCTTACTCTGCCCGAAGAGCAAGCAATGAGGGAGTACATCACCGAAAATTTAAGGAAGGGATTTATCTGTCCCTCTACCTCGCCTGCTGGGGCCGGATTCTTTTTTGTAGAGAAAAAAGATGGCGGCCTGAGACCATGCATTGATTATCGAGCCTTGAATAAGATCACTGTAAAGAACCGATACCCCTTGCCCTTGATCGGGGATCTGTTCAATCAAGTCACTGGGTCCCAAATTTTTTCCAAATTGGATTTAAGAGGGGCATACAATCTGATTCGCATCCAGCAGGGGGATGAGTGGAAAACTGCATTTAATGTGAAAGACGGCCATTACGAGTACCTGGTCATGATTTTGTTAATGATATATTCAGGGAGTATCTCGGTAGATTTGTGGTCATCTACTTGGATGATATTCTCATTTTTTCTAATTCCTTGTTGGAACACAGACGCCATGTTAAGTTGGTACTACAAAAATTAAGAGAGAACAACTTATTTGCTAAACTTTCTAAATGCGTGTTTGAAGTCACCACAGTTCCCTTCTTAGGGTATATTATTACCAACCAGGGTTTAGAGATGGACGCGGGGAAAATTTCGGCGGTTCAGGATTGGGTTCAACCCAAGACCCTAAAAGAATTGCAGCGTTTTCTAGGTTTTGCAAATTTTTATCGGCGTTTCATTAAAGGCTTTTCTCATGTTGTTGCACCTCTTACCAACCTTACCCGCAAGGGGGCCTTTACTGCTAACTGGTCTTCCTCTGTCTGTGAGGCCTTCCTGACCTTGAAACGAGCCTTTACTTCGGCACCTGTGTTAATTCATCCAGATATTCTTAAAGCCTTCATTGTTGAAGTAGACGCTTCTGAGCTGGGGGTGGGTGCAGTTTTGTCGCAATATTCTGGTAACCCTGAGCGTCTTCATCCATGCGCTTATTTTTCACGTAAATTCAGTACCGCGGAACAAAATTATGATGTCGGTAATAGGGAACTATTAGCTATTAAACTGGCTTTTGATGAATGGCGACACTGGCTGGAGGGTTCATTACATCCTATAACTGTGTATACTGATCACAAAAATCTTGAATACATTGGTTCTGCCAAGAGGTTGAACTCTCGTCAGGCACGTTGGGCATTATTCTTCTCGCGTTTTAATTTTATAATTACTTTCAAGCCGGGTGCAAAAAATACTAAAGCTGATGCTCTATCTCGCATGTTCGGTGAATGTAAGGATCGGGGTGATACTGGTGATCCGATCCTTCCTATGGGTTGTGTGGTCGGGGCGTTACTTCCTGATCTCTCCAACACCTTGGCGTCGTTTCAAGATGAATCTCCTAGTGATGTTCCTTTGGGATGCCAGTTTGTACCGCCACATTTGCGTTCAGATGTAATTCGCGAATTTCACGATGCTAAAACTGCTGGTCATGTGGGTAACCGAAAAACGTTTATGCTTGCCCGTCGCAATGTATGGTGGCCAACCATGAGGCGCGATATTACTGCCTTTATCGACGCTTGTGCTGTTTGTGCTCGAAGTAAAGGGGTTCACAAGGCTCCCAGTGGCGGTTTGGTTCCTCTTGAAATCACTGCTGAACCATGGACTCATATTTCTATGGATTTTATTGTAGATTTGCCTTTATCACACGGAAATACTGTTATTTGGGTGGCCGTAGATCGTTTCAGTAAGATGGCACACTTCGTTCCTTTGGCCAAGCTTCCTTCTGCACCAGAGCTTTCTCGACTATTTACTTCACATATTTTTCGTATTCATGGTATTCCGTCCAATATAGTCTCTGATCGGGGTGTCCAATTTACTTCACGTTTTTGGAAACATTTCTGTTCGCGGTTGGGTATACAGATCTCTCTTTCGTCTGCCTACCATCCCCAGTCCAATGGGCAGACGGAAAGAACTAATCAAACTTTGGAACAGTACTTAAGGTGTTATGTCTCTGATGCCCAAGAACAATGGGCAGAATTGATTGATTTCGCCGAATTTGCTTACAATAACGCGCCTAGTGAGAGTACCAAGATATCACCTTTTAATTGTAATTTAGGGAAAAATCCTAGAGCTTCTTCCCTTTCAGGGTCACCTTCCAACTTGCCGGCATTGGAGGAGTGGCTTCAAGAACGGAAGAATATCTGGACACATGTTCAGGAAATTCTTAAGACCACTAGTATAAGATATAAGAAATTTGCCGACCGCCGTAGATCACGGGAACCTACTCTTCAGGTAGGCGATCTAGTTTGGGTCTCCACTAAAAATATTGCGCTCCGGCAGCCTTCTAGTAAATTGGGTCCAAAATTCATTGGCCCTTTTCCGATAATCAGGAAGTTGAATAATGTGTGTTTTAAAGTTCAACTCCCGCCGACTATGAAAATACCTAACTCTTTTCATGTTTCACTGTTAAAACCGGCGAAGAATACTCCTCTTGCTGGTCCTGCACCTATTCTTGTGGATAAAGAGCCCGAGTATGAAGTGAATAAGATCTTGGATTCACGTAAGATGCGCAATTCTTTACAATATTTGGTGGACTGGGTTGGCTATGGTCCAGAAGAAAGATGCTGGGTGGCAGCGAGGGATGTTCATGCCAAAGCTCTTGTACGGAGATTCCACCGTGATAATCCGGAAAAACCTGGTGAGGGTCCGGAGGCCCCTCGTGAAGGGGGGGGTAGTGTCACAAATCGGCACTTACCTGGGCCCCGTTCCAGCGTTGTCGGAGGCCGGTCGGCCCCAGCAGCTCCTGCCCGGCGGCCGCGCCGTGCGGCGTCTGCTCAGGCGGCGCCAAGCACGGCCGCTCTCCCTCCTCGCTCACGCGTCATCAGGTCACGTGCTCGCGCGCGAGCTCGTGATCTCTTTTCCCTCCGGCGGCGCTGTACTCAGCGCGCCCGCCGGAGGCTGTAGATTAGCCAGGGGGCACTGGTACGCCCCCTGGTTCAGAATAAAGGGCCAATGAGCCCTAGGTTCAGTGGGGCTTACGCCCCCCTCCTTGTCTGGGCCAATGAGCCCATAGATGGGATTGGGCACTCCTTGTTCTCCCAATCAGACCTTTGATCCTATGTGCACCAATCACATACACCTTCCCTTTCCTGTCTGTCCCTATATAAGGTTTCCCCCCTCAGTTGCCCAGTGCCTGTTATACCGCCTTGTACCCTGCATAGTCTTGATTTACCTTCTTTGATCTCCGTTGCCGACCTCTGCCTGAACCGACTATTCTGATCTCCGTTGCCGATCTCTGCCTGAACCAACTATTCTGATCTCCGTTGCCGACCTCTGCCTGAACCGACTATTCTGATCTCCGTTGCCGACCCCTGCCTGAACCGACCATTCTCGATCTGATCTCCGTTGCCGACCTTTGCCTTGTACCTTGACCTCGAGCTGTCTCTCCCCTCTGTACCGCTGCGATCTCTGACTTCCCCGTGTCAACCTCTGGCCTGTCTCTGGACTTCCGCTACACTCGCTCTTAGTCATTGGTTCTTCAGACCTCTAAACCAGTAAGCTCTCATCCTTTGAGCCATTGAAGTCCTGGGGGCAACCGATCCCGGGCAGGCGTATTCTGCGTCCCGGCAAGCGGGGGCTCCTACAGGTGAAGCTGGCTGCGGAGATTGGGGGTTGAGGGCTTACCTAGAGGGCTGGAGTTACCAGAGCGTGACATGACCCATGTGCAGAAAACAGGATTCCAGTGATAAAGGTGTCCCCAATGGACAATGGACAATCACCCCCCCCCCCTCCCCTAGAAAGTGAAAAGAAAATCCTCTGCACCTGGGTTTTGTAGAGGAGCATACAAACTGTATTCTACACCTGGATGAAAGGGAAAGTGCTGTGCTGGGTGAGAGGATACTAGAGGGGGTGGAAGAGTATTTAAACTAGAAATAAGGGGGGGGGGGGAAGAGCAAGAGTAAAAGCAAAGTAGAGGACAGGTTAGGGGACAGCAAATGTTGGTGGATGGAGAAATAGGAGGGGGGGGGGTCTATGTGCTTCAAACCAGCATGGAAAAATTATGTGGACACAACACCGCAAGAGTTAATGACACTAAAGCCAAATGTGTGAAACTGGATGGCAACTTAAAGTGCATGTTCACAAATGACAGAAGTCTGGCAAGTAATGTGGGGGAGGCACTGGTACTAGAGGAATACATTGAAGTTATTGGTGTGGCTGAGACATGGCTGGCTCCAAGGGTTTACCCTCTTTTGGAAAAACAGAGCAAATAAGAAAGGGGCGGAGTGTATCTTTATGTAAATCAAGATTTCAAAGCATATATTAATGAGGGGATACTAGCTGAGGATTACAAAGATGTAGAATCTTTGTGGGTAGAAGTGTGGAGCGATAAAAACAATGTTAAAATACGTCTTGGTGTAATCTATAAACCCCTCAACATAACTGAGGAAATGGAGGGTCAGCTGCATAAACAGACAGAGTGGGAAGCACAGGTAGATACAGTGGTGGTAAGGGGGGATTTCAGCTACCCAGGTATTGACTGGAGCAATGGATCTGCTTCAGCTGCAAGGGGGAGAGCCTCCCTGAGCTTGCTGCAAGATAACTTTATGAGCCAGGAACCTACTAGGGGTGATGCTATATTGGATATGGTAATATCAAATGATGATGACCTGGCAGGTAAGAGTGACCACAATATAGTTGTAAACCACAACATAAACTGTAAAAAAACATTCTCTGGCTGGGAGGAAATAGCACTAGATCTTCGAAAGGCCAACTTCCCCAGGTTAAAGACTGTATATAATAGATACATTGTACATAAATAAATGTATTGTTACTTTTTGCATCACAACTATAGAAATAGGTGTGCTTCTATTTGTAGTCTATTAAGGTATGACAGGGGTGACCCACCCCATATTATATGAATGCACCCATTTGACATCTTTAACCCTACATATTCCTTTTAAGCGTGCTTACCAATCTATAATAATTGTATGTTTTATTTTTAGGTTTAAGCCCCTCTGAAATCGTTACTCTTTTGAAGGTATAATAATTATAATAGATCATATCATTTGAGGATGTGAACTCACTAACTTCTAAAAAGGCTGACACTTTTACTTTCACACAGTCAGAGCTAGACGCAATTGTATCGCAATATAGTGATACTTCTAGCCCCCTAAACAAAGACAACATCTTATTAAAGCGCCATTTTGAAACTCAAAAGAAGCGTCAGGTCCAATTCCAGTTACATTCAGTTACATTAGTTGAGTATCTAAGGAATAAGAGAATCCCACAAGGCCTGTGGATAAATTTGAAACCCTCTTTTTGCCGAGAAGACCCCAAATTTTGCACACATTGGAACCAGATACTCAACAAATGTAGCCTGGACCTCATAGCACTCACAAGGGTATACAGGAACAATTGGGCAGTTTACAACAATCAATTAATGCTACCAAAGAAAAGCTCACTAGTACCCTAACTACCCAAGATTTTCAATCTTACTTAGAATCACTAAACACCTCCATAGAACAGTACAGAAAAGAAACTCTAACCATTAAATTAAATAAGTACCGCCGAGACACCCTCGACTACGAGGAAAATCGAGTATACTCCTGGAGTGAGTTTAGGAGACCCAGGTACCAAAGTAGACGGGATCCACATAGAGACAGCCAAAGCGATTCAGACACTAGTAGATCCTCAGATGAACAAGATCAACGTCCTTTTTTAGGACAAACACAAACCACCCAGGGCACAAACCCAAGAAAAGGAGGAGGGGGAAGACAAGCTCCAGGACCAAGCGATACCCAGCAGGTGTTACGGAGCCAGACCCATCATCCACGCTAGTTGTGAATTTATCATCTAGACCACTCTCTGACATAGAGACCAAGGTACTTCAGAGGGGCCTAGGCTTTGTTCCGACTCATTGGGGCAATCCTCTTGAATTGGACATAGATTTACATAGATTTTTCCGTTCTATCAGGTTGCGATCCCACTTCGACACCACACCCATAAACTACTCTACGCCCTCCACGGAACTGACACCACTAAGAGTCGACCTGTCACAGTGTCGCCCACAGAGTAAGTGGCTGCCCCCAATCACTATGCATAACGTAGAGACCTTTATTAGGCTGGTTCAAAGAGATGTGTCCTGACTAAAGTGGCACCCCCAAGGTCACCGCTATCACAATAACATGCCCAAATCTGAACGCGCTGCATTAAAAAGTTTGACGGAAGATGATTCCATAGTAATAAAAGCGGCTGACAAGGGGGACACCACTGTCATCCTAGATGCCACCTACTACAACCAAACGGTCCTGGACCAATTGGCAGACACCCAGGTATATGAACGCCTCCCCTTTACCTGAGATCCAACACCAAATTAATACATTGGTAGACGAGGCCTTTGCCCGGTCTTTAATAAACCGCAAACTAAGGGATTTCCTACAACCGACCTATCCTATGACACCCTTGTTCTACATTCTTCCAAAGTTTCATAAAGATGCCCTTAAACCACCGGGCCGCCCAGCAGTCGCAAGTATTTCAACCCCTGGCCATTTTTTTGGACAAAATCCTACAAACTAAAGTTCTACAGATTCCCTCCTTTCTACTGGAGACAGGGGACTTTTTATCGAAACTTGCATCCCTGGACCACATCCCACCAAATACCCTCCTATGCAGTATGGACGTGAACAGTTTGTACACATCCATCCCACATAGGGAGGGTATCAACATTGTGAGAAAAACATTGGAGACCATGCCACTCATACTAGCTTACAGGTCATTTTGCATTGAATTACTAACTATTATACTCACCCAAAACTATTTCAGTTACAACAATACATTCTACCTGCAGAAGCAAGGTGCGGCTATGGGCTCCAATGTAGCTCCAGCATATGCTAACCTTTTTATGGTCGAATTCGAGAATCTGATTGTCTATCAGCACCCACTATACCTTAAACATGCCCTATTGTGGTACAGATTCATCGACGACGTTTTCTTCTTATGGACGGGGAGCACCACCGATCTCATGACATTCAAAAATGACCTCGACCAAGCATGGCCTACAATCTCATTTAGCATGGAAGCCGATGCCTTCCAGGTACATTTTCTGGATGTCTGGGTTAAGCTCAATAATAATACCCTACAGACTGATTTATATACAAAACCCACAGACCGTAACACATATTTACATGCGAGTAGTTACCACCCGAGGAAACTTAAAACTGGGCTTCCCTATAGCCAATTCGTCCGCCTTAGACGCATAACTGATAATGATGATACATTTCTCATGAGGGCAAATAAAATGGCCCAGGACTTTCTAGACCGCGGCTACTCCTACACTAACATAGAAGAATCACTCCAGAAAGCAGCCACCCTACCACCCATATCTCTGCTACAGTAAAACCCCCACAATACTTCTAAACGCATCCCATGTATATTGACCTACAACAGCCAAAGTAATGCGGTATGGTCTATTGTTAATAAACACTGGCATTTATTATCATGCGATGAGAAGCTGCGGGACACTTTCTCAGAACCACCAATGTTCACATATAAGAGATCCAGAAACATTAAAGATACACTTATACAAGCAGACACATCACATAAGTTTCAACACACGGATGAGAGAGATTGGCTCAGCTCACTCCCCAAACCCATTGGAATGTTTCCTTGTGGCAACTGCGCCCAATGTAATTCTGCCATTAAAGGCAGTTCCTTTAATCATCCATCCTCAGGCAAAACCTACAGCCTAAGGGACTTTTTCAACTGCAATTCCAGCAATGTAATCTACTTACTCAAATGTCCCTGTGGGAAGGCCTATGTAGGCCAGACACAAAGGGCCGTCAAAAATCGAATTAGTGAACACCGTAGCAACATACGCAGATATGACTTCATCTCTCCTGTTGCCAGACATTTTGGCCGAAGCCAATCACCAGGTATCACAATTACGATTCCTGATGATTGAAAGGGTGACACCACATAAGAGAGGAGGGGACATTACCAACAGACTATCGAGACGTGAGCTCCATTGGATTTACGAACTGAACACTAGTATTCCAATGGGGATGAATGAAGACTGTAACCTAGCCCCCTTCCTCTGACTGTTTTGAAACGTATTTCATAAACCTTAACAGTTAATATACTCTCCTTATTCAGATTCCTCAGCAATCCCGGGTCCTGAGAGTACATCCATTACAAAAAACACTACTTAGGAATCTAGCCTAAGGTAAATACCAGCTAAGATATACTCTGTTAATTAACATGAATGTATTTGGGGGTTAGACCTATCACGGATGCCTTAGCAAGGTGATAACGTTTATACCTGGAATCCACTATTTTTAAGGCCCTCACCTGTCCTATAGGTCATACTAACACCCCAACTCCTTCTGTAAAACTATATTTAGCATAATTTAGTTGTAATTAGATTAATATATCCAACAGAAATGTGAGAAATATATATCCTTAAGCAATGGTGCTTTTTTAAGTTCTTGCCCAGAGGGGGCCGTCAATTCTACCTTCCAATTAGTCATTACCCATTAATAAGGTTGTTGGTATGGTGGTTTAATTACCACCAGTACCATTCTGATATATTAGCTGCTGTGATGCATGGTAATAATGAGGTATATAATATGTGCGGCTATTTATACATAGATATGCTGTATATACTTTTTTTGTTCTCAATATCTTTTTGCTCTATTTCTTTGCAGAAGGATCCCCCTTTAATTGTTCCCCTGCAAGCGGCAATACTTACCTTCCAGCTCTCCGCTTCTGCTCTGAGTGATGCACGTCGCCATCTTAGGGCTATCACTAATGCCGGCTGAGAGATGGTTGGCGCAAGGCCGGGACACGTATAACCAGAAGCGTCACACGGGCCGGCCCGGGGGGATTCGCGCGCTCTAGGAACGCATTTAAACAGCTGCCAGGCCAGCTGATGGTAGGCACTGCTCTTCCACGCTACACTCTGCTTCTCTAAAACGCTGCTCTGAAGAAGGAATACCCGAAACACGTGTCAGCATAAGGCTACAGCACACTGCATCTCGCATCTCAGCATTATTCAGCTTAACCCTGCGTGGACTTCCCATTAGCAGCTTCATCATTAGTGCCTCTATGCACAATTGCCAGGTATCTAAAAAAACTCTTTTTTGAACTTTTGAAAGATTCACTGCCATAATCAAATGATACACTGATTCTACCCATCAATTACCTGAGGGATTTTCTAAATACTAGCCCACTCTGATGAACTACTATAACCAGCAAACCTTGCACAGTATTCGGACCGCTTTCAAATCCATTTTTTGTATATATTGTATATAATCATTACCCTTGTGTGTCATTAGTATTTGTGTTCCCTATACCCAATGCACGATATACCTTCATGTGGACCTAACTTGTATATAATAGATGAATTGTACATAAATCAATTTATTGTTACTTTTTGCATTACAACTATAGTAATAGGTGTGCTTCTATTTGTAGTCTATCAAGGCTGCACTCCAGGAATAAGGAATAAGGACACAGATGCCAAATGGAAGTGCGTTAAATCAATTGTGAGTACCAAAATTCCAAAATATATTCCTATATGTAACAAGTATAAGTGAAAGCAATAAATAAATTATGCAAACAAGTAATAAAGCGGACAAAAGCACAAAAGAGATGTTGCCAAAGAAAGCAAAACCAACCATAAACATTTCTTGAAATATATAAACCCAAATAAACCAAAATCAGAACACCCTAATAAATGGTAATGGGGACCAAGAAAAGGTGAAGCTGCTAAAATGGGTTCTTTAGCTTTTGTGTACACAAATGAGGCACATACCAATTTAGACAATGCCACTGCAAACAATACCCGAAGCATAATTATTAACTGGCTAAACATGGCTATCATCCAAGAAAGACTAAATAATTTAAATGTGAATAAGACTCCAGGACCAGATGGACTTCACCCAAGAGTTCTTAAAGAACTAAGCTCGGTTATTTCAGTGCCTCTGCTTTTGATCTTTAAAGATTCACCAACAACTGGTATAGCAGCAAGAAATTGGTGCAAGGCAAATGTGGTGCCCATTTTTAAAAAGGGTTCTAGGTCTTCTCTGGGTAATTACAGATCTTTAAGCTTCACATTCATTGTGAGAAAATAGCTTGCGGGACTCCTAAGAGGCTATATACACAAATATGTAACTATGCATAATATTCTAAGTGACAGCCAGCACGGTTTTACTAATGGCAGACTCTGCCAGACTAACCTGATTGGCTTCTATGAGGAGGTGAGGTGCTTTTCTTGCAAAAGCATTTGACACTGTCCCTCATAGACTCTTATTAGGGACATTGAGGTCTTTAGGGTTAGAAAATACAGTTTGTGAGTGGATTGAAAACTGGCAAAAGAATTGTGTGCAGATAGTTGCGGTTAATTATACCTACCCACGGTTGTAAGCAATGTACCCCAAGTTTCAGTGCTGGGCCCTCTATTATTCAATTTGTTTATAAATAATATAGAAGATGGCATTAAAATCACTGTCTAAATTTTAGCAGATGACACCAAGATATGTAGTACAGTGCAGTCTATTGAAGATGTTCACAAGCTTCAGGCTGACTTGGACACTTTGAGTGTCTGGGCATCCAGACATGTAAAGTGATGCACTTGGGGTCTAATAACCTGAAGACCACAAATGTCCTTGGGGGAGTAAAACTGGGAGAGTCACTAGTTGAGTAGTCCAGTAGTAGTAGTAGTAGTAGACCACAGGCTAAATAACACTATGTAATGCCAAGCAGCTGCTTCAAAGGTGACCAAGATATTATCATGAATAAAAAGAGGCATGGAATCAAGAGACAGAGATGTAATATTGCTTCTTTACAAGCTACTGGTTGCACCTTACTTGGAATATGTCATCCAGTTCTGCGCACACGTTAATAGAAAGGATGCCCTGATTTTGGAAAAGGTGAAGAAGAGAGCCACCAAGGGGAATGAAGGATCTTAGTTATGATGAAAGATTACAGGAAATAAATCTGTTTAGTCTTGAGAGTATACATCTGGGGAACATGATTAACTCTTATAAATATATGAATGGCCAATACAAAAAATATGGGGAAAAATTATTTCAACTAAAATCCTCTTTAAAGACAACGGAAAAAAAACAGAAAAAAAACAGAAAAAAAAAGATTCAATCTCCGGAGGAGACAATCATTTTTCACTATAGGAACTAAAAATCTGTGGAATAGCCTCCCACAGAAGCAAAATTTGCAACATTTTGGTAGTGTTTCTCTAATTTTATTATGTTTACTTATTCTAAAAATAAATTTACATTTGTAATCATTTTTAATTAATTTATTTTAAATAATAAAAGAACGCAAATTCCCTGCACAAATTCCCTTGTGTGCCAAGTTGGTAAAACTCAATGCACAGGTATTTAATAAGGGGATATAGAAGCTCTCTAACTGAATTAAAATCTATGTATTCTGATCCTATTAATTATTAGTGTTGCTGTTCAGATTTGGGTTAAACCCCAATTTTTGGTGGAACTCAACTAAATCTGTTTTTAATTCAAGGCAACCTGTTTTTGTTAGTTTTTAAAGTAACTATAGAGACTATAGTTAAAAATATAACTTTAGTTAAATATATCATTCTGCATTTTGTTAAAAAATTATGTAACGTAATGTTAGCTTGAAAGAAGAAAGAGAAAGACACCACAAAGCCACAAACTCCAGACCTATAAAATGGTGGTACACAAGTGGGGCCTTGATGCCTTTGCAGGGTTTAAAAAGTAATCTCCAAGCAGCACCTAGAATGGAGAAACAGGACATAAAGAATTGTTCTGGCTTTGCCATTGGGCAAGAATAAATATGTTATTCCTGGTCAGCATACACCTGCTTTCTGCTCTTGGAAAATCCTCTTTACTCTTATAGCCTTTCAGTAACAGATTTTTTCGGTCTCCTTAGCACTGTTTTTCTAAGGTTTGAGGTCTTTATTAATATAAAAACTATTGGAGTAAAAGGTCAAAGATGACAAAAACCCTTCTCTAGGGGGACATCCCCTGGTTTTTCTATAAACTCATTCCACTCCAGGACTCATGTCGACCCGTTGCACCAAAGAGCAGAGCACTTCCCTGTTAAACAAAATGGTATTCCCCCTAGGGATGGGTTGTGCAAAGGCCACCTTCCATATAAGGGGTTTGATCCACTTAAATAGGTTAACTATGTGAATTCCTTGGATAAAGAAGCCCCTGCTATTGTTGGTAAATGGATTGCTGGAGTTAGGGGTGCTTCTTTTTTTATTCTAGAATAACGTTATTTTGTTAATGAGGAACCAGCAGTATAAGTCAGTGTTTTGTAAAATGGCTTCTTGTTTTACTCTGTTTGTTTTTTGTTAAAGGAGAACTATAGTATTGTATACAGACCATTTAAAGGGCATGTGGCTAACCGGAGACACAACCAACCTTTCCCCTAATAGAAAGGTATTGAGTTCCTGCAAGGGTCACAGTGTGGAAAAAGTTTTGCCACACTGCATACAAACTGTCCAGAAACATATTCCAGCAGCATGATTAATGGTGAACAGGAATTGCATAGATTAATAATTTTTTATTATTTTTGTCTAAATTGCCCACTTATTGACCAACAAGATAGATGTATCACATGTTGTGTGTGCAAACATCCTGGCAGAGTGATTAAAGTTCACACCATAGCTCCTGCACAGCTCTCCTCAGCTGGTGCTGTGATACACGCTGCATCACTGGCCATCTCTAATGCCAAGCAAATGTCCCCTATAGGAACAGCACAGCACTGACTGTATTGTCAGTTGCTGGTCAACTGCTCCAGCTGTCTCCTGGACATTATTCTGTGTTACTGTCTGTCTGAGCCATGGCCCACTCCCAGTCTGCCGCCTGCCCACAACCTCAGCCACGTCCAAGAACATATGCAGCCTACAAAGGAGTTTGGTTGTAGATCCCACCAGTGGAAGTGCTCCAGATTAAGAGCGAGATACCCTGGTACAGACCCCAAGCAAGGGAAAAAAATGGGGCAGTTTAAAAAAAATAATTTTAAACTAAATAATGTCCTGAGTTTTTTTTGGGGGGAGGAGATATTCTTTTTCTCACCCTCCCTGAATAATATAAGGAAAGGGGTCTCTATGTTGATAGGTAGACACATACAGTTTGAAAAGGCCGAAAAAGTGATGGAGAAGGCAGGATGCACATAATTAAAGGTAAGCTAGGTGAGCATCAGATGATAACCTTGATTTCATTTTATGGCCTTAATTGAAACCAGTGTTCTGCTCATGTTTACCGTAACATGGGGCTTCTTCATGACAAGAGCCACAGTGAATAATTTGAGAATAAGCTCAATCAATATTTTGAAGAAAACGCTACTGATGATCTAGACCCCATGGTGATCTGGGAGGCACAGAAATGCACCATAAGGGGAGAATTGGTTGCCCTTGGCTAGGCCTTGAAAAAAGCTTGAGCAGCCAAGGTGAACGAATGTATTCAGAAGGTATATACTCATAAACAAGCACTTAAACAGAAACACCTGGTAAAGAACATAGAACAATTACGAGAAGTAAGTAAAGAGTTGCTAGCTATAATAAACTATAAAGCTTGCAGTGCGCAGCTTTTTAAATCAGCCAGCTGTTTCCCATGCAGAGTAAAAGGAGTAGTATGTTATTGGCTTGAGCAGTTCGAGATAAACCTAAAGATGCCTAGATTAGGTGGATTGTAGACCTTAAGGGAGAGGTCTATAGTTCTGAATACATCGCTTCACAATTTTCCCAGTTTTACAGTGATCTATAAGTTAATTCAGAAAGAGAATTTAGGCATAGATGAAGCCAAAATGGCAATCTTTTTGGCCAACTCTAAATTACCCAAAATCGCAGATGACTATAAGAGAATTGGAAAAGCCACTCAGGGAAGAATAGCTGAAGGAAGCGATTATGCAACTAAAAGCAATCTCAGCCCCAGGACTTGATTGCTTTTCCACTGTGTATTATAATCTGTATAAGGATATTCTGGTCCCCCCATATGCTCAAGGCCTTTGAGGCATCTTTAACATCTGGTCAACTCCCTTAGGTCACTTTAGCAGCAGACCATATTGTGTTTCCAAAAAGTGGCAAAGACCCCAGCCAATGCTCAAACTATAGGCCAATAGCATTATTAAACACTGATGTTAGGATCTATGCTAATGCACTGGTTAATAGGCTGGTGACATTAACCCTTTAAATGCCAAGCACGTAGTTTCTATGTGGTTGCCTCTACCGTTAAGTGCCAAGCACGTAAAAACTATGTGCCTGGCATTTCCCCCTGCTAGTTTAAAAATAGAAATAAAAAACACGTACCTCTGGTATCTGTGTGAAGCTGCAGGTCTCCTCTTCCTGGGGGGGGGCTTTCGATCTCCCCCCTGTCGTCTTCTGTCTTCAGGAGGGGGCCCGAAACCGGCCACCCCCCCCCCCCCCCCGTTTCCACCGCTGACAGTTCTCTGTGAAAGAAAAAAAAAAACAATGTAATTAACTCACCTCACCCCAATCCCTCCGCCGCGTCTTCTGCCCCCTGGGCTCCGCAGGCTTCAGGTGAGGACCCTCTTCCGGGTCTTCCGGGTCTCCCGGGTTTCCTGTCTACCTATACATATGTGGTACCGCTGTGACCGGGAGAAATTGAGATTTCACACGCAATAAGATTTTATTGACAAACTTACATTTTTCATTACAAAAAAAAACCACTACAAATTGTAAAAAATAGATTTTTTTTTATTTTTTTGCACATATTTCAACCAAACATATTGAGAATACACCTAAAAAATGACAAGACATTTCATGTTAAAGCCCAGACTCTGCTGAAAAAAACAATATATCATTTTCCTGGGAAATCCCTTCAAAAATTACATTTGAACATGGGGAGCGCATAATAGTGCAAAATAGTCTGGCAACAAAGGGTGACAAAAACTCCAGGTAGGCTGGCAATTAAAGGGTTAATCCTGAAAATCATCTCAAATGCCCAGGTTGGATTTGTCCCAGGGGCCTGGGGCAACACTATAAAGATAGATATTCAATGCTGGGCCCAAAAGCATAAAGTAGAAACTATCTATTAATCAACAGATGCTTCAAAAGCATTTGATAGTGTTAGTTGGGCCTGGATCAGGCAGGCCTTGCTCTACCTGATACTGGGCCCACAGATGTTGAATAGAGTAATGGCTCTAGAGGTCCTGAAAGCTTTTTGACCTCTAACAGCTCACACCAGAGGTGTCCTCTTTCTCCTCTGAGTTTTAATTTATCATTACAATGTTTCTAAGTACTGTTATTGAACATACTGACATTCATTGAATGAAGATCGGCCATGAAGAATATACATGCTTTCGCCGATGATATGTTGTTTTGTGTGACACAGCCACTCACAGCGCTATCAAATCTTCTAACTCGGAATTCAAAGATTTACCTAATCTAGAGATTAACTATAGTATCAGCTGCCATAAATATATCCACCAATGCAAATATGATAAATGATTACATACAAACTTTTGGTTTGACTGGCAACCAAGATCAATAAAATATTTGGGGATACAGAATCCAGCAGATCCAAAGCTGAACTATGCACCATTGTATGCTCAGCGGATAGCGGTGTTTAAGTCAATTGTTTTTTCCAATTTTTCTCCAAAAGTGGTTTTGTAAAAAATGTTATGGGTTATTTTCACAATACATATGGGAGATTAAAAATCTGCATGGTCCCAGACCTTGCATTATATTATAAAGCTGGATGTGTTCAACGTTTAATTGAATGGCATATCAAAGCTAATAAAAACTAGTTAAAATTGAGAGAGCAATTATGAGATATGATATCTCAGAAATAATTTGGAATAAGTGCTTTCTCGAAGGGGTCTGCACAGTGGATCACCCATTTCTGGGGAAACAATTTCCCTCCTTAGATTAATAGGCAAAGAAAATAAGATCCTACATACCCCAGGCTCGCTGACCCCGGTGAAAAACAATGCGAAGTTTAAACCTGGAAGGTAACTTCTTGCGTGGCTGGACTAGAAGCTTAACCCACTTTTTCAAAGGTAGTACTAGATCTTTGGAAGTCAACAAGCTTAATAGAAACATCAAATATATGCAAGTTAGAGTCTTTTTAAAGATTCAAGGTTCAGATACATGGCATACACTCACCCCAGTGGAGATACCATGCCTGGGTCATAGTCCAAACAACCATCTGTTGGCCTGGGCTCATAAACTGTTGAGAGAAAACAAGATGAGGCTCAACCCATGTTGGGACGGAGACAATGGGAGGAAAATGTTAGTGAAAAGATTAGTGGGGGAAAATGGCTGAGGACATGGAGGTTCACCCATAAGTCCTCAAATAATAATATATTTAGAGAACTAAATTGCAAGATTGTATCCCAGTGGTATAAGACCCCAGTATTATTGCACCAGGTCTTTCCTCAGGTATCAGATGTATGCTGGAGATCTGAAGGAGCAAATGGAACATTCAACCATATACAGTGGGAGTGCCAAAAAATTAGAGCAATGTGGGAGACCACTGAAGAATTGATCAGGGTCTATCAGTCTATTGTAAGTTAGACTTGTGGATCGGGCTTCTAAGTAGCTTATCATTGCATGTATCGTTGCATATCATTTGCTAACATACATTTTAAACATGGCTAAATTGTTGATTGCTAGGAAATGGCATTCTGGGGATGTTGCCTCTCGAATAGAGATATTACAGCAAATAGGATATACAGCGGAAATAGAATCGACTATGGCAATCAAAGAAGACTACATTAGATATTATACATATCTACAGGTAGGATGGCAGGAATATGTAGGAGGTTGGGGGAATGGGTGGATGTGAAGCTGAAGGAGGGAGTTTAAGTTTATGCTTAAGTTTAAAAATATAATCTCTATTTTCTCCTCTTTCCTGTTTCTCTTTTTCTCTTTTCTCCTTTTTGCTTTGCTGTTCATAAAGAACAGCACTCGAGTCAACTGTTATGGGGGGGGGGGCTCTTATGGGGAGGGTTAGGGTGAGGGTTGGGGCTGGGGAGATAAAAAGACAGGGGTATACTTAGGTAAAAAATGAATGAAAAGTGGAAACGTTCTTCCTTCAAGGTTAATACTAAATGCATGTATTGTGAACAAGAAAGATAAGCAAAAGCTTCATGTATAGTTGCTCATATGTATTAGAAACTTGTAAAATAAGATGGCTTCACCTCTGAAGATGCCCTCACCTCTGTACCAAAACTGTTTTCTAAATAAAGATTGATAGAAAAAAAAAATAGCCTAGCCAGCTCGAGAAATTTAAAGTGATAGTACACCACATTTTCAAAAGAGAATTTCCATCAACCGTTTTTTTCTTGTTGAAGGTTTTTTCCACTAAGCCATCTTTTGCAAAGCATAAAGACTATAACTATAGTTATAACTATAAGATTTCCATTAAAGTGCTTTTTATTGTCTGCTTTAATGTTTTAATGTTTGCATTAACCATTGAGTCGTCATTTCTTATTTGAGTATCTGTTATGTGCACTGCCAAGTGGGGTGTCACCACAGTTTTAGGCAGAGGCTAAATCCCGAAACGTAATAAAGATCCACCCACAGATTACATTGGGAAAATAATTACTAGCCCTATGATCCTTTAGGGTGAGCTGTTTGTACTGCTTTTTGTGATTTAAGTCCACCTACACAAGTGCTTAGAGCAGGAGTGCCAAACTAGTGTTTTGGCGTGACACACAGTCTACCTTTTTCATTTTTCTAGCCTACAGTGGTTAACGATAAATAAAACAAGATTAACATGATTCATTTGTAGGTAAGTGGTACTAAATGTGTTTTCTGGTTTGTCTGTTCCCAAAGCAATAAAAAATGCAAAAAAAAAAAAACCAATAAAAATAAGTATTTTGTATTGCTATTAGTAAACTGCAGCTCCAGTGTCATCCCTTGAGATTGACATACCTGCCTTAGAGTGGGGTTCACCACCTTTCTTCATAAAAGATTCCCATTCACCAGTAATGGCCAGGAGCCACATTTGACATGAAGTAATCATAGAAGCCATTTGACCCTTTTAGAACAGGAAAATATTTCAAATAACAGTGTAGTGAACTACTTAGAGACATTAAACTTGACAGTTCAGTGTGCATGCAAAACTGCGTCTGCCACCAAAACACAATATAAACAGTGGATCCCTCTGCCCCATAAAATGCTGGCCCCATACAAGTGAGTCACCCAGCCTGAAAAAGACAGCATAGAAAACCATACACCTTGCAGGGAGGCTGGTAAATCAAGTTGAGCGCTGAAAGCTGAAAGGGAAAGCTCACGTCAGGTGCCATATACCTTGACAGGTGCTGCGGTAGTGACAGCAGGTAAGAGGTTATCCATTTGTGCCTCAAATGGCACCCCTGATCTGTGATTTATGAAGTGGACTTTACCTTTAAGCCCATGCATGGCACTGGCAATGCCCAGGCTTGGTTCCATGTAACCCCCAGCCTCAACAGCATGCTAAGCTTACCTTAAGTGGTCCCACACATTTTCTAAATAATGGCTGGGGGGCATAATTGTGACAGTCTTGGGGGGGCATCCAGATTGCTTGGGATACCCTCCTGACGCGTTTCACCTGTCGGCTTCTTCAGCGTGCTTAGTGGCCTGTTGTAGGTGCAGGATGACATTGTACAATGTTACAGGTATTGTATGATGATTCGCAAAATATATAATATAATCAATTGTACATAAGCTGTACTTACAGGTTATACTTGTCATATTATATATATATTATATATTTTGGGAATCATCATACAATACCTGTAACATTGTACCATGTCATCCTGCACCTACAACAGGCCACCAAGCACGCTGAAGAAGCCGACAGGCGAAACGTGTCAGGAGGGTATCCCAACTGGCCAAGGCGAATCGCAAAATTTTAAGACCATACCCAGCTTAAGCAGCACTCCGCATTCTGCAGCAACAACAGGCATCAATTGACAAGTATAACCTGCCACTAAGCACACTGAAGACGCCGACAGGCGAAACGCGTCTATGCACCACATACTTGCTACAAACGAGGGCCTGCACCCTTGCTACAAACTGAGCCTTTTGACCTAACAAGATGCTACAAACTTGGGAATAATCCCATCAACACCCTCAATAAGAAAAGGACTTTACGGTATATCCGTTACCCGGGCATATGTATGGTTATAATGTCTGTATAAAATTTATTTTCTGTATATATGTAAATAAATAATCTGCACAATTAATAAATTAGGCATTTTTCAAAAAAGACATAAGGAATATACTGCCTCTAATTGCAAGTAAACTGGTGCTTGGGAGCCCCTGACTAAATCCACTGGAAGGATCCAAATACACCCATTCAGTGGACAGTGACTCCCAAATAAAAGAAAAAAATCTTTACCCCCTCAGCCTACATTGGGAGATTACCTAAATTCAAAAATGACTCAAAGTACTTTAAACCCCACTTCAAGTACATTCTATTTTGAAGGTCTGGTTGATTATGAACATTTTTTAGAGTGTCCTTTACCCTGAATTTGTGGAACAAGAATTATTTCAACCTTAATTTTTTGCTACAACTTAAACCGCTTTATTCATTCTAACTTAGGAGCAGGTCCGGGTACACTGCTGCCTCTGTTGCATATGTTCTACTGACCATGTTTGCCTACTTGAAATCACTACGCTTTTTTTTTGCATTAGTCAATAAATGTAACAAGAAGTGACAGCAGTTTCTTACTCACTATTAGCTTTGAGGTGCAATGGGGACATCAAAGGTATTTTACAGAAAGAACCTTTTTTATGATAATTAGGTTATATGTGTTAAAAGCTTTGCCAAGAAGAATAAACAAATTTGTTAAATTGTTTTAGGGAAAGCCATAAAAACTTGTTTGCTCTCCTGGCTTAAGGGAATCTGATTGAACTTGAGTCCAAGTGTGTTGGGAACTACCATGACAAGCCAAAAATTAAAACATTATTACAGGAGAAGGAAGAGCATTTTATTGGCAATTTAATGGAGGCAGTGCTTCTAAAGCCAGCTTAATCCCCTGTTCACACTATTACAATTCATTAATAAGGTCTTCTCTACAGACCATGCAAGTATTTGGTACCTGTTCATTTAAAACATGCCCTTGAACTAAAAAGGCAAATAAATGAAAGGTTCCTGGAGAGATTCAAAGAGGTAAAAGTATTCATCCCTACACAATATGATTGGGGTAGCATATTCAGCATGTATATAACTATATAAATGGCCCATATTATTAGTTCCAAGAAAAAAATATTTACCTAGTACACATTCCAGCCCTGGTATCGGCACTTCAGTTTCTCGCAGGAAGGGGTGTACAGCCGAGGTTCCCATAAAGAATTATAGGTGCCTTGGGCTGGCCTTGTACTATGAACACACCTCCTTGAGGCCGGAAATGCAACATTTGATGTCAGATACCAGGATTGCAGGAGTGTGATTGATGTTGTGGGGGCCGGTATAAGGTAAGCAGGGGAGACCTGTGCTTTAATGGCAACCCCGACATGATATCCCATAAGTCCAGAGAAGTCCCCTTTTATAAAGCTTAGATAGTGTTCTATACTAGGATATCTTTTGACCCAAGCTCATCCACCCCTCCCATCACTCACCTCTTCATGCACTAGGTCCTGGAGTGGCAACAAGATCACTGTTTGGACACTCCTCGTGTTCACGTGGCTTAGACTTGGTAGTGTGGGAGCTGCCTTCCATTGCTGAGGTCCCAGCTGGCACTGGGACACTTGCGAAGTTCCCAGCTGTGTACACTGCACACTCATTGATTCTCTATTGGCTTTGCACACAGTGAGGGGGCCTGTCATTTTGAACATTTTGAACTGCATCAATTACTTACCTACATTGACTTGGCACAGCATACAATTGTGTGGAGGCATTAGCCCCTCAATATCGCCGGCTGGTAGTGTGAGGTGTGTATGGTTGGCAACCTGTGCTTTTTTAAGTCCAGACAATGTTAATTTTTATCTCCCCTTAATTTTTAATCCCCCCCCCCAATTCCCACAGGCAGTGTGGCATTCCCCCCCCCCCCCATTCCCACAGGCAGTATGGAATTCCCACCTCACATTCCCCATATAGAAAGTGTGGAACCCTCCCTCCCATTCACATAAGCTGTGTGACATCCCCCCTCCCATTCCCACAGGCAGTGTGGCATTCCCCCCCCCCCATTCCCACAGGCAGTATGGAATTCCCACCTCACATTCCCCATATAGAAAGTGTGGAACCTTCCCTCCCATTCACATAAGCTGTGTGACATCCCCCCTCCCATTCCTATAGGCAGTGTGGCATCCCCCTTACCATTCCCATAGGCAGTGTGGCATCCCCCATCCCATTTCCATAGGCAGTGTGGAATCCCCCCATCCATTCCCATAGGAAATGTGGCATCCCCCTTCTCATTCCCATAGGCAGTGTGGCATCCCCTTACCATTCCCCATAGGCAAAAGATAAAAAAAGTAAACTCACACTTTCTGAATCCTGGCCAATGTCCCTGCCGTTCGTGATGTCCACACTGCTTCTTCTCCTGTGGTGCCTTCATAAACAGGGCAAACACTCGGCTCTGTACAACGGGTAGGCGTGGCTGACGCTCAAGGTTCAATCAGGAAATCCATACAACTGAAGAACCAAGATGACGTCTTGTGTTGCAAATCAGACTCAGGTCGAAGGCTAATTCCAAACTGGTTTACCAAAACTGGACTTTATTAAATGCCTTCCCATAATACCCACAGCAACCAATTAGCAGCCAGTGAGTCACAATAGAGAAGCTTGTCCTCCATCTTACATGCCCACATTCAGACCCAAAGTTATGTACAGTAAGTACCTGGACTGGCCTTTCTCTTGTATTTTAGATCATTGCTGATAGAAGGCGTAAGATAACAGGGGTCATACTAGTCATCTGGGAAAACAAGGTTCACCTCCTGTGAATTGCAGCCTGCATCTCAGTGAGCTTTTTCATTTTAACAAACAAGTACAATAAAAAAAATGTGTTTTATTTTATCAATTCACTGATATCACTTTATCAATATCACTTTATACAATTCACTGAGATGCAGGTTGCAGTTCAGATCACAAGGCACACCTGAATTACACCTTGTTTCACCAAATATTTAGCATGACCCTCCCTGATGTGTGTTGTACTGTGAAAAACAGAATGATGGCAGAAACCAAAGCTCCTGTACTCTTGGAACCAGCTACGTACATAAAAATATCCTGGGCCAAATGCTTCAAAAGATTTTTTGGCCCACGAGGTCTAAGGACTTGTTTGTGTCCTTCTTCAAAATGTTGTGTTGTAGGACTTTATAAAATATTTGTGTCTATACTCTAACCTTTGGGAGGGATTTATGTTAGGGGTGATCCCTGTAAGGACATGTTTCAGATTTGGGCCATCCAGATTTCTTAATATTTCAAAAGTTCAGCTAAACAAAGTACTATTCAAAATCACTGAGAGGTACACTGTAGCCTCACCACTATTAGAGCTAAAGAACCTTATTTTGGCACAGAATGAGGTGTTACAGCTCCAGCCAAGATCTGTTACCCCAGGTGGAGGGGGTGGTAAGTTAACATGATGAGTATAGTGCTGGAACACAGGTACATTGATTTCAGTTGCCTTTGTATTTTGGTGGGTGTGGGTAAACTCTTGGGCATTAGGTTACAAGAGATACTGTAAGTATTTTAAAAATAACTTTACTGTTTTCTGTTTTCCCATTTCAGAATAAATTAGCCCCTAAATAGCTCAGGAGGACTGCTGAGTTTAAGTAAGCATCCAAGGCTGGCTACACAGACCAATAAGAGACTGAAGAATGTTGGTGACTGCACAGTGAAATGAATGCTTTGAACCTGCTTACTAGTTCCAGATGTGCGTGAGTGCCATGCTGTGACTTGATGAGCCTTGTTATCTAAAGGGCGCTTATGTCAGGAGACACAAAATTCCCTTTCATACCCATAAAAAAAGTAAAAAGTACACTGCAATCAGGAGACTCAATAAACAGTTTAAATACAGTGTGATGAGGAAAAAGATATTCTGAAGTTTCTATTTTACAAGAAGCTCTAAGCACGGGCTAATCTGTCCAAGCGGCTGTTTAGCAGTAAAAATGCTTACTGTGCGTGGGCTTAGAGAATATATATGAAGCAAATAATTATAAGTCTTAGCTAGATGGATGCATAATGGATATGTTTGAGTAAAACAAAAAAAAATCCTTTACTTCAAGATATAATTGAATTATTATATTATTCTAGTCTAGTCTTTTGAGTTGCTTCAAAAATGTCCCTGGGGAACTGATGCTAGCTATTGTTTAAAGATGGTTATTGAGAATGATACCCGTAGTAAGAAAATTCTCTGCAAATATACAATGGTAAATCCAATATGTGACTTAAAATGTTAACCACAGCTAATCCGTTCTTACTAAAAAGGTAATTTATTAAACTGTGACAAACTCTCCATCTTTTGTGAATGAGCTTGTTGACTAAGGCTTGAATTTTGAGGACACTAGAGGATATATTATATGTTGGTCTACGCTATCAGGTGATGTTTCAGTCTCTCCACAATAAAGCAAAAATATAATCCCTCTTGTTTCTTTAAAAATCTAAATAAAATCAAATACATAGTAGTTACTAATATTACTAAGAGATCAGTAATTTTTTTTGTTCTACTCTGGGCAAAAATTGGTTAAACTTTTATGCTATTTTTCTAAAGCATTGCCTTGGTTTCAAGCAAATGATAGGTCGGGCACCAATGACTAAAGAATCAGGTTGCATTAACGGGCATTCATTCGAAAGGAGGCAACTAATCATTAGCCACCTTTGTAGCAACTTGAAGTGTTCCCTCAGACCTTAGACAAGGGCAGTGCCAGGGAGAATGAGGCTCCCTGCTTACCTTATACATACTGCTGTACTGTTAATTGCCCTCCTGCAACCCCAGTATGTGAAGTGAAGAACCACACGTTTTTTGGCATACAGGTGATAAGACTGGGGCTCCCATTATTCTCAATGGGCACCTCCGAACATACTCATACACCTACAGGCCCCAAAATGGAAGTGGTGCCCCAGGCTTCACATACCATGGCTGAAAATGAGCAATAAGCAGCACAGGAAAAAATGTAAGATAAGCAAGCGAACCTCTTGCTCTTACCCCCCCCCCCCCCCCCGAACTGAGGTCTGCAGGAGAGTCCACGAAAGTAGACTTTCCCTTCAACAATACTCATCAGCATCAAATAGGCCTAATTACAACATTTATAGGGAGAGCTTTCTACAGGAACCACCAATATGTAATTTTTTTGTGGATCTCCATAGCCAAGTTGTATTATGTATTCCAAATGAGACATAACAGTTCCAGGTTATTATAATTTGAAAACAAGTGTTATGATAAAACCACAGCGGGCTGTGGAAAGGTAGCCAAGAATGTTTTTAAATATGACTTACTCTTAATCCAAACAGGTGCTTAGGCAATAATTCTTCACTGAGAGGGGAGGAAAGGGGGGGAAGCCAGTTTGAGCTGAAGAAGTTGCAGCCTGCTCAAGGAACCCGGCGTGCTGGCTCAGCATCCTACCCGAGAACAGGCCACGCCCTCAATTCACACTTCTCACCGGGCCAGTGTGGGTGCAAGTTACGGGCCTCCGTTAAGTGACTGTGCAAAAGCAGGAGAGAGGTATTTCCTATGGAACAAATAGGGCAGGATGCTGCAGAGTGGTGAGCCAGCACACTGGGTCGCTTGAGCAGGCTGCTACCTAGTCATAATGTGGAACTGTTATGTCCCATTTGGAATAGCTAATATACTTTGGATCTAGCAGGTGGTCTGCCTGCAGCTGGAGAACTTGGAGCGACCTAACCCTTTACCTTCCACTATTTTCAGTTTCTCAATAGCCAGCAGTATGAGTAATAAAAGAAGAAAAAAGACACCTTCACCCCAAATCCAGTTGGCAAAGTGGCAAATCCAGCTGCACCCACCGCCATCTTCGAAAATCCCGGCCATAGCTCTCTGCATCGCACACGCTTCCACCCATTCACTTGAGTGAGTCGCCTCTCAGTGGCTGTCCGGGAACTTGGTCCTAGTAACTTTATTGCCAGTCTAGTGGGTCTAAAAAACACTAGCATTCTGGGACGTCAACACTGTTACCTCATTTGGAAACAGGAGGAACAATAGAAATAATAAAATAAGACAGTTTTATGCTATACTTTAATTCTATCCATAATCAGCGACCAATAAAATGGCCTTATTCAAAATAGATTGAAGGGATACCAGTCTGTTTGCTGGTAGAACACATAGGAGAATGTTGCAGAAGCCTATTCTGGATAAAATCAGGGCTTGCACACGATTTTTAGTGCCAGACATCAGGAAGAGACTGATGTGGGAGGTGGCTAGGGGCAGGCAACTGTAGAGGGTAATGGGGAGAAATACAATTTATTAAACTTCTTCTTTGCTTCCATATTCACAGAGGAATGTGATGTGCCAGGTGAAATGTAGAGAAATAACCCAAATTTTCCATTAGTTGTCACCTGTCTAACCAAGAAAGGAATGCAGCACCACCTTAAAACAGATTAAAATAGGTACATCCCTGGGGTAAAATGGCATTCAACCTATGTTTAAGAGAATTATGTACAGCAATAGACAAACCATTATTTTTAATATTTGTAGATTCAGTAATGAAGGGGCTTTTCCACAGAATTGGTGCTTAGCAAATGTGGTGCCAATATTGAAAAAAGGGTCTATAGCTCTCTACATCGCACACGCTTCCGCCCATTCACTTGAGTGAGTCGCCTCTCAGTGGCTGTCTGGGAACTTGGTCCTAGTAACTCTATTGCTAGTCTAGTGGGTCTAAAAACACTAGCATTCTGGGACGTCAACACTGTTACCTCATTTGGAAACAGGAGGAACAATATGTAAAAAGAGTATTTTCTTGAAAGGCTAAAACATGGTGAAATGGCATCCATCTAGCCCCTCAGTATGTTGATTTGGGATATGCATCCTCAGTTAATGCCCAAGTAATGCCCATAATACCACCAGCACCACCCTCTCTGCCCACTGATTGTGATCTTTAGTTATTTCCATGTTCCATGTGACCAAAAATAGGCCACCCAGCAGTGGTCACCATTCGTCACATAGGTAGTACGTGCAACTGTGCCACTGTGGAGAAGAACATTTCCAGCCAAAATGTTATACGTTTCTGAAGGGTTACTATGTGGCAGGTGTGCTAAAGTGGAATGCTCAGAAGGGTGCTACACAGTGACATTTGGGTTTAGGTCTGCCTAAAGGGATTATGAATATAAATGTATAAACTGGTGTCGCCAACAGTTTGCAATATAATAAAAGCTTGCATACACTATGGTTACAAATCTGGCCCTGCTTTAACTTCATTGTATGTACCAATAAATATTAAAAAGGATACACCACTTTTCTTTAAGGCCATTTTATTGGTCGCTGATTCTGGATAGAATTAAAGTATAGCATAAAAATCTGGCTTTAATTATTTCTACAGTGCAGTTCTGCGCATATCATGTTGATTTTGCAGCCCTTAGCTTTTAACACAGCTTTAGAGATAATGCATTTTCCCTTCATTTATAGCCTTCCACCCTCTTGACCTTTAGATATTTTTTAGCTGCATTTAGAATTCAAAGAGAAGATGCCATCAGTAAGTAACCAAAGCAGGAGATATTCATAATTGCCGAGGCCAGTAGTTCAGCTTGTGAGTGTGCAGCAGGGCTAAATAAACAATTTAGATATAACCATAAGCCATTTTAAACACACTGAGGATTGGACTCTATGATATTTAAGTCATTAACAAATACTGTATAGGTTCAAGCAGGGGTTACGCTCATCCAAACCTCCATGTTGCTTTCCCTTCCTTCCAGTTATATAAGCTTTAAAAATTAATCCAATTAACAAAAAGTATGGAATATGCAGATCATAAAAGCTGAACAAAACAATTATGCTTGTGCTTATTCGGCATTTCATCAATGACATTTCAAAAATGGATAAAATATTTGCTATAGCCACACCGGAAACTGCAATTGGCCATCGGTGATCACATGGGTCTGCAACCCATAAGAGGAACAAGGATGAGGTGAGTCCCAGGGTGCAGGTTTGGTGGGTTGCATGAGGAAAAGTTCATAATATGACAGAGGGAGGGACCTAGATGAGCCTCCTAAATATTGTGCTTTGAGTATATAATGTCTACTTTTCCTGCAGTATTAACATCAGGGGTGATGTTAGGTGGGGAATTCGTATGAGTGGAGGATTTTTTTTGTCCTACTTATGTATGCTCCTTTGTGATGACTTAAAGTGAAATAAATAGATAAACTCAGCCCCATTAAATGGTAAAGGGTGGGGGGGGGGCAGCTTGGGGGTGTGGCTTATCTGAAGACTTTTGAGAAATAAATATCTGCGTTTAAGCAGGTGAAGTCCTGTTGAATGTGGCAAAAGTTGCATGTGACATAATGCACAAATAAGCATTGATGCTGCCTGACACTAGGAATGAGGGCCCTGGCTTTGGAAGCTTACAATCCAAATGATAAGAGCGGAGACAAATGGTAGGTCACAAATAGAATGTACTAAGCACAGTGGCAAGACTGGAGTGAGAAGGCTGAAAGGCTTGTATTGAGCTGTGAGTTATATCAGGAAAGGGCATGGGGTGCAAAATGTGGCATCCTGAAGGCTAGAGTGGGAGGAGGTAATCAAGGATGAGGACAGGAGGAGGTCCTGGTTAGAGCAGAGACTGTGTCTGGTATTTTTTGATAAGTGAATAGAACTTTGTTGATTAAGGTCAGCATTCTCTTAGATATAGGAAACAAATGGAGGGAATGACAATGGGGAGCCGCACTGGAGCAGCAACAAGAGAAATGGATAAGGTGAGGAGCATCATTCAAAATAGATTGAAGGGATACCAGTCTGTTTGCTGGTAGAACACATAGGAGAATGTTGCAGAAGCCTAGTCTGGATAAAATCAGGGCTTGCACAAGATTTTTAGTGCCAGACATCAGGAAGAGACTGATGTGGGAGGTGGCTAGGGGCAGGCAACTGTAGAGGGGAATGGGGAGAAATACAATTTATTAAACTTCTTCTTTGCTTCCATATTCACAGAGGAATGTGATGTGCCAGATGAAATGTAGAGAAATAACCCAAATTTTCCATTAGTTGTCACCTGTCTAACCAAGAAAGAAATGCAGCACCACCTTAAAACAGATTAAAATATGTACATCCCTGGGGTAAAATGGAATTCAACCTATGTTTAAGAGAATTATGTACAGGAATAGACAAACCATTATTTTTAATATTTGTAGATTCAATAATGAAGGGGCCTTTCCACAGAATTGGTGCTTAGCAAATGTGGTGCCAATATTTAAAAAAGGGTATAAAGGGGGACTTGACAACTAATGTGATTTACTGTGAAGAGATGATATCCTGGAGTATCTCAGTAAAAATTACGTTATTTATAGGGTATTGTTCCTGCCAAACCTGATCAGCTTTTATGAAAAAGACTGGATGAGGGGGCGTCATACATCTTGACTTTTCTAGAGCATTTGGTACTGTGCCATATAAAAGATGTGCGGTACTAAAGATGAATACTTGGACTGGGGGAAACGTGTGTATATGGGTGAGTAATTGGCTTAATAATCCAATAAATCGCCTTTACTAGAGTACCACAAGGGTCAGTTCTGGGCCCAGTTCTCTTCAGTATATATATTAATGACATTTGCAATTGATTAGATAGTAAAGAATCAATCTTTGCAGATGATACTAAACAGATTTAGATAAATTGGAGGCATGGGTAGTGAAATTGCAAATTAGATTTAATACAGATAAATGTAAAGTTATGCACATGGGAAGGAGCAATTTGCACCATGAAATAAGAAAATGCTTGGTAAAACTACAATAGAAATGGATCTAGGGGTTAATAATAAGCTAAACTGTAGTGAACAATGCCGGGCAGCAGCTGCCAAGACAAGAGGGGTATAGGTGCCCATTACCATAGCATCATTTTACAGCTCTCAAGTCAATGGTCAGCCCCATATGGAATACTGTGTACAGTTCTGGGTACCAGTGCATAAGAAGGACATATCACGACTGGAAAGACTTCAAAGGTGGGCCCCTAAATTAATGCACATGTAAATGGATACTAGAGTATCCTAAAAGATGGATTTGTTTAGTTTAGAAAAGAGATGCCTGAGGAGTGATCTAAAAACCATGTACTGAATAATTATATCAGAGGGCAATACAAAGATCTGTCCCATGATCTATTTATACCCCAGACTGTGACTATAACCCCATGTCATCCACTAAGGCATTAAGGTTAGATGAAAGATGCTTCCTCCACCGAAATATGAGGCATTTTCTCTGTAAGAGCAGTGAGACAATGAAACTCGTTACCAGAGGAGGTAGAAGATTACACTAAAAGTGGCCTGGATGCCTTCCTTGCATGTAATAACATCATCAGCTATAGCTAATTGACGACTGGGAGATACAGTATATACAGGTGGAACTGGATGAGCTAAAGTCTTTATTCAGCCTAGTATTATGTTACTATATTACAATGTACTGAGTTGGTTGCAGGAGTGACTGAATGTGGGGTGTGAATGAGAGAGAGAAGTCCAGAATAACACAAGACAACATACTTGGGGAGTCACAGTGATTGTGAAGTTGTTGGCTTATTTTGTGTAACAGAGCCAAGCAAAGAACTAAGTGTCCTAAAATCCTTTTTACCAGTTCACTAAAAGCTCTGCCTATCCTCATCTTGGACAGAGGAGAAGGCATTGCCTGTCCCCACCCAGCTCATCTCTAGATTTCAGACATGCAATCTAAAGCTGTATTTTGGAAACTATGGTCAGATGCTGAGGGATGCAATTGGCAGCTCTGCGTATCCCATGTTTACAAAGTTGTTAGTGATGGAGTACTCTGTAGAAATACTGCTTTGTTTACATCCATACTCCTGGTAGTTGTCTACCAGAAAAAAGAGGGAGATAAATCAAAGAAAATCACTACTCTAAATATTTAAAACACCATGTTTGCTTGGTAGGAAAATAACATACTATTTAGCCTTTGAAGTGCATTTGCAGCTCATCATTTTGCATTTCAAAATGCCTTTTACCACTTTCAGCATTCAGGTCTTCCCAAAGTTGAATCCCAATAAAGTCTATCGAAGAGAGAAATTCAGCTAAACAACTTATTTTATAAAAATGTTGAACCTCCCCTGAGGCTACCAGCTAGTGCACCTGGGCATAGAGACTGGTATCCTATCGTCCAGCTGTGGTGGCATACCAGCTCCTGTGCCACCTTATGGACACAGCTCCAGCACTCCTCTGAGGGGACCCAGACCAAATGATTTCCTTTAAATTTCCTGGTTATTGTTTAAAAACATGCCCCCCCCCAGGACTTCCAGCTAGTGTACAATGTATAGAGACTGGTATCCCAATGGCTCAGAAGTCTAAAATCAGCCTCCATGTGCAGAGTTATACAAGCATCCCTGGAACAACAGCCCTTGTATCCAAAAGGGAGTGCAGATAATCAGGCAAAGGTATTGGCAAGCCATCCGCTCTTTGATCTGGTATTGGAACTTATTGTCAGTTCATGAGTAGCATCAAAAAATGGAATACCATTCCCCCTTGTGAAAACAGTTAAAGCAGACCACCAGTCAAAAAAGAAAGTTTAGTCAATTGTTCCCCACCTCCCTCTGATGATCAGTGAAGTAACCTGTTTGCACAGGTTTAACCTCAAACAGATATTGTGGAATAGCATGAAAATTATGCACTCCTGAACAACATGGGGGCTGCCATCTTGCTGCAGAGCTGACTGTTCTGCTTACACATGGGAATGAGGGGGTGTCAGCAACACCCTACACCAAATTGAGAGATATATGGCTCAGAAACAAGGGGCAGCTTGCCTGTCATTTACCCACCACACCAAATATACAGCTAATGTAGCAAAGGAAAGGAAATCTGTGTGAGGAAGATGGTGTTACAATGTATCTCTGTGGCATTGTCTTAATACAATGTATTTAAAAGCTACAATACAATGGATATATTGTACAGTGGATACAATGTATTTAAACTATTTCAGCTGTGAGCAGAGCAACGATGAGTCATTACAGCTGATAGCTTACTACATCTAGCTAGAAATAAGGGATTGCACAGAGCATTGAGGCAATTTTGACTGTGGGACTTTTTCAGAAACAGGTTTCTCATGTGTGTGACAAGATAGCCTCTGCCATGCAGTTTAGAAGCACAGAATCTGCATGCTATTGCACAACATCTGCATGGAGTTAAGCTCTCTTGATTAACTTATGCCACTGATTGCCAGAGGGGGGATTTAGGGGAGCAAATTTCTAAGCTTTGATTTTTTAGACTGGAGGTCCATTTTAATAGTTAAAATAGTTTGGTTTAATGAAGAAAAACAAATAAAATGTGATTTTTAGTTTTGGTGTCTTCAGGATTGGTTTACAGTTTTTTTCTCCCATTGCCCCCTCCCGTCCAAGCAGCATGAACACTTGACTTGGAAACACAAATCTAAGCTATATCAACTTGATGGTGCCCATAGGCCCGGGCACTTTAATATCACTACTGTTCTGTGAAATATTGAATACTTACAATATGTTACAGATGATACACTAACCTTAAGCTATGTACCGTAAAGCAAAATGGAGAAATAAGGGTAACTGGTTCTCGTACAAATAGGAAACTTATTTTAGGCTTTATTTACCATTTTAGACTCAACAATGATAGGTTGCTACTGCATATGAAAGCAATTATGTAATATTAGAAATTGCTTCTTCTACAATTTATTACTAGCCTTTGGAAAGTGATGAGAAATGGCTACATGTATTTCTTCATGTAGCATAGTAATTTATTATCTGATGCAAATGTGTATTAAATTTAGTATATCTGAGAGTTCCAAGGGAGTAGTGATATTGGTGTATTTATAGGGTTTTATGCTAAGCCATTAAAATATTTTCAAATAAGTCTTTAAATATTGTATTTTTTCTACCTGTTTAATACCATATGTTGGAAAAGTGTCATGGAAAAAAATGTACAAACTGACAACTGACAACAGCGTGTCCTATGGAAGTTCATTTGTCATCTGCTAAGAGACAAATAAATCACAGTTGTGTGTCCTAATAAAAATATAAATTACCTTTGCAGGTTTGATTCTGGCTGGATGGTTGTTATAAATGTGTACTGAACAGTTATGATCCTTGGTATGTGAATAAATCAAATCCTGCAAAATTTTGTGTTAAAAACCTCTAAAGGCCAGAGGTCAAAATAAAGCATCATTGTCTTATCTGCCAGACAATTGATCTCTACTGGTCAGTTATACAAGTCAGAATGGCTTTGATTTTTAATTTTTTCTCCTGTTCTACAGCCATGCCTTACATTGTGTTCTCTAAATGTGAATGAGGGATGCTTTCTTTTCTGCCTTTTTTTATATCACTACTCAGCACTTTTATGCTGTTAGTGAACTTTGGAGTGAACTACAAAGCATAGCAAGCATAGCAAGAGAAAGGCAAGCAGAGAAAGCAGTAGCTATCCTGCATACACAGTTAATAGTGTGCCCCACATATGTGTTTGTGAAGGTAAAAAAATAGGGATGAGAAAAATAGGATAGAGGAAATGGGAAAGAAGGAAGAAGAAGAAACGCACACCAGAAGAGAGAAATAAAGGAAAGAAGAAAAAGAAGAATGAAAGAAAGAAATAAAGAGTCATCAGTTAATGAGATCTGCCTCCCCCCGACTCCTCCGGCTGTCAGCCGGGTGTGACACTCAGCTAATGCCAGTTCAGATCATTAATCCTTTGTATTTGATCCAGGGAACCCATGTCAAGGAGAATAACTCTTCCCTATGTGATAGAATGGAAGCAATCTTTGATCATTGATCATAATCCAGTCAATTTTCCGGTGCACTATCCCCAAGGGTATGTCCTGTTTTCACCACGAATTGACTATTGCTATCTTAGCAGCAAGTATTACAAAGCCTATGAACTTCTTAACATGCTTAGCCACTGGTAGAGAGACTCTGTGCAACAGAAAGAACCCAGGATTTAATGGGGCATCTACAAATAAATCCTTGGAAATCAAGTCCGCAATCTTTATCCAAAATGTATGAGCCACAGGACATGTCCACCAGATGTGGAACATATGGCCTTCAGTATCACAATTGCTAAAAGCTGCTGATGTTCCCGGACACGCCTTGGAGATCAGGTGTCTTATACCACTATATTAGTACTTTGTAGTGAGTTTCTATAAGGTTAGTATTAATGGAGGATTGTGCAGCTATGAAGATTATTTTATTCCACTCCTCCACGTTCATCTCCTCCCCCAAGTCTCTCTCCCATTTGCTTATGTAAGGGAGTTTCAAAGTGGATGTCACCAACCTTTAATAAATTATGGATAATGCCCCCTGTTTTCCCCAATGTTCGCCAGCAATAGTCTTCAAATAGCACACATTTAGTTATTGTGCCCATGGTTGCTTTTATTGTAGAAATAAAATGAAAGATCTTATGGGTTCTAATGATCTCCAAGTCTGGCATTTGGTATTTATCCCTTATCCCTGCTATAGATTTCATCCCCCTATCATCAATAAATACCTATGTGACGGAAACCCTTTTTGATCCACCATTTGAATTCCTGTGTCTTATTACCCGGGATGAATCTAGGGTTGCTATAAATTGGTGCCAGTGGTGTATGTGGGAACATGAGTTCATGGGTTAAATATATGTACTTAATCTGGACCAACAGTAAACAGTGGGATCTACTAGTGGTCTGAATAGAGGAGGTGTTGCTGAGTTTAGTGATGCTTTGCATTGTGGGTTATGTCAGAAAAGTCCAGGCAGCAGCACAGCTGGGATTCTGGGAAAGAAAGAAGCCTCCTGTGTGCTTCAAGATGGCCTTGACAAGGAGAAACAATCAGGAAGCTTTTCAGCTTTGGGTGGATGCAGGAGCAAATGTAAGTGCTGACAGTGTTTCAGTATCATGCATGCAAGGCTGTTGGCCTGGTCTCATGTTATCACCACAGTGCTGGTATTCAGACCACGGAGTAGCCTTTAAGAGAGATCACACAAGAAAGTCATCTCAATAGCATACTATGGGCACAACACCGTGCCTAAAGTGCTTTACATAGCTGTACAGATGTGACACTTTTGGCATTACTCGGTTTTATTTTATGTATGTGGATTTGGATTCCAGAGCCTAGATAATTCTTCTGGATTATCTAGAGAATGTACGTTTTTTTAATTTCATTTCAAGCCACAGTGGTCCCGCAGCAGGCTCTGAGCACAGCAGTGCATGCTCAAAACTCATAAAGCTGAGCCATAATTTGCCCTTTCCAGCATACCCCCTCCCTGAAATGGAACCTACCTACCTATGTTCCTCTCACTTCTACTTACCAACCCACAGCTTCACCTCTAATCATCTAACCTCTTCCTGCCTCTCCACTTCCAACCTCAACCCACATTGCGTTTAACCTCCTGACTCCCACTTCTTCCTCCCAATTTTTCCCCTCACCTAGCCTTACCTCATCACACCTCACCTCATCTTACCTCATCTCACATCACCTCACCTTTTCCTGCCTCACACCTGCCTCACCTCAGCCAACCTCACTTCTGATCACCTCACCTCTACCCATCTTTCATCTGCTTTCCTCTATTCACCTCTGCTCACTTTTTCCACCTAACCTCTGCTCTCCTCACCTCCAACTGCTTCTTCTCACCCCAGTGCTGCTTACCTCACATTTATGCATATCACCTGTACCCACATCTGCTCACCACTTCTCATCTCACTTACACACCATGACATCATAAAGTATAGTGTACATAGGAAAAATTTACAGTTTGGATCAACTTTAATGCCATTTAAAGCCTCTCAAAATTTAGTATTCTATTCTGCCATGTCTAACTGGAATAGGATGAGTGAGGGTAAGTATTGAGAGTTTTATATCCAATGCTGAGAATACCATAGAAATAAGTATATTAAAAGTAAAATGTACTATCGTGATAGTATAGTAAGGTGCCCTTATAGTGTCCAGAGAGGGGGATGATGGAATATGTCTCGAGGCCAGGCTGGCCAAGATGACTGTAGATTGCCATCTGAATCATTCTTAGTATAGCCCCAACACAGGCCGGCCACGGGGCCATTGCTGCTGTGAATACAGCAAGAAGAGGGCCCGAAGCATGGACTAGGTGAGAATATTTTTGATTTCTTTATGGTAATCGGTGTTAGCCCGGGCAAAGGGAAGTAGCGACTTTTCTATTGAACAGTATAGGACCACTTTAACTTGCTCTCAGGTCTATACAGATGTCCCTTATCCTCAGTTGAGGAGGACGAGCTGCACAAGTGATGCCAGAAGCAGGTCAGGAGAGTTAGGTGTGTTTCCTATGCTCCTTGTCTTCTTTCATCTTTGTCCAACACTGCTTTCTTCACCTAATATAAAGTCCATGGAAAGCAAATGAATGACTTATTTGAAGCCATCCGAAATACAATAAATGTAACTGTGCTTTTTTGGGAGAAATTACACATATGGAATTCTTTATAGCGAATTTATTACTGTAAAAATGAAACTGATTCTAAACAAACTCTCTGCAGAATATTTCCAATATAAACTAGGGTCAGACAGTTATGTAATTTTATAAAGGAGACAGACAGTTACTTATAAAGCAAGAAAAATAGTCTGAATCAACCTCCCTACACTTTAAGACCTAATGTGTCAGATTATATAGTATTTGAATGAAGGGTTCCCAAAGTCAACTGCTTCTCTGTGCTGTATATATATATCACATTTTTCGCCCTATAAGATGCACCTGCCTATAAGACGCACCCAGAATTTAGAGAAAAATTTTAAAAAAATATCCTGAACCAAATGGTGTGCTAAAATACTCCCTCCCAATCACCCTATTATAGACAGTGTGCAAAATTCCCCCAATCACACCATTACAAACCCCACATTAAAGGCAGTGAGTAGTATCCCACAATAAAGGCAGTGAGGGCATCCCAAATTACAGGCAGTGTGCGGGCATCCCAAGTGCAGGCATTGCGCGGGCATCCCAAATGCGGGCAGTGTGCGGGCATTCCAAATGCAGGCAATGTGCGGGCATCCCAATTACAGGCAGTGTGCAGGCATCCCAATTACAGGCAGTGTGTAGGCCTCCCAATTACAGGCAGTGTGTAGGCATCCCAAGTGCAGGCAGTGTGCGGGCTTCCCAAATGCAGGCAGTGTGCGGGTGTTCCAAATGAAGGCAGTGTGCGGGCATCCCAATTACAGGCAGTGTGCAGGCATCCCAATTACAGGCAGTGTGCGGGCATCCCAATTACAGGTAGTGCGCAGGCATCCCAATTACAGGCAGTGTGCAGGCATCCCAAATGCAGGCAGTGTGTGGGCATCCCAAGTGCAGGCAGTGTGCGGGCATCCCAAATGCAGGCAGTGTGCGGGCGTTCCAAATGAAGGTAGTGTGCGGGCATCCCAATTACAGGCAGTGTGTAGGCATCCCAAATCCAGGCAGTGTGTGGGCATCCCAAATGCAGGCAGTGTGTGGGCGTCCCAATGCAGGCATTCTGCGGGCATCCCAACTACAGGCAGTGTGCGGGCATCCCAATTACAGGCAGTGTGCAGGCATCCCAATTACAGGCAGTGTGAAGGCATCCCAAATGCAGGCAGTGTGTGGGCATCCCAAATGCAGGCAGTGTGTGGGCGTCCCAATGCAGGCATTCTGCGGGCATCCCAACTACAGGCAATGTGCGGGCATCCCAAATACAGGCAGTGTGCGGGCATCCCCAATACAGGCAGTGTGCGAGCATCCCAAATACACTTAAAAAACACACACACACACAGACTCTCACACACACACTCTCCTTACTGGCATCTGCCTCTGTAATCACCACTGCCGCTGCCACTACCCGGTCCCTTAGCTGCCGCTATCTGCCGCCTCACGCTCCCACTGGTTCCGACTTCTGTGTGGGCATGTCCTGTTACAGACCATGCCCCACACATTAGCCTGAATTAGGTCTCTTGGCACTTGGGGCAGCGGGCAGCAGATGCTTCAGGGACAACTGCTGAGGCAGAGGCAGCAGTGAGGGCAGCAGAAGTCGGTAATGTATATGTATGTGTGTGTGTCTTTGTATGTCGACGGGAGACGACTACTGAGGAGTGAGAGCTGGGAATGTACGTTTTTAAGTTTTTTTTTTCATTCGCGCTGACATTTTCCCCCCACACTTTTAGGGAAAATAAGTGTGTCTGCGTCTTATAGAACGAAAAATATGGTGTATATATACAGTGGCAGAAGTAGTAGAGGCAGAAGAAGGATAGTAGTGGCAACATGGATGTCTGGAGAAATTGGGGATTAAGAGGGGCAGATCTCGACTAGAACCGAATAGAAATAAATCACATGGCATAGCAGACAAAACATATCAACAGCCACTGATATGATAACATATCTAAAAGACTGCCAAAATGTTATAATCAATCACTGACATGATATTTATAAAATGATACCACTGTATGTGGCAAAACCGAGGATTAAAATATAGTGCTAGCTATGTACACATATTTGTATTGTGGCAGGATATAATGTTTTAGTGTGGAGAGCCTCTACAAATTGGTAAGGTAATTGTAAAACGTGGAGGCTTATTTATAAAGAGCATCGTTTAAAACATTTTGCTGGTATACGCGTCTGGAACGCCGACATCTTTATTTTTTTTAAATTTACTTAACTTTTTTTTTATTTATATTTTGGTGCTGTTATTTTCTCAGAATGGCGCCCCAAGTCACAGCATCCAATGTTAATTCAGCCTGAATTGTTGCACTAGGCATTGGCCGCCCTGTATCAGTGCCATTTAGAGCAGCATCAGTGAGCGCCACCTTGTACAACATCTTTCTCTTACATTATTTTTATTACGTTTTGCCTGTCATATCAAAATGTATATATAAAGTATTGCATAATGATATAGTCATTACTGTTGACAACATAAATATTTCAGTGTCTCAATATTGCAAGCAAAATAATCAAGACTTCCACACAAATTCAGAGGTATAGAGTGATATATAGGTGGGATAAAGAAAAGACAAGTGGAAAATGGGCGGCGGGAAATAGGCAGGTATTAGTGCTAGTTGTGAAAGGTTTGGGTGGCATATGCTCTCCATGGCTCCCAGTGTACTGCCATATTTAATCATTTTTGACACGCTAAAAAGATTGGTACTGTATATAACAGACGCTGGTCAGCGTTTTTCCTTTACAGTTGCAGGATATCATTACATTGTACAGCGCCATGGAAGATGATGGCGCTTTAGAAATAAACTTTAAGAATTGAATAAAGGGGGTGGGAGCAGCTCAATCACTATTATTTATACAAAATTATTATTATTATTCAGGGCCTAGGAACTAATTTACCACCCAGTTTAACCCTCTCATCAACTAAATATCAAGCAACAAACATGTCTAGCTATGTGGAAAGACAGAGATTTGGTTGCATATATCTGCAGATACATGTGGAAGCCACACTGCCTCGGCAAGGCACTCTGTGTTTAGTGTGGTCCCTACTCTTAATTCTGAGTCCCCAAAGTTGGGACATGCAATGCAGACAAATATCTGAGAGCTACTCACCTGGGAAGCAGTTCCCAGGCCCTGAATAATAATAATAATAATAATTTTGTATAAATAATAGTGATTGAGCTGCTCCCACCCACCTTTAAACTTTAAGAATTGCTGACAAATGACAGCCAAAACTTGACAGTTGGTGACATCTAAGTCCTACATTAATGGCAAGTCACCAATGCAATTTCCGTACAAATATTTTTTGGTTAATATTATTATGGGATCTAAACCTACAACACTACCATAAAAAGACCCAGCTACATTAGCGCTGTTTTTTGTTTGGTAAATAGGCCACTGAGTGACATTTATTGGTACTGATGCTTGAGACCTATTGAGACCTGGGGGTTTATTCATCAATGGATAGCGGCAGGAAGTGCCTTGTAAGTGGCAGGTTCTGTCATTCATTTTCTTCTCTTTAAAATTATTTTTTTTGTTTGTTTGTTTTTTTTATTAAAATAATCCCGTCACCTCTCCTGGCCTTGATTTTAGTATTTTTGGAAACATTTTGGTTATTTAATATTTTTATGTAGAATTGTCATTGCAGGTCTGGCATTAAAGTGTTAATGTCATAATGTTATAACAATGTCATTCCATATGTTATCGCTTGGTTAATAGTGGATAAACATTAGAAAACAGACTTTAATCACACAGCTATGGGCTACAGCGACCCAATTTTGAGCGCCGAAGCTGTGTGAGACTGTTTTCTTGATGATTATGGTGTGAGTCGGTCCCACTGAGCAGTCGCTACATTTGCTCGCATATAGCGCTGTACTGGCATTAGAGCAACCAACATACATCAAATTCATCAATGCTGGCCAGGTTACTACAGCGACTGAGGCGCTCTGTAATAGCGACTCACGGCTGATCAGAGCGACCACTAGCAGTCGCTCTTAGCGCCGCTGTACAGAGGCTCATCTGCCGTTACTAGTAATGAATCAGCTTGCCTTTCTATTCTAAAACTTATGTACAACCCATATTGCAATAGAAAAGAACAATTACCAAATAACCTAGTTTAGCTTTAATATAAGTGAGATTAAGGGCCTGATTCATCAAGCACTTCTGCCAGATAATGCCACCTAGAGTAGTGCAAAATATAATATAATTTGCTGGTGCACGTTGCTTCACTGAAAGAAACATATTTACTAAAACATTAGCGGCGCAGCAACAGCTGAGAACATTATAAATTCTATTTTGCACTACTGCAATTTGCACTGATTTGGCTTAGTCTGGTAGAAGTGCTCAATAAATCAGACCCTTAGTAAATTTCCTCTGTTTGTTGAAACAGTTTTGCCACTTAATGATAAGTGTAATGTAACCAGGGGGTGAAACATGCACCAAACCGGGGGATGCAGCTCTGTGGTTTCAAGCAAGATGGCGGCATCCAGGATCTGGAGCGTCAGGAAAGCGGTGCAGGCCCCTGGATAAGGTCAGGGGTCTTTTTCTTTGTAACCCCGATCCTGCCGCAGCGACAGGGTAGGGTGGCAGGGCGGGGAGGTTCCTTATGGCTAAACTTCCTCTTTAAAATTAACAAAATTCTGCGCGTTTTTTTGATTTAGGATGCCCCGCTGAGTGAAACCCACTTTCACTGTCATCTACCTGCTATTATGTCCTCTACCTCTGTCATATACCCCCTGCTGCTGTCCTCTGCCCCCTGCTGCTGTTATCTACCCCCTTCCATGTCCTCTACTCCCTGCCACTGTCCTCTACCCCCTGCTGCTGTCCTTTACCCTCTGCCATGTCCTCTACTCCCTGCAACTGTCCTCTACCCCCTGCTGCTGTCCTTTACCCTCTGCCATGTCCTCTACTCCCTGCAACTGTTCTCTACCCCCTGCTGCTGTCCTTTACCCTCTGCCATGTCCTCTACTCCCTGCAGCTGTCCTATACCCCCTGATGCTGTCCTTTTACCCTCTGCCATGTCCTCTACTCCCTACAACTGCCCTCTACCCCCTGCTGCTGTCCTTTACCCTCTGCCATGTCCTCTACTCCCTGCAACTGTACTCTACCCCCTGCTGCTATCCTTTACCCTCTGCCATGTCATCTACTCCCTGCAACTGTCCTCTACCCCCTGCCACTCTCATCTTCTCCCTGCCAATTTTATCTACCCCCTGCTGCTGTCATCTTCCCCCTGCCACTGTCCTCTACCTCCTGCCACTGTCCTCTACCCACTGCCACTGTCCTCTACCCCCTGCCACTGTCCTCTACCCCCTGCCACTGTCCTCTACCCACTGCCACTGTCCTCTACCCCCTGCCACTGTCCTCTACCCACTGCCACTGTCCTCTACCCCCTGCCGTTGTCCTCTACCCACTGCCGTTGTCCTCCACCACTCCCCTAACCCCCTCCACCCCCTGCCGCTGTCCTCTTGAACTCACATAACCCCTCCACCAGCCTTGCTGTACTAGACTCTCCATGCTGCTCTGTGGTGGCTTTGGCTGCAGGTTTACAAAAACAAAAAAACTGCTGCTGATAGCTTTGATGTCGGCTACGCAGCACGTCAGACCAAAGACTCAAAAACCTCCTGGACCAGGCTATAACCCAAAGGTTAGTGGAGGCTCCTTTTGCAGTGCAAGTGTTGTCCGCAGGTGAGTACCCCTGGTTTAGAGGTATGCTTCTCATAAGGTGCCACGCCTCTTCTAGGCCACACCCATTCCCACCCTAACTGGAACCCCCCAGGACAAAATCCTGAGTACACACTGAATGTAACAGTTGTGTCCTTGGCTTTATAAAGAGATGTAATAAAAAGGTAAATTCCTTCACTCCGAAATTACACTATTCGGTTAAAAGGAGGTTTCAAATTATGCAAAAGGAGATTATTAGTTCATTAAGAATATATATTATGTTAAAGGGGACCCTTTTTTCAGACATTTACTTTACGCTGTGTGCACAGTTACTAGAAAACTGAGAATTCTGACCATATCAATATTTTTATGCAGATTTTCCAAATCCAATTTGTATACACTTGAATACTTATTGGACTGATGAGATGAGGGTGAGTCTTGGTGGAACAAATGGGTGGGCCCATTGCTGGATCAGTAAAGGCTGTAGAACTCCACTTCGACTCAAAATGTAGGAGGGGCACTGCTTTAGGCTTGTGTTATGAAATATGGGCTAGTTGGACCTTTTTGTGTTGAAAAACTACTCCTAAACCTACAGTCAGTTTTTAGAAAACCCTTTCTTAAAGCAGTTTTACAGAAAAGGTCTGTATCAAGGTACTCCACTGCATGGCTAGCCAGTTAAGGCCAAAAAGATAAAAGAATAATGACATGGCCAACTTCCTCATCTGGCCTAAACCTTGAGAACATACAGGCCCTTCCTAAATCACATATTCAAATTAAAGGAAATTAGTACAACTCTCTGAACAGTGTCTGGGAGGCTATGGCTGCTGCTGCGCAAGATCAACAGACTATTGCAAAATTGTGTAATATTAAAAATCCATAAACACGTTGGGTCATTAATACACCTGAACTGAATAAAACTCCCATCAAGCTTGTAGTTTATTCTCTCATGGTAGAAATAAAATCCAGGGGTGACAGGTTTAGTCTATCAAGGGTAGCAGAGCCTGCCACCCCTGATATCCTCTTCCTTCCATTAAAAAAACAAGCCTGCCTGGATATTTCTTGATGTGGATATATAAGTGACCCGTCCTCCTGCCATCCAGCTTATTTAAATGGCTTTTTATCACTGGGCTATTTCTCACTATAGTGCTCCTTTAAAAAAACTGTTGACTGTTGAGCGAGTATTTGTCCAAAACCAACTGCTCCAACATCCACTTGACACATTTACACAGCCAGCTACCGAAGAGGGGGCGAGATAAGTTTGCACAAGAGCTAGAACTCACTGGGTGAGCTTTTCCATACAGTAGTTCAGTGGATCATCAGTTATGAGGCAGCTGGTATCCAATCTGCAGTTGACATACTCTTGGACCATGGATGACAAGCGTTCCATGTGCCTGCTGCCTTGTGCTAGTGCTGACTGTTGCAAGCAGAAAAAATGTTTACATTTGGATGTTAAACATCCATTGTCTATGTTGGTTATGGGAGGGTCCTTTTCTAGACAAAGCAACACGAGGGAACTTATGTGCTGTAATGTGACTGCCTATAACCCCCCGGAAATCTTAAAGTCTGCCCTAAGCACAGTGTCTTCTGGCTGCTCCTTCCATTCAGGGACAAGGGCTCTGGTTTATGGTGGATGGAATGAGAAATGTGTCTTTCGATTCAGCACTGACTTTATCTGCTCCTTTGCCTCTCTTGGTCTGGAACATCACTATTAAAAACCCCATCTAATGACCAGCAATTTTTATAGTTGAGTAGATAAGAGAAACATTTAATGGGGAGTTGGTTTCCCCACTAATAGAAATTGTGAGGTGGGGCAAAATTTAGAGGTTATAATCAGCAAGTATAATGCTAGCTTATGCCTCAAGATTAGGACTAATCTGGACTAGGATGGCTGGTGATATCATCATATATAGGCACTATAGCAGCGTTTTGTTTAACAAAGGACATATTACTCGGAAGCTATTAAGACTGTATTATCTCCACTGTGACATTATAACATGATGATGATGATGAAATGGCCAAGCACAACAAAACACAGAACAATAACATAGAAACAAACTCAATCAGGATTATTATATTGAGATCTTTATGCAGCTTTTTGTGTATTCCGACCCTGATGCTGACATTTGAGCAATGCTAGAAATGCACAAAACAGGTTTGTCCAGGTACATCGAAAGTGTTGCAGTATCTGAGAACAGACCTGTCAGGCCCAAGGCCTGATTATAGAATAACCATATGTATTATTATTGTATAATGTATAGTCCAAAGACCTGGGTGAGGGGTCACTCAGACTGTTTGTGTATTCCAGTTTTATGGGAGGTTCTGTTTGTGGCACTTCCTTCTTTGAAGTCAAAGGTCTTTGAAGCAGTAGGATGTGCTGTCTCTGCACCAACCATAAACCAGAACTCAGATAAGAGACCTGGGAGAGAGATGCCCTCACCAGGTGGGGTCATAGGGGAGGGGTGAAGCTTTTCGCTCCAAAGTTTAGCTAATAAAACCTAATGCTAAGGACATTCTAAGTCAGACACCTAAGGACAAACCTAAGTCAGAAAGCTGGGTCATGCTGGACATAAGACTTTAAGCAACAACTGGATACTCACCCACAAGGACTGCTACACCATTATACTGTAAGGACTTTATATTTGCTGAACTGATCTTTGCTGTACTCTTTTATGTATTTTTTTTGTACTTGTATGTCAATTGTTTCTGTATATTACATCTAGCACTGTGATACCTTTTTATCAGATTAAATGTTTAATTAATCAGCTCTGGCCTTTGATCTCTAAATATATGAGCTCACCCTTCTGAAGGAAGCTCTGGTGAAACACGTTTATCAAAGGGTTAATTTGATGACTTGCTGGGACTAGTAGTGCATAACCAGGGGTCTGGTGGCTTTAACCCTTGCACCATCACACTCTCTCTAGTGTCTTGGCTGGGCTGATAGTGCGATCGTGACAACTGGTGGCAGCGTTGGGATATATTTAGAGATTTTTAGTGCTTGCTGGATTTTACCTGAAAATCTTAGCACTAAAAGAAATTGCATACATCTTATTGTGTGTAAATTCCAAAGACAGAGCTTAGTGCTGATCTAAGAGAGATACCAAAGAGAGTGCAAGACAGTTCTGTCCTTCCCATCTATTGTTTTCTCCCTCTGCTTCATATCGGAAATATGGAGGAATATCGCAAGCAGTCCAAGCCCGCACTGGAGCTAATGTGCCAAGAAAAGGAGATCCCTACAGCGGGAAAGAACAAGGAACAGCTTATTGCCGATCTTGTGGAATATGATGCCCGTGAGCTGAGTGATGTGAGGCTAAGTCCTACAGCGGGGAATGAGAGACACAACATTACTCCCCATCAGGACAGTACTCCACATGAAGCCTTGGATTCTTATATGCGGACTGCTTTACAACACCTTGGAGATGTGGATGCTAATATTAAACTCCAGTTGCTTCTCCAGTACCAAACCGCAGAAAGAGAGGCCCAGGCAGCAGAAAGAGAGGCCCAGGCACAAGCTGCTGAGTGCAGACATGAACTGGAGGTCCTGAGGCTGATAGAGGATGCTTTATCTGCACGCAGTTATGTGCAGGGTGAAGGTGACCACAAACCCTGCTTGGAACATTTCCCCATGATGGAGAAAGATGGTGATTTGGACGTATTCCTGAGAGGATTTGAAAAGGTTTGCCGGCAGTTTCATCTTCCTAAAGAGCAGTGGGGACGATACCTAACCCCACGGCTGCGAGGAAAAGCTCTGGATGTGTTTGCTTCTCTCCCCTCTGAAAGAGACCAGGACTATGAGGCAATAAAATCTGCCCTGCTAAAAAGTACTAATCTGGCAGAGTTGGGAGGGTTGTCCGACTCTCAGAGGAGGTTGTTGGAAGGCCCGGTGACGGAGGTAGAGGTAATGTGGGCAATTCGACAATTAAAGAATGGTAAAACCCCGGGGCCTGATGGCTACACGGGAGAATTTTATAAGATGTTAGGCCCATTCATTGCTCCAATCTTACAGGATCTGTTTAACACAATCCTTCAGGAAAAGGTGGAAATGCCACATTTCACGGAAGCATATACTACCCTAATTTTAAAGCCCCATAAGGACCCCTCATTACATTCTTCCTACAGACCTATCTCCCTATTGAACAATGATTATAAACTTTTGGCAAAAATAATGGCGGAAAGGTTGCAATCCATCCTTCCGTCCCTACTCAGTGAGCATCAACTAGGCTTCGTCCGCAATAAACATATTACGCTGGGCATACAAACAGCTATAGCAGCTACCGCTGCTGGCAAGAACTCTGGAGGAATTCTCCTTAGCCTTGACACCGAAAAGGCATTCGATAAGGTAGAATGGCCGTGGCTATTGGGTGTTCTGGAAGGAAGGGGGTTCGGAAGGCACTTTTTACACTATATCCAATTCATCTACAAAAGACCACGAACCACTCTATTGATCAATGGGGAGAGATCGTGGGAAATACGCCTGGCTAGAGGCACGAGACAGGGATTTCGCCTCTTTTATTCAACTTGGCTTTGGACCCATTGTTGAGAGCCCTAGAGGCAGAACCAAAGTTTCACGGCATTGGAGTTGGATCCTCGTCAGTGAAGCTAACGGCGTTTGCAGACAACTTGATCCTGTTTATATCTAATCCGAGATCGGCCTTGCCCAGGATTCTACAATTGATAGACGAGTTTGGCCGGGTGTCGGGCTATTCTATAAATTTGAGCAAGTCGATGGCCCTATATTTGGGGTCTGGTACCAAGCCGCGTTGGAGCGATGGGTATCCCTTTTCGTGGAGCAAGAACTCCCTGAGGTATCTAGGTGCGCTCATCCCAAAGAACCCCCTGGAGTTGTACTCCTGTAATATATGTTACAACCGGATGAAACTAATGAAGCGTGGACCCACTGGAACTGCGGAACTGTTGGTGAGTACCGCGTCAGGGAAGCGGGGTCTAAGGAGCCACCGGTTTTCACCAGAGCCCGCCGCGAAGCAGGTTGGTCTTGTGCGGCTGATGACTCCCAGGTCGCTACCCCCCAACGGCGGCACAGTTCCACAATTTGCCGAGGTATTGTACAGCAGAGATAAACGATGGTCACGGTGAGTAGCCAGATTCAGGGCAGGCAGCGAGGGTTCAGCAGCGAGTAGACAAGCCGTGGTCGGGACAGGCAGCGGAGGTTCACAGACGAAGGGACAGACCGAGGTCGGGACAGGCAGCGGAGGTTCGTGGTCAAAAAGGTAAGCCGAGGTCATACACGAAAAAGCCACAGATTTAACTACAGACAATCACGGAAACACACCGATAATCCGGCAAAGGGAGGAAGGGCTGGCCAGAATATAAAGGAAGTGATATTACCGGATTGGACGGCCGGACATCAATTAGAGATGCACAGGCCCTTTAAATTCCACAGTATTGCAGCGCGCGCCCCCTAGTGGCCGGGGACGTGCGCGCAGGAGAGGCAAGGAGGAAGAAGGAAGTGAGGGAGCTGCCCGCAGGCCCCGGCAGCCACGCCGGACGGAGGGCAGGACACCAGGTAAGCGAGGAGCGCTGCCAGGAAGGGACACAGCGCTCGGGCTAGGGGAGACCCGGCGGGGAAAGCCGCGGGGAGGAAGCGCGGCTCTCGCCCCGGGAGAGGGACGGCTGGAAGCACCATGAGGCGTCTCCGCAGCGCTAGCCCTAACAGTACCCCCCCCCTTAGGTCTCCCCCTCTTCTTAGGACCAAGGAAGTCCGAAATAAGGGTCCGATCAAGGATGTTTTCTTCCGGTTCCCAGGATCTCTCCTCAGGGCCGTAGCCCTCCCAATCCACCAAGAAATAGCGTCTTCCTCTGGAGATCTTCGAAGCAAGTATCTCTTTGACCGTAAAGGTATCTTCAGTACCTGCGACTGGCTTAGGTTCCAATAATTTGGGGGAAAAACGATTAACAGTCACCGGTTTGAGCAGAGAGACATGGAAGGAATTGGTTATGCGGAGAGAGGGTGGCAGATGCAGCTTGTAACAGGCAGGGTTGATACGTTGTTGGATCCTAAAAGGTCCCAAGAAGCGAGGTCCTAGTTTGTAACTGGGGATTTTAAAACGAATATACTTGGCCGAAAGCCATACCCTATCCCCCGGAGAGTATAAAGGAGGAGTCCTTCTCTTCTTATCAGCCTGAATTTTCATACGAGACACGGCTTGTTCCAGTGAATGCTGTGTTTCATGCCAGATGGAAGAAAACTGGTGCGAAAGGTCATCGACCGCAGGTACCGAGGAGGGCGTTAGTATAGGCAGAGGAGGAAGGAGATGACGACCATAGACTATAAAGAAAGGAGATTTTCCGGTGGATTCAGAGTCCTTAAAGTTATAAGAAAACTCTGCCCAGGGCAGCAGGTCCACCCAGTCATCCTGGCGAGTGGAAACAAAATGGCGTAGATACAGCCCCAAAGTTTGATTTACCCTCTCCACTTGGCCATTGGATTGGGGATGATACGAGGAAGAAAAGTCCAATTTCACCTTTAATTGATTACAGAGAGCCCTCCAGAATTTCGATACGAATTGAACTCCCCTGTCGGAGACAATGTGGGTTGGGAGCCCATGTAGACGGAAGATGTGTTTAAGGAAATTCTTTGCCAATAGGGGAGCAGAAGGTAATCCAGGCAACGGAATGAAATGCGCCATCTTCGAAAATCGGTCCACCACTACCCAGATGACGGTATTGCCCTGTGAAGGCGGAAGATCAGTGATAAAATCCATGGCGATGTGAGACCAGGGGATGTCCGGAATGGGAAGTGGTTGGAGAAGACCTGCGGGACGTTGACGCGGGGTCTTGTTGCGCGCGCACGAGGTGCAGGCTTGTACGAATTCTGCGGCATCTTTTGCTAACGTGGGCCACCAGTAGTATCTGGAGATGATGGCGCAGGTCTTCTTGATTCCAGGGTGACCAGCAGTATGGGAGGCATGACCCCATTTTAGTATTAAAAGGCGACGAGAGACAGGTACGAAAGTCCTCCCCGGAGGACCTGATTCTAGAGCAGTGGGAGCAGAGTGAACCAGACGATCGGGTGGAATTATAAATTGTGGAGAAGAGACCTTATCCGAGACATCCGAGGAACGGGAGAGAGCGTCTGCCCTGATGTTTTTTGCAGCTGGACGGAAGTGGATCTGGAAATTAAAGCGTGCAAAGAAGAGTGACCAACGGGCCTGACGAGGGTTTAAGCGTTGTGCGGATTCCAGATAAGAGAGGTTCTTGTGGTCAGTAAAAATGGAAATTGGGAAGATAGATCCCTCGAGGAGATGTCTCCATTCTTCCAGCGCCAATTTGATGGCTAATAGCTCTCTATCTCCAATGGTGTAGTTCCTCTCGGCAGGAGAGAAGGTTTTAGAAAAGAATCCGCAAGTTCGAGTTTTGCCGGACGAGGATCGTTGCGTAAGTACTGCTCCAGCTCCGACGGAAGAGGCATCCACCTCAAGAGCGAAAGGACGAGACGGGTCAGGTCTGGAAAGTACCGGTGCCGAGCCGAAGGCCTTCTTTAATGCAAGAAAGGCTGCTTCAGCCTGCGGAGACCATGCCTTGGGATCGGCTCCTTTTTTGGTGAGGGCCACGATGGGGGCTACTGTCGTGGAAAAGTGTAAAATGAACTGGCGGTAATAGTTCGCGAACCCCAAGAATCGCTGGATTGCACGAAGACCGACTGGTCGAGGCCATTCAAGGACCGCCTTTAACTTGGCAGGATCCATCTGGAGACCTTGAGCAGAAACTATGTACCCCAAAAAAGGTAATGCGGTTTGATGAAAAAGGCATTTCTCGAGCTTAGCATAAAGATGGTGTTGCAGTAAACGAGACAAGACTTGTCTGACGTGCTGATGATGTTCTTCGATGGACGAGGAGAAGATGAGAATGTCGTCAAGATAAACCACAACACAGGTGTACAACAGGTCCCGAAAAATGTCGTTAACGAACTCCTGAAAAACTGCGGGGGCATTGCAGAGGCCGAAGGGCATAACGAGATACTCAAAATGACCGTCTCGCGTGTTGAAGGCCGTCTTCCATTCATCACCCTCTCGAATGCGGACTAAGTTATAAGCGCCTCTCAGATCCAATTTTGAAAAAATCTTAGCTCCGCGAAGACGATCGAAAAGTTCGGAGATCAAGGGCAATGGGTAACGGTTTTTTACCGTAATTTTATTGAGGCCCCGGTAATCGATGCAGGGCCGAAGAGACCCGTCCTTTTTCTGTACAAAGAAGAAGCCCGCTCCAGCTGGGGAAGAGGATTTCCTAATGAACCCCTTTTGTAAATTCTCCCGAATGTATTCCGACATTGCTTGGGTTTCAGGGACAGACAGCGGATAGATGCGTCCGCGAGGAGGAGTGGCGCCAGGTAGAAGATCAATCGGGCAATCGTAAGGGCGATGAGGCGGAAGTGACTCAGCTTGCCTCTTGCTAAATACGACGGAAAAAGACCGATAAACTTCAGGTAGACCCGGTAATGGAGTCGTGGGAGCTGTACTTTGGACTGGCAAAGACGTAAGACAGTTCTTAACACATGTTGCGCCCCAGGACTTGATGTCCCCAGTGGACCAATCCAAGGTAGGGTTATGGTGCTGGAGCCAGGGAAGCCCCAAGAGAAGCGGCGAGGTACAGTGGGGTAATACGAAAAATTCCAGAAATTCCTGATGGAAGAGGCCGATCTTCAGAAGTAGAGGTTTGGTGCGGTAGCGCACCATGCAGTTCAATCTGTCCCCATTAACGGCCGCGACAAATAGTGGCTTGGCCAGACGGTAGACAGCTATATCATACTTAGTGACCAAGGAGGACTCGATGAAGTTGCCCGCCGAACCAGAGTCCAAGAAGGCCGGTAAGTTCAGGACGGAAGTGGAGCCCAAGTGAAGTTGTGCCGGCACAGTGAACCTAGGAGAGGAAGCACAGACACCCAGAGACGCCTCTCCAAACGATTCTAGGTGCGCCCGTTTCCCTGGCGTGGTGGGCGGATTGGGCAATTTTTCAAAAAATGTTCTGGGCTGGCGCAGTATAGACAAAGTCTTTCGAGTCTCCGGCGCGACCTTTCCTGGTGAGTCAAGCGAGTATGGTCCACTTGCATGACTTCTTCAGACGGAGACGAAAGCGTAGACTGAGGGTTCTGAAACGTAGGGGCCAAACGGAATGCCCTCTTGGCACGCAGAGAATCTTGGCGGAATTCATCACGCCTCTCTGTAAAACGAATGTCTATACGGGTGGCAAGTTGGATTAGTTCAGACAGAGAAGTAGGGAGATCCCGGGCCGCAAGAACATCCTTGACCCTACTAGAGAGACCCTTCTTAAAGCAGGCACAGAGAGCCTCATTGTTCCAAGCTAGCTCGGCTGCCAAAGTTCGGAAGCGAATGGCATATTCTCCCACCGACAGATCACCTTGAACCAGATTCAATAAGGCAGATTCGGCTGAAGACGCCCGGGCAGGTTCCTCAAAAACCTGGCGAAACTGATCCACAAAAGTTTGAACCGTAAGGGTAACGGGGTCGTTGCGGTCCCATAATGGGGTAGCCCAGGCTAAGGCCTTCCCAGAGAGCAGGCTGATAATAAAGGCCACCCTGGAGCGCTCAGTAGGGAATTGGTCAGCCAATAACTCCAGGTGCAGGGAACATTGGGCAAGAAAGCCACGGCAAAGTCTTGCGTCTCCTTCAAATTTAGCTGGCAGGGAGAGACGAATCCTCGCGGAGGAAGCCACCGGAAGCTGTGGTGGAACAGCCGGAGCAGGCGGTGGCGTCTGCGGTTGCTGCATAGACAGAAGTTGCTGCATCATGGCCGTAAGTTGATTGATCTGCCGTGACTGCATGGCGACTAGTGCAGGTAGTTCAGAGACGTCTGGCAATGGCACCTCGGCGGGATCCATGGCCGGATTATACTGTTACAACCGGATGAAACTAATGAAGCGTGGACCCACTGGAACTGCGGAACTGTTGGTGAGTACCGCGTCAGGGAAGCGGGGTCTAAGGAGCCACCGGTTTTCACCAGAGCCCGCCGCGAAGCAGGTTGGTCTTGTGCGGCTGATGACTCCCAGGTCGCTACCCCCCAACGGCGGCACAGTTCCACAATTTGCCGAGGTATTGTACAGCAGAGATAAACGATGGTCACGGTGAGTAGCCAGATTCAGGGCAGGCAGCGAGGGTTCAGCAGCGAGTAGACAAGCCGTGGTCGGGACAGGCAGCGGAGGTTCACAGACGAAGGGACAGACCGAGGTCGGGACAGGCAGCGGAGGTTCGTGGTCAAAAAGGTAAGCCGAGGTCATACACGAAAAAGCCACAGATTTAACTACAGACAATCACGGAAACACACCGATAATCCGGCAAAGGGAGGAAGGGCTGGCCAGAATATAAAGGAAGTGATATTACCGGATTGGACGGCCGGACATCAATTAGAGATGCACAGGCCCTTTAAATTCCACAGTATTGCAGCGCGCGCCCCCTAGTGGCCGGGGACGTGCGCGCAGGAGAGGCAAGGAGGAAGAAGGAAGTGAGGGAGCTGCCCGCAGGCCCCGGCAGCCACGCCGGACGGAGGGCAGGACACCAGGTAAGCGAGGAGCGCTGCCAGGAAGGGACACAGCGCTCGGGCTAGGGGAGACCCGGCGGGGAAAGCCGCGGGGAGGAAGCGCGGCTCTCGCCCCGGGAGAGGGACGGCTGGAAGCACCATGAGGCGTCTCCGCAGCGCTAGCCCTAACAATATAACACCAGTAATAAGGACCCTAGAGAAAGACCTCCGAAGCTGGGCCAAGCTTGGGCTCTCATTCTTGGGGCGGATACACCTCCTCAAGATAATAGCTTTCCCGAGAATTTTCTTTCACATTCAAACACTGCCAATTTTGCTAGCCACACAGGATATAAAACATATTTTCCGACTTTTTAGAGAATTCATCTGGGCCAAGAAGATAGCGGGTCTGGGTAGAGCCACGCTGCAACAGGAGGTCAGGAATGCAGGAGTGAACCTCCCAGATATTGAAAAATATAACCAGGCGGCTCTCTTGTGCGTCTTGAGAGACTGGGTGGGGAATCGCAGTGTACATACAAATACTGACCTAGATCAGGCCTTGTTAGGCACGACGAGCCTGACTTTCATGATTCATCAACACAAACATCTTCTACCCCCTCAGGTGACACAAAACCCCCTATTATTTACAATCTGGAAGCTGTGGCATATTATCCGCAGAGAAAGAAATTTGAGCTCGCACTCCTCTCTGTTTCCGCTGGCTGGAAACCCGGATCTTGGCCTGAGTAACGCGACAAATACATATGAGTACTGGCGTGAGTCTGGCATCACCTCAATTTCTGCTCTGGTAAATAAGGCCCAGAAGAAAATCTTGTCTTATGAGGCAATGAGACACTTGCATCCCTCTATGACCCTCCGAGTATTTCCCTTTATGCAAGCCTATATTAAAAAAATAGTCAGTCGCTTCTCTGATCTAGATTGGTATAACGATTTGGATATTCTCTTAGAAGATCCTCCGCCATGTAAAGGGGCTATTTCTATGTATGTATTTCTATGTATTATGCTATTTTGAGGAAAAGGCTCGACTGGGACGAGCAGAAAACGGGAATGATAAAGTGGGTTCGACATTTCCCTAATCTTACATGTGCCCAGATTTTGAAATCTTATAACTACTCTTGGTCTACTTTATCAGCATCAGTGTATAGAGAGATGCTCCTTAGACAATTCCACTATAATTACGTATCCCCACTCCGCTCCTTCCGCATGGGCTTATCCGAATCCCCGCACTGTCTGAAGTGCAATGCGGAATCAGCGGATCTCTTCCATAATCTATGGGAATGCCCCGTAATCAGGAAGTTCTGGAGACAGGTAGCCCAAAACACGTCTCAGAACCTGGTAACCTATGCATCCCCCTCGCCGGAGTGGGCAGTATTCGGGGAACTTATGTTGGAGGGAGTAAGAGTCTCACGGGGGACTAGAAGGCTGTTATTGATTATATCTGCTGTAGCGCGCAAAACTATTTTGCAGGCCTGGATTTACCCCGACCCGCCTCAATTTAAACTCTTTCTGGAAAAACTGCAGCAATTCTTTAAATTTGATTGGGTAGACGCGACAGCCCATAAGGAAACGAAAGTCGAATTCTTTTTTGCCACCTGGGAAAGCTTTATTAATCTGTTGACGCCGGAAATCCGAGCCAAATTACACAGTGCTTTCAGGGATACTGAATGGTACCTTAGAAGAGTGGTCGAGGGAGACCCGCCAGTTGCACTAGGTTAATGGGCGGGGCCTCTCACATAATCCGTCTGCCTTACTAGCAGCGGGATCCTTTTCATCATCCAAGCAAGGGCTCATTGGTATTCTTTGGTTTGGATTCTATGGGATGGTGGGGGGAGGGATTGGTGGAACGCTTGTTGATCTATACAGTTGACCAGTAGGAATGTTATAAACCATATATGCCTGCTATTCCGCTTGTTGTTTATGATCTGTATGATTGTAATTTGCCTGTCCTCAATAAAAAAGTTAAAAAAAAAAAAAGTGCTAATCTGACTCCAGAGGCCTATCGGAAGAAGTTTAGGACTTTACATCAAAGCACCACAGAAAGCTGCACTGAACATGCAGGTCAGCTAAGGACTGCATTCAGGCAATGGACTGGAGGCCTACAAGTCACCACTTATGAGGCCCTGGAGGACTTGATGGTCCAGGATCAGTTCCTCCAAACAAGGAGCTGTGAAGCCAGAGAGTGGATTTTGGACCGCAAGCCCAAGACAGTCGCAGAAGCAGCAGAACTAGGAGATGACTTTGCTAATAACCGTGCACCAACAGTGAAGCGTGGTTCTGCACAAGCTGGATCAAGTACCTGGAAGGGAGCTGCACACCCACAGAGTGCCAGTAGGCCAACTGGGAGATTCCTGCCATCCACACCAAAAGCAACAGGAACCACATCGGGTCAGGGGGACACCCGCCGCTGTTACAGATGCAACAAGATTGGGCACCTGAGTGCCACTTGCCCCAACAAAAAGAATTCTCCACCGGCAGTTGGAGGACACCCAGCCATTTTTCTGGTGTCTGGAACAGTGGAGAAAGAGTGAATAACCTGCAGAGCGTAACTGTGGGTGACCGGGTGACAGTGGGTCTACGTGATTCGGGGGCCTCCTTTACCTTAGTGCGGCCTGAAGTGGTGGATACCGAGGACATTATCCCTGGAAAAACCATGGCTTTAAAAGGAATTGGAGGAATTGGAGGTGTGCGACCTACTGTGCCCATGGCCCGTGTGTACCTGGATTGGGGTACAGGCAAAGGTTTTCGGGAGGTGGGGGTCTCTGAGGACATCCCTGTCAGTGTTCTGCTGGGGAATGATTTGGGTTGGATGCTCTTCCATTATGCTCCAGAGGACACTGCCTGCACACTAGAGGGGCTAGGAGACAGCCCTGATCTTTCTGAGGTACTGTACGAGACTTTGGGGGACACTGTGAAATGTGATAACGGGGAGGGAGTGCAGGGGGCTGATAAATGTTTACCTGTGACTGAACCAGTTATGTCTTCCAAAGGTGGAGTGGGGTGTATTGGAAAATGTAATGCTAATGAATTGCCAATGTCAACACCTAGTGGAGATGGGCTGGGGGGGGGGGGGGGGTTGGTGTGCCCCTCGTGACATGTAAGGAAGAGGGACCAGCAGTAAGTGATATGTCCCCATCCTGTGAGCCTGAGATGGCTGAGGAGAAGGAGGAAGGAAGGAGTGATGTGGCTGTGCATGATGCCTGTAACATTGGTTATGTCCAGGACTGAGGGGGAGGAAGGTAAACCCCAGGGAGGCATACCAATGGTGGCAGTGGTTACACGTCACTAGTGTGCCAGGGCTGCAGCTGTAAAAAGAAGGGAGGATGGCGATGACTCGCAAGTCAAAACAGAGGAGGGTGAAGATGCTAGTTCACCTGAGGGAAATGTGTCCCCTGGTGCCACAAGATGGGGGGAGGGCAATGAACATTTCCGGGAAGCTCTGCGCAGTGATCCTTCCCTTGAAGGGCCGAGGGTGGAAGACGGGTTTGGGACACCCAGATCTCCCAGAGAGGGGGATGGAAAAGGGGTAGGTAGTAGGCCTGTAGAACCCCCTAAGCGTAACTGGACTGTCCTCTTCAGCGCTGCAAAGGTTGCAGAGCCGGGGTCTAGGGTTGCCAGGCAGAGCCCCAATTCCGATGGCGGTTTGGCCTGCCCTGAGCCCCCTCAACCGCTACTCCTGGTTGCCCCGGGGCAGTGGGCTGGGACTTGTAGTGCCACCTTGCAGCCAGCACTGCAGACAGCCAACCCTGGGAGGCAGTTTGGAAGCCTAGCTTCCAGCTCCCCGGGAAAGCAAGGTGACCAAGCATTTGGGCCGAGTCAAGAGGGCCTACGGCTAACCGCAGACTTCCTGAATCGTCCCAAAGCTGGGGCTGTGGCAAAGGGAACAGTCCCTGGCTCCTGGGATCTGCCACGTGACGCAGATCCAGGGCAGCCTGTATCCAAGCTGAGTGAGAGGCAAGAAGGATCAGGGGAGATGGGGCAAACTACGCCTTGGCCTAACATGAGGGTCATTCCGGCCACATACCGGCCCCCTCATCTTATTCGCCAACACGTGGGAAACATGGCTGCTGGTGTCCCGATCACAGGAGTGCCCTTTCCAATGCCTGCGTCAGGCGCTGGAAAAGACGGATTTCCTGGGAACATGGACAACCAAAATGCCGGTGTTGCCCAATAATTCAGATGCAATGGGAAACCATGCTCCTGGGCCCCTGTGCTTCTTCCCTGGTGATGGTGTGTCCCTTCCTGCCTCGAGCGCAGCCCCCCAGATGCCAACATTAGGCTTGGAAGCCCCAGTGCTTAGAAAGACTCCCCCTGCAGGCCCCTTCAGTGCCAACTTTACTGGGAAGCCCGGGCGAACTACCATAGCCACCCACCATGTTGATACAGGGTGGGAGGGGGAAATAGACGGTTAATGAAGACAGATCTATCAGCCTGGAGAGGCTAGATCTCTCTGTCCCCATCTTAAGGGGGAGGTGTCAGGCCCAAGGCCTGATTATAGAATAACCATATGTATTATTATTGTATAATGTATAGTCCAAAAACCTGGGTGAGGGGCCACTCAGACTGTTTGTGTATTCCAGTTTTATGGAGGGTTCTGTTTGTGGCTCTTCCTTCTTTGAAGTCAAAGGTCTTTGAAGCAGTAGGATGTGCTGTCTCTGCACCCACCATAAACCAGAACTCAGATAAGAGACCTGGGAGAGAGATGCCCTCACCAGGTGGGGTCATAGGGGAGGGGGTGAAGCTTTTCCCTCCAAAGTTTTGCTAATAAAACCTAATGCTAAGGACATTCTAAGTCAGACACCTAAGGACAAAAGTCAGAAAGCTGGGTCATGCTGGACATAAGACTTTAAGCAACAACTGGATACTCACTCACAAGGACTGCTACGCCATTATACTGTAAGGACTTTATATTTGCTGAACTGATCTTTGCTGTACTCTTTTATGTATTTTTTTTGTACTTGTATGTCAATTGTTTCTGTATATTACATCTAGCACTGTGATATCTTTTTATCAGATTAAATGTTTAATTAATCAGCTCTGGCCTTTGATCTCTAAATATATGAGCTCACCCTTCTGAAGGAAGCTCTGGTGAAACACGTTTATCAAAGGGTTAATTTGATGACTTGCTGGGACTAGTAGTGCATACCCAGGGGTCTGGTGGCTTGCACCATCACACTCTCTCTAGTGTCTTGGCTGGGCTGATAGAGTGCGATCGTGACAAGACCCATTTGAGCCCCACACATTAACAAATGGATCCATTTCATGCAACAGAGATCTTATAGCTCGGCATATTGTTATTTGGATTGCACAATTTGGAATTCCATGCAGATTTGTCAAGGTGCACACCCATTTGGCAAAGAGAACTAGCCGCACAAAACTATGTTGTTGTCTGGCAGGATGCCGAGAAGCCGTGCCAATTGGAAGACCCAGTTTTGGGAAAGCCCTTGGATTATATATTAATAAAACATCAAAGGTGTGGATCTGACAGTTTCTGGCATCAATCAGCAACATATTAGGTTTTCCTTGCATGCAAATGTCATGCATAAAACAAATGATGAAGTAAAAATTTATAGACTTACACCCATTCAAATGTCAATACATTACATATACACGCATCCACATATAAATCACTCTAATCTATTCCAGCTATTTGATTTTTCTGGATGGTTAATACTGGTAGAAGTTATGTTACCAGGCTTACGCTGGGTTACACAAGCAGATCAATTGGCTGTTCGCTTAGTGACCAACTGAATGACTATGTTCAGTCCGAAGATTTGTTGGACAATTAGTCGCTAGAACGATCCCTCATGTCACTCATTCTCATAACAAAATACATTGTTTTGAGGGCAACTTCTGTTTACACACTCCTACCATCAAGAAACGTACAAAAAATGTTTGGTCAGGCAAAACGGTACGACGGTCGTCCGATTAACCAATTCTTGCATACCGCTTGATCGCAGCAGCTTTTTCCACGGAGCAATTAGCGCTAAATTTGGACTCTTTAGCAATCTCTCATTTGATAATCATTCCATGTAAACGGGCCAATAGAAGCATTTAGTGCTAGTTAACAGGATCCTTATCTTGTTAAGTGGTGAATACATTTAAATAACCTTTCAGGACTTAGGAGCTCTAAATGACAGTGACAAATCATTTAGTTTTTATAAAAGTATAATAGCTGCATATTTTGTTGTTTTCCAGAACCCCTTTCTTCAGGGAATGCTGGTGGTTAGCAGCATATGCAGGATTTTCTAAACAATAATAGGACTAATGCCAAATTACCAAATCGGCAGAAATATCCACCAGTCTTTAGGCCCCACACCTCTTAGGAGCCCGAAGAAAATGGATCAAAATATTGATAAAGAAAGAAAATCATATTCAAGCACAAGTTCAAGGAAAGAAAGCTGCCACAGCTGCCACAATTTCCATATAGCAGCCATACTGCACACTTCTTATTAAAATGCTATCCTACCTGTCCGCATGAGAAATAAGAATTTCCGTGTCTTGTCTAACAAAATAATTTGTGATCTGGGCCTAGGGTAGGGATCCCCAACTTTTTTATCAAGTACAATTGTGTTAAAATACAAAATAAATGCCATTTTAAGCTCATGAAACACTCAAAGATTCACATAAAGTATCACCTCTTTGAGCATCTTAGGAGTTATGGAGAAAATCAGTGGTGTAGTACATCCGGTACTGGAGTATATGGTGGTGGTGGGGGGGGGTATTACTAATAAATAGAAGTCTGTCTGGCTTCATTCAGCAGCAGCTTGGGCAGACTGGAGCAAAATGTTACCCAATTCATGATGCCCCTCTAGGTTCCATCACTAGCAACAGCCGCTCATGTGCCCCGCGATATTGCTGGTGATCAATCAGGTTCGGCAAGCTGGTGTGCAAAATTTTGTGCAAAAGATGGCATCACGAACCACATTTGCCAGATTTCAGGCTTCTTTTTACTGTTTACGCAGGGGATATCCCTAACAAGGATGTCCCATGATGGGAGAGTATGTGGACCTCCAGTCATTTTTGACTGGTTCACTTTATTGGGGGAAAGTGTATACAAATATTTTAAAGGAGAGATTCTTGCCATTGTAGCATAAAATACAAATATGATAGAGGCTGATTGTGCTGAAATCCGTACCTCGTGCCTTCAGCTAGCATCACGGTCAAGAAGATCTTGCTGTACCGTCCCTTGATACCGGTTGTCACAACCCTGACAAGTGCTATTATACTACTACCAGTGAACTGAATGCCAGTGAATAGTGAACTGCTAACCCCGTATTATTGCCACCAACTTTGAAACTTTCTCATTAACAGGTATATCGGGCCAGAAGCTAGACCTTTAGCGTAATATAACTGAGAAACATAGAAACATAGCTGAGAAACATAAATGAGAAACATAGCTGAGTGAAAGTTTGGGATCAAGATACAGAGCAGCCCAAGATTCATTTATATATTTAATCACCTCAAAGGCTCACTAGACAAATAATGTACCTATAAAGTATGGCATAGTAACAACCAGAATTAGCAGTTACAATGTGTGTTAGTTACTGTAAGATGTTACTATTTGGTGCAGAGCAACCACAGGGAGACATGAGGCAGCCTGGCTCTTCCAGCACAAATCTGTTGTGACCTTCGCCAGACAGAGAGAGCTTGCCTCTCCCTTCCATCTGCAGTTAAACTCCTAACTGGTCAATCCCCCTTCCCCCTGGGAAGAGCATGGTATGAACTGGTGCTGGGGCCAATGGGTCCAAAGAGGTTCTGGACACGCTTTGAGACCAAACACCCCTGTTATATATAGATCCTAAACTGTGTTCTGCATATCTCAGGCCATGGGCATCTGCAAATGATGGGAGACCCGCAAAATGCATTATGATCTCCAGATTCTAAATATGTGTTTAGTTTATTATTTGTGTGCACGGCAGCCTCCCAGTGTGAAAAAGCCTTTCATTCACACTAGGGTGAATCCATATACTATTTAAGCCCATGAGAGAGGCTACAGTTGTTGGGCGGCTGAAAGCAACTAAAGATGCCAAATGCCTCTAACTTGCGGGGAGAGACCAACAAGAGAGACACAAACAGCATGTATTAAGCATAGTGGGATGTGCTCTGCAGGTTGTGAACTGGGGTACAAGAAACAGTGCTCATATGCTTCTCTCCCCAGAGCAATTCAGATTGCTGCACATAAAAAATAATTAACCTTCTCGTAACTCCTTCTGAGGTTGATTTTTTCCCCCATCTGGTGTTCTATGGACCTTCCAGTAGCCTGCAAAGAGGAAGTGCAGCTGAGTTTCTCCCAAGATCCTTTTCAGCGGTATATGGGTATATGCCCAAAGCCCCTAAAAAGCTGCTAGGATGTGCAATGGGTTGGTATAGCTACATTTCATACAGCTATCCACCCTACTTGTGTACATATAGTTCTGACTTTTAGGTCCTCGTCAGCACAAGATTGGTGATGTAGTTGGAGATGTTACAAGCCAAATGCCTTGTAACATTTATAAAGGGCTTTTTGGTCTCTTTAATCCCTTTATACTGCCTAACATGGGTCTACCCCTTATGACCCAGTATAACCCCAAGACATTGTGCTTGGGGGCAATATTATGTTTAATTAACTAATTTGTACATGCGTATTTTGCATATTTATTCAGGAGAGGATGTCCATTGACATTTAGGGCTGCATGTCAGGCATGGCCCACATAAAAAGAAGGTTTTGGCAGTACTCATTTCAAAAAACATATTTATGTCATTTTTTACATTTATTTTTGTTATGTCTTGCATCACCATTTATTCTGATACTCTCCTAACTCTATTACTGCTGTTTTGTGTTTTTAGGTTTTAAATATATATATATATATATATATATATATATATATATATATATATATATATTGCCCTTGCAGGTTTTAGAGATTTATGCGGGGTAATAAATTGTGTGTTATATGTCAACTGAGCCTGATGCATTTAATTAGATTATCTCTTAATTCTGGGGCCCTATACAATGCTCTATGAGTGATTCCCTATTCTTGTTTTCAGCTAACCTTATTCTGTTCATTGGGGAAATTCTAACATTATACTCATAATCAGAATATAGTGTTTGTTCCAAAAACCTTGCATCACTTCAAGCTCCAATAGGGTAATCGGGATAGGACAAATTACTCCTGCAATAAAAGGATACGGCCTGTTCCTGTAAAATTATTGTTCCAAGCAAAACTTTTATTTAGATTATTACATTTTCATATGGAATACCAGTTACTAGTAAATAATCCTTGTTAGATATCTTTCACATTAATTTTGATTCAAATTGAATCGTGTTTATTTCATGCTTATTTCACAACTCAATAAGGTAGGCATATGTAGGGGTCACATGGGTCGCAACAACTTAATACTGTTATTTTTCTGTTTACCCGTAGTTCAACTTTTTAAACTTATAAAAGGTCATTTGCATTTTAATGAAGTGACCAGAGACATTTCCATCTACAAATGACATTTGAAGTTTGGTCAGAATGTTGTACTACAAATCTTTCCCAAGTTTTAATGGCAATATGACCTTCAGAGCTAGACTTCCCCCTGGCTTTTATAAATGGCTTTCAGTGTGCGTCCATATTTTATGACATTCACAAATGACCCCTGGTGCCCTCGTGTCTGTAGAGATCTACCCAGTTCCTGGCATCCTTGCTGAATAATCCTCAGCACACATTCACTTCCCTGCTTTTGGCACGGCATGAACTGGACATACAAGGAGTTGTGAATGAACACTACACGTGGCCCGATGTGTAAACACCTTTCCCTAAACCCACATGAAATGCTAAAAAGCGGTAAGAATCAATTAGGCACATTGGATAAATGGTGTTAAGGTGATGCTTTGGCAGAGCATAACCCCTGGCAAATTTCTCTTTTGTGTGAAGCGAGTGGGTGTTTATGGTAATCAAGCTTCACAAAACCAGGAATTATCCGACAAAAGGATATGTCGCTTTTGGCTTTGCTTAACCGCTGGCTTCTCCATGGCATATCTGCAGCACAGGATACCCAAGGCAGGGCAGGCAGAAAGTGCTTTCAGGCAAGTTAGGGGAATTTTTTCTTGTGGTATAAGAAATTGCAGAAATATGACCTAGTTATGTCTGCATTATTATTAGGCTGAAACTCATCCTAACTGCAGATATTCAATCCAGTTCTTTGATAAGATAAAGGTACAATAATATAAAAAGTTGGTGTACATTGTTGTACACCAGCACGAGACAACAGTGATCGTGATGGTTGCAGGTAAGTAGGTTGGAGAAAAAAATGAAGGGCCTTTTTCTCTGTGTCCATGTTTTATTTTTAAATGTAACCCTTTGTGAACTGGTAAGGGGTCCTTGAGACCACCTGCCAGCAAGTGGATGACTTCCCATAACCCCCTGCCCCATTACCTGAAACTCCAAAGCCCAGGGGGGTGCAGCCTGGTCTACCAGTCACCATAGCTGGTGATTTGGCCGCTTTTTAATTTTTAAGGGTTTAACCATTACAAAAAAAAGGGGCAAAGACCTTACGCCATCTTTACTTCAATTTTAAGGGTTTAACCCTTGATATTGCAGATGCTTTTCATTTGAAAATCTCAGTTTGAGGCATCTCCTGGGAAGGAACGGGGGTCTACCAATACATATGTGGTAACGTTGTAATGAGGCTTTTACACGCAATATGGTATTATTGAAAAACATTTTTATTTTAAAAAACTCAACATTTAAAATAATTTAATTTTATATTTATTTTTTTACATATTTCACCCAAACATATTGAGAACGCACTGAAAAAATTACAAACATGACATTTGATGTTAAAGCCCAAACTCTGCTGCAAAAAAATATATATATATTTTCTGGAAATTCCTGCATATATAGCACAGAATGGTGAAACATGGCAACAGAGGGTGACAAAATCTCTAGGTAGGCAGGCAGTGAAAGGGTTAAAGTTCAATTTCAATTGTATCTTTAAAGTTTTATTTTTATGTGCCAAAATGACGTCCTCAAAGTGCTGAGCTTGTCTAGTACTTTCTATATTTTTCTTATATTAGTAAAGGTGTGTTTTATTAAACAGTTTTCTGTGATCTGTTGCTATTGGCAACTGTCAACCTAGGGCATGATTTACTATTTCCTTTTCAGCAGCACAGGGCTGCAACGTGGGCTTTTCTTTTAAACAGGGGCAGGTGTGGCAAATATAGCCTTATGTCAGGGAATAACCAGCCTCTGATACCAAAAGAGAACTGGTATATCTGTTCACACCTCCTCCGGAGCTTTAAATACATTGCCCGATCTACTACTGAGAACAATGCAGTTACAGGTCCATGTCAGGTAGCCAAGTCACCCTGACTATGATTGACTACTTAGCCTACAAATCAGTGGAGCAGCAGTGGTCAGGGGTGACAGCTTTCACAGCAGCTGCTGTCAAGATTACCTTTGGAAAGGGGCACCTGGTGATAAATGAGTTTTTTTTTGTTTTGACTCCAAATCGATCTGAACACCAGTGAAGATGTGAGAGGTATGCCAACTTTTTAGGTATTCCGAGGATGTACTCCTGCTTTAAAGAGGACCAATTTGGAGTGTCCTGCTACTTGAACCCCCCCCCCCCCCCCAAAAACTCCTTTTTCCAGTCCCCTCCGCATGCATAGGCTTTAGTTTAATTAGCACGGTATGCCGTACAAACTAATGATAGGCATATGGCCCTGATTACACACAGAGCCGGCATAAGGGAGTGGCAACAGCTGCACCCTCAGCACCCCTGTGGCATACACTTGTGCCTCAGTAGATCATTTGCTACTGGGGTGCCAGTGATGTGGTCGTGGCTATTGAGTGCAGGGTGGGTGCCCCTGAAAAGGTGAGTAAATGCGGGTAATCTGGAGGTTCACACACAAAGGTGCATCCAAATTGACCGAACTGCCAACCCAGGAACTTTTTAGACTCCATGGACCAACAGCCTTGCACTGTTTAAAAAAACTTTCCAAAACTCACTTGCCCTATCTGCATGCATGATACTGAATCATTGTTTGCACTTATATTTGCACCTCCACCCACTCAAACCTGAACAAGGTCGTGGACATCTTGTAGCACCTGCGAGGCTTTTTCCTTTCCCAGCACCCCAGCTGTAATCCACAATGCAAAGCAGCAGGAAACCCAGCGGCACTTCCTCTTTGCAGGCCACTGGTTGATTCATAGGACTCGAGTGTGGGGGGATAATCACAGCAGAAGTTCAAAAAAGGTAGATTCATTTTTATGTGCAGCATTTGAATTGCCCTGGGGAGAGTTGCATACGAACACTTTTTCTTGTAAGGTTGTTGGTCTGATTTAAATCTGTTACTGGGAATGCTCAGGATGGCAGTTAGAGGCTCCTGCATGTGCGACAGCAAGTAGCCCCACTTGGAGCCAAAATGCTGATTTGACTCTTTTCCGAAAAACATTTGGGCCATTTATGCAAATTAATAAGAAATGGGCTTTCTTTGAAAACCAATACAGAAATCATGACCATGCCTTTGCAGTTTGACACAGGTGTTTTTTTTTTCTTGCAGGTATTGTAAGTGTAGAATTCAGTTACGCATCATTGCACCTGAACTGTTTTAGACAACCTTGTGCTCACTATACAGCAATTTGGCCATTTCATTTAGCCAACTATTGCTTTATGCTAATATAACGTAATCGCGTTTTTCCCTTTAAAAACAAGATTGGTTTAAAATGATAAACAGAGGAGCAAAATTAGACATATATCAATGGGAAGTGGCAGGCTTTTTAGCGGTATAGTACAGCCATGTAGTTACATTCGAATCCTCTCTGCCAAACCGTTCACCACCAAACAAATCATTCAGAGTGAAAACAGATTTGCTGTGTGCCTTTCCAAAGACTCTTAGCTAAGTAGTCATTGTTTTCAAGTACGCATTGCAGAAACGCTGTTAAGGATAGACATGCTATTACACAAGCCAGGAAGTGGATCATACTGAAAAAGGAAGCCACATTTAGAAAGGAAGAAGATGATAAGAAGATGTTTCAGTTCTAAAGGTGTTTCGTACTTCCTTTCTTTACGAAGTATGAAATCTATACAAGCAACTAATATGTTTTCTAGTTACACCGAAGCAAGACCCATTTTTTGAGTGTCGTTCCAAGCGTAGGGGGGCCTCCTGATTGGCCATGACCTCCTGCATGTTAACGCCGGTAATCAGGAAAAATCTTACCTTTCTCCTCGTTCCCCCAGAAAATTCCAGAGCTGTGATTGCGGTTGGCCAATCACATCACTGGATTTTTCCATGGGGAATGAGGTAAAATGTACGATTTCTCCCATTTGTGACCATTGGCGCACAGGAGGGTATCGCCAATCAGGATGCCTCCCTGCACCTAACAGCAAAAATCAGACAGCAAGCAGCTTGCCTGATGCCTGTCCTAAGTGTGACTCTTCTATTTTCTGTAGAGCCTGCAGAAGCCAGACTCAAAAGTGTGCCCCTCCTTTTAATTTCATTTCTCCCGGACCATGCAAAAAGTGGTATAACAGCCACTCTGTCCCTTGGAGCTCTCAGCAGAAGTGAGCACAGTAAGCCACAGTGGACCCACAGCTGTCTCTGACCACAGCAGAGATGAGCCATGACACGGGCTTCCTAATGTAGCCATGACACTGAAATTGAAGCAAAAAATTACGTGAGGTATTTACATATAATCTGAGCTGTTGGGATGCTTTGAAATGGCTCATATTAAATTGTTCCCAAGGAGAATAAGGGGAGAGGAAGTCAGTGTGTGCCTGGACAGGGACTTTAATGTTATCCAGTCACCACATGGCCACATAATAAAAATAGTAACTCTTAATAACAGTCTCTTCCATTTGGTATGCTCCTCTGAAGATCCCTAGGAACCCCAAATATTTTGACCCTGTCCACGCTCCCATGCTCTCTCAGGATCTCAAAAGGAGTTTGCCAGCATGCTTCCTTCATGGACTAAATTGTTGCTAGCAGAGAAATGTGCTGATTACCCAGGATGTGGTTGCCACAGGCCAGAAATGCAGATGGTTACTATTAATGCCTAATATCGGGCTTCCTATTGATCTTTAACTGAAGCAGCATCCCAAATGCCTCAAAGAAAGGGACCTACTGTTGGATTTAAATGGCCATTTAGAAATGCTATTGTTCTCCTAGACCACAATAGGACTAAAGGTTTCTTTCAAGGCTTGATGTGGTTATTTTCTCATCCTGTACATTTTGTGGTAAAAGATTAATGTTTATTGGCCAAAAGGACCATAATATATTCATGCAAGGTACAGGGAGCATCTTATGCTTCATCCTTTGACAAATGCCCCAGACACTCTGAAGCAGTCAACATGGATCAGCCTGAAGAACTGTTTTAGCATTCCATGTTGTGGCTGTAAACAAGGGACCTAAAACAGCCAGAAGACATTCTATGCTGATTTTCCAGAACTAGCCACATGAAGAAGATTGGAGTGACCAGTATGTGCAGTTAGCTCGCCTCAAGTCTAAACATGGGCAACCAAAAAGAAAGGTCCCACCTCCCAATGATTTCTGTGACACCCAGGAGGACGAAGATAAGGTAGTAAAAGAGAAGGCACAAGGCCAAACTTGATTTGAATGCAAAAAGCAGCAACCTGTAGGGAGGGGGGTGTCCAAAATGAAATGATAGCAGCCTCATTAGGCAATCCACATCAGTCAAAATGTATTTTATAGTCACTGTTTCCTCCTCCACTCTAGTTTGGCAGAAGGAGTAAAATTGGTGTGAGTTTATTAAATGACAAACAAATGTATTTCTACTGCTAGGAGGTTTGATCCTTTTCTGCCACTAAACTTCAACCTCATGACAAATTATATTACAATAATAGACCACAGGAAACTGGGACAAGGTTTCCCCTTTACTGTTTTACATTACAATTGCATCCGAAAGACAACACTTTAAAAGGCCTAGGTTGGAGTAAGAGAGAAAGGAATTTAATAATAGAAGTAATTCAAACATTAAACATCAAATCAAACATTTCCAGTTCTCCTTAGGAATCCTCACATCTTCTGTCCAAGACCTTGCACTCTAAATACTGTTGTTTCACCCGATAAAATGTGAAATTAGACTTGTTCCATTATATGTCCCAATAGTAAAGTAAAGGTCAGTGGGGTGGATTAGCCAAGTTATTCTTAAACTATCTGTTAGATTATTTTTCTGTAATCTACAATAAATATTTTACACCATAACCAGAAATAAGGAGTCATGAACAGTTCATCCCAGTCTTTGAATATAATACAATGATTTTCTACCACAAGTAATCTCAGAGCAAATGATTTCTCCTTTCACTCCAAGGTGATTTTGGGGCGATTGCGATCAACTTGCCCCTGCCGGGGCAAAAAGAGCCTTATGCATTTACTGAAACTTCGATGTCCTAACTTATGTTTGATTTTTTTAGTATTTTACAGTGTCTCAAATTGCGCCAATCGCTTATTTTCCTGTTATCATTCCTATTTGATATTTCTATTGTTTTTATTTTACATTTTGATATTGTAGATTTGAATTTTCCTGTCGTAGACAGAATGGAATTGATGGAGATGAATTAAGGTAAGAAAAAAATAGTGGTAGTTGCAAAATCTCTTTTTCGCTCCATTTATCTTGTTATCAATTCTGACCAGATTTACAGTCTAAAGAAAAGCATCTCCACAGCATGATGTGTGTTTCATGGTGGGGATGATGTGTTCAGGGTGATGTGCAGTGTTAGATTTCCTCCACACATAGCATTTGGCTTTTAGGACAAAACGTTCAATGTTTCTCATCTGACCAGAGCACCTTCTTCCACATGCTTGCTGTGTCTTCTAAATAGCTTGATGGAAACTGCAAACAGGACTTTCTGTGGCGTGCTTTAAAAAATGGCTTTCTACTTGCCACACCATGAGAACCAGATTGGTGGAGTACATGCCTTATAGTTGTTGTAATGTCCTGTGGGAAACCCGCCTTCTGGTAAGTTGACAACCCCCAATCTCCGCCGTTGCTTCTGCCTATAGACTATCTCCCATTTGCCGAGACTCAAGCAGGCCTTGCCGGACACGGTTGCCCCCAGGTCTTACTTTAGCTCAAAAGATACACACTGACAGGGCGAAGGCAGGTGAACCAGGGACAAAACTTGACAGAAGGCCATGAAGCCGTGAGGACGTGGACGCTGCCAGCTCCCGGCCTCATTAGCAATTATCAGCACTTTTACCTGAGCGTTTTATCCACTGGACCCTGCTAGTTTTCTGGGAAGTTGGTGTGAACCCCCTGCATAGTCGGGACCTACCTGTGGAGAGAGGTGAAGCGGAGCGGCGGCGAATTCAGGAGCCGCGGGCACAGTGGAGTGGAGGTCCTGTCCGGATCTGAGGCGAGCTGCTGAGGAGACGTGGGGCCCTTTAGCCTGGGCGCCTTCTTGTGAGACCCTCTCTGCTGGTGACCGCCCTCCTCCCCCCTATTCCGGGAGCTACAGGCGGCGAGAGAGGAGCGTGCGGTGCTGAGACCAGAGGAGCGGCCGCCATCTTGCTACACCCGCTTTGCGGGTCTGACTGCCGCTGAGGACTGAGGTGAGCTGCGGGGGAGGAGCGAGGCCCTGTGAACCTGGCACCTGTTCAGGAGACCCCACCATCGCTGGTCTTCCTCCCCCCTGCCCCCGGGTTTCAGCGGGGGCCGGGAGCGCAGGGCGCCGGATCAAAGCAGCTGCCGCTATCTTGTTACACTCGCATTGCGGGTTTGACTGCTGCTGAGGTCTGTGGTGGGCTACGGGAGCTGCACGTGGCCCTGTGATCTGTGCACCTGGTCGGGAGATCCCTCCCATTGACTATCCTTTTCCCCCCGGTCCTACGGACTGCAAGCGGCGAGAACAGAGCTGGGGGTACGGGGGCTGGAGGAGTGGCCACCATTGTACTCTCCCCTACGCGGAAGTTCGGTGGCCCGTTTGGGATCTGAGGTCTGGCTTATCTGCCGGAGCCTGGCTTATTCCCTCCCCGCATTTGGAGCTGCTCCCCGTGGTTTTGAAGACACGAGAAGACACCCCCTCCCCTTGCCCTGCCAATACCATCAAAGTAGCGAGCACGAACACCCCCTGCAGGGGCATATTAGCCTGATTGTGGAACATTTCACTGAAAATCCCGTTGCCTTGACCCACATCATCATTAGCTATCTTGACGCTGCTGACCTGCTAAATCACTGCGGAGTAGCCCTGTCTCTGGAACCTCCTCTCTGCTTATCTTGTGTGGTCATATCCTCTTTCCTTTAAAGAATATCGGCTCTTCCTGTGCACTATTGTCCTAACCTGGGAACAGATTCGTCATAACTCGGGCCTGACCGCTTCCGCGCACTATACCATAATTGTTCTACTAGGAAGGTGTGCCGTAGCATCTTGGGTTGCCCCAGGAGTTGTAGAAGCTGAGCAGAGAAACAGATCCCGAGCGCAATGGGAGGGGGCAACAAAAACAAAGATTCCAAGACTCAGACCAGGGGATCGCTGGCGGCTAATCAGAGCGACCTCAACCGATACATCTCTAAGCCTGCAGAGAGCGTCCGGGGTCCCGGCTCATCCGGGAGTTTGCCCCGAAGAGACACGGGGGAGGACCCTGATCGGGGGAGTCTGGATGCATTGGGGTCATCAGAAACTGGTCCCATCTGCGATCCATGCCTATTAAAGAGGACCTGTCGACAATCACACGTTCGATTAACGAAAAACTATCCAAAGAAGTTGGCCTTCTAAGGGGAGATCTGCGACAACTGGATTCCAGGTTGGATAAGGTGGAGCGAAACCAAGAGGAGGATAGGTCAGCTATACAGCAGCTGACACTTCGTTTGCAGGCGCAGGAAGCGGCAAACACCAACCTAACCCTACATCTTGAAGATTTAGAAAACCGTAATAGGCGGAACAACATTCGCATCAGAGGTCTCCCTGAAGCCACGTGAGCGGAAGATCTAATGCCCACGTTACAGGGCATTTTCTCTGCGCTACTTGGGGACCAAACGGACGGTGAATCTAAAATCGAGATAGATCGGGCGCATAGGGCCATTGCTCCTCCCCCGCGGCAGGGGGACCCTCCAAGGGATGTCATTTGCAGAATTCATTTTTTCCAGGAAAAGGAGGCGATTATGGCCGCAGCCAGGAGGAAGGGTACCCTGGACTTTGATGGGGCGGACCTGCACTTTTATTCTGACCTTTCGAGATCCACCCTAGCGAGAAGAAGAACCCTGCGCCAACTGTTGGACACGCTTAAACAGAATAATGTGGCCTACCGTTGGGGCTACCCCTTTTCATTGAAACCTTCGCACTTCGCAAGCATGAGGACTTACCGGTCTTCCTTAAGCAGTTTGGCCTTCAGTCTGTTCAGATCTCGGACTGGCTGGGCATCACCCCGGATCCATACATCTCGCGGGCCAGAGAAAGAAGAGCTCCCCAGCCGCCTGATGCGTGATCTTGGCTGGCGCGACCGGTGCATCTGTTTCCACTGTGACGTAAGGGACATTGATCCAATTGTCGGACTTCCTCAATCTCCTTTCTGCATGGGGCGCTTGGTCTGCTCCCCACAGGTCGTATGCACATATATGCAAGCTCAGACTATGATCAGACTATGTTTATAGTTCTCCTGCTTTGTTTTGTTTTATTACTTTGATTGTAGGGTGTGTTAAAGTTCACGGCAGATTTAGCGCTGTGGTTGCGTGGGCAGGGTTGCTCCCTGGTCCGCGGCTACTGGGGGGGTGGTCCAGCAATGTTAGGCGTTAGGTGCCTGTGCTGTGGCCTCCCTCCCCGGATCTGGTGGTTGGGGGGCGACTCTGTACATGTATGGGAGGGATTATTTGATGGATAGGGCCTGATTGCCCTTTGGCCCGTAGTAATGCCATTTTCCCCTCTTAGCAGATAGATAAGGATTCAGGATCCAGGAACTCGATTTTAAGTCTTAAAGGTTTTTTTTTTAGGATTGTAGATGCAATATTATAGTCTGATTATCTTATGGTGGCGGCCGGGAGCGGGCGATTGTCAGGTGTGAGTAGATTGTAACTCGTAGCCCGCACCTTTGCTGTGAGCGGCGGCTGGCTTCTCTGTCCCCACCAGAAGGGGCGTGGCGGGCCCAGTACTCCTCCTTTCTTTTTGGGGGGGTCTGGGGTCATTGCGGGTCCTCTGTTTGTCCGCGGGTGGAGTTCCCCCCATCCCTGGAAACACCGGGCTTCAAGGTTGCCTCCCCACCCGCCCCTAGGGGCCTGGGGGTTTTCCTGGAACCTTGTAGTTCGACACTGTTCAAAGTTTAAGGTTTTGTTTTTTGAGATCTGAGCTTTGTCTCTAGGTTTGGGACGTTTCCCGAACACTTCTTCTCAACTTCTTTCTCTCTTTCTTTCTTTCCTTTTCTACCCCTTTCCTGCACTCCTTCCCTTGCCACCACTGACCTCCCCTTCCCTGTTACCTCCCCCCGTTTCCACACATCAAGCTTATAGTAATAAGTAGTAAGTATAGTAATAAGATTTCAGCCTATGCTGATGATCTGCTTTTCTTCCTCACAAACCTGACAGTGGGTGTCCTGGTGCTGCTGAAGGAGTTTGAGAGGTTTGGTAGACTTTCCTTCTTGAAAATAAATTATGGCAAGTCGGAGGCCCTGGGGGTGAATCTCCTCGGAGAGACGGAGGCTCTCCTCAGAACCTCATTCCCATTTCAATGGCCTCCCTCGTCCATCACATATCTAGGTACCAAAATTACAAAAACAGTTGATGGTATATACACTGCGAACTTTGCCCCTCTCCTTTCCAGAATCAAGATGGATTTAGCGAACTGGGACCTCCCCACCTTCTCGTGGCTGGGCAGAATAAGCATTATTAAAATGACGATCTTGCCTAAAATCCTTTATTTGCTTCAGACCCTCCCTATACATATCCCTAGGGCATACTTCAAATCCCCGAATTCAGTCTTCATTAAATTTATCTGGCAGGGACGGAATCCAAGAGTAAAACTGCGACTTGTCTTTAAACCTAGACAAGCTGGGGGATTAGCTTGCCCTGACTTGTTTCAATATTGGCGCGCGGTCCACCTTAAACGCATACTAGACTGGCATCATCAGGGAACGAAGAAGAAGTGGGTGAGCCTAGAGGCGACCTGGCTGCAAACCCCTTTGAGGCTTGGGTGTCCAAAAAAGGGAGGACCCTCAGTAAAGATCATCCGCTCATAGCAACTTCCCTTGGAGTTTTGGATGGAGTTAGAGGTAGGGCGGAGATATCACCTTGGCCAACCCCCTGGTCCCGCTGGTGCACAACCCATCCCTCCCAATAGGCATTCTCCCGCGTCTCAGAGAGGCCTTTAACAAGAGGGGTATTCCGAGGGGGCGGGACCTCATATCGCCTTCTGGATGGACACGGTTGGAGGATCTCAGGGGGAGATGGGACACACATTTGTTTGATCAGTGGCTTTTGTTTACCTTTCGGAGTTTTCTCCAGAGTCTGGGACCCAAACAGGCGTTGGCCAGGACCCTTACCCCCTTTGAGTAGTTGGCTACTGCGCGAGACCCTCCTCTAAAACTGATATCTCAATTATATGCCCTGTTGGGGAGCTCAGAGGATATAGAGACGCCCCACTTTTGTGCGGACTGGGAGAGGGACCTGGACAGGCAGCTAACGGAGGACCAGTGGAGATATGTATTTCTAGCAACTCATAAAACCTCTATGTCCTCCAAGACACAGGAAACAAATTATAAATGTCTTACAAGATGGTATTTTACTCCGCAGAGGTTGCATAGGATAGCCCCGACGGTCCCTGCTGAGTGCTGGAGATGTTGGAGAGCGACAGGGAGCTTTTTCCATATATTCTGGGATTGCTCTAAGATAGTGCCTTTCTGGCAATCTGTAGCCGGAATCGCCGGGGAGATTGTGGGCCGTCCGATGCCCCGAGACCCCTCTCTGCTCCTCCTGCACTTGGCGGATGTCCCTCTGAAGACTTATAGATCACTTCTGAGGCATCTTATTAACGCAGCAAAGGCTGTCATCCCGAGATTATGGAGATCGGAGGTGATCCCATCGGTAGCGGACTGGGTAGGGGAAATTAACCGTGTAATGGAAATGGAGGAGCTCACCGCCTCTATTCAGGACACGCAACAATTCTTGCAGACTTGGACGCCGTGGTTCCTTTTTAAAGATACAGACAGATACAAACAGCTCACAGCAGTTGGTTCCCTGACAGGCCCTTAGTCCCTCTGGCTATTTTACTTACCTCAAGCCACCTCTGGCCTCTATACGACGTGCAGTGCAGAGCTTGGGGGTTCTGGATGGTGCTTTGTAATACATCCTACTGGGTTTATACTCTTGGTACTCCCTCCCCCCCTTCCCTCCCCATCACCCTCTCCCCCCCCCCTCTTCTTTCCTCTGCTACTTTCATTATTTTCTCTCCTTTTTCTTCTTCCTCTCTCTTATAAGGTTCATGTTATGCTGAGCCAGCTTGCTTCAGAGCAGTACAATTAAGCTCGGATTTGTTGTGGCTTCCCCCTGCGTTGGCGGGGCCCGCCGCGGGTGCTATTTATTTGGACCCCGGGGGGGCTGCTGCCGGCCCGGGCGGAAGGTCGGTTACAGACAGGTTATGTTACACTTTATCTTTATTGCATAAGAGTGTATGTTAGCGAATCTTAGCCTTATGGACATGCTGGTTATTTGACTGTATATACGCTGACTGGCTCTGTTAAGCTGCAGTTTTGTACTTATTCCTTCGCTTTTGTAATGTCTTGTGATAATTTTGAAAACAAATAAAGAATTTCAAAAAAAAAACTTGACAGAAGTTGGTCTCGCCAGGGTTAGTGCTCTGATTTGTGGCACCAAAAGTATAAGAAAAAAAATGGTTGAGGGTCAAGCCAAGGGTCAAAGCCGGGTAGTAAGAGGGTTCACGGTACAGATGGGTAGACAAGCCAGAGGTCAGGCCAGCAGGCGTTGGTCCAGGCAAAGATCATAGGAAGGTAAAACAAGGTGGGCTGATTAGCCCAATACACCTAATGGGCAACAGCCTGAGATAGAATAATAAGGCTCATTCGCCTGTTTGAACCCTCCTCTGGTCGCCACACTGTCTGCAGTGCCAACGAAGGGCATAAAGGTGCCCGAAGATGCCACTGGAGCAAGGTTCAAGTGAGTGACTCATCATGACAGTTGTCCTGTAGACAAATTCTCCCACCTATGGATCTCTGTAGCTCCTCCAAGTGACCCTGAGTCTCTTGGCTGCTTCTCTAATTAGGGCTCTTCTTGGCTGCACTATTTAGGTGGACAGCCGTGTTTGCCATTGTGCCATACTACTTTCATCTACAAATGATGGATTGAACAGTGCTCTTTGAAATGATCAGAGCTTGTTTTTTTATAACCTAACCCTGAAATAAACCTCACAAAACGTTATCCCTGAGTGGTCTGGTGTGTTTCTTGGTTTTCAAAATGCTGTTTGTTCACTCACATTCTGTAACAAACCTCTGAGGCCTTCACAGGACAGAGGTAGTTGTACGGGGAATAACTTACATACAGTTGGTGACTTCTGAAGGCAATTGCTCACACTGGATTTTGTTTGGGGATAGCTGAGTACAGGGGGCTAAATATACATGCACTCTACGCTTTTTTTTACTTTTAAAAGACGTTGAAAAGAAGGTTTCATTTTCTTAACACTTCACAAATGCTTGCTACTTTGTATTGCTCTATCACATAAATGCTCAATAAGGCTTGTGGCTGTAATGTTTATAGAAAATTGTGTAAAAGTTCAAGGGGTATAAATACTATTTTGAAGCATTGTAGAAAATGTGAACTAGAATTTGGTCAATGACAAGTTGCCAGCACAGCTAGAGCTGTGCATTTCAGTATATAGGAATTAAGATCAGGGGCACATTTGTGGTACTTTTATGGCACATATGTCACAAATCACAGTAACATTCATTTTTAGCAGAAATTCATATGTAACTCATTTTCTATGTTTTCCTGATTGTCTTGGGTTCTGGTACTATGTTTTACAGTACATAAAGCCACATGTTACAAGCAGTTATATACACTTCAATATTTCTTTAGGATTGCTATTGTGCACTAAGGGAGATAAAATGCAGCACACAGCATTTTATGAAGAGAGTGGCAGTAATGTGCACATATGTCCAATGTCTTTTATTTAAAAAAAAAACAGTGAATGTATCCATTATGCTATATGCAGTTTAAACCAGACCTCTAGCATCATGTAATGAAAAGCCCAAACCTTTAAAAACTATTATCCAGCATCTAAAATTAACATACTTTACGATTTAAGTCACTTACATATTACTATTTCCCCCACTTGGCTGCAACTCTGTTCAGGACACTAGAATACGGGTGCTGCCATCTTGCCTCAGAAATGTCACATACTGAGCAAAGGCGAGCGAGGCAAAAGTACAGGAGGTGGGGTTATCGCTGTGATCTGCACAAACAGAAAAAGGACAGCAATCCCAGAAAGCGGAGCGACAGAAGACACTTTCTGTTTGCAGGCAGCCTGAGTATCCATGGGCCACCATCTTGGATGTTTAAAGGCTCAAAAATTCAGTAGATGCAGGTAGGGTGATTTTTAATGTGGGCAATCTGTATGTACAGGGTGGGGGAAACATATAAGATATGCTCTTATTCAGGGTGAAGGTCCGGTTTAAGAAACAAAACCACAAAGGTCTGTCTCTAGCCATATACTGTATATTCTTGTTTTGCAAATATATCATAAGCAGATCTTATTGGCACCGGAAGGAGGGATGCCATATCTACACTGTGAAATGTAGGGGCACCTTTGATTGTGGGTGAGGTGTTGATTATGCAGTGAGTAGGCTTTGGAACAGGATCTTCATAGAATTCTGTGCCATCTGCTTCTATATGTCCATGTACATGAAGATGAAGTTGTCACATTCAGAATCAACATCATGCTTTATATTAAAACAACCAAACTTGTTGTTTTCTTTTAGTAGAAGGGCACATAATTGAGGATGATAGGTTTGTGAATGTATCATTCTGCTTTAACAGGGGAGGACTGCATAACATTTACACCCTCTCCAACAAGCCAACCTGTGTTGAATAAACAGTAAATTGCTTTTGCAAGTCTTCTGGTGTGTCTAGGTGTTTTTACCCCTCAACCATGTTTTGGACAGATATTAGGAAGGTCATTAGAGAGCACCAAGCATAAGATTAACTGCCGGTCCTTGGCCCTACTAGTTCATCAGCCCCTATGCCCACAGGTCTGAAGTGGGCAAGAAGACGTGGGACACGCATGGTGCTCAAAGTATTCTGGCCTACCTGTGAGGTAGTATTGAGCTTCAGATTCTAGTCAAATCTAAATGTGACCCCAATTTCACCAATACAGTGTAGTTTGTCCAGAGCCAAAATTTAGGTAAAGTTCAGCCTTTTTTTGGTGAAACAGCATACTAGGCATGGAGACTGGTATCCCCAGAGCTCAGCTCAGTCCTTATGCTATTTGGCACAGCGCTTTTCCATAACAGGTGGTGTCTGTTAAGAGGTGCATGTTATAAGTCAGGGTTATTAGCAAGACCCCTTTTTGCCCCCCCCCACCACCATTTAAATTGCTATAGTGGACCTTGGAAACCTTTACCAGTTCCACCCTACCTTCTTACAGCCTCTTAGCCACCTAGATATACCCTACAGGGGCCTGCCCTATCCCGACGGCACTGGTGTATCCAGACTTGCTGCCAAACAAGTCTCATGGCGATACTCCCCATGATCCTGCTCCTTGCAAACATAAGGCTTTTTGGGGGGCTTTCCTCTAAACCAGGCTGAGTAGTCCAAAGGACCTATGTAGATGTGTCTGTTAAGAGGTGCATGTTATACGTCAGGGTTATTAGCAAGACCCATTTCCCCCCCACCATTTAAATTGCTATAGTGGACCTTGGAAACCTTTACCAGTTCCACCCTACCTTCTTACAGCCTCTTAGCCATCTAGATATACCCTACAGGGGCCTGCCCTATCCCGACGGCACTGGTGTATCCAGACTTGCTGCCAAACAAGTCTCATGGCGATACTCCCCATGATCCTGCTCCTTGCAAACATAAGGCTTTTTGGGGGGCTTTCCTCTAAACCAGGCTGAGTAGTCCAAAGGACCTATGTAGATGTGTCCAGAATCCAGGCTCCTACAGGTTGCCTAACTTGCAACCCCTTAAAGGATTTGTACTTTCCACCATCTTGATCAGCAACTCATCAATATCATATTAAAACACTTTTTGACTATTTTTTTGATTACGCAATAGATCAGGGTTTCCCTACCCTTTTTTTCATGAACTGCTATTTCACCTTTTGTAATTATCACAAATACCACCGAATTCTAAATTTCCAAGGAGGATATAGATCCATATTTAAAGAGACCTATACTTTATGTACTCTCCCTCATCCAATGGTATAAGCTCTTCTACCAGTAATATTCAGATTACTAGTAGCCAAAAGACTTGGCCACCTTGCACATTTTAGAGTCTGCAGGTAGATGGATTGTGCCTTCACTCTAACCAGATGTGAGGCAGATTAGCTGGAGGACTGCACGCTTTTACTTTGCCTTCTATGGAAGGAGTATGCCGTAGATGATCAACAGTGCCTAATGCCTGCTTCACACCGTCCTGCTGTCACAGGTATCACTCTGTGTCTACCTTAGCCACTAGTTGGGAAATACTGCATTGTAATGTATGAATCAAAAAGTATGAGATGATGCCAAATCAGCAAATATACTGCAATCCTGAATAGGGCTAATTAAGAAAGTCAGTATTAACCTGCTCCATTTTGGTGGCATAATCCGCAGTAATCAGGATAATGTTTCAAATCTGGTCACATCCAATCACGTCATATCTCATACGGTCCTCACTCTGTAAACAAAGCTTTTATTTGAACCTGGCCATCAAAGTTGAAAATTTGCTTAAATATCCGAACACATAAAATTTCCCTTGCTTTCTTTTTCTTAATAAAGTGTTGAATTTGTAATATTTCACTGTGGATTTATCTTACTTTTTCACTTTGAAGTCAATTTTAAGTGTAGACTTTATTTATGTAACAATCATAGGAAGATTAAATATCGCAAGCGCTAGGCTAAAATGAGATCACCCGTCGGACCTGGCAAACCTTATTACCTCTTATGGAAAGACTCCATAAACATTAGGAACACCAATGTTTATTTTTTCCATTTTTAAATTGGAATGCAGGGATTTCACGCTACCTCATTGCCACAGAATATTGCAGTGTTAAAAATTTGACATACACATTATGTATGGTTATCTTCAGTAAATAAAAGTAGCAATGCAAATTGGAGTCATTGGTTATGGTGCATGGACTGCCATTGTCCATGAACTACCACTGAGAGAGCCGGCAACAGAGAGAGGGCAACAGAGAGAGCAGTTGCAAAGATTGAAAATGGCCTAACCGTATAGTCTTTAGTGGATGGGCAGTTGTAGGAAAGGTGGAAACTGAGGAATTTAGGGGGTTATTCACAGTTAGCGATAGTTATAAAAAATGTGACACACAACAACCCTAGGGCCTGAGGGTTTAATCTAAATCCGTTGCTTTTTGACTACTGTCCACATAAAGTAGCATGTGTGGAGTATGGAGGTAACGCTGGGGCACAGGTGGAGGTCTAAGGGAGGATGAAATAATAGGCAAGATTAATTAGAATATTAGTTGGTGTAGTGGAGGTGTTGGGATATAGCTGAAGGTTGGGAGATGGTGAAGTGAGAGATGGTGTGGCCAGGTGAGGGACAAGGAAATGGAGTTCAGTAGGCGGGGGCGAATTTTGGGGTGTATATTTACAGACATTTAGGGCTTGTGGTTTTAGAGTGGGGGTGTGTGAAAACATTTGGTGGACATTTGAGCCATCATTAATTCATTAAATGGTCTGCAAAGCCAAATTAAAAAACAAAAAGGTACTCACTTCCAAAACTTCAGCCGGTCCGCCGCTCCCCTATGTCCTCTCACACTCTCTCTGACCCTTATGTTAATCTGAGTGACTGTGCATGCCCCCATCATTTATTACATTGGTGGGGTTGTGCCAGCCATTGCCTTGGCGTGCCCCCTCCATTAACCACTTTAAAGCAGACCATAAACATTTTTTTTCTAATATCACCCACATTCCACACCACACAGGCAGTACATTTGGGATAGTTTTGCCATCCTGTCTTTTCTCTTTTCCTAGAGATTAATATTGGAGATATCTACACATTAGCACAAATCTTTAATTTGTCTCAGTATATAGGTTTCTTTTGGCCTATAATTTTAAGCAATCAAGGGTTTAGGCATGTGGCATCTTGAGCCATTCAAAACATAAAAAAAATGCTCCTCTAAGAAAAAAGCCTAAAACATTATGTTTGTGATCTAAATTTAAAGATGAATAAAATAAAACATCCATCTGAAATCACAAACAGCACTCCAGTAAGGTGAGATAGTAAAAGCATCAGTTGTCAAAGCTTAAATGAATTATCCCTACACTTTTTCCATGGTCCCCTGTAGTCTTTATGGAATGCTCCTGCTTCTGATCTTTTAACATATGACATCAATTGCCTGTTGAAAACCTACTGAAGTCCCACTCTGACACACTCATAATGAAGAATGTTTTTGAAATCAGAATTATATAATTCAAACTACTAATAATGACTCCTACCAATTACTTTTCCCTCTGATGCTGTTAACTAAAGGTTATCTTGTTAAATTATACCTCTTGGGACTAATGAGCAAGTTGCTTTATCCAAACCAGGTTTTCAACCAGAGCTAGCCATTTGGAGGCTAGAGGACATCTGTCCCTAATGCCAGTCTTGGCTAGGTAAACCTGCCCACTCATTCTTGCACATCTCTCTACATCCTTTATCAATCATAGAACATTGAAACACAGTACAGAAGGGTGAAGGAATATGTTTACTTGGATGGGGCTGAATGTGGGTTGTAACTGCTATATAACATTATATATGTCTAGCTCTTTGCTTCAGATAAGATAAACCATCCCCTAAATTAGCCTTCAATTCTGTGTTGCAGAGTTGGATCAGATAGATAAAGTTAAGCCACTACCACTTTAAAGTGTAATATTTATTTAGTTTTATTAAATAAAACAATTTTATTTTAGGTATTCTATGCATTTGCATCCGTGTAGTGAGTGTACACATGCCCAGAGAAGTGGGCTTGCCCTAATTATGGCACCAGGGGAGCAGTTGGGGGGGTCAAGAGCACTTCAGTCACGATTCATAGCCAGGGATTGAACCTGCCACTCTCTTTCTTACATCTAAGCCACGACTGCCCCATTGATTTAGCAACATTCTTGAGAAAAGTAACTCCTTGGTAACAGCCTGCAGACTCTATGCATGACCACCTTTTTTCACTAGAAGAGGATGACCTATAGGACTTGTCTTGTATCAAACTAATAGCCCATTACCATGAACAGATAAACTGATCATTCATTGAGGCGAGCGAACAATTGGATAACTCGTATGCTATCAGACGACTTGCATTCAAACATGGGTGATTTGTTGGATAAATAATTCAAGGTACATTCAAGGTACTTGTACAGTTCTATTTGCAGTTGATTTCTGTTTCCACATACCGAGGGTAACGCGTCTAATGAGTTGTTTGTCAAAATGATACGACGCACAACCGATAAACAAATTGATCATTGATCGCTTGATTGCAGTAGGCTTTTCAATCCATTTATCAATTATCATCTTAGAGTGGACCAAAACCCAGGATTTTGACTGGGTGTTGGTCTATGCCCTGCTCTTGAAACCCCCCAGGGTGCCCGATCTCACTCACCCTTCCTTAGTTTTACGGCCATGTGCAGCCTCCCGTCCAGTCAGCGCGTGCTGGTGGCCGCATCCTCCACTACCCTTTAACAGGTAGTATGCCCAAATCCGCGCATGCTCTGTTGGACCGGGATCGAAAGTGAGTTCTCGGGCGACCTGGGGGTTTGACACAGCGGGGAATCCCAAATCTGGATGCCCCAGGGGGGAGTATGCCTTCCCTTCAGTATCATAGACTCCAGGGTGGGTTTTGGTCCATTTTAATGAGTTCACTTTACACAAATTTCACAAATCGTAAATAGAAATGGGCCATAAGTGGGACATACTGTACCATGTCATGTGCTTGCAAAGGAGATTCAGCTCTTTTATTCACTCTCTTTTGTGCTTCTAAGATCAGTGAAAAGTTCACTTACAGCAAAAGAAAAACCTGCTGGTGAGTGAGTGTAGAGACACACAAATGCCCTTATTCATCAAGCGATAGCGCCAGGTAGTGTCTGACGAGCGCCAGGTAGCGGCAGCTAACGGCGACTACCGACTCAAGTACGCCCGCGGCGGTCACAATGACGCATTTATCAAGCAAAATGAGGCTAGCGCCGGCGAGAGCGACGGCTAGCGCGGCATTCATCATGAAGCCGCCTGGACCGAACAGCGCCGCTGCAAATTCCCTCACAGCGCCAGGTATGAGCTGTCGCTCCCTGGCGATGTCCAATGCATTTCAATGGAGCAAGCTATAATTAATCATAATTAATTGGTATTATTTTTTTAAATTTTTTTTTTAATGTCAAAAAATCGGAGAACACTTCTGCAATGTTAGGATTTATTTTTAAGTCAAAAAAAAAAAAAAAAAAAATATGTGCAGAATTGATCTAACAGGTCTGAGATTAATGTATTCATATAACAAAATGATTCTAAAAACATGTATAATGTTACATTAAAAAAATATGGTTGTTTAGGGGTTAAAAACTAGTTAATACAGATCGCCGCCAGCGCTCTGGGGTTTAAACAAGGAATGGACAGCGACAGCACATTCGGAGCGTGATTTTTTGATGAATATGAAGCTAGCCGTTCGCTCTGGCCATTCGTTGTCAGGCGCTCACATACAACGCTGGACCTGTGAAACAGCGACCCCCCAGCCCGTATTCAACATTACCGCACACCGACTGAGTCGCTGTCATCAAGCTAACGCCGGCCAAGCACAGCGAATACTGGCTGGCGCTGAAAAAATCACGCTACAGTTGCTCATCTGTCGCTACCTGGCGCTATTGATGAATCGGCCTCCCAGACATACAAAACATGGGACTTCCCCCTGTTTTTCCAGACATCAATAGGACAATCTCAGATTTTCTCACACAGCAATGCTGCAAAACAGGAGACAAGAAATCATCCAAACAATTCTCTGCTGAGAGATAAGACAACTTTCAGGAAGGTGAGATATAGAAAGGGAAGGATTTACTGTTTCTTTAATAATGTTTATAATGTGAAGTCCACATCCAGCAGGGGCGTAGCTAGGGGGGAGCGGGGGGGGGCACTTGCTCCAGGTGCACCAAGTCAGGGGGGTGCCAAAGGGGGGCCTGAGAACAGGTGGGTGGCACCATTTTTAATCTTTGCCCCAGGTGCCAGAAAGGCTAGCTACTCCTCTGACATCTAGGCACACATTTACTTCCTCTCAACTTTTCCCCTTTGTAAAATAAGACATTTCAAATAACCTCTACAGTGAATGTGCTGGCTTTGCTTTCATTTCTGGACATGGCTGAGCTGGAAAGGGCAAATCATGTTTTTATGAGTCTTGAGCACACTGTGTTGTGGCCTGAGCCAGATGCGGGACCACTGTGGCTTACTGTGTTAGCTTGCAATGAGAGCAAGGCAGTAGCAGTTGTAGTTAGACCACTTTTTTGCGTGGTTCTGGAGGAATGAAATTGAAAGGAAGCCAAAACTGGAGTCTTGCTATGGCTTCTAGCAGGAGATGCTGGAAATCGATGAGAGGTACATGGGACAGGCATCACGTAAGCTGCTTACTGCCTTATTATTACCATTGCCTGGACAGTCCCTTTAAAATTGAATAGGATATAAAACATGTAATTGATATTGATGTGTACATATCTCATTCCATGAAGGACCCAGCCTCCCTAAATTGGCGTGACGTGCCTAATTGACTGTAGTAGCATTGTTTTATGACTGCTATAGCCAAGCTGGCAAGCTATGACTGGCTCTCAAAGCCAATGAAAATCAAGGAACATTTATAGGAAAAATCACCATAAATTAAATCATCCTTGATCTGTGTGTTTGAACTCTAAGTAAGAGGATAAACTAAGATCATTTGGCTGGATTAAAATCAAACTGTTATTTATGACACGGCTGTAAAATGAAAGTCTAACAGACGACCTGAGCACAAATCATCCAGCCAGCCAGCTTCATTCATCTTGAACAATTTCTAGAGCTGCTCTCTTTACGGTGGCGCTTGCAGATAATTATGGAAAAGACAAAGGTGATTATGGCTGTGTTGAGAAATATTTTGGCAGAAATTCAGCATGTGTTCCCCTTGATTACATTTAACAACACTCTGGCAATCGGGCAACACAAAGAAAGGCGAGAGCCGCTGAGGCACGAGATGTAATGGTGGGAAAAAAAGTTTGAACTCGGAACATGCATGAATTTCATTATAACAATTCCCAGGAGCAGCCTGATCCTGTGCAGATAGCTAATATACAGGCCGACACAATGCAGAGGGCCCACCACACCAGAGGGGGCAAATGCTTGACTCTGCTGATTATTGAGCTGACAAGTGCTAGGAACTAAATGCACATTAGGATATGGCCAGATCCTCACTGGTACTTTCTGCCCCCCCCCCCCCAACACCTAGCTCTCATTGAATATCCCCATCTTAGTCCCTATTGGAAAACATTTCTTGGTAAAGTGAAAAGGTGTAACTAGCACACCTAAGGTTCCAACTACAATTAGGGGTAGACTGGGTTAAAAAAATGGCCCTGCCCTATATATATTACCCCCTTCCGAATAATTGGCAGGGTGCCGAATCCCCCAAATCACCTCATAACAAGCAGTGTGCAGAATATCCCCCAATCACCCCGTAACAAGCAGTTTGCAGAATACCCCCCCCCCCAATCACCCTTTATAGCAGGAACTGTGCAGGATATTCCCTCAATCACCCTATAACAAGCAGTTTGCAGAATACCCCCCAATCACCCCATAACAAGCAGTGTGCAGAATATCCCCCAATCACCCCATAACAAGCAGTTTGCAGAATACCCCCCCCCCCCCCAATCACCCTTTATAGCAGGAACTGTGCAGGATATTCCCTCAATCACCCTATAACAAGCAGTTTGCAGAATATCCCCCAATCATCCCATAGCAAGCAATGTGCAAAATCCCCCCATCACCCCATAAAAGGCAGTGAGGCATAACACCAGTCTCCCCCGCCCCATCCCCATAACAGGCAGTGTGGCAGAATCCCTTCCTCCAATCATCCCTGTGGCATAACTCAAATCCCCCCCCCCCCCCCATCACCCCATAACAGGCAGTGAAGCAGAATCCCTCCCCCAATCTCCTATCACAGGCAGTATAGCACAGCCCTGACCCTCACCTGCATTTATTCTGGCTTGCTGTGGGTCAGGTGAATGGGAGCCTTTTCTGGCCACCCGTTAAACTGTGCACCAGACTGCTGGACAACAACACATCATCAGCATGAGTTCTGGCAGACCTGGGACACTAATGATGATGCTGTGCACAGCCTAGGTAGGCTGCCACCTCCCCTGCACTCTCCACTTGCCAGTGCCGTAGTTTAATGCTGGCTCCGGCAATGCTTCTAGCTGCGAGCTGTATGAATCAGGTGGCCTGGTGCAGAGCATCGGGCAGCCCGTGGTGGCTCCCATTCACTCAGCCCTCTGCAAGATCATTCTGCCCCTGACCACAATGTACTTGCAAAAAGATAAACATGCCAAGCCTCTGATTGTTAAGTATAAAGTGAAAATCCATCAATGCGTCAGGTGCAATGTTTCAAATCCAGCGTTTCGGGGGCAAGTCACTCCAATTAATCTTTATTGAAAGACCTAGCTAAGTTTTGGTGAACTAGATAAAATGTTAAAAGGGATCAAAACCCTTGGGCCCGACCCTGTCTAAAAGACTCCAAGCTGGCTAATTCCCTGTATCCCAATTTAAGATGACCTACTCTATGAAACCCTTGTATGCTATTGCCCGGTATACTTACTTTTCCGGAAATCTTATTGTTCATGTGCTGGTTGTGGCATACCTGCCCGGGGCACATAGCAGCTAGAAGGAAGCAGCCGCCAGGAGGCACTCATTCAAAATAGATTGACAGATAATGCAATCTATTCTGATTGGCTGGCGTCACCCGGTATGTGCGAGAGAGGTAAGAATAACAGGTTTCACAAACAGGGGTGCTCCGGTATAGTAGACCAAATACCATGTAAATGAAAAGACTGTGTTTTGGTCCACATTAAAGACTAATCAAGTTAACCAGAGACCCTGTTAGATTCTGGTTGAAGTAGACCAAAATTAACTGGAAATTCTAAGCCTAAATGTTACATGCTCTTTAGTTTAAAGAGGAACTTCAGAAGCAAAGTGCCTAAACCATCATTCAGAAGCCCCCTCCTAATGGCTGACCTCTTCCTTCCTGTCAGCACACAGACGCTCCGAAGTAGAAACAAGGTAAAGAGTGGTGGCACAATCCCTGAATTACTTTGCCATAGACCACCAATCATATGCACCAATTGGTGGTCTATAGCTCTGCCCCGATGATTTGACAGCTCAGCAAGAATTGTGATTAGCAATTGGAACAGTACAAAAGAGCCTGCACCCCCCCCCCCCCTTCACCATTGCTCATCAGACTGTAGACACTATAGATTAGAAATGAATCTGCTGGTGTGTATAAACTGATTCTTTCCAATGTATTAAACCATTAGTAACACGGAGAGAGGGAGGTGTCTGAAGCACAGTATCGGGCTCTTACAGACCCTGCCTATGATGTTGATTATTATGCAGCGCCACAGAGCCATGCACACTTATTTCAGAAAATAAAATGGTGTAAAACTTGATATCTCGGCCATTTCTTTCTGCGTATGTGTAGTGATTTGACATGTACAGTGCAACTTGGGGTTTTACCCGGCCCTAGAGTCCGCTTCAAAGCGGCCATAAAGTGTGTTAGTTTAAAAAAAAAAAAAAAAGCCAACATAAATGTAAAAATATCAATGATAAGCGTGCAAGCCATCAATGATCATGCTTATCAATGATTAGTGCCCCTTTACCTGTCCGGTGGCCCTGGGAAATCAACTTTCTCCACTTTCTCCATCTTGCCGCACCTGGGAGGTGTATGTATCCCACAATCCTCCTCCATTTAAATTTTTTCCAGTAACCCTATTCAAAGCTGATTGTCTTGTCAGAGATTATTTTAATAAATAAAAAACTGCATACATTTATGTAAATCTATAAATATATATATTTCTTCTTTACATTCTGACAACATTTTATTTTAAACAATTATTTGGGAGTATATTATAAACCAATGACGCTGGTGTGATGCAATGGCTTGAATATTATTCATGTTTATTATAGTGATTTCAAGCGGACCTATCACCAGGGTTTTCACTATCCTGGTAATAGCATGACTTACTGTGTGATTGCACAGCACATGCACAGGCTCTCGTCCTATCAATGCTTTATAATGTATAGCACACAAAACATTGTTTGGAACAGAGTGGCAGAATAGGAGCGGCCTCATCCACGGTTTTCCTGCAGTCTGCCCCTGGCTTTTTATGATGGGAAGTGAGAGCAGCTGCATCCCTTGCATCTTCGGGCTGTGCATGCACTCCCACCCCAGTTATTTGGCTAGGGCAGGAGCATGCATGCTGCTGGGGCTGTTTGCGCTCCCATTGCAGATAGTCAGAGCTGTTTGCTGGGTGATGACAATTGCATGGCAAATGGCTCTGATTGGAAGAGAGCCCACACATGTGCCATTGGAGAGAGAAGAGGTGAGCTGGTACCAGAGGTGCAGCAAGGCTTTCTGGCAACCGGGGCAAAGATTCAAAATGGGCCCCCCACCTGTTCTCAGGTCCTCCTTTGGCAACCCCTTGACCTGCTGAACCCAGGACACATGCCCCCCTGCCCCCCTCTAGCTATGTCCCTGCAGTTACTGCCGGTCTGGAAGGTTTAACACAGGGCACAAAACAAAACTTGGGATAGTCAAAAACGTTTTTTTTTTACGCTTTCATATCATATTTGTTCTTTCTATCTTTTTTTCTTTTCTTTCTTAATATTTGTTCATTCTTTCTATGATTCTATCCATTTTTCTAACCTGCCTTGTTTCCCTTTTTTCTATCCGCATTTTCCTCTATTCTGTCCAGGGTCTGACCAGAGCACCTTGGGCCCATCAGAGGAAATCATTTTGGAACCCACCAAAGGAAATCATTCTTGGGGCCCACCAGAGGAAATTATTATTGGGACCCACCAGGCGAAATCATTCTTGGAACCCACCAGAAGAAATTATTATTGGGGCCCACAAGGCGAAATCATTCTTGGAACCCACCAGAGGAAATTATTATTGGGGCCCACCAGAAAAAAATGTTATTCTTGGGGCCCAATGTACAGCTAAAACACAATTAGATTCTAGAAATAGAAGGATGTTTTCGTACTGGGGCAAAGTTATTGAGAGCAATTTACATAGTATAGTGACTGCAAAGCGATTGGAAAGCGATTTACCAGCTACCTCGATGCAAAAGCGATTTCCTGATGAACAAACTATATTTAACGTGCCACAAACAAATGACAAATGAAATAGACTATCTGATTGGCTGCTGACTGCATCAGAATGGCTATTGTGTTAGAAAAGCGATTGAATAGCAATTGGGAAGAAATTCCATTGACTTCTATAAGATCGCTATTGCCCCTTAACAGCCTGAAAACGCTGCATGTTGGAAATTTTCAAATCAACCTGCGAACACCCAGCATTTGCAATTGCCTATTTGAAAGTCACCATAGGACAACATAGGTGGTGATTTAAGGAGGGCGATTGAATTCACAATTGCCTAGCCTCAGGGCATTTTCTAGACAAAATAGCACCCGGTGTGGGAGGGAAATAATTCTGCCCCCTCCTCACCCAACCTGCTGCCCCATACGAGTAGTTGCCATGCGTTGCCCTTACAATGGCAGCAGGCAGTGCCCCCTCCGCATGACTGATATAGAGGCATGCAGAGCCTGGTTTATACCCGGCACCAATAACAGTGACCCTAAACTAAGCAGGATGTCTGGGCTAAAGGCACCCCCAATGGTTCTGGCACCCAGCGCGGTCACCCTGCTTGCCCTCCCCTAGAAACTGCCTTGGCTTCAGTGTGAAAGCAACCTAAGATCTGATGTTTATTGATCTAATAACAAATGTAACTCAGGGCCTTATTCATGAAGGGATAGCGTCAGGTAGTGCCTTGAAAATGCGAGGTAGCGACAGGTGAACGTCGGACACGGCACGCAATTACACATTTATCAAGCAGAATCTGTGGAGCGACTGGGATAACGCCATGTAGCGTCCGATTCATCATTATCCTAGCCTCAGCGAACAGCGCCGGCGTTCCGCCTTGCAGAGCGCCAGGTATGACCTCTCGCTACCTGTCGCTCCCCCATACATTTCAATGGACGTTCTTATATTTCTTTTTAAACAGGGTTTTAGTTCATTTTTTTTTAAATCTCAAATAATGTTGTGACCTCTTCTGGCATAGAAAAAGCCATTTTTTTAAAAATTTTCATATTTTATATATTTATGCAGAATTGACATTACAGGGGCATTAATGTGGTCATGTTACAATGTAATAACAATGTAATTCCATTTGTTACTGGTGGATACATGCTAAAAAAAAGACTTTAATTAAACAGCCTCCGGCGCTCTGGGCTTCAGAGAAGCATTTTTGAGCTGTGTGAGGCTGTTTATTTGATGAATATATTGTAAGTAGGTCGCACTGACCAGTCGCTAACATGCGCTCCCATACAGCGCTGTGCTGGTCAAATAGCGACTCCTCACAATGTATTCATCATTGCTGCACAGCGACTGAGTCGCTATGAACTAGCGACCCACGGCTGAGCACAGCGACTACTAGCAGGTGCTCTGAAAATGCCTGCTACAGACGCTCATCTGTCGCTACCTGGCGTTAGTGATGAATCAGCCTGCCCGTAAAGAAATGCCACACTCATAGACCACTGTAGGAAGGCCAGAAAACTGTTTGGTTAGTCTTGGACCTCTAGTACTGCCCTGCTGGTGGCCCTGGAGCAATCCCTGAGGCCCTCCAGATCCTCTGGTGTTCCAGTGGGCCAATCCGACACTGAATTTCTGTCGATCACATCCCCTTCCTCCATTCTATGTGTTGGGGCAAGGGTCTGGGGGGATGCAGGGTCTGGGGGGATGCAGGGTCGGGGGGATGCAGGGTCTGGGGGGATGCAGGGTCAGGGGGGATGCAGGGTCTGGAGGATGCAGGGTCTGGGGGATGCAGGGTCTGGGGGATGCAGAGTCTGGGGGGTGCAGGGTCTGGAGGGATGCAGAGTCTGGGGGGGTGCAGGGTCTGGGGGGGGTGCAGGGTCTGGGGGATGCAGAGTCTGGGGGATGCAGGGTCTGGGGGGTGCAGGGTCTGGGGGGATGCAGGGTCTGGAGGATGCAGGGTCTGGGGGATGCAGGGTCTGGGGGATGCAGAGTCTGGGGGGTGCAGGGTCTGGGGGGATGCAGGGTCTGGGGGATGCAGGGTCTGGTGGGATGCCGGGTCTGGGGGGTGCATGGTCTGCGGGATGCAGGGTCTGGGGGGATGCAGGGTTTGGGGGATGCAGGGTCTGGTGGGATGCCGGGTCTGGGGGGTGCATGGTCTGGTGGGATGCCGGGTCTGGGGGGTGCATGGTCTGCGGGATGCAGGGTCTGAGGGGATGCAGAGTCTGGGGGATGCAGGGTCTGGTGGGATGCCGGGTCTGGGGGGTGCAGGGTCTGGGGGGTGCAGGGTCTGGGGGATGCAGAGTCTGGAGGGATGCAGGGTGTGGGTGGATGCAGGGTCTGGAGGGATGCAGGGTCTGGAGGGATGCAGGGTGTGGGGGGATGCAGGGTCTGGAGGGATGCAGGGTCTGCGGGATGCAGGGTCTGGAGGGATGCAGGGCCTGGTGGGATGCCGGGTCTGGGGGGTGCAGGGTCTGGTGGGATGCCGGGTCTGGGGGGTGCATGGTCTGCGGGATGCAGGGTGTGGGGGGATGCAGAGTCTGGGGGTGCAGGGTCTGGGGGGTGCAGGGTCTGGGGGATGCAGAGTCTGGGGGGTGCATGGTCTGCGGGATGCAGGGTGTGGGGGGATGCCGGGTCAGACACTGCAGCCAGGCTGTAAGCTCCGTCATGTCGGGATAGTGCCACAGTCACACCAGCTCTAGTCCATGTGAAACCTAGATGCAGGCAGTGAGCATGGGGAGCGCCATCACTGTGTGTGAGTGTGAGTGTCACCCCCCGGGCTCTGGCTGGAGCGCAGTGCAGGAAGCAGTGCAGGAAGCAGTGGGGTCAGCAGCGCGCCATGAAGGGTTAAGCTCATAATACAGGACGATGATGAACGGGCGGCTCCTGCCATCCAGCCTGACGCTCGCCGGCCCGGTGTGTCTGCGCTGCTGGGGGCGTGTCTCGGGGCCGGCTCGCTGACTGGCCCAGGGGACGCGGAGGGGGCGGGGCCGACGCTGCACAGGCTGCTGGAGCCGGTCATACTGAGCAGCCGCTTCCCCCAGGAGTTCTCCTTTCATCTCGCCGCCACTGGCGCCTGCAAATAGCCGCCCTCCGTCTGCCGCCTTCCCCCTCCCTGCCCCGATCCCATCCACTTCCCCCTCCCTCCTCCTCCTCTCTCTATAGCTCAGACACCGCCGCCCGATCGGGGACAGCAGCAGCCCTCGCCGATCCCGGCCTGATACAGCCGCAGCGGCTCAGTGGCCCTCTGCGACCAGCAGCTGATAATGGGCTGACAGCTGTCACTGCTGGACTCCCGACACTGACCCCGGCCCCGCGACCACTATGCTGTCACCACCCGGCTCCGCGACACCGGCCATTCATCAGCGACACACACACTAATATACCTATTTATTATGCCCGATTACACTAGTGCATATATATATATATATATATATATATATATATATATATATGCACACACACTATCCATATATATATATCCTTTAATAAAATGACCTTTCCGAATCACACCAGTCGTGGAACCATTATATATATATATCCTCTATATATCCTCTATTAAAAGTATCTTCCCCAATAACACAAGTAGTGGAGCACGCACACACTTATAATTATATAATATCCTAGTTGAAGACATTTCATATATTTATATATATTTCCTTTATAACATTTAAAAACGGAGGTTCCCCAATTATACCTGTGGTGGAGCCTATATATATATATATATATATATATATATATATATATATATACCTTTTATTACAATTATCTTCCCCAATAAAAATGTACACATATTAATTCCAATGTTTTATTATCACCCTTCTATTCTAAACGATTTACAATACAATATAAAACCAAGGACAGGCGCAATAGAGTTTGCCAAGTTCAATTAGAAATATTAATATTAAAATATTAATAACGTGATCGATAGATAGATAGATAGATAGATAGATAGATAGATAGATGATAGATAGCTAGATGTGTAGTTTAACAGTAATGAATACGAATGACGAAAAGGGCCAAGTATTGAATTCTGGCTTATATCAAGCTAGGCCTGTTAAAGTGGAAGCTCTTATTGTGCATTGTTTCCAGTGTAAACTCATCCCTAATGAATTATTAGGGCAGAGGAAAGTATACTCCCCCATCAGACCTGTATGTTACAAAAAATGCAACAGAGAAGCCTATGGATAAACACTGTAAATTCCTAACTTAGGGATTCGGCACAGTTGCAGAGTGAGTTTAAATTTAGGGAAGTGAATGGCAAAGCGGTGACAAGGTGACATATTCCATTCTTCTATATTAAATAGAGAGAGAATTATTTAGATATGACCATGTGTATCTGTACTTTATGAGTTCTCTCTCTCACCCTCTCCTTCTCTCTTTATATAAATAACCGGTAACGTACAGTGTATATATATCAATGCACATTTGTAACAGATGACAATTTCAGAAGTTTAGGACGCCTAGACAAGATAACACATACGAAAAATTATATTTCCTTTATACATTTATTTTTGAATTCCCCTTATTTAAAAATGAGAATCCGAGTACCAAAAGTTAGATAGATAGATAGATAGATAGATAGATAGATAGATAGATAGATAGATAGATAATAGCTCCAGTGTTCATAATAATATTTTTTTCTTACCAATATCTTTCAAACAAACAGTAGCAGACATCCTGATGATGATTATGATAATAATGTTGATGATGATGAAAATAATCATAACAATTGTATATTACTGTTATTGTTATATATATTATATTATAAACAATAATAATATGCATCATACTCTCATCCTCTACCCTTCTCTCTCTTCTTTCCTACCTTTCTTTCCTTTCCTCTGTTTCTCTTTCCTGTCTGTTCTTTAATTCTTTCTTTCGCTCTCTCTATCTCTATCTCTATTTCTCTCTCTCTCTCTCTCTCTCTCTCTCTCTCTCTATATATATATATATATATATATATATATATATATATTTGCCCCGCAACCCTGTGTGTGTGTCTCTCTCTTTTTCTATTTCTTTATTTCTCTTCCTTCCTTATTTTTCTCTCTTCATCTTTTTCTTTTTTCTGTATCCTTTTTCTCTCTTTATTTATTCTTTCCCTCCATATCTTTCTCTTTCCTGCATCTGTCTTTTTCTCCCTCCCTCTTTCCTGTCTCTTCTGTATTTACTTAAAGGGCATGGGAACACACTCTTTTCTGTTTTTTCTGTTGTATGGGGCATGGTGCTTTCTTATTACAATCATTCTCCATAAAGGAGGAGCAGGGGAGCTGGCAGCAGAGGCCAGGGGCACCGGGGGACGGTTGTGCCCTGGGACTGGCAGCAGAGGGTTGGAAGGCTGGATTGTGCCGGAGAATGGGCACGCCACGGTTACGGGCGGGATCCTTTAATTGTGGGATAATAATCATGGAATTCATTAATCATAGGAAAACAGCAATTATTTCGCAGACTGTTTGCAGATTGAACAGATAGCAATATATTCGCCATGCAAGCGAGACTCGCCGGCCCTGGCTCTAATGAAGCTCAGCGCGAAGCATGAGAGGCCCAGTTTAGTGCTGGGTTAGTTTTTCTAATGACTCTTCCTGGCCCTATTAACCCCTAACACCCCATAATTATATACATATATATCTTAACAATTATACTGTACTGCAAATTATTTCTTAAATGTAAATTAAATTATACGGTTTTGTATATATTATAGCATATTGTATTTAACTATTATTACCCTTCGCAAAATCAGGCGACAAAACAATACAGTATTTTCATTTTATGCAATATATTCCTGCCTATCAGGCTGAGACTATAGACATATAATACACAGATATATATGTCCTCCTATTTAGAGTTTGTCCATAACAATTTATTAGGTGACCTGAGGGCCAATTCACAAGGATGTGGGAGAGGAAAGGAGGAAACGTTCCTCATCGCCCTCAATTAACCTGTATGGAAACTTGCAACTTACTTGTTACTACTACTGTACAGTGCTATGGATGAAGATGGATGTAACTAAACAATAATAAAAAAAATAATAATAACCTGATTGGTTGCTGTGGGTAACAATAACCATTTTTTCTCTCCCTGTATATTTGAATTGACTGTTTTAAACCAGTAGTACTAGTGGTGATGGCCCATTTCCACTAACAGATCAATCATCAGTTGGACGAACAAGCGTACAACTTGTATGAAGAAAGTGGAGGACTTGTGATCCAACATGGAAGATTGGTCAGCTAATTGTTTATTAGAGCGAACTTTCGCGAGATCGTTTGTGCTGTGTGCTCCACATTCTATTTGCGATATTTGTTTCCAGGTAACGTGTTTAACTAGAAATGTTATATCAGCCGAAACCATACCACGCTCGACCAAAGACCACATTCTCGTTGGTCGCAGTGGTCATTTCCACGTATCAATTATCGTGTGTACGATTTAGCAATTTCTCGTTTGCAAATTATTCCTGGAAATAGGCCATACGTCTGATATAGCTACCCACTGAGGTACAGTACGTCTACTTTGGTCTGTCGCTATAGAAGTAGGGCTTAATAAAAAAAATGTTTCTAATAAGAATCTAATAAGAAAGTCCAGAGATGATAACTGAAGGAATGTTATTCCACATATGCCCGCTCTGTCTTTGTATTAATCATGTGTGTGGCCATCAGCAGCAGTGACTGGATGCAAACTGACAGGTTGAATAATCCGTGCAGACTGTGGAGAAAGCAAGATGAAAACTTATGTTTACGTTCCATGATCGGACATGGGGGTCTGAGAGCTTTTAGATGGACATTTTTAGATTTGAGATTGGACGTGTGGGCAACTATTCGAAGTTGCCTGGAGAGAGTATGTACAGACACTATGGGGGTTATTTAAGAAAGGCTAGCGCCAGGTAATGCTACCTGGCAGCACATAGCGTCTGGTGAACGATGGGCGCTGTACGTAGAACCACATTTAAGAGAGCAAATCTGGTGGGCACCTCTAGCAGCGCCATGTAGCATCACACGTATTACTAGAGGCAGCTCAGCGTATATCGCCGGTGCTCTAGTTTCAGGAGCGCCATGTATTACCTTTCGCTCAGTGTCGCTCTCCCATACATTGTTGGTATTGTTGTCACTTGTTGGTATTTAAATTGCGTTTTGAGCAATAAAAATGTTGATTGGGTGACCTCTCCTGGCCTGCAAACAAACACTTTTATACATTTCTTTATATTTTTATGCAGAATTGTATGTGCACTAAAGTGTTTTTGTCACAGTGTTAAAACAATGTCATTCCTATTCAAACTGTACTGAATGATTATCCAGTCGTTTTGTATTAAGCTGATGCGCTTTATTCAATAAAAAAATTTATTGAGAAAAAAAAAAAACAATGTCATTCCATGTGTTTTCGCTCTGGTGCATATGTGTTCAGAAACAGATTTTGATCACACAGCGCCTGGCACTCTATACTACAGTGCCCAGCTTTAGAGCACCGACGCTGTGTGTGTAGTTTTTGTTAAATATGGTGTGGAGCGCTGAATGCTGGACGCACTGAGCTTGCACTATCGCTCACTGCAGCGTTGTCCTCTTGTTTGACCTTAGGACACCACCTAGCGTACTCCATTGGCTCTGCAGTGAATCAGGGACAGTGCTTCTACAGCGCCCACCACATATCAAATTCATCAATGCCAGCCAGGATACTACAGCAACCGCTATGCTAGGTTACAGCATCTACTAGCGGTCGCTCTAAGTGCCGCTCTACAGACACTCACCTGGCAATGCCTGGCGCTAGTAGTGAATCAGCCTCCACATCCCCTATGTAATAAGTGATAAGTCAAAGCAACAGGACACATCTTCGCTCAAGTCCAGTTGCTTTTGATATATCGCTACAAATATAGCATGACCTGACTTCAACAGGAATCTACACAGAGGACCAGTTGATGAGTTTACAGTGCCTACAATTGGATTGCCATAAAACCTATGCTTACATGTTATATAGCCATACTAATACTAAGGGTCAGTGACATAAACCTACATTTACCCCTTAAACACATAACGCTTAAAGCAGAACAAAACCCTTGATTTTGTCTATAGGGGCAATCCTGTCCTAGAAGTAAGGAACTCCCTGGAGGGTTACATGTTCAATTCCTAGCTGGAACACGAGCAAGGCACCAGACACCCCGGCTGCTCTCCGAGCACTGTAATTAGGGCAGCCCACTGATCTGGGCATGAGTACACTGACTGCACAGATGGGTTAAATGCAGATGAATAATTCCTATGCACAAGCATATAATGGCCTTGTGCACAAACATACAATGGCCATCAAAAATATATCCCGGGTTTTTGTTTCGTGTACTGCTGTGGGAAGCCCCCCAAATACCCTTCAAATCTCACCTCTTCCTGGCCCAACAGCGAATGTGCGGGCTATCAACCTATCAGCTCTGATGTTCTCCAATTCCTATCTGAAAGCCCAAAGATGCAGGGGATGCGGCTCTCGCTCCCTATTGTAAACAATAAGAGCTGTTTGCTGAATTACACACGCATGGCAAACGGCTCCGAATGGACGAGAGACTGCACATGTGCCAATGGACCCGGGAAGGGTAAGCATTTTGGGGGGTTTCACACATCCCCAATTTGGGATGCCCCAGGACCACAGAAGAGGGACTGTATCCCAGCAACAATAACATTATTCAGCCCAAACAGGATGATCCCTGTAAAGAACAAAGTTGGATACATATGTTCCGTGACCGTAAACAGCCTCCAACCTCTTTATTCTGAATGTGTCTTACAGCCATTTCTTGGTGCTGGATGTGGCTCTTAAGGTGCAAAAGGTTGGTGACCCCTGCCCTAGAGCATGACATGATAGGTAAAATAATAATAACAATAAGCCAGCACAGGATGGCTAAAGGAGAGGATGAGGATGTTTGAGTTGAAAAAGTCTCAACTGTAAAAGCGGAATGATATGCTCATTTGTCACCCGATTCTTCTTCTACTAAAAGAAAGAATCAAGCTTTGCTGTAATTTTTGGATTCTAGGTGTATGAGTGACCCCTTGCTATCTTGAAGCGTTATGGGGTTTTTTATAATCAGATTATTTTGTCCTGATACTGGGTACACCCCTGCCCTCTGCCTTACCCTGACGCTGATGTAGGGTGGGGGCGGTTACAAGAAAAAACTCCTTACCTCACCCAGGATTCTGCAATGGTGAGGCACTGCCTCTTGGATCTGCGCACAGCCGATTGCCCGCACTTGTATTTTTCTTGGAATGGGATTCCAAGTCATATGCTTGGCTTCTGGTCAGCTAAGGGCCTTATTCATGAAGGGATAGCATCAGGTAGTGCCTTGTAAATGGCAGGTAGCGACAACTAGCGACAGGTGAACGCCGGACATGGCACGCAAATACACATTTAATAAGCAGAATCTGTAGTGCGACTGGGATAACGCCATTTAGCGTCCGATTCATCATTATCCCAGCCTCAGGCTACAGCGCCGCAGTTCAGCCTTGCAGAGCACCAGGTACTACCTCTCGCTATCTGATGCTCTCCCATACATTTCAATGGACATTCTTTTATTTCTCTTTAAACAGGTTTTTTTGCATTCTCAAATAATGTTGGGATCTTTTTTTCATTTTTGTTTAACATTTTATATATTTATGCAGAATTGATATTACAGGTCTGGCATTAATGTATTCGTTACAATGTTATAACAATGTAATTCCATATGTTTTCGCATGGTACTGGTGGATACATGTTAAAAAACAGACTTTGATCACACAGCCTCCGGCGCCCTGGGCTGCAGCGGAGCATTTTTGAGCGCCGGTGGTGTGTGAGGCTGTTTTTTTGATGACTATGCTGGTCACACTGACCAGTCGCTAACATGCGCTCACATACAGCGCTGTACTGGTCATATAGCGACTCCTCACAATGTATTCATCATTGCTGCTATGAACTAGCGACCCACGGCCGAGCACAGCGACTACTAGCGGGCGCTCTGACATGCCTGCTACAGACGCTCATCTGTCGCTACCTGGCGTTAGTGATGAATCAGCTTGCCCGTTTAATTCTGAATTGGGAAAACCAGTAAGATGATGAGTCAAGTGGCCAGGTGATTTATTTCTTCAGATATACAGTACATTGACCTGAATGATTAAGTATCTCAGACATGTGACAACAGTCCATTAAATGTAGCAGAAAGAGAATATGGAATCATCATCAACACTGTCAAAGCATTTATGTTATGTATTATGAGTGAGTGGGTTTTAAATTCTCGCCATGGTCATAGCGCTCTTCCACAGCGCGCATGAGGTTTCCTAATTTAATCTAAGAGGACCTTAAAGTGCCACAGAGGGCAAAAGCAATGACACCATTGTTTCGGGCTACATTTGGCACTGTCCTAAACTGTTTCCCGTTTTCAAATTGAAGAAGATGACTGAGATCTCGAGGTTTACCCATGGATCTGTGATTCTGCATATTAATCAGCATAATCATCAGCATAATGGGCGGGGTCTGCAAGATTCCCAGAACCTGCTTCAGACAACCTGCCTGTGCTTCTTCCATCTCCCCCTGTTGCTAGGGGACATTGTAGCCAATACCAGCACTCCCAGACACACATGTTCCAAAGTGCATGTGCGTATGCTTGAACTCTCACATGCACGCACTCCAATGCACATGCACTCAGTCCCATGCACACACTCCCACATGCACATGCATGCACTCCCAGGCACATGCACACAGTCCCATGTACTCACTCCCACATGCACATGCATGCACTCCCAGGCACATGCACACAGTCCCATGTACTCACTCCCACGTGCATATGCATGCACTCCCATGCACTTGCACGCACTCCCACATGCACTCCCATGCACATACACACACTCCCATGCACGTGCACGCACTCTCAAATGTATTCCCATGCATGTGCACACAGTCCCAAATGCACTCCCATGCACATGCACACACTCCCATGCACGTGCACGCACTCTCAAATGCACTCCCACGCACATGCACGCAGTCCCACATGCATTTACATGCACAAGCACAGGGGGAGCATCAGCAATGGTACCATTGTGCAGCACATCCAGCATGATGGCTGCCTCCAGTGCTGCTCTCACTGCCCCCACTCTGTTCTCCCTCCTCGGAGCAGGTGATGAGAAGGCAGCACAGGGTGGGTCAGGTGAGAGCAGGGATGGAGGTGGCTGCCATCATGCTGGATGTGCTGCATTACCATTACAGGCAGCACCACCGCCGGACACAGGAGCTGAGGAGGAGGAGGCGGCTTCACAGGGGAATGGGGCGGGCAAACAACGAATGGAGCCGGGAGGGGCAGGCTACACTAGGTAGGGGGTGGAGGCTATTAGAAGTTTCGTCCCTGCTGTGCTGAGCTGATTGGGGACTGGATGTGAGGGGAGCCGCCCTTTGATCAGGAAGTAGGTGCCAATATCAAGTCTACAGCGAGGTTTACAGGCTGAAAAGCAGAACTGTGACCAAAGGCAGAAGTGGGTGAGACTGAACAAACACTTTAATGCACTTCTGTGTAATTCAGCACTGGAACCATAGAGTCAGTTTTGCCCTTAAGGGAGCCATTCTAGCACCATCAGAATTAGAGGAGGCACTGGGTGAGGCGTCTGGCAGGTCTCTTGGGGCTCATGGTGGATCCTCGTAGGTGTAAAACCGGAGGTACACAAAACGAAAGTGAAACCAAAACTTTTGACCCTCCTCGCTAAAGAAAAACGCAATGAAACGCCAAAAATCCTGCTAGGAAACGCAACATTAACACTGAGTAAGTAAGTACTATTCATCCGTGGCTTACCAGACAAACCAGAGAAAACACTTCTGCCCCAAAAAGGTATATACCGCACACCAACTATGAGGCCGATTCATTAATAGCGGCAGGTAGCGACAGATGAGCGACTGTAGCAGTATTTTCACAGTGCCCGCTAGTAGTCGCTGTGCTTGGCCATTGTTCGGTTGTTGACAGCGACTCAGTCGGTGTGCAGTAATGTTGAATACGGGGTGACGAGTCGCTATTTGACAGGTTCCGCGCATGATAGCGACTGGTCAGAGCGACCGGCTCCCACCATATTCATCAAAAAATCACGCTCAAAAAATTCTCGCGCTGTGAAATGCATGTTTAAACCCCAGAGCGCTGGCGGCGATGTGTTAAAAGTAGTTTTTTAACCCCCAAACAACCATATTTTTGGAAAAAAAAAAAATAATTTTTTTAAAGAATTTAGTAATATGAATACAATAATATCAGACCTGTAATATCAATTCTGCACATTTTTTTTTTTTTTTACCTTAAAAAAAATTATCTAACATGGCAGAAGTGGTCACAGAATTTTTCACATTTAAAAAAAAAAAAAAAATAAAAATTAATAACAATTAATTATTAATATTTAAAGATTGTTCCATTGAAATGCATTGGAGAGCGTCAGGTAGCGAGAGGTCATACCTGTCGCTGTTCAAGGTCGGACGCTGGCGCTGTGGGCTGAGGCTGGAATAATGATGAATGAGTGGCTATATGGCGCTATCTCAGTCGCTAAGCAGGATCGGCTTGATAAATGTGTGATTGTGGTGGGGAGCCGGCGTTCTCGTGGCGGGGCCCGTCATTACCGGTCGCTCACCAGTCGCTACCTGTCGCTATTCCTTCATAAATAAGGGCCTATGATATACCAATAATAGATACATAAGACATAACCAACATGTAATACATACATTTAAAAAACATAGTTAAAAGCCGCAGCTTTGTGGGGTCGGGCGGACCTCTAATATTCCATTATATTCAAGTATAGTAATATGTTCCCTACAAGCTCTAAATTATACAAATCTAATATAAAGTGACAGTGCAGACAATTAATATATGTACACAAAAGAAAATCCCAGATGCCACTATAAAAATGGCCTTACATCCCATGTGCTAAATATTCATACAAAGTGACATATGCTGACTAATTGATTAAATAGTGCTAAGAACAACTCAGTGCCTATAGTTAATGGTAAACAATCAAAAAGCAATAATCAATCCAAAAGGCATGAACACTAATAATAAACTGGGAACTAATAAACAATGTAATGTCAATACATCACCGAATGATCAGAGCCGTCCCACGACGCGTTGCGTGGTGCTGACCTCACCACTTCATCAGGATGCCTCTGTATCCCTAACACTGAGTAAGCATAGCAATGTTCGGCGCTATAGGCACACACGCCCATACCGTATTTAACAACTGCAGAGCGCGGCATGCTGCGAATGACAGCGACTCCTCAGTGCGCAAGATTCTCAGCCACTCAAACCATATTCACTAAAAAATGACAGTAAGCGAACGCAGGCGTTCTAGATTGTGTGGCTGGAGGTCATAGCGCCGGACGCTGTGTGATTAAAATGATTAAAATGATTTTTGAGACACGGGAGCAGCAGTAAGCAAGCGAAATAACATGGATTGACGTTGTTGGTGGGGTGGGACATTACCACTTCAGTTAGAGACACTTTTGAATTAATGTTGGAAAAACAATTTACAAAAACATGATTTTGAGAAATAACAAAAAAAAAAATGGGATGAGGAAAGGAATTTAAGGATCGTCCATAGAAATGTATAGGAGAGCGCCAGGTAGCGACAGGTAAGACGTGGCGCTCTGCAAGGCTGAAAGCCGGCGTTGTACGCTGAGGCTGGGATAATGATTAATCGTACGCTACATGGCGTTCCAGTCGCTCACCAGATCCTGCTTCATAAATGTGTCATTGAGTACATTTGGCGGCGGTCACCTGACGTTACGTGGCGCTGCCTGCCATTATACAGGCCCTATGTACACAGGTCCCTGTTTCTCCCATTAAATAGGAATTCTTAGCAGATATCTGTTGGGACATGTATGGCCAGTGGCCTGGCTCGCATAGGTCACATGATCTATGGGACACCCCATGTATAAAGCCTTCAGAGAATATGTATTTATCAAACATCTCTTTTTCCTATTTATTTCACTTTGCTCTTTTTCCCTTATTTCAGCTTCCTTCCATCTCTCTCTCTCCCTCTTTTAACATTTCCTCCCCTTTTCTCCTTTCCACAGTCCATTCTTCTTTTATTGCATTCCTTTCTTTTTTCATCTTTCACCTTTATTCTCTCCCTTTTTTGTTACACGTTCCCTTCTTTTCTTTTTCACCTCCCCTTCTTTCTTTTCTACATTGCCTCTCTTTTTATTGTTTTCATTTTACCACATGCCCTCAGTCTCCCTCTTTTTTTTTAACATTCCCATCGCTTTTCTGCTCCAAATTCCCTTCTCCTTTTTCTTTTCAACATTCCCTCTGTCTTGCCCTTTTCCACTTTTTCACAGCCCCCATTTTCTGTTCCATATTTCCTTCCTTTTTTTCCCCCACTCCTTCATTCTTTCATTCTTGTTTCCTTTTCTACATTTCCTCCCTCCATCTTTTTTGTCCCCCCCCACACCATTTTTTGCTCCACAGTCCTTTTGTTCCAACTCCTCTCCTTCTCTTTTCTTTTCCATATTTCCTGCTACTCTTTCTTTTTTTTACCTCATTCCCTTCATTCTGTCCATTTTTTGTGTCCCTCCATTTCTCTTTTTAAACTACCATTTATTTTATCCTTTTTATTGTGTTCCATGTTTTCTGATACTCCATCCTTTTTCCTGTATTCCCTCAATCTCTCCTTCTTTTAGGTGTTACTTCGCTCAATTCCACTTTTTATTGTTCCACCTTCTCTTTCTTTTTTTCTTTCACAAATTCCCCGCTACCCCGTATTTTTTCCATGTTCCATCCATCTCTTCCTTTAGTGTCTCTCCATCTATTCCTCTTCTTATATTTCCTATTCTTATAGTTTCACCTTCTTTCCTTTTTTCTGTTCCATATTTGCTGCTACTCCCCACCTGCATTCCCTCCATCGATCCCTTTCCCAGTCTTTCTCCTTCATTCAATTCCTCTTCTTGTACTTATTATTTCACTGTCCCTCCTTTTTCCCCACTTCCTTTAATTATCCCTATTTTTCCCACTTTCCTCTATATCTCCCTTTTCCCAGTGTATTCTCTCCTTCTTTTTTTCTGTTCAGCATTCCCTGTTTCTCCCTCTAAATTCCCATCTTCTCTCCATCTATTTCTTTTTCAAGGGTCTCTCCCATCTATTCCTTATCTTTTACTTCCTATTCTTATTGTTCCACCTTCTTTTTTCTTTTCCACATTCCCTGCTAAGTCCTCTTCTTTCCTGCATTCCCTCAATCTTTTCTTTTTTTATTGACTCTACTTCCCACCATTCCTATACTTATTGTCCCATCTTCTGTCGTTTTTTCTGTTCCACATTCGCTTGCTACTCTTGCTTTTTTTCCTATCTCTCCTCCATCTTTCCCTTTCCCTGGTGTCTCTCCTTCCCGCTTCTTATTGTTCCACCTTCTATCATTATTCTTTCTTTCCCACGCATCTTGCTACTCCCTCTTTTTTCCTGTGTTCCCCCATCTCTCCCTTTTCTCAGTCTTTCAACTTCGCTCTATTCTTCTTCTTGTATTTGATATTGTTCCACTGTCCCTCCTTTTTTTACACTTTCTTTAATTATCCCTGTTTTCCCACGTTCCCTCTATATCTCTTTTTCCCAGTTTCTCACCTTCCTTCCATCCCTCTTTTTATTTTACCTCCTTCTCACCTTCTTTTTTTATCCAGCATTCCCTGAATCTCCCTCTATATCTATTTCTTTTCCCAGTGTCTCTCCTTCCGCCCCATCCAATCCTCATCTTTTCCTTCCTATCCCTATTGTTCTACCTTCTTTTTTCTTTTCCACATTCCTTGCTACTTCCTCTTCTGATCTGCATTCCCCTAATCTCTGATTTTTGCATTGACTCTGAATGACCCTGGTGTCTCTCCTTCCCTCTTCTTATTGTTACACCTTCTATCCTTCTTTCTTTTCATCTGTTTTTTCCTTCCATCTGTTCCTTTTTTAGTGTCTCTCCATTTCTCTTTTTATACTTCCTCTTATTGTTCCACCTTCTCCCATTCTTTTTTCTTTCCCACATATCTTGCTACTCCCTTTTTCCCTGTGTTCCCTTAATCTCTGATTTTTTTCATTGACTCTGCTTCCCACCATTCCTATACTTATTGTTCCACCTTCTTTCCTTTTTTCTATTCCACATTAGCTGCTACTCCCGTTTTTCTTTCCTGTGTTCCCTCCATCTTTACCTGTCCCTGGTGTCGCTCTTTCTCTCTTCTTATTGTTACACCTTCTATCCTTCTTTCTTTTCATCTGTTTTTTCCTTCCACCTGTTCCTTTTTTTAGTGTCTCTCCTTCTCTGCATTCTCTTTTTATACTTCCTCTTCTTATTGTTCCACCTTCTCCCATTCTTTTTTCTTTCCCACATATCTTGCTTCTCCCTTTTTCCATGCGTTCCATCAATCTCTCCTTTTTTCATTGACTCTACTTCCCACCATTCCTATACTTATTGTTCCACCTTCTGTACTTTTTTCTATTCCACGTTCGCTGCTACTCCCGCTTTTTTCTTGTGTTCTCTCCATCTTTCCCTTACCCCAGTGTCTCTCCTTCCCTCTTCTTATTGTTCCACCTTCTATCTTTCTTTTTTCTTTCTCACATATCTTGCTACTCCCTTTTTTTTCCTGCGTTCCATCAATCTCTCTTTTTTTTTCATTGACTCTACTTCCCACCATTCCTCTTCTTATTGTTCCACCTTCTGTACTTTTTTCTATTCCACATTCGCTGCTACTCCCGCTTTTTTCCTGTGTTCTCTCCATCTTTCCCTTACCCCAGGGTCTCTCCTTCCCTCTTCTTATTGTTCCGCCTTCTATCTTTCTTTTTCCTTCCCCACATATCCTGCTACTCTCCCTCCATCTCTCCCTTTTGCCAGTGTCTCTATCTGTCGGTTTGTGGTTGGTTAGTCTATAGAGGAGCCCTTCTGCCATCTTGTTACCCCTGGCGCTGTGTGAGGACCATGCAGAGACATGAGAGGGTGACACACGGTGAGGAGGAAGGGAGAGAGAGGCGCAGTCAGTGTGCGTTTCCTCCTCGTCGTCTAATGACAGGTAATGAATGACTCGGGTGACTTTCCCGCGTCCTGTGAGTGACGAAGCCCTTCAGGTCTATCAGTAATAATAACACGGCCGCCGCTTCTCTAATTACCATTCTCTCTGTCTCTCTCAGGAGCTGGAAAATCAGTGCCATCAAGGGGGGGCGCCGCAGCCAATGGGCGGGCGGGTGGCGGTGACGTCACGCGGCCGGGCGCTTCCTGTTGGCTGTCAGCGGAGGAGCTTTGAAAAGAGCAAAGGAGAGGAGCGGGGAGGCTCATTGAGGCGAGCAGCGAGCGCGGAGAGCCACAGCCTGAGCCCGGCACCGGAGAAGCGGCGTGTGTCTCTCGCCTCGCCATGGCTTCTTCTCCCAGCAGCCATATCAAGGAGGACCTGAGCTCCGAGGACGAGGCGCCGGCCCTGCCCGAGCCCAAGATTAAGGTGTCCAGCCTGCCCTTTAGTGTGGAAGCCCTCATGTCTGACAAGAGGATGATGCCCAAGGAAAGCGCCCATCTGCGGGGCCTGGAGCCGCTCCCCGGGGCAAGCCGAGCCCTGCACGCGGACACCCGAGAGAGCCCCAGCCCGCCCGGCCTCACCCGAAACTACGAGACCTCCTCGGTGAAATCGGAGAACTCGGAGGATGGGGCAGCCTGGGCCAAGGACGGAGGCAGCTACTCCCCGCCACCCAGTAAGTAGCCACTAGGGCTTCACATAGCGACGTCCTGTACCGAGGCGCTGTACATAGTAACAGCTGTGCCGCTCACAGCACAGCATGGCTAGCCCACAGGAGCTTGCAATCTAGAGACACTGCTCGGGTGATCTGTGACCAGTCACCAATAAGCAGCAGCAGCACTAGGATCGGATTGATGCCCCCCATACCATGCCCCATGCACATAAGAACATTGATCAATGCCCCCATACCATGCCCCATGCACATAAGAACGTTGATCAATGCCCCCATACCATGCACATAAGAACGTTGATCGATGCCCCCATACCATGCCCCATGCACATAAGAACATTGATCAATGCCCCCATACCATGCCCCATGCACATAAGAACGTTGATCAATGCCCCCATACCATGCACATAAGAACGTTGATCGATGCCCCGTGCACATAAGAACATTGATCAATGCCCCCATACCATGCCCCATGCACATAAGAACATTGATCAATGCCCCATACCATGCACATAAGAACGTTGATCGATGCCCCATGCACATAAGAACGTTGATCAATGCCCCCATACCATGCACATAAGAACGTTGATCGATGCCCCCATACCATGCCCCATGCACATAAGAACGTTGATCAATGCCCCCATACCATGACCCATGCACATAAGAACATTGATCAATGCCCCCATACCATGCCCCATGCACATAAGAACATTGATCGATGCCCCCATACCATGCCCCATGCACATAAGAACATTGATCAATGCCCCCATACCATGCCCCATGCACATAAGAACATTGATCGATGCCCCCATACCATGCCCCATGCACATAAGAACATTGATCAATGCCCCCATACCATGCCCCATGCACATAAGAACATTGATCGATGCCCCCATACCATGCCCCATGCACATAAGAACAATACTATACTAATACTTTCTAAGGGCAGACATTTGCCAGCTTGATGAAAAACTATATTGAATGATAACCGCAATGTACAATGTCAGGAAAGTGTGGCCAGCTTTACTGTAACCATTCCCTTTCCCGTCTGTATACCATTCCTTTACCCAGGAGTGACCACGCTGGGGACCCTAATGCCAAGGGGCCCTGTTGTGGCCCATCTACCTTGTTTATCATGGCACAATGTAGAGAAAAGTACCATTTGGCCTATTTAAGTCTTCCCAAAAAGTTAAAATGACAGAATAAAGTTTACTGTATGAACTATGACAGCAGGGGTGTAACTATAGCGGGTGTGAACGCATCGGGGCCCCTTCACAGTTTACTCTTCACTTCCTTTTTTATCAGATTTGTGCTCACATAGCAGCATTTAAATAAGGGGAGCAACATGCATCTTTGTTATTTTATTTAGTCTTTAGTTGTCTAGCTGCTTATAACTGAGTTTAAAAAAAGAAAAAGGTTTACTGTATGATCCTTGCACTGGTCCCGCTTAATGTTAGCACCAGGGCCCCTTACATTTAGTTATTCCACTGTCTAGCTGGGAATGGGTTACTGTATGAGCCATGATAGGGCCCCATTTAATGTTTGCACCAGGGCCTGTTCACAGCCACGCAACTGCCTTTACCCCCTTTATTCCAGTTTTGCCAGTACTATGGTCTAAGTACTCACCCTGTGTCCGTTGAGCCCAAGCGCCCACCTTAGCTGTGTCGATGTATTGTGCTCATCTGCTGTATATGGGCGCGTTCCGTGGTTTCCTGATCATTTAGTATTTGCGTGTCCAGATTCATTTGTCACGCCGGAGCCACCCTGGAGCCTGTCAAAGCTGCCCATGCAATATGATACTGCCGACCAATTGCCCCCAGATGTCCTTTTTATTTCAAGCACCCCCAAAGTCTGTAGTCTGTCTTCTCCATATCACAGACTCGAATCCCCATGGAGAGGCATGAGAGGGTCTGGGGGTACAATTCCTAGAATAATAATGGCAGGCTAGGAGATGTAAGAAACTTCGGGTGTCAGAAAGGTAAACGCTCATTATTGTATCATTTCACTTGTCAAACATAGGACTGCTTAGATGGCAGTTAGAAGCACTGCTGTAACGTTTGGGAGGCTACGGGGACTTTACTGTATACCCCACTTTTACCATGTGACCCATAAAAAAACATTTTCAGGCAAATTTCCTGACACTTTTCGGTATGGTTTATTATTATCTGACCTGTATTATTATTGTTCTGAGTATTAAATTAGGTGCAGTGCCACTAGAATAGGAGCTGATGACTAATGTAACCTGGGTTTCCCAGCCCAGGACATCGTGGAATGTCGTCTGTTTTGAAGCTCTAGAGGCAATTTCTGAAGTTTTTAATGTTTATAATATAATAAAATAAATGTATTATTATTATTGTTATGATGATTGTTGTTATGGGAAGGGTAGAATAGAATAATAATATGAATAAGAGCTGCCGTCTTAGATCCCTAGGACTTGCCAGAATTTGATCTGTTTTAAGGCTCAGGCAATTTTTTGGGACAATTTTAGGTATAATTAATCATTATACATGCAGTATTATTGGCATAATGATTAATATTATTATAAATAAGGTAAATATCAAATTAGGCTCAGGTAGTACTAGGATAGGAGCTGCGGGGCTATATTAGATCCCCAGGACTTGCCAGAATTTGATCTGTTTTGAGGCTCAGGCCTTTTTTCTGACAATTATAGGTATGGTTAATTATGATCATATATGTATTTGTATTGTTTTAATGATTAATGTTATTATGAATAAGATAAACATCGAATTAGGCCCACGAAGTACTAAAATAGGGGCTGTGGACTATTTTAGATCCCTAGTTCTGGCATGTTCTAGGGATCTAAAATAATCTGCAGCTCCTATCTTAGTACTTCTTGGGCCTAAATTGATACTTACGTTATTAATAATAATAATAATAATAATAATCATAACAATTAAATGATTTGTTTTGAGTTTTTTTTTCCGACAATATTAAGTATGACGAAGTATTTTAAATAATGTATTATTTTGTTATTAGAGCAGGTACTACTATAGAATTGTTCTGACGATTTCTGTGATTAAAAGGGGGTATAATCAATGTATTATTATCTCCATCGTCATCATTTTTATTATTATCATAGTAAATAAAAGTAAATATAAAATGAGGTGCCAATACTGTGGGAATCTTTGGTCTGCAATTTAATAAGGGACATGACGTTAGGGCCTCTGGTGATTTTTCTGGCAATTTTAGTAATTAAAAGGGGTATTGATACATTATTATTGTTATTAATGAAGTAGGTATAAGTAAGGATACAGTTAGGTGCAGGTAGTACTGCAAGAACCCATGGACTACCTTAGATACCCACGACATGGGTAAAGGGTTATAAAAATGTATTATTATGATTATTAATATTATACTGATAACAGACAGAAGTAAGAATCCAAGTAGGTGCAGGTAGTACTGTGAGGACCCGTGGGCTATCTTAGCTATTAGTAGGTGACATGATTTTAGGGCCTCGGGTGATTTGTCTGGCAATTTTTGTAATTACAAAGGGTATTAAAATGTAATAATAATATGACAATGATAATAGATAGAAGTAAGAATCCAATTAGGTGCCGGTAGTACTGTAAGGACCCGTGAGCTATCTTAGATACCCACTACATTCCTTTTGGTTTGTGATCTGTTTAAAGGTTTCAGGCGAGATTTCCGACAATTTGACTGATTCAATTGTGTTGCAATAGATTTTTATTGTTATTATTATATAATAGTAAGTATCTAAATGGGTGCAGGTAGTACTGTCAAGTGATCGGTGGACTATTTCAGATACATGCCATTTAACTTGTGAGTCTGTTTTGAGATTTCAGGCGATTTCTTCGACGTTTCCAATAAATAAAACATGGTATCCGAAATGTATTATTTTTATTGTTGTTATTATTAATAATAATAATAATAATAATATCAGTTGGGGTGCAAGAACCACTGCTCCCCTGATATGGACGAACTGGTTTCAAACATAACAGTGAAATTATAGCAAGGGGGTCTCCATTGCTAGTAGTGTTTGTTGTCTAGTAGTTGTGTGTTGGATGGTTGATGTGGGGCTGTACATTGACATGTACAGTAAGAGGGTCTCTGGAGTTCAGGCTGCGATCAGATTGCTTAGTTGTTTATATCCCCTTGAAGCTGCCAGCATTGCCCTTTGGGGGCACAGAGCAGGGCTCCGATGCTGGTGGTAACCCCGGTTGTCAGAGGTGCCAGTGATCGGGCAGTGGCCGGCTTGTGGTGCCGGTGTAGCGCAGCAGCTGAGGATCATGGGATGTGGATGTTTATGGGAAGCGAGTCTCCAGATGAGCTCTCCGGGACATATGTTTGCAGGGAAGAGAACAATGCGCGGATTGTCGGGCGGTTTGCGGTGTCATGTCGTGTCGCGCTGTCAGTTTCAGTTCCGATGAACTGACAAGCTGGCTGCCCGGGTGCCCTCCGCCTGCACATATATCTCTGCCTGCCTGCCTGGCACATGCCACCCACATCCCATAGCACGGGCCTCATCTACTACATGAGGTCGGGGTCGCATCATTAGCGCAGCCACCATTCGTCCTAGCCATATTAAGGGAATCATTTACTAAAAAAAAAAATTTGCCTTCCTGAAATCCTTTATCTAGCAGTTAACTCCAGCCTTATTCATATTCATAGCCGGCCTTTTCCCTGCCGATGCCACTATTTTTATTTCTTATGTATTCCTCTATCCTTCTCTCTTTTTCAAAACGTTTTCATATTCCCACGTTCTCGCTTTCACATTTATTTATTCTTTTCCACTTTTGCTTCTTTTTCACATCCTTTCCTTTTCTTGTATACCTTCCTCCCATCTTCTTATTTGCACAATCCATCTATCTCTATCTTGTCATCTTTTCTATATCTTCCTCTCCTTTTAACTTCGGTATGTCTTCCTCTCTTTTTACCTTTTCTCCCATTCCTTCTCTTTTCACCTTCTGTGTGTCTTCCTCTCTTTTCACTTACCTTAATTTCTTAACATGTCCTTAATACTCTCTTTCACTGCTTTTTCTCTCTATCCTTTTTCTCTTTTCATCCCTCCTTAATGCTCTCATTCACTGCCTTTTCTCTCTATCCTTTTTCTCTTTTCATCCCTCCCCTTTTTCTATTTCTATCTCCCTCTTTCCCACTATCCATGTATTTGCAGGTGGGGTGGGGGAATTAGAATCCTGCACCAGATTATATTTAACCTAAGACAAGCCCTGTTGATATCCATATAATACCGGTATACAAATGGATTAATTCTTTACATATCCTGGGTTCAGATAGTTAAAAAATAAACATTTCACCTTCTTTCAGTAAATCAGGTCCTTCATATAAAAATAATTGACCCTAATGTTACATGGAGATGCAGGCCAGGCAAGCAGAACATGGACATCTTTATTAAAGCAAGACCTTGCTATGAACACAGGCTAGGAGTGCTTGAAATGTTTTCCATAAGCCCGTCGTAGAGTCTATTAGTAAATTGTCGTTTTATTAAAAGTAGATAGTGGTTCGTAGAGATTACCGTCCAAACTAACAACACCCCCCCCCCCCCCCCCCCCGTCCATGGGTGGGTGCTATCAGGTTTGTAGCACCCAGACACCCAATCAGGTTTGTTTTCTTTTCCTTTGGTGCTGAATTCGCGAAGTTTACTTTTTTGGGCATCTGTTAAGTATACAGCATGTAAAGCTGGCCATCCATTAAGCTATCTGGTTGGCCGATGTCTGAGGAATCTAGGCACCCCTGAGTGAATATGACTTGGCATCAATACAGGTTTGCGTATAAATAATGCCCAGGTAATTGTCCGACCAGATTGTATAATCTTCTGGGTAGCTTTCCAAAGGCTCTTTCCTAAAATGTTGTTTTTTATATCTTACAGATTGTTTTTCTAAAATAGTGTAAGCATCGGTTTCCTGGGGAAAAGGGGGTGGGGTGGTTTTGATATTATTTCCAGCAAGCGATTCATTTCCTGTTCTCTTCAGTTTAGATTACAGCTCTGTGTTCTGGTGTCAGCCTGGGGGGCAATCACGAGACATCGCAGGTTAATCCATCACACAGCTAAATGGGCCTCTGTTGCTTCATGGTGATGAGGAGGATGATGACAGCGCTGGATGCTGACAAAGAGCCACAGTGCTTAAAGGGGGGCTTCATCTGGCACCTCTTATTCGACTGTAGGAAGCTATATACTATCTGCGTGGGTAGAAAATGTGGTTATTTACTAGGTAGATAGCTTACTTTGAGTACTCAATAAGTCATTTATTTAAAGAAATAGAATATTTTAGCACCTGATTGAGTGTTGCACATTGAGCAGGATCTCCATCCTAAACCTTTGCGTTCCTTTTTTTTTTTTTTTTTACAAATTATGTGAGATATATACAATAGATAATAATAATTAAGTAAAAAAAAAAGGAAGCACAAAAGAAAAGGAAAGCCCGGACGTTTTTAAACAAGACTAAATATAATATTATCCAGCAACACCCGCACCACTGAATATTATTTGTAATGATTTTGTGCTGGTGGGCAGAAGATGTATTAATCATTTATAATAAAGCACAGATCCTCACAGTTTTCATTGATTTGAAGAAATTTTAATCTTTAGCCCATCATTTCAAAGTTCCACTTCACTTTTAAGGTCTTGTAAATGCAGCATTACCAAATATATAGCTACATATATGAATACGGATTTATTAATGACCCTTTAAGTTTAAGAATCATTGAATATTTTCTCTCCAAAACTAACGCTGCTTTAGTAAATGACTCCCTGCTGCACATGTGAAATACAAAAGCACTTGCTGTTGTTATATACATGTCTACGTAGCAAAATTGAATAGACAATATACAAGAAAAATAATAAAATACAAATACTTATGTAGAGAAAGCGGAAGGAAGTTACATTCAGTGTGGGAATGGCCCACCAGAGGATCTTCCATTAGGCTTCGGTGCCAGTTTTGTGAAGCTTACACAGTGTTTTTGATAAGCAGGATGGGGTCTGCTATTTGTGTTTTGTACATAAACATTGCGCTTTATATTGTGCAACAATATAATTGTGTTTTAGCTGAAGAGTGGGAGCGAAGAATGATTTTCTCTGGTGGGCCAAGGGGGCTGGCTATAGGTCTCATCTGTCAGGAGTCAGATCTTCTTGCAGATTAATGAAGGTGTCCAGCTTGCTCCGGCAGGCGAATACCCTCTTCTGTACAAGCAAAGTAAGGCTTTCTATCGCGACATGGCTGTCCTGATATGTCGCGACAGAATAAAAAGGGAAAGGTCAGACACCTGACTCCAGGTCCCATTTTCTCTTGTCCCTCCAGGCATAAGCTGTAACCCTCACTAAACAGTGTTCGTCCAAGTCATGGCATATCTGTAGGAATCAATCACGGCAACAGGATTTGCTTTTTTATTCCCTTTCGCTTGCCATCTGACTGGCTACTAGGTGAAACTTTTTTTAAAAAACAAAACAAAATAGCAAGCCCAATTACCTTGATTTAACCCTACAGTTATGACTCAAAAAACTATACATTAAGACGGCTGCTCATATAAAAATAATATTATTAAAAATATTAAGAATTTAAAAGCCAGCAATGCTTGGCTTATGATTATGTCAGGCACATGAGTGACGTGGATCATTCGCCATTTAGCTCCACATTCTCTCTAGGAAAGAGACCCATAAGACACCTGTCTGACTATATTACATTGTTTTTTTTATACTTTTATAATTATTATTCCTGACTGCTATTAAGTGTAGAACTTACATTATAGTGTGTCGAAATGTGGTCCACAGAATGAACAGGCAGCTTCTAAATAAAGCTTAGTAAACCATTACTGAAAGCTTTTTATATTGGCAACTTATATATTAATGTACAGTATCATGAATAACATGATATATATATATATATATAGAGAGAGAGGGAGAGTGATATATATATATATATATATATATATATTACCACAATCATCATGGGCAGTTTTACTGACGACTGATATATAAGTTTTTTTCTTCATATCTTTTACTATATAGATACATCTCTGTGTCATAAATGATCTCTCTATTTTAATCAAGCATTCACAGGTTTGAAAAATAATAGTTTCAGTGCCAGATATATCTTTTAATATCACATCCATGGGCGATTTTCATTTTCAGAGGCCTTGAGAGAATATGACAATTTTGCCTCACTGTGCCGACAATAAAAAGGAATAAAACATTTTAACTTTTATTTCAAACCCCAAATCCCGCACACCTAGGACGGGGCAATATCCAGGTGGATGCAAATGATTTACTCTTAGCTGAGTTGGCCTGAATTGTTGAATTCCTTTATTATTTCTCAACTTTTACAATAAAAATATATAGTTCATTAAAGACAATCTGCACCCTTGCCTGGAGAAATGCCCCACGGCAGGAGCAGGAGATTTTGATTTTTAAATAATAAAAATGTGTGTTATTTGTGAGGGGGGACTGTCACAACCTTTCATAGCCTTAGTTAATACAAACATAAGGAAAACTGAAAATAGTAATAATAATAAAAACACTGAACATACATAGAAGTGAGTTCTGTAATCCAATCTATCAGACTCAAACTCCTGCCAAGCCTTCTAAGCTAATTTTTTCTTTATTCCAATTTTCTTCATATATATTTTTACGACAAAATATTTTGGGAATAAATCAGGCATCGACAGGTTCACAATTCCAATGCCAACGGGGGTCATGCTAATTATTTAATGAAGCAAATCCAACAAGCTCATATTTTCATATAGACAAATGTCGTATTGGGGTATTTTATAATTGACACACAGAAAAAGAAAACATATTCAATAAATAAAGGATCCACTGCAGAATGCGACTTTCTAATTCTATATTATTAATAATTATTGGAAGCTCTGAGCAATTTTAAGGTAACAGAATGAATTGTCATTGAAAGCAAAATAATTGGAAACTTTGCATTTAATTCTCCTCAGCTACATGTATATATGATACGTCAATATTTGGGACCTGATTCTATTTTTTATTGTCTCCAAGCAGTGGCTAAATTGGACAGGCTCTGTCTCCGCTCATACCGTAAACAAGCAGCTAAACAACTAATGATTGAAACAAAAGAGATAATTGGTGCTTCCTTTCTATAACTAAGGCCACGTGAGGACAGATATGATAAATAGGGTAGCCATTTAAAATGGAAGTGGGTTCTCACCTAGCTAAAGGCAAGCTGGGGATGCGGCCAGGGCACAGAGAAGCAGTGCCGGTTCGTGGAAGGAGTGAGTGGATCCAGAGATCCCAGGGGGTTTAACACAGTGGCGAATCTCAGTTCAGGATGCCCCAAACAGAGGTAGAACAACCCCCCCACCCCCAAGAGTTTTATGGGCCTGATTTATCAAGCACTATGATATACATGGGCGCACCCTTTTATGCTGTAGGTGAAAAACATATTTATCAATATTTGCTATCCTCAGCGCAAGTTAAACTGACATTTACTAAACTTGTCAGTGCACCAGGTTTCAATGGTGCAGGATTCTCAATTCCCATAGGATATGATAGAATATGAGCCTTGCACCAGTACAAGCAGGTGCACATTGTTAGCTCCATGAAAAAAATGTTTTTTTGCTCTGTAAGTGTATGTGTGCCTGGGGTATACAAGCTGCTGGACTAATAATAAATATATGTTGCAATTGTAGGTGCACCCTGACACAGCCTATGTAGTAACATGTTTTTAGCTTGCTACTGGTTAGCAGCACTATGCTGGGGGATTTACACAGTATCACTGAGCACATCCAGTCCATTCCTGTGCTGTTGGGAAGGACACACTGTAAAATAAATAGTAAAGGCCTTATAGACTTGTGGGGGGTGTTTATCCTCTTTAAGGTGGACCAAAACCCAGGATTTTGAGTATCCTGGATTTTGGTCCTTTCCCCCATGGCACCCTGGTAGGAGGTGCCCAGCTGTGTAAAACCCCCCCAGATCGCTGAAGCCATCCCTTCCTGGTCCTACAGCGCATGCACGGCCGCACATTCAGTCAGCATGCTCGGTGCTGACGTCACGTCGTCTAAGGCTTCGTCTTAGGCCAGCAGCTCCGACCGCGCTGGCGACCGCATCCCCCGCTACCCTCTAACAGGGAGTGTGCCTGCACCAGCCATTCACAAATGGCGTGGGCACCTAGAGGGGTAGCGGGGATGAGGCCGCACCTTGCGCATGCGCCGTTGGACTGGGAAACAAGGTAAGTGTAATGTTTCTGTGCATGGGTCCTAAATGTGAGCCTGTAATACTTGCAGCTAAATCTGGGTCAGGCCCCCAGGTTTTATTCTACTGGCAGTCCCCAGACATTCTAGTCTGACACTGCCTTCAATGTGCAGTGGCCGCTGGCCTGGCAGTCAGTGTTGCATCCCATAAGATGTATGGCATAGGCACGGCATCCTTATGTTGAGTTACAGTCCCTGCAGGCAGCTATTGGCTGTCATTACCAGACATTCCTGATATATTAAGGACTCGGTTGCTTTGAAGTTTTATGAGGCCGATTGCTAAATGCATTTCTTATTCAGCATGAATCACAGACACACAGACACACATACAGGATTACTGTAGTTTCTTGTATATTAGTGTTATATTATAGGCTAAAGTTTCAATGCAATCCCAGATAAGCCACTTTCCCATATTGGAGTTGGCAGGGGCATCACTTGAGGGGGGTGCAACTGCACTGGGCCTAGTAGGTCAGGGGGCCCCATAATTGTTGCTCCTCAACCATATTTATAATTTTTGTGCTCACTTGGCATAATTTAGAAAAGGAAGCACCATTTATAGCTGCTGTTTCTGTCATTAGTTTTCTAGCTGCATCCGACTGAGTTAAAAGACAGAAAAAAGTTTACTGTATGAGTCATAAAAGGGCCCCATTTAATGTTCGCACCAGGGCCCCATCACATTTAGTTTTGTCACTGGATGTTGCCATTATTGATGGAAAACAGAAGAAATAGAAATGTGAAGGCAGAGCTTTTACTTCTGGCAGCATAGGAGGTATGAGGGCAATGGAAGCCAGGCATTGATAAATACAGGTTGGAGCTGTTCGGTTTCTTGGGTGTGAAGGTTTCAGCAGCATTGTTAGCCTGAAATGTATGCAAGCGTCTTCTTCTTAATAATAATACTAATAATAGGAATAATGTGTTTACATCACCATTGTATGCTTGTGCTCCCCATTTATCCTATCCCTACAGTGAGAACACACAGAAGTGAACCACACTAGTGAGTGCACACACATGCCCAGAGCGGTGGACTGCTGTAGCCATGGTGCCTGGGGAACGGTTGGGGGTTCGTGCCTTGCTCAACAGTCACGTCCCTGCTTGCAATCGAAACTGTACATGAAACCCTCTGGTCACACCACTAGGTCATGATTGCCCCATATTGTTATGACATTTCATTTATCATTTAATGACATTGACAGCTTGGCCAGTGGTACAGTCACCTGGTTTTTCCTGACAGAATACATTCTAGGGGTCTCTCTCATTCCACTTGCACTTTTTGTTATTGTCCCTTAGATCTGATTTATTACTATTGTGCATGTATATGTGCTTTGACATTTCAATGCACATGAGATAAACTTCATTTTTACCAACAGGGATTGTAAAACCCCTCAAGCTGCTGACCCTTCCTGCCCCCTCACCCTGCATGCCAGGACCCCACACACTGCACTGTTTGTCTGGAGCTGCCCCTGCTAATGGAGATACATTTTTGGACATTTTGTTGTCAGTTCTTTTTCTGTAAAAATAGGACAGTAAAAGTGAAATGGGCAAAAAACAAAATAACCCCCTTGAGCTTATATATATATATATATATATATATATATATATATATATATTTCAATGAAAGAAAGACATCACCCTGAAAGTGTTTCTTTCCAGTAAAAAATGAAAAAAAAATGAAAACATAAAACTTCCAATGTGGCAGCTTGCTTTCTTGCATGTTTTGGTGAAATTATCAACAATGCTAAGGTCAGGCAGCGACAGTGGAAAATGCAGTTCAGAATTAGCGACATTATGGTCTTGTTTCAGTAAACATCCTTTAAATATCACACAAAAATAAATATGCTTTTTTTTTAGAATAAAGCATGAGAAAAATTATGAGCGATTCAAAAAAGTAAGAACATTACAGGAGTAAAAGTAAATTTAAAAAGTTGTCACATTGCTCTAGTGAATGTTTTTGCTGCAAACTATGCTCTAACTTCCTCCCTTTACTGAATCCCGTCTTATTTATTTCATGTCTCACTTTTAAACATAAAACAGAATTTATTTGTATGTGATATTTTAGCACGTTCCTTGAATCAAGGCCTTTATTTGTTATCACATATTAGCTAAATTTGCTTCCCATATACTGTGGATACAGTAACGTTCAGTTTTAGGCCTCTTTCACAACAAGAGTGATGGCAATATTGTAGGTCAGGGGTTTCCAACCAGAAGTACGACTTGAAGTCCCATCAGGTGGTACTTGGCAAGACTGTAGGCTGATCTATACCCAACTTGATCTGCTGCCATCTATTACCTATCTATCTCTTAGCCCATGCCTAGTTTCCATAACAAATACAAAACTGATTTAAAAGGAAACCAAAACTATTTATGTTCATTTTTATGCATTTCATGCACTTAACATAGTTTTCCGTGTATTGTAACTCTGACAATCTATATGTACAATATGAAAATATGAAGTGGTAATTGTGCAATTGTGACTGAATTGAGATTGAGTTTACAAATGATTAAATAAAAATCACTCCAAAATCATGGAGAAGAGCAGGACTCTTACTGATCGCAGCACATTCACTCCTTCTTGTTTGAAAGGCCTCATAGACTCACATAGGCAGCTATTGTGATTGCAGAATGATTGCAAGGTATGCATTGTTTCATCAATATACATTGTCTTCTGTTTCAGGTGCATGACTGTGTTAGTCTTGGAAGATGTATTGAAGCATTAAAAGCACATAAAAATAAAATAAAGTATCATTTTTAGGCACTTGGTCTTGTTCATTGTAGGACTGCAGAGTTAAGTTCTAGCCACGTTTTATACAATGTATTTTGCCCCTGCAGCGTGGTTTCCTCTGTAGTGCTCTGCATTGTAAGAGAGGAAACCACAAAAATGTGAGTTTCGATCCCCTGCCTGCATCCCATTACATAGGCAGTTACACATCAGTGCATTTGGCCCCTAAAAATACCATTTTGTGATTACTCACCTGTAAAATGGGTATTATAAGTATGTCACACACCCCACTTCAGATACTTATTATTATTACACTTGGGTAACTCACCGCTAGGTGGCGCACTTGCAGAGATCTCCAAAAGCTTCAGCAAGCCCCTCCCGGTCTATATATACCTGGTACCTCTCACCAATTCCCCAGTGTTCAAAAAGCAGTAAGACAAGGTACCAGAACTAAACAAATTTAACCCTCAACCGTAAATAACAAAACTTCACCATATAAAGAACCAGGATACCAAAAAAGGGCGGGTGAAGTGGGGTGTGTGACATACTTATAATACCCATTTTACAGGTGAGTAATCACAAAATGGTATTATTCTAAGTATGTCACACACCCCACTTCAGATACTTATTATTATTACACTTGGGACATCCAACAGCAGTGTCCAAAAGAGGGCGGGTATCCAAACCAGGCAATAACGCAGATAAAACTCAAACCACTGCGGCCTGCAGAACCTTACGGCCAAAAACAGCATCCGCCGAGGCCCGAACATCAACCTTGTAAAACTTGGAAAAGGTGTGAACTGAAGACCAGGTAGCAGCCTTACAAACTTGTTCAACTGAAGCCTGGTGCTGAAAAGCCCAGGACGCACCGATCGCACGAGTAGAATGTGCAGTAACACGAAAAGGGGGGTCCTTCCCCTCGGCAAAATAGGCAGCAATAATCGCCTGACGAATCCACTTACTAATGGAAGACTTGGCCGGAGCCCAACCCTTCCTAGGACCACAAGGCACTACAAACAAAGCATCAGTCCTACGAAAAGAAGACGTGACACGCAAATAGTACCTAACACATCGCACCACATCCAAGCAGTGCAACGCACTCTCCTTATCATTCCTAGGCCTAGGGCACAAGGAAGGAAGAACAATGTCCTGATTAAGATGAAAAGCAGACACCACCTTAGGAAGAAAATCTGACTTGAAACGAAAGACCACTTTGTCCTGATGTTTCTCAAAATAAGGAGCCTGAATCGACAAGGCTGCCAACTCCGAAACACGCCGAACCGAAGTGATGGCCACCAAAAAGACAACTTTCTGAGTCAGAGTGGATAAAGCAATACCCTGCAAAGGCTCAAAAGGAGGAGCCTGTAACGCAGAAAGCACCAAATTCAAATCCCACACTGGGAGCAATGGCTTCCTAGGAGGCCTCAGATGCGAAACCCCCTGGAAAAAAGTCTTGACCAAGGAATGGCTAGCAAAAGACTTCTGGAAAAAAATTGACAAGGCAGACACCTGCCCCTTCAAGGTACTCAGCTGAAGACCAGAATCCAACCCAGATTGAAGAAAATCCAGAATCCGAGAAATAGAAAAAAACCCGGCATGGCAAAGATCTAGTCTCACACCAATCAATATAGGATCTCCAGACCCTGTAATAGATGGAAGAGGAAGACCTCTTCCTAGCACTAACAAGAGTCCGAATGACCGAGTCGGAAAGACCCTCCTCCTTCAAGATGGAGGTTTCAGCAGCCAAGCCGTTAAAGCCAGCGTTGGTAAACTGGGGTAACACAGTTGTCCCTGAGTGAGCAGATCTGGCCGAAGAGGCAGATCGAACTGATCCACTGCCAGACGAACGATGTCTGCGAACCACACCCGCCTTGGCCACCTTGGAGCCACGAGAATGGCGGGAACTCCTTCCTGAACTAGCTTTCGCAGCACCCTGCCTAGCATGGGAATCGGAGGGAACAGATACAGGAACCCCAGATCCTTCCAGCTCAATGACATGGCATCCGTCGCCAGTGCCAGAGGGTCCCGAGACAGTGACACGAATGTCGGAAGCTTGTGATTGTGACGAGAGGCAAACAGATCCACCTCCGGCGTTCCCCACCGACGACACAAGGACCGAAACACATGGGGATGGAGAGACCATTCCCCCCGGCGGGACGAGCACCGGCTCAAGAAGTCCGCCTCCGTGTTCTCCACTCCTGGAATGTACACCGCCGAAATGCAAGGAACATACGTCTCTGCCCAGACCAGAATCAGAGACACTTCCCTGAGGGCACCCAGACTGCGAGTCCCTCCTTGGTGATTGATGTAAGCAACAGCCGTCTGATTGTCCGATCGAACCTGAACAGGCAGGCCCTGTAACCGATGCGTCAAGCGAGACAGAACCAACCTGATGGCTCGCAATTCCAGAACATTGATGGGCAAGTGAGCCTCCTGAGGGTCCCACAGCCCCTGAAACTGAAGATCCTTCCAGAAACCTCCCCATCCTGACAAGCTGGCATCCGTGGTGACAGTCTCCCACCGCGGAGTCAGAAACGACCTGCCCTTCAGAAGATTGTCCGGAAACAACCACCACCGAAGAGACCGCCGAACCCGAGGGGAAATCTGGAAGGACCGATCCAACGACCGCGGGCGCCTGTCCCAAGACGCCAAAAGATGAAGCTGCAGCGTCCTCGTGTGAAACTGTGCGAAGGGAACCGCCTCGAACGAGGCCACCATCAACCCCACCAGTCTCATCCCTAGCCGAATGGACGGGCGAGGAATGGAAAGAAGACGCTGAGCCAATTCCTGAATCAAAAGAACCTTGTCCTGAGGAAGAAACACTTTGTGCTGACAAGAGTCCAAGGACATCCCCAGAAAAGTCACCACCCTGGCCGGAACCAGAGAGGACTTGGGGTAATTGATCACCCAGCCGAACCTCTCCAGCATGGACACCACCGTGCTGGTATCCCCTTCTGCTTGGCTGAAGGAAGGAGCCATGATGAGAAGGTCGTCCAGGTAAGGAACAATACGAATCCCCTGAGCTCTGAGCAGGGCCATCACCCCTGCCAACACCTTCGTGAACACTCTCGGGGCCGAGGTGAGGCCGAATGGGAGAGCCACAAACTGAAAATGACGATCCTCCACCACAAAGCGAAGAAACCGCTGATGTGGCGGAAAGATAGGAATGTGAAGATACGCGTCCTTGATGTCTATGGACGTCATGAAGTCCCCCTGCCGAAGCGAGCCGATCGCCGACCGCAAGGTCTCCATGCGAAACTTCCGGGGACGAATAAACCTGTTGAGACACTTCAAATCCAAGATCGGACGGAAGGACCCGTCCTTCTTGGGGACAGTGAAGAGATTGGAGTAATAACCTCTTCCCACCTCCGAAGGAGGAACCGGGCAAATGACTGCCAACATCAGAAGATTCCTTACTGCCGCCAGGAGCCCCTGCGCGGCCACAGGATCTAGAGGCACCCGAGACCTGAGAAACCTTGGAGGAGGGCGGGACTCGAACTCCAGCTTGTAACCGGTCGACACTACCTCCCGGATCCACCTGTCCGATACCTCCAGGTCCCACACCCGGGAGAAGCATCGTAACCGTCCCCCCACCCGTGCGGGTGAGGGCGCCCCCTCATTGCTGAGCGGGCTTGGCAACTGACTTAGGCTTGGCGCCCCAAGCGTGAACGGGGCGGCCACGGCCTCTACCCCTATTCCAACCCGTGCCCCTGGAAACCGAGACGCCCGCACCTCTGCCGGCTTTGGCTCCCCTAAAGGACGGATTAAAGGAGACCGCCCCCCGAAAGGAACGGCGAAACCTCTTGCGCTGAGGCAACCTGCCTCCCTTGGCAACAGAATCCAGCTTTTCACCAAAAAGCCTCGACCCCAAGAAAGGAAGGGCCGTGAGAGATCTTTTAGAATTAAGGTCAGCTGTCCACTGTCGCAACCACACAGAGCGACGAATAGCCACCAACAGAGCAGAAGCTCTGCCACACATCAACATGGCATCATCCTGGGCGGCCAGAACAAATGACAAAAAGGAGTCACAACGCTTGAGCGCAAGAAACTCATCACCAGAGGGATCAAGGTCCACACACAAATCCCTGACCAAAGACCGTACTGCCAAGGTCAAAAGAGCCGAAGCACAAACAGGCCTCAAAACCGAGCCCGCACAAACAAAACCATGGCGGGCCAACTGATCAATCCGGCGATCTTCGCCATCCTTGAGATAAGTAGTGTCAGGAAGATGAACAGTCGCCGTATTAGACAGTCCCAAAACCGGGGCATCCACCTCGGGAGGGACCGACCACCGCTTTAGCAAGTCCGCCGGAAAGGGATATTTCCTATCCCAGCTGGGCGGAACACCAACAAGCCGTGTAGGCTGCTCCCATTGCTTAAGGACAACATCATCAAAATGCTGTTGACTGGGAAACTCCAAACGCTGCTTGACCCCCCCAAAAAGCTGACCCCTAGGCCGAGGAGCCGCCTCGGGAGGGTCCAAATCCAGAACCTCAAACATCTGGGCTAAAATAGAAGGCGTGTCAGGAACGGGACCATCAATATGGTCCCCCTCAGTACCCAACACCTGCTGACCCACGGAAACATCCGATTCTTCCTCAAGCTCCCCCTCCTCAAGGGGGCGATCCACCCAATCCAAATCCTCAACAACCTCCTCATCAGAGTCCGGCTGAAGCGGAGATAGGTGTTTACGCTTCGCGGTAACCTTCAGAGCGGACATATCTGAAAACCGCTTCTCGAGGCTGGCCAGACGGGCGCACACCTCAGATTGCGAATCCCCACCCGTGACAACGTCACACAGGGTCCGGAACAGGCGAGGCGAAGAGGGAGATGGCGCGGACGAAGAAGTCCCAGGCACCGGAGTGCTGGATTGACGCTCAATGTTCCGCTTTGCACATGGTATACATATAATGACATCATCCCCCGGGAGCGGAGTCCCACAACCCCCGCACAGCCTGGATTGTCCCGAAGGATCAGTTCCGGTATCCTTGGCAGCCTCCATATGGTGAATTTATGGTATTCGCGGAACCCAGGGATTTATGCAGTAAGCAACCCGGGATGCCCCCAATGATACAATCTAAGTATATATAAATATATACAATCTATACTGCCCAGACCAGGGAAAGAATTTCTTTTTTTTTTTTTTTTTTTTTTTTTTTTTTTTGCCAGCCACCCAAAGGGACTATAAGGCCGAACCCAAACTAGCCAGGTATATGAGACCGGGAGAGCCCCACAGGATGGAATCCCGGAATCTGAAAGACAAAGACAAAGACAACAGTCAAAAACCAGCACAACATGGCAGCAAACACACAACATAGCCAAAATACTGGGAAGCCAGGGAGGGCCAGACTTAGCAGAAAAACAGGGAGGCCAGGGGCCAAGAGCATATAAGCATAAAATAATGGCTGCAAAATACCCCACCTGCTTCTATTACCAACACAGGCATACCCAAAACCTGGCCGCATATACCACCCAACACCCCCGGTCGGAGGGGGGGGGGGGGGGGAGGGGGAAGGGGAGGGGGGGGGGGGGAGAACAGAGCCCGCAATAAGGCCCAATAGCCAGCGATCCCTGCCCCACTATCCCCTATAGGCAAACACAGAAAGGAAAACCACAAAAACCTACCTGGATCCTGCCGCACTAACAGACGTCACGAAATGGCGGCCAGCCAGGGAGAGAAGGAGCGAGACTCGGGGCGGGCCCAACAGAAACGCGGGAGCCGCTAAAGCCCCGCCCCCTCTCGCTCCGCTTGTCACGGCGCGGGCCGCGCGAGCCGCGGTCCCGCCCACCTCTGAGGCAGAGCGAGCAGCGGGCGCCACATGAATGGCGCCCACGGAAACCGCCAAGGCGGACCAGCAGCGCACATGCCGCCCCGATCCGCCCGCAATAAAAGACCGGCGAGCGCGACCGCGGCCTACGGGCCGGCGGCGCAGCGCGCCTGCCGGCCCCGCCCACAGAGCGAGCAGGGGACCCTGGGCCACGACAGGCGCCCTGACATGGCGCACGCCCCTACCTACAAAACGGGCCGGCGAGCCCGCCGCCCGCACAGCCCCCTAAGTGAAAAACACGGGGCTCAGAGAGCCCCCCAAGCACCAAGCACCAAAAACAGAAAAAGCCAGACCACTCATCCCTGCCACTCACACACACAGACATGAATAAAAGACAAGGGCACTAAGGGCAAACTAATGGGGATATAAGGGCTGGGGCATCCCATGTCCGGATCACCAACCGGAGCACCGCTATGCCCCATAATATAGGGTCGAGCGGAGGAGCTAATCTCCTAGGCACCTAGAGTGCCATCTACCTGTGCCCGGCCTCCAGCCTGAGCTGGGAGGCTGCCATAGAATAAGGGGATAAACACAAAACAGAGCCGGGCAGAAATAGACCATTGGGGGGGGGGGCCGGGGTGAGACCCCGGCTACCTGCAAGCAGGAGACTTCTCTCTTCTGTCTTGTCGCCATCTTGCAGAGACCAACACTGGGGAATTGGTGAGAGGTACCAGGTATATATAGACCGGGAGGGGCTTGCTGAAGCTTTTGGAGATCTCTGCAAGTGCGCCACCTAGCGGTGAGTTACCCAAGTGTAATAATAATAAGTATCTGAAGTGGGGTGTGTGACATACTTAGAATATCCTGCACAAGCAGCGAAGCTGTTTTTCATATTGGTGGAAGGCATGGGGTTTCTGCAGGAGCTACAGCTTGGACTTGGAGCTGTTAAGGTTAATCTTACACTAGGCCAACACAATGTATACACTCTCCATGTTCATAGGGGCTGCAGACTTTTTAAAAAGACCAGCAATGCAGCAAATCTGAGGTGAGCTAGATTCCTAGGACATAAGAAACTATTTGATGTTCCTGTCTTTTTCGGAACTTACCCTTTCCCCCTAGCCTAACCCCTAAACCACCTTAAATCCAAATGTTTGGACAACTTGCTTTGTTCTTGGACATGTACAATTTGTCAGCTGACAAAGCTCCATGCTCCACGTCCCATTTGTGTAAATGAACTTTTAGTGTTTGTGTACTTTTATGTTCAGTACTGATTGTGTTTCTCCCAATAATTACATGTCTTAGAGGTTACATGATGCAAAAAGGCACAAAAGAAAAAGACAATACCAGGCCACCAAGGACAGTACCAGGTCACAGGATGACAGATAAGACAGGCACTTACACTTAAGGGCCATGCTAGGTCAACAGCAAATTGACCGGAAAATTGATGAATCATCATTTTCTCCTAAATGTGTGGAAATCACACAATTAGTGATGAGAGAGCCCAAGCCGGGTCCCCAAACCCGAACACAGACTTCAAACAGAGATCCGTGTTCAAGTTTGGCCGATCCCAGGAAGCAACCGCAGCCATGCCCATACTGGACCTGACGGGACCTGTGACCCTGCTGTATAAGAGGCGCCGTCATGCATTCCGACACTGTCGGAGCACTCTGCATTAGATAGGGAGAGGTTGTGGATCTAGCGAGAGACAGATAGGGAGTGGAAAAAATCCTTTTCAGGGCAGCTAGATAGGGACAGTTGGTTGCTGGAGTGAGGGACAGTGAGGGTCACTAACAACTGTCTTTGCCAGGACAGTTAGATCAGGACAGTTAGCATCAGTTTCCAAGCTTTTATCTCAGTTTTGTAGCTTACCCATAGTGTGCCAATTGTATTCTACCTTGTAAAGCAGCTCAAACAACTATGGAAGAATAAAAAGCAATAAAAATGATTGTATTGTTATTCTCCTAATGTTTTTATTATCATTATTTTTATTTTCTAGGACACTTGAGTCCATCTACTTGCACCTTGAGGAAGCACAAGACCAACCGCAAGCCTAGGACTCCATTCACAACATCCCAACTGCTGGCTCTAGAGCGCAAATTTCGCCAGAAGCAATACCTCTCCATAGCAGAAAGGGCTGAGTTTTCCAGCTCACTTAACCTCACAGAGACCCAGGTCAAAATCTGGTTCCAGAACCGAAGAGCCAAAGCCAAAAGACTGCAGGAGGCTGAACTGGAAAAGCTGAAAATGGCAGCAAAACCTATGCTACCCCATGGTTTCAGTTTACCATTTCCCATCAATTCCCCCATCCCTGCTGCTTCCTTGTATGGATCTTCCTATCAACTGCACAGACCAGTCCTCCCAATCCCACCAGTGGGACTCTATGCTACTCCTGTTGGATACAGCATGTATCACTTGTCTTGAAGAACCTGCGTGCGCAATCCTAGGAACTACCTGATGGGCTGTTTGCTTGCCTAAGCTGCACCAAAGGCCCTAGACAGTGCTGGTGACTCTGTGGATTTGCCTGCATCCTCTTCCATTGACCTTATTTCCCATGTGCCTTAATGCCTGGTAAAGAAGCCACAGTGCTGGATGCCAAGAGACAATCTGTAGCAAGACGGCCATGTATTGATCCATTGGTTGTAGCGATCTTATGATGACATCTGTATGACATGACTAGATGGATGATGGTGTATAAATGTACATAGAAATTGGAAAGTGCAGGAGACGAAACCAAAGAGTGGGCTTTTTTTTAAAGCCTGGTTATTATTTAGATGCAGCATCATAGATAACACCCCATAAAAGCTTGAAAAGAGGATGATTTATGAAAACTAGAGCAAAACTCTAGCTGTTGCCCCTAGCAAAGAGCAGATAAGGAAACAGCCACCATTGCTCACTCACAATATGGCCAAAATGTGTAAGGGCCTCCACTCCAGACTTACCAATGTCTAATGGTCAGGGTATAATGGGCACTCAGACTAAAATTAAGGTTAGACAATAGGTGTGGGGTGCGATTTATGTGGTCAGGGTGGTTAGGTTATTAGTTAGCATCAGATTTATGGTTTAGCTTAGCTGCTAGGATATGGTTTACCCTTTCATGTATAAGTGTTAGGTTTAGGACTCAGATTCGATACTACAGTCAATGTTATAGGTCACATTTCAAGGGTTTTGCTAGAAATTAGGGTTAAGTATAGGGACTAGGTTGTTAGGCTTTAGATTTTGACTTTGTGAAAGTAGTAAACCATTCCTGTTGCATGCATGTAAGGGCAGACTAGGGCTAAACATCTTGATTTTACTGGCCCGTGCCAGCCTACTAGCTGCTGAGCCCTATCCCCAGCCAGCTTCCTAGATTTTCAATGAGTGCAAGTGTCAGAACATGGGCAAGGGTGGATATTGCCCCAAAGGGGTATATACCATAGAAGCAGTGGAGCAAGCTGCTACTCGTGCCCTTGGCAAAAGGGTCCCAGTGCAAGCCGCATTTCCCACCCATTGGACATATTATGTTTTGGTTCCCCCCAGGGCCACTTCTTTCCCTCAGCTGTAATGTGTCATTGGACGGGTGATGGGGGGGCTGCAGTGGCTGTGTAAGGGTAGTAGGGGGCCTGCCCTTGACAGGGTAGAGTGTGGTTGGAAAGCAATGTTCTACTATTGACCAAGTTGCTGCTTCTGGCTCTCTGTTCCCTGTGCAGCTCATTCAAGTGACATCAGTGTCTTGTGGAAGATTATGTTCCCTACAATATGGGAGCCATGTCAACTGGGGAGGGAGGGTTAGAATTGCTGTGCTATGGGGCCCATCAGTCATAATGCTAAGGCTATAGAACTGTAGGGGCAGAACATGGACTGGAGAGTCTTGGCTGAGGGGTACAGTATAAAAGTTGGGGGGATGCAGGGCAGGTTGCTGGATCTTTTAGAACATGTTGACCTTCGCCTACTGTCACGGCGCTATAGAATATGGCTGACTGGTCAGGATGAATCATTTGGATGAAATAGATGCCTCTTCCATACCAGCCCTGTTCATTTGTAGCCTTGTTCATAACAGCCAAAGCTTTTATTTTTATTTTATTTTTTATTTTAATGCATAGATGGCCATTGTATGCTTGCGCACACATAGGAATTCGTCCTCCGCATTTAACCCATCCGTGCAGTGTGTGTACACGTGCCCGGAGCAGTGGGCTGCCCTAATTACGGCGCCCGGGGAGCAGTTGGGGGGTTAGGTGCCTTGCTCAAGAGCACTTCAGTCATGTCCCAGGACCGGGATTCGAACCTGCAACCCTCCAGTCACAAGTCCGCTCCCCTTACCTCTAGGCCACAACTGCCCCTTCAAGAGGATGATTCTAGGCCTAATTCACAAAAAGAAAAAACATCAGAGATCTAGAGCTTGGCACATTCAATAAATGCAACAGACTGCTTTCTCACATTTCTTGTATATAAGTCGACAGATCTCCTCCCCAGCTGTCTGCAGTTCTCTCACCTTAGTAAATCAGCAGACCTATGGTATCTGCAGGTGGCCAGATGAGATCTGTAGATCCCCCCCCTTCTCAATGTCAGTTTTGCTGAAGTTTTCTTAAATCAGCTTCAATGGGTGCCTTTAATAAAGCACTATATAGAGTATTTTGTTTATCAGGAAGGGTTAGATAAAAGTTATGCCTTTTATATAAGTGTAGCGTCAACCCTTTCAGCAATGTTAGTCTAATATCAGGAAGCGGAATGGTAAATCCCAGTTTCCGCCTGATTTACCTTTAAGAAGTCATTGCTGGCCTAGCTATGCCAGTTTCAGGCTCCTTTAGTAAATCACTCCTGTATTTGTGCCTTAATGACATGTCTGCTGTTAGTTCACTTTTCATGGACTCTTCTTTTATACAGCAGTCTCTTATCTACCATAAAGGATTTCATACCAGGGGTTTTGCTTGCTAAAGTCTGAAGAGCTTCTCCACTTTCTTCACCAAATCAAACCCCATTTTGTACAAATCCCATGAACCTGATTGGATGTTGAGGTAGAAAGAAGTGCAAAAAACTTTCCAGACTTTAGTAAATAACCCCCCTGGTATAGCACAAGAAATGTAGTGGAGGGTACATGCATTTGTTACAGTTCAAATTATACTTCTCAGCGATTCAATCCGTGATTCTTCATACTACAAAGGAATGTTTATAGAGAATGTTCTAGATTTATTTTCACATTGGATTACTAATGTAGATCTACAGGAATCAAACCTTTATACACGGTAGAGTTTGTTATACAGTTACTTTTACTGCTGAAACGGGAACCACTGACCAGCCCTACATTTTCTTCTCATGTTACCATCCCTTTGAAAGGGACATCTTGTAAAATGGTATATATTTTATTAAAGAGTTATAATTTCATATATCTCTTATTTGTAATTAAATTAAAATCTTGGTACTGTTTACATGTTTAAATGTGTGCTTTCCTTTGCACCCCCCAGTATAGTTACACTTAATTAAGCTATGAAGCTCTTCAAACACACTGTGTTTATAGAAAAAATAATAATAATAATTACGCATATAAATTTCTCTCTCTCTCTCTCTCTCTCTCTCTCTCTCTCTCTCTTTATATATATATATATATATATATATAGTGATTGGCAAAAGTTGCAAAAATAAATATCAGTAGCTTACCTTACATTGAGTCCCTCCAGAGCTCTCCTTCCTGCTATCTCAGTCTACTTAGTGAGGAAATCTCCTCCTCAATCAGTTTTCAGTCTCCACCCCGCTGAACTGGTCCTTCAATCATCCTTTAGTGGACCAAGAACGGAAACACCCCCCCCACTCCCTCCCCAGACATCCTGATTGGATACCTCTTTCTGCAGCTATGAAACCCCGCCTTCCTCGTCTCGGGTCACACTATGTTCTGGCAGACTGAAGACACGCCTAACTTCTTAGCATCGCTTAGGCCCTTTTTCTGGTCACACTATGTGCTGGCACAACAATGCACCTATTTTTTTACTATGATATATGTAAAGCACACAGTGTGCTTACATTACATTGCTGTTGCCAAACCCACTGTTTCTTCTCATTTTTCTCTGCATCTTCAATGTCTTAATACTTTTACTAATAACTTAGGAACTACAGGGTCTTTTTGAAAACAAATGGAATAACAATCGGTCTTGCGTTTAGTATAACTTTTAGTCTAACAAGGGTCTCCCCACATGGTAGCTTGCGACACACATTTTCTCAATTGAAGCCTTTCCTACTGGGACCTGAGAGCCATCCTATCGGGTGAGTATGCACAGAAGCCTGTAACTGTAATTTTATCAAGGTCACAGGCAAAATTAATAAAGCTACATGTGAAAACATAATGCAACTCCAAAGGCAATCCATAAAATGTCCAGTTTTGTGAGTTTGAAAGATACATATGTTCCTCAGTGCAAAGATACAAACAACTGCATGACACATTGCAGGGGATTTACTCCCTTAGTCATATGTGAAACATTTAAATGAGACTTTTTATGTGTGTGGTGCTGTCCAGACCCACCTGTCGGCAATCACGCAATTGTTCAATCCCAGCCTGGATTGGATATTCCCCAATGACTGGTAGGGTAGGGCATGGGTTCACCGCATCGAGAGAGACTAAAGCTAGGAAGAACACCCCTTTGGATGACATGATGGATACTCCATGTCACACATGATGCAGCACCTGGAGAAGGGACATCTGCCAGAGAGTAGAGCGAGACACATAGACTTCCACATGCAATGTGCGGCCTGCCTCTCCTGTCCTGCCCCCCTATTAACAACATCATGGGGAGAGGTGGAATATCAGCCCCATGAGAAGTGATAGCCATGGGCGACCCCCCTTACCCGCCCCAAGAGCCAAGGAGGGCCCAGACTCAGCCAGGGCCTGATGACGAATAAGGTGGTATATCCCCTGAATTGCGTCATGCTGCTGTTTGTCTATTTGCACTTACGAAATAAAGTGGTCATTTTATAGATTGCCTTTGGAGCAAATTTTCTTGCATGCTGTTTTGGGCTTAACCAGCCATACCTCTGGCTCAAGGAATCCAAAGGTCGTGATTGCAGGCCATTTTATACCACAGAAAATCTGTCAAGACTTAGAACTTACTAAATAAAGCTAACCTACCTCTTCATGCTATCAGTAAGCACTGAATCATTTACACTGTCCAGCACATGGGCAGCTGTTTGGATTGTGACAATTCTTGTTAGTCAGTGAGCACTAAATTAGAGAACTATTCGTAGCGGTCCTTCGTCTGATGGGGGGCAAGAAATAGCCACACACATATGTGACAGCCACACATCTTCGAATAGGAGACATGCTTCACTGGAGTGCACTGTTTTTGACTGTTTCCATCTTAAAGAACTCTAGGCCTGATTATGGCTTAGTAAGTATCTTAAAGCAGATGGAAACCCAAAAACGAGTCCATCACTCAATCTATGGGGCCCCCCGAGCAGCCAGGCGCTGCTGTTGGCTCAGCTTTTTCACCGCTGAAGCCACGCCCTGCAGCACTTTTTGAGGGAGCCAGTTGGCTCTCTCAAAAGTGCCGCTGTGACAAAGTGAAGCCAGGTGGCCACATCACAGGCACGCTTTCGGGCGAGCAAGCTCCAGCGCCCAGCCATCCAGAATACACTAGTAGTGAACTTTTTACACTGTTAAAAATGCCATTGACTTTTTTAGTCTTCCTAACTGGTGATTCAGCAACCGTGACATTCTCATGCTTTTTACGCCTTTACTACCAACATTTTTGTTGTAACTCCTACTGAATCCCGGCCCTTGTGTCAAACTCCTTAAAAGAAGATTTTTAAATGTTAGCTGAAGATAAGCCTTGAGGAGCACTATTGATAAGTTGTGTAATATTAAAAATCCATATAAACATGTTGGCTAATGAGAGGAGCAGTCACTTATACACCTGAACTGAATAAAACCAAGCTTGTGGTTTTCTTTTCCTGGTAGGAATAAAACCCAAGGGTAACAGGTTTAGTGTATTAGGGGTGACAGAGCCTTAATCATACCGTACACAAGAGGTGACATGCCATCCTGCAAGTGAAGTTAATCTGCAGTTATGAATCATGATGACTCCTAAATTGTTACAAAACATTGTCCATTGCTTATTTCATCCAATGATATGCATCAGACTAATTAACCTTCTTGTGTAATGTGACTTTTGTAAGCAGGCTTCCAATAATCTCACATGACCTTCCTTTGCCTATATTGGCCCTGATTTACTATTTCTTTTACAGACAACCCCCCCCATCACACACCCACAAAATGGAAAGCAAGCAAACGAGTGGAAATGTAGAAAAAAGTAAGAGACAGAGAGACATGGAATGCAAAAAAAAAAAATAGACTGGAGGTAGATTAGAAAAAAATGAAAGGAAATGAGATCAAAAGAGTGGAAAAAAGAGTGAGAGAGAAGGGATGAGGGAATATGATTGAGATGGGAGGAATATAATATGACCCCCTTCATGTTCCCAAAGCCTTGAAGAAAAGTGGACAATCCAGGATTTTCACAATCCTGGGTTTGAGTCTGTACATATAGGGCATTCTGATTTGGGATGCCCTGCTTTGTGACCCCGATATACATACCTCGCTGGTACTCCCAGGGTTCAGAGGCAGCTCTGCTCCAATTAGATTTTTTGGCAGCTCATATTAATGTGTGGCTAAAGAAACTGAATGGGAGCTTATTGGCACTCAGCACCCCCGAAATCCCTTTATGGCTGTGCTTGGCCTCACCAGCCATTCAGTTATGGCAGGCGATGACACGCACACACACCTAGAAAGATGCAAAACACCAGATGCTAGGTCAGGTTTTTGTCCACAGGAAATAATATGTTGTGTAACGTTCCCATTATACCATAGGGAAATATATTGCACTGCTATACACTGATAGTTTAGTAAATGTTTTACATGTGCTATTGTTAACAATTTTGATAAATATGTTTTTCACCTTTAAGGCCGCATGCCCATTTATGCCCATGTGGCACACCCTATCATAGTGCTTGATAAATCAGGCCCATTAAATATATCACCATACTTGGCACACTAGCAGTGGTGTAACTAAATGTCAGGACTCATATAGTAATCCTTTTCTTGTAGTTTTACCTGAATTGGTTACAACTAGACAAATAAATACTGAAACAGCAGAGACATATCATTTCTTTATGTACATGATACCATGAGAGCACAAAAAATAAAATGGAGGAGCAAAAATAACAAGGTCCCTGACCTTAAGGGCCCTGGTGCAGTAGCAACCTTTGCCCCCCCTATAAATACACCCCTGTTCACCAGTCATTATAGCAACTACAGTGACAGGGTACTTTGTTATGAGACAGATTCTTACCTCCCAGGTCGCCCGAAAACTCACCTTTGTTCCTGGTCTGACGGCGCATGCGTGAGCAGCAGCTGCATCCCCGCTATCCCTTTAGCAGGACGCATGCCCGTGCCAGGCGGAGACACGCTCCCTGTTAGAGGGTAGCGGGGGATGCAGCCGCCAGCGCGCTCAGATCCGCTTGAGTTAGAAGCGCATGCGTCGTAGGGAGGGGAGTTTGTTCGGGTGATCTGGGGGTTTTCACACAGCAGGGCACACCCCATCAGGGTGCCACGGGGGCAAGGACAAACACCCAGGATTTTGACTAAATGACACTTTAAACTGATTATGTATAAAAAGAATAGTATGTATAAGTTTGTGTGTATGTTTGATGCATTAGTTCTAAAGTGGTACAAAAGCCGCAGCGGCCAGCGCTGGATGCTGGCCACATCCGAAATCCCTTTTAGCGGTGGCTCCTACAAACTTACCTTTGCTGACGGCCGCTGTGGCACACCCAGCCATTCAGATAGGGAAGCTACAGGGAAGCTGGGAATGTGGCCAGTCAGTTGGCTTTCTTGAGATCAGCCAATCGACGGTCTCAAAAATGCCATGTGAGCGTAGCCTCAGTGGTGGAGACATTTTTTTTCTTTAAAGTATAACTACGGTATATCACAAAAGATTGATTAATCATAAAACAATCCATAAGCATGCAAGATAACAAGGGCAGATGAGATACCAGAGATGCCAGGTCACCTGTTGTTTTTGGGAATCCGGTTTTTACCCCCCTTCACCTTGTCATCCTGTCAAACTACAAAATCACTCTGCAAAATAGGAATTTCTTCCTTCTCTCCATCAATTGGTTGACTGAGATCTTCACCCGGTGTGTTATTGCCTAGAAGATGCCACTAAATGGCCACTCGGCCCCTTACACTCTGCTTGATGCCACCTCAGAATCCTGGATGTTGGATGGTGAGTATGCTGCATGGTGGGGTTCCCTAGGGATTTACACTGTGGGGAATCCCTAATCAGGCTTCCAGTGGATAGAAAATGTATTTAAACTTTTGGTCTCCTTTAATTTCTGTGATCCTTGGTGGGGACTGTGTGAATTTCAGGGTGGAAGGCTGGCACTCTGCATATTTCATTTGACATCTGGAGACATCTGCTTTAACTCCACAAATGATTTCCTGGGGCAATAACTCCACAATATTAACACACCTTGTTGGGGAGGTAGCCACAGCCTGCTCATGCTCTGTGGGAGTGCAAGTAAACCCAGGGGGTTTTATACAAAGGGGCATTCATGGCACAGGGAATTGTCCTGGAATTGCTCACACAGCCATCCAATTTCTACTCCCTGGGGCATCCCAAACTAGGATGCCCCACTTTGTCAAACCCTATTAAATCGCCACACCCACTCACCTAACCTCGTTCCAATGGGCACACCCCTAGAAAGAGGTGAGCGGGGATGCAACCAGTGGCCCACTCTGCACCACTCAGCTCCGTAGCAAAACTGAATGGAGCTGAGCGCACTGATTCTGCAGCAGCTGGCTCGCGTACGGGTACAGTGGCTTGCTATCTGCTGCACACCCTGCATTGTGTTAAACGGCACCCCTCACTCGCCACAGTTCGCCCACCAACCGAGTGCTGTTATTTATTTTTTTAAACAAAATGTTGTCACTGATCTGACCCTACCTCTGGGGGTCCCCTGGCAGATGGGGGCCCCATGCATTTGCATAATATGCATGGTGGTTAAAGGGGCACTATCGCGAAATGGTGTAATATTAAAAACCCATATAAACACCTCGGCTAATGAGAGGAGGGGTCACTTATACACCCGAACTGAGTAAAACTCTGACTAAGCTTGTTGTTTTCTTCTTCTGGTCGGGAATAAAATCTAAGGTTTACGGGTTTAGTCTATCAGGGGTGACAGAGATTGTGTTAACTCTTGTCCTATTCTACTGCCCCATGTAACCACCAGTGATCAGCAGGGTTTGCAAGACCTAAAGAAGCGCAACACACCTACCCTGCAAACCTCAATAGCTGTAAGTAAAAGCAAAGGTAAGTTCCTCTGCCCATTCTTAGGCTTCCACCTGCAGTATGTGTGGCGGGGCATCCCCGCTGATAAAGGTTCACTTCAAAGTGGCCCTACACTCAGAAGTAACTGGGGGTCCACTAACTGGGTATAAAAAGGTAAAATGAATCCCAATAATATGCAAAATGACAGCCTTAAGTATTCTTTCCTACTCTGCCTGTGTCAGTTACTGTAATAGTGAAGAGTATGGGCAGAAATAGTATGTAAGCATTATGGAATTTAAACCCGTATATACCTGCAAATTGCCATTTGTTCTTCCAAAGTCTGTGAATACGCCACTCTCTTAGGACACCCCCCCCCCCCCCACCATGCCCATCACCCTATAAACTGGTCTCCAAGGTTGGCATCCCTGGGATACCTATACACTCTGCATAAAAAATTCCACCCAAACCTGGCTTGCTTTCATCTTTTATGGGAAAGAAGAATAAGACAGAGTGAATGCTTTTGGACTTCTTCTGCTTTAACGGAGGAGTCTTGGAATAGCCGCTTATTACCTTAGCAATTCTAATGTGTGTAGATTTACCCATTCCTCAATACTTTGGGGGTTTAACCTCCCCCATCCTGCCCAAAGCACAGAGCTGCATCTCCCACACTTTGTGCACTCCCACGCAGCCAGTCATGTGAATGGGCCACATACACAGCTCCATGCAGCCTATCCAAGATGGCTGCGCCCAGCGCTGGAATCTCCGGAGGAACGGCGAAGGTAAGGTTTTTTTCTGTAACCCCATATTCTTGCCTTAGCATCAGGGGAGAGAGGCAGGGTGGGGGTGTGAATTGTACACTGAGCTTCCGCTCTAATACTACTGTTTCCCACAGGTGGGCTAAAGGGACAGGCATTTTGATTTGAGCTGTTTTCCCCTTAAAAGTGGAATAGTAGGTCCCAATTTAATCACCTCTGATTATTTTTCCCTACGCAGATTTTTATTATTGGACTGCTTTGGCTATAGGGCTCCCTTGACAAGAAAATCAAGTGATGAATTATCCCTGGTAAAAAAAATATTTATCAATCTATCTGTGTTTGTCTGCCTTGCCTTTAGGGACAAGCACAGAGGCAGAGAAACAGCCATAGTGACAGGAATAATGGCGACATGATGGGTTTATTTGGGCTGCAGGCAGGGAGGAGAATGACAGGGCACAAGGCAGGGCAGACGGCTCCCAGTCACAGTCCCCCTTAAAACATGCTGTTTGTATTTTGTGGTTTTGTAACATAACCACTCCTAAAAATGCTTCTCATCATGTCTATTAGTGCTGAAAAAGGACTCCTCTGTCTCCCCGCATCACCCGATCTGTGCGCAGCAACCTGATGCATCAGGATTGGAAATGGCCATGATTAAAGCTTGGAACCCGCAATCTTAGTTTTCTCCGCTCCCGGCATGAGTGCTGCCATCCAGGACACAGTGACTGCATCCACTGCGGGGGATACTGCTCTACCATGACATCAGATGATTGCGGTGATGTCATCGATGGGGACAGCTACAAATGCAGCAGTTTTTCAAATGGTGTTTATATCATGAAATCAACAATAGCACAGTGTTTTGCCCTGAAATCAGTCTTCAATGGCTGCTGCGCCAAGATAATGTAGATGTAACTTTCCACATTAGGCTCATGAGTTTAAGGAATGCTGCATCTGTATTTGTATGTGATAACTAGCCATTTTCCAGCCACCTTACCAGAAAGAGAACTGTGTCCTCAGCCATGATTGGAGACAGCTTGCTGCTTAGACTCACCATAGACCAGGGGCTCCCAACCAGTGGTGGAAACACTGGTGATACTTGAGATCCCATCAGGTGTTACCCAACTAGGGGGCAGATTGACCTGTACCCCAGCCTGATGCCACCTATACTTTACCCAAGCATGATTTGCTTTATGTATACACAACTGATTCAAAAGGTGATGAAAACTATTCATATGCATTTGTTATATGGCTGTTTTGTGTGTTTTTACCAGGGGGTACCCAGGTCGTACTTGATATGACTGGGTAATAAAAAGTGGTACTTGATGAAAACATAAAGATTATGGGCCTTATTTATGAATTGCGTTGTTTAGCATCTTTCTGGTGGCTATAGCACCAGTTTTGGAGCGCCGGAATCTCTTTCTTTTATGGAGCTGCTATTTTTACATAGAATGACGCTGGAAGTCACACCAATGGCCGGCCTTTGGGGTGTGCGAGGTGTAGGGTCGCACAGTTTTAAACTGAAACAGCGGGCCTCTCTTTCTTTAAAAAAATATGTTTCTTTTTTTGCACGTCTGCCTCTCTTTTCAGCTTTTTCACATCTTCCTCCTTTGTTTCTCTACCTTCCCTCCCCCTCTCTTTTCCAGTTTCATTCACTCATTCAATTTCTCTTTTTTTTATCTCTCATTCTTTCTTTCTTTGTCTCTCGTATTGCATTCTCTCCCTCTCTGTCCTTCTTTCTTTCTTCCTCTGCAATCCTATTAAACATTTCAGCTTTCTTTCTCTCTCTCTTTCTCTCAAACGTTTGCCCTTTCTCTATCTCTCTCTTACCTGTGTTTCCTCTCGCTCTACATTTTGGGTCTAGGAGGCTCCATCCTGAAATCTTGCACACTTAGCCTGAGGCTGGCCTTGGTCACAGCGTCCATCCAATTTGCCTTGATTGTACACACACAACTCACAAGACAACACAGTTAGGGCCTTATTCATGAAGGGATAGCGTCAGGTAGTGGCTGGTTAATGAGAGGTAGCGACAGGTAAGCGACTGGTGAACGCCGGACATGGCACGCAACTACACATTTATCAAGCAGAATCTGTTTAGTGACTGGGATAGCGCCATGTAGCGTCTGATTCATCATTTTCACGGCCTCAGTGAACAGCGCCGGCGTTCAGCCTTGCACAGCACCAGGTATGACCTCTCGCTACCTGTCGCTCTCCCATACATTTCAATGGACGATCCTTTCCTTCTCTTTAAACTGTGTTTTTGTTGTTTTGTTTTTTTTTTTTTAAATCTCAAATAATTTTGTGACCTCTCCTGGCATTGAAAAATAAGTTTTTCACTTTTTTTTATTTTTTAATATTTCTTCAGAAATGACATTACAGGTCTGCCATTAAAGTGTTCATGTTACAATGTTGTTACAATGTAATTCCATATGTTTTTGCCTTGTTACTAGTGGATAGATGCTGAAAAACAGACTTTAAACACACCGCCTCCTGCGCTCTGGGCATCAAACAAGCATATTTCAGCCCAGAGATTTGTGAGGCTGTTTTTTTGCTGAATATGGTGTGAGTCGGTCGCTACGAGCAGTCGCTAACATGCGCTCCCATACAGCGCTGTACTGGTCAAATAGCGACTCCTCACAATGTATTCGACATTACTGAACCAAAAACCAGAAAGAGGGGCCCACAAACCCCAAAAGCCCAACCCCAACAAACTGAGTGGCACCACTTAAATTATTTATCAAAAATATATAAACCACTTTATTATATCATATGCATACACAGTACAAAGACATCTTAAAACCCATTTTTTTAAAAAACATGAACACAAAAGATAAATCGAGGAGGGGGACAAATACAGAGGAGGAAAATGGGGGAGGGGGGCAGTATATACAGAGATGGAAATCACCCGCTGCTAAATCTAGTATATATATACAAAATCATCCCATCATGTTAACTGTCGTCTGTAAGAGGCTGGCCCTGCAGACCACAATCAATCCACCAAAATCCAAATTTATATATAAACTAACTTGTAAACAAGTGCCAACCATATTAATCACTCTTCATCTAGAAAAACAGTAATACCCAAATCCCTAAAGGTTAATTATTATAAAACTTCAAATAAAGTGCTGAATACTCCTATAAACCTAATTAACAAAATGTAACTAATCTTTTATATCAGAAAAGGACCAGCCAGATGGAGAACAAACAAACATACAACACATAACATATATCTTACAAGTCCACAATAAACCAGCAGCGACGGCCCCGACCAACACACACCTCACCCCCGCCTCACCGCCGACGCGTTTCGTGACGTCACAGCGTCACTTCATCAGGGCGTGTGAGGTTAGGGGGTGAAGGATGCCATTAAATACTCTCCCGCCTCCGCTCCCACGAGCCATCAGGATGACAGAGGGCAATGCCGAGTGCACTTCGGCCGGAAGTGCGCCGGCGGCCCCTGGGGACACGTGACCGCGGCCGCGGTCACATAACGTGTCCCGGAAATTGTGCCTGACACGCAATGCGTGCCAGGTCGAGAAGACGGCATGTGCGTCACGCCCGAGAGCATGCGCAATAGTTGTCAAGGGAGGGGAAGCGGAGGAAGGCGAGCATGACATCCCTCACCCAAAATATCACAGGAGGGGGATTGACAATAAGATCCACATAATACACACACAAAACAAAAACCAACTTTTCCTAAGTATATACAGATATCTAGTCTATAATAAACCCTTACTATATAGCCATACCACCATGCCCGAACGTTAATATCTATGTCTGTTTCAGTAGTTCCACTTCACTGTGGAAACAAGCAATGAAGAACTGGAAATAAAGGGAGACAAGCCATGACAATTAATTATAAGGTGGGCCTAAAGCCCACACCCCAGTGTGTATGTACAAACATATATATATATGCATATCCCCTTCTTGTATTCCCATTAGACTGCAGTATAACCGCAGACAGGGAGGAATAATGATGAAGGCGGACCCCCTAACAAATGGGTGTAAGCCCCAGTCTACTGGGGTATGAGCCCCAGTTTAAAACTAGACCCAACGTAAAGAGGAGCCAACCCCACCAAGCTATCTGGGCAAGCAGTGCTCAAAAAGGGGGCCATCCAAAACTCCCCACATGGAAGCCCTGCCAATGATAACTGCCCATATAGCAACCGCCCACCAACAGGACATGTCTTATGCAATCAAACTTAGGGACTGAACCCTTAACTGGCAGGGAAATAAAGTAACAAATTTAGATCAATTGCCCCACGAGTACGCTTCACAATGCTATTGGGATATACCATAGATCCTATATTTACAAGCAAGCTTATTCCTACTATTCACACACACAGATCTAAAAAACGGGTGAAAAGATGGGAGAGAAACCAGCGAGAGAGTATAGAAGACCCAATGTGACCCTATGTAGCTCCACAGGTCCGATCTAACGATCTAATAATTTAAGTGGTGCCACTCAGTTTGTTGGGGTTGGGCTTTTGGGGTTTGTGGGCCCCTCTTTCTGGTTTTTGGTTTTGGCCTCCTGGCTGTTTTCCAACCCCCAGTGTTGCACACTGTTATAATCAGTGGTGAGTGCGGTCTCCCTTTTTGCATTTAATACTCGACATTAATGAACAGCGACTGAGTCGCTATGAAGTAGCGACCCACGGCTGAGCACAGTGACTACTAGCGGGCGCTCTGAAAATGCCTGCTACAGACGCTCATCTGTCGCTACCTGGCGTTAGTGATGAATCAGCCTGTTAGTTTTTAATATGTGGCTCCCTCTGATTAGAGTTGAGTCAGCACCGCACTTTCTTTACTCAAGTTTTTTTGGGGGAGAAAGTGCTTTTTCTCATGATTTTTTTTCCTCTTTAAAAAGATTGCACGGCTAAATATATTGCTGTATTGCACGGGAAGGGAAAAAGCTGGGAAAAATCGTTTTCTTCCCTAAAAAGTGAGTTAAAAAAATCACGGAGCTGAATCAACCCTATTTAAGGTTATAATAGAAATAGTCTAGTCACAACACAGTGTGAATATTGTTTATTTATAAAGTGCCATTGTGGTCTCTGGTGCTGCACAAAGTAGAAAGTACAGGATGGTAAAATGAATAACATACTAAGTTAGAATATATAAGCCATATATAACAGAAGAATGACAACAAATGCATACATTAGAGTAACTAATGTACAGGAATACATTAGGAGAGAGAGCCCTGCCCTTGTGAGCTTACAATCTAAAGGATGAGGGTGGGCACAAGAGGTCGGTAGCAAGTGCTCTGAAGGATGACAAGACTATAATGAGGGCTTGTTAAGCAAGATGTTATGCTCATCCAAAAAGGCAAGCTTTTGAATGTTTTAAAGGGTCAAAAGTGGTAAATTGAATGGGGAAGGTCATTCCAGAGGAGTGGAGCGAGTGAATTGAAATAAAAGCAATATCACCCATCTCTTCCGTCTTTTTCGATGAGGTGGTGCCCCCCGATATCAATCACTGTGAGCTGGCACGCACCCTTCTATTCATTGCAATGGAAGGGAGCGTGTTAGGTCCTCACTTGCCCCTTTCCATTGCAGTGAATGGAGGGAGCATGCCAGCTAACAGCTCACAGCCCTGGACTAGGAGCGATGGTCTGTGTGGGAAAAAATTAGTATAGCGTTTTTTTGTGTTTTGGCTGCAAGTGATCTTTAAGTTCCAAAATTCTCTTATTTTAATCCACCCGTGCTGGTGTGCTTCCAAATGGTGATCACTGTCCCACCACCAATATTAGATCCCACTCACAGGAACCTTTGGGCTATGATGAATAGCCAACCTTGCTTAATCACATAACATGGTAGTTCTGCACAATTCACCTGAACCATTTTTATCTCAATTATCCAGGCAAAGCATTCCTCTCACCAGCATATGGAGGACACACATGTAAATGGGCAGAATATAGTGTAATACTGTGTAACAGGTAGACCAATTTATTAAGAAGGTACTCACTATAATAATATAAATAAATATAAATGTAAAACTATAGTATATAGATATGTCGTTGTAATTCATAAAAGCCACACAAACTATTTGAAGAAAAATCTATATAGCTTTATTATATACAGAGTATTAAAAACATTTAAAAAACACAAACCAGAGACAGCAAACCCTGTGCAACAATACAAATGCACAGATCTTCAGATATAGGATCATCTAATGTATCAAGACTTCTCCTCTAATGGAGACTATTAATCAATAATAATGAAAAGATAAAAAGATAGAACAATCACTGTATTATTATTCCAAACATTCCCCTATATCCCAGCAAATATAATACTAAAGGTTCAGTCTATACCTGAGATATTAGATCAAACGCCTCCCCCAGGGCCCAGTCTGTCTCTGTCCCCAGGCACGTTCCGCGGACCGACCCTCTCCGCTTCCTCAGGGAGCACAGCTTGTGTGGCTTTTATGAATTACAATGGCTGTGCTGTTAAGCCCACAGCATGTGATTTCATTTTGATTGTTGGCTACTCAGTAAGTAGATATGTCATGTTGTATTGGAATTAGGTAACAGACCTCGGCAGATATTTGCCAAATTTTTGGTCCTCCTCAGTCCAATGTCAGTTGTATGCTTTACATATGGACATAAGATCAGTCTGTCCATCTGTTGCATAGATTGACGGATTTATAGTTTATATTTTCAAGGAAATTCATATGTGTAAATCCATATATATATATATATATATATATATATATATTGTCGCAAAAATGAGGTAGGTTAAGGACCATGCAAGTATGGCTGTATAGGGCCCAGCAGTGTCAGCAGACTGGGGTGTCTTGGACCCACCAGGAGAGGAGGAGATTGGGATATATATATATATATATATATATATAACATATAAAATCTAACAGATGTAAATCTGCTTGTGTGTGGCCAGTCTAGACACGCCGGTGCACTGTGCCACCCCATTAGGGAATGCGTAGACAGATTTTATCAGCATTAGACATTTAAGACTTGAAGTAAGTGAAGAAAGTTGCCATTAACCATTAGGGGATACATTTACTCGGCAGACCAAACAAATTAACATTTATTGGAAGAGAAAAGTCAACAGCAGCCTGTGTGGGGCTCCAGTGTAAGCTAGAGGTAGAGGTAAATGTGCCGGGGCCCTGGTGCAGACATGTAAATGAGGCTCTTTAATGCTCATACAGTAGGTTTAACTGTATAACAAAACGTTAGGTGAGTTATAGAGGATTCCAAATGTTATTGTTTGATGCTCTGTAAGGACAAACGGGATAAATAATGAGTAACTACAATCGCAGTCCTCTGAACTCATGGCTCTTGCTGTGATTGCTACCTGAATGCCTTGTAGTTACCCCTCTGCTGTCAGGGAAACTTGGTAGTCCCACACCCTAAGGAATATTGACAAGGTCTTTGGACAAATATATTTCATTGGGTTTTGATCTGCTTTAATAATTCTCTATGGATCTCTCTGCTGTAATGACAATTCTACATAAAAAAATAAAAAATGACTTTTTCTAGGACAGGAGAGGTGAAACAATTACTTGAGAGAGAAAAAAAAAAACCCAAAATACCCTGTTTAAACAGAAGAAAAGGAACGTCCATTGAAATGTATGGGAGAGCGACAGGTAGCGACAGGTAATACCTGGCTCTTTGAACTCTAGAGCGCAGGCACTAGCGCTAAGCCTGTAACCAGACGCTGCCTGGCGCTACGAGGCACTACCTGCCGCTATCCCTTGATGAATAAACCCCTAAGTATTTTCTACAGCCCCAAATAGGGAATACCATTTATGTTCCCATTTTAGTTGATTCTTCAGGTCTCTGGAAGGCAACTTACGCTTCACACCCAGACCTAGGGGTTGATAAATTTACCTGCCTCTGAATCAGCCCCAAAGGTAGACAATTAAAGTCTTTGGCAGTTTTCTCTCTTAAAAAAGGAGCAAGAATTCTCATCTGTCTCTGACTCGATCTCTAGAGGCAAAAAGGAGGCAAAATGCTGGGTTTTGGTCTGATTTAAGCAGCTGACAAACAATCCCCACCTAGGAAGTACTTGGTATAATTAGAGAATTGTAAGTGATGCTAAATAAATAGAATTAGGGACCCTGATCTGTGCTAATTAGAAAATGAAATGTATCATTATAACATTAAAGTGGACCAACACCCAGGATTTTGACTATCCTGGGTATTGATCCACTTCCCCGGGGCACCTCGATTTGGGGTGCCCCGCTGCCTGAAACCCCCCCAAACACCCCGAAAACTCACCTCTCCACGCTCCCATGTGAGTGCGCTGTCCAATGCCCGCCGACAGACAAGTGACGTCCGTCGACGGACAAGGGACCGCGCCCGCCGCCGCCTCCCGCGCGTCACTCTTGACGTGTGCGCGCCCGCGCCGGCCATTCAGAGACGGCCGGCGTGGGCGCGCGCACGTCTAGAGGAGCGCTAGAGAGGCGGCGGCGGAAGCAGCGGCTGGAGAGGTAAGGATTTTTCGGGGTTTTGGGGGGGTTACACCCCGCGGGACATCCCGATCGCGGATGTCCCGCGGTGTGTGAGGTGATCGGCCCGGGAATCTTATAGATTCCCGGGCCGATCACCCCTGGGTGTTGGCCCACTTTAAATACTTGACTGGAGGGTTGGGGCATTCCCACAAACTCAAAACCCGCTGCACCCATCGCAATTGGCCACCAGTGGTAAGGTGGATCCCGCAACTAGCTGCTGACAGATCAAGGAAGAGGCGAGGATTTAGACTACAAGAACCATGTTTGAAGTGGGTCTGTGTGTGGGGGAGGGGAGGCATCATGACTGGTAAGCCAGTGTCAGGCAGTTGTGCTGCTGTTATTTATTTATAGGGTGTGGTGCTATTTTGAAGGATTCAGGCTTTTCTTTTTAATACATCACTTGGCTAAAGGGGACCTCTGCTATTATGACTTACCAGATTTAGGCCTTTATTTACTAAAATGCTGGTTGGCCAAATGTCACTTGGATATTCAGAAAATTATGTTAATCTCTTTTAAAGAGGAGCATCACTAGAGGAAGGCTGAGCAGAAAAAACAAGTACACGATATCTGTAAATGTTAGCTTCAGGTGATGGCTATATTGGGAAAGCTTGTGTGTTAGTTACACACAGTGCTTTTCTGAGAACAGATAATAGTCATGCTCTGTTGTGTCAGGTGGGCAATTATTTATTGTATCGAAAAGACGGCTGTGAAGGGCTGCTCTCTTTACTGCACTGCTGTCACACCACATGATTTACAACCATTCACCCCTTCAATGTACTCCTCTTGCCACTGCCTAGCTCATTCCATGCACTGCACTGCACTGGCACAGCACCCCACTGCATACATTCTGCCTAATACCATACTGCCCTCCTCTCTCGTCCCTTCCCCTTTAATTCAAATTGTATGACAAACCTCCTCATCTTACTCTGCACTGACATGCCAGTCTCCAGAGTACCAGCTCAGTGCATCCCTTATTCTGCACAATATTTATCTGCTATAAGAAGGGACTGTGGTTTGAAAGGACCCAAACATACCCCGTCCTGCCACCCATAACACCCCTTTTTAAGGAGAAGTTACTTACTCTTTGCTTTCAGTGTGTCATCCAAAGAGGGTGCTAGAAAAGTTTTCATGATTCCTACTGGAGGAGAGGGGTGTGTGGTAGCATGTGTGTGGCAAGGAAAATGTAACGGTCCATTCTCACCACTGTGTCAGGGCTGGTGTTAGGGGAGAAAACACTGGGCAAAAGATCAAGGTCTTTTCACTAACAGGGGTGTAGTTCTATGTGAGATGGTGAAAATTGGATTTGGATCCCTGCTTTTAACTTTGCTCAGGACCACAGTCTGGTGCAGCAACAGAGGAGGTGGTGTCAGCAGAACGGGACCTGGTGGAGACCAATGGCAGCAGCAGAGACTGGCAGGGAAATGGTGGAAACCAGAGGCAGCATCAGGGACCAGCAGTGAGGTGGCAGAAACCAGCAGCAGGAGGGACTGCAGTGATGAAGTGGGAGGCAGCATAGAGTACAGAGCTGCAGTGAGACTGCAAAGCAAAGACAGATAGGTGTGAATGAGCCCAAAGTATCTCCTTATTGTGGGACTCACAGACAGTAGGGGGACGTGGGTTAGGATCCTTACACACATTGGAGCACCCAGGAATTAAATTGGGTGAGGGTTCCAGTAGGGGGTGGTGGCACAAATGGGGCATAGCTTCTGCATTTTCCAGAGAATGTGACTGCTGCTGGGAATTTTGCATGCCTTCCTTGGTGCTACTGCTATCATTGTTGCTGAACTCTCTATGCCTGGGCACCCACTCCCCGCAACAACTAAACCATGACAGCCTACTCCTACGCATCCTGAGAGGTGTCACCTGAGCTCCATGAACTTGCATCATCTTCTATGCTTCCTCTTCCACCTGTGCTGCACTGCTTTCACTTGAGACATGCTGGGGGGGGGGGGGGGTGCTGCAAACAATAAATGGAGCTGAGCCATGTCTCATAAAGTGACCTTTTTCATGTCATATTACCTCAAATGGATACAACTAGACCCCTAGACAGAGATAAATTTGCTATTGACACAATGCCGTGTGAAGGGCCCTCCTGACCCCGTGGTCCCTGGTGCAGTCACATCTGCACTCCTATAGTTACACCACTCACTTCTTTTCTTTCCCTGATCCAAAGTCTTCATATTCCTTCTCCTTCTTACCTGCAGCACTTCAGTCCTGCTTTCTGCCCAACAGCTCTTCAGTATCTTCCTCTGGCACACAACCTTTATGCACTCCACTCTGACCCACAGTCCTAAGCTACCTCCCTCTGCCAAGAAGCCCTGGCTTTCCCATGAAGGGTGCCCCCCAAAACCAGTTCTACTTGTGGGCCCAAGGCACCCCAGTCCAATACTGCACCTTCTCCTTATTGAGCTACATTTGATAAGAGACAGGAAAAAGCTGAACACAAATGGTGCAAGTTCCCCTTCCTCCAATAAGAGTTGTGGCTCTGCCTAATGCAGCTGATTCCTGCCCCCCGTATAAAGAGCTCCATGAGAAAAAGGGGAGTATCTCCTAAATTCCATGCTCACAAGCAGCGTAGGTGGCCTAGGATATTGCAGACCTGGACCCTACCTGGCATATAGTTGTCATTATGGATTTAGTTTGAACATGCCAGCACCTGGAAAAAGAGATAAATGTGGTGGTGTTTGCAGCCATGAAAGATTCAGTTCTCCTCCTGCTTCTAACAGGAAACCCAGTGGCTGTGATGGGACATGATTTGGCATTGGCAATGGAAATTGCAGGGTTGGTAGCAACATTTTAATATAAACAGGGGTTATGAACAACAGGGTCTGTTGGGTATGAGTATAGAGAACATTGCCAAATTCAGTATATCCCACAAGCAAAAAAATCCAAAACACTTTTACTTCATTGGAAAACGATGTCCATCACCTTTAAAAATGCCCCATTGCAGTTACAGGTGATATTTTTGGAAAAAATACAACAAAAACCTTTTCATTGCACTTTTTGTGTGCTAAAATGAAAAAGCTCCCCAAGGTGCAGGTTGCAATTCACACCAAATACTTAGCATGACCCCCAATGTTAGCCCAGAGAGTGGCAATGTGGAGATCCCTTTTTACAAGGTGGAAAATTGATTTGATAATGGATTAGACCACTTGATGAGTCAGGTTTATGCAGTTCATAAGACTTCATTTGATGGGAAACTTATTGGCATGTTGACTGTGTAAACTGTCTTGTGTCAATTATTTTGAGTGTTTTGAAGAACAGCTGATGCGGATGTTAGCTTCTAAATAAGGAAATGAAAAAACGGTATCTATATTCTGAGGCCTACAACCCAAAATGTGACTCAACCCCACTTTACCTATACCTTATGATTTCATCTGCATGTGAATGTTGCAATGCTTTATGTGTATTTAACTCCCCTCCCTGATCCCTTTTACCTTGAGGGGGGAACTATATTTGCCTGGCCCTGTGGGGCATGTTTGCCCTTTTGCTCCTCCCCTGATGTCAAACTCAAATTTTTATTCTGCTCTTTGCTGGCAAACGGGCTTGTCATTTATTCCCCCCGTATAGCAGTGAGATCACAACAGGCAATGCTAACATCCCAAGAAACTTCTCCAAGACGCCTGATGGCCAGCAGTACATCATTTTGGGATGCTAGCATGGTTGAGCATAAACTTAAATCACCACATGGAGAGAAGTTCTGATAAACCGAGTGTGCCATCAGGAAGCAGGTCAGTAGGCCAGGCTTCCCCAAAATGTATGGGTCTGCTTTATTTTAAAAGCTATGTCTCTTTGTATATTCAGGTTTGAGCACCCTAGTTTGGGATCTCTCTCTCAGCACTTAGGCCAGCCAAAATGTGGGAAGTATGTGTGGGAGTAAATGCTGCATCCCCTGCTTCTCGTTTTTTCACACCGCTCCAGCCTGAACACAGTGCCGATCACTTTCCTGCACACTCTCCAAATGACATTCTGTAATTAGATCAGTTGTGTCTATGCTTACATTCTGAATGTCAGTCTAGGCTGCCAGGGTGCCATACATAGCTATGGGTTACACCCAGAATTAAAAACATGACAGGTGGTCCACTTACCTCCATGCCTTCTGGGTATCTCCACATGGTTACTGGCAACTAACCCCTTGGAGGCTCGGCACTTACCACTTTCATGCTCCTTGCTATCCACGTGACTGCCAGCAGCTTACCAGGTTTGCAAAGTGAGCTTACACATAGGAATGGGCCTGTGTGAGTCTGGGCAGAAGTATTAGACTGCTGGATACTAGGTTGCTAGGTTTGAATGCAGAGTGGGAATTCACCTGTGTGGTCAGATAGAGGGGACCTCCAGTCAGCTTTGACTAGAGGTCCTCTCTTCTGCCACTCAGGCTGTGTGGGCCTGCACGTTTCCCCAGTCCTCCTGGTAGTGGATTCACAGATCTGCAGATAACAAGGCAAAACTGCATTTTTTAAATTTAACTGATTCAAATTAGACTACTGTCCTATTTTTTTTTTTTACTATTACAGGACTGGCCCATAGGGGTAACAGGGATTCCTCAGTGGGCCTTGGACTTAGTGACCCCTTTTGGGTCTGGTTTATAGATTGGTAAGCTGGAAACTATATGATAAGCCATTTCCTAGTTTTGGCCGTGTGGACAGGTATATAGAAGCAGGGCCGACCTTAGTGTGGCAGGCCCCTGTGGGAGGCCCCCCAATACACTTCTGCACTCCTTACTACCGGCCTACTGACCCGTATGGTTGCCGACAGCCACTGTGGTTCGCCAGAAGCCCCCCTGTGCATAACCTAACATCAAGCCTGATGCCAGGAGAGGTACTCACTAGTAGAGTAGAAGTTTCCCAGCCATTGGCTGCCAGTTCCACTGAACCCTGTAACCACCCATATAGGGTGGAGAACTGGCAGACGGTGGGGAGGCAATGCAGAAGTGCGGAGGTTCCTCCAGTATTAAGCGTGTTAGGGGTGAGAGGCCCAGATGTCATTTTTGTCTGTTGGCCCACTTTAAAGTGGACTAAAACCTCTAAGATTATTCCTAATCACTGGGGCATCCCAATGTGTGATGCCCAACCCAGATTTGCAGGCATACTTACCTCACAAGCAATCTTATGGTGCATGCACAGGGCACATCTCTGACTTTCATGGCTGAGGCACTGCCGTACTGGAGGAAGAGGGGCTCTGTGGACAAAAATAGTTCTATGCCCTGTATTAATATGTACTGCATAGAGTGCTGATTAAATTAAAAGGTTGCATACGTACCATGGGATTGCTTGCAATGCAGGTATGCCGGCAATCTCAGTGGGTTTATTACATTGGGGAATCCCACATAGGGATGCCCCAGGAATAGAGTATCAGTTGGTTTGGCCCACTATAAAGGGCAAAACAGATTTCTACTGACCCAACCAACCAATCGTGCACTCAGGTAACATTGAGCTGTCTCTCTTCTGCAGCAGCAGATTAGCCACTCTCTGCAATATTTGGAGTAATGAATTGTGTAAAGCCCTGCACTTTCTTGCTTATTTGTGGCATCCCATGTGTGCACACAGGCAATAAAGATTGGCATAATCCTGCGCACATGGGCCCTAAATATAAGCAAGACAATTTGCATTTTAGAGTTAGGTAGCCCCCTGAGCCTGTTCTACTGGTGGGCCCCTGACACCCCAGTCTGGCACTAAGGGCCTTATTTATGATGTGTGCCATTTAGCATATTTTTGGTGGCTCTAGTGGCATTTTGTCAGCAATTCTGTCTTTTATGGTGCTGCGCTATGGACTACGTTGGCGCTAGAAGTTGCTGCTAATTAGCTTTGATTGTTGCACTAGATATTGGACGGCCTGTGTCAGCACCTGTTCGACCCGACTGGCGATTTTCCCAACACCAGTGAGCACCACTTTGTACTGCCATCTTTTCAGCACTGCACAAGGTATTTATAGATTTCTTCCTCCTTGAAAAGATTGGCGCTGTATTATTCCGGCGCTGGTCAGCGTTTCATCATTACAGTTACAAGAAATCACTGCTTGGGAAAAACTTAGCAGTGTGTTTAGGCTGCGTTTTATTTGTACAAACTACACATTTGTAACCAAAAAATGTTCAATTAAAAGATGACATTTGGCGACATCAAGGTCCTGCGTTTCCATTATTGGCAAGTCACAGTGCAAGCTCTGTACAAATAAATGTGTGTAATATTAACTATAGGCATAAAACACTTTTGGGCGCTAGTGTTAAATAGGATGCTAGGTGGCGGCTGCTGCATCAGTGCAGCCTGTTTTTTTTATCTTACGTACTCTGAGTGGCGCTGTGTGGTGCTGACGCTTCATAATTAAAGCTCTAAATCCCGGTACCTGGGCTAAGCCTCAATCAGTGGTTCCTCCACTTTCTCATGCTATTTAGTACTAGCGTTGTGTCAAACTGTATTTACTATAGGGTTGCTTTCCAGCATAAATGTCTCCAGGGCTGTCCCAGCTCTGATAGCAAAGTGCTTGCTGTGTCTCCAAGAGAGAGGTCTGTGGGAATGCTGCCGGCTGTGATGAAACACTGTTCCTCTGTATTGCCTGATTCTGTCTCATGCACACTCTGGCTTTCGACCAAATATTTTCATAGTTACATGAGAAGTTTTTTTCCATATTTTTTCCAGAAAAAAAAAAACAACAACAAACACCAGTCCAAAAAGCGCTTCATTACCAGACTGAGAACAGTGAAGACATCCCACCATATGCGAGGAGGAAAGAGTGGAGGATGAGAGCCAGACACACCTTCTCTACAGCCACATACTGAAAAGGCCAACAATCCACATCTGAAGGTAACCCAAATATTTTCTTGCCTGTACCTGGCTTTCACTAAAATCTATAGGTTTATACAGCCATCTGTCTGTCCTGCACCTGCTAACGTCTAATGTGTTATTTTTAATATCAGACAATTTTACAATAGAGCTCATTTAACAATGGAGCCACAGAGGACAGATAACTTTAACTGCCCAAGCCGCCCTATGTGGAACAACAGCATTAACCACTTTGCCTTAAAGCTGAGGATGATGGGAAAAGCAGCTACACACATCAAAAGAACTGCAGTGGCAAAGGGAGATAAGCTGTTATAGTAAAACAGTTCTCCCCTGTAATTACAGGATTCTATGTTTCAAACCTGTCACCCACCTTTCTTCTCTCTTCTAGAAATTGTTTGGGATGTCCTGCAGTGTGAAACCCCCCAAATTGCCCAAACCATTCACCCAAAATGAGGCACCCTGCATCTCTTCCTCTCGGCTGTATCCCCAGCAGGTATCTAGCGTGCACTCGCACTAGGCTTTTCTGAATGGCCACAGTGAGGGGTGAGCCGGGATGTCGCCAGTGCTCTTCACTCCATTCAGATTTTCTTTTTTTCTGTTCTTGTACAGCTGATTGTCTGAACTGTTGTTGTTGTTCCTCTTTAATGTGTTTGGTCCTTAGATAGCTGACTGGTTTGAACAGCAGCATGCCATGATTACGCTGTGATGGTTCTAAATAGTCATATCTGAGGACTGTTACAAACAAATGTCTTTAATGTGGAATACTTATACAGTAGAGACATTCAAAATAGAAATAAATTACAGAAGCAGCAAACTAACCTCTAAAGTGGAACAAAACCTGTGATTTTCACTATCCTTTGAACCTGGCTTCGGGGGCATCTCGATTTGGGATGCCTGCTATGTGAAACCCCTTACATACCCTTTCCTGGCCACACTGCACATGCACGGGCTCTCATCCAATCACAGCTGCATGCTGTGCATAATTATACCTGGCATACGGCTCTGGTTAGACACAGGACTGATGAACAGAGAGCTAGACAAGGGTGCTCCCTGATGTAGGGCCCCTGAGCTCAGAGATACTGGGGATGTGGCTGGCGATGTTTACATCACCATGGGAGCCAGAGCAAAGGTGAGTTTGGTGGCAACCCAGGGGGTTTTATTCAGGGGGCATCCCAAATCAGGAGGCCAGCAGCCAGCCCACCAGGGTTTTGTTCTCCCTTAAGTTTCCTGTTTTATCTTCTATGAAAATGAAGCATCTTACTACTTGACCAAAAACATACACACGTCTGGTGGTGAAAGGATACAAACTAGCCACAGGGGTCCTGAAAAAAGCATATAAGGGATATATGGATGAATGGAGTCCAGGAACAAATAATCCCCTATCAATGCAGGGGTCAAACCACACTCTCTCTTAAAGGGACAGCAGCAATAAATTGGCAGAAGTGTGTTACAGACATAGGGTATTGAAAAGGCCAAGCAGGAGAAACATGTTTACCCAGTCAAGTACCACTCATCAAAATGCGAAATAACGCAGGATATTTAAGTACACATTATACTGTCTTGCTTTTTGTAAAATTGCCCTTTTTATGGGATTGTAGTCTATGGCCATTATTTATGAAGGAATAGCGACAGGTAGCGACTGGTGAGCGACCGGCAATGACGGGCCCCGCCACGAGAACGCCGGCTCCCCACCACAATCACACATTTATCAAGCCGATCCTGCTTAGCGACTGAGATAGCGCCATATAGCCACTCATTCATCATTATTCCAGCCTCAGCCCACAGCGCCAGCGTCCGACCTTGAACAGCGACAGGTATGACCTCTCGCTACCTGGCGCTCTCCAATGCATTTCAATGGAACAATCTTTAAATATTCATAATTAATTGTTATTGTTTATTTTTTTTTTTTTTTTTTTTTTTTAAATGTGAAAAATTCTGTGACCACTTCTGCCATGTTAGATCATTTTTTAAGGTAAAAAAAAAAAAAAAATTGTGCAGAATTGATATTACAGGTCTGATATTATTGTATTCATATTACTAAATTCTTTATAAATGTTTTTTTTTTGGTTTCCAAAAATATGGTGGTTTGGGGGTTAAAAACCTACTTTTAACACATCGCCGCCAGCGCTCTGGGGTTTAAACATGCATTTCACAGCGCGAGAATTTTTTGAGCGTGATTTTTTGATGAATATGGTGGGAGCCGGTCGCTCTGACCAGTCGCTGTCATGCGCACACATACATCGCGGAACCTGTCAAATAGCGACTCGTCACCCCTTATTTAACATTACTGCACACCGACTCAGTCGCTATCAACAACCGAACAACGGCCAAGCACAGCGACTACTAGCGGGCGCTGTGAAAATACTGCTACTGTCGCTACCTGCCGCTATTAATGAATCGGCCTCTATGTGTAATAGGAATTTATTTTAATATTGTGAAATAAATCTCAGATGTTTTAAATTCAATATGATTTGTTATGATGTGGTCAAGTAAACGGGTGAATGAAGAGAGATGCTTTGCCTAGGATCCTCAAACAATAGAGTCTACTTGACCAAAATAAAGAAATTTTCTGCTAGAGATATCTTCAAATTAATTCTAAATGATCTTTTTGTTTATTAAGGATGCCTGCTCTCAAAATGCTCTAGGAATGTGCTCTTCCATAGGCAATGTACCAGGAATACCATTGAGGTGGGAAAGATATAGGATGGGGGTGCAAGAGCAAATACATTATTGAAAGAAAGTACAAGATACAGAGCAAGGGGATAGACAAAGAAAATGAGAGCAGAGATGTGGGTTGAATTACATACATCAAATAATTGATCTAAAGAGATAGTTTACTTTCCAAAGGAAACGAAAGGTGCATGAGAGAGATGGAAGAAAATGAAGGGGGGGGGGGGGTAAAGGGAAAAGGGGGAGGGTAGAGGCCCATTAGGACAGATTACGAGGAGTTATTTGGTGAGGCAAAGACGAGGTTCGGAGAGAAAAAGGAGGAAGAGAAATATAGTAAAATAAAAAACTGGTGAAAGAGAGAAAGGAAAAAGTAAAGGGGCATACACATATACATATATACAGAGGGACAAGAGGAACAGAAGAATAGCCAAAAGGGAAATACAGGGGGCAAAGGAGTAAAGGTTGGGGTGATAAGAACAAGAAAATTAAGAGCAAGAGGGAGTCAAAAAGCAAGAGCATAAAAAGGAGATAGCGAGAAAGGGGATGACAGGAGGAAGAGATTAGAGATGCAGGGGGAGAGGACACAAAGGTTAAAGCTGGAGAAGGTGGGAGAAATGAATGGACAGAACATAAAAGAACAGGGGGGGGGGGCGGAAAACAGCGAAAATGAAAGAAGAGAGCAGGAGAGGCTGCTGAGAGATGGATGTCACTCTGCTCACTGCACACATATCCCGGTCGCCCAGCATGGAAAGGACTCTGGAAGCAGCGCCCTGTCACTGGAGAGGATCGGGAGTTTCTCATCACAGGATGCTGCGCCATTACTCTACCTCTTGCTTCATTTACACGGCCGATCCTTCCGAGGAACTGCCCTCATCGCTGCGATCATCCCAACACATGCCGCCTGCCAGCCGCTTGTCTGTCACTCCGGGGCCACCCTCTGACCTACTGAAACATGGATGACAGCATCATTATCTCATATGTGCGGGATCCCGATACAGAACATTGCAATAGATACCGACAACTAATCTTGTCACATCTCACACGTTTCTATAGTACCATCCAATAATTTATGTATGCTTCGTGCCCACTTTCTCCCATATATATAAATAAAATCAAAGTAACTCCTATACCTATGTTCTAGAACCCAATACATGTATCATATAGCAGTTAATGGCACGCCAAGCGCTATTTGCTCTATCTATCTATCTATCTATCTATCATCTATCTATCTAAAATTAAAAAAAAAAATAATATAAGTGTGTGTGTGTGTGTGTGTGTGTGTGTGCGCGTGTGTGTATCACACTTATTTTATATTGAGCACCTCCTATACCCGTGTGTTACCATCTTGGAATATACCAAATAAGTTACCCCAGCTCCTTAATAATAATTGTTATTATTATGTTTGTATTATTATTATTATTATTATTATTATTATTATTATTATTATTATTATTATTATTATATAGTATCAAAGTATGACTTAAAATAAATATACCAGGTAAAGTACCCCTGCAATTCTTTATTATTATTATTATAATAATCCAAAGCAACACTAATAATATGTATATATATATATATATATATATATATTAAAAAAGACCTTCTTAATGCAAGAATCCCAAAATATGACCTGACATTACTATGATACAGGCTAGACAAAGTTCCTCTTTCAAATTATGAATATATATATATATATGAAGTACCTCCCGAATTCGGGTATCTCAAAATATGACCTGACTATGATATAGACCAGATGGAGTACCTCAGCTCCCTTTAATTGTTTTTATTATTCTGATTATTATTATTATTAATATATATATATATATATATATATATATATATATATATATATATATATATACATATATTGAGCATGCCTTCTGCAGTTAAATGCTAGTATCTCAAAATGTGACACGACATTAATATGATATAGACCAGGTAAAGTACTAGTGTATATACTCTTCCCTTAAAACGCATATATATATCTATATGTATATATATATATATATATATATATATATATATATATATTCATGCTATATATATATATATATATATATATATATATATATTCAACAAAGCTACTTATCCCATGAAGATTTCAATGTAACACGGATGTGTTGGGGATAGGTGTGGGGGTGCAGTGGTGTGAGGGGAGGTCGGGGGAAGGGGGGTTTGGCGCTCTATAAAGCGGCAGGCCGCCATTTCTCCTCACGTTTAAGAGGGGTTACGGCGAGTTTGCCCGGGAACGGCCTCCCGAAATATTTCCAGCATACAAATAATATTTAACAAGGCACTTAAAGGAAATGAAAATAGGGGCGCGGAGCTTCCAGCTAGAGTTCAGCGAGCTGGCAGCCCACCTTCCAGCCCCTCTCCAAAAGCATGGGAGAGATTACTGCGCCAAATGAAAGGGAGCATAATTCATACAATGTGCCGCCATTACCCGCTTATAATGGAGAGAAACAGAGGTTAACGGGCTCACTGTAATGGCAACGAAATCATGGCCAAATATAGTCCGCCATATAACAGCGAGCAGTGCCGCTATATGTACATTGGTGAGCGCATACTGTACACGGCCTCCATCACTGCAAGCCAACACTATCTGCCCTGCAGCCTTTACATATGAAACGGGAGAAAGTAGATACAACCAGCTCTCTTTATATATATATATATATATATATATATATATATATATATATATGTGATAAACACACACACAAACCATTATAAAGATGGTCAGACTGTCAAAACAGTAGATTGACAGACACACACATTGTTGGATGACGGATAAGAAAGATACATGGATAGATTAACACAGATAGTGAAGCAGAAAAGGATTAGATATTTGGTCAGGAAAGAAAGAAAAAAAAGAAAGAAAGAAAAAAAATAGGATATATACAGACAGAGGGATACAGTAGATAATACAGACATATGGCAGGTATGACAGGAAAAAAGGAAAAAAGACAGAAAGAGAGAAGGAAACATAGAAATATAGATAAATACACGGACAAAATAGGTTAAAGACAGATACAAAGGGTGATAGCTACAAAGAAAAAAGGAAAGGAAAGAAAGAAAGTTGAGAATTGACAAAAAGGTAGATAGTTGGATATGTAGGTAGATAGATAGATACATCGATAAGAACGGGTGATAGATAAAAATAAAGAATGAAAGAAAGAGGTAAAAGAAAACTATATAAATAGACTGGCAAACAGACAAGCTGACTAAACAATCACGGAGATGGGCATAGAGAGATACAATAGCTGATAGATACACAGACAAGTAGAGTACAACAATTAGATGGCTAAATAAAATAATGACACAATATATTTTATTATTTTTTTCATAGGCATGTTGTTTTTTTTATTTTATTTTGATGCGTATTTTGCTTCCAGAAATCCTCTAGCTATCTCTGTCCCTCCATTGCCTGACTGTGTGTGAGTGTGAAGTGACCGACAGACAGACACATGGCCGTCACCTCTCGTCTCCCGCCATAATGTGTGTTTGTGTTGTGCTGAGGAGATGGGGCGGCCCGGAGGCCCCTGGGGAAGAGCTGTGTAGTAAAATGTCGCCTTGTCAGGAGCAGGAGGACATCAAAGCTCGGAAAGGTCGCGTCCCGCTACGGAAATCCTAAAGCAACAAGCGGCCGCCTCATAAACCCGGGGAGACCTCTTGTCTGGGTTCAATTTCATTTGCCTGATGAAAGAGGCGCGATATCACTGTATTACAAACAATTATGATTATAATTTTGCACACGCTGATGTTTTCCATTACTTAAGGCTTCATCTTTGAAGTTACACCTCATAATTTCCTCAATGAAATAAATCATTGGAGCTTTACACTGGGAGCCTTTTAATGGCGGAGCGGGAATATCATTATCTCATTGAAGGGCAATTGCTGCGGCTCCAGCGTGGCTGTAGCTGGGGGCGAGGAGGCCTCTACCATAGCAGGCCGCCTTTATTAGCTTCCCATAACTCTTCACACAGGGCTTTTTCTTTAATACATATATTTTCTTTGATTTCCTCTTGTTTTAAAGCTGTCCCAACCTTTAATTAGGACCTAATATGAAAAGCATTATTTTTTTAATGCTGTGTAATTTAGCTCAGGCAGCAGGCCAAGGCAGCCAGGATTTATTAGGCCTGGGTGTTTGGCAGAGGTTGGGAGCTGGCCGGCTTACCCCATTTTCATGGCTTGTTGCACTAATTAATACACTATCTGACTTTTTATATCTCTAGTCAGATTTTAAAAGGTGACAAGCTCTCCAGAAGAGCAGCTCCTGGTGAGTGGCGGCTTACCATGCTGGCCTCTGAGGCCTGCTGCTTGCCTCTATGGGCACCCTCATGGGCAACCAAAATGGCCTCTGCTGCTGCTCTACCTTTTCCTGAAGCTGAATTATGGCCCTAAAACAGCATGGCACTGCATTTTCCAATGTGCTACAGAGAATGGGGAATAACTGCCTGTCATTTTACCACACCAATCCTGCATGCTGCACTGTGCATTTAAAGCGGGCAGCCTGATTCATCACTAACGCCAGGTAGCGACAGATGAGCGTCTGTAGCAGGCATTTTCAGAGCGCCTGCTAGTAGCCACTGTGCTCGGCAGTGGGTTGCTACTTCATAGTGACTCAGTCGCTGTTCAGTAATGTTGAATACATCGTGAGGAGGTCGCTATTTGACCAGTACAGCGCTGTATGGGAGCGCATGTTAGCGACTGCTCATAGCGGCCGACTCACACCATATTTAGCAAAAAAACAGCCTCACAAAGCTCTGGCGCTGAAATATGCTTGTTTGAAGCCCAGAGCGCAGGAGGCGGTGTGTTTAAAGTCTGTTTTTCAGCATCTATCCACTAGTAACAAAGCGAAAACATATGGAATTACATTGTAACAACATTGTAACATGAACGCTTTAATGGCAGACCTGTAATGTCATTTCTGAAGAAATATATGAAAAATTTGTGCTTTTTCAGTGCCAGAAGAGGTCACAGCATTATTTGAGATTTTTGGGAAAAAAAACCCTGTTTAAAGAGAAGAAAAGTATCGTCCATTGAAATGTATGGGAGGCTGAACGCCGGCGCTGTTCGCTGAGGCTGTGAAAATGATGAATCAGACACTACATGGCGCTATCCCAGTCGCTAAACAGATTCTGCTTGATAAATGTGTAGTTGCGTGCCGTGTGCGGCGTTCACCAGTCGCTACCTGACGCTACCTCTCATTACCCAGCCACTACCTGACGCTATCCCTTCTTAAATAAGGGCCTATGTCTCCTAAGGGCAGCGTCGGCTCCAGGCTTACGTGGGGCCTGGGGTCTTGCTTGTGTTGAATTGTAATGAAAATAATTCAACTTGACACAAGTTATTGGGCCACTTGTCCACTACAGTTACTGGGCCATTTTAACATCTTTTCGCTGCCCTTTGGAAAACGCAGCATTCTGTGCAATTCAGCCCAAAGGGCATGGCAGGAAAAATATGTTGCAGTGCAGTTAAAGGGACCATATACTCACTGCTGTTTCCCAAACCAAGCCAATGGTCACTGCTCCTGTCTCTGCAGCAACTCCAGATCAAAAACTGATATATTGGGAGGCACTCCTATATATCAAACATTCATTCCTTTATTTGACATCATACGCACACACAAAACATATTAAAACCATCTTAAAATACGCAGACGACACCCTAAACTCCAAACACAGATAGAGATGGGGGCAAGATATACAAATCCACTGGTTGCTCAAATAATAGATAAAACACCAACTCACCTATCGCGGCGCTGCTCAGACAGCTACTTAAGGGGAGTGCACAGACACCATAACAGCCTGATGAAGTGGGCGAGCTGAGCCATGAAACATGTGGCTCATTGGTGAGATGGGGGGGGGGGGACAATTGCGTATTGATTGTTTTGATTCTGCTGTTTTTTTCTTTGATTCATTCACTCTCCTTCCTTTGTTGATTCTGGATTCAATTTGCAATCATCCGTACTGGTACTGCCCCCCCCCATTGTGCATGAACGAGTTCCTGTCCAATCAGAACTCACCACCATGCATATTAATTAATTCCTGGCAACGAGTTCTGCAAGGAATGATTACCAGGTGATTCCCACTGACAGCTGCTTTCTGCTACATGTAACTGGCACCAGCCATTTAGCTACACTGTGCACATCAGCCAGAAGATTGCTGGGGATGCAGTTGAGGCCGCACATGCGCCATATGATGAAATTCAGAGGTGAGTACACAGCTGATCCCAGAGTTTTCACACAGCAGGGAATCCTGAATCAAGATGCCCTGGGCACAAGCTGTAACTCAGCCCTGGTGTCTTTTAGAATCTAGAGCTGAGTGACAAGGGTCATTATGGTATACAAGCCGCAACTAGGTTTGGAGAATTACGCCCCTTTGCATTACCCTGCTGCTTATACACTTATATACTGTGATCTAAAAATGAAGTTGCTGCAGGGCTGCTATCAGGGCTGATAGTTGGGCCCCCTTTCATGCATGGGTGCCATACAGTTGTCCTGCCTATACTGCCCTGATAGCAGCTCTGCCGCTGCCAATCCCCCCTACCTATGCTACATACTGACCATGTGGTGGAGGGAGCTAGGATGCTGCTTGCGCATTAATCATACGGCTGCAGGGCAGGGGCAAATATTGTGGAGTTCTGGGGTGGGGGTGTTCAATGTGGCTGCTACATCGGTAGCTGATTTTTTTTGGGGGGGGCACCATTCTGAAGTCTTGCACAAGGCGCCTTTCAGCCTAAGACCAGCCCTGCTGTGTACCAGAAATGTTCTTTGTCCTGCAATAATATGCACAGCATAAAGTGCTGATTGAAAGTCTGCCTATGTGCTATGGGATTGGTTGTAATGTGGGTATGCCAGTGATCCCAGGGGGTGTAACACAGTGGGGCATCCTACAGTGCTTTGGCTTGGGGATGTGGAATCAGCCAGTCTGGTTCACTTTAAAAGGCAGAGTAAAGTGAGCATGGCGCGTCTTCCTTCTGACCCAACCAACCATGTCTCCCAGCAGCTCCAATCAGCATCGAGCTTGTGGGCAGGATAGGCCATAGAGCCAGTGGAAGCAGCTATACAGCACTCCCCTGACCATGACGCTTTGTGTGATGGCACACCTCAGACACAGTAAAACACCATCCCTTACTGCCCCCATACCCTGTGTACCAGGACCCTACTCTCTGCACTGTACTTTTGGATTATGAGTGTCAGAATATTGTAGAAATGTTTGTACACAAGTTGTGCTCCCCACTACTGTCAGCCAAGGGTTAAACACAGGCATGGTAGGATTGGGAACTGGGGCTGCCAGCAGAGCCCTAGCAGCACCAGTGTAATATGTAACACATTTTTATTAGACTGAAGTGAATACAAGGTTGTAAAAAGAAACTTATTATCATATGTTTCTGATAGGGACCAAAGCAACTGCAGTATTCAGAGACTGCTGCAAAGATGTTACAATTTAATCAAGTTCTACCTTTATACTCTAACACAGGAATGGAGCTAAGCCCCAAAGGCTGGCTCTCACACAACGTACATATTACACCAAATGGTTTCCGGAGCTTCTACCAGCTGTCCAGACATCGTTTATATAGACACATGAACATAATATCCATATGTGCATCTCTAACACATAGGCGGTTTTATCTATATAACCGACATTTAATAAAGTGTAGCGAGCTTTCCACCTCAATACATCATTTACGTCCCTTACATTTGATTGCAGTTTTAGGTGGAAAAGTTCTCCAAGTGAGGTGCAGAAACATATTTGATGAGGTAGACACATTTTTTATTACTTAATATACAAATTACAACCCCCTGTGAGGGGGTAAGCTGTGGCAATCTTTTCCAGTAAGATGATTTGCCACTTAAAAGTGGTTCTCTAGTCAAAAATGGCTTGAGGCCCACTTTAAACCCCAAGAATTCTGGTTTGGGATTATCATCCTTCCACAAAGACTTTTCAATTCTAATATCCAGAAATATGCTTCCAATCCATGACCCATCAGTAGCAGAGGCTACCAGCGGGGTGGTGAACTCACCATCACCAATCTATAGGGTTTGCCAGGCAGAGTTGAACATACCCACCTTCCTGGCTAATGTACCCATTTAGTAATTAATAGGCATATAGGACATCTGAGTGGCGCAGGACCATGAACATGGTATGTTTTGTCTACTGTTGCCTTAAAGCAGACCACTCTCCCTGATAACTCTGTGCCAAGGCTGGTCCTGTTGTACAGGGACTCAACATGTACCTAACCTACCCCTTCACACCATCAGTAAGCTGTTTTATCAGAGATCCATCTGATAAGGGACAAGAAGAAGCTGTGAACACGCGGCAGCCAAACCTCCTCCAGTAGTAGACATGCATCATTGCAGCTCATATCTATTTCCTGTCCCCTATCATACAGAGTTCCATGTCTGTAATCCACGTCCCAGGTGAGAGACGAGAAACACACTGCCACTGCACACCAACAAATTATCACTTTTGGATTTTGGAGTCAGAGTATGTCCACTCGGGATGCTTTTCAAATTTAAGTAGCTTTATTTCACACATGCCAGTAAAAGAATTATTAGAGGCATATATTAGAGGCCCTTAATGGAGCATCTCCAAAACTACTTGTGCCATTACCAACTAGAGGAGAAAATATTCTGGACTTAGTTCTGACCAATAGGGGTCTGGTGTCTGAGGTCAGGTTTTAAAGTGGACCGTCACCCATGGGTGATCGGCCCGGGAATCTATAAGATTCCCGGGCCGATCACCCCCCTCACCGCGGGACATCCGAGATCGGGATGTCCCGCGGTGAGGGACCCCCCCAAAACCCCAAAAGAACCCACCTGAACCTCTAGCCGTGCGCGCGCCCGCGCCAGCCGTTAGTGAATGGCCGGCGCGGGCGCGCGCACTGTCAGAGGGGCGCGCGGGAGGCGGCGGCGGACGCGCTGCCTTGTCCGCCGCTTGTCCGTGGGAGCGTGGTGAGGTGAGTTTGGGGGTTTCTGGGGGGTTTTAAACAGCGGGGCACCCCTAATTGGGGTGCCCCCCTGAAGTGGACCAAAACCCAGGATAGTCAAAATCCTGGGTGTTGGTCCACTTTAAGAAAATCTGGGTTCCAGTGACCATCAATGGTTCAGAATAAAAACAGACATTGTGCAATCACACACCAGAACCAAAGTGTTAGACTTTAGGAAGACAAACTTCAAGGAAATGGCGGAGTATGTAGAAAGAAAATTAGGTGAGTGGAACAGAGTAGCAGAAGTGAGTGCCCAGTGGTCACTATTAAAAATGGCCATCTTAAAGGCAACTAAGCAATATGTGAAACAAACTAGCAAGAATAAAAGGAAGAAGAAACCATTATGGTTTACTAGGGAAGTCAGCACTATCATAAAAGATGAGAAGTCTGCCTATAAGAAGTATAAAATAAGTGGAAGTGTAGCTGACAGAGAGGCGTATAAAATTAAACAGAGGGAAGCAAAACTGATTATAAGGACTGCTAAAGGGCAAAAGGAGGAAGAAATGGCCAAATCTATGAAGAGGGGAGATAAAACCTTATTCCGATATATTGGTGACAGAAAGAAGAAAAACAATGCAGTCTCAAAAATTAGAAATAGGGAAAATAAATATATTGACGGAGATAAGGCTGTGGCTGACCATCTGAATAGCTACTTTTGTTCGGTATTTTCAGATAGTAGCAGGCATGGCCATAGCACAGCATCCAGCTGGGAGGGCACAGCTCCGGAGTTTCTGGAGGCTGATGTCTTAGCCGAGCTGGCACATCTAAAGGTAAGTAAGGCGATGGGTCCAGATGGAATCCACCCCAGAGTTCTAAGGGAACTTAGGTTTGTGATTGCAGCCCCTCTGACTGATTTACTTAACCATTCCCTTTCAACTGGTGAAGTTCCAGATGATTGGAGAATGGCCAGTGTCGTACCAATCCATAAAAAGGGGAGTAGAGAAGAAGCCAGTAATTACAGGCCAGTTAGTTTAAAATCTATAGTGGTCAAATTAATGGAAACACTCTTAAAAAAACAGATAATTTCCCATCTAAAAATTAATGACCTATTGGACCCAAAACAACACGGCTTTACTGAGGGCAGATCATGTCAGACCAATCTTATTGATTTCTTTGACAATGTCACTAAAGTGTTAGATGAAGGTGGTGCTGTGGATATCGCCTATCTGGATTTTAGCAAAGCCTTCAACACTGTACTACATAAGGAGCTCATAGATAAGTTATTGAAGGTAGGACTCAATCCCTGGATAGTTCAGTGGATTTCCAGCTGGCTGAAGGATCAGTATCAGAGAGTTGTGTTAGCCAAGACCTCAGAGGAAAGAGATTTAGGGGTACTGATTACTGATAGCTGCAAGATGAGTGGACAGTGTAGCCAGGCATTGGGAAAAGCAAGCAGGATGCTCGGCTGTATAGCTCGAGGCATCGCCACCAGGAAGAGGGAGGATGTGATGCCGCTGTATAGCGCCCTGGTGAGGCCACATCTAGAATACTGTGTGCAGTTCTGGAGACCTTACCTGCAAAAAGACATTATTCAAATATCAATCATATATAAATCAGGAGAGACTTAAAGCGGACCTTCACTCTGAATAAGAGTCTATCTTATATGTTTCCCACACCCTGTACATACAGATTGCTCACATTAAAAATCCTCCTACCTGCATCTACTGCATGTTATGAGCCTTTAAACATCCAAGATGGCGGCTTATGGAAGCCGCCATTTTATCAGGCAGCCTGCAAACAGGAAGTGCCTGCAAACAGGAAATGACTGTGCTGCTCTGCATTCTGGGACTGCTGACCTTTCCCTGACCCCAGCTCTGCTCTGTCTGAGCAAAGCACAGCTATAACCTGCCCCCCTGTACCTTATCCCACTCTCCTCTCCTCAGTAAGTGTGATGCTTCTGAGTCAAGATGGCGGCGCCCGTATCCTAAATTCCTGAACAGAGTTGCAGCCCAGTGGGGGAAAGAATAATAAGTTAGTGACTAAAAATGTAAAATATATTCATTTTAGATGCTGGGGAATCGTTTTTTAAGAGTTTGGGCTCTTCATTAAATCATGGTGAAGGTCCGGTTTAAATAACTTAATCTGTACTGTCTAGAGGAAAGAAGGGAGATAGGTGACATGATTGAGACCTTTAAATATGTGAAAGGATTGAATAAGGTTCAGGAGGGAAGTGTTTTTCAGAAGAAACGTAATGATAGGGGGCACAACCTGAAGCTAGTCGGGGGGAAGATCAGGAGCAATGTTAGAAAATATTATTTTACAGAAAGAGTAGTAGATGCTTGGAACAAACTTCCAGCAGAAGTAGTTGAAAAACCAACAGTCACTGAGTTTAAACATGCCTGGGATAAGCACACATCTATCCTGAGATAAAGAGTACATACAGTATACACATAAGGGCAGACTAGATGGAGCATATGTTCTCCTACTGCCAGTTTCTGTCACTGGGGAGCCACTCCACCCCCCCGGTCACTCCTTCAAGCTATATGCCCCCGGATTTTACCTTAGGAAATGGCCAACCCAGGTGTATCCTGGAAGACTGGGGCCTCTCTCTCCTTTCCCCTGACAGGGGAGGCAGCTCAGGAGTATGATGGCAGTTTAGAGACGTTCTCCAGGGGTACCTCCATTTGTCAGGGCATGCTGGCGCCTACTCTGCTCAACAGGAGTTGCTCTTCTCACTCTCCCTTGTGGTTTGGTTCTCCCCCAGTGCCTCCCATCCCTTCCCTTTATTTGGCTCCCCCCCCTCAGATATCGCCCTGGCCATAATGCCATGTGATCTTGCGGGTCCTGGCTAGCTAAGGTCCCCTGCCCACAACCAAGATGGCGGTGGCATGCCAGCTGGGAGCCAGTCGTCAGAGGATCTTCAAAAAAAGTTACATTTATTACAACTCCACCCCACTGAGGAGGGTGGACCCTCATCACCCCCTTAACCTCTTAACATTTGATATCTGACATTCTTAAAACAGTAAACAGGCATCTATTATTGTTAACATAACTAATAAGGGTGAAAGAGTTAGCGCATTCATTTTTCATTCAACATTGCATATTCATGAGTACTGACTCCAGTGCACATATCGTACCTCAGCACAAGAGGACGTGACTATGCCACTCTTCAATTCTAGGCTGGCAGAGTGGAATTGATTCACACTGGGTTGGGGACACAGGGCTGGGCATCATTCCCCCGTCTCTAGTGGTAGACATTGGGACCTTTTTGTTGTGTTACTTTGAACACAAGGGACTTTATGCCTGGCTCCCTGTTCAGCCTTAGGAGAGTAAGTGAGGTCATTGGGTTTAAACACGACTTTTCCTCTGCTATGAGCCTGTCCACCAACTGCCGTGCCTAAACTGGACATTCCCGCTGTTCAGCAATCTGGGCCGGAAGAGCTTCTGCAGTAGCCTGTGAATGCTATAGATATAGAGACAGTGTTTACACTCAGCACACACTCTGTCCACCACCTCCACCAACCTATGGGCATGAAACTCTACAGACAGGGAGCTCAGAATTTTCTTACTATCCCCGTAGCCCTTTTGGGATGCCACCCGGGGGCGGCTGCCACCCCAGAGCTCATCGAGTTAGAACCCCTCTGTCGGGAATAAGGCCGATTAGGACAGTCCCTAGCCAGGCGCCCCTTTCTCTGGCAGGACCAACACACCCGATCAGCATCCATTCGAAGCGGACCAGTCCTGGTCCCTCTCCTCTCATAATCTCTGGCTGGTGTGTGTGGTCCCCCAGTTCTTGGCAAAGTCTGTCCACTCTCTCCACCAGGGCCTTAATAACCTCCTTCAAAGATCTCCAGTCCCCTGAATAAACTTTGGTCTCAGCTCCACTTGGTGAGATTGCTGAAACTGGCCATCTCCTCTTTTCTCAGCAGACAAGGCAAGCCCTTGCAAATGCAGAAAAGAAATTGTCTTGTCTATACTAATTTCCTGCGCAAAACATTCCCCACATGAGGGCTTCATAGTCCCAGCACAAATTGGTTGCACAACCATCGGTCAAAATAGGACATGGTGGCCTCAGCCATTGGTTCCTTTCATTTAATGATGGCCATGATCCACATAATCCATTATAGACTCTCCCACATGCTGCAATCTGTCTACAAGTTGCAGGCTCTCGCCACACTCCTCATGCGCACAGCCCAGTCCTCCTGCGACTGCTTAGTCCCGCTTAGGTATTTGTAAACTTCCCAGCATACATTGGATAGTTCTCTCCACTACCCCTTCATATGTTTAGGCACCGGGTTTGGGGCTGGGTCTGACATTCTCTTCACACCCACACGCATTTTGGGTCCTGACGCCACTATGCCAAATTGTAATCTGTGTCCCCGGTAGGGAGATGAGAAACACATTGCCATTGCACACCAACACCAATTGTCACTTTTGGATTTTGTAGTCAGAGTACGGCCGCATGGGAATCCTTTCAAACTGTACATAGCTCTATTCCACACACGGAAGTAAAAGGATTACTTGCAGCTAATAACAGTTCAACAGTCTCTTGCATGTCCCCTCTTAGGACTGGACACATGCACTGGTAATGTCAATACTTCTGGGGCACCAGCAGGTTGCGGGCTACCACACTGCAAGGTCACTATTAGGGGAGAGCTCACCCTGCCACTCTGGGCATAAGGCTCTGGGTCCCACTCAGCAGCTAGGTCCCAATTTCCACTCTGCGCACAGAGGAGCGTCAAGGTCCCAGAATGCTGGCCAGGCATGAGCCACTGCACATCAGAGTCACTAGGGAGAAACTCCGCCACCCCAGTCATTCCTCCAAGCTATAGGCTCCGGATTTTACCTTAGGAAATGGCTATCTCATGATTGTCCCAGCAACAGCAGACTGGGGTCTCTCTCCCTTGTGGTTTGGTTCTCTCCCATGGCCCCCATCCCTCCCATTTATATGGCTTTATCCCCAGATCTGGCTGTAATCCTGGTGATCTTTTGGGTCTCTGCAAGCTAAGATCTTCTTTTTGATATTGTAGTTTTTTATTAGAGAGAAGCAGGTTACAGACCGTAATCAGGGCACAACATCTTACATGGCAGAAATGGTATACCACAGTAAGACACTCCAATACAACAATACAAAACAACCATATAATTCAGCTGGTGAAAGGGAGAGTAAACTGCGTGGGCCAGACCGACCTGACCAAAGAGCTACAATAAAGAAAGTTCAACTGTAACCTGAACCTTTGGTACATCTTGTTTCTAGGTTCCTGAGGTGTTCTGGGACCAAAGATATACCCCGTTGGGTCAACTGTGGCGTGAAATTATTCATACAACTGAGATTCGGAATGGCCTGGGGCCTGCATAGCCCACCTCCTCTAGCTTTTCTATTAATAGAACAGGGCTAACCGTAGCCCAACTCAGACTAAACAAGGCAATAACTTGTAGACACAGACAGGGTAAACACACTAGACTGGACTCACAACAAGGGGGGGGGTAGACAGACGGGGGAAGGGGTGAGGGGGATAGGAGATTGGTAAAAGGGCCAAGGAGAGGAGGGTCAATGGTGTCGTGGGGGGTGGTTGATTAACCACTACACAAGCTTCATTACATCTTCAGGTATTCCAGGTATTCCGCCGAGAGGACAAAGCGGTCCCACTCCGACCATATCGCCCTGTACCTATCCGAGGTTCCTCTCAGCAGGGCCGTGAGCTCCTCCATCCTGCAAATATCTTTGACTCTAGTTAGCCACATAGCGGTGGTGGGGGGCTCCCGAGATTTCCAGCACGCCGGGATGCAGGACCTCGCAGCATTCAGGAGGGGAGCGAGCAATGATTTGCCTCATCTCCGGATAGAGGTAGGGGCGAGATTTAGCAGGTAATTTGCCGGGTCTCCGCCCAAATCTACGTCCGTAAGGGCCATAACAATTCGTCCCGCATGTGGAGAATCCGGAACCTGTCGTGCTTCATCCAAGACCTGAAGGCACCGTCTGAAATGCCCGCCGGAAAGTCTGGGTGACCTATCAGAGGCGTCAGAGGCAAAACGCTCTACTCACAACTCTCCTAGTGGGCCCAATCGTGGGATGCTTGTTTAGTACAGTAGAGCGGTCCAGAGGAACCCAGGGCAGCCCAGGGAGGGGGACCGGGGACTCCTCCTGTTCAACCCTTGTCCACTGCTTTAAATGTGCATGCCTGCACCAATCAATCACCCGTGCGAGGTGTGCTGCCGCATAGTATGATTTCCAGTCTGGGAGGCCTAGCCCTCCCCGTCTCTTCGGGAGTACCAAGAGAGATGCGGCCAGCCGATGAGACTTTCCAGCCCAGACGAACCTTGTACAGATTCCCATCAGTCTCCTGAAGAAAGTGTGAGGGACCTCGATTGGCAGGGCCTGGAACAGGTAAAGCACCCGAGGCAGGATATTCATCTTTATAATGTTAACTCTGTCAAACCAAGAAAAGGCCCCTATATTCCACCTCTGGAGGTCCCCCTCCACCTCCTCAAGCAACCGGGGGAAGTTCAGGCCATATAACTTTTGGGGGCATGCCGAAATTCGTGTCCCCAGGTATGTCACCGCCTCGCTCTCCCACTTAAACGGGAAGTTCCCCACAATCCGCCCCAGTCTCTCCGGGGGGATATTAATATTTTGGGCTGAGGATTTTTGATAATTGATTTTATAATTGGACAAAAGCTGAAATGTTTTTAGTTCTGCCATAAGATTGGGGAGAGTCGTTTCCGGCCTAGTGATAAAAAACATAAGGTCGTCAGCGAAAGCCGCTACCTTATGTTCCACATGGCCCGAGAGGACCCCGGCGATGTTGGGGTTTTTCCTGACGGTGCGCAAAAAGGGCTCCAGGGTCAAAATGAATATTAGGGGAGAAAGTGGGCAGCCCTGGCGGGTGCCATTTGCCAGGGAGAAGGGCTCAGATGCCATCCCGTTCACCACGACGGACGCCGAGGGACATGAGTAAGAGGCCATGATCCAGTGGGTGAGGTTGTTCCCCAAGCCGATATGCCGCAGGGTGGCAGATATAAAATCCCACCCGACCCTATCGAATGCCTTCTCGGCGTCCGTCGAAAGAAGCATCGCAGCCGTATTGTTTGAGCGTGCGCGGTGGATCAGATTGATCACCCTCGTCGTGTTATCTCTGCCCTCCCGTGTGTGAACAAAGCCCACCTGGTCCCAATGTATAAAGGAGGGGATATGCGGGGCAAGCCTGTCAGCCATCACTTTATTGAAGAGTTTTATATCGCAGTTCAGCAAGGAGATGGGTCTGTAGCTCCCACAATGTGTGGGGTCTTTTCCTTCCTTGGGAACCAGAGTTACATTAGCACGTAGGGTATCCCTGGGGGGGGGGCGCCATCTCTCAGGGAGCTGAACGAGGCTATAAATTGGGGGCCTAAGGTATCCAGGAATTCCTTGTAATAGTCTAAGCTGAAACCGTCAGGTCCGGGGGCCCTACCCGGTTTTGTATTTTTAATGGCCGCCCCCCAACTCATCCATCTCGATTCCCCCCTCCAGGGAGTCCACCACCTCCCGCCCAAGACGTGGAAGCCCCGATTCGCGAATGTAAGTCTCAATGTCCCTCCGATGGCTGTCAGGCTTGTCCCGAGGGAGGTTATAGAGCTTCTTGTAGAACTCCCGAAAGGTCTGGGCAATGTCAACCGGTAGGTGTTGCCTGTTACCCTCTGGGTCGTGGACCACTGGTATATAATTTTTGCTGCGCTGGGCTTTGAGGGCCCTTGCCAGAGCTTTGCCGCATTTGTCACTATATTCGTAAAAAAATCTCCTACATCTGACAGCTAGGTTTTTGGCGTCGGCAAAACAAATGTCCTTGAGCAACTCCCGTAGACCCGTCAGCTTAGCCATCCGAGCCACGTCAAGTGTTTGCTTATGCTGGGTTTCTAATTTGAAAATCTCTTGAGTAAGGCGTTCAATTTGTTTAAGCCTTTCTTTCTTAAGATGGGCTCCATGCTTAATCAGGAGCCCCCGTATTACACATTTGTGGGCTTCCCATATAGACATTCTCGATATCCCCTCCGTGACGTTAGTCTCAAAAAACTCGGCAAGGGCCTTTTTAATGTCTGCTTTTACCCCGGGGTCTTGTAGGAGGGAGCTGTTCAATCTCCATTGGCCTCTAAGGGGGGACGTGTCAGGAATGGAAATGGTCATTGAAATCGGAGCATGGTCTGAGATTGTGATCTGACCTATGTCCATGCTAACAATAAGATGGAGATATCTGTGGGGGACAAGGAACCAGTCAATACGAGAGTACGAGTTATGGGCTGTGGAGAAAAAGGTGTAGTCTCTCTCCTTGGGATGAAGCGTCCTCCAGGCATCCATAAGCTGGTTTCGGAACAGTAGGGCTTTGAATTTTTTCAGCACTGTAGGGGAGAGATATGATATCCCGCGGGATGTATCCAACGCGGGGTCCAGTACCGCGTTGAAGTCTCCGCCCAGCAAAAGAACACCCTCCGTGAAGGACGCCAGCCTCCCAAGGACGGAGCGCAGGAACTCGGACTGGTGGGCATTGGGGGAGTAGCATGTGGCCAACGTGACCTTTAGAGAAAATAGGGTGCCCTTTACAAAAAGAAACCTCCCTTCTGGGTCTAGGAGCGTCTCTGAGTGCGTCCATGGCAGTGAACCCGCCAACAGAATAGCCACCCCCCTGGACTTAGAGTCGGGGGACGGGCAGAGGTATTGGGTTTTAAAGGAGCGGTTTTTGAGGCTATGTGACCGTCCCCCTTTAAGGTGTGTTTCCTGTAGAAAGGCTATCTGCGTATGTAGGCGCCCCAGTTCTCGCAGGATAATGGATCTCTTATAGGGGGAATTGAGCCCCTTAACATTCAGGGATGTGCACTTAACCCTCGACATGTCCGGGGCGGGGAGGAAGGGGGAATGGGGAAGGGGGAAGAATCAGGAAAAGAGACACAGAGGGGGGTGGGACAAGGGGTAGCAAACGAAGGGTGGGGTCAAAAAACTATAACACCGAGGAAAACACACTAAACACTTAAACCAGAAGAGCAACACTTGTAAGTGTTACTCACTAAACACAGAAAAACTCTAATCGGGAAATACTGTTTGTTTCCCAAATATGAGCCCCACCACCCCCCAAGAGGTTGGCGAGAGGGGCTCGGTCCTAGCGTGGGAGCGAGGCGAACCGGAAGGGTGGAAGAGCCCCCCCAGTCGACCCCAGGTGTGGAAGGTGAGTCTCACAGGGAAGCCTTTATGGCCCCCCGGCGATCGTGGCCTAAGGTGTAGCCGATGCATGTCCCATCTGCAAAACCCAGGAGCCCCCCCACCACCGCCCCGCCCCCCCCCCGCCCCCTAGGGGTCGACAGGGGCGCCCCGGGCAGCGGCAGGGCGGGCCACCCCGCGACAGGAAGGCATCGGCCATCGCCCGAGGACTAAGCATAATTAAGGTACATGACTGAGATAGCATATGTAAAATACTGTAAAGTAGAGGTTAACATCTGACTAAATATAGCGGGTGTTTAAAAGGATATTCTGCTGGCTGCGATACTCGTGCCGTATCAAGTCTCGTGCACCATGGGACACGGCACACCCGGTGATCTTCTGGTCCCCCTCCTGCGAGCAGACGCGCCGCCTCCGGCCCATCGGGCTCTGCGTGGCGGATCACCGCCTCCCCGTCCCGGGGCGGGGAGCGGCTCGGGATCAAGCCAGTCCGGCACCGCAAAGGGCTCAGTCTCCAAGAAAGAGAAGAGTTCCGGGAGGTCCGCCGGGGATCTCAGTGCGCAAGACCGTTGGTTCCTCCGGACGAGAAGATGGAACGGGTAGCCCCAGCGGTAAGAACCACCACAGTCCAAGATCTTAGCGAGGAGGGGCTTCAGGAGTCTGCGCATGTGGAGAGATCGTCTGGCGACGTCAGGGAAGATCTGGATCAGCGTTCCGTCGAAGCATATTCTGTCTCTCTCCCAGGCCTTCCTTAGAATCTCCTCCTTGATGGGAAAGTGGTGCAAGCGGCAGATAACATCGCGTGGGCGGTCCTGGTCAGTTGGGCGTTGGCCGAGGGATCTATGGATTCGGTCGATGGCGATTTCCGTGTCGGGCGGCCGGCCAAGGATATCATTAAAAATGCCCGTGGCAGTATGCCGGAGCTGGTCTGGACCTGTCGCCTCGGGCAGACCTCTTATTCTGATATTATTCCGCCTACTGCGATTCTCGAGGTCGTCCAAGTGCAGGATGGTGGCTTGGGAAATTGCTCGCTGAGAAGCCAATCCCCTCTCCAGGGCCTCGATTCTCAGCGTTGTTGAAAGGTGTGATTGTTCCAGGCCCGAAACCAATGCCCCGCCACAGACGTCTGCAGATCCGAGATGTCCTTCTTAAAGGAGCTCTCCACCCTTGCAATAAAGGATTCCAGGTCCGCCTTGGTGGGACGGGATCTAAGCTCAGCCCTGATGTCGGCTAGCATCTCCTGGCGGGTATCCAGGGCGGGGGTAGGGATCATCCTCCGGCAGCCTCACGTAACTCCATGGTGGCCAGGGGATATTGCGCCAGATTCAGCTGGGGCGCGGTAGGGTGTAACCCCCTGACTCCCGCCGGGGGGGGGGTATCCTCCAGTGTTGGGGCGGGGTTCCCGGGCAGGGGGGACCCCATTGGCCCAGTGCTGTGCCACCTTACTTGGGACCTGGGTTGGAGGCGGGAGGGGACACGGTCCAGTAAGGCCGTCGTTGGTGGACTCAGAGTCTGCGAGGCTCTCCTTGTCGCCCGCTGAGTGCCAGGAAGGAGAGGGGGCATCCCGCGTCTGGATGCTGGGGGAGAACCAGTCTCCGCTGGGGCTTCGTGTGGGGTCCGGGAGGGGTGAAGAGGACCCGGAGCCACCCGGAATCAGGGCGTCTGGGAGATCCCTGCTAGCCCTCTGGGGCGGGGAGTGCTGATCTTCTGGCTCCCCTGTAAAACCTCTGGGTGGCTGATGGGGCTCTATCCCCTCTGAAGTAGATGAATCACGGGAGGGAGAACTCACCCACCCCATTGTGCCGGCAAGGGAGATTCTTCCCCACCCACCTCCGGTTTGTGTTTATTGTGGGGGGTCACTGCAGGGCGTCCATATTGCATCTCCCCGCCACCCCCCTCCCCACTCACCGGAGCCGGCCGCCTGTCAGAGACCAGTCCTCCGCTCCTGTCTTCGTCATCGCCGCTCCCACGGTCCTCTCCTGGGCAGCCAGGCTGCTGCCTCCTCGTGTGTTGGGGGGAGGGGCATCACCGTGTCAGGTCTCCGGGTGCCGGCTGGAGAATCAGAGCCCCGCCGGAGCCGCCACCTCGTTCCCCGCCTTCTGGAGGTCCGCACCCTCCACTGCACGTCAGGACCCGGCTCGTCTCCTCCTCAGCCGCCGCCTCTGCCATTCGGGCTCCGGCGCCCGCCCTGTGAGGATCAGGTTCCCGGCCGCTCCCCCGCCGTCCGCTCCGCTCATCAACGGCACCCAGCTGCTCGTCGGGGCGCCGGTGCTGGCCATCATCTCGGCCCGGAGGGTCAGACAGGTGAGGGTGAACGGGTGCAGAGTTGTGTTGGCGATCCATCGTCGCTGAGCCGTCCACCGCCGCTATCTTGGGACCCTCGTGGCTCCCGCTTTCGGGACATTCGGGGGCCAGGAAGTCCCTGATTTTTCTTGTATGAGGGGGTGAGGAGGTCTTCCCCCCCTTCCTCTTCTTAGCCATATCTATAGCTCTTCTCCGGGATCGGGCAAACACCTCAGGAATGTCGTTTAGTTGGTCGACTGGAGGGAGCTCAAGGCGACCACGTCCTCACTCCTCCATGTCCGGCCACGCCCCAAGCTAAGATCTTCTGCCCACAAACAAGATGGTGGTAGCTGCATCCCAGCCAGGCTCCGCTCACAGAGCATCTTCAACAATAAAAACACAAAAACACATTTGTTACACGTCTTAGAGATCTTTTACAGTAGGGGCAATCAAGATTCCCTCGGGGGTGATTTCAAAAAGAGACCAAAAGTAAGTTTTGACAGTGAAGGCTGGCACGAGAGCCACGTCCTCTAAGCCTCGAGCTGCAACAATACCACAAGTCTAAGGTCTGTCTTTAAAGTCCACAAAGGTCTTCTGTCATAGGATTGTCTACATGATGTGTGTACATTTTCTGACTTTGTGCATTTTGTACTTTACAAACCAATAAAATTATTGTGAAGGAAAAGTAATTGACTTGTTTCAGATTTTTATTATTTGCTCCATTAAGGGACATTTTCATTACATGTGCAATATGTAAATATTACATGTATTTATAATGAGTGGCTTGTTTTCCTGATACTATTTCTTCAGGTTTGTCCTTCTTTATTCTTCTTTTCTGTCCCCCTATTTACCATGTGCTTTTTTTAACAGACTTGTTCTGCCATTCAGCGGTTTTGATACTCTTTGATTATTAGATTTGTTTTGTTTTGGAATAAATATTTTTTATGGGTACCAGGGGATCCTAATGAATTTCCTAATGAAGTATTTCTGCCCTAACATCCCCAGGTGGACCCAGAATGATTTCATTAGGATCTCCTGCTACCTCTAAAATATCCCTTTACCAAAACAAATAATCTTCCCTGCTAGGGTGAAGGATGTAATCCCTTCATTAAGGTGCTGCCAAATTATTTATACCTTTGCGCTACCCTGTAATGTATTTTCTCTGCAAATCTGTTTGATCATTCCTTTATCAGAGCAATATTGTGAAAAAGTGCCTGATAATAAAATATGTGTAAACATGCTCAATGGCAGAAGAGGGGGATTACTTATACATCTGGCAATAAAAAAAAAATCAAGCCCAGCGTTTTTTTCATTTTTCCTGGATTGCTTGTGCAGTTACTAGTCTACTTTTCTTAGGTGAGGACTTTATAACTAATTCAGAGGTAAGTGTAAATATGTAGAATAAATAAGGACCCCAGGCTTGGAATGCTTCTATCTTTATGGACAGGGCATCATATTTATCAATGCTGGATAGGATACTACAGTGTTACTTGTCCAGCGCCAAAGCTACGTTATAGCGCCTTCTTTTGCACAATCTTTTGCAGCATACTCTTGCGGATGCTCTAAGTGCCTCTACATAGATGCACAAATGGCAATACACGGCGCTAGTCTTAAATCAGCCTTGACTTGAAAAGTTGTGCTGGAAACCTCTTCAGTTCATTCTTAACTAAGGACCTATTCCCTGAGCCAGTCTGTGCTGGAAAAGCAGCTAAGTGCTATTGTTCTGATGTGGGTAGATGCTTTTACCCATCATGCCATTTATTGGGCAGATATTATAGTGGGTTATGTTACTGCAATGTCTGGCTCAGAGGAAAGACCTTTAGAGGTGAGCAGTTCTCTGCTGTAGATGGAATGATAAGCTCTAAACCTGTGATTATTTTTAAGTTTATTGCTTGTTTGTATTCTGTGGCACTGTAGAAATTACAGGAAGTCAAATACATATAATACAACAATGCATTTAACAGAGTAACAAAAGTAACTAAACAAATAGATGAGGGAGTACATTAGGTGAGGGCCCTGCCCTTGGAAGCTTACCATCTAAAGGAAAGGGGGTGGAGACAAGAGGTTGCATCACAAAGTGTAAGTACTAAGCATTGTGCGCAGTGTTCTGAAGGGTGATAAGACTGTAGAATAGGGGATTTTAAAGGTTCTGAGTGATAGGGGTTAAGAATCATATGAGGGAGGGCATTCCAGAGAAGTGGAGTTGCTTGTGTAAAGTCCTGAAAGTTTGATGAAGATATCACATCACATAAGAGGTAAAGATAATAGCAATATTCACACAGTCATCAACTAAAGCTAACACTAGCAGCATTGTGCTAATAAGCAGTCAGACAAAATCTGAACGATGAGGAATGGCATCTATGGTTTCTCTGTGTTGCTGTGCTATACGTAAAAAGTCTGATTGGATATAGACAATGATCTTGTTATATGCAGTATCAAGGTAATACTTGATTACAGCTATTATACCGGAGATGGTTTTAGTGATAGCTTGGGTGTGTGTGAGTGTAAATGTGCAACCGCCACATTTACATGTAGGTGTATGGTTTTTAAAGGCTTTATTAACTGACATGGATAAACAAACATACATCACTAGATAAATATTTTCCTAAATACTAAATATTTGGTTAACATTGTATTTGTATTTCTTAACCTGTGGCTAAAATTATCCAATAAATGATCTCACCCTGCAATTCAGTACTGCATACTGCTCATATAAGAAACAACAGCTAATGTTAAAGGAGCCCTATTGCAACATTATCTAGTAATAAACATACATTTAGTAATAAACATACGTGGAAAAAATATGAAAGAAAAATGTTTTATTGTATAAAGTACAAGCACAGAAAATATGTATCTGCATGTTGCGATTATACATGGTTGAAAATGTCACAGTTTACCTTGACATTGATAAAAATACAATATTTAGGATACTAAAAACTTGCCCCATAATCTTTTAGCTTTTAATTATACAAAAACGTAGCACCGTATGGTGCGGAACCCATTTCAAGCAGAACTATAATTTTTGCAGTTTGCGGCTTTGTTAATTGGAAGCTGTGCACTGAACTTGTAGCTTAGGCTGCCCTAGCCATTGAGATGATGCGCAGTTGCTGGGATACACTTTCTCTTGGCCAAGCTTCGCTTTCGCTCCCTCTCTGATAGCGAGCACTGGTGCGCATAGACGGAACTGCGACCACGGGGTGTGGAGCCGCATGTACGGAATTGCGCATGTACGGAACTGTGGCCAGGGTGTGGAGCCAAGCCTCTTCTTCGTTGTGATGCTGGCTGGAATCAGCCAATGTATGCACACTATCTAGTATTGCGCCGTCCAGAAGCGGCGTGCGCCCGTCTCCCTTGGTGAGTCTTATAAAAAAACACTTTTTACATTTCAGCTGTTATCTCCCATGGAGGGACGAAACGCGTAGGAGGTGAGCAACTGAAACTTTATTTGATTTTGTGCATCGGCACACCTAGTCTGGACAAGAGGGAGATCTGGCGGTGAGAGTTGCTATACTGTGTTCTGGAAATTTGCGTACATAGCCTGTCTTTTTTGGAACTTTCTGAGTGCTTTTGCTTTATTAAATCTGGTTTTAACCCTGAAGGTGCTGCACTAGATTTTTCTTTATTTTTTCTCTTTACATGCATTAAACCTGGAGTGCACCAATTATACTGTTAGGCTAATGGATTATGTCCTTTGGCATACGTTGGAGAGTGCAAGATCTGTCCTTCATGGTCTTTTTTTGCATCATGTTTTGTTCACATTACATGAAATATTGGAATAACTCCTTGGGTATACTGTGAAGACTGTCTGAGCTGATATATTGATTGGCTTTCGTACAATAGTGTTCTGGTAAGCACTTTATTCAGATGGTGGAGGATCACTCAGTGTTTTTGAACATCACATGGGAATTGATATACCTGACTGTGAAACCTTGAACTTTGAACCTGCTTTGTATACTTTCCCTGCGTTTAATCATTGGTTGGGGACTGAACCATCTACTAAGGATTTCAAGCTCTGTGCTTTGTGTATACTTATATCTATGGCTGTAAAGGAGGGGTGAGGGGCCCTTTAATTTGCACGTTGAGCCTGATGCTGTATTTTATTCTGTAGGCAGCGCTGCATTTTTCTGTCAATTTTTAGAACAAACAGATGTGCATTGGTAACTTATGTCCTCTGTTTAGCTCCACATGCATGCCCCTGAAACTTTAAGTACATTTCTGGGATACTGCAACTACTCAAGCCTTGTATAGGCTAGTGTATGCCAATGCAAACTATTCCAGCTCTTCCATCGCACAGTAGTAGCGAATTGCAAGCGAAGACGCACTTAGGCCAAAAGGCACCCATACCTCTCTACTCAGCTACTACTGTTGGATAGGGCTCGCTGACTGCGGCCAGCAACAAGGTGAAACCAGCTCACCCATCCCACAATAGTAGTGGATTGCATAGAAATGTCAAACCTAAATCACTTGGGGCCCCCCTGCCTTGCATACAAACATACCAGAGTGGTCCATGTGACAGTGGCCGAAAATACTGTGCCCCCCTGTAACATTTGATGGTCAGGCCTCCACCATTACTATTACGCCATGTGCCTTCACTCTTATTTCACGGCAACTTTCATCTGTTTGCACATTAGCATAAGTGTAATGCGGCACACATGCATAGGCGAATGACATGAAAGTGTGACTTACCATCATAATGTCTTCCCGCTGCTCATGTGTGTACACGGTGTGTGCCCTGTTCGATGCCTTCGGATGTAGCCTGTATGATGTACCCTGCGCCAAGGCACATAAGTGCATATGCTCCCTAGCGGACCTCGGAAGTGTACTTGCGTCCATATGCACATCTAGCCTGTAGGTTGCTTGCACCTTTGAGGGGCTGTTAAATAAACCAAATAGTTTCCAATACAATTACCCACTCAATTAGGTATAAAATAACACAGTTGACAGTCAGATTTGCTTGCCACTACTCACCATGCCACACGATAGGCACCACCACAGGCCCCAGAGCCAGGAACACAGGCATCAGGAACTGGCAGCACCAGGTCCAGGTACAGCAGCCCCAGGATCCACGGTTCATGATGCAGGCACTCCCCTGCTGATGCTCACATTAGCCACTCTGGGCTGGTCACCTGCAGCAGTTTAAGGCATCAGCAGCTGGAGTCAGAAAATCAGGGTTTCCGGGCCTCCTGGCACAGCCCGCCATGAACCAACCAACAGTCAGGACACTGGAGGACTATGCGGACCCCGGAACAGACCCCTTTGCGGGTCCCAGTGCAGAGTCCACAGCGAAGCCCCATGTGGAGCCAATGGGGGAGACAAAGGCTGAGCAGCATTGCCACAGCCAGGCCTGCTCTTTCCCTGGCCAGTAGCCTGGAATCCATCTGTTCTGGGCTTAGGCGTGGACATAATGAGAGGGAGTCAGCCAAGACACCATCTAGCAGACCCGCTCAACCCCAAAGTGTTGGGGGAGAAATTATTGTTGTAGATTGCTCACAACGTGATGAGGATGGGGCTAGAACCCAAGGATGGTGCCCAGGGCAAGAAAAAGTGGGACAACCTTAAGGTGGGGGTTCGGCGAAAACTCAGCTGAGGGGTAAGTGGTGGTTTGGCTGAGGGGTAAGTGCAGAACATCTAGAGCTCTGCTTGTACAGGAAACATTGGACAGCTCACTAAAGCTGTCCTACCAGGGGGTGTCGGGCACCATCGACACCGACAGGTGGCATGTGCCCACCAGTGGTAAGACTTGTTAGCAAATTGTAGCTTGGCACAGGGGGGAGTAGGCCAACCAAACACGCCACCCACCAAACTAAGTTCGCACATGCACAGCCAACTTTGAGGGCTTGTGTGTGCAACATATGTTGTTGGACTACACACACCAAGGGTATTAGGCAACCTTTATATGTAAGCCCTAACATGGGTGTGAGCAGACCAAAATTTGGGGACACACGTCAATGTGGGTCCCATTGTGTATCTGTTAAAGGGCAAAGGAAGTATAATAATTATAGGCATATTTATTGTGCTTTGTATGATTATAGATATCCCATATTGTGCACCTGAATTCCTAAGTAACACTCAAATAGGGTGTGAGCCTGAAATCCTGGCATGTCTATAGTAAACAGACCATGATAATAGACACCTATATTCACATATTCACACCTAGCAGCCAAAAAGCTACCTCAAAACCTGGGGTGTTTTCTGAGCTGCAGCACATTACCCCTTCAATTCCTAATTAGGTTGGCCTCCGACTCAGACACTCAAATACACATTAGACACGGCCACTGGATATTATTCTTGTAAGAGCGGCGTAACTCCTGAAATATGTCAGTTTTGACTATGTTAATGAGAGAGTCTTATTCAGGATTATAAGACCTTTCATTTGAAATCAAACATGCCATACATATATTGGCCAAAGACTGATAATCCACATAGTATCATATTCCGTATGATATGTATTTGATGTTTTGGTTCATTTAACCTAGAAATTAATGGGGATCATGAATTTCTTGGTTACAATATGATAACATGCATATTGTGGGAGTTATATCCTTTATAGAATATGTATCTAATCTCACAGAGGCCGGTTGGGGGGCAGATCATTGCAGACACACCCAGAAGGCTGGAAATGCTGGCCACTCCCCTTAGTGTTCAATAGATTAGGAAGCTGGTTTCAGGATTAGTTAGTCAATGGATGGACCCTCGACCTGGATACAATCGTAATGGCCAAGTGCCTGTAATATCTAAGGTTATTTGGGGAAACTTCATGAACATATGGAGTTAGTGATTTACTGTCCTAGTAATAAACCTATTTTCATTTATACATCTTACTGTGTGTGGTGGTTAATTTCTCACACAATAGATTGTATGTGCAAAGTATTTGAGTGAAGATATTTCTTCTTTGGGACATTTCACTGGATGTATGAGGACAGCCTCAGCAACCATTGGTTTGTATCAGATTAGTGGCTGCTGGGCTGATATGATTATTAGTATTCACAATATTTATTATATTAATCTCTAATAGAAATATTGGAGTTTAATGTGCATCAAATATTAATTTAAATTATATTTTCTTACTTCAGTATCCCTTGTAGAGATTTTAAAGACCCCTATATACTGTTAAGAGGAAACTACCAGTGCATTTACTTTGACTTTACAGCAACAACCCAGCCAGTAGCACCTCGCCCGCAAGACCTGCCACCTGCAGCAACAGCTACCACTCTGCTTGGCTACCACCAAGACAACATCAAGGCCGGGCCCACCCACCAGCCAGCCACCAAGGGAGCAGAGTCCAGAAAGTGATGAGGTAAATGAGTGAACTTTATGGGCAAAGGGCAAGGGGCAGGGTGGAGGAGGAGGGTGAACCCAGGGTCAAGTTTGGAGCCCTGGAGGCCGTGTGGTAATATTGGGAAAAACTAACACTGATGTGCTCCACACATTTGGCACCTCTCCAGCTAATTTATGAGCTGGAGGAAGGGCACTCTGAACATCTGGATGAGACCCCCAATATTATCTGGACACCTCCACAAGACACTGGCCATCACCACTCCTCCCTGCAACTCCAGCTTTATTCTGCCAGTAGCAGCCCCCCCAGCTCCACAGAGCTCCACCTGTCTTTGGTAAGGCGGTGCCAAATCATGGAGGCAAACTGGCGGGCCAACAGCACCACTTTTTGGCAAAGCGCCAAAACGCTGCAGTGGTTGTGGATTTGCACCACCAGATGGAGACGCTGGTTGGGGCTTTGGTGGAGTCCACCCAGGTTGCCATTTAAAGGCTGGAAGCCAACCAGGTTGCTCTTCAAAGGCTGGAGGGGCTTGAGGCACAGAAAGCTGCAAACACCCAAACCCAGACGACATACCCCTCACCTGCCATGCTGGACTTTGGGTTGTGGTGATCCCAAAGCTTTAGTTATGCCAGACAGGCACATTTGGGAACACAGGGAAGCTGTTTTGGGGGAGGGGAAGCTAGGATAGCCTAAAGAGAGGAGAGTGGACTGCAAGGAGGAGCTATGTGGACAGACTGAGGCAAAACCTGTAAAATTACGCACAGGCGTATTTGTACAGTGTACACTCGGTTTGGCGTATGCATACTGTAATTTCCAGCAAAAAGGACAACTCGGCCACAAAAAACTAGGTCCTGAATCATCCATCAGTGAAAATAGAACAAATACGGTCCTTTGATGTCATTCCTGATGGCGAGAATGCGTGTGAGAGAGGCTCTGAATCAGGCCGCATGATGCACTTCTTGCCTATTCAGTAGGATAAGGGCTGAAGTCAAGGGCAGCAGATTCTCAAATCCTCATTCATGCAGAAACATCAAGATGAATTCCTGCATTTTTAGGCTCTGAGTTTGGCCTTGTTGTTTTCTAAGAATTTAGCTTTGAGGGTGCCATCTAGGAAACTATGGGGTCATTCAAAGTCTCAAAAAACTAAGGTATTGCCTGGAATTGGCTCCTTCTGTGAGCTGCCCTGACATTTTCCATGTTTCTTTGATACATTCAGTCCATACAAATCAACCCTGGGCTAACTATCCTGTCTTGATGGATGGCTAACAAGAGTTAGCAGTAAAGGCACTAGTGGGCTCTCATAGATTTAGGAGATCCTTCCAGTATATGCACCATTGTGAGGGCTTTAGGTCAGAAGCATACTAATAGGTCCCAATTCAAGCCCTTCATGCGGAGAATATTCAGGGTTGTCCAGACAAGCCAAAACAAAAAAGCAACAAAAAATGTAAAAAGAAGACTTCTACTTCTATACCTAAAGGTCATTTTTTGAAGGTTTCCTGCCTGTATTGGGAGACTTGACTTTTCTGCACCAGTGACACCTTTTTGCTCCCACTGACAACCATCAGGGAAACTCTCACACAACACAGAGAGTCAAATAATGTGCGTAGAACACCAAAGCTTTTATCATATATAGCAGACCCAAATGTAGTGATCTTGCAGGGTCTACCTGTGAGCACTGCAAGATTAAAGCTTTGATGTTTATTAACATGATACTGGCACAGGGCCCAGAAGATTTTTATCTGCAGATACCTATTCATGAATGAGCATATTCATCGCCTTCACAGCAAAAAAACAATTTTACCATGTGACTGTGTACAGCTATATAAAGCAATAATTTAACCCTTTAGGGCAGTGTTCCTTAGCCTCACATCAAGACCCACCAACAGGTCATGTTTTGCGGATGTCCACACATGCATACAGGCATGGTTATTAGTGCAGCAGCAGGGTTATAGAGCTGACCTCTTATAGAAACATAGGGTTATAGAAACATGATCTGTTGGCTGGACTTGAGTAGGATGGTTGGGACCCATGGCTTTAGGCTAAATAATTTCTGCTCTCCCCCTTCAGTGTATAACTCTTCTTGAAGGAGACACAGGCCACCCCCTCTTTTTAAAGCTTTGAAGTGTTTTGCCGTGAGTTAAGGGTGGCGGGGCACTTCAAAATGTACTCTGCCTTCACGGCACTAAGACCAAGGAGTCTGTCACAGTGTTTAGGATCAGGGAAGCAGCTGTCTGGCTCTCCTCAGTCCAGTGAGAGATTACCAAGGGGGGAGAACTAGCTGGTTTCACAAGGACCCAGGGCTACAAGACCAATTCACACTAGCCTCCTCTCTGGGTGCCTACTGAGAGTGCAGAAAATTTTCACTTCTCTCTGCATTCCTTCTTCCTATCTCTCCGACCCTGCCCCTGCTTTTATACTTGAGGCAAAGGTCTCTTTCTTCTCTCTCGAGACCTCTGGGCTGGCAATATACATGGCTAAAGGGGGGCTCTACCTTGCTACTCACACTTCTGGTACCGGACCCGGAGTCTCAATCCCAAAGAAAGCATCCATAGGAGACAAGGTGAAGGTGGAGAGTACCCACGTCACTTGACTTCCTGCGGCCCTGACTCTAAACCTATCCCCTTATTCCTATTTTTTTTTTTTATGAATTTCGGGTTCATTACAGCAGTGCCTTAAAAGTAGGACAATAAAAACTGTTTTGGAAATCCCGAGGTTTGAATATATTTTAAAACTGTTGGAATGCATCAACACCCAATAAAGACAGGAAAATAATTACACAGATGAAATCACTCATACAAGGGAATACAATGAAACCAGGGAAACATGTATTCATTGCTGAAACCCTCAGAACTGTGAGAACAGGCGATTACACAATAGAATATCCATCCAGCTCTTCCTTATAAAAACTTGTAATAAATGTTGTGGTATAAGTTGCTGTTATTACTGGTCTCACACATTTGTTTGTGATCAAGCCAATTTAAATCTATGCTAGACAAAAGATGCTTTGTATTAGATTTATTTACTTTATGTTCACACTAATCTATTGTTTTTATTATTAGCTTTGGGTTATACAGGATGTCATCATCATTCTAATCACATCAACAGTTTTATTCCAAGAAAAAATAACCATTTTCCTTAAGACAGGGGAGGGAAGAATTATGTAAGTTTCTTTGCAGTCTGTTACTCCCCATTTATGAAGAATTGCAGTCTTTGTAGCATTGAGGATGCTTCTTCAGGATATAAAGAAAAACACTCAGAAGTAATGAAATAATTCAGCTAAATTTCTTACATTTGTTTTGGATCTAGTTTGGCTAATAAGGTTGCAAGTTTGGATTGGTAATATTCGGTCTGAAGAAATGTAATCTGAATAGAATACCGTATTTCCAATTGCCTAGAAAAGTTCTATAATACCTGTAATTAAGTGGGTCTAAGCAGGTCTGAAGCAGGTCTGAAGTGGGTCTAAGCAGGTCTGAAGAAATATACCGGTAATCTGAATAGAATATTTCCAATTTCCTAGAAAAGTTCTATAATGCCTGTAATTAAGTGGGTCTAAGCAGACCAAAAGTCTAAAAAGACAGTGTAATTGTCCGTGGAAACCCCTGATCTGACTGGTAAACTTAAACTGGACCAACACCCGTTATTACATTAACGGGTGTTGGTCCCGCCCTTTGTTGCTGAGAAGAAGCTCGAGGGGGCATCCAGAACGCTGGACCCCCCTCGCACCTAAATGCACAGGACACGTGATTGGCCGCCGGCCGGTCACGTGGGCTGTAGTCGCGTCCTCGGTGCCAGCCGGCGGCAGGACCCGCCCACGTGACCGGCCGGCGGCCAATCGCGGGACTCCATTCCCGGCGCTGACTCGTAAGGAAGGTGAGTGTTTTAAGCGTCCTGTGCATTTAGGTGCGAGGGGGCTCCAGCGTTCTGGATGCCCCCTCGAGCTTCTTCTCAGCAACAAAGAGTGGGACCAACACCCGTTAATGTAATAACAGCTGTTGGTCTGGTTTAACTTTGGGGGTCAACAAGGGTCAAGAGTATGTTGATTGGGCTTGGGGAGATTCATAGTGAATTACATTGTGGGGCATCCCCAATCAGCATACCCCTTAGGAAGCATGTAAACCAAATCAGAAGTCTGCAAAAGTTGGTCCTGGCCAGTGTTGTTGTTGCCATCATCATAATCACCGTCATTGCAGTAGGTGCCAACCTCATCCCCTAGCTGTAGCTGTGAAAACATGTCCTCCCTCCTCTTCTCCTGTTTCTCAATTCCTAGTTCCTCACCTTCTTCTACTTCCTCCTGGCGGGGTAGATTCAAGTCAACATAGTGCTTAGTGTGGGAAGGAAAAAACTCTCTCCTTGCCCATCCTATGGTGCTGCTGTAGTCCTATACAGGTATGTGCCATGCTGTGCCTCTACCTAGGCAGCAGGCAGTGCCCCCACCGCATGACTGAGCCCAATATGGGGGAATGAGAGGCCTGTCTTATGGCCTACACCACTAAGGGTGGCCCGTACTCAGCTGCAGAAAACAGGATGGCTGGGATAAAGGTGCCCCCAATGGCCTTGGCACACAGGGCAGTTGTCCTGCTTGCTCTGGTATAAACAGCCCTGCCTTTAGGTCTCCAACAGCTTCATGGTAGTAACGATTTGAAGCTTTTACCATTCCTTGTTACTTCTGTGTGACTGTCTGCCCCAAAGTAAATGAGTATGGTATTGGTAATGCTGCAGTTGTTACATATGCACTAGGCATGTGTATTGCTTGTGGATGAGGTTTAACCATATCTTCCAACTATCTTACAATTGCTGCAACTCCCTAGACACAATGTTGCACTGGACTCCAACTTAAATATCTCCTGCATCCACCGCTTCTTCTAATCTTCCTCCACCAAATTCTAGTTCATGTCTTGATCATATACAGACTAGAAAACTGCAGCACTCTCCTTTGTGGTCCACTAGCAAACAGACTTGCACCCCTCCAATCTATTCTTTGCTTCATGTCTCCTCTCATCTCTTCAGCGCTTCTCCCCTTTTGTCTCAAACCTTTAAGCCTTTTAGAGTACCCTCAACACTTACTTATTCAGACAAGCCTATCATTCAGCCTAAGCATTCACCATTAATGTATAAAAGGATTTTTAATTGCATTTACTTTATGCCATTTGATTTTGTAATGAAAGACAAAGCTCTTGAAATGCCAATAACATGTTGGATGGTGTTTTGTTAGTCTTCAACAGGTGGTGAGGTAGAGAGAGTGGACATTTACAGAAACAGCAAAATTAATATTTGAAAGTGTCAGCTGATTTTGTATTAGTTTTTTCAGATGTTCAGATTCTTAAATTTAGTTGTCCTCTCATTTAGTATAGAACATACTGTTTAAAAGTAAATTTTATATAGGTTATAACAGGTAACAGCACTGGTCATAAAATCTATGCATGATCGCTGAAATATAATAAATGTTTACTTGTCTCATAAGAATTCTTCTAAGATATATGGGCCAGCTTGAAGCCATTATGGTTGTCCTCTCAGATACTGATAAGTGAGACTAGGTCAGTTTGCTGCACAGTTAAGAGCCACAGCAGACCCCCCCCCCAATTTTTCAGATCCACAGGAAAACCATTACATGAATAACATAGTTGGTACATAACAGCTTCATTAAAGGTATCACTCTGGGGAGCAGATCAGTGGGGCTGAGGGACAAGATGCTTGAGGGCAGGGCATGGTACAAGCAAGTACATACAAGGTTACTGTATAAATAATTGAGGAACATCACTCTAAGGGGGCTTACAGAGGCCTGATGCCAGGTAGATCAGAGGTTGCTCAGCCCTTCTCAACACACATCCATCCCATTAGAACTTGCAAATGCATAGACATCAGCATACCTTACCATCCCATCCCATTCTTAAAGGAAGACCCTTAAGGAGGCCCTCTGAGTATAATTCGGTGCTAACAATGTAGTGTTTTGCAAGAAAAACCCACACAAAACCTAATGCCTCTACTTTGGGGTTTGAGTAGTTTTTGGAATAACAGACCCTTGTATGAGCTTTTAACCTGAAAGTTATCATTTTGTATAAAACAATCTCTGCGGGAGGCCTTCTGCCCCAACTCTGGGGTCTGAGACATGTTCTGTATAGGAGGCCATTTTAAAGGTTTTCAGTGTGTATTCTTCAGTTCTAAAGTTGTAATTTTGTGTTGGAGAAACACCTGCAAATAACTTCATCCTAAGGCATCATCGTGTGGTGTAGGAGACCTCTGTAAACTGTCTTCATTGTGTATTCTTCATGAAAAAGCCATGAAAAATATTTCTGCCTCTACTCTCAGGCTTCAATACGACAGTCTGGGCAATTGCAATGAAAAAGCAGCAAGAACCTCACCTGAAGCCAGACCCATGTGCATGTGCTTCATTTTCTGTATTGTAAATACTGTAGAAGATCTCCAAAGAAAGTCTCTGCCTTTCTTGTCCTTTCCATTTCTCCAGAACCAATCTCCAAATGTGGTCACATGGCTGCCCTTCGCCCTCAGTGCTCACAGCATGAGGTAACCCAGCAAACATGCCCACTGTGGAAGTGCTGGGAGCCCTGAGGGACAAATGGCTGCCATGCAACTAAATTAGTCTGTGTCATGGAGCAAAGTCCTGTTACTGCTTCTACTTGGAGGTGAGGGAAATGAAGGAGTGGTGTGCTCCCATCCCAGCCAGAATGGCTAGGCCCAGGGGCCACTCTGATCTGCAGGGAAGCCAGGGATCTGGCCACGAATGCGGGTGGGATCACCAGAAAGGTGAATGTTTGTTGGGGTTATTTCAGGGGGTTCACAAATCAGGGATGCCCCAGGGGTACTTGATAGGCCACCAATGGAGCTGGACCAATTGGTGGTTGTTCCTCTGTAGAGTGATTGTCCAGGATAAAATGAAGAGAAAAGAAAACCTCTATACTTAACTTTTGTTCCCTGCAGATGACTGCTCCTAGTCCGGCCCTCTGGCGCTCACCTGCACCTGCAGATCGAGGCCTGGGGCAAATTTTTAGTGACATCCATGACAGGGTGCTTCCTGTCTGAATGCAATGGCAGGGGGAGAGACCCTGTCAGTAACAGGGATGTGAATTCCGATCAGGCCCAGGTGAAATGGGTTGGCTCGATCTGCCGGACAAGTAAGGCACTAGGGCCAGACATGGAGTGATCATCTGTGAGGGACAAAAAGTGAGAATGGAGTTTTATTCTGGGACATGGTGAGGACACAGCTTTTGGATATTTATTACTTCAGGGCTGATGGGCTATCTATAACAAATTGTGGACACACTTTATATAAATGCGCTATTCAAATCTGGGTATACCCCAGCTTCCCCTCGGGATATAACTAGTTCTAAAGAGTTTTCAGAGGAGATCAGACATGCACAAACATTGCTTTTCCTTCTTTTCTCTTTTTCATTATATACATTTTATTAATTTTATTTATTTTTTATCTTTTTTAGTGACCTTACACTTTTTTGGCTAAGCTATTTTATTTACAGGCCTACATCATTATTAATATTTGGCACAGCCTACCTGCTTACATCTTCTTCACTGACTTCTATTGTCAGAGGTGCATACATTTTTATTACCCATACCTTCTTGGCTCACCTTTATAATTTTTCATGTATATAGTTTTATAAGAATATAATTGAATTTATTGTTTTCTCCTTTTATTACAGCCTTTCACTCATTTAAAACATTTTTCCTGAGGTAAAAAGTTTTATTCTTACTTCCTTGCCATTGAAGTCTGCAATATTATATATTAATATAATATTTAATATTATATTAAACAATGTATTGATTCTTGTATTCTTTGTGTCTTGCAGAATCTGCATACCATTGGTATTAAGCTGCCTTATTTTCTGGGCATTTCCCTATCCCCCCCCCAGCAAATTTTATTTTATTAACATGGGAAAAAAGAGTAATTTGCTTAGAATAGAGCATGTCACAGCAAGTCGACACTAGCTCCAAATTTCTGAACGATACGCCATTCTACGTGTGTACTGCAAACAGCCTTTTGCACCCACCAGTAATGAAATGACTGTGCTGCTTGATGCAGGACATCTAACTTGTACCTGGTCACAAATCTATTCTTCTGGCCTTTTGCAATGACGGCACAGGCTCAGAAGGCAATGTAATCCTTATCTTAACATGCTAACATGCCTCATGTGGGTATTTTTGCTGTTACCAGCTTCCCTGTTCCTGAGAGATGCGTTTCCAGTGCTACCCTGTTATCTGCTTACCTTTTGTGACACAGCTTGAATGTTCACTACACTCTGAGTACACGTCTGATCCATCCTGCAATGACCCTAGCTTCCATTGCTTCTGACACTTCACTTGTGTCCCCGACCTCAGCTTGAGCCTCGACTTCGCACCTTAGCTTGTGTTCCTAATTTCGGCTCTCCTGATTATGGCTTCTGATCATAAGGTACCTCACTGTTGTGACTTACTGTCTCTCGGGGAATGACCCTGGTTGTGCCTGCAGCGCAGTGTGATCCACCTTGTGGTGGGCAACCAGGCCTGCCAGTAAACTCTGTTCCCTGAGAAGAGGTTGTCTGAGTATCTCACACCTGGAACTCCACCTGCTGCTTCCAGGTGGAGTTCCATTCGGTCTTTACCAAAGTGTTGGCCATGTTAAATGCAATCCTGAGATGCAATTGGGTTCAGGTGACCCCGACCTGGATGATCTCCTAGTTCAGAGGAGATCCAGGCAATAGTCTTCCAAAAGGGTCTCACTTGTTATTAACCCTTAAAAATTTTGGATGATTATTGAATCTCCAGAAATCAGTACTTATTCCATGCACCAGAATAATGCACTAACAGAATCTTACCCCCAGAAAATGTTTGCAGGTGCTAGATATCAGTGTTTCAGTAATGGACGCTGTTCCAAATGCCCAGGTTCAGACCAAGCCATTACAATTAGGACAAATCCCAGAAATATCAAGACAACCTCAGTCTTATTCCGAACATTCTAAATTTTTAAATGGCAAGCTGGCTACAGCCCCTATTTCTATCGGGAAAATCCTTCCTTCCTATTCAGTGGCTGATCTTAGCCATGGATGCCAGCTTGAAGGGATGAGTGAAGTTCTGGAAAAAAAATCATTTAATCATTTAAAGGAAAACAATCATGCAAGGAATCAAGGGTGTCTATTAATGTTCTAGAACTGAAGGCACATTCTAACAGGACTCTGTCAGGTCACCCTGTGCATATACAGTTAGACAATGCCATACCCGTGATGTACATTAATCATCAGGGGAGACCAAACACTCAACAGCTATAAATGTAGCAGACCTAATTCCCTGATGGGCAATATTACATGTTCCTACAATTTCAGCTCTCCATATCTTGGACATAGAAAATTCCACAGAAGATTTTCTGAATCACCAAGATGTGAATCTGGGAGCATATGTGCTAAACCAGGAAATATTAAATCCGATCATTGGGGCACTCCAGACGTGGATTAATTTGCATCAAGATCCAAAAGAAGGGTCGACAACTTTGTGGTCAGAATGAATAATCCTCTTCCATTCCATATTGACCGTGTGGCCTTAGTTCAGCATAGCTTCTGCGTTTCCCCCCTCTATCTCTGATGGATTGTGTTTTACGTCAGGTCAAAATGTTCCTCAATGGCCAAGCAGGACGAGGTATGCAGATCTAGTAAATTTTAGACACTCCTTTTCATCTTCCCCTTTATCCAGACCTTCTGTCTGATGAGCCAATGTGTTACCACAAGCTGAAGTCTCTATTCTTAATGGCATGGCTACTAAAAGGTCGATCCTAGAACAACAGTGATTTTCAAAGTCTGTCATTTGCATCTTATTTATGGTATGTAAATCCTCCTCTACTAAGGTCTACTATAGATATTGGAAATCTTTCCTAAGATCCAGGGCGGGGGAAGGGGATACAGGGATTTGGTCCACTTTAAGTTGGGCTGTATTTAGAGAAACCTGTCAGCTCCAAACATGATCAGTTATCGCAGTTTTACAGGATTTGTTTGACTGAAATATAACACTTCCCTCCAGTTAACCATGATTGCCATATTTTATTAAAAATAAACACACCAACCCGTTATGTGGGGATCATGGGTAAACAATTAGTCACCCTGCTACAGTGACTAAAATTATGAAGCCCCTTCCCTTTTACAATGTTAATGTTAATTAGAGGTTGCTTCAAACTTATGTGCCAAAGCTTATGGCAGCTTAAGGAAGATAGATGTAGCAGGAAGCTGCTGAGAGCAATGATCTTTAGTCTTTGCCAGCATAACCCAATATGATACTAACCTGGGGCACAGGTCAGTATAAACAATGCCCAAACCATAGTGCATGCCTAGCAGCTATGGCAATGGCTCCAATGTGTGTGGTAGACCACAAATGCTCAAGTGGGTGTTTGTGACTTTTGACTTCTGCTTTCCTTTGGTTACTTCTTATTTAACACTACTCTTTGTTGCAGTACGCTTGCCAATGGACTACAATTAAGAACTATCTGCTTTCAGTTTCTACTTCTACTTCTACTTGGAGTCTTGCATTGCCACTGCTTTCCTCAGGCATCAGCTCTCCAGTTACATGACCCCAGTCCATCCCCACATTCAGGGGGTAGAAGAAAACAGGGTTTTTTTTGGACTGCAGGCCTGTGAGTTCTTTGTGTTTCTACTGGTGCATCAGAACTAGTTCTACTGCAATCAGGGTTTGACCACTGCTGTTCGTGTGACATCCAGCTAGATAAGAGCCCTTGAATACTAAAGAAAGTACATCACAGTCCATGAATCAAAGACATGTTGCCAGTTAAATCCAGGTAATGGTTGACAGCTTTTGGCCCTGAAGGAATATATAACCTACTGGCCTTGAACAGTAAGGGAAATCTATGTAATCTTAGTTGTCTGCCGTCCTGTCATTGACTACAGTCTGCCACTAATATCTATGGTTTCCTCAAGCCAGAACTATATATACCCAACGCCTGCCAACCCACTCTGAAAGAAACATGCGATGAATGACAGTAAATTGCTACATTGCCTCTTTTTTTAAGTTGTGGCGTGGGGAGTTGAGGATTTTTTAATTCAGTTGATCCAGCATCCGGTGTATGAACAGATCACTCTTCTGGTAAAACACAGGCCCAGGCAAATGTCCCCCTGCCTGTGCCTCTCAGATTTGACTTTCATCTTGCCTCTTGCTTATAGAAAAAGTGATTCAGCGCTCATTATTGCCTCTTTAGGGGCCATATTTAGAAAATATTTACCATGCTTAGAAAGAAAGGTTTTGTAACATCCATGTATTACTATGCTATGAGGAGGGTAGCAATCAAATGAATAGATTAATCATGTTACTGTAAACACAGAAATATATAAGACCAACTTACATATTCCATGCAGAATGCGGATACATAAATAGTGCAAATTGCTTAGTAAAACTGTTATTCCAACACTAACAGTAATCCTTTACCTAACTATACACATGGGGAGTAGGAATTACATATTTATCACACTGACAAATGTGCTTTTAAGTGCTTCGCTTACAATACTTTGTTTTTGTTCTCTGAGCAATCACAAAAAGCACCGAAAACAGAACATTTAAAACAGAGCAAGGACTTAATTGTTAAACCAATGAAAGAAAGATTACGTGAATTACTTTACCCAAATCAAAGCAAACTTGAGGGAAAAATAACGTACACCGCTTAGTAAATATAACATCTACATCCTGTGTCTGCCTGGATAGAAACAATTATGATTTTAAATATATTTTTATACCAAATGGTGCAAAACAGCAAAAAGTTATTGTTTGCTTAAGTGTGTGCAGTATATTCTGGTCCCCTGTTCAAAAATTGGAAATAGGTGAATGCTGAAGGCAGATGCTCTCCGAGGAGAGGTAAAGTCCAAATTAGAGATAGCATCAATGACTAAGTCCCTATCATACTGCTACTGCTACTGTGCTGGATCATTTAATCATGATGCTACTTGGATTAGCAATTACACTAGATAAAATTAAAAAAAAAGAGTTAAAAGAGAAAATAACAAAAATCGGATTTTATATAAACCTTAAAAACATCAAAATATTTCTATAAACCTTTAAAAAAAACTTCACAAAACTTCTCAGAAACAGGTATGCCCTTAAAACGTACATATATAAATGCAATCTGGTATATACCCACCAGTATTTCCCATTGACTTCTATTTTTAAAAATACATTTAACCCTCTGCACACTCATACTATTGAAAAAGTTAAAACAAATAGGTTCGTAAGAACCTGGTGTATACGACCCTACCTATACTTCAAATGAAGTTATATATATAAAAAAAAATAAAAAAATGGAGGGAAGAGGTCATCCGGACAATGCAATCCCAGGTGGTCTCTGTGGTTTGGCTGGTATGGTACTGGGCTCAGTGCATAGTATATGCAACAAGGAAGAAAAGTGGGGTTATTGGGTACCCCTATTAGTAAACACCAGAGCTCCGGTTCACCAAACCCCGCCGTACAGGAAACTTGGTACACATGAGTATACTAAAAACATTGTATTTTATTTGTACAAAACATAGGTTAAAAACCGTACCTCAATGCACTGAAATACATATAAATAGACATAACATAGTAAATAGTACTTGAATTCCAAATCACCATATTCCAGGATTACATACCCTACAAGTTACAATCATGATGATACAATATCACAATTAAATCCTTTTGGCAGTGTATTCCAACATTCTTGTAGCAATTCAGGGCGGACTAGTTTCGCCTGCACACCAGGCTTCTTCAGCGCCCATCGACTCACTTTACTATATTACTTATTGTTTGTTTCTGACATAACAGTGTATATCGTTTGACACAACTATAAATCTCTAATTATAGAGTACCTGCTCTGTAATTGCACATAGAAATCCTGGCTTGGAGGGCCCATTGAAAATTCTCAAAAAAATGCACACAGTTACCCAATGGCTGGGACGTTCACAGAACGAGAACACATCATACCACGGTAGCCAATCTAGGAATAGTTAAGTATGAAACATTTTAAGGCTGACATTTAGTGCATCAGAAAAGACCAGAAGGCAAAACGTTGGAGCATTCTGTGGTACCAAGAAAAGAGGCACATTTTTTTTAAGTGCCTATTTATATATAATATATTGATCCCCATGGTGTTGTTATGTTATAATTATATTTTAAATTATTGCTATTATTGTTGTTTAAAGTATTGTTCTATTGTAATTATAATTTAAATTAATCCAGACTAAATGTACTGGATAAATTAAAAGATCAATAAACAAACTAGTAAAAGCCTATACCATATACTAATGGGAGAAAAGCAAGAGTACCTTATGTTTCTATATAGGGTTGTGTTCAGGCATGTGTGGGGGCAGGAACAGCTTAACATCCCCTTAGAGGTGTCGGTAAGCTGACCAACACAGCGTCGCCAGACAAAGGGCGCCTTCACACGGGTGGCCGGGTTGCAGCGTGCGCGTCAAATCCCCGCCCCATCGCCGGCCCCGCCACTATAAAGGTGGCGGTTTCCGGCGGAGCAGGGACAGCGCGTCGCGCCGGAAGCATGAGGCTGGCGGGCCGAGCGTGAGGGGCCGGTCCCCGACATAGAGCACGCCCCTCCCCCCCAGACATGGAGGGAGGAGAGAAACAAGGCATCAAGCACCGGCCCCACACAACACTGCCCCACCCTCCGTCATGCTAATACCGGCACCACTCATTGCCAGTTACAGCATCACACAAGACAGGACACGTCTAACCTACACTCTGCCCCTATTGGCTGTATCCATCTAAATTTATCTACTAATCAATTACTGTCGCAAAACATTAATGTTAACTTATATTATGCCTATCCATTGAGCTGAATTATGTGAATTTGGTTCATTATGTTAAATAAATAAAATGAATTGTTAGGGCGAGCGCTGCACGCCCGTCTCACAGAAAGTCACTTACCTCCATGGCTGCATGCAGCCGTCATCCATCTTGCAGCACTTCCCTCATGGTTGCATCCAGCTGCCGCCCTTCCCCCAATGCTTCCTCCTCACATGCTCGGGTGCGCACACGTCCACTAGAGGGCGAGCACACTGGATTCCTGAGATTTAAAGGGCCTGTACAGCACTGATTGGTGTTTGGTCATCCAATCCTGCATCCTCTTCCCCTATTTAAAGAGGCACTTCCTTCCTTCAGTGCCGGATCTTGGTCTCTCCATGCCTGTTGAAAGTCAGACATTCTTGGATTGCTCACCCGTGTACCGACCTCTGCCTGTCCCCGACTCTGAACCTTTGCTGCCTGCCCCAACCTCGGCTACTCACCTTTACCGCGAACCTGTGCTGCCAGCCCTGACCTCTGCCTGTACTTACTACGCCTTTTGCCTGCCACTTGTGTACCTCGCTGAACCTCGGCTGACTGTGGGACTGGGCCGCTGTTGGGGGGTAGCGACCTGGGGGTCACTCGCCGCACAAGACCAACCTGCCTTGCGGTGGGCTCTGGTGAATACCGGTGGCCCCTTAGACTCCGCTCCCCTGACACGGTACCCGCCATCGGTCCCACAGTTAAAGCGGATCCACACCCGAGTCCGCTCCACCTGGTCCGTGACATGAATTATAAGGATAAGTAAATAATTAACATTCCAATAATACAGATAAATGAATTAATTAAATAAACAGGATTTAAACTACAAAAGAATTATATTTATGGGATCATTAACTAGTTAAATTAATTTAAATAATTAATCAATTAAATTAGTTGAATTAATTAAAAAAAAATAATTACAAATATATTACATTCACTTACTTAGGAAGCATTACATTGGATCCAATCGAGTACAGCTAAATCAAATTAACTATATTGAACCAATTTGAGTCAAATCATTGGGATTTAATTAAATAATTATTTTTTGTTTTCTTAAAAAAAAAATTTTGTTGAGTGTCCGGTATGGACATATTAATTTGGGGATGGTTGATTCAATATAGTTAATTTGATTTAGCTGTACTCGATTGGATCCAATGTAATGCTTAAGTGAATGTAATATATTTGTAATTATTTTTTTTTTAATTAATTCAACTAATTAATTGATTACTTATTTAAATTAATTTAACTAGTTAATAATCCCATAAATATAATTCTTTTGTAGTTTATTTAAATCCTGTTTATTTAATTAATTAATTTATCTGTATTATTGGAATGTTAATTATTATATATAAATTATATTATATATAAATAGGCACTTAAAAAGATTGTGCCTCACCACAGAATGCAACCGTGTGCATTTTTTTTGAGAATTTTCAATGGGCCCTCCAAGCCAGGATTCCTATGTGCAATTACAGAGCAGGTACTCTATAATTAGAGATTTATAGTTGTGTCAAACGATATACACTGTTATGTCATTTAGCTTATGTGTTTTTGTTTTTCCTTTTTGTCCTGTGTTTATATTTCCGTGCAAAAGAAACAAACAATAAGTAATATAGTAGAGTGAGTAGATGGGCTCTGAAGAAGCTGGGGGTGCAGGCGAAACTAGTCCACCCTGAATTGCTACAAGAATGTTGGAATACACTGCCAAAAGCATTTAATTGTGATATTGTATCATCATGATTGTAACTTGTAGGGTATGTAATCCTGGAATATGGTGATTTGGAATTCGAGTACTATTTACTATGTTATGTCTATTTATATGTATTTCAGTGCATTGAGGTACGGTTTTTAACCTATGTTTTGTACAAATAAAATACAATGTTTTTAGTATACTCATGTGTACCAAGTTTCCTGTACAGCGGGGTTTGGTGAACCGGAGCTCTGGTGTTTACTAATAGGGGTACCCAATAACCCCACTTTTCTTCCTTGTTGCATATTGAAAAATTTAGCTAACACTTGCTAAAAGCATGGACTGTAGCTCTGTGCAGGCAAGTAAAGCATTTTTCATTGTGTGCAAGTGACTAAAAGCGGACCAACAGTCGAAAATGAATTAAGTCAGACCAATACAACAAACAGTCCTCATATGCATCCCTCCCCAGGGCAATTTTTATTGCTGCATATAAAAAATAATGTACCTTTTTTAATATCTACTGGGATAAATTTTAAAAGCCAGATGGCCCCCTCATTGGCTTGCAGGCCACCTGCAAACAGGAAGTCATACTGGCCTTCCTGTTACTGTGCATTTCAGTTATGTCAGTTGGGAGAGGAAGCTCCAAAATGGCCATATAGTCTGTCACTCCATTTTAAGGAATTCCATCAGAGTAGCCCAGTGGGCTTGAGGTTCTTTGGAATTGGTCGTTTAGAAACACATTGGAGGGGAAAGGAAAGTCCAAATGGATATTTGATCTAGAAACTATGGTCCCAAGGGGTTTGAATATTGATTTTGATATCAATTGTTTCACATGAATACCCTGGTAGAGATATCATACAAACACTTTTTATGCTTAATATTTTTGAATATTAATATAATTTTTTTTTTTTTAATAAAAATACTCCTATGCTGTTTGTGATATATTTGTGTAACTGTAGAGCTGCTATATATAGTTTCTAAATTGGATTGATTCCTTCTTACTATTAGCTTTCCAATGGTTAAGCTGCAATCTAAATTATGAAGTAAATTGCTAGGATATATATATATATATATATATATATATATATATATATATATATATATATATATATCTTATTTAGTGATACTGTATATAATTTTATGATTGATTGCAAATAAAATGCTTTTAAAATGTAACTTGTTGTATAACAGAAGAAGAAACAGCATTTTATAAACATATAAACATATATCTGTGGAAAAATGTGCCCTTTTATATGTTTTTATCTAGTTGCCTTGGAAAGTATTTGGGCAACAAAGGGTTAAATTCCTCTGCCATGGGTGTATAACAAGAGTGTACTGTCAGATCTCCTATACCTGAGTTCAAGTCTTACGGACGAAACGCGTAGAGAGGAGTCTGCAGTGCTGTAGTTAGGACACTAGCGAAAGTGAAAGCGAAGAAGGAAACAGTGAGGCTAGCGGCTGGAGCTTCACTGCGTATCTGAGCCCCTTTGTTTTATTGTTTTATCCCTGTCGTTTTTCGGGTGAATTGGAGAGTGAGTCCTGCCTAAATGTGACACCAGATACCAGTTCTTTTCCAGGCTATGGTAAAAATTTGGGATTACAGTGACAGATTTGGTGAGTGTATATTTAAAAACGTACTGCACCATGTGGTTTGTATTTTATCTAGTATATTATCTGGGATGAGAGTACCTGTGAAATGATAAGGAGAACATTTTTGGATATTCCAATAAACTGAGGTGAATGATTATACTCAGGAGAAGTCCATTCAAGTAATGATTTACGGTGATTGGCGAATTTAAAGAGATAATCTTGTATGCATTTTTATATATACGGTGGAGGATTCACTTTAGATCTGCATGAAAACATGATTGGTTGAACAATATAGTTGTGCTGACTGAGCTTATATGGAACACTGAGCTTATATGGGATGGTTGTAAAAGTTATATTTGTCAATACTGGGGCTGATGGACACAGCCTATACTACCCATGCATTGGTTTAAGTTTTAAAGTGTTAAATAGCAGTAAATTGTATTAGAGTTTTCTATGATATTGCCAATCCAGCTCAGGCATATTTAGAATTTATCCTATGGTGGAATGTTAAAAAGAAGAAAAGCAGCTATTGCAATTGCGTAAATCTATTCCTGCAAACCTGCTGAAGTTAACTTTTTATTTGTTTATTAATTTTCACAGTTTCAATAAAAATGAAAACAAATCATGGTCCCTCTCTTTACATTACCAGGCTAGTGCACTAGTCTGGTCCTGGAAACTCACTAGCCCCTTGAGCCTTTGGCCCAGGTTTGGTGCTCTGCCTGGGGTGTCGGCAGTTTTAAATTAAAACAGTCATAAAAAATCTAAAGTTTATTCCCCATGTATTTTACACTGATAACCTGGCTTTTTGGGTAAAAAACCACAAGGGAATGTGCTGAGAATTTTTTACACCATTCAAAAGCGTAGTAAAAAATCATCAAAATATTGCTGAAACATTTTAATTTTTTACAATTGTAAATTTCAGTTGTTTTTTTCACTTCATAACAGAAGACAAGTGAAATTTTTTTTTTAGAAAATAAAGCATGTTTTTTTCTTTGTTGAATCACAAGAATTTGAAAACGCTAAAACTGTAGTATTTTTCTTTTAATTTAATCGATTTGACTGAATTTTCAAATGGAAGGAAAAAAGGTTGGGGAGGGTACAAAAGAGAAATATTGGTATAGGGTGGGGGTACAGTACAATATTATTGACAATTCTCGTGTCCATTTATCACAAACAAATGGTGGCATATGGGTAATAAGCACAGGTATTGTATTAAGGGTATAGGCAGGCAACACAGCAGCCTTTGGGTCATCCCCAAGAACAAATGAAGCAGCGATCAATGGCCAGTGACAATAACAGTGTCTATATTCTCCTGGCTAGTCCATGCGAACAGCAAGAGGGTGGAAAAAGCGCCTATGATACATTGTTGTCTGAGGAGCATTGTCCCCTCAACCGCTGTTAAGGATGACCCTAAGAATTTAGCATGATCTTCAAAGAGCATAACCAAGATTGTGTACCAAGCACTATTCCCTTCATTTGAGACTTTATTGTCGTTGATGGGTTAAATTTCAGGGAAGAAGTAAGGTTTGTGTGCTAGGTGGAGGAGGAGGGGGCTAAAGACTTGGAAATCAGAAAGGGAGTGGTAGAGGGAAGAAAGGAAATAGAGAGAGAAGGGTTCAGCACGTGAGAAGATTTATAGGAAAGTTGTGAGAGGGGGGACCTGGTCTGTTGGGAAGATGCTCCTAATGAACTATGGCAAAGCTGGGTTTCAGATAGTAAGATTAGTCACTGATAATTAGATTGGGGTTAATTAGAGTTAATTAAAGCGGGAGGTGGGAGTCTCGAAAGTCCATCCATTCAGCCCAGGTCAGGTAGAACTGTGTGGGAGTTCCTTTCATCTCAGACACCATCCTCCATGTGGCGGATAAATTCTACTTCTTGAACCCACTCCGTCCTGGTGGGCGCATTTTGAGTGTTCCAGTGTCTGCGGATGATAATCATCATGGCTGTGATGAGGTGCCTCAAGATGCCTTTTTTAATGCAGGAAATTGGGCCCGGGAACGAGAAAGAAGGGAAACTTGTGGGGAATTAACTAATTTGGTAACTGTGATCTGCTTGTATATAGAGAAACAGAGGTCTCAAATTCCTTTGACTCTTTAGCACCTCCACCACTTGTCAGACTTTGATGTATGCAGACCATGCACAGCCGAAGGAGAACGAGTGATTCTGCACGCCACTTGCAAGTGAGGCTAGGATTCGTTGGGGATCTGTAGCTGCAGCGCTCATGGGCTCGAGTAGAGGTGAGTAAGCTCTGCGACCTGGGGGTTTCACACAGCAGGGCACCCCAAACACGGGTGCCCCAGGGAGAAGGACCAAAACCTGGGATAGTGAAATCCTTAGGTTTTGGTCCACTTTAAATAGAGATCCCAGAGTTGCCATTTTTCTATCACATTCAGCATCTAGTATACCTGTTTTTAAAGCAGATCTCCAATTAACAAATCAAAGTTGCTCCCCTAAACCCCCCTCTCACAATCAGTGATGTAAGCGATTTAAGAGGCCTTATCCCTTTGCAGATGCTGCAGAATAACATAGACTCCAGAACTGCATGGGAGCAGCCATCTTGCCACAATTCTGACAGCCCTGCTAACTGAAAAAACGATCCAAAATCTTGCTGTAACAATGCTATAGCTTAGCCAGAAGTAACAAAATCACTCAGCCCTGCTCAGAAAGCTCTTAAAACATTGTGACAACACTGTAAACAACTGTTGCAATGCTTTGGGGCAGCTGATGCCATTGCCTTACATTGATACATAGTTATACTCACCCCTCTGACAGCTGTTGATTTTGGGATGAATTACAACATGCACAACTTTTCCCTTGCCTGCTTTCTCCATGTGTGCGGCCAGAAGAGAAAACTGCAGCGAACTGAGCTAAACTTACAGCAGTGAACACAGACTTACACCATGTATTTTGCTGTGTTTGCACCGCAATTTGCTAGCGAAAGTCAATTGTATTTACATTGAAAAGTCATTTGGAGAATGCCGACGATATGCTGGCGAACTGCTGTGGTAGATTTCTTTTAGAAAAAAAACATGAAATCTTGCTGAAAACACACTTTTATAGCATATGTCAGCATTGGGGGGGGGTCTCAGAATATATGTGGGTGTCTTTGAAGTGTCTGGATTGTTTGAAAAGCTTACGAAAAACAGTTTAGATAAAAATATAAAAGTTATATAGAAACATTATCATTAGTTGTTTTTCCCATACTGGGTAACTTTCTTTCTCATGTTCATGCGCATAAAATAGATCAAAGATGCTAAAAAGAACTAAAGACAGAATCTCTTCAAAATAACATTGATCCCTATGGGATTCACTGCTGAATCGTTGCGTACATGACCCCTTTAGTGTGTGAGTGTAACATGTCAGACATGCTGATACCATTTCTGAGGCAAATCTCTCTGTTTGATGTGGGCTGCTTAAAATACATTTTCAGGCAGAAAAAAAACTATACTCATCCTTTCTCCCACGCTCTAGAGGGGGTTGTTGTAGCTCACTGTGCACCTTGCCAGGTCAGAGGGAGTCAGGAAGAGACTCACGATAAGAGAGCGGGGGTGAAAACCTGGATCCAGCCTTACAGGTATCGCTGCAGCCCCGCAGCCTGAAAATGTGCTTTAAAGCTAAACTCCAAGCTGCTGACAGCCTGCCTTGTGCTGAAAAACAATATCACACAGGCACACCGCAGCCATACTGATCTTTACATCAATGCAGCTAGATTTTATCTCCTCTTAAAATTTTGTGTGAAAACAGATGCAATGCTCTCTGGCTGGTTGGGCTGATAATAAGGATTCCAGCATGTCCCGTATGCCTCTCCTCCATTTCCTGCAGCGCCAGGTAGAAGCCATAGCAGGGCTCCAAATGTTGCTCCCCTTTCAGTTCCACTCCTCCGGGCTCATTCAAAAAAAGTGGTCTATGAATCTCACATTTTTTTCAATTTAGCCCCATATTTTGCAATTCAGACCCATATTTAGCTGCGACATTGAAAAAAATTGCGCACAGCTAAATACATAGCTGAATTGCACAAGGGAAAAAAATCAAAAGAAAACGTTTTTTGTCCATTGGAGCTCTCAATGTAAGTGAGCATGGCAAACCCTATTGGGGTTACTGACCACAGTAGAACTTGCTCATGAGTCATAAAGCTGCTTGAGCTTCTGAGCTTTTTGGATGTTTTGAAATGGCTCATTTAAATTGTTCCCATAGGGGATAAGTTGGAAGGAAATTAGTTTGTGAAACGTATTGGTCCCTATTAATGACCAGGGCCGGATTATGAGGGGGTGCAAGGGGCGCGAGCCCTGGGGCCTCCACTACTTGCCCTGCAAAGGGGGCCTCTACCAACCTTTGGGTTATAGTCTGGTCCACGAGACCTTTGGCCAACAACCAAGCTATAGGCGGCAGTAGGGGCGTGCCTAGGCAAGCCTTTGTTTTTGCAAACCTGCAGCCAAAGCCACCACAGGGCAGGACAGAGAGTCTAGAGCAGCAAAGCCGCCTTCAGCAACGCTATAGTGATGGGTGCGTGCAGAGCTGTCACTGCACATAAGCCACCAAGCACAGCCGCTGGCAGCTCAATGCAGGGAACTGTTTTCTGCTGGACCAGTTGGGTGACTACACTACCCCCAGCCCAGAATGGCAAAGCAGGTGTGCCCAGCAGCATGCACCCGCACAAGGGTGGCACAAGGGACTCAATCTGACGTTAAATAAGTAGATGGGTGCCAGACAACCACCAATCAGTTACTTGAAAAAAATAAACTGAATCAGAGGCCTCCACCACACTTAATCCAGCCCTGTTAATGATGATAGATGAAAAATTTATTCAATAATCAATATTAATTACAATCCTATAAATAAATATTCTTTTCACATATATAGATAAAAATGATTTTTAGACTAATTTTACATCAAGTTACACCCCATTATGTTTTAAATTATGAGCACAATATTTTATAAAGCAAATAAACATACACTTTGCCCATTTTAATAAATGGGGCAAATGTAAGGGAGTAATCGGCCTTCATGGCCTTGATTCACAGCCTCTTTTACCTGAACTTTCACATGAAAAAGCATGTGTATGTGTATTTTTTCCGTTGGGTTTTTGTGAGTTTCTCATTGGCTTTTTCCATCGTACTAGTGTTTCCGTTGTGTGTGAAAGTCTTTTCCGTTGTGTGTAATTGCGTTGCATTTTTTTCAACATACATGTGTAAAACTCGTGATGAGTGAGACTTTCACTTGCTTTACAACGGGAAATTTCCGACGGCACTTCCGGGCACTATTTTCTGTTGAGATTGTGCTTTTGTGGTGTGTGAGAAAACAGAATTGAGTTCTTAAGGCACTGGGAGGCTGTCACCTTCTTTTAAACACCCCCCAAAGTAAACATTTTAAATATTTTTGAATAAAATGTGACCTATTTTTCATAAGGTATAATTTTTTGTTACTTTTTTATTTTCTAAAATTACATTTTCAAAAACATTAACCACCCCCCCAAAAAAAATATTAGAAATATTAAAAATAAAAATATTGCTTGAATGTTATCAAATTATCCCCATTTGTTTATTTAAAATGTTGGTCACACTGCTTAGGTGACTCGCCTGGAAGTAGGAATGCTTTTTTTTCTGGGGAGCAGGGGGAAACTTGGGCCTGGTGCAACAGGTCAGGGAATTAGATTTTTTTTAATATTTTTTTTTAACCTAGGTGCAAGAGAAAATACCTAATCCTGTGTTACAAAAGTGTTTGTTTGCAGCCAGGGAAGGTCACACAATGAATTGAGCAAAAGAAAAATTTCATTTTAATTGCCCAACACAATATTTAAACACCAACAAATGAAACGCCATTGAAATGTATGGCAGAGCGACACTGAGCGAAAGGTAATATGTGGCGCTCCTGAACCTGCTGAGCTGCCTGTAGTAATACATGACGCTACATAAAGCTGTTAGAGGCGCTCACCAGATTCGCTTTATTAAATGTGGTTTTACGTACAGCGTCCAGCGTTCACCAGACACTAGGTGCGACTAGGTAGCATTACCTTAGTAATTTTTACATTATATCCATGTGGGCATCCCAAATATTCAACTAGGAAGAAGTTGAGAAGAATGCATGGCAAATATTAAAGTGGTTAAGGTATGCTTTATGGATTAAAAAGAAGAATGCATTAAAATGGTTAAGGTAGGCTTTAGAAGAAGAAGGATGCATGGCATGCATGGCATACTAAGTAGTTTGGAACAGAAGAGACTTGGCATAGCAATAAGTAAGTAATGGGCTAGCAGGACCAGGGTATGTGAAAAAATAGGCTTGCATATGTGTGGAACCCACCGAAAAAGCCAGTGTTTGTGTATAATTCTCACAAAAATGAAAAAGTTTCCAATGGAAACTAGAAGAATCTCACCTGACATTCACACATCTCACCTGACATTCACACAAAATACGTTAAAAAACGCTCTACAAACGCTACGAGTGAGAATTTCACATCAACATACACAAGAGCCCCGTCTGTGAAATTGGCTTTGAGAGAGATTCTCACAGCAGTCTCAATGGCTCTCACATGATCGGGAACAATACGAGATGCTCCCGATGGAGGCTCTGAATCATGTGAAAGCTCCGATACTGAAGAAAGCCATGTGTAATGTTCACACGGAGAGATAAAAACGGGAACGAATGTAGAAGGCTGTGAATCCACCCTCATGTTTCTGGAAATATGGTGTGTACCTAAGCTCTTCAGGCAATGCTCCATAGGCCACCATATTGATTGCAATGCCAAGTGGGTTCATTGCTGTACAAGAGATGGATCCACACTGCTGCACAAGGGCACAGCACACTGGGACACATTTAAAAGCAAAGTGGCAGCATTAGTACAATGATGTTAGATCAGCTTATGTTCCAACATCCTGACCCTTAACCCTGTGTTCCTGACCCAATTATATGATTGGGTCCAGCTACTATTAACCTTCTTTTGCTTTGTCTTCACTTTCTTGACCTCGTACCACTTCCACCATCTAGTATTATCCTATAAAACGTGTGCTGCCTGCCTAGACTCCAGTTTTTCTAAATTTTCACTAATGGCTGTCTGGACTGGGATTTTCACTGATCAACCTCAGTCAACTGGCCTATAGTTCCTGATCTTCCAGGGGCACAACCTGGGTACCTTCTGCTAGAACTCCACCTGAAAGTCACTTCTAAAGGCATTGCTCCAGTAGGACAAGCTGCAAGTGGAAAGAGAATGCTAAGATTTTGTAAATGTTAGGGTAGAGAGCACGCATTATTATTGGTGGGGGGGGGGGGCTTGGGCAATGTGGTTGGGCACAGGGTGGTTAATCTATTCCTTAAGTGGTATGTTAAGGGGACCCTAGAATGATGACGCACCCATTTATGGTATGGAGTCAAATTGGTAGTATAGGAGGGTACCCACAATCGAGGTAGGTCAAATGATGGCCCAGTTTGTCTGTATGGGCCTCAGAAATTACTGATGGTGGCCCTGGCCCTAATGTACAGCCTTTTGCCATGAAGGACTTCATACTTTATACTTCAAAGCTGGAAAGTTCGCTTTGTCTATTGAACTATGTTGTACAAATTATATTGCAATTTTATTAAGAACATTTGCAGACAATTTCCCGTTTTGCTTTAATGACAAAATAAAGGTTAAAATAAATCTAAAGTCCAATTAGATAAAATGCAGGGTTCGTACAACTGTTCAAAGAAACCTATATATAAACATCAAACAGTGAGCTTCCATGAAGAAATTAGGGATCACATATTTTCCAGCAGAGAACAACCAGACAAGTATATGAATGACTGGCTGCACGCTTCACTCATCCACGTGATTACAGTGATCTCTGGAAGCTGAAATTCCTTATTTATTGCAACAATAAATTTCAAGTTGCTGTCTACTAAATGATGCATTGATAACAAATTCAGTAAGAACAAAGTAAGGACCAGCAAATGGGGCCATTGTTTGCTTTGAGAAAGGTCATCCTCAACCTTCTGCAGCTCAGAAGCTTATTTGTATACATGTTTTCAGATCCATTTTGCTATTGATTAAGGTCCTTTTACATGCTTCTACTGTACCTCTGTCTGTGCAATGCAGATACACAGGGAAGCTATCAGGACAGGAGAGCCAAGACTACAGTACGGGGCCCAAGAGGCCCATCTGTGAAGAGGGGGCCCTGGTCAGGTGGCCCAAATGGCCACCCTGACCTGAGACTTGCAGGCTAACTATTGCTGCTGGCGTTGATGATAGATGTGAGTGTCTGCCCCCCTCCCCCAAGCTATTTTGCCTTGGGACCCAATTCAAACCAAGGGCCAAGCCATCACACATAGGTTAGGGAAGGGGCCAGATTCTATAGAGCTTATATTGTGCCTGGGCCCCTAATAACCTATAATGGGAGGTCTGGGCCCCTAGTCTGATTTTCAGTTTCCCTTATGGTCTGTATAATAAGGTAGGCCTGCCTGCCTTTGGGGGTAGAGGTCCAGTTCAAACTAAGGCCCCAACCATCACATACAGGTTATTGAAGGGCCTGGTTTCTTTACAGCCTTTATTGTATCTGGGCCACCATAACATATAATGCAATGGCTGGGCCCCTAGCCCCTGAAGTTTTTGCTTCCTATGTGGCCTACATTTTGAGTTGAGCCTGGTTGCCTTAGGGCTAGAGGCTTAGTTTAAATTAGGGGCCAAGCCATCACACGTTGCTTATGAGGGGGACCCAGACATTGCTGATGTATGGGGCCCAAAAATTCCAGATAGTGGCTCTGCAGATACACACAGGGATATCAGAGAATGTATCACCCCCCAGGGAAATAGTTTACACCAGACTTAACATACGGGTAGTTCCGGGCAGAGGTGGTGTCCAGATCTAAAGGTGCCTCTAATGTTACAATAAATGTACACAATTAAAGCATTAACTCATAAGTGTAAGGGAAGCCTCTTTAAAGTGGACCAACACACTCCCCTGATCGGCCAGGGAATCTATAAGATTCCCGGACCGATCAGCTCCCTGACTGCTGTGTGAAACCCCCCCAGATCCCCGAAAATCCTACCTGATCCTTGTTCCAGGGGCGCATGCGCGGACCGCCACCTCCCGCGCGTCCCTCTAGCAGGGTGCGCACCCACGCAGGCTGTTTGTGAATGGCCGGCGCGGGCGCGCTCCCTGTAAGAGGGACGCGCGGGAGGCGGCGGCGGCCCACGCTCAGCTTGTCCGGCGCTGCCTCTCCTTGTCCATCGGCGGCAATTGGACGAGCGAGTCACGTGGGAGCGGGGTCAGGTGAGTTTTTGGGGCTTTCTGGGGGGTTTCACACAGCCGGGCACCCACGATCGGGGCGCCCCGCGGAAGTGGACCAATACCCAGGATAGTCAAAATCCTGGTGTTGGTCCACTTTAAGGAAAATAGTTTAATCTTAGGTTTTTTTTTCTTCTACAATGGTAAATAGCTTTTACAGAAACAATTTTTGTTGGATCTGCCAATGTCTCATAACCAGGACACTGGCTCAAATTTCAGCATATACCAAAGATGTCAGAGGCAAGAGGGGCATCGTCTATTTATTTAGACATGCTTTGTGCCAAAAACATATTTTAGAATGGAAAAGGAGATCATCAAATGCATTTATCATCATTCTGGTTGATTTCAGAACTCGCCTCAACGAAGAAGTGCCCAGATACATCCAACATGCACCGGGCCAGCAAAACTTTGGGGCACAGCTACACTACAGTGGATAAACCATTTAAAGCAATTCCCTTTGCTGCTCTGGGTCACTATTACCTCTACTAGCTTCATTTCCTACCTCTCAACAAACAGAGGTTCAAACAATCAAAACCTCAAATAAATAAGTGGCTGCAGGACTGTTTAAAAAGCCACTAACTGGGAAGTATTTAAATCTCCTAATCTAGGTGAATGGACGGACTCAGTCCTTTCATACTTCAAATTCTGTGAAGACATGATTTTCATGGTCAAAACAGTTTGGTCAGTTCAACAAGCCATGGTTCACTAAAGAGCTCAGACTGCTACAGAAGAGGAAGGAAGAAGCTTAGCACACTGGGGAAATTCTACTGTTCAGGAAATGGCAAAGTAGACCTATGCTACCAAACTGGATCAAACTTCTCCTCAGGAAACACAAGAGCAGTCTGGAATGGTCTACAGAACATGACCAAATACAAAGGCGCTTCCCTGTTTCCCACTGCCAGCCCCCAACTGGATGAGGAACTTAATGATTTCTACTGTAGATTTGAGGAGGTCAGCCCTCAATCAGAGTACAAAGCAATTGTCCCCACCAGATTCCATCAGTAAGTACCTCCCAACATTCAATTATGTATTTGCTAATTGCCCAGAACTCTCCTCTACCATCTACCAAAAGAAGTAAAGGACATCTCCAATATTTTCAATTCACTAAACACATGAAAGATACAGGATGGAGTATTGCCCCACTGCCTCAAGGACTGCTGCAACCAATGTCTCCCTGGTTTTCACACATATCTTCAAGCACTCCTTGATGATTGGATCAGCCCCTCCTTGCATAGAACCTCCACTTTTATCCCAGTGTAAAAAACAACCTAATTTAAAGTCCTGAACAGCTACAGACCAGTAATCATCACAAAGTCGCTTAAGCGGTTGGTATCTCAGCACCTAGCAAAGTTAATTATCTGCAAATTAGATCCCCTCCAATTTGCATACAGAGCCAACCAATCCTCGGAACATGTAGTGAACATTGCATTTTGTGCTGGAACACCTAGACAAACAAGCCAGCTACACCAGGCTCCTCTTCATAGATTTCAGCACAACATTTTATACTATCAGGACAGAATTACACAACCAACCCTTTGTAACCCTTGAAAAGTATACATTTGTAAATAAAGCATGTAAAAAAGAAATAAGGTTGGCAAAAGCACAAAATGAAAGAGATGTGGCCAAAGAAAGAAAACTAAATCAGAACAGGTAGGTTTCCTAATTAATGATAATGGGAAAATGGTCACTGGGGATAAGGAGAAGGCGGAGCTGTTAAATGGATTCTTTAGCTCTGTGTACAGGAGAGAGGAGAAAGGAGCCAGTAGAGGAGATGCCACTGATAGAAATAGCCCAAGTATAATACTCAACAAGCTGAACATGGATATCATCCAAGAATGACTAAATACTTTAAATGTGAAAAAGACTGCAGGACCAGATGGTCTGCACCCAAGAATTATAACAAAGAACTCAGCTCAGTTATCTTATCACCCCTGTTCTTGGTCTTTAAAGGTTGATCTTTAAAGTTTTACTAACAACTGGTATAGTCCCGAAGTGTTGGTGCAAGACAAATGTGGTGCTCATTTTCAAAAAAGGCTCTAGGTCTTCTCCGGGCAATTAAATACCTGTAATACCTGCAATACCTCGAAGGCTATTAAAGTGGACCAACACCCAGGATTTTCACTATTCTGGGTGTTGGTCCACTTCCGCGGGGCACCCCGCGCGGGAGGCGGCGGCGGCTTATAGTCGCCTAAAAGGTAAGATTTTAGGGGCTTTCTGGGGGGTTTCACCCCGCGGAACATTCCGTTTTCGGATGCCCCGCGGGGAGGGAGCTGATCGGCCCAGGAATCTTATAGATTCCCGGGCCGATCGGGGTGGGTGTTGGTCCACTTTAAGGGACTACATACACGAATATGTGACAATACATAATATTATAAGTGAAAACCAGAACGTTTTTACTAAGGACAGAAGCTGCCAGACTAACCTGACTGGCTTCTATGAGGAGGTGAGTAGAAGCATAGACGAGGGGCAGCTATAGATATCGTTTTTCTGGATTTTGCAAATGCATTTGATACTGCCCCCCATAGATGAAATTAAGGTCTTCAGTATTAGAAAATACAGAAGATGGAATTAAATTCACTGTCTCTATTTTTGCAGATGACTCAAAGATATGTAGCACAGTGCAGTCTATTGAAGATGTTCACAAGCTTCAAGCTGGCCTGGACACTTTGAGTGTCTGGGCATCCACTTGGCAAATGAAGTTCAATGTGGAGAAAAGTCATGCACTTGGGGTCTAATAACCTGAAGGCCACATATTGCCTCGGGGGAGTAAAACTGGGAGAATCACTTGCTGGGGGTACTGGTAGACCACAGGCTAAATAACAGCATGCAATGTCAAGCAGCTGCTTCCAAGGCCACCAAGATATTATCATACATTAAAAGAGGCATGGAATCACGGGATAGGGATGTAATTTTGCCTCTTTACAAGGCACTGGTGCGCCCTCACCTGGAATATGGCATCCAGTTCTGGGCACCAGTTCATAAAATTGATGCTCTGACTATGGAAAGGGTGCAGAGGAAAGCCACCAAATTAATAAAAGGAATGAAGGATCTTAGTTATGAGTTATGATATTTAAATCTGTTTAGTCTTGAGAGGAGATGACTGAGGGGGGACATAATTAACTTGTATAAATATATAAATGGCCAATACAAAAGATATGGGGAAACACTATTTCAGGTAAAATCCTCTCTAAAGACAAGGGGGTACCTCCTTCGACTGGACTGTAACCAGTCACAAATATAGAGCTACTTGGCATTTCATCCAACATTTGTATACTAATGACTTCACATCTATGGTGGACTCAATCAAAGTCTTGAAATTGGCTGACGATACCATGGTAATAGGGCTGCTCAGCAATAGGGATCCCCCAGCCCCACTTTTTAAGCTGCCTAGGTGGGGCAGAGATCAGGAAAATCAGGAATACTATATCAAGTCATCATCACCGACAGCTTGTGCTGGAACAAGAAAACCACTGGTCTACCTGCTTAGACAAGAAGGAGCACTGGCCTATCCAAGAATCTGCTAGTGGAATTCTTAAAGTGGACCAATACCCAGGATTTTGACTATCCTGGGTATTGGTCCACTTCCTTGGGGCACCCCGATCGGGGGTGCCCCGGTGCCCAAAACCCCCCCAAACCCCCCGAAAACTCACCTCTCCACGATCCCACGTGACTGCGCTGTCCAATGCCCGCCGACGGACTGACAAGGGATCGCGCCCGCCGCCGCCTCCCGCGCGTCACTCTTGACGTGTGCGCGCCCACGCCGGCCATTCAGAGACGGCCGGCGCGCGCGCACGTCTGGAGGAGCGCGAGTGAGGCGGCGGCGGCGGAAGCAGCGTCTGGAGAGGTAAGGTTTTTCGGGGTGTTTGGGGGGGTTACACCCCGCGGGACATCCCGATCTCGAATGTCCCGCAGTGTGTGAGGTGATCGGCCCGGGAATCTTATAGATTCCCGGGCCGATCACCCCTGGGTGTTGGCCCACTTTAAATGCAACATTTTCCTGCCTGCTATGCTTTTTCTCCACTGCCTGGTACGAAGGAGCCAGTAAAAGTAAACATGCTCAGCTACAAAGGACTATTAGGAATATTAGGAAAAATCAAAGGTGTAATTTCACCCACAACTCCAGTGCTTGTTTGAAAAAATGAGCGATCTACCATGCGATCAGAATCCTCTCTTACCAGAATCAAGATTTAGGGTTGCTTCCCCAACTACCCTTGAACATTGAACCACTTCCTAGGTGGTTGGGTATTCTAGTTTTATCCTTGATAGTCTCCACCTTTCTCTCAACCACTCATCCCTGTAACCTGCTGCAACAATTTCCTTTTGTGATCTTTGAATCTCTACTTGGCGAAATAAAGTGATTTGTTTAAAGTAGCTGCAAATAAATAAATGTCATAGATTAAAGGAACTGTATCTTGAACCTAAAGGGGCGAGAGTGAGCTCACACAGAGCAAGGAATGCACACTGGAGATCTACTTTAAGTGCCAATATCAGGGCAGTAAAGTCAAGATTGAGGTTATGTGCCTGGCTAAAGTCCATTTAATTATTTATTGTAGACTTAGTATTGGTGGTGGAGCAGCGCAATGTTCATATGACTTCAGGAGGAGCAGGGTCACCCTCAGGCCAGTACAGCCATTTCTTCTGTATAGGGCCCAGCCAAAGACTTGTCTCCAAGAAGCCTGTGCCCTGGCCTTTACAAATACTTTGTTGCACCTTTGTTCTTTCTCTCGTGTGTGGAGCTGATGTGCTCTGAACATAGGACAGTGGCTTCACATTGGCAGGAACAGCAGCATGTAATGAGTAATGCCCCATGTACATGGAGTGATTATCGATAAAGTGCCTGCAATTAAGAGATAATCATTTTGTGGAATAGCTGCAATCAAACGACGGACGAGAATTGGTTCATCCGCCAGCCATCGTATCGTTTTGGCTGACCATATCATATCATGATCAAATCATATAGTCAGATGCTGCAGGTACCAAGGCATGTTTACAGACTGTAGCTGGGACATTGTAGCTATCACGGAAGTCAAAAGGGCAGAGTCAGCATAGGCCCCAAAGCTGCTGATAAAGGCCTGATTCAATGCCTTCTTAAGGTAAAAAGCCTGGTTTAGGTAATCTGCATTTCCCACCCCCATGGCATCCTAATTTAGGATTCTGGACCAATTTAAATGCAAATGGAAATGTCCAAAATCACTCAACTCCGAACTCTCATTGTGCTGTAAGTGCCTGGGCGTGAATGGCTTCATGCACACCCTGTGGTCAGGTGGGTTTTTCTGTGTTGCTGCCACACACACAAGGTGCTTCAGGAAAACAGAAGGGAGGACTTTCTAAAATCAGCCGCTGTATCCCTTGAACTCTCTGTGGATGGTCAATCTACAGGGAGTCTAAGGGATCCAGGGGCTTATTTTATGTATGCTTTAAGTGTGTTTAGGCCTATGTTCTGGGATACTTAGTATGGTTTTTTTTGCATCTGAACACAACTCTTTATAAGGCATGTGGGGGCCCCGGTGTTCAGGTTGCATGGGGCCCATCAAATAATAATCTCGCCATGGACCTAAACCCTCCCTAGCAGGGTTTTCTGTGTGGAGTTTTGTATGACTAGGGATCAGGAAACGGCTACACATCTGCTATGCCCTTTCCTTTGTCCCATTGGATGGAGCTCTGCTAGGAAAAGGTAAGCACTGTATCTCTCTAATGCAGATGGTGTTGGGGAAAGGCCAGGTTAGTTTAGTGCCCATGTAGACACTGGCACAGAGTTGCAGAGGAGAGTTTATGTCTGCTTTAGCAATCTAAATCAGGACCCTTGAGCACTCTGGAAATGTGTGTGGTTTCTACTGACATTTCTGAGTTGAAGGATTTGTTTGCACCAGTATGAGAAGCTATATTATTATTATGTAAAATGCCTCAGTACTAATACTTTTGAGCTGTCATAATATTGTGCCTTTTTATTGGACTTTTTTTCTTAGTGTGCCAAGCAGTTTTATTAATGCGTGTAGATTATTCTGATTGTTTGTAAAACACATAGGCTAATAAAATAAGCAAGAAAGAAAAAACAGCAAATAATCTAATTGAAAACCATTGTAGCATGTCTGTTCGTCAAAAAGTGATTTTGTCTTTTTTTTCTCCAAGATAAATGCAGCCTTGGAATGTGCGCATTAGTCATGCCTAGCAGGACTTTCAGCAAGGATCCAGAATGTGTGGGAAGAAGAGAATTCCTTATGTATTTACAGTATTCCAAATGTCAGGTTATCAGAAGTAGGTAATACAGGGTTAATTCACACTCCTCATGAGGTCCATTCTCCCCAAGCTCAGTTATTTGGATTTCTCTAGTGAGCTCTAGTCATTCGCTTCCTAACCTTTCTGCCAGTCACACTTAGAATTTTAAGAAAGTTATCAATCACCCGGCAGGATGTGAAAAACTTCTGTTTTATCAGATCTAATTGCTACTGTTGCACTTCAACATCCCCCCACACACACCACAGGCAATAAATGACTTGCTATAATACATTTTTTACATCAATTAATTGTATAGATTCTCTGCTATACTTGGTGCAGCTTTTTGCTATTCAATTTTAGTCAATGGCATCAATTTAGCAACAGGTGCAAACACTTTAAGCAAAATAATGGATTAAAAGTGCCATTTTCACCAAGTGCTGAATCAGCCCCTAGATGGAAAATGAGAGGGAATGGTATTTTTTCACCAAAAAGGCAGTGCACACCTGGTGCTGAACTGTCCTTGGTCCATGTGGGCTATGTAGCTGGTAACCTTCAGGGCTGGGAGCTGGCCACTCGGCCTCCATTCCCTGGTCTACCAGCCCCCATAGCTGGTATCCGGGCTGGTTTTGCTGGTGAAGGGGTGGGCAAGTTGTTTTAAAAAAAAAAATTAAGGGTTTAACCCTCCAAACCCTTTTTTTTATCATGCCCCCCATACTGTGCATAGTAGTTGTCATTTATTTTATTTGAAAAGCTCATAAAACTCTCTTCTTAGTTTGCGGTGTCTCCTGGCCAGGAACTGATACATATGTGGTACGGTTGTAAATGTGAGGAATGGGGCTTTTACAAACAATATGGTTTTCTTGAAAAGATTTAATTAAAAAAAATGCAACATTTTTAGAATATTTTTTTTTCCCCACATATTTCACCGAAAAATATTGAGAAAGCATTAAAAAAAACATGTTCATGTTAAAGCCCAAGCTCAGCTGGAAAATATATAATTTATTTATACAATATATAATTTTCCTGTAAATCCCTGCAAAAATCATAGTAAAACATATAGTGCAAAATGCTAAAAAATAGCCAGAATGCAGAGGGTGACAAAATCACTAGGTAGGATGGCATTTAATGGGATAAAGTACTGATGGCTCTGGATAAAAGCCTGCACATGCGCCATGGGAACGGGATGCCCCGGGACAAGGACCAATCACCAGGATAGTGAAAATTCTGGTGAATGGTGCACTTTAAATGGGGCCTTATCAAGTCTCATACAGTAACCTTTTTTCAGGTGTTTCAACTAGCCTGGATACAGCTAGACAACTGAAGCCTGAAACAGCAGAAACAGGTGGTTCCTCCTTTCCGTACATGGTATGTGAGCACAAATCTGAAAGATAAGGTGGAAAGCTACACTGATTGCACCCTCCCTCTGACCTTATGGACCCTGATGTGGTCACTAGCTCTGTGCCCCTGCAGAACTGAACTGGAAGAGCTGTACTACTTTGCTACTACTATTATTCACAAGGACGTTGCATTTGTGTTCATTTCCTCCCGTACCAGCTACAAATTCCCCATCAGCTTGCTATTTCTTTGTCTTGATTTCACTTCACTTCAGTTTACATTTTATTCCACTAGGTAATGTAAAATAAATCAGAAGGATTTTTTTTGTTGATCTTTGGCTAGTTTAAGGACACGGGTATGCACTGACCGAAATAAGTATTGTACATGGCCCTAGTTTTGCATTTGTACTTTTTCCTAGCGCAAAATCCAGCTATGAAAAATAAATATCTTCATCTCGAAAGGACATCCTTGGCAGCGAATAGACTGTTTAAATAACCCATTTATAGCTACCCTGAAAAAAATATAGAAACTCTTATGTTTTAGTAAATGTGTTTCTTGCAGTGCAGTGTAAAAGAAAATAGTAAATTATATTTTGCACCACTCTCTGATTTTCCCTTATGTGGCGCAGTCTGGCAGATGTTTGATAATCAGGCCCTTATTGTTCCTAGTACTACCACAATTCAGGTTTCAGTTTTCCTCTGCTGCCCACCTAGGCTCTTTACCAAAGTTGGTATATAAGTGGAGGATCCACCATCATGATTTCTCATGTTGCATTGTTCGGGGAGTAAACATCCAGATAACTTGTGGATGGTTTAATAAAGATCATAGCCATAGAATTCGGCGTGTTGTTGTAAGATCTACCTCACATATATGTCCATAGAAACTCTGTTTAAACATGGATTTCTGTATACTTTTTAGCTTTATTGGAAAACCATGCTTACAGTCTGGTCACAATTCAGGGTGATATGTAGCTTTTGGGTTACTAAATGAGTACAAAATAAGTTCAGTAATGTAATTAGGTAACCTATTTTTACTGCTTTATCTTTCTAGATGGTAGAAAGGAGAAAATCTGTTTGATGTACTTATTAAGTAAGTGTGGGTGGTGATTGGCGGTCACTCTGTCCCTGTGCTGTATTGATAGCCCTGCTGTGTGGCTCGAGGTCCTTCCTTGAATTTTATTGAAGCCTGACAATGAAACAGCTGGGACATAGTCTTGTGTAACAGTGTGTAGCCCTAGGGCACGAAACCACATTTAGCAGCTATAGTATTTTGGTTTCTTTACCCATTGTTAAAAACTAGATTTAGATGGGTGTGTTTCTGGCATTGCTGTGAACATTGACTGAGCAGGCACACTTCTTCAGAGAAATGGGAAGCCTGATTTATCAAGTGCCAGCCCCTGTTATTACCACTCAGGGCCAATATTTAGCAGCTCAGTGCCCAATTTATCAAACAAAAATAAAGCAGCACCAATGTTTCTGGCTGCCTGTGTCTAATTTACACTAACAGCTCCATCTGCCTGTGCCCGGCATTGAGGCGCTAATAGCGTCTCTCGGCAGATGCCCAAGTGCGCTACGATACACTAGTAATAAATCGGGCTCTTTATCACTAGCACCATATAGTTTGCGGTGACTGGAGCTCTTGTTTATGCTGCACGTTTTTTATTGTCGCTGTAGATTAAAGTCCCATAGCCCACAATGGGCACAAATGTATTTATGCATACGCACAAAACAGTTTTATGCGTATGCCTATAATTAATATTAAACACATTAACTTGTACAAAATTTGCATTGTGACTTAACATTGTAAACACAGGACATAGATGTAATTTTATTTTTCACTTGTAAAATCATTTTTTATGGCTTCTTTTGCTCACCAGTGTCTAATTTCAACAACTAAAATGCAGCCTAAACGCACTGCATAATGTGTCCCCTTTGTCCCGAGTAGTGATTTCTTCTAACTGTAATGATGAAATGCTGACCCTGGTATCACTGGCGCTGTTATAATCTGCATTTAGGTCCAAGAGGTGCTGACACAGGCTGGTCAATACCTACTACAACAATCGAAGCGGGATTGGGTGCTCCATCTTTCAGGGCCATTTAGTATAGCAGTGCAAAAAAAGAAAGAGATGCCGGTGATGTATCATCCCCCAAACGAGGTCCAAAAAAAATAACAAACTTTTGTCACCTGGTGCAGAATCACCCCTTTGCTTTAGCACCAGGTGTAAAAAACGCCATTCTATTACATTGTCTACCTAGGGGTGATTCTGCACCAGAACACTTTCATCTGTTTTTTTTTTATCAAAAGTCAACTTTTGGCCATGTTTGGCTGGGTTTTGTAGGCTGTTTACTTGTAGACATAGCTACTTGTAGGGTGCAATTTTGCATGCTTTTTTTCTTCAGCTAAATAAATTAACTTTAGGTCACTTGTAAACATCTGAATGCAAACAATTGTCTATTGGCTTCGAATTTAGATATCATCAGAGCTACACTGATCCTATGACTTTGGATTGAAATTGCAACATGGATGGCTCCCTCCTGACTGCATTGCTGTCTGAAAATCGCTTACAAATGAGCAGGTTGATTTTTTTGTCTTCTAACCATTGTGATCTGGTGGTAAAAGTGGAAAACACTAGCTGGAGTTGTGACTCCTACATACCACTCATGGTATAGTTGGAGATCCACCATACTCTCTGCTGCTGAGGGCTTAGGTCTGATAATTTTGTGAATTAAAACATCCGATCCTGCATAGATAAACTGAGATCCATAATATATGAATGCCTTATAATAGGGCTCCTCAACCTTGCTGAGCATGAGAGCCACATTCAGCACTGAGAGAGGGTCGGAGCATAATTGCAGATGTTATAAATTGCAGACAGAGGTGAATGTCAGAATGCCAGGCACTGCTGGGAGGGGGGCTGGTAAAATTAAAGGAACTGGAAGTGACTGAAAACATTTCTCCAAGTGAGTCAAAACATTTCTCCACCTGCCTGGCTCTGTATGGTACTGATAGTGTCCAGTTGTGGGCACCATGTAACCCCCAGTGTCAACAGTGTGCTGCACCCCCTGCTAATGATCTGGTTTAGCAGACTACTGGTGAGCCACATGTGGCTCCCGAACTACAGGTTGGGGACCGAGTCCTAATAAGTTATATTCAACACTGCTAAAATGATACATGTCCATTGAAGTCCTGCAACACTGAGAGTGCTGAATATGGGTTACCCATGGAGTATGTCACCATCAGTATCAGATGGGTTAGTTTGTGGGACAATTCTATTCTGTGAGTTAGGTTGTAACAATCAAAGAGAAAAGACTTGTTAAAGTACAGGATACGTAATGTGTAGACGCTGCACGAATGCTGTTTCATGCCACTATAAAGATACTTTCAGATCTACCTCATCCTAACGGCCATGGGCAAGGTGTGATCGCAGTTACTGAAAACATTGTACAAGCGATTTTATGGAATAAGTATAAGTGCATTACTTTTAATTAGAAGAGTGTTTACTTTGAAATACTGCACTGTGGTCCTGCTCTCATCCCATGAGAGTGTACATTTTCAGGAAGAAGCTACACCTTAAAGTGAACTAATGAGTATAGGAAGCTATATTGCAAACAGAGACTATGGGGTTTATTCATCAAGGGATAGCGGCAGGTAGTGCCTTGTAAGCGACAGGCAGCGTCTGGTGAACAATGGGCGCTGTACGCAATACCACATTTATGAAGGCGATTCTCGTAAGCGACTCTAACAGCGTCATGTAAGGTACGATTCATCATTACAGGCAGCTCAGCATATAGCGCCGGCGCTCTGGCTTCCAGAGCACCAGGTATTACCTGTCGCTACCAGTCGCTCTCACATACATTTCAATGGACGTTCCTTTTTATATTTTTACGCAGAATTGGCATTACAGGTCTGGCATTAAAGTGTTAATGTCACAATGTTATAACAATGTCATTCCATATGTTTTCGCTTTGTCACTGGTGGATATAAGTTATGAAACAGACGCCACAGCGTCTGACGCTGGGCCTTCAGCGACCCAATTTTGAGTGCCGGCATTCTGTGAGTGTGGATTTTTGTTGAATATGGTGTGAGTCGCTGAGAGTCGGTCACACTGAGCAGTCGCTGCCGTTCGCTCCCTGCAACGCTGTACTGGTGTTAGAACGCCCAACATACATCTGATTCATCAATGCCGGGCAGGTTACTACAGCGACCGCTGCGCTCTGTAACAGCGCCCGATAGCCGATCACAGCGTCTACTAGCGCTTTAAGCTGATACCTGGCGCTAGTTATGAATGAGCCTGTATGTCTCTGGACTGAATTCTAATACAGTAGTAATTTTTATTTATTATTTGTTCTAGCATGATATAATATTGTAGGTTTCAAAGAGAAATGTTTGCCATTGTTGTATCGGGAGGCTGCATCCCCAACATCTTTGGGCTGTGGGCGCGAATGCACCCGCTGCTGGGAATGCGGCTGCTAGCACTCCTGATTGCCATAAACAGAGCCATTTGCTGAACATTACATATGCATGGCAAACTGCTCTGATTGGATGAGAGCCCATGCATGCACTGTAAGCCTGAGCGAAAGGTGTTTTTTTCTCAGTGATCTGTCTGGGGGGTTCACTTACCAGAGCAGGGGACAAAACCCTGGATAGTCAAAGTCCTGGGTTTAGGTTTTTTTTTTAAGTGTGTTGGTGCAAACTTTGTAGGCTGGGCGGAGCGACAGGTCCAAACAGGACCCAAATATGGTTTATGTGCAAGCTTGCATATGAGAATTTTATGTGTAAGCCAATAATGCATATAAGTAGTCGTATTATTTTCTAAAAATATCATTCATTTATGAGTTATTATTATTATGGTTTATTTATAAGTTTATTTATAAAGTGCCATCAGTACCCCCAGGCGCTGTTACAGGAAGGTGGGACATTATGAATCATACATAATAAGTATATGCCAACGAATCTATATAATACATATTATGAATCAAGTGCAACAAAACACATACAGGAGTACGTGAGGAGAAAGAGCCCTGCCCTTGTGAGCTTTCTATCTAATGGAGGAGGGTGGAGACATGAGTTCTGCAGCATTATAAGCAGGTCATTATCATTATTGTATAAAAGACTACTTTTCCTTATACAAATATGGTTGTTATTTTAGACATTTACTTTTTGTTTAGTATGGCTTCTGCTGAAGAGCAAATGTGTAAATCTTAAAAGACTAATGTATAGACAGAACAAAACAGCCATGTTATGGCCTCGATTCAATAAAGGTAGAAAAAAATTCTCATGGTAGTTAAAAATTCAGTTCATGAGAAAAAAGCCTGAGAATTTCACTGTTACTGAATCACTAGAAAAAAAGACAATGAAAGTCAATGGCAGCTTTTACTACAGTGTAGAAAGGAGTAAACAGTTCTCTACTTTTCTTAGGAGTAAAAAAGTGCCATTGACTTTCATTGTATTCCTATCTGGTGAAATTCTCAGGCTTTTTTCTCATGAATTGAATCTTTTACTACCATGAGAATTTTTTTTTACCTTTATTGAATCGAGGCCTATGAATCACAATACCCAGCACAACACCCTCTCTCTGCCTTTGTGCTTTTGCATCTGTGCATACAGTGATTGCTGCACTTGATATACAGTGATTGCAATGCTCGGTCTATTTGTTGAGGAGTTGGAATACGTTTTTCATCTACATGTGGAATGCTAATATTCACTGCATAAGAAACTGAAAACTAGATCTAAGGCTCCAAAATGTGTTAAGGAAGAGTTTTGACCAATGTAATATTATATAGCTTATTCCCTTTTTGGGAGATGTCTTACTTACTGTTGGGGTATTGGGAAAGGGTCCATTTCACAAATGTCATAGACATCAAGATCAAAGGGCAGTAACAACACAACTTTCTGTGCCTGGGACAAGCCTCTGATCTGTTTTGCAATGGGGGTTTTATTTATGACGTCTTAACTAATTAGCTTTGATTGTGGCACTAGGTATTGGACGGCCTGTGTCAGCGCCTGTTGGACCCGACTGCCAATTATCTTAGCGCCAGTGAGCCCCACCTAGTGCCGCCTTCTTGAAAATCAAATTTAATATAAAAATAAATAACGACATTTGGTAACATCTAGGTCCTGTATTTCCATTATTGACAAATCACTATGCAAGTTCTGTACAAATAAATGTGTGTAATATAATTATAAGTAGGGATGAGCGAATTGATCCGGACGAACCCGGATTCGATCCGAATTTCATGAAAAATTTGATTCGGATCGAATCCGAATTTCCCCGTGCTTCGATCGCTCGAAAATTTCCTTTAACATCCATTCATTTACATTACAGGCATTCTAAGATGGCGGATGGGACATGTCCAGACATCTACCCCGCACCAGTGCAAGCTGGGGCAGTCACATGCAGCCTATCAGCAGCCAGCAAGCCCGGTGACGTCACAGCGCTATTTAAGGCGGCGGACATCTTGCTTTTCCTCATTTCTCTATTGCATTCGTGAGAGAAAGGACGCTGCTGTAGTCAGGGAGAGACAGTTAGACAGACAGGGACAGACAAGGACAGGCAGGAGACAGGCAGGAGACAGGCAGGAAGTCAGCAAGAAGCAGGGAAAGTTAGGAAAAATCGGAGGCAGTCACAGGGAGATTTTATTTTTTTTCATCCAGCCTGAGTGTTACTGGCTGGCTGACTGGCTTTGTTAGCGTTTTCAGGCTGCTTATACACTTACTGTGCATATATACTGAACTGATCTCAAGTCTACTGTGAGGCATCCCATTCTGTGACTACACCAGCCTCTATTTACTACAACCCTTTGCACTTATTCTAAAAGTAATTTGGCCTGATAAAGACACTTTTGCTGTGCATAGTACTGCTGCCAGGTGCACTCCGGTTGGGGCATCCCATTCTGTGACTACACCAGCCTCTATTTACTATAACCCTTTGCACTTATTCTAAAAGTAATTTGGCCTGATAAAGACACTTTTGCTGTGCATAGTACTACTGCTGCCAGGTGCACTCCGGTTGTGGCATCCCATTCTGTGACTACACCAGCCTCTATTTACTATAACCCTTTGCACTTATTCTAAAAGTAATTTGGCCTGATAAAGACACTTTTGGTGTGCATAGTACTACTGCTGCCAGGTGCACTCCGGTTGTGGCATCCCATTCTGTGACTACACCAGCCTCTATTTACTATAACCCTTTGCACTTATTCTAAAAGTAATTTGGCCTGATAAAGACACTTTTGGTGTGCATAGTACTACTGCTGCCAGGTGCACTCCGGTTGGGGCATCCCATTCTGTGACTACACCAGCCTCTATTTACTATAACCCTTTGCACTTATTTTAAAAGTAATTTGGCCTGATAAAGACACTTTTGCTGTACATAGTACTACTGCTGCCAGGTGCACTCCGGTTGGGGCATCCCATTCTGTGACTACACCAGCCTCTATTTACTATAACCCTTTGCACTTATTCTAAAAGTTATTTGGCCTGATAAAGACACTTTTGCTGTGCATAGTACTACTGCTGCCAGGTGCACTGCGGTTGGGGCATCCCATTCTGTGACTACACCAGCCTCTATTTAATATAACCCTTTGCACTTATTCTAAAAGTAATTTGGCCTGATAAAGACACTTTTGCTGTGCATAGTACTACTGCTGCCAGGTGCACTGCGGTTGGGGCATCCCATTCTGTGACTACACCAGCCTCTATTTACTATAACCCTTTGCACTTATTCTAAAAGTAATTTGGCCTGATAAAGACACTTTTGCTGTGCATAGTACTACTGCTGCCAGGTGCACTCCGGTTGTGGCATCCCATTCTGTGACTACACCAGCCTCTATTTACTATAACCCTTTGCACTTATTCTAAAAGTAATTTGGCCTGATAAAGACACTTTTGGTGTGCATAGTACTACTGCTGCCAGGTGCACTCCGGTTGTGGCATCCCATTCTGTGACTACACCAGCCTCTATTTACTATAACCCTTTGCACTTATTCTAAAAGTAATTTGGCCTGATAAAGACACTTTTGGTGTGCATAGTACTACTGCTGCCAGGTGCACTCCGGTTGGGGCATCCCATTCTGTGACTACACCAGCCTCTATTTACTATAACCCTTTGCACTTATTTTAAAAGTAATTTGGCCTGATAAAGACACTTTTGCTGTACATAGTACTACTGCTGCCAGGTGCACTCCGGTTGGGGCATCCCATTCTGTGACTACACCAGCCTCTATTTACTATAACCCTTTGCACTTATTCTAAAAGTAATTTGGCCTGATAAAGACACTTTTGCTGTGCATAGTACTACTGCTGCCAGGTGCACTGTGGTTGGGGCATCCCATTCTGTGACTACACCAGCCTCTATTTACTATAACCCTTTGCACTTATTCTAAAAGTAATTTGGCCTGATAAAGACACTTTTGCTGTGCATAGTACTACTGCTGCCAGGTGCACTCCGGTTGGGGCATCCCATTCTGTGACTACACCAGCCTCTATTTACTATAACCCTTTGCACTTATTCTAAAAGTAATTTGGCCTGATAAAGACACTTTTGCTGTGCATAGTACTACTGCTGCCAGGTGCACTGCGGTTGGGGCATCCCATTCTGTGACTACACCAGCCTCTATTTACTATAACCCTTTGCACTTATTCTAAAAGTAATTTGGCCTGATAAAGACACTTTTGCTGTGCATAGTACTACTGCTGCCAGGTGCACTGCGGTTGGGGCATCCAATTCTGTGACTACACCAGCCTCTATTTACTATAACCCTTTGCACTTATTCTAAAAGTAATTTGGCCTGATAAAGACACTTTTGCTATGCATAGTACTACTGCTCCCAGGTGCTCTGCTGTTGGGGCATCCCATTCTGTAACATACCATACCCCTCTTTATTTACACTAAGCAGCTCTCTTATTTACACTAAGCAGGCCTGTTGGAGGCTGAGTGTTACTGCTCACTTTTGGTGTGCATTATATTCTGTTTCATATAGACCCACCGCTGCCTGGGGGTTCTTAAAATATCACCTACTACCACGCCAGTTAGACTATGTCGGGCAGACAAGTGCCTGGAAGTGAAAAGAGGAGTGGCAGAGGCCAAGATTCCGCAGGCAGAGGTCGCAGCAGACTGGGGGCCAGTAGCAGCAGGAGTCACGCTGAGAGACCTAATCTGCCAGTATCTGCTAGAGGTCGGGTCTCCACCAGTTACGCATCTGCCGTGGTAGATTGGTTAACGCGCTCATCAACAACATCATCACAACTTACGTCTGAGACCCCCAGTCTACGGTCGGTAGGTTCCTCTGACACAACCCTGAGTTGGCATGCCCCGAGAGCAGTCCCTGTCCTCCCATTGCCTCTGTCCTACGCCGTTCCCTCCCCCAGCGACGTATCCTATGCTTTGGGTTCAGCTCCACTCTTTAGTGAGGAGGCTGATCAGATAGAGGACAGTCAGCAGCTACTGCCCAGCCAAGAAATGGAGGTGGCTTCTTTAGCTAGGCAGACAAATTGTGATGTGGACAGTGTCGTGGGTGCTGCGAGCGTTCCAGCTCGTGCGTCAGACACGGTTGACGAATCCACGAACATCAGTGACGTACAGCCACAACTCGGTGATAATGATGATGACGATGAAGTCGATCGCACTTGGGAGCCGGGTGATAAAGGGGCTTCATCGTCATCATCAGGAGAAGAGGGGCGCAGGTTGCCCCGGAGTCAGCAGCTCAGGTAGCAAGGTGTTAGCTGCATGGTTGGCAGGCAGCATGGGGGCACAATTGTAAAGCCTGGAGCCAAACGGGGCCGGGGTAGAGCACCTGCTGCGCGGCAGGCTACCTTATCGGGAGGTAGTGGGGCAGGGGTTCCTGGAGTTGGCGACAATAGCAGCGAATCAGTGAGGCCTGTTGGTGGGAAAAGTAGCTACCCGGCAGTGTGGCAGTTTTTCCTGAAGTATCCGCAGGAGGGTAACATGGCCACATGCAAGATATGTAGGCAGAAGGTGAAGCAAGGCCAGGGTCTAAATGTTGGCACCACGGCCCTGCGTCAACATATGCAGCGTCACCATAAAGTGGCCTGGGAGAACCTAGGCTCCGGAGAGGTGGGCCAGACTGCTTCCTCACCGAGTGGCACGCCGCTCCCAATTTCTGCCAGCCAAGGCTCCAGCACCTCAGCCGAAGGCAGCTGTGCATCATACCCATCCTCTGTCGCTCCTGCTCCTCCTCCTCCTCCTCCAAGTCATGCATCCCGCCAGCAATCCATCAGCGAAGCCATGTCCAAGAGACAGCAGTATGCGCCCACTCATCCTATGGCGCAGAAGCTGAATGTGCTCCTGTCCAAGTTGCTGGTGCTGCAGTCGCTCCCTTTTCAGGTGGTGGACTCTGCACCTTTCAGAGAACTGATGGCTTGTGCCGAGCCGAGGTTGAGAGTCCCAAGCCGTCATTTCTTTGCCAAGAAGGCAGTACCAGCGCTGCACACTTTTGTTGAACAGAAGGTGGGCCAGTCCTTGAGCCTGTCGGTGTGTAGCAAAGTGCATGGCAGCGCCGACGTCTGGAGCTGTAACTACGGTCAGGGACAGTACATGTTGTTTACGGCCCACTGGGTGAATGTGGTCCCTTTGCAGCAGCAACTTGGACAGGTCACGCCGCTTCGGCCTCCGCGTTCCCTGCCCGTTGGGCCTGTGACACTGTGCGACTCGGCCTCCTCATCCTCCGCCATCTCCTCACCCTCCACTGTAGGCTCAAGTCTCAGTGCCCCTCCAGTCTACCATGTGTGCAGGGCACGGAGGTGTCACGCAGTGCTTCACATGGTTTGTCTTGGCGAACGGAGTCACACAGGGGAGGAACTGCTTAAATTTATTCATCAGGAAATCCAAACATGGCTTACTCCAAGAAAACTTAAAATGGGAATCATGGTTACCGACAATGGGAAGAACATTTTGTCTGTGCTGCGCCAAGGAAGCCTGACCCATGCCCCCTGCATGGCTCACGTCTTCAATCTGGTTGTCAAGCGGTTTCTGAAGTGTTCCCCCCATCTGCAAGACATCCTAACAACTTCAAGGAAACTTTGCATGCACTTCAGCCACTCATACACCGCCAAACACACCCTTCTTGAGCTACAGTGTCAGAACGGTATCCCCCAACATAGTCTGATTTGCGATGTTTCCACCCGTTGGAATTCCACCCTTCACATGTTGGACCGATTATATGAACAGAGAGAAGCCATCACGGATTTCCTGATGATCCAAGCGGATAGGGGGACTCCCCTGTGTAACTTCAATGTCAACCAGTGGCAGCTCATACGTGACACCTGCCGTTTGCTCAGGCCCTTTGAGGAAGCCACTTTATTTGTCAGTCGGCAGGATTACGGGATGAACGACGTGATTCCACTGCTTCATGTACTACAGCACATGTTGGAAACCATGGCTGGTCAGGGCACTGGAGACATGGCGTTTACATCTTACGGCCACATGAACCCCGTTGGAGCTGAACTGGAGGAGGAGGAAGAGGAGGAGGAGCTGCCCAGCGAAACACAGTTTAGGCTTGGCGAAATGGCTGGTTTATCTAGTCAGCGGACAGGAGAGGAGGAGCAGGAGCAGCCAGAGGAGCTAGAGGTTTTTGAGGAAAGCGAGACAGAGGACCCGGGCACACCGTGGCAGTATGCAGTGGAGATGGAGACAGGTAGTCCATCCGAGTCACTTGCGCAAATGGCAGGAAGCATGCTCACGTGCTTGCGTAGTGACCCCAGAATTGTTTCCATCTGTTGGCGGGATGACTTCTGGCTGTCCACCTTATTGGACCCTCGCTTCCGGCACAAAATGGGGGCATTTTTTAAACCCACCGAGAGGTAGGACAAACTGAACTACTACAAAGACATTCTACGTAGGCAGTTGGCCGATGCCTATCTGCGCCATGGTCCATACTCTCGCAGGTCTGACTCGAGGGGACCTCTGCGCTCACCTTCCACTGTCATGGCTGCTGGGGGGGTTGGCAGGAGCAGCAGCAGCAGCTCCATCAGCAGCAGCCTCAGTCTTCAGTCGCTAATGAGTAGCTTTCTACACCCGCATAGTGAGGCTACTCATGAGCAGCAGGAAGACCTGGAGCAGGACCTGAACCAGCAGGTCATGTCATACTTTGACATGACCATGCCAACACACCTTGAGGATCCGCTGGACTTCTGGGCAGCCAAACTTGATTTGTGGCCGCAACTAGCAGAGTTTGCCCTGGAAAAGCTGTCCTGCCCGGCAAGTAGCGTGCCATCTGAGCGGGTGTTTAGTGCGGCGGGGGCCATAGAGACTCACCTTTGTCAAAATGAATCAGGGATGGATCAGCCAGGATTTCCACCCACCAATGGCTGATGCATGCGACTAGATTCAGCATGGTGCCACGTTTTACACTTTCCAAATGGTGCAAAACATATTTATGTCTTTGGGCCAATTTTTGGGCTCCTGCTGCTGCTGCCAACTCCAGGGTGTGATTCATCCAATTTTTGGGCTCCTGAAGTCAACCCCAGTGTCTCTTTAAAGTAATGTTTGGGCTCCTGCTGCTGCTGCTGCTGCCAACTCCAGGGTGTGAATCATCCAATTTTTGGGCTCCTGAAGCCAACTCCAGTGTCTCTTTAAAGTAATATTTGGGCTCCTGCTGCTGCTGCTGCCAACTCCAGGGTGTGATTCATCCAATTTTTGGGCTCCTGAAGCCAACCCCAGTGTCTCTTTAAAGTAATGTTTGGGCTGCTGCTGCTGCCAACTCCAGGGTGTGATTCATCCAATTTTTGGGCTCCTGAAGCCAACCCCAGTGTCTCTTTAAAGTAATGTTTGGGCTCCTGCTGCTGCCAACTCCAGGGTGTGATTCATCCAATTTTTGGGCTCCTGAAGCCAACTCCAGTGTCTCTTTAAAGTAATATTTGTGCTCCTGCTGCTGCTGCTGCCAACTCCAGGGTGTGATTCATCCAATTTTTGGGCTCCTGCTGCCAACCCCAGTATCTCTTTAAAGTAACGTTTGGGCTCCTGCTGCTGCTGCTGCCAACTCCAGGGTGTGATTCATCCAATTTTTGGGCTCCTGAAGCCAACTCCAGTGTCTCTTTAAAGTAATATTTGGGCTCCTGCTGCTGCTGCTGCCAACTCCAGGGTGTGATTCATCCAATTTTTGGGCTCCTGAAGCCAACCCCAGTGTCTCTTTAAAGTAATGTTTTATTGCGATACTGGCGCGCTATTCATCTTCAACGTATCTCAGACTGGCATCATCAAGCCACAAAGAAGAAATGGGTGAATTTAGAGGCATCCTGGCTTCATTCCCCATTAAAAGATGTTCCTTGGGCGATTAGAACAGGGAAGACCTTATGCAGAGACCATCCGCTCATTTCAACTTCGCTTGGAATTTTCGATAAGCTAAGAGAAAGAAAAGAGATATCTCCATGGCCAACCCCTCTGGTGCCATTGGTGCACAATCCATCTCTTCCAGTAGGTATGCTCCCTCACCTTCGTAAGAGCTTTGAGGAAAGGGGTGTTCCAAGAGGATTGCATCTTATTTTACCCGCCGGATGGGCACATCTGGATGATTTAAGGGATAATTGGGATACGCCTTTATTTGATCAGTGGCTCCTGTTTATCTTTCAAAGTTTTCTCTTGAGCTTAGGACCTAGACAAGCGTTCCTTAGACCCCTTACCCCTTATGAGCGATTAATAAGAGAAGGTGATTCCCCTACGCATTTAATTTCTCAATTGTACGCTTTGTTGGGAGATGATGGAGAGGATGAATCACCTCGATTCTGTGTGGACTGGGAGAGGGACCTGGATAGACATCTTACGAAAAAGACCAATGGAAATATATTTTCCTGGCCACACATAACACCTCAGTCTCTTCTAAAGTCCAGGAAACTAACTACAAGTATCTTACAAGGTGGTATTACACCCCAAAGAGGTTGAATGGTTTCTCTCCGACTCATTCCACCAAGTGCTGGAGATGCCGAGGAGCAGTCGGGAGTTTTTTCCATATTTTCTGGGATTGCCCAAAGGTAGCTCCGTTTTGGCATGCAGTGGTAGATATCTCTAGTGAGATTTTGGGAAGGCCGATAGCTCGGGACCCCTCCTTATTCCTTCTACATTTGACGGATATACCCTTGAAGACTTATAAGAGATCCTTGTTGAGACATCTTATTAATGCAGCAAAGGCAATGATACATAGGCTTGCGGAGATCTGAAGTAGTTCCTTCGGTGGAGGATTGGATTGGGGAGATTAATCATATTAGGGAAATGGAGGAGCTCACTGCCGCGGTCCATGAGACCAAGATGCAATATCAACAGACATGGTCGCCATGGTTCCTCTTCAGAGAGACGGTAAGATTTAAGCAACTAATGACTGTTGATTTCCCCATCCCACCCTCTTCTTAACCTCCCCGAAATAGCTTATGAATGACTTGCCTTAGCTTAAGAGATATAACCTCTAGATAATGAAGTGGAAATTAGAAATAAGTTGTGGATATGTGTCACGAGCCCTGTACAGAACCCTGGACACTCACCTGCCCTTCGGTCCCACGTCGGCGGCTCCCGCTCGGCCAGCGTGCGGGCTGGGCGGCGTCTCTGCCAGGCGGCGGCTCGGCGTCTCCTCTCCCCGGCCGTCGCTCGGCTATTTCCGCCCCGAGCTGCTGCTCGGCTCTTTCCGTCGCGAGCGGCTGCTCAGGCGGTCTCCTCTCCGGCGGCTTCGGGAGCGGCCGCGCCACGGCCGTCTCGGCGCGCTCCCGGCGCGCAACTCCGTACACGCGCGCGTCACTTGCTGCTGTTTATGCCCTCCGGCGGCGCTGCACACAGGGCGCCCGCCGGAGGTAATTAGATCGGGCCAATGAGCCCAAAGCTTGGCCGTTTGAATGGGGTAATCAGCCTCAGGTTCCTATGTTGCACCAATCAATCCCCCTTTCCTGTTCCATCACTCCTATAAAGCTGCTCACTCTGCACTTGTTCCTTGCCCGTGATAGCGTGCTGCTGGGTGTGATTGTGATTGCTATTTTCCTTACGATTCTGCCGTGTATGACCATTCCTGATTGCCGCCTGGACCGACCTTGCCTGTTTTTTACCACGATTCCTGCCTGCTCCTCTGTACCGCATATCTCTGACCTCCTGGTGTGACCTTTGGCTAGCCCTGACCATTCTTCCGTCTCAATCCTCTTGTACCGTGCTTCCTTGGACTGATCACCTGTGTATGACCTCTGCCCAATTGTCTTACCAGTCTTGTTCCTGGTTCGTCCACCTTCCCCTGCATAAGTCAGCATCCTTTGTGCTAACAAGTCCTGGGGGCAACCGTGTCCGGTGAGGCGTATCCTGCGTCCCGGCAAACGGGGGCTTGGCTATAGGCGAAGAAAGCAGTGGAGATTGGGGGTTGCTGACTTATTGGAAGGAAGACGTCCCACGGGACCTGACATTATCACGGGCCCACATATATCTACTTAGATGGAAGAATTAATGCAACAAGTGCAAGCCATGGCCACCGCCATCAATCAGCTGGCCCAACGTGTGGCTACGCAGGAGAGTCGCCTAATACCTGCACCTTTGGATCCGGGGCCTTCAATCGAGCCTAAGATTCCTCTACCCGAGAAATTTCTGGGGGACCGGACGAAGTTTCCAAACTTTAAAAATTCCTGTGAAAATTCCTTTATTTTCGTCTGCGGCCCCACTCCACTGGAACTGAGTCTCAACGGGTGGGCCTGGTCATCTTCCTTCTTCAGGGTGACCCTCAGACCTGGGCTTTTGGTTTATCACCCTCTGATGAGGCCCTGCAATCGGTCTCCTCTTTTTTCTCCGCCATGGAACTTTTATACGCCGATCCTGATCGGGCTTCTACTGCTGATTCCAAATTACGGAATCTTAGGCAGGCTAAACGCTCTGCGGAGGAGTACAGCGCAGAATTTCGGCGATGGGCTATCGATTCCAAATGGAATGATCCTGCTTTGTGCAGCCAATTTAGGATTGGACTTTCTGAGAGCATAAAAGATGCTCTGGTTAATTATCCTCAACCCAAGAATCTGGATGACTACATGCAGTTAGCCATCAAAGTAGACAGACGTCTCAGAGAGAGGCGTCAGGAGAAAAGCAAGGATCAACCGTGGGTACACTCACGCCAAGAATCAAGTTCTAGGGGTGCAGCTGCTTCTCCTTCTCCGGCACCCGAAGAACCTATGCAACTGGGAGTAACCCGTTTATCTCAGGCTGAGAAAGTTCGGCGCAGAACTCAAGGCCTCTGCCTCTACTGCGGAGATTCGGGCCACTTCGCCAAGAATTGCCCAAATAAGTCTCCAGTGGCGGAAAACTACGGCGCCTAGATCCTGCTGAGGGACTTCATCTAGGCGGTCAGGTATCATTCCCTCTAGTTAATCAGTTACTCCTACCCGTTATGCTTTCTTGGGGGTCATCCAAGACATTTGCCTCCGCTTTTATAGATAGTGGAGCGGCTGGCAATTTTTTGGATAAGGCATTAGCCGCCACCCTTGATATACCGTTAATTCCATTAAAGAATTCCCTTCGGGTCCTGGCAATCAATAACAAGCCTATTGAGGGTGGGTTGGTCTCTTTAAAGACTCCCCTGGTTAAGTTAATGGTGGGTTCGGCTCATTCTGAAGAAATAGAATTTTTCATAATCGAGAGTCCCATGTCCCCTATTGTTTTAGGGTTTCCTTGGTTAAAGACCCATAATCCTGTGATAGATTGGAAAACTGGGGACCTTGTAAAATGGAGCCCTTTTTGTTACGACCACTGCTTCTCCATAACCCTTGGGGCCTCACTGGTCACCCTGGATGGGTTGCCTCCAGCTTATGTTGGTTGGGCAGATGTGTTCTCAGAGAAATCCGCCGATGTTCTTCCCCCACATAGGACCTACGATTGCCCTATCGATCTACTCCCTGGGACGATGCCCCCTAGAGGGAAAATTTATAACCTTACACGATCTGAAGAACAGGCCATGAGGGATTATATTTCAGAGAACCTCAAGAAGGGATTTATCCGTCCCTCCACCTCACCTGCCGGTGCAGGTTTCTTTTTCGTGGAAAAGAAGGACGGTGGGTTACGTCCCTGTATAGATTATCGAGGGTTAAACAAGGTTACTGTTAAGAATAGGTATCCTCTACCTTTGATCAACGATTTATTTAATCAGGTTTCGGGCACTCAGATCTTCTCCAAATTGGACCTTAGAGGGGCCTATAACTTAATCCGCATTCGTCAGGGGGACGAATGGAAGACTGCCTTCAACGTAAAGGATGGGCATTATGAATATTTGGTGATGCCTTTTGGTTTGTGTAATGCACCTGCAGTGTTTCAGGATTTTGTAAATGATATATTCCGTGATTTCCTGGGTAAATTTTTAGTGGTTTACTTAGATGACATACTCATCTTTTCCCGTTCCCTGTCGGAACACCGTCAGCATGTCAAAGCGGTGTTGCAGAGGTTACGGGAGAATCATCTGTATGCCAAGATCTCCAAATGTGTGTTTGAAGTATCTGAAATTCCATTCCTGGGTTATATAATCTCTAAGCGTGGGTTGGTTATGGATCCCTCCAAAGTGTCCGCTATAATGGAGTGGGAGCAACCTAGAACCCTTAAGGCGCTCCAGAGATTTTTGGGATTTGCGAATTTCTATAGACAATTTATAAGAGGATTCTCCGCTATTGTGAGTCCCTTAACTGATCTTACCCGGAAGGGCGCTTTTGTTGAGGAGTGGCCTCCCTCAGCAATAAACGCCTTCCAATTACTAAAGGAAACTTTTACTTCAGCTCCAGTTTTGGTACACCCCAATACTAAGCTCCCCTTTGTATTAGAAGTTGACGCATCTGAACTAGGGGTAGGGGCAGTCCTCTCCCAATATTCAGGCAATCCAGAGAAATTGCATCCCTGTGCGTTCTTTTCTCGTAAATTTTCTCCTGCCGAACGCAACTATGATGTTGGGAATAGGGAATTATTGGGTATTAAACTGGCTTTTGAAGAATGGCGTCATTGGTTAGAAGGCTCTCTACACCCCATTACGGTATACACTGATCATAAGAATCTTGAATATTTAGAGTCCGCCAAGAGACTCAACTCCCGTCAGGCGCGCTGGGCTCTCTTCTTCTCTCGCTTCAATTTCATTATTACCTATAAACCAGGGAAGAAGAATGCCAAAGCAGATGCTCTATCTCGGGACTTTGGGGATTGTAAGGATCAAGTAGGTACTGCTGAACCTATTTTGCCCTTTGGGTGTGTAGTAGGTGCTCTTCTTCCTGACTTTTCTCACTCGTTAACGCCATTTCAGGTTGATTCCCCTCCTGGTAAACCACTTGAGTGTTTGTTTGTTCCGCCTCATCTACGTCTTGCCGTCTTACAGGAATTACATGATGCCAAAACCGCCGGTCATTGTGGTATTCGAAAAACCTTGGCCATCGCCAAACGCCATGTCTGGTGGCCTACTCTCAGACGCGATATCACCGCCTTTGTCGAAGCATGTCCTGTATGCGCCCAAAGTAAGACCACACATGGCTCGCCAGCGGGATTACTGGTTCCTCTAGAAATTCCCAAAGAGCCCTGGTCACACATATCCATGGATTTTATTGTTGACCTACCCCCATCGCAGGGAAATACTGTAATCTGGGTTGTGGTGGATCGCTTCAGCAAAATGGCTCACTTTATCCCTCTGACGAAACTTCCGTCGGCACCAGATTTAGTACAACTATTTATTAACCATATTTTTCGCCTCCACGGTTTACCACAAAATATTGTTTCTGACAGGGGGGTCCAATTTGTATCTCGTTTCTGGAAGGCCTTTTGTAATCGCTTAGGTATTAAAGTTTCGCTTTCTACAGCGTACCACCCCCAGTCTAACGGACAGACTGAACGGGTGAATCAGAGTCTAGAGCAATACTTGCGCTGTTTTGTGTCCGACCGCCAGGAGCAATGGGCGGAATTTATCGACTTTGCAGAATTCGTCTTTAACAATGCGCCCAGTGAGTCGACTAAATTTTTGCCGTTTTTCTGTAATTTTGGTAAGAATCCTAAGGCAACATCCTTCTCTGGTCCTTCCTCCAACTTGCCGGCCTTGGAGGAATGGCTACGTGAAAGGAGTAAAGTATGGTCTGACATACAGACAAACCTTAAGAAGGCCTCCAGAAGTTATAAGAATTTTGCAGATCGACATAGGTCGCAAGAACCACCATTTCAGGTGGGTGACTGGGTTTGGGTATCTACTAGAAATATTGCCCTTAGACAACCTTCGGCTACGTTAGGCCCTAAGTACATCGGTCCTTTTCCCATTACTAACAAACTGAGCAATGTTACTTTTAAAGTCAAGCTACCTTCATCCATGAAAATTCCGTCGACCTTCCATGTTTCTTTATTAAAATCGGCCAAAAATATTCAGGTTTCGTCTTCTCCTCCAGTCATAGTGGGAGATGAGCCTGAGTATGAAATTAATAGAATACTCGATGCCCGGGTAGTTCAAAATTCATTACAGTATTTAATCGATTGGAAGGGATTTGGTCCTGAGGAAAGGTGTTGGGTACCCGCTAGAGACGTCCATGCCAGAGCCTTAGTTAATAGATTCCATCGTGAGAATCCTGATAAACCGGGTAAGGGTCCTGAGGCCCCTCATGAAGGGGGGGGGGTAGTGTCACGAGCCCTGTACAGAACCCTGGACACTCACCTGCCCTTCGGTCCCACGTCGGCGGCTCCCGCTCGGCCAGCGTGCGGGCTGGGCAGCGTCTCTGCCAGGCGGCGGCTCGGCGTCTCCTCTCCCCGGCCGTCGCTCGGCTATTTCCGCCCCGAGCTGCCGCTCGGCTCTTTCCGTCGCGAGCGGCTGCTCGGGCGGTCTCCTCTCCGGCGGCTTCGGGAGCGGCCGCGCCACGGCCGTCTCGGCGCGCTCCCGGCGCGCAACTCCGTACACGCGCGCGTGCGTCACTTGCTGCTGTTTATGCCCTAATTAGGTAATTAGATCGGGCCAATGAGCCCAAAGCTTGGCAGTTTGAATGGGGCAATCAGCCTCAGGTTCCTATGTTGCACCAATCAATCCCCCTTTCCTGTTCCATCACTCCTATAAAGCTGCTCACTCTGCACTTGTTCCTTGCCCGTGATAGCGGGCTGCTGGGTGTGATTGTGATTGCTATTTTCCTTACGATTCTGCCGTGTATGACCATTCCTGATTGCCGCCTGGACCGACCTTGCCTGTTTTTGACCACGATTCCTGCCTGCTCCTCTGTACCGCGTATCTCTGACCTCCTGGTGTGACCTTTGGCTAGCCCTGACCATTCTTCCTTCTCAATCCTCTTGTACCGTGCTTCCTTGGACTGATCACCTGTGTATGACCTCTGCCCGATTGTCTTACCAGTCTTGTTCCTGGTTCGTCCACCTTCCCCTGCATAAGTCAGAATCCTTTGTGCTAACAAGTCCTGGGGGCAACCGTGTCCGGTGAGGCGTATCCTGCGTCCCGGCAAACGGGGGCTTGGCTATAGGCGAAGAAAGCAGCGGAGATTGGGGGTTGCTGACTTATTGGAAGGAAGACGTCCCACGGGACCTGACAATATGCTTAGAAGATATTGGGGGATGGTTTCCCCCCCCCGGTTCAATTTTTCCTTTTTTTTTTTTTCTCCTTTTCTCTACCTTTCCCCTGTTTTCTTTCTCTATTATTTTTCTGGTATAAAATATTTCTTTCTCTTTTTTGTTTTTCTCTTCTTATTTAGTTGAAATTACATAAGTTTTGATAGGGGTCTTTATATAAACATGTTGTAGAATTGTAAAGTGAGACTCTTATCCCGGGCGGTGACGGCTGGTGAAGCTCGGTATTTGGACCTTCGCCGGTGGCCCTGCCGGTGTGGATAGGAAATACAAATAATTCGCTCAATAGAAATAAGGTGTATTCTTGTTAGCTTTATATTGTATAATAATAATATTAGCATTTCATTTCTGCGACTAGACCTGTAAAATGATTATGTATGCTATGGTTGTTGATGAATTTATTGGTAAATTGCACCATGGATTTGTATGTATGTTTATAAAAAGAAAAAGAGAAAGAAAAAATAAAGAATTTGAAAAAAAAAAGTAATGTTTTGGCTCCTGCTGCTGCTGCTGCCAACTCCAGGGTGTGATTCATCCAATTTTTGGGCTCCTGCTGCCAACCCCAGTGTCTCTTTAAAGTAATGTTTGGGCTCCTGCTGCTGCTGCTGCTGCCAACTCCAGGGTGTGATTCATCCAATTTTTGGGCTCCTGAAGCCAACCCCAGTGTCTCTTTAAAGTAATGTTTTGGCTCCTGCTGCTGCCAACGCCAGGGTGTGATTCATCCAATTTTTGGGCTCCTGAAGCCAACCCCAGTGTCTCTTTAAAGTAATGTTTGGGCTCCTGCTGCTGCTGCCAACTCCAGTGTGTGATTCATCCAATTTTTGGGCTCCTGAAGCCAACTCCAGTGTCTCTTTAAAGTAATGTTTGGGCTCCTGCTGCTGCTGCCAACTCCAGGGTGTGATTCATCCAATTTTTGGGCTCCTGAAGCCAACCCCAGTGTCTCTTTAAAGTAATATTTGGGCTCCTGCTGCTGCTGCTGCCAACTCCAGGGTGTGATTCATCCAATTTTTGGGCTCCTGAAGCCAACCCCAGTGTCTCTTTAAAGTAATGTTTGGGCTCCTGCTGCTGCTGCCAACTCCAGGGTGTGATTCATCCAATTTTTGGGCTCCTGAAGCCAACCCCAGTGTCTCTTTAAAGTAATGTTTGGGCTCCTGCTGCTGCTGCTGCTGCCAACTCCAGGGTGTGATTCATCCAATTTTTGGGCTCCTGAAGCCAACCCCAGTGTCTCTTTAAAGTAATGTTTGGGCTCCTGCTGCTGCTGCTGCTGCCAACTCCAGGGTGTGATTCATCCAATTTTTGTGCTCCTGAAGCCAACCCCAGTGTCTCTTTAAAGTAATGTTTTGGCTCCTGCTGCTGCTGCTGCCAACTCCAGGGTGTGATTCATCCAATTTTTGGGCTCCTGAAGCCAACCCCAGTGTCTCTTTAAAGTAATGTTTGGGCTCCTGCTGCTGCTGCTGCCAACTCCAGGGTGTGATTCATCCAATTTTTGGGCTCCTGAAGCCAACCCCAGTGTCTCTTTAAAGTAATGTTTGGGCTCCTGCTGCTGCTGCAGCTGCCAACTCCAGGGTGTGATTCATCCAATTTTTGGGCTCCTGAAGCCAACCCCAGTGTCTCTTTAAAGTAATGTTTTGGCTCCTGCTGCTGCTGCTGCCAACTCCAGGGTGTGATTCATCCAATTTTTGGGCTCCTGAAGCCAACCCCAGTGTCTCTTTAAAGTAATGTTTGGGCTCCTGCTGCTGCCTACTCCAGGGTGTGAATCATCCAATTTTTGGGCTCCTGAAGCCAACTCCAGTGTCTCTTTAAAGTAATGTTTGGGCTCCTGCTGCTGCTGCCAACTCCAGGGTGTGATTCATCCAATTTTTGGGCTCCTGAAGTCAACTCCAGTGTCTCTTTAAAGTAATGTTTGGGCCCCTGCTGCTGCTGCCAACTCCAGGGTGTGATTCATCCAATTTTTGGGCTCCTGAAGCCAACTCCAGTGTCTCTTTAAAGTAATGTTTGGGCTCCTGCTACTGCTGCTGCCAACTCCAGGGTGTGATTCATCCAATTTTGGGCTCCTGCAGCCAACTCCAGTGTCTCTTTCAAGCTATGTTTGGGCTCCTGCTGCTGCTGCTTGAAACTCCAGGGTGTGTCAGTCAATTTTTGGGCTCCTGCTGCTGCCAACTCCAGTGTCTCTTTCAGCCAATGTTTGGGCTCCTGCTGCTGCTTGCAACTCCAGGGTGTGATTCATCCAATTTTTGGGCTCCTGCTGCTGCCAACTCCTGTGTCTCTTTAAAGCAATGTTTGGGCTCCTGCCCCTCATAGTGATGCCACTTCAATTCTCTGCAATTGTGCCGCTCTGCGATTCTTTTAGCGATGCCTCTGATCTGCATGTGATATTTATTTACAGTATTATTTAACTAACCCAGCACGCATCCTATGCGTGTTACAGCAAGGCAGAATGGTTTACAACCCTATTGAGGCTCTAGGAGGCTCAGAAATAGCCGTTTTTAATAGCGATTCGTCGCGAATAAATTCGTGTCGAACCGATTTTTGTCGGAAAATTCGGCGAATCAGTCGAATCTAATTTTTCAAAAGTTCGCTCATCTCTAATTATAAGCATAAAACACTTCAATCCATTTCTGCTCATTGTGCTCTATGCAATCTTGAGCTACCCTGCCACTATAAACTGGCGCTTCAACCAGAGCGCCTGGCGCTTCAACCAGAGCGCCTGGCGCTGCAACCTTTTGGCCGCTAGTGTTAAATTAGACGCTAGCTGACAGCCACTTCAGAGCAGCCTGTTTTTTGTTTCTTAAATCATATATTGAGTGCTGCTGAGGCACAAAAGGGGTGCTGTGTGGCACTGACGCTTTATAAATAAGGCTCCCCATCTGAAATTGTATCCAATTTGTCCCCACTCATTTTAAAAGCAATATATATATATATATATATATATATATATATATTCTTTTAAACATTTTTGCACTTAATCAATTGTACAATGTATATTAAATCCATATGTCCTGTATACCCCTTCAATGTACTACTATCAATTAGCTTCCCTAACAAAAACAGGAACTGATCTGAAGATTGTTTTCCAGTTTCACAAGACTTGAAAGAGGACCCAACTGTCTTCCTTTAAAGTATGCTGCAAAGAATTAGATTAGCAGGTAAGTAGAAGGAACAAACAAGGCAGGCTACTGCTGGGATATAACTCATCCATTATGTGGCCTTGACAAGTACATTAAAGGCACCATCCCAGGAAGCATCTCCGAAGCTGAACAAACACAAATATTTCCTATAAGTCTTTACCAACATGACTGTACTAATCCAGTGTTGCTCACTATGATATAATAGGCTTCCTATGAAACAATCCCCCAGGGCTTGTTGGCTTGATTTGTTTTTATGAAGGGCTACAGTTCATCTGGGAAAAGACTAGGGGTGATGTGTAAAGGTTACTGACTTCTGAGCCAAGCTTGTTTATTGTTCAAGGGAGTTCACTGACAGTTTCATTATTGCCTGATAGATAATCATCTAAGGGTTTTACTCAATCTTATTGCTTCGTGGCTAGTGTAAAGGCAATGTATATGTGATGTAGAAGGATGACCAGGCCTAATAACAGATGCATGCCTTCAAAGTTTCATATTCTCTTATATAGAGATATAAGAGAATAGAATTATTAAAAGATAGTGAATGTGACTGAATTTGAGCTGGAAAGACTAAATTGCCCCTCAGATGTTTTACTTCATTCACAGGATATCCAATTCAACAAATAAATATTAAAACATTTGTATTTTTTGTATTATATTATATTGTATATTTTGTATTATATTGGTAATATTTTACAAATATTAAAGTGGACCAGAACCTAGGATTTTCACTATACTGTTTTTTCTGGTCCCCTGGGCATCCTGATTTGGAATGCCCCGCTGTGTGAAACCCCAGAATTCTTAAAAATCTTTCTTACCTTTCCAGGAGCCCATGGCGCAGACAGCGCTCTCCTCTGATCAGCTTCTCCGGTCGAGCGTATTAATGTGCGGCTGGGAAACTGAACGTAAACACAGCTGAATAGGAAGTGAGTGATGGTGCCGCTGGCTGCACTTGCTCCGTGGGCTCATTGGAGAGGTACGTTTACCGGGCAAATTGGGGGTTCCCCATCCCAGTTCAGGATGCCCTGAGGAAATGGAATCAGTCCTTACATTTTGATATGCTTTGAATGGGTGGATACCTAGGCAATCAATCTTTGTTTCTACTTTCCTTTGAATTTATGAATTTATTACATAAATGTGCAGAGATATGGTAATTATTTGTATTTGTAAAACTGTAAAACCACAGGGTCTAGATACAAAGGCATATAAAAAATGTATATTTATGTCTTATTTATACAAGCATAACAACAATGACTCAGACAAAACAAAACAACCTGACCACCTGACCATGCTGCCAATATATATCACCGAGCAAGTAGAGTATTTAAATTCACAATAATAATAATGCCATTAATACTTGTATTGGCAATGAAACAAAAAATATAATATACACATTATATATATAAAGTAAGATAGGATGCATGCCTAAGAGCAGCTAAACATGAGTTAATATTAATATAAATGGGCTGTGATAGATTAACCAATTGCAGATTGGGTAGGGACACTAGCTGCCAGCTGCCAGGTCAAAACCTGCACACCTGCACGGAGATGCTCTATGTTGTTCTTATTGTCACATACTAGGGGTGTTCAAAAAGGCATCTACCCCAGTATGTCAGTATTAGAGGGCTGAGCTTGCCTGTGAGACATGCCTGGACATACAACACAAACAGTAGCAGTTCAGTCTGATGAAAGCACTGGAAGTGACAGTACAGTGCGGATCTACAAAGAAAGTGAGAAACTTGGATCCTCATCCATGATTAAATTCTTTACAATGGTAGAAAAGAAGCCTTAAGTTTGAGAATGGTGATGATGAAGCACCTTTAATTACCAAGTAAAGTTTTGGCCCAAGCACTTTAAATGGGGCAGGGAATTAATTGAAGATGACCCCAATCCAGGGCAACATGTTGAAGCATCTTCAGAAGAAATGTGCCACAAAGTGGAGTCCATGATTTTGGAAGGTCAAAGTCGTTGCTATATTTCATGAATTGAGCATGTCAGATGGCATGGTTTCCAGTATCATTCATGATGATTTGATGATGTGAAAGGCCAGTTCCCGGTGGGTGCCAGGAATGTTGATGCCTGAGCAAAAAAAGTAGTAGAGTACAATCCAGGAGACTCTTATTCCCCAATTTATCTGTGATAAAACATGGATCCACCACCATGATCCTAACTGCAAAAGTATGCCTGCACCAGGTCTGCATTCGGATCTTCTATGGCTAACAAAAAAAAATGTTTTTCTGCCACCTTGTTCTTCCATCACTACTTTGTCATCCAGCAACCTTTCCATCTCTGCACTCTTGCCCATCTTTCTTTGCAGGCCATACTGAAATCTACCCTATTATTCTTCTGGTAATGCGTTGCTTTTTACAGCACATATATTGAGACAAGCTAGAAAATGCTTGTTTTATCATTTATGTAAACCAGGGGTAAGAAAGTAGCAGTAACGTTCGGTATAGCGTATAGCAAAGTATATTTTTACTAGTGTTTCACTGTGAGAGAAATGTTTTAACAGTAAAATACATGGGTTCCTTTCCTTTGAATATAACATTTGTCTGTGAGACCTCACAGACTTTTGATTAGCTGAACATTCTGCTGTTTCATACTTTACAGACATGTTCCCCAATCCTCTCCTCAGGGCCCACCAAAAGGTCATGTTTTGTGGATCTCCACATAGCTGGCTCTATAGCCCCACTATTGCACTTCACCTGTGCATCTGTATGAAGATCCAGAAAACCTGACCTTTTGGTGGATTGAAGAGATGGTCAGGGAACACTGCTTTACATGGACATCACATGTCATGTTCTGAAACAAGCAAATTGAAATTTAGCTGAACGACCAAGAATGATTTCATCTGATGGACACCAAGAATTATTTCCTCTGCTAGGCCCCAAGGATGATTTCCTTAGGTGGACCCTATGGAGATTTTTCTCGGTTAGGCACCAAGAATGATTTCCTCTGTGGGGGGCCCAAGAATGATTTTCTCTGCTGGGCCCAAATGATAATTACATTTGGTTGGCCCCAAGGAGAGTTTCTTTTAGTCACCCCCAAAATCATTTCCTCTGTTGGGCCCCAATGATGATTTACTCTGGTAGGCCCCAAAATGATTTTCTCTAGTGGATCCCAATAATAATTTTCTCTGGTGGGCCCATAAAATTATTAGATAGGAGCTAAGAATGATTTCCACTGGTATGCCCCAAACATGATTTTCTGTTTCTCGTGTCCCAAGAATGATTTACTTCGGTGGGCCTAAGGGACTCTAGTTCAACACTAGAGTTAAAGCAGCCCAAACACCTGGTTCTCGTAAAATATGTATTAATTGCAGTCTCCTCTTTCTCTTTGTTATTTACACTTATTTGGTCAATAATAGGTGTTGGTCCATTTGAACCAGTTTCAGTGTGATTATTGCTGTTAGGTATTTGTCTCTACGGACCTTATTGCTGTCAGCTACTAATGATCAAATAATCAGTCTGCCTACAAGGTTTACAGACTAATTGATGTGTTAGAAATGTTTAATGACCTTAATATAAAATAGACTAACATAAGTTTAATTCATTAAAAAGCCACAATAAAAATGATAGTGTACTTTGTTAGCAATTTTGATGTAGTACTTCACTAGGAAATATTATCCATAGTTTTACATGGAAAGAGCCTGGAGAGAATCAAACAAACGCTAAGCTTGGGCCTATTTGCTGCTGCCACTTAATTATACAGTAAACCATGTGTTTTGCATTAGACAGAACTGGTTGACAAATAAACAAGTAAAATCAACAAAAGAATTGGAGCACAGGGAATCTGAAACAGACAACTTAATAACAACTTAACAGCAAACTGCACCCCATGTAATACAAAGCAGATAAGAGGCACTCTAAACTAAAGCTACATTAAACTGTCTTTTCCTTTTCCCTGTACATAACAAAAGCATGACAGCCAAAGGTAAAAAAAACACTGCAGGGGTCCCTATTATGTAGACAAGACAAGGCTTCCTATTTATATTCAGCTCTAAGACAAAAGACAAGTGGAAACATGTTTCTCAGGCCTAATACACTGTATCCACTTAATGAACTAGTATTACAAAGCTCTTCTGAACTTTTATTGCTTTAGTACACAGAAAGTGAGTCTCTGTGATGTTAAACTGAAAGGCAGCGGTGGTCACAATTTAAATTTTAACAGATCTCTAATTCCCCCCCTAAGCAAAATGTAACGCACAGCACGGTGTCAGGTCCTCCTGAAGGTATCGTGGTCCCAGTCCTCTTTCTGATCCTTTACATATTTTGCATACTTTTGCTTACTAGGTTATAACTTCTAATGAAAAGATTTAAACCCAATTAAATACGCAGTTTAATGTTCTGTTCTGTACTGTTATGTGAAATTAAAGGATAGAACAAATAGACAACTAAAATAACAAACCATCATTATTGTTTTTTTGTATAAGCAAGTGTGATCAACAATTCAAACTGCCTAAGAGGCCGATTTATTAATAGCGCCAGGTAGCGACAGATGAGCGACAGTAGCGTGATTTTCACAGCACACGCTAGTATTCGCTGTGCTTGGCCGTTGTTCGGTTTTTGATAGCGACTCAGTCGGTGTGCGGTAATGTTGAATACCGGGTTAGGAGTAGTTGTTTGACAGGTTCCGCGCTGTATGGGAGCGCATGACAGCGAATGGCCATAGCGAACGGCTCCCAGCATATTCATTAACAAATCACGCTCAAAAAATTCTCGTGCTGTGAAATGCTTGTTTAAACCCCAGAGCGCTGGCGGGGATGGGTTAAAAGTAGTTTTTTAACCCCCAAACAACCATATTTTTGGAAAAAAAACTAGTTTTTCTAAACATTTTGTAATATGAATACATTAATATCAGACCTGTAATATCAATTCTGCACAATTTTTTTCTTTTTTTTTACCTTAAAAAAAATATCTAACATTGCAGAAGTGGTCACAGAATTTTTGACATTAAAAAAAAAAAAAAAAAAAAAAAAAACATTAATAGCAATTAATTATGAATATTTAAAGATTGCTCCATTGAAATGCATTGGAGAGCGCCAGGTAGCGAGAGGTCATACCTGGCGCTGTGATGGGATTAGCAGCGGCGCTGTTCGCTGAAGTCTGCAACATGATGAATCCCGCGCTAGCTGATGCTCTCGCCGGCGCTAGCCTCATTTAGCGTGATAAATGCGTGATTGTGTTCGCAGCCTGGCGTTCTGGAGTTGGTAGCCGCCGATAGCTGGCGCTACCTGGCGCTAGTGAGACACTACCTGGCGCTATCCCTTGATAAATAAGGCCCTAAGTTATCTTCCTCCTTTTTACCACTCCTTTTATTCTGCTTGTTTTCTCCCAAACTAATTTGAGGCTGTGCTGGCCAACCAACCTTTGTTACTATGAGAGCCGCATTCAGTAGAGAGAGATGGTCGGGAGCCACAATGTACAAAAATAAATCAAACAAGGCTTAAATAAGATGACATGCCCTACCTGAGCAGGTTCCCTAATCCCAATGAGGTTAAATGGCAAAATCAGGCAGTGGAGAAGCATACTGGCTTACTGAACTGTTCCCCTATTGCTGTCCTTCTCGCTTCCCAGGAATGTGATACAATTTAACTGGGCCCCAATGGCAACCAAGCTGGTGATCTTTAAAGCGGTCCAACAGTCAAAAATGACTGCGACTAGACCAACACAGCAAACAGTGCTCATATGCATCCCTCCCCAGGGCAATCTAGATTGCCACATATAAAAATAAATTTATCTTTTTCCAAATTCTGTTGTGGTAAATTTTAGAAACAAAATGGTGGTTCATGGATGTGCAGGTCGCATGCAAACAGTAGGTGCTGCTGTTCTTCCTGTTACTGTGCATTGTCAGTTATGTCACTTGTACCCATACGGCAGCATAGCTGAGATACTGGGAGAGGAAGCTCCAAAATGGCCACTACCTTTCTTTTCCAACTGTGCTAGGCTGTTGGTGTGGTTTAAGTCCTAGTTCGGGGCCCAGTCATCACATATAGGTTATGAGAGGGAGTCTATACAGCATTTACTGTGTCTGGGAACTCTCATAAGCTATAAAGTGGTAGCTGGGCCCTTTGTTTGAACTTAAGTTTTCTATAGTCTAGATCCTATATAGTCTAGATATGCATGGTTGCCTTGGGGCCAGGGGTCTCGTTACCAAATATTGGTAACCAGGGGGCTCATATACTATACAGCAGGGGTACTCAACCACTTGTAAAGGTCCATTTAAAAGGCATCCATTGACAGGTGGAGGTCTGTTGTGGGGGGTGGATAGATAGAAATCGGCACACTGGGGGGAGACTAAAAAAATGGTTATTGCCCATCCCCCCAAAAAAACCCAACCCCACCCAACAAATCATATTGAGCACGGGAAAAAAGCAGGAGCTTCTTTTTGGCTCATGAAGAACCTACAGTTCTGGCCCACGACACACTGTTTTAACCCCCTCCCCCCCCTTACATTCTGTGCAGGCTGTGTACAGGAGTGGACTAGGGCCCAAAATGTTACTGGCAATAAGGTCTGGTAACAAGGATGGATAGATAGGGCTCGGGGGAGAGGGATACATGGGAGAGAAGAGGAGAACAGGAAGGGCAGGGAGAGATGGAGGGAGCTGCGAGAAGGGATGGATGGGCAGAACTAGTAGGATAGGAATGAATGGGCATTGCTGGTGAAGATAGATGGTCAGAGCTAGATCACAGGGTAATGGATTGTCAAAGCTGGGAGGCCGGGGATTGGTTGGGCAAAACTGGGAGGACAGAAATGTATGGGGCAAAACTGAGGGGACAGGCTTTGAATGGGCAAAGCTGGGAGGACAGGAATGGATGGGGCAGAGCTGAGGTGAAAGGGATTTGATAGGCAAATCTGGGAGGACAGGAATGGATGGGGGGAGAGCCGAGGGGAAAGGGATTGGATGGGCAAAGCTGGGAGGACAGGAATGAATGGGGCATAAAGACTTGGCTGGATGGGGCAGAGCTGAGGGGACAGGGATTGGATGGGCAAAGCTGGGAGGACAGGAATAATTGGGGCAGAGAGACTGGGCTTGATGGGGCAGAGCTGAGGGGACAGGGATAGATGGGGCGGAACTAAGGGGATAGGGATGGATGGGGCGGAACTAAGGGGATAGGGATGGATGGGGCAGAGCTGGGGGCACAGGAATAGATGGGGCAAATATGGTGGACAGGAATGGATGGTGCTGACTTGGGGAGACGAGATGGTGAGACAGGGATAGATTGGGCTGAGCTGGGGAGAAGGGAAAGGATTGGATGGGGCAAAGAGACTGAGAAACAAAGTGTGTGTGTATCTTGCAATGCCACTTCTCGCCTATACAGTATTTCATATTGCAATGCTAGGTACCAGGGAACCATGGCACTGGCAGGGAGAATAAGCACTACTTTTGCTGATCATGGGAACAGCTCTGAGCACAGCAACACAGAACAACTGAGTTCAGAGCTGTCAGGGCAGGGGTCTGGAAAACAGAGGTCCACATTCAGACCCGAGGCCGCCAGTTGAGCATCGCTGCTATACAGCCTATACAGTGCCTTGGCCCACCATAATCCTATAATGTGGCCTAGAATGAACTTTTATAGTCTAAAAACTGAGGGTCTGGTTGCCCAACCATCACAAGAGCGACGAGGGCTAGATATTAGATTGTTTCAGCAGCGTTAATAATTTTTGTACTCATAAAAGAAGGCTTTTCTTTGGTTTTTTTCTCTGCACCATAATTTTCACCATAACACCATAATTAGCTGTGCTATTTTTTTAAAACATTTGTCCAGCTAAATATGATGCTGAATTTATCAGTTGGAAAGACTCATGAGAAAAAGTGTTTTATCAAAAAAATGAGTAAAAAAATACGGTGCTGGGAAAGGGTTATATACAACTCATTTACTTACTACAAAACACCTGTCCTAGTCCTAGTAAACCTAAAACCAACAATGATTGATTATTAGATATTAAGATTACAAACACTAAAATTGCCAAAACACACACTAGAGTGTCAGGAAAGCCAATGCAGATGATACACAACTGTTAAAAAAACTATTTAGGGCTAGCAGAAACCAATAAATGTGTGTAATCTAATCTACTCTATAAATGAAACCTGCAACCATACCTTGAAGGGCAAATATAGGGGGGTCACTTTCCAATTTGAAGTGGTGTGCCCACGAAGTGTGCGGGATCAATGCCTTATCATTCTGCTTTGTTATATTATAAACAGAGATGAGCAAACTGCATTGTTAGAACCGGAGTTCGTGCTGAATTTCAGGCAAAAATTGATTCGGCACTAACCCGAAGTTTGTTGTGATTTGTACCGATCATATTCTTCCCTGAAATCCGTAAATAAAAAAGTAAAAACTCACCTGCTCTCTCACTGTCCACTATTTCCTGTCCTGAGCCACTCTCCAGTCGCTGTCTCGCACAGCTTTGCCCAGAATTCACAGCCCTGGCGTTTTGCTCCCTATCTCAAGGCAGCTGGGAGAGACCAGCAGAAGCTCTGCCCCTCATCTGCCTTGTTCTCTGGCTATGAGGCCGATTCATTAATAGCGCCAGGTAGCGACAGATGAGCGCCAGTAGCGTGATTTTCACAGCGCCAGCTAGTATTCGCTGTGCTTGGCCGGGGTTTGCTTGTTGACAGCGACTCAGTCGGTGTGCGGTAATGTTGAATACGGGCTTAGGGGTCGCTGTTTCACAGGTTCAGTGTTGTATGGGTGCGCCTGACAACGAATGGCCAGAGCGAACGGCTTGCTGCAGATTCATTAACAAATCACGCTCTGAATTTTTTCGCGCTGTGAATTCCTTGTTTAAACCCCAGAGCGCTGGCGGCGATGGATTTAAAATAGTTTTTAACCCCCAAACAACCATATTTTTTGATTGTAAAATTATACAAGTTTTTATAAACATTTTGTAATATGAATACATTAATATCAGACCTGTAATATCAATTCTGCACAAAATCATTTTTTTTTTTTTTTACCTTAAAAAAAAATCCTAACATTGCAGAAGTGGTCACAGAATTTTTGACATTAAAAAAAAGAAAAAAACATTAATAGCAAGTAATTATGAATAATTAAAGATTGCTCCATTGAAATGCATTGAACATCGCCAGGGAGCGACAGGTCATACCTGGCGCTGTGATGGGATTAGCAGCGGCGCTGTTCGTTGCAGTCGGCTACATGATGAATCCCGCGGTAGCTGTCGCTCTTGCCGGCGCTAGCCTCATTTAGCTTGATAAATGCGTCATTGTGGCCGACGCCGGGCGTACTTGAGTCGGTAGCCGCCGTTAGCTGGCGGGACCTGGCGCTCGTCAGACACTACCTGGCGCTATCGCTTGATGAATAAGGGCATATATCTGGCTCAGCTCACTCACTGGTATAAAGCTCCTACCTGCCGTGGGAAGCGGGATGCCGGAGCCCAGCACGAGAATCTGGTGGAGGTAAGTAGATGGAGTAATTAGTGCTCAGACAGAGCTATAGATTTAGCTTTATGGAAATCTACAGAACCTGGCCTGTTGCTGGCCCTTGAAGAGAGGTTTGGGCATGCTATATATGTAAGTAACCCTGCTTATTGTGTATGTGTGCACATTGGATTGTGAGATCTCCTTGAGGGTCTAGGACAGACATGGAATGTCCCCATGTACTAAGTAAATGCACAAAGGAAAATATGTCAATTTTGTGTATACATACACCTTGTGATTCTCCCATTACTAACCTTGTGACACAATCCTTTTATAATCTCTCCAGAGGGCAATCAAAGCATGCAAATTATGTCAGCAGAAACTGAGAGGAGAAAAAATGTCTTGTCTCGAAATGTAATGCAATTCAGTATTGTAGATCAGTGGTTCTAGACCTTTTTACGCCACCCCCTAGCAACAAAATGTTCTAACCAAGTAACCCCAAGGATGTGATGATAAATATTACCAAAGTAAGTAGTACTTTTAAAGTGAACCAAAACCCAGGATTTTGACTATCCCGGGATTTGGTCCTTGCCCCCTGATGCAGGATGCCCTGCCATGTGAAACCCTCCGGGTCGTCCACTCCAACTCAACTTTCCCCGGTCCAACAGTGCACTCAACTGTGCTGACAGAAACTCGTCTAAGCACTAGCCGAGCGCACTGGGTGCCGCATCCCTGCTACTCTCTAACAGGGAGCGTGCCTGCGTCAGCTATTCACAAATGTCTATCACAGCACACGTCCTGTTAAAGTGGACCAACACCCAGGATTTTTACTATCCTGGGTTTTGGTCCACTTCGGTGGGGCACCCCGATCGGGGGTTCCCCGCTGTGTGAAACCTCCCAGAAAGCCCCGAAAACTCACCTCACCCCGCTCCCACGTGACTGCTGCATCCAATCCCCGCCAACGGACAAGCGGGAGGCAGCGACGGACAAGCAGAGCGCGTCCACTGCCTCCCGCGCGTCCCTCTTACAGGGAGCGCACCCGCGCCGGCCATTCACAAATGGCCAGCGCGGGAGTGCGCCCTGCTAGAGGGCCGCGCGGGAGGCGGCGGCGGACGCGCATGCGCCGCTGGAACGGGGAGAAGGTAGGATTGTGGGCTTCCTGGGGGGTTTCACCCCGCGGGACATCCCGATTTCGGATGCCCCGCGGGGAGGGATCTGATCGGCCAGGGAATCTTATAGATTCCCGGGCCGATCCCCCCTGGGTGTTGGTCCACTTTAAAGGTATAACATAGAGCGGCCGCTGTAGGATTGGAGAGAAGGTGAGTTTACTGCTCGACCTGGGGGTTTTTACACAGCTGGGCATCCTGAATCTGGATGCCCTGGGGGAGTATGCCTTCCCTGGAGTCTCATATACTCCACGGTGGGTTTTGGTCCACTTTAAAACAAAAAGTGATAATAGGGTTGATTCAACATTGTGAGAATTTGAATTTTCTCACTTTTTTTGCGTGAGTATTTTTCAGTTTTGCAATTTTGTATTGTATATTACAAGAAAATCAAATAAATAATACTCTAAAAGCAGTAAATAACTTTGCTTTTTGCATAGATGATATCTGATGAGATCTGCTTAGATGAGAAAGCATTTATTTTTGTGCATCTATAACACACATGATTTCTCCTCTGTTAGCATATGTAAGCATCCATAGGTATAGGTACATGCTTTCTCACATAAGCAGATATGTATCCATAGGCATCTTTGTGTGTATATATTCGCCCAGATCTGCCATTTTCATAAGAGCACCATATTGTTTGCCATATAAGACGCACCTTCCCATAAGACACACCTAGGATATGGAGGAGGAAAATAAGAAAAAAATATTTTAAACACACCATTACAGACAGTGTGGCATTCCCCCTATTCCATTCCTCATGGGAAGTATAACATTCTCCCCTCCTATTCCCACAGGCAAGGTGGCATACCTCATCCCATTCTCATAGGCCGTGTGGAATGCCCCCATTCCATAGGCAGTGTGGCATTCCCCCCTCCCATTCCCCATATAAGCAGTGTGGCATCCCCCCATCCCATTCCCCATATAGGCAGTGTGGCATTCCCCCCTCCCATTCCCCATATAAGCAGTGTGGCATCCCCCCATCCCATTCCCCATATAGGCAGTGTGGCATTTTCCCCCATTCCCTCTCCCATTCCCCATATAAGCAGTGTAGTATTCCCCCCTCCCATTCCCCATATAGGCCGTGTGGCATTCCCCCCTTCCATTCCCCATATAGGCCGTGTGGCATTCCCCCCTTCCATTCCCCATATAGGCAGTGTGTAATCCCCCCTCCCATTCCCCATATGGGCAGTGTGCCCCACTCCCATTCCCCATATAGGCAGTGTGGCATTCCCCCCATTCCCCATATAGGCAGTGTGCCCCCTCCATCCCCATAGGCAGTGTGGCATTCCCCCCATTCCCCATATAGGCAGTGTGCCCCCTCCATCCCCATAGGCAGTGTGGCATTCCCCCCATTCCCCATATAGGCAGTGTGTAATCCCCCCTCCCATTCCCCATATGGGCAGTGTGCCCCACTCCCATTCCCCATATAGGCAGTGTGGCATTCCCCCCATTCCCCATATAGGCAGTGTGCCCCCTCCATCCCCATAGGCAGTGTGGCATCCCCCCATTATCATAGGCAGTGTGGCTTCCCCCTAAAAGTAAAAAGAAAAAAAATAGTAAAACACAGCTGAGTAGGCAACTCAGTGAATCGGGGGGGGGGGGGGGGGGGGGGGCGTGGCCTGCACCACGTCGGTGCAGGCCACGCCCACCCACTATATGGGCCGGCTATTAACAAGCAGCGGCGGGCTCTGTCCCTGTCCCCGCCGCTGCTATTGATGCCTTTTCCAGCAGCGACAGCAGCAGCAGGGACGGAGAAAGCACCCGCTGCTCCTCCATCTGCTGCCTCTTCCTGGGCATGGGCGAACACTCAGGTCAGGGCAGCGGGTGGGTGTGGCCTGCACCGAGTCGGTGCTCGACCCAGGTGCTCGCGTGTGCCCCAGCCAGAAGAGGCAGCAGAAGGAGGAGTGGCGGGCGCTGTCTCTGTCCCTGATGCTGCTGTCGCTGCTGGAGAAGACAGCGATAGCAGCGGCGGAGACGGTGAGAGAACCCGCCGCTTCTCTGTATTCTTCCGGCCTCCCGCAGTGTGGCAGGCAACGCGGTAACGGGTTATTTACCTTTTTTTTACATTTGCCCAATAAGGCGCATGAACATTTCCCCCCCCCCCCCCCCCCCCACTTTTGGGGAAAAATAAGTGTGTCTTATAGGGCAAAAAATACGGTATATATTCGCATGGTGTTGAATCAGCCCTGTACTATCCATAGGCCTCACTGCTTGGACATGTTGGCACAGCTTGAAAGCCCTTTTTCACATATATATATATTCGTATGCAAACAAAATTATTTTTTTACACATGGAACAGATTCGTCTGCACTGTTGAATGGCACCTGCATTTGAATTAAAGTCACATGAGAATATATATTCGCACCATAAGAATATATATTCGCACAATGTTAAATCAGCCCTAATGTTTATTGTTCAGATGATATACCAGACCAGTCAGACACCTCCTGTTAGTGTGCCCGCTCATCGCCGCCATTAACTCCCTGGAGTACATATACCACAGGTTGAGAAACAATGCTGCAGATGAGATGTTAGTTTACTTGTTGGCTCTAGATGAGGGAGTGTGATTACAATGATGGACCGTGTCCAAAAATCAGCACAGGATTTTATCAGCCCCCGGTCAGCCAATGACCATCTCCAATAAAGCTAAAAAGCTTTGCCATTGTATGGGCTGGGTTGGGGTGCTTGTGAGGGTGGGAGTCATGCTTATTATTTAGTGAACAATGTATAACTCTGAGTGCACATTTGGGTGTGAATAGCAACCTATATCTGGGGTTTTTCCACTTTCACAGGGTTAAAGGGTTAAAGGAAAAAAAAACACATAAGGTCCCCTTTTCCAGGAGAGAATCTCCACGCCAATTTAAAAAATGTTTAAGGGTTAAATCCTTAATTTCTTTCTTAGAAAATATCATGGGATCCCCCCCCCTATCCATGCAAAACCAGCCCAGGCATCAGCTATAGGGACTGGTCGACCAGGCCACAGAGGCCAAGCAGCCCTGAAGTCTACCAGCCTGGATGGGCCGCTGGGCTTTTTGCACCCCCTGGGCTTTGGGGATGCAGGTAGTGGTTGGTCCCAGCCCCTTCTGCCCTGTGAACTGGTATGTGTAAAAAATCACACACCAAGAAACATATTTTATCTTTTTCCCCCTACTTACCTCTGATTCCTCACTGATGTCCCTTGCTGCTTTTTGACTTTGTCCAATGTCCTTACAGCTGGAAGGGTCGCAGCTGTGCCCCACGTTTGACTCCCACCAATCTCTCCAGCTTCTGACATCTCGGCCCGCGTTGCAGGGAGTGGTCTTTTATACTGGCAGAGTGAGCTGACGTTAGAGATGCCAAGAGCCCAACGCAGGGTGGAGGATATGGGTCTCTGTCCCGCCAAAGACACTGTTGCTGGAGGACAATGAGGATGTCACCCGGTGCTGGAACGGGGTCTGAGGTAAGCTTATTTTTTTATTATCTAGTTTGCTAAAAGTTCAATTTGGACATACTTGAATTTCCAGGGAAGATTCAGTGAATTGCCCAAATCAAACTTTTAAATGGTTCGCTCATCTCTAGTTAGAATGTAATCAGCGTCACAGCTTAGTCACAGCTAACTGTGCAAGTGGTCTATTTGTTGCTCTGCTATGATGACAAGATCACTCCCCAATCTCTATAAATGTTATTGATATGTCTAGGCACACAGGAACCAGCCAAGGAACAGCCTATCACCTAAAAAAACACTAAGATTTAGCTAAGGATGCAGGTGGTAATGTGTTTTTTATTTTCTGCCAACGGATGCCCTTTGAAATACATTTGGCTGTACTGGGTCCCGATTGCTGTTTGGTTAGTACTGTACAACTACATACAGCTCGACTAAACTATTGTGTCACAATGCCTGGGATTTACCACAACATGGTAGTGCCAATTTACCACCACAGGGTAGTGTCTGCATTTAAGGTTCTGTGTTTGAGCCTAAAATACAGTGTCTGGCTCATAACTCCTGTACCTGTCTCCAAATTCCTATGTCCAGATTCAAGGTTCGGGGTCCTGTACGTTAGAACTTTGTATTGCCTTAAGTGTTGGAATACTTTGGTCACACCTGAAGAAATCATTCTTGGGACACTTCAGAAATAATAATTCTTTGGGCTCCTGTACTGCTCTGATGGCTGATATGGGTCTGGAGCCCAGAGGATCTATCTGGGGCCAGTGGGTTCACATACACTATGCAGGGAGTTGCTGATTTGATTGCAGGGAACAATCTAATTCTTATCTACCTGCTTTTATTTTTTAAAAAATCTGTTTAGGTTCATTTAAAGGACAGGGATGCAGAAATGTAAAGTGTATAATAAGTTAAAATTGACTTTAGTTATATTTAAACAATCCCCTCCCATTTATCTGGGATGCTTCTACAGTTAAAAATCTGTAGGAAGCCAAACTAAGAACTGGAACTCTGCATAATGGGGGCCAGCACTGCAAAGAAGCATATTTGATCTGTGCTTTACCTCCTGTTGCCAAGTCTACAAGCCCACTGGGGTCAGAGAGAGCAATAAAATATTGAATTTGGGGTGTCCTGTGGTGTGAACCCCCCCGGTTGATCAAATACTCATAGTCGATCTGAGATCCCAAAGAGCATAAATGGCCCTCACCCAGCATCCCAACTGTGCTCACTTGCCTCGCCTGGCAGACTTAAACCGGACCAACACCTGTTTTTTCTGTAATGGGTTTTGGTCCCGCTGACAGCACATAAAAACAAGCTGGGGGGGGGGGGGGGGGAATCCCTTGTATTGATTTTAAAGGATAGTTGGGTTAAAAGTATTGAATGCCGAGCTGAAGTCAACAAACAATGCTCTGACAAATGACCCAGATTGTTCTAGATTAGGGGTGTCAAACTCAAATACAAAGTGGGCCAAAATATAAACTTGGTTGAAGTTGTGGGCCAACCTTGATACTTATTGAAAAATTGTCTACAATTGAGGAGGGTTTTCCTTCTCATCAGAAATAATGATAGACCTTTTGATAAGGAAACAGACTTAAAGTTTGCTTAAATATTCAATTTGCGTGGGAGGGGAAGGTGGGTCACCAACAATCGGGATGGTCCCTACAGGCAAGAGCAGTGGCACTATCAACGGGAAAAGCAATCCCACAGTTCAGGTAATTTTATAGGAGACCTCCACACCTATTACATTCACTTCTGAACCTAAAGACCTCTTCACGCCATTGAAATGTTTTATTAATGGGCAGACCAGAGGTTCCAGGAACACTGCAGCAGTAGGAAGTGCTAGCTGCTGTATTGTTTCCTGCTATTTCCAGTAAAATGTATCTCCTCTTTAAATGTTCTGAGAGAAAAGCATATCAATGTGGGACAGGTTTCATTTTTAAAGGGGACCTCTACTCCAAGTGGTTTTCTGCAAGTAAACACCACTTCCACCTATAACAGGCTCAGGGGGGCATCCAGATTGACCTCCATCCTCTGCGATCAACGGCCGGTGGTTACGTAGGCCATATTTCCGGGCTGCTGGCCAAGGACAGCCCACATGACCGCCAGCAGCCAATCATAGGTCTGCATTTCAGATGATGATGGTGGTTCATATAACAATTGTGGGCACTGCAGGGGTCAATACGTGTGGGGGGCTGCAGCAATCTGGATACCCAAGGCAGGATGTCACAATGCCGTCCATCACCCATTAGTTAGAAAACGGGTGTGGGACTGCTTTAAGAGGAATGGGGAGTTTAGGGCTGCCATTCACGCAGCTGTTGTGGCTGAGAGAGCATACGAATTGTAACGTTTGTTAGAATTGCATCCGTTATTTTGTTCACAGGCTAATTACACTAGGGGCAAGAGTTTGACACTACTGCTTTAGATGATCCAGGGCATACCTGCAGGTCAGGTTCAAGTATGCCCTGGATTATCTAGGACAACCTGGGTCATATGTCAGATATCTAGCCTCCCTTCTTGTTTGGTTACTGAAGTCAGTCAGAAAGCTGTGGATGTCATTAAGACCCTAGAATAGTGACACAATATTGTGTGTTTCTGAGTCAGTGACACCCATTTGGTCACATGGATGTATAAGCAGAAAAAGACTAGGGTCACATTAACAGTATATTTTAACCCTATTCTATAAAATGGCATAAGCTGCCCTTTAAATTGGGGAATGGAGAGGCCTCCAGGCTGCACAACTGTCTTCACACATACTTACAGTTGTGCAATAATGTCCTGTGAGATACAAAGGAAGATTATTTGACAGTTTGCTAATGGCCTATATTGTTGTTTTGTGCTTCTGGCAAACACAACTCATGCTTCCTCCCTTTAATGGCTGGAATGTAGCAAAGCAAGAAGCAAGTCATCTCAGAATTGAATAGAAAACAGTTTATCTGTGTTGTCCTTTGAAGATTTCAATTGTCACATTTGTAGCCATCCCAGAGGTACACAAACAACAGCCAAGTTCAGGTATAAAAATGCTGGTAGACAAATTAGTTCAATGCCTGTAGCGTGTATCACTCATCAGGGTGATACCGATCTTTCATTGTCTCTTAGTCCTGGTTTGTCTTTGTAGCTCAACCTATTTATTATCTACAAATGGAAGGTGGCTTTTGATGTTGTTTCAATGGTTATTTGTATCCATAGCAGCACAAAGTCAAAGGAAATAAATACTTCCATCCTAATAGTTTGTCACAACTGTACTGATGCTACAAATAGTGACCTTGAACTGAAAAAAAGTCACTGCAGAAATGACAGTGTGAGCGGTGGAAGTGGGCACTGCATGCTGCTATCTGTCAAACTGTTAAACTGGACCCAAACCCTAATGAGAATCCCTGCTCATATGCGTCCCTCCCCAGGGCAATTCAGATTGCCGTACATTAAAAATTAATTTTTACCCCCTCAATGGCGTAAAATAGGACGTGCTACTGGGTTTTTCTGCCGCTGTGCATTGGGGTTATGCTGAATAAATCCAGGAAGCAGAATGGCTGGGATATAGATAAAGGAAGCCTTCAGGGTGCGCCAAGATGGCCGCAACCAGGAGAAAAAAGGTGAGGCAGTTTCTGCTTTGAGTGGAAATGTTAGTGCTGACATTGATTCAGGATCATGCATGCATGCAGATGGGGCAAGTGAGTTTTAATTAGGGCACTGAGGTCAGCCATCAGTATTGGCCATACATGTCTCTTGATTGGCCAGAGAAGCCACCCATACATATTATGTGAGGCCTGTGGAGCTTCTGGGAACATAAAAGATGAGACAGATATAGTTATTTGAAATAAACACTAACCACCTCCATATTTGATAGAATAATAGTGTTTTCAGGTCCTGCTGATATTCAAATCTATGGAAACAAGGTTGCTCTGCAATTCCACTGCCTGCCACTAGTACCCCCCCCCCACTCCCATCAATCTATCCTCTTGTCCTATAATAAACATCAGGCTTCACTGTTGAATGAGACATTATACAGTTGTATAGCTCAAAAAAATCATGTTCTGCTTGTGGAGACAATTGTTAGGGTGTGAGCTAAGTGTTTGGCAGACTGTTTTATTTCTGATTGTTTTAATAATGGTCCTATTACATATCAGGAAGCAACAGATCTCCAGTTTGCAATGGTGGCAATCTGTTTTTCCCTTTATCCAGATGCTCCTAACCAAATATGCCGTCCTGTCTGCATACCATGACTTATGCTTATATCCCACCTCCTCCTTTCCCATCTCTCTGAGAACTGCCAGAACCAGCATAACCTGCCATTAATAGCTACAGGATATTCAGGATATTGTACAGCAGCCTTTCTCTGCCTGGCTTTGCAAACACGCACCATAGTTAAAGTGGACATAGTCTAAAAGACTCCAGGGCTGGCCGATTAGGTGACCTGATTCAGCATGCCCCACTATGTAAGCCCCCAAAACACCAGCAAGTCCCCTTACCTTTCCCTAGTCCCTGGCTGTGATTGTGGTCCATCCCCAGCATCCCATGCACACTCCCACGCCCAGCCATTTAGATAGGCCGGGGCATGCAGGAGCATACACACCATAGGGGAGCTAGGAATGCAGCCACCATTGCTCCCTATGACGGCGTACCATTCAAAACAATGACTTTATTCCGTGCATTAGCATGAATGGCATCATGCGCTGATTGCATGAACACCCACGTATAGGCCAAGGGAATGGCTGAAAGGTGAGTGGAGTGGGCACTCTGGGGGTTCACACAGTGGGGCATCCCAATTCAGGATGCCCCTTGGGCAAGAACCTATCACCAGCATAATGGCTATCCTGGTGATAGGTCAAAGTGAAAGAAGCAATCTTGTGGGGGGTTGCAGGTTCGATTCCTAGCTGGGACAAGGCTGAACCTTACCCCCCCCAACTGTTCCCCAGGGGCCTTTTGCTAGGGCAGCCCATGTGCACACTCACTGCTTGTGTTTGTCTCACTGCACGGATGGGTTTAAATGAGGAGGAAAAATCCTATATTTTGTGCAATCATGCAATGGCCATATATGTCTGAAGTTTAGATACAAATCCCATAGGGTGACGTCAGTCACTTAGGCCACAAAATTGGTGCACTGGCATTCCAAATTCAGAATGCCCAGCCAGTGTAGGGCCCACTTAAACCGGACCATCTGCATCATGTAATGAAAATTCAGTTTTAAACTCTTACTTATTATTCTTTCCACCTCTGTTCAGGACTCCAGGATACGGGCGCTTCCATCTTGATTTAGAAGCATCACATATTCTGGCGAGTGGGAGGGGAAATAGGTGCAGGGGTGTGGATTATAGCTGTGCTTAGCAGAGCTGGGGTCAGGAAAGGGACAGCAATCCCAGCATGCAGAAGACACTTCCTGTCTGCAGGCAGCCTGAGACGGCAGCCATCTTGAGTGTTTAAAGGCTCAGAAAATGCAGTAGATACAGGTAGGATGATCTTTAATGTGGGCAATCTGTATGTAAAGGGTGGGGGAAGCATATATTCAGGGTGAAGGTCAGGTCATCTAGAAAGGTCATTATGCTGTTTAGGCTTAGCCAAAACTGCTGATTAGCTCACCTTTTACATTGGAAGAATTCTGGGACTTGTAGTCATTTGTTTTTACTCAAGCCCATGAAAACCACTCCCAATGTAGCAAAACAGAGCCCCGGAAATATAACAAATTTGGAAACAGCTTGCTGATAAGTTAATAACAGGTATGGGGGGCACAATTCTAACACAAATGATTATTTTATTCATTCATTCCAAAAAAGGAAAAATATAAAGTAGAACACCAAAAATCTGCCAAAAGAGAGTTTTCCTTTAAGCTAGAGTTGGGCTTTAGGACTATATAGGCTCTTTTTTGAAAAAATGATCTAACTCTAGATGGTAAGTGGCTACTTATACACCTTGCATCAAAAAGGTTCCAGTCAAACCTACTATTTTGTTAATGTACAATTGTGCTTTTAAAGTGGAGTGCTGCTGGAAAATGGCTTATAGCAGCTCTTCTGATGTGTGTAGGTGCCTTTACTCATTATGCAGATAAATATAGTAATATAGACTAATAATTGCTACTGTCTCTCACAGGCTGACTCGTGGACTAACAGTATAGTCCTCCCCTGTATATGTGTAGTGGTACATTTACAAATAAATAAACAATAGTCTTGGTGTGTTTTTTTGTGGAATTTTCTTTATGTCACCCCTCTTGCTATCTAAAATGTTTATGTCCATTTCTAATATTAGATTATTCTTATGAAAGAAAAGATGAAGCAAATATTCCCTCCAGGAGTTCCAGTTATTGCTTATTTTCAAGCTCTTTGTTTTAATTATTTGTTACATTATAACACAGTGGGAAATTGTTTATTGTTGTCATGGTGACAAGCAAAGTGCAATTAAAAAGGGAAGACAAACAGCCCATTATAGCCTGTAAATGTATAGCTATTGATTTTTGAGAAGCTGCAAAGAAAGCCACGATGCCAGTGATTATCATTTCTCACACCAATAAAAGATAACTGGAAACTCGGGATAAGAAAAGGTCTGGTAGATGCCGATGAATTTTAAGGGAGAAAATGTTCTGCATCACTTGAATCCGTGTACCATCTAATGGACTGTAAACAAGCATGAAAAGTGACCGGCCAGAATAAAAGGAAACTCCCTCCCCTGAAGGTAAGGCTGACCCCATCCCCCAGCTGAAGCAGCATTGTGCAGCAGTGGCGCTGCTGTGTAGTGATTGGATGACTAAGCAGCCAATCAAAGTCCAGACCCTCCCACAACAGCACACATCTTGCAGTTTTATTTTGTTGATTCAGCACGTGCTCGCTCTCATTCTTGCTTTTGTGATCAAATTAAAGCTCTCATTAAAGAGGAACTTTGGATCTCTAACCCACTAGGCCCTAATAGCCCAATAGCCAGTGCTGCATACCTTTTGGATGATGGCGTTTTCCGGATCGCTGTCATCCTGCTGCTTTTTCCTCCCCCCGCGGCATCTTAGCCATCTAAGCTTAGCTCAGTCGTCCTGACGTCCTCCCCCTCTGCCCTCGCTAGTCCCCCCGACATCTTGCGGCATTTCTGATCCTCCATGCAGCCACCCTGGCACTATACTGCTCATACGTGAGATCTTGGGGATGGTGCAGTGCATCTTGGGACAGACCAGGAGACAAGATGGCGCTGCCCAGCCGCTGTAAAGTACCTGAGGATAATGGTGGAGTACAGGAGGAAGACCAGAAGACAGGTAAGTTAAAACTGTCAAACATAGATTGGGAAGTTTAAAGGGAACAGAGTGTGAAGTTTGGGGAGTTTCTGATGCAGTCCAATGTTCCTCTTTAAAGTGCTATTGTATTCAAAGATGTTGCCCAGGGATGGTCTTAGGGTAAGTAACACCCTGCGTGTTTCAGGATGGTACCCCCCCCCCCCCAGACACAATCACAGAAATTGGAAAGTGAGCACCAGAGAAAACACAGCAAAGAGGGGGACATGGACCTGGGGAAAGAAAAGCAGAGGGAATGCAGTAAAAGACAGAAGGCAGACAAGAGAGGAGTGGAAAAGAGAGAGAGTATGAAGGAACAAAGAATGTTATATGAAAAAAGGTGAAAAGAGGTGACAGAGAAGGCAAAAGATAAAAAAGAAGATGACATAGAAAGTGAGAGAGAGAAGGAGATTAAAGAAATGAGGCTGAAATGGGGGAATGTAGAAAACAGGAAAGTGGAGGAGAAAGAGATGACATAGAAAGTGAGAGAGAGAAGGAGATTAAAGAAATGAGGCTGAAATGGGGGAATGTAGAAAACAGGAAAGTGGAGGAGAAAGCCAGAGACTTGAATAGGGCTAGAAAAAAAGAGAGGGAAAAGATAAGGAATGCAGAGAAAGATAAATGGAAAGAAAAAGGACACTGGAAAAGGAATGGAGGAATGTAAAAAAGGAGGAAGATGTGAAGAAGCTGAAAGGGAGATGACAAGAGAAAGATGGAGGGAATGTAGAACAGAGAAAGGAAGAGAAAGGATAAAAAAAGATAAGATGGCGAAGAAAGTGATAGAGAGAAGGAGATTAAAGGAATGAGATTGAAATAGAAGGAAAGTAGAAAAAGTGAAGGAAAAAGCCAAAGAAAGCCAAAGAGTTGAATAGGGCTAGAAAAAGAGAGGGGGAAGAAAAAAGACACTGGAAATAGTGATGGAGGGAGTGCAAAGAAGGAGATGTGAAGAAGCGAAAAGGAAGATGACAAGAGAAAGATGGAGGGAACGTAGAACAGAGAACAGAAGAGAAAAAAATATTTAAAAGATAAGATGACGTCTATCTATCTATCTACCTATTTATCTATCTATCTATCTATCTATCTATCTATCTATCTATCTATCTATCTATCTATCTATCATCTATCTATCTATCTATCATCTGTCTATCTATCATCTGTCTATCGTCTGTGATGAATGCTCTTTTGATGCATTAATGCTCTGTATGTGATTTTATTTCTAGGATATATATTTTGGTGGAGAAAACCAATTTAAACCCAGTTAGATTGGGAAATTTGTATTCAGTTTTAAGTGTAACTGAAACATGTTTAAAAGATCTTTAAACCTCAACAAATGCCATAGAATAATAAAACATTTTAGCTAAAGGTGAACATTTTATTTTATTCATTTTATTATACATCTTTTAATATACATTGTTTAATGTTTTATTCTTTGAATGCATCACTAATCTGATAAAGCAAAAAACAACAAAAACCGTGCTTACTGAATTTAGCTCTGTGAAATAAGCTTTATTGAGGAAATGCGCCATCATGTGACCATTATTGGAATTGCTCTCAGCTGCCACAATCTTAAGGATTAACCAACACTGGAAATAGTGGAATATATTCAGTAACAGGGTAACTATAGATCATTTGTTTGAGCATCTAAAGTAAACTAATATCCAGGCACACACACACTAACTTCCTTCCACCTTAAAACAGGGGGTCAGATAGGTAAATCGTTGACTGGAAGAGAGGATTTTCTTAAGTGTGTGGGTGCAGAGGTCTGCAATCGACCCCAATAGTCCCCAGCCCATGCTCAATTCATTACAATATTCAGTTGGGTAAAGGGTAAAGGTAGTAAGCCTCACAGAAAAGAACAGGGAGATGTTACTCCCATTCCATAGACATCAGTGTCCTCAGTGGTCTATAGGGAAATACAGCTCATCTGTGGAAAAAGTGGATTCCCTCAGAGCCCCAGTTCTAAGACCTTGATGTGTATGTGTGTGTGTGTGTGTGTGTGTGTGGGGGGGGGGGGGGGCAGACTGGGAACTAGGGCAAAGACCAGGAACTGGGGATAGTGGAGCAGGGTCACAGGCTTGGAACAGGTGAACAGGGTCACAGGCTGGGGACAGGTGAACAGGGTTACAGGCTGGGGACAGGTAAACAGGGTTACAGGCTGGGGACAGGTAAACAGGGTTACAGGCTGGGGACAGGTAAACCGAGTTACAGGTTGGCAATGGGAAAGCAGATTAACTGTCTAGAAATAGTGGAGCAGGGTCACAGGCTGGGCACAGGTGAGCAGGGTCACAGGCTGGGTACAGGTGAGCAGGGTCACAGGCTGGGTACAGGTGAGCAGGGTCACAGGCTGGGTACAGGTGAGCAGGGTCACAGGCTGGGTACAGGTGAGCAGGGTCACAGGCTGGGTAAAGGTGAGCAGGGTCACAGGTTTGGGACAGGTGAGAAGGGTCACAGGTTGGGCACAGGAGCAGGGTCACAGGTTGGGCACAGGAGCAGGGTCACAGGTTGGGCACAGGTGAGAAGGGTCACAGGCTGGGGACAGGTGAGCAGGGTCACAGGTTGGGCACAGGAGCAGGGTCACAGGTTTGGGACAGATTAGCAGGGTCACAAGCTGGGCACAGGTGAGCAGGGTCACAGGTTTGGGACAGGTGAGCAGGGTCACAGGTTTGGGACAGATGAGCAGGGTCACAGGCTGGGGACAGGTGAGCAGGGTCACAGGCTGGGCACAGGAGCAGGGTCACAGGCTGGGGACAGGTGAGCAGGGTCACAGGCTGGGCACAGGAGCAGGGTCACAGGCTGGGGACAGGTGAGCAGGGTCACAGGCTGGGCACAGGAGCAGGGTCACAGGCTGGGGACAGGTGAGCAGGGTCACAGGTTGGGCACAGGTGAGCAGGGTCACAGGCTGGGCACAGGAGCAGGGTCACAGGCTGGGGACAGGTGAGCAGGGTCACAGGCTGGGCACAGGAGCAGGGTCACAGGCTGGGGACAGGTGAGCAGGGTCACAGGCTGGGCACAGGAGCAGGGTCACAGGCTGGGGACAGGTGAGCAGGGTCACAGGCTGGGCACAGGAGCAGGGTCACAGGCTGGGGACAGGTGAGCAGGGTCACAGGCTGGGCACAGGTGAGCAGGGTCACAGGTTTGGGACAGATGAGCAGGGTCACAGGTTTGGGACAGATGAGCAGGGTCACAGGCTGGGGACAGGTGAGCAGGGTCACAGGCTGGGCACAGGAGCAGGGTCACAGGCTGGGGACAGGTGAGCAGGGTCACAGGTTGGGCACAGGTGGGCAGGGTCACAGGTTTGGGACAGATGAGCAGGGTCACAAGCTGGGGACAGGTGAGCAGGGTCACAGGTTGGGCACAGGTGGGCAGGGTCACAGGTTTGGGACAGATTAGCAGGGTCACAGGCTGGGCACAGGTGAGCAGGGTCACAGGTTGGGCACAGGTGAGTAGGGTCACAGGCTGGGGACAGGTGAGCAGGGTCACAGGTTTGGGACAGATGAGCAGGGTCACAGGCTGGGGACAGGTGAGCAGGGTCACAGGTTTGGGACAGATGAGCAGGGTCACAGGCTGGGGACAGGTGAGCAGGGTCACAGGTTGGGCACAGGTGAGCAGGGTCACAGGTTTGGGACAGGTGAGCAGGGTCACAGGCTGGGCACAGGAGCAGGGTCACAGGCTGGGGACAGATGAGCAGGGTCACAGGCTGGGGACAGGTGAGTAGGGTCACAGGCTGGGGACAGGTGAGCAGGGTCACAGGTTTGGGACAGGTGAGCAGGGTCACAGGCTGGGGACAGATGAGCAGGGTCACAGGCTGGGGACAGGTGAGCAGGGTCACAGGTTGGGCACAGGTGAGCAGGGTCACAGGTTTGGGACAGGTGAGCAGGGTCACAGGCTGGGCACAGGAGCAGGGTCACAGGCTGGGGACAGGTGAGCAGGGTCACAGGTTGGGCACAGGTGAGCAGGGTCACAGGTTTGGGACAGATGAGCAGGGTCACAGGCTGGGGACAGGTGAGCAGGGTCACAGGCTGGGGACAGGTGAGTAGGGTCACAGGCTGGGGACAGGTGAGCAGGGTCACAGGTTTGGGACAGGTGAGCAGGGTCACAGGCTGGGGACAGATGAGCAGGGTCACAGGCTGGGGACAGGTGAGCAGGGTCACAGGTTGGGCACAGGTGAGCAGGGTCACAGGTTTGGGACAGGTGAGCAGGGTCACAGGCTGGGCACAGGAGCAGGGTCACAGGCTGGGGACAGGTGAGCAGGGTCACAGGTTGGGCACAGGTGAGCAGGGTCACAGGTTTGGGACAGATGAGCAGGGTCACAGGCTGGGGACAGGTGAGCAGGGTCACAGGCTGGGGACAGGTGAGCAGGGTCACAGGTTTGGGACAGGTGAGCAGGGTCACAGGTTTGGGACAGATTAGCAGGGTCACAGGCTGGGCACAGGTGAGCAGGGTCACAGGTTTGGGACAGGTGAGCAGGGTCACAGGTTGGGAACAGGTGAGCAGGGTCACAGGTTTGGGACAGATGAGCAGGGTCACAGGCTGGGCACAGGTGAGCAGGGTCACAGGCTGGGCACAGGTGAGCAGGGTCACAGGCTGGGCACAAGTGAGCAGGGTCACAGGTTTGGGACAGATTAGCAGGGTCACAGGCTGGGGACAGGTGAGCAGGGTCACAGGTTTGGGACAGGTGAGCAGGGTCACAGGCTGGGGACAGGTGAGCAGGGTCACAGGCTGGGCACAGGTGAGCAGGGTCACAGGTTTGGGACAGGTGAGCAGGGTCACAGGTTGGGAACAGGTGAGCAGGGTCACAGGTTTGGGACAGGTGAGCAGGGTCACAGGCTGGGGACAGGTGAGCAGGGTCACAGGTTTGGGACAGGTGAGCAGGGTCACAGGCTGGGGACAGGTGAGCAGGGTCACAGGCTGGGGACAGGTGAGCAGGGTCACAGGTTTGGGACAGGTGAGCAGGGTCACAGGCTGGGGACAGGTGAGCAGGGTCACAGGTTTGGGACAGGTGAGCAGGGTCACAGGCTGGGGACAGGTGAGCAGGGTCACAGGTTTGGGACAGGTGAGCAGGGTCACAGGCTGGGGACAGGTGAGCAGATTGACAGGCTGTCTACGGCACTTGAGAGTCAAGACACTGACTCCTGTGGTGTGGTAGGTCCGGTACTTGATGTAGAGTTTATAACCCACCCACATTTTCATCCGAGCTCTCATAAGGCCCCAGGAATTCCTGGGGTTGTCACAGACCTGGGGAAGGGGAAACGGAAGACAGATTTTCTTCAGGTAACCGAGAACAGGAAATAGCCAGGGGGTAGTGGAAGGCCTAAGCCCAGCACAGACAATAGAGGATCTGAACCGAAGACTCGCAAAAGCAGGACAGAGTAACAAGGACATCAGAGGGCTGGAAAGCACATGGACACTCAGGTAGTGTGAGGCAATGATCCAGCGGGTAGGCTGTGTTTCACATATACCTATTATACAGGGACATTTCTCAGTTAAATAGCACTTAGTGTGTTACGTGTATACTCTACTGTAAAACACATGAGACTAACATGTCAGAGGAACTTACGCCCCCTCCAAGACAGGCCGTCACCCCTGCATCAGTCACACTGTGACTTGGGTGGGGCTGCGCAGGTTGTGGCGGAAGCCCTGGCTTCCCTCCAGCTAATGCCTGCTCCCGCCACCATGACTGACTGCATGACTGGGCCTGGGCATGCGCTTCCCAAGGAGGAGGATCAAGTATAAAAACTATAGCTGCGCACCTGCTAGTAGCATATCTGAATAGCAGCAGAGTGGCCAGTGGAAGGTGTCTGACCATCGTTCCATATAGAACTCATTGCTGGGTATGAATATTCATGGCAGCGAGTTGTAATGTGCATGTGCAGGAGCAGGGTTCTAGGTGAGTTTCAAGGCAAACAGGTGAGTTTTACCCGGGGCATCCCAAATTGGAATTCCAATTTGTAAAGTAAAGTAAAGGGTTACTGGCAGCATTCTCAGTTGGGGAGGGCATTACTGCTGCTTGATTTAGTCAAAGTCGCCAATGAGCTCACCTGTTACATTCTTAGGATTCTGGGACTTGTATACCAAGCATACCAAGAGCTTTATTAAAGGCAAAAGGAAGGCCTCTCCCACTTTAACAACACAGATCCACAAGAGTATAGGAAGCTTGGAAACCACATACTGATAAGTAAATCACAGGTATGGGACACAATCCTAACACAAATGTTTACATTACATTCCAGAAGAGTAAAACAATAAGGCAGAACACCAAACTAAGAAGGGAGTTTGAAGCGTAGCGAAACAACAGTGTTTATTTACATTCATGCAAATGTACTTTTTCTATTGGCTACAGCATGAAAGACTCTTGTGGGTATTTTATTCTATTTGCAAAAAATAAATCTTGGACTATCTGGCCGAAAATGGTCTCATAACTTTCAAACTTTTCTGTTAATAATTTAAATGAACTAATTACATTTTAATTAAAAATAATACTGCTTGGCCCAGCCTGTTACTTTCTTTACATTCCATAGAAATGTTAGAAAAAACACTGAAAGGATCCAAGCTATGTGATTTATCGCCCATGCAACCTCTTTAATAAATAATATGTGTGTTGTTTATGCTGGAGGCTAGCCATGTTTATGTAATTTTAAGCTAGGCATTTAGCATATTGTCACGAATTTACCATTAAACTTCAAGATACTGAACTTCAAGCCATGTACAGATTTTTCTGAGCATATCATAAGTGTTAAAGATGAATACTCATGTTGTCACATTTATGGTCATGTTTAAAGCGTATCTTATTTTCATTAGGTTGTTTTTAACTGCCAGTTTATCATTAGGGGTTTTCAAACATATCAAAGAGGCTCTTACTGATGGGGTGCCGTGGCATGTTCACTTCCTTGCTGGGAGCCAGAATGGCAAAAAGGGGGGGGGGGGGGCTGTTCACTCTTTTTAGATTTCAGGACCACTACTGACATTAATGAATCAAGCAAGATGAGGTCTTCAATCCAACATTTTTAAATTGGTAATAATAATATTATTAATAATAATAATAATAATAATAATAATGAGTGCAAAGAGCACTTGTACCATTTTAGAGAGCAGGTTGTCCCCCCAGAAATCATTTCTCTTTTGGGCCATTGTTTTCTCCCTGAATAGTGATGAATCTTGGGTTTAGGACTGCTTATATTTATACTTATATTTTTTCTTACTAGGTAGACAATGAAAATGAATGGGTGTGTCTACCTGACAAAATAAAAAATTAGGCCCTTATTTAACAAGGGATAGCGCCAGGTAGCGAATGGTGAGCGAACGGTAATGACGGTCACCGCCACGAGTACGCCGGCTCCCCTCTGCAATCACACATTTATCAAGCCGATCCTGCTTAGCGACTGAGATAGCGCCAGATAGCGAATCATTCATCATTATTCCAGCCTCACCCCACAGCGCCAGCGAGCGACCTTGAACAGCAACAGGTATGACCTCTCGCTACCTGGCGCTCTCCAATGCATTTCAATGGAGCAATCTTTAAATATTAATAATTAATTGTTATTAATGTTTTTTTTTTTTTTTTTTTTTAAATGTCAAAAATTCTGTGACCACTTCTGCAATGTTAGATATTTTTTTTAAGGTTAAAAAAAATAAAAAAAAATTGTGCAGAATTGATATTACAGGTCTGATATTAATGTATTCATATTACTATTTTGAAAAACTTGTTTTTTTTTTTTTTTTTTAAATATGGTTGTTTGGGGGTTAAAAAACTACTTTTAACCCATCGCCGCCAGCGCTCTGGGGTTTAAACAAGCATTTCACTGCGCGAGAATTTTTTGAGCGTGATTTGTTAATGAATATGGTGGGAGCCGTTCGCTATGGCCATTCGCTGTCATGCGCTCCCATACAGCGCGGAACCTGTCAAATAGCGACTCCTCACCCAATATTCAACATTACAGCAAACCGACTGAGTCGCTATCAACTACAGAACAACGGCCAAGCACAGCGACTACTAGCGGGCGCTCTGAAAATGCCGCTACTGTCGCTCATCTGTCGCTACCTGGCGCTATTAATGAATTGGCCTCTTAGCTTTGATACTTAGGGCTTTATTCATCAAGGGATAGCGACAGGTAGTGCCTTGTAAGCGACAGGTAGCGTCAGGTGAACGCCGGCCACGGCACGCAATTCCACATTTATGAAGCCGATTCTGGTGAGTGTCTATTACAGAAAGGAGGGAGAGGACCTTCCTGGATGGACATCCACATTAGAAATGGGGTAAACACCAAAGAGGCCAAGTCTGTTTTAGTGTACTCAACACAAATGTCTAATTCAACCATTCAAATAGCTTCACTGCATCAGCTGAAAGTAGCAACAAAGGAGCTTTAACTGCCCGAGCAGCATATTTTCCTTGGCCTCACAGCTCAGCAGTCATGAAGCCCCTTTGATCAGGGGGAATTAGTGAGTCCAAGAGCACCTGCAAACAATAGGCTGGTACATTGGCAAGCAGCTTAAAATCAATGTTTAGAAGTGCTATAGGGCAATAACTGGCACATTTAAAAAGGATTTTTACCCACCTTGGAAATGAAAGAAACATGGGCTTTAGTGAGTCATCTTGAAGAGGATGGCCCTCATTAAATTGGACCAAACCCCAGGATTTTGACTATCCTGAGTTTTGGTCCTTTCCCCCAGGGCACCCTGATGCCCCACTGTGTGAAACCCCCCAGATTGCCGATGCCAACTCACCTCTTCCTGGTCCTATGGCGCATGTGCAGCTGCTCATCCAAACAGCGTGCTTGAAGCCACTGATGTCACATCGATGGCCATTCACAAATGCCTGGCGCAGGAACATGCCCTGCTAGAGGCATAAGGGGGATGTGGCTGCAGCTCCCGGTGCCGACCTGGGAAACAAGGTAAATGTATGGGGCCGACCTGGGGCGTTTCACACAGTGGGGCATCCTGATTTTGGATGTCACGGGGGAGGGAATCGATCGACCTTATTGGGTTTTGGTCCACTTTAATAGTTACAGTGAGGAAGAACAGTGCAATCTTATGAAAGAAATGTTTATAGTAGGGCAGAGAGAAACCTGAAGTGGAGCCTTTGCGATTATATATATATATATATATATATATTTACTTAAATAACAGCAGCAGCATGTTAAAAAATATTTGGATTCCCTATAGGATGCTGGTTCCAAACTTCTCAAATAAAAATATCTTTCCAATTAAAAATAATTTGTACCTTACCTCTAGAACTGTCCATTGCATGTACGGGAGATTTTAACTTTTTTTAAATTGAGGAAAGCTCCCTCCATCTCTCCAGAATATTCTCAAATAATTTGGGTAACCCTCATAATCTCTGGATCTTTAGGGAACCATTGTTCAGTTGGTCAATTGCATGTTGCTAAATAAAGAAAACAAAGGAGCATAAGATTGGGGAGTGCTGGGTAGGACCAGAAATTGGTCACCTCTCATGGCTTCTAGGCTTGACCTGCCTGCCCAGCATTGTGCTCTGCAGGCTTGCGGAACTGGTACAAAAACCCCAAGGCATGGAAGAAGTGGAAGATGGGATAGAACACATACAAAAACTCTACATGTACTTTGATTTGATATTGTTTGCAATGTATATTTGCCAACTGTGGCTCACAATCACAATTTTGTGCAATAACTTTTGAATCTGGACAGTATTTATTCTCCAATACATTCAATTTAATTCAATTGCATTTTCTATGATGTTCATTGAGCAGCCCCATGTCATTACTCTACGCTTTATATTACATGAAATGGACTGTAACATGTCTTCCAACACTAAATGGTATTTTATAGCATTTTATAGCATGTCCCTACTTATTAAAGATGACTGTTTAAGCATTGTGTTTTCCATTAAGCCTTATTAGAGTGTGCCAGACAATGGTCTGCAATGTCTTTATGAAAAATGAACCTTTACTATAAACTTGTCGGGTCTGACTGTGGTCACCCAATTACACAAAATATGTCGTACTTTGTATAAAACATCTCAGAATCAAACAAGGATGAATGTGCTCGATGATCATATGTAAATGTATCATTGAGGGGAAGCCATGTAAAAGCAATATCTCACTCCTTTGTGAACTTGCAGTCCATATCCCCATGCTGCCGATACTTTATTAGTCAAACATTCCTAGCTCCGCTTTACAAGAGAACTCTAAGTGGTTGCAGATGGAATTTCAGAAATCACTACACTGATATGCATCCAAACAGTTGTCCTCATATTTAAAATTTCACCTCATTTATCGGGCTGGGCTTAACCCTGGTCAAGTTAGTTCCCCACCCTGCAGACCTCAATGTCCACCTGGGATAAAAAATCCTCTATTAATCAAACAAGAACGTTTCTCCCCTTATAGCTGTCTTCAAACATTTGCCAAAAATAGTGTGAGAGAAACTGACAACTCAAGCAAAGCTGATTATGGGTCTTGCTTAGTAACATTTACATGTTATACAGATGATTCAGAAAGGGAGACAACATATTCAGAATACAACTTCTTAAAACTACATTAAGTGGCATTCTATTAGCACACATTTTGTTTTAACAATCATTAGAATATTACTGTTTCCATTTTTTAAGAAATTACTATAACATCATTAAAAGTGAATATATAAATTCTTCGGGGAAATGGCCCATCATCCACTTTGAATTACTGTGTAGTTTTGCCTATAGATATAAACAGACAGCATATGAGTCAAATATTTTACACCACGTCAGACACTGCCATCTATTGGTCAGAAAGTATATTACCTCTTTACTATAAATGTATTTTAATACCCAGGTGCAGTATTTACATAATGTGGGGCATAGATGGGCACTGTATGCTTGTGCACACAATTGTTCCTCCGCATTTAACCCATCCGTGCAGTGAGTGTACACATACCTGGAGCAGTGGGCGGCCCTAATTACAGTGATCGGGAAGTTGGGGGCTAGATGCCTTGTGGAAGAGCACTTCAGTTATGTCCCATGGTCAGGAATCAAACCTGCAACCCTACAGTAACAAGGCTGATTCCTTACCACTAGGCCAAAAATAAAGACATCTATTTACATGTCTTTATTTTAATAGTTACTTGAAATCACATGCATAAAAATCAGATTATTTCGAAAACTCAATCTGGCCCTACAGCCATCCCAAGGCTCTACATCAAGAACAGGCAAAGGAATGGGTGGAGGGGAATCACAATCCTCATTCATTCCTTTGAGGGACATGGTATTAAATCCAAATGAGCTCATGTTGGGATAGGGAGGCCAATTACCTGTTAGCACCCGACTTCTAGTAACTAATGCAGTATCAGTCCAAATAATAAGTCCTCTAACATTCCTTGTCTGTAAGTAAATAAAACGGGGGATGCAAAGTAGGCTGAAAAAGCAGGGTCACTTGTCAATACCAACCAATGTCTTTTAATAATTTTCCCAACTTGATAATCTAAAAATCTCTATGCCCTCAGGCCCCGGTGCTGTTCCTAGCTGGCGGCCACTGCACCCGTCTGGACATTGGGGGCAGGGCCAGAATTTGGGCATGGCATCAGTGGCATTTTTTTGATCCCCATGGCAGACAGGACACACAAAAAAATCAGCCAAGTGCTCCATCGCCGCACAACGCACTCGTGGTTCCCAGATTGGGGCCGTGGTCTGTGTTTAAGGATCCAGACAGGACCCTGTGTTGCTGATTCCATGGGCCCCACACACCAACCCTTGCTGCCTACCGCCTACTCCCCTCTGTACAGAGCTGTGCTCATGTGGCAGGCTGGTGAAGTGAATGATGTCAGTCCTGGGCATCACCGCACACGCAAGGCTGGCGAGGTGAGCGATACAGAATTACTGTCTGCACGTTGCCAGTCTGACCAACTGGGTTTTGGTCCAGGGCTGGCCAATTTGATTTCCAATCCCTGGAGCAAATTGGGATGCCCCACTGTGTGAATTCTTGTTGGCGATCCCACAGGGCATGCATGCACTTTGGACAGAGGAATTTCCATTTTCAATTTCTCTCCAGCTGATGCGCACACCCACACCAGGCATTTCTGAATGACTGTCAGTATGCAATATGGATGCTTATATCCTGTATTCTGTTTTGTATGGCTTTTTGTACAATAAAAACATATTAAACCATAAGACAAGTGTAGGGACAGTAAAATTCACCCTCACCGGGAGTAAGGACATAATGGCAGGATAGAATTTTTTTAAGAGACCAAACCCAAGTGTACAGTTGTTACACAGTTGAGCCACTAGGTAGGATAAGAAGAAGTAGAAATATTTAAGGACTGATTCAGCACCGTGAGAATTTTTTCTCACTTTTTTGTGAAAAAAAAAAAGTTATAATGATTTTTTCCTTTGTACAATACAGCACTATTTTATCTGTGCAAATTATTTAAACAGCTAAAAATTATATTATTAGTCAGAAAATCATTATAAACATTTTTCTAATTTTTCGCAAAATATGAGATAAATAATTTTTCATGGTGCTGAATAAAGATGAGCGAAAGTGTTTGCTAGAAGCCGGTGACTTGCCATTAATCCTTGGCCCCATTACCTGCCTCCCTAAAGCCCAGGGGTGGGGGGGCAGAAGAGCTTGTGGCTCATGGGCTACGTGGGCTGGTGCCCGTGCGCACCCCACACATATTTTTTAAGCCTGGGCACCAGATATGCATGTCTGCTAGCCCAAGGCTACTAGCCCACATAGCCCTACAGGCCCCGGCTCTTCTGCCCCCGGGCTTTGGGGAGGCATTTAATGGGGCCGGGGGATATTGGCAAGTCAATCGCTTGCCACAGGTGACTTGCCAGCCCCTCTTGCCTGTGTCAGTTCAAGAAGCCCTTCTGGAGAACAGACTATGTTCACAGTAGGTCTGGGGCCCTCTTAATCTGTACCCCCCTGCGCCTGGGATTACGTTATGCATACCTGGTCTTCCTGTGGTCACCTGAGAAGCCTAACCGGGTGGGAGTGGGGTGGCACCCGCCTGCTTCTCTGTGTATAGTTCCATGTGGAATTGACATTGCCCATTGAGAGGCCCCTATATTGCAATGAAAGAGCTGTGCTGCCCACTATATTCATTGCAATGAAGGCAAGGCAGTTCTTGGCATGGCCTTCCAGCATAGTGAATGAAGTTGGGCATACACTGGGAGTCTGACTGAAGTAGGGGAAAGGCATGAGAATAGCAAGTGTGTTCAGGTTCCCAAGGAATTCTGGGGCATGTGCTTAGTTAGTACTTCTTGTTGTGAAGCACTTGAATTGCCTAAAGTAGATCTTCTGTACATAGACAGCATGACCTCTGCATCCTGTTTGCTAACTACTGAACAGCCTGGGATACATTTTGAGAGTTCTACTCACTCCTATACTCTTTGACTGCCCATGTGACCAGCGGGTGAATAATGCCCTGTCACGTGGCCATCCATCCATCGTGAGGCTAAACAGAGGTATTTAAATAAGCTGTATTTCTCCAAATCTATACAAACCCTATCAGAGATGACAAGGGATGGGGGATGCAGAAGCTTTGAGGTGTGCAGTAGGGTGAAGGTCTGTTTTAAGAGAGTATGTTTTATTATCTTTAAAAATGATTCTCACCTCACATATTTTGTATTGTTCACCTATGCAACATTTTGGAGCAAATCCTTAAAGAATAGTTGAAAAAGCTATATACAAACACTTTAGCACAATACACGACAAGTACATGACATGATCAAATAACTTTTATTAAATACTGTTTGCCATTGTTAACATTTCATTGCCTCACCCCGTACATTCTTATATGTCATAAAGTTGAAGAAATATGTATAAAATGTCTTTTGACTATAAGCCAGCTAGAGACTGCAATTAGGGATGAGCGAATCGATCCGGACGAACCCGGATTCGATCCGAATTTCAGGAAAAATTCGATTCGGATCGAATCCGAATTTCCCCGCGATTCGATCACTCGAAGTTTTCCTTTAACATCCATTCATTTACATTACAGGCATTCTAAGATGGCGGGCGGGACATGTCTGGACATGTATCCCGCGCCAGTGCAAGCTGGGGCAGTCACATGCAGCCTATCAGCAGCCAGCAAGCCCGGTGACGTCACACAGCGGTATTTAACGGCGGCCATCTTGCTTTTCCTCATTTCTCTATTGCATTCGTGACAGACAGACAGAACGCTGTGTAGCTGAGGCAGTTAGACAGGCTGGAGACAGGCTGGAGACAGGGACAGACAGGGACAGGCTGGAGACAGGCAGGAGACAGGCAGGAGACAGACAGGAGACAGACAGAAAGCCAGGGAAAGGTAGGAAAAACGGAGCTGGCTGACAGGGAGATTTTTTTTTTTTCATCCAGCCTTTGTTAGCGTTTTCAGGCTGCTTATAGTAACTAACTGTGCATATATACTGAACTGATCTTAAGTCTGCTGTGAGGCATCCCATTCTGTGACTAAAGCAGCCTCTGTTTAAGACCATATAAGCATTTGCTCTAATCATATTTGAAATTAGGCCTGATAAAGACACTTTTGCTGGCCAAAGCACTACTGTACCCTGGCAGCTCGATTCCTGCCCGGGGCATCCCATTCTGTGACTAAAGCAGCCTCTGTTTAAGACCATATAAGCATTTGCTCTAATCATATTTGAAATTAGGCCTGATAAAGACACTTTTGCTGGCCAAAGCACTACTGTACCCTGGCAGCTCGATTCCTGCCCGGGGCATCCCATTCTGTGACTAAAGCAGCCTCTGTTTAAGACCATATAAGCATTTGCTCTAATCATATTTGAAATTAGGCCTGATAAAGACACTTTTGCTGGCCAAAGCACTACTGTACCCTGGCAGCTCGATTCCTGCCCGGGGCATCCCATTCTGTGACTAAAGCAGCCCTGTTTAAGACCATATAAGCATTTGCTCTAATCATATTTGAAATTAGGCCTGATAAAGACACTTTTGCTGGCCAAAGCACTACTGTACCCTGGCAGCTCGATTCCTGCCCGGGGCATCCCATTCTGTGACTAAAGCAGCCTCTGTTTAAGACCATATAAGCATTTGCTCTAATCATATTTGAAATTAGGCCTGATAAAGACACTTTTGCTGGCCAAAGCACTACTGTACCCTGGCAGCTCGATTCCTGCCCGGGGCATCCCATTCTGTGACTAAAGCAGCCTCTGTTTAAGACCATATAAGCATTTGCTCTAATCATATTTGAAATTAGGCCTGATAAAGACACTTTTGCTGGCCAAAGCACTACTGTACCCTGGCAGCTCGATTCCTGCCCGGGGCATCCCATTCTGTGACTAAAGCAGCCTCTGTTTAAGACCATATAAGCATTTGCTCTAATCATATTTGAAATTAGGCCTGATAAAGACACTTTTGCTGGCCAAAGCACTACTGTACCCTGGCAGCTCGATTCCTGCCCGGGGCATCCCATTCTGTGACTAAAGCAGCCTCTGTTTAAGACCATATAAGCATTTGCTCTAATCATATTTGAAATTAGGCCTGATAAAGACACTTTTGCTGGCCAAAGCACTACTGTACCCTGGCAGCTCGATTCCTGCCCGGGGCATCCCATTCTGTGACTAAAGCAGCCTCTGTTTAAGACCATATAACCATTTGCTCTAATCATATTTGAAATTAGGCCTGATAAAGACACTTTTGCTGGCCAAAGCACTACTGTACCCTGGCAGCTCGATTCCTGCCCGGGGCATCCCATTCTGTGACTAAAGCAGCCTCTGTTTAAGACCATATAAGCATTTGCTCTAATCATATTTGAAATTAGGCCTGATAAAGACACTTTTGCTGGCCAAAGCACTACTGTACCCTGGCAGCTCGATTCCTGCCCGGGGCATCCCATTCTGTGACTAAAGCAGCCTCTGTTTAAGACCATATAACCATTTGCTCTAATCATATTTGAAATTAGGCCTGATAAAGACACTTTTGCTGGCCAAAGCACTACTGTACCCTGGCAGCTCGATTCCTGCCCGGGGCATCCCATTCTGTGACTAAAGCAGCCTCTGTTTAAGACCATATAAGCATTTGCTCTAATCATATTTGAAATTAGGCCTGATAAAGACACTTTTGCTGGCCAAAGCACTACTGTACCCTGGCAGCTCGATTCCTGCCCGGGGCATCCCATTCTGTGACTAAAGCAGCCTCTGTTTAAGACCATATAAGCATTTGCTCTAATCATATTTGAAATTAGGCCTGATAAAGACACTTTTGCTGGCCAAAGCACTACTGTACCCTGGCAGCTCGATTCCTGCCCGGGGCATCCCATTCTGTGACTAAAGCAGCCTCTGTTTAAGACCATATAACCATTTGCTCTAATCATATTTGAAATTAGGCCTGATAAAGACACTTTTGCTGGCCAAAGCACTACTGTACCCTGGCAGCTCGATTCCTGCCCGGGGCATCCCATTCTGTGACTAAAGCAGCCTCTGTTTAAGACCATATAAGCATTTGCTCTAATCATATTTGAAATTAGGCCTGATAAAGACACTTTTGCTGGCCAAAGCACTACTGTACCCTGGCAGCTCGATTCCTGCCCGGGGCATCCCATTCTGTGACTAAAGCAGCCTCTGTTTAAGACCATATAAGCATTTGCTCTAATCATATTTGAAATTAGGCCTGATAAAGACACTTTTGCTGGCCAAAGCACTACTGTACCCTGCCAGCTCGATTCCTGCCCGGGGCATCCCATTCTGTGACTAAAGCAGCCTCTGTTTAAGACCATATAAGCATTTGCTCTAATCATATTTGAAATTAGGCCTGATAAAGACACTTTTGCTGGCCAAAGCACTACTGTACCCTGGCAGCTCGATTCCTGCCCGGGGCATCCCATTCTGTGACTAAAGCAGCCTCTGTTTAAGACCATATAAGCATTTGCTCTAATCATATTTGAAATTAGGCCTGATAAAGACACTTTTGCTGGCCAAAGCACTACTGTACCCTGGCAGCTCGATTCCTGCCCGGGGCATCCCATTCTGTGACTAAAGCAGCCTCTGTTTAAGACCATATAAGCATTTGCTCTAATCATATTTGAAATTAGGCCTGATAAAGACACTTTTGCTGGCCAAAGCACTACTGTACCCTGGCAGCTCGATTCCTGCCCGGGGCATCCCATTCTGTGACTAAAGCAGCCTCTGTTTAAGACCATATAAGCATTTGCTCTAATCATATTTGAAATTAGGCCTGATAAAGACACTTTTGCTGGCCAAAGCACTACTGTACCCTGGCAGCTCGATTCCTGCCCGGGGCATCCCATTCTGTGACTAAAGCAGCCTCTGTTTAAGACCATATAAGCATTTGCTCTAATCATATTTGAAATTAGGCCTGATAAAGACACTTTTGCTGGCCAAAGCACTACTGTACCCTGGCAGCTCGATTCCTGCCCGGGGCATCCCATTCTGTGACTAAAGCAGCCTCTGTTTAAGACCATATAAGCATTTGCTCTAATCATATTTGAAATTAGGCCTGATAAAGACACTTTTGCTGGCCAAAGCACTACTGTACCCTGGCAGCTCGATTCCTGCCCGGGGCATCCCATTCTGTGACTAAAGCAGCCTCTGTTTAAGACCATATAAGCATTTGCTCTAATCATATTTGAAATTAGGCCTGATAAAGACACTTTTGCTGGCCAAAGCACTACTGTACCCTGGCAGCTCGATTCCTGCCCGGGGCATCCCATTCTGTGACTAAAGCAGCCTCTGTTTAAGACCATATAAGCATTTGCTCTAATCATATTTGAAATTAGGCCTGATAAAGACACTTTTGCTGGCCAAAGCACTACTGTACCCTGGCAGCTCGATTCCTGCCCGGGGCATCCCATTCTGTGACTAAAGCAGCCTCTGTTTAAGACCATATAAGCATTTGCTCTAATCATATTTGAAATTAGGCCTGATAAAGACACTTTTGCTGGCCAAAGCACTACTGTACCCTGGCAGCTCGATTCCTGCCCGGGGCATCCCATTCTGTGACTAAAGCAGCCTCTGTTTAAGACCATATAAGCATTTGCTCTTATCATATTTGAAATTAGGCCTGATAAAGACACTTTTGCTGGCCAAAGCACTACTGTACCCTGGCAGCTCGATTCCTGCCCGGGGCATCCCATTCTGTGACTAAAGCAGCCTCTGTTTAAGACCATATAAGCATTTGCTCTTATCATATTTGAAATTAGGCCTGATAAAGACACTTTTGCTGGCCAAAGCACTACTGTACCCTGGCAGCTCGATTCCTGCCCGGGGCATCCCATTCTGTGACTAAAGCAGCCTCTGTTTAAGACCATATAAGCATTTGCTCTTATCATATTTGAAATTAGGCCTGATAAAGACACTTTTGCTGGCCAAAGCACTACTGTACCCTGGCAGCTCGATTCCTGCCCGGGGCATCCCATTCTGTGACTAAAGCAGCCTCTGTTTAAGACCATATAAGCATTTGCTCTTATCATATTTGAAATTAGGCCTGATAAAGACACTTTTGCTGGCCAAAGCACTACTGTACCCTGGCAGCTCGATTCCTGCCCGGGGCATCCCATTCTGTGACTAAAGCAGCCTCTGTTTAAGACCATATAAGCATTTGCTCTAATCATATTTGAAATTAGGCCTGATAAAGACACTTTTGCTGGCCAAAGCACTACTGTACCCTGGCAGCTCGATTCCTGCCCGGGGCATCCCATTCTGTGACTAAAGCAGCCTCTGTTTAAGACCATATAAGCATTTGCTCTAATCATATTTGAAATTAGGCCTGATAAAGACACTTTTGCTGGCCAAAGCACTACTGTACCCTGGCAGCTCGATTCCTGCCCGGGGCATCCCATTCTGTGACTAAAGCAGCCTCTGTTTAAGACCATATAAGCATTTGCTCTAATCATATTTGAAATTAGGCCTGATAAAGACACTTTTGCTGGCCAAAGCACTACTGTACCCTGGCAGCTCGATTCCTGCCCGGGGCATCCCATTCTGTGACTAAAGCAGCCTCTGTTTAAGACCATATAAGCATTTGCTCTAATCATATTTGAAATTAGGCCTGATAAAGACACTTTTGCTGGCCAAAGCACTACTGTACCCTGGCAGCTCGATTCCTGCCCGGGGCATCCCATTCTGTGACTAAAGCAGCCTCTGTTTAAGACCATATAACCATTTGCTCTAATCATATTTGAAATTAGGCCTGATAAAGACACTTTTGCTGGCCAAAGCACTACTGTACCCTGGCAGCTCGATTCCTGCCCGGGGCATCCCATTCTGTGACTAAAGCAGCCTCTGTTTAAGACCATATAAGCATTTGCTCTAATCATATTTGAAATTAGGCCTGATAAAGACACTTTTGCTGGCCAAAGCACTACTGTACCCTGGCAGCTCGATTCCTGCCCGGGGCATCCCATTCTGTGACTAAAGCAGCCTCTGTTTAAGACCATATAAGCATTTGCTCTAATCATATTTGAAATTAGGCCTGATAAAGACACTTTTGCTGGCCAAAGCACTACTGTACCCTGGCAGCTCGATTCCTGCCCGGGGCATCCCATTCTGTGACTAAAGCAGCCTCTGTTTAAGACCATATAAGCATTTGCTCTAATCATATTTGAAATTAGGCCTGATAAAGACACTTTTGCTGGCCAAAGCACTACTGTACCCTGGCAGCTCGATTCCTGCCCGGGGCATCCCATTCTGTGACTAAAGCAGCCTCTGTTTAAGACCATATAAGCATTTGCTCTAATCATATTTGAAATTAGGCCTGATAAAGACACTTTTGCTGGCCAAAGCACTACTGTACCCTGGCAGCTCGATTCCTGCCCGGGGCATCCCATTCTGTGACTAAAGCAGCCTCTGTTTAAGACCATATAACCATTTGCTCTAATCATATTTGAAATTAGGCCTGATAAAGACACTTTTGCTGGCCAAAGCACTACTGTACCCTGGCAGCTCGATTCCTGCCCGGGGCATCCCATTCTGTGACTAAAGCAGCCTCTGTTTAAGACCATATAAGCATTTGCTCTTATCATATTTGAAATTAGGCCTGATAAAGACACTTTTGCTGGCCAAAGCACTACTGTACCCTGGCAGCTCGATTCCTGCCCGGGGCATCCCATTCTGTGACTAAAGCAGCCTCTGTTTAAGACCATATAAGCATTTGCTCTAATCATATTTGAAATTAGGCCTGATAAAGACACTTTTGCTGGCCAAAGCACTACTGTACCCTGGCAGCTCGATTCCTGCCCGGGGCATCCCATTCTGTGACTAAAGCAGCCTCTGTTTAAGACCATATAAGCATTTGCTCTAATCATATTTGAAATTAGGCCTGATAAAGACACTTTTGCTGGCCAAAGCACTACTGTACCCTGGCAGCTCGATTCCTGCCCGGGGCATCCCATTCTGTGACTAAAGCAGCCTCTGTTTAAGACCATATAAGCATTTGCTCTAATCATATTTGAAATTAGGCCTGATAAAGACACTTTTGCTGGCCAAAGCACTACTGTACCCTGGCAGCTCGATTCCTGCCCGGGGCATCCCATTCTGTGACTAAAGCAGCCTCTGTTTAAGACCATATAAGCATTTGCTCTAATCATATTTGAAATTAGGCCTGATAAAGACACTTTTGCTGGCCAAAGCACTACTGTACCCTGCCAGCTCGATTCCTGCCCGGGGCATCCCATTCTGTGACTAAAGCAGCCTCTGTTTAAGACCATATAAGCATTTGCTCTAATCATATTTGAAATTAGGCCTGATAAAGACACTTTTGCTGGCCAAAGCACTACTGTACCCTGGCAGCTCGATTCCTGCCCGGGGCATCCCATTCTGTGACTAAAGCAGCCTCTGTTTAAGACCATATAAGCATTTGCTCTAATCATATTTGAAATTAGGCCTGATAAAGACACTTTTGCTGGCCAAAGCACTACTGTACCCTGGCAGCTCGATTCCTGCCCGGGGCATCCCATTCTGTGACTAAAGCAGCCTCTGTTTAAGACCATATAAGCATTTGCTCTAATCATATTTGAAATTAGGCCTGATAAAGACACTTTTGCTGGCCAAAGCACTACTGTACCCTGGCAGCTCGATTCCTGCCCGGGGCATCCCATTCTGTGACTAAAGCAGCCTCTGTTTAAGACCATATAACCATTTGCTCTAATCATATTTGAAATTAGGCCTGATAAAGACACTTTTGCTGGCCAAAGCACTACTGTACCCTGGCAGCTCGATTCCTGCCCGGGGCATCCCATTCTGTGACTAAAGCAGCCTCTGTTTAAGACCATATAAGCATTTGCTCTAATCATATTTGAAATTAGGCCTGATAAAGACACTTTTGCTGGCCAAAGCACTACTGTACCCTGGCAGCTCGATTCCTGCCCGGGGCATCCCATTCTGTGACTAAAGCAGCCTCTGTTTAAGACCATATAAGCATTTGCTCTAATCATATTTGAAATTAGGCCTGATAAAGACACTTTTGCTGGCCAAAGCACTACTGTACCCTGGCAGCTCGATTCCTGCCCGGGGCATCCCATTCTGTGACTAAAGCAGCCTCTGTTTAAGACCATATAAGCATTTGCTCTAATCATATTTGAAATTAGGCCTGATAAAGACACTTTTGCTGGCCAAAGCACTACTGTACCCTGGCAGCTCGATTCCTGCCCGGGGCATCCCATTCTGTGACTAAAGCAGCCTCTGTTTAAGACCATATAAGCATTTGCTCTAATCATATTTGAAATTAGGCCTGATAAAGACACTTTTGCTGGCCAAAGCACTACTGTACCCTGGCAGCTCGATTCCTGCCCGGGGCATCCCATTCTGTGACTAAAGCAGCCTCTGTTTAAGACCATATAACCATTTGCTCTAATCATATTTGAAATTAGGCCTGATAAAGACACTTTTGCTGGCCAAAGCACTACTGTACCCTGGCAGCTCGATTCCTGCCCGGGGCATCCCATTCTGTGACTAAAGCAGCCTCTGTTTAAGACCATATAAGCATTTGCTCTTATTATATTTATATTATAAGACACTTTTGCTGGGCATAGGCTTACTGCTGCCTGCCAGGTGCACTTCTGTTGAGGCATCCCATTCTGTAACATAGCATACCCCTCTTTATTTACACTAAGCAGCTCTCTTATTTACACTAAGCAGGCCTGTTGGAGGCTGAGTGTTACTGCTCACTTTTGGTGTGCATTATATTCTGTTTCATATAGACCCACCGCTGCCCGGGGTTTTTTTAAATATCACCTACTACCACGCCAGTTAGACTATGTCGGGCAGACAAGTGCCTGGAAGTGAAAAGAGGAGTGGCAGAGGCCAAGATTCCGCAGGAAGAGCTCGCATCAGACTGGGGGCCAGTAGCAGCAGGAGTCACGCTGAGAGACCTAATCTGCCAGTATCTGCTAGCGGTCGGGTCTCCACCAGTAACGCATCTGCCGTGGTAGATTGGTTGACGCGCTCATCAACAACATCATCACAACTTACGTCTGAGACCCCCAGTCTAGGGTCGGTAGGTTCCTCTGACACAACCCTGAGTTGGCATGCCCCGAGAGCAGTCCCTGTCCTCCCATTGCCTCTGGCCTACGCCGTTCCCTCCCCCAGCGACGTATCCTATGCTTTGGGTTCAGCTCCACTCTTTAGTGAGGAGGACCATCAGATAGAGGACAGTCAGCAGCTACTGCCCAGCCAAGAAATGGAGGTGGCTTCTTTAGCTAGGCAGACAAATAGTGATGTGGACAGTGTCGTGGGTGCTGCGAGCGTTCCAGCTCCTGCGCCAGACACTGTTGACGAATCCACGAACATCAGTGACGTACAGCCACAACCCGGTGATGATGATGATGATGACGATGAAGCCGATCGCACTTGGGAGCCGGGTGATGAAGGGGCTTCATCGTCATCATCAGGAGAAGAGGGGTGCAGGTTGCCCCGGAGTCAGCAGCTGAGGCAGCAAAGTGGTAGCAGTCAGCATGGGGGCACAATTCCAAAGGCTGGAGCCGGCCGGGGCCGGGGCCGGGGTAGAGCACCTGCTGTGCGGCAGTCTACCTTATCGGGAGGTAGTGGAGCAGGGGTTCCTGGAGTTGGCAACAGCAGCAGTGAATCAGTGAGGCCAGGGGGTGGGAAAAGTAGCTACTCGGCAGTGTGGCAGTTTTTCCTGAGGCATCCGCAGGAGGGTAACATGGCCACATGCAAGATATGTAGGCAAAAGGTGAAGCGTGACCAGGGTCCAAATGTTGGCACCACGGCCCTGCGTCAACATATGATGCGTCACCATAAAACGACCTGGGAGAACCGAGGCTCCCAAGGGGTGGTCCAGTCTGCTTCCTCACCAAGTGAGCTCCCAATTTCTGCCAGCCAAGGCTCCAGCACCTCAGCCGAAGGCAGCTGTGCGTCATACCCATCCTCTGTCGCTCCTGCTCCTCCTCCTCCTCCTCCAAGTCATGCATCCCGCCAGCAATCCATCAGCGAAGCCATGTCCAAGAGACAGCAGTATGCGCCCACTCATCCTACGGCGCAGAAGCTGAATGTGCTCCTGTCCAAGTTGCTGGTGCTGCAGTCGCTCCCTTTTCAGGTGGTGGAATCTGCACCTTTCAGAGAACTGATGGCTTGTGCCGAGCCGAGGTGGAGAGTCCCAAGCCGTCATTTCTTTGCCAAGAAGGCAGTACCAGCGCTGCACACTTTTGTTGAACAGAAGGTGGGCCAGTCCTTGAGCCTGTCGGTGTGTAGCAAAATACATGGCAGCGCCGACATCTGGAGCTGTAACTACGGTCAGGGGCAGTACATGTCGTTTACGGCCCACTGGGTGAATGTGGTCCCTTTGCAGCAGCAACTTGGACAGGTCACGCCGCTTCGGCCTCCGCGCTCTCTGCCCATTGGGCCTGTGACACCGTGCGACTCGGCCTCCTCATCCTCCGCCATCTCCTCACCCTCCACTGTAGGCTCAAGTCTCAGTGCCCCTCCAGTCTACCATGTGTGCAGGGCACGGAGGTGTCACGCAGTGCTTCACATGGTTTGTCTTGGCGAACGGAGTCACACAGGGGAGGAACTGCTTAAATGTATTCATCAGGAAATCCAAACATGGCTTACTCCGAGAAAACTTAAAATGGGAATCATGGTTACCGACAATGGGAAGAACATTTTGTCTGCGCTGCGCCAAGGAAGCCTGACCCATGCCCCCTGCATGGCTCACGTCTTCAATCTGGTTGTCAAGCGGTTTCTGAAGTGTTCCCCCCATCTGCAGGACATCCTAACAACTTCACGGAAACTTTGCATGCACTTCAGCCACTCCTACACTGCCAAACACACCCTTCTTGAGCTACAGCGTCAGAATGGTATCCCCCAACATAGTCTGATTTGCGATGTTTCCACCCGTTGGAATTCCACCCTTCACATGTTGGACCGATTATATGAACAGAGAAAAGCCATCACGGATTTCCTGATGATCCAAGCAGATAGGGGGACTCCCCTGTGTAACTTCAATGTCAACCAGTGGCAGCTCATACGTGACACCTGCCGTTTGCTCAGGCCCTTTGAGGAAGCCACTTTATTTGTCAGTCGGCAGGATTACGGGATGAACGACGTGATTCCACTGCTTCATGTACTGCAGCACATGTTGGAAACCATGGCTGGTCAGGGCACTGGAGACATGGCGTTTACATCTTACGGCCACATGAACCCCCTTGGAGCTGAACTGGAGGAGGAGGAGGAGGAAGAGGAGGAGGAGGAGTTGCCCAGCGAAACACAGTTTAGGCTTGGCGAAATGGCTGGTTTATCTAGTCAGCGGACAGGAGAGGAGGAGCAGGAGCAGCCAGAGGAGCTAGAGGTTTTTGAGGAAGGAGAGACAGAGGACCCGGGCACACCGTGGCAGTATGCAGTGGAGATGGAGACAGGTAGTCCATCCGAGTCACTTGCGCAAATGGCACGAAGCATGCTCACGTGCTTGCGTAGTGACCCCAGAATTGTTTCCATCTGTCGGCGGGATGACTTCTGGCTGTCCACCTTATTGGACCCTCGCTTCCGGCACAAAATGGGGGCATTTTTTAAACCCACCGAGAGGGAGGACAAACTCAACTACTACAAAGACATTCTACGTAGGCAGTTGGCCGATGCCTATCTGCGCCATGGTCCATACTCTCGCAGGTCTGACTCGAGGGGACCTCTGCGCTCACCTTCCACTGCCATGGCCGCTGGGGGGGTTGGCAGCAGCAGCAGCAGAAGCTCCATCAGCAGCAGCAGCCTCAGTCTTCAGTCGCTAATGAGTAGCTTTCTACACCCGCATAGTGAGGCTACTCATGAGCAGCAGGAAGACCTGGAGCAGGACCTGAACCAGCAGGTCATGTCATACTTTGACATGACCATGCCAACACACCTTGAGGATCCGCTGGACTTCTGGGCAGCCAAACTTGATTTGTGGCCGCAACTAGCAGAGTTTGCCCTGGAAAAGCTGTCCTGCCCGGCAAGTAGCGTGCCATCTGAGCGGGTGTTTAGTGCGGCGGGGGCCATAGTTACGGCGAGGAGAACTCGTCTGTCAACTAAAAATGTGGAGAGACTCACCTTTGTCAAAATGAATCAGGGATGGATCAGCCAGGATTTCCACCCACCAATGCCTGATGCATGCGACTAGATTCAGCATGGTGCCACGTTTTACACTTTCCAAATGGTGCAAAACATATTTATGTCTTTAGGCCATTTTTTGGGCTCCTGCTGCTGCTACTGTCAACTCCTGCCAACTCCAGGGTGTGATTCATCCAATTTTTGGGCTCCTGAAGCCAACTCCAGTGTATATTTGGGCTCCTGCTGCTGCTACTGTCAACTCCTGCCAACTCCAGGCTGTGATTCATCCAATTTTTGGGCTCCTGAAGCCAACTCCAGTGTATATTTGGGCTCCTGCTGCTGCTGCTGCCAACTTCTGCCAACTCCAGGGTGTGATTCATCCAATTTTTGGGCTCCTGAAGCCAACTCCAGTGTATATTTGGGCTCCTGCTGCTGCTGCTGTCAACTCCTGCCAACTCCAGGGTGTGATTCATCCAATTTTTGGGCTCCTGAAGCCAACTCCAGTGTATATTTGGGCTCCTGCTGCTGCTGCTGCCAACTTCTGCCAACTCCAGGGTGTGATTCATCCAATTTTTGGGCTCCTGAAGCCAACTCCAGTGTATATTTGGGCTCCTGCTGCTGCTACTGTCAACTCCTGCCAACTCCAGGGTGTGATTCATCCAATTTTTGGGCTCCTGAAGCCAACTCCAGTGTATATTTGGGCTCCTGCTGCTGCTGCTGCCAACTTCTGCCAACTCCAGGGTGTGATTCATCCAATTTTTGGGCTCCTGAAGCCAACTCCAGTGTATATTTGGGCTCCTGCTGCTGCTGCTGCCAACTTCTGCCAACTCCAGGGTGTGATTCATCCAATTTTTGGGCTCCTGAAGCCAACTCCAGTGTATATTTGGGCTCCTGCTGCTGCTGCTGCCAACTTCTGCCAACTCCAGGGTGTGATTCATCCAATTTTTGGGCTCCTGAAGCCAACTCCAGTGTATATTTGGGCTCCTGCTGCTGCTGCTGCCAACTTCTGCCAACTCCAGGGTGTGATTCATCCAATTTTTGGGCTCCTGAAGCCAACTCCAGTGTATATTTGGGCTCCTGCTGCTGCTGCTGTCAACTCCTGCCAACTCCAGGGTGTGATTCATCCAATTTTTGGGCTCCTGAAGCCAACTCCAGTGTATATTTGGGCTCCTGCTGCTGCTGCTGCCAACTTCTGCCAACTCCAGGGTGTGATTCATCCAATTTTTGGGCTCCTGAAGCCAACTCCAGTGTATATTTGGGCTCCTGCTGCTGCTGCTGTCAACTCCTGCCAACTCCAGGGTGTGATTCATCCAATTTTTGGGCTCCTGAAGCCAACTCCAGTGTATATTTGGGCTCCTGCTGCTGCTGCTGCCAACTTCTGCCAACTCCAGGGTGTGATTCATCCAATTTTTGGGCTCCTGAAGCCAACTCCAGTGTATATTTGGGCTCCTGCTGCTGCTGCTGCCAACTTCTGCCAACTCCAGGGTGTGATTCATCCAATTTTTGGGCTCCTGAAGCCAACTCCAGTGTATATTTGGGCTCCTGCTGCTGCTGCTGCCAACTTCTGCCAACTCCAGGGTGTGATTCATCCAATTTTTGGGCTCCTGAAGCCAACTCCAGTGTATATTTGGGCTCCTGCTGCTGCTGCTGCCAACTTCTGCCAACTCCAGGGTGTGATTCATCCAATTTTTGGGCTCCTGAAGCCAACTCCAGTGTATATTTGGGCTCCTGCTGCTGCTACTGTCAACTCCTGCCAACTCCAGGGTGTGATTCATCCAATTTTTGGGCTCCTGAAGCCAACTCCAGTGTATATTTGGGCTCCTGCTGCTGCTGCTGCCAACTTCTGCCAACTCCAGGGTGTGATTCATCCAATTTTTGGGCTCCTGAAGCCAACTCCAGTGTATATTTGGGCTCCTGCTGCTGCTGCTGCCAACTTCTGCCAACTCCAGGGTGTGATTCATCCAATTTTTGTGCTCCTGAAGCCAACTCCAGTGTATATTTGGGCTCCTGCTGCTGCTGCTGTCAACTCCTGCCAACTCCAGGGTGTGATTCATCCAATTTTTGGGCTCCTGAAGCCAACTCCAGTGTATATTTGGGCTCCTGCTGCTGCTGCTGCCAACTTCTGCCAACTCCAGGGTGTGATTCATCCAATTTTTGGGCTCCTGAAGCCAACTCCAGTGTATATTTGGGCTCCTGCTGCTGCTGCTGTCAACTCCTGCCAACTCCAGGGTGTGATTCATCCAATTTTTGGGCTCCTGAAGCCAACTCCAGTGTATATTTGGGCTCCTGCTGCTGCTGCTGTCAACTCCTGCCAACTCCAGGGTGTGATTCATCCAATTTTTGGGCTCCTGAAGCCAACTCCAGTGTATATTTGGGCTCCTGCTGCTGCTGCTGTCAACTCCTGCCAACTCCAGGGTGTGATTCATCCAATTTTTGGGCTCCTGAAGCCAACTCCAGTGTATATTTGGGCTCCTGCTGCTGCTGCTGCCAACTTCTGCCAACTCCAGGGTGTGATTCATCCAATTTTTGGGCTCCTGAAGCCAACTCCAGTGTATATTTGGGCTCCTGCTGCTGCTGCTGCCAACTTCTGCCAACTCCAGGGTGTGATTCATCCAATTTTTGGGCTCCTGAAGCCAACTCCAGTGTATATTTGGGCTCCTGCTGCTGCTGCTGTCAACTCCTGCCAACTCCAGGGTGTGATTCATCCAATTTTTGGGCTCCTGAAGCCAACTCCAGTGTATATTTGGGCTCCTGCTGCTGCTGCTGCCAACTTCTGCCAACTCCAGGGTGTGATTCATCCAATATTTGGGCTCCTGAAGCCAACTCCAGTGTATATTTGGGCTCCTGCTGCTGCTGCTGCCAACTTCTGCCAACTCCAGGGTGTGATTCATCCAATTTTTGGGCTCCTGAAGCCAACTCCAGTGTATATTTGGGCTCCTTCTGCCCCTCATAGTGATGCCACTTCAACTCTCTGCAATTGTGCCGCTCTGCGATTCTATTAGCGATGCCTCTGATCTGCATGTGATATTTCTTAAAAGTATTATTTAACTAACCCAGCACGCATCCTGTGCGTGTTACAGCAAGGCTGAATGGTTTACAACCCTATTGAGGCTGTAGGAGGCTCAGAAATAGCCGTTTTTAATAGCGATTCGTCGCGAATTTATTCGGGTCGAAACGATTTTTGTCGGAAAATTCGGCGAATCAGTCGAATCGAATTTTTCAAAAGTTCGCTCATCTCTAACTGCAATATTGAAAGAAATGGTCAATAATACTGACATTTCGACTCATAACCACTTAACATCATACCCTCAAGCGCTTACTTTAAAGAAAACAATGTCTACAACACGTCATTGTAGCAATGACTTCTTTTGCCAGCAAACTATTTTCATGTGTCTGACATAAAATAGTAATATACTGTTCTTTGAAGAGGAATATTGCTTCCTTGGATGTGAGGAAATAATATAATTACTTGCATTGTGGCTGTATGCCACAGGTACCTGACTTACCTAAGTGTTCCATATCTACATGTTCATATTAATTTGGATCAGCGGCTTATTGTCTTTGGTGTTAGTATGTTCTGTGCGTCAACTTGTAGCATTTCATTTTGCTTCCTTCATGAGAACTTTAAGTTATAAAACCTTTGCTATGAGTCACTTCATAAAACAGATTGATAAGAGAGATAGAAGGTATGATGAGATGCCATACGTCTGGATATTTAACATCTGTTCCACTCAACCAGATCTGAAGGTTTTTTTGAGAATGAGTAAAGTGTGTATTTTGGAATGTTTTGAATCTATTTAGTAATGAATATACATTGACATCCATTCTCAGAGAAAATCTGAATTATTCACTGTTTATTCTATTCACTGTTTATTCTATTTACTGTGGTGTTGTTCGGACTTGGATTGGACAGCAGCTAGAGGACTGCTGGGCATACATTTGGATTGCAGGACTCGATCATGAAAACAGATGAGTATAGACAATTTAAACTGGCTGCCTTCAACCGTGGTAGAGGTTAAAGGGACTGTAAACCCAATGGCAATAATAAGGAAGCAAGCAGCTCACCCGATGCCTAATCTTTGTGCCTCTCCTCCATTTCCAGTGTATGGAAGCCATAGCAGGCCATCAACCTTTGCTTACCTTTCAATTTAATTCCTCCAGGACCACACAAAAAAAGTAGACTAACAGCCACTCTGTCTCTTGGTGTTCTTAGCATGAGCGAGTAAGTCTAATCAGAGGTCCCACAGCTGTCTCTGACCACAGCAGAACATGCTTAAAACTCAGAGGCTACATTCTTCCAAGACAGCCACAACCCAGAAATGGAAGGGAACAAAGTAGCTGCACTTAGAAAACATTTTTGCTTTTTGGTTTTGCTTGGTTTTAAAAACATTTTTAAGGGTTTAACAAACAAGGCATGATGTTCCTCCGTCTGGAGAGGGGAGACCTATGTCCTTTTTGTTTTTAATTTATAAGGGTTTAACCTTTAAAAATAAAATGTCAGGGGTGACAGGGGAGTCCCCCTCTCAAAACCTTTTTTTAATGAACTCTTGAAATGTAAAAAATAAAAAAATGTGGGGTCCTCCCTGTCCAGCAAAACCAGCCTGGGCACTACCTGTGTTGGCTGGTAGTAGGCTACCAGCCCACAGTGCCATACTATGGACTCTTCTGCACCCTCTTGACCTATGGGGATGCAAGTAAAGGTAGGGGGGGGCTTCCCTCTGAACTGGTATAAGGGCCTCAAGGACTCCTTAATAATTAACAAAAGAGTTAAATGTTAAAACACCACACGCACACAGGTGGGCGCTGTCCTGGTTGTCCGCTGATGTCTCCACTGAAGACAGCAGGGCATAGAACAGAGATCCTGTACTCGCACAGGGTTCCTCCCCACAGCAGGGCAGGGGTATTTAGATGATTTTGAAAGAACCAACTTGATATTTTAATCATAAGCTCATTACTTGGACCAAATTTACAACCAAATTTACGATTTATCCTTTGCTTTTAATATTAGTGATTTCTTGAATAAAGTTAATGTTAGCATCTTTGCATATACAGGATAATTACTTGTTATAACTGTAATAGGTTATACATTTTATCTCCTTACATTGAAGGCTTACAGTTAAGTAAAGTTCTCCAGAACATAATCTATACTACCTCTTACTATAAGCACCAACATACTGTGGGATTAGCACAAGCTCCACTCCTACCATTTTTTAGGTAAGGTATGTCATTTTTCCAATAATGTAAGGATTAATTGAAAGTTTGGAAAGCACAGCGCCCTATGGGGCTATGAAGATAACTATGCAATTTCTTTAGCATGTGCCCTAGGTTGCTGTTGTTTCCAAACTTATCCTAACATCAGTGAAAAAATACTTCCAGGGCCAGTGAGGGTCAGGATTACCAAGAAGATCCACTACCTTACTACAGCTCGCACGCTGCCGATCCTCCACTGGCAGGCCTGGTTTGTGTAGCCAGGAGCTGCGGCTCCCATTGAAAACAATAGGGGCATTGGTACATGGAAGTGAATGGAGGCCCTCATTGTTTTTAATAAGAGTCTGCTGTCCAACCCCCAAACTACGCAGCAAATTGGCACCACTCCTGTTATAGGAAGGAGCCAAGTGAATTGGGGGGAAGGAGGCACCTTTCTACAGTTCACCTTAGGCAGAAGAGAGGCTAGGTTCATGCCTGATAATGCTCTCCTTGCAACATAATGCCAATATCCATAACCGACTGTTATGTCCACTCCAGGATCTGATGATTCTGCCTTTGCACCATGAGGTGAGAAGCAGGTATATAGGTAGGTGGGTTGGTCAGTAGGCAGTTAGATAGGTAGAAACCAATATCGGCATAGAGAAAACAAAAGTGTTTTCTCTAAATGACACACTTGGATGATATCCCAAGGTGCATGTACATCCAAAGCAGTCACACGTGCCCTTCAACTCTCAGATAACAGCTTACCAGATTTTCAGCTGTGAGCGCATTTAGATTATAACATTCCAAAGCTTCGTTATAACTCATAGGAGTTGGATGACCAGACGTCCAAACCACCTTATTTCAAGATGGTAGTTGGCAACTCCAACTCATTGCATTTAGTGACCACATTAAAAACAAGAGAGCACAAACAAATTCAGTGCAACTCTGTCATTAAAAACATATAACTGTAATATTCCAAATATGCACTTTAATTTAATTTTCAATGCTCAAGAGCGCAAGAGTTACACATTAATAGGCAGTCCTCCTTATCTTCCTCCACTACAGCCGCCAATGGAGATGCAAGGATTTAGGACTGAAGCAAATAGTGTTGCCAAAACACTAGCACTCGGTACCTTTAGATGTCACTTCGCCGTTGCCCCGCCTAACGCGTTTAGCTGTAATGTACAGCTTTTTCAAAAGCTAGTTGGCAGAGCAAAGCGGCTCTTAAAAATATTAAGGGAGAGTCCCTCCCAGCTACAACGTCACCCCCAATGGTCCAATCAGAGGTGGAATAGGGCCATGTTCTTGCCCTCTTCCAGGTTGTTACTGAAGGGCGGACAAATGTTTAAAATATGTTTTTTATCTATCTTTTGTTCCCTCTTTGTTTGAGATAGGGGCTCCTCCTTCTCTGCCCTATAATATGGCTTATTATAATGACTGCATTTTATAGCGCTATGCAGAATTAATTCTGATTTTATAGCTTTTAAACTGTTTTATATTCTTGATATCTATCTCCTGTGGCAGGGATACCCCATTTGTGTTGATTTTACTCTCCACCTTTGGCTGTGACCTGGTTTGAGATACAAAACAGAGCCCTTAGGACTTGATCATAATAGAAAAGGGGAAATCCCCCGTTAAATATATTGTGGAATTAGGGATGGGAGAATGGCCAAAATATTGGGGCCTTCTTGCTTTTATTAGCCTCCGAAAACAATGTGTAACCCTTGCGCTCTTGAGCATTGCTCAAACTTTGGAATGTTATAATCTAAATGTGCTCACAGCTGAAAATCTGGTAAGCAGATATCTGGGAGGTGGAGGGCACATGTGACCCTTGGGATGTACATGCACCTTGAGATATCAGGGTTGATTCAGAGAGACATAAAAAGATTTTTGTTTTTGTGTCGATTTTTTTTTACATTTTCCCGCTCGCGTATGAGTGTACGAGTGATTCTATGCAGGCATTGCTATCCTTCTGTAGAGTCTTCGTCCATTCGTATGCCAATGAGAATGTCATTTTTCAGTTTTCGTTTTCCGATTATGTTACTCATGAAACAACGTAGGCTTTCATTTTTGGCCTTTTTCCATCGTCGCCTCGAACGAATGATTTACGTTTCCCGTTAGATTCTGATTTCCTTTTTCTATAAATTATCGTCCAGACGAAAATCGTTACTAACTTACGCCTGCACACTACAAAATTAACTCATTAATGTGCTCGTCTACATATTTTGTTCACTCACTTCTGCTACAATGCTTAGCTAAATCACATTGCGGTTAGTATATTCTTCCATTTCCCGCACCTAAAGCTTACCTTAATCACTTAGTGGTCTCATTCTTCTTCCATTGACTCACCTAATGCTTACCTTAATAACTTAGCGGTCAGTATATTCTTCCATTTCCCGCACCTAATGCTTACCTTAATCACTTAGCGGTCTCAATCTTCTTCCATTGACGCACCTAAAGCTTACCTTAATCACTTCCCGGCCTCATTCTTCTGCTATTGGCGCACCTAATGCTTACCTAAATCACTTCGCGGTCTGGCGATTCGTCATATCTAAATATTGTGTTTTTCCTTCGTTTTGTTGTAACCAACCCTTAATGAATGTATGTAGAAAATAAAATGACACAGAAGAAAGTTTTTTTTTTGTTTACTAAGAAATTGCATTTTTTTAGTGCCTTTTTTAAAATAAATTTTGGTTTGTTTTGTTTTTGTATAAAAATTTAACATTTTACAAATATAATTTTTTTTAAAACAAACAAAATAACTTTACAACTATATACAAAGCAATGGCAGGCCCCAGATAATTAATCTTCAACTGTGGTCCCCAATGAATCGTGAAGCTCCTGCATCTCGCCCACCAACTGAAACACCGTGGCCGTGAGTTGTGCCAATCTCGCACGGAAAATACATGTTTTACAGCTGTGGATGGAATGCTTATGGAATTAGATTGCAAGCTAACTCATGAGGCCATATGTCATTGTGGTAAGGAATTACTAAAAGGAAGAGGCCATATGTCATTATGGTAATGGCCTTGACAATGGATTTAGGTGAATTGGTGATGATGTAATTTCCCACATACTCCAAAAATTAACATTGCAACTTACTTCGTTGGTGGGCGACCTCTGCTTCGGGGACCACCCTACGCTCTGGGACCTGCCACTGCTGGGAAGTTGAGGCTGTAGAGGCATGTAAAATAGGGTCACTTCTAATGTCTGATTCAACATTAAGTAAATGACACTTAGAATGTGTGTGTGACATCACCCACCTTCTCCATGTGCCTCCTGGGCATGATCTGCTGCAGTCTCTTCCACAGATCCTTCACCCGCTATATATTTATCTAGAAAAAGAGATTAAGGTAATCAGCTTTGCTTTTAAGCATGTATGTGTGTGTGGTTACATTAAGAGTCACATACCAGAGGCTAATGGCTCCGTCGCTTGGGCCGACTCCCTGCCCACGCCGTGACGCCCCTCCTCTGTAGAAAGGCCCAGGGGCTGGTCTGAGGCCGCTACAGAGGAGGGGTAGGAACGTGGCCCTGGAGATCCATTACCTTCACTTCCTGCTGCAGATTCATGCAGCACTGGCCGGCCTGTGCGCCTCCGGGTGTTTCTGATTCGGTACTCCATTTCCAACACTAGAAAAGAAAAGCATTTATAAATCAAGGCCTACCTTCTGTATTAGTTACATCTAGCATGCAATCGCTATGTACTTACTTGGGAAATGGAGACCAAAAAATCGCCGCACCCGGGGCATGTGTAGTCGTTTTAGGTCCGACCAGTGCTAGATGATCTGTGTATGAGTGAAGATGGTGTCCGTCTCCTGTTGGATACGGGCAACAATCTCCAGGGCGACGTTCTCAAATGCGTTGGGCAGGTAGTCGTACCTGCGCTGAAGCATGGTCTAAAAAACACAAAAAAATAAAAGTTGTTAGATCCAACTGCATACAAATATCTGTCACAATTAGATCAGCTGACTAAATGACATTCCCAAACATTTCTAGCCTGAAACTTTCCTTGTAGATGCAAGTGACTTGGTTCGCACATGTGCACACTAACTTCTGTTTGGCACAGAGTTTAAATAAGTTTGGAAAACAACTGTTTCTTCCTGCGCTTCCTTAAGGTCTACGCATGCATTTAGATGGCAAATCAACGTCCTTACAATACACTTACGAGCATAATCTCTTGTTCTTGGCGGGTGAAGATCGTGGGCACCATGTTGTTTCTTGTCCACAGCAGATAAGTAATGCCCCAGCGGTTTCCGGGTCCCGCACAGCCAGACGAACGGCCGTACGCACGCGTACACGTAAGCATCATACCCAGTCATTAGGATTTAAAGGGTCATGGACACACAGCTCATTCTCTTTGAGATTGTCAGCATGGCACCCAAAAAAGTGCAAAGCAAACACCAGCAAAGGAGGCCAAGACCAAAAGGCCACAGCGGCATGAGGACACTTCATCCTCCAGACCGAGCACTCGGTCGCACCAAGCGACTAGCAAGGTGCGTGAAACGCGGAGCCAAAGTGGCCACCACAAGGCGACATTGGCCACAAATCCCGGAACATCCAAAACAGCAACCAAAAGCAAGGAAGGGACCTCAAAGAAGAAGGCACCCACATCCAAACAGCAAGGTACGACAACGTCCAAGGGCACCAAGAAGCAGAGAGCCCGAAGCCCCAGCCCACCAAGCACACCCTCTCCTCCTCCCCGCCCTACCAAATCCCATGATAAAGGGAGCACCAGTTCCAAGGGCCAAAAGAAGCAGAGGGCACGAAGCCCCAGCCCACCAAGCACAACCTCTCCTCCTTGGACACATTTGCCACTGGCACAGGTGGAATCCAGTGAGAACTATGCAACATCCACGCCTGGAAGTTCGGTGGCCACCCAGGTAAGGACCCCCAGTCCTAATGCGAGTCCAGTCCAGTCTTTTTCCAGCCACGTGATGCCCGAATCATCACCACAGAGCCAGCCCAGAATGTCCCCCGAATTGCCAACAAACACAGATGAGCCAGAAGACCAACCATTAGGCCGAACATTGTGGCAAGGCCAGTTGAGTGGGCAGTTTGGGGAGGCACAAACCCTAGCATTGGCAAGTGGCCTTACACTTCATTATGATGAGCTATTTGGGCGACATTCAAAATCAACCAGCAAAATGAGAAAGACACAAATCTTTGACGAGCTCACCAGACAGGTCAATGCAGCGGGGGAAGGGAGGAAAGATATGGAGCAGATACAGCGCAAAATATCTGACCTAAAGTATGCAGCACGGAAGAAACAGAATAAACGGCGCGATCACAGGTACATATTTGAGTTGTGCATTTTGCTGCTTGTTGTAGTGACCACAATGCCCAAAATTTGTAAACCTGTATTTTTCAGCTTACAAACTGGCGGAGGCTTCCCCACCATATTACAATATACCCAAGCTGAGGAGATGGTCCTGGCATTAATACACCCCGTCGCATTAGAGGGCCTCTCTGGCAGACAGGACACGGACATCCATAACATTCCTGCTGGTTAGTAATGTTTGTTTGAATGTGAACTATTGGAAACATGTGAAATGAGGCTCACAGGCACATATGAACACATGCCCCAAGGGAGTGCCTTTGAGGGGAGGTTACTGCTTTAGGCGGGTGTTTAATGTCTGAGGAATGTCCTTCATTATGGCCACTCTCCCAAGGTGCAGTAGTTAATGGTCCTTAAAAAGGTTTGCAGGCCATACACGACCTTTGACAGTATTTATGCTCACTATTAAACTATTTATCTTACAAAAGCACTGCATGTGATGTGAATATAGTAAATAATAGACAACACTTACTTCTTTGTCTTTCTACCAATGGGGTAGTAGCTGTGCTTTGGTCAGACAAACATGAGCTGGGGTCAAGGAAAGGGCTACCAAGGAAGAATGCACAGCTGCATATATAAGAGATACTGACATTCATTGTGAAGGTCAACTTGCACCGTTGGGGGAGTTGTCATTCCTGCTTGGCCACGTGTTTTAGAACGCATATGTACTAATTTAGCTCACTAATGGATGTTTGTGTGTTTACGTGCCTTTTACTTTTAAACCCAGCCCAGCATCCAGCCTCTGGAAGTGTGGAAGGCTCATCCAGGTTGAGCACACCGTCTACTTCCCTGCTGTCTAGGACACAGGAACAGATATATAGGGTAAGTGGACTTTGATGAAACTGCTGATGCATGTGAATGCACATGAGTAATTTGGATCCTAAAGATATTTAGGGCCAAATCTGAAACACTTTTTCACATGTCCGAAAGACTCCCACACTGATGGATGTAATCCAGGAGATGGAGCAGGAGGAGGATGCCAGCCTGATTGGACCTTCAGAAATTACCCCCCTGGAACCTAATCTTCCACAGCCCCAGCGTCCTACTGCACCAAATCCTCTGCAGCAGAGTGAAGCTGGACGCATGCTGCCAGCCCACGCGTGGCCAGCAGGTTGAGACTAAGCCTACAGTCCCCAGTGGTAGCTCTGCTGCAGAGGTTTTGCCGAGCATATCTGGGACTGTTGCTCGCCCTAGAGCTCCAGCATCTGCAGGCGCTCCAACCCAGGGAAGGGGAAGACACAGTCAACAACGTCAACCTGTTTCCCAGGGGAGGAGGGTGCCGATCCTGGAGTTAGCATGGCGCCATGACAGCAGTTACTTTCGGCAGGTGACTCAACGAACAGAGCAGATTACTGCACAATTCGAGATTTTCAATAATACATTAACCAACATGCTGACTGAATTTAGGACGAGCAACAGCCAGATGTCTGAACAAATGGCCAACTCAACCACACAGATGGCAGGACAAATAGCCAACTTAACCACACAGATGGCAGAACAAACGGCCACCTTAAATGCAAACTTCACTTCCATGCTAGATGCATTTCGAACTAGCAACAGACAGATGCTTGAGCAGTGGCAGATTCTGAATGACACACATGCCCAGGTGTTGGGCCACCTCCAAGGACCTCCACAACCTTATTATGGGCAACATCAATTTTAAGATCTATTTGACCTGTATCTGCTCCACATCTTTCCTCTACATCCCCACTCTATTTACCTGTCTGCTGAGCGCTACCAAGATTGCCTTTTTTATGGCTTTGCTGGATTGATTTTGAATTTGCCCATATAGCTCATTAGAGTGCTGACATACCCCACTAGACAATGGCTGAGCATAAGCCTCACTGAAGTGGCCGCTCAAGCTCCCACGCTGCAGGCTTGGGCCTACTCAAATGGTGACTGCCTCATCCTGTTTGTTGGCAATATTGGGGGACATTCTTGGCTGGGAAACAACTACATTTGCCCATGGCAAAGATTGGACTGGACTGCCTTTAGGACTGGGGGTCATTGGCTGGGTGACCACCAAATTTACAGTCGTGGATGTGGCATAGGTATGGCTGCTTTCTACCTGTGCCGGTGGCAAATATGGCCGAGCAGGAGAGGGTGTGTATGTGGGCCTATGTATTCCCTCCCCACTATTCCCTGGGAAATTGTTGATCCCTATGGATCTTGATGTTGGTGGGCGAAGAAACTTCGGCCTGGAGTCAGTTACTTTAGAACTCCTGTATGTGGCCATTGTTCTACAATGTATGTACATTTTGAGTCTGCGAGTGCCCTTCAACTACAAATGGACATATTTGGAGAAAATAGATTGAATGTGACTTTACGTTTAAGTTGATGCATTAATGTTTGGGTTATTTTAAGATTAATGAAGGTTTTTAAGAACAAACATGCGAAAATAAACTGCATGAGGCTCAAATCAGGTGTCATTTTTTTTGTAATTAAGTCAATATTTTTTTGGGAAAAACAAGAAAAAGGACTTCACAAAGGCAAATTATAGTGAAAATAACAAAATAACATAAACAAACAAACAAACAAAACAAATGTTAGCCAAAATTGGCCCGCACTGCTTGGGCAGAGGCACTAGGTGTGCCAGCGTCCTGCACATCTGCCTCCTGGCTGGGTGGAGAGGGGGGCAGATCCACATACCGGGGGACACGCTGCATGATCGCAAAATAATGCAGCACGCAGCAATGATGATGTTTATGACCTTGTTGGGGTCATATTGGAGCGCCCCCCCCCCCCCGGTATGGTCCAAACAGCGGAATCGGGTTTTCAGGAGGCCAAAGGCCCTCTCTACTACGGCCCGGGTCTTCCCGTGTGCCCGATTGTATGCCTCCTGTGCCTCATTCTGCAGCCGAAGTACGGGCGTCATGAGCCAGGGAAGAAGCGGATATCCTGAATCCCCTGAAAGAATAAGAAAATACTTACATAAATTGTACATTCTAAACAACAATATTGTTTAAAGCGGTCGTTCACTCTGAATAAGAGCCTATGTTTCCCACACCCTGGACATACAGATTGCCCACATTAATCCGGACCTTCACGCTGAATAAGAGCCTATCTTATATGTTTCCCACACCCTGTACATACAGATTGCCCACATTAAAAATCATCCTACCTGCATCTATTGCATGTTATGAGCCTTTAAACATCCAAGATGGTGGTTCATGGACCATCAGACAGGCTGCAAACAGGAAGTGCCTTCTGACTGTGCTGCTCTGCATTCTGGGATTGATGACCTTTTCCGGACCCCAGCTCTGTCTTAGCAAAGCACAGCTATAACCCGCCCCCTGCACTTTATCCTGCTCTCCTCCCCTCAGTAAATGTGATGCATCTGAGCAAATATGGCGGCGCCCGTATCCTAAAGTCCTGAACAGAGTTGAACTTTTAATATATATTAGGTGGAAATGCTGGGGAATCAGTTTTTAAGGGTTTGGGCTTTTCTAAAAATCATGGTGAAGGTCCGGTTTAACATGTCATCACGGGGAAAAAACAGCCATAGGTTAAGACATGGCTCATCAACTAGCTTCATAGGCATACAGTGAAAAGGGAATGACGTAATTTGAGGAAACTTACCAAGGAACCATCCAACTGATAATTCTCCAGACTCAAACCAACGAAATAAGCCGGAGCTCTGCAAGATATAGGCGTCATGGGATGAGCCTGGATACCCGGCGAGGACACTAAGGAACCGCATGTCCAGGCCACCACTGCTTGGACATTCAGTGAGTGGCCCATTTTGCAGTTCCTGGAAAAAAAAATAATTTTAGCAATCCAAGGTAAACTACTCAAATACTAACTCCTAACACACTCAAAAAAACATGTTGTACAATCCAAATAACAGTAACTAAGTACATAAGTAGTTTTAATAACAAAGATTATATGTATGTGGGAGAAAATAAAGATTAACATTCTAATGACTAATTAAGGTCAGCATTAAAATGTTTTGATAAGGCCTACATTGAAAAAAATGATGAAGGTATACATTGTAAACTGGTTCACAGGGACACTTTACAAGGAGGGATTAAGGTATACACTGTAAACTGGTTCACAGGGATACTTTACAAGGAGGGATTAAGGTATACACTGTAAACTGGTTCACAGGGACACTTTACAAGGAGGGATTAAGGTATACACTGTAAACTGGTTCACAGGGACACTTCACAAGGAGGGATTAAGGTATACAATCTAAACTGGTTCACAGGGACACTTTACAAGGAGGGATTAAGGTATACACTGTAAACTGGTTCACAGGGACACTTTACAAGGAGGGATTAAGTTATACAATGTAAACTGGTTCACAGGGACACTTTACAAGGAGGGATTAAGGTATACAATGTAAACTGGTTCACAGGGACACTTTACAAGGAGGGATTAAGGTATACACTGTAAACTGGTTCACAGGGACACTTTACAAGGAGGGATTAAGGTATACAATGTAAACTGGTTCACAGGGACACTTTACACGGAGGGATTAAGGTATACAATGTAAACTGGTTCACAGGGACACTTTACAAGGAGGGATTAAGGTATACACTGTAAACTGGTTCACAGGGACACTTTACAAGGAGGGATTAAGGTATACACTGTAAACTGGTTAACAGGGACACTTTACAAGGAGGGATTAATAGATAGTTACAATACAGTTTGCATATACTATATAACAAAATGACTTAATTAACTTACCTATAGATGTACTCGTCGGCTGCGGGAAGGACCAATGCAACGTGGGTGCAATCAATCGCACCCATGACATTGGGCATGTCGGCGATATTAAAAAAACCCAACTTAAGCGCGTTCCAGGCTACCATGTCATCCGGAAATGAAATATATTTTGGATTAATGGTAGCCATGCCATCCAAAAACATGGATAGGGCGCAGCTCAGCGTGGGCTGGGACATCCCCACGGAGAGGGCACCCAGCCTCTGGAACGAGCCGTTTGCCAAAAATTGCAGGCAGCCAAGCATCTTGGTCATACCTGAAATTGCTTGCCCTTTCCTTGTGGTGCAGGCTAACCATGGCCGCAGCTCACTATACAACTTATGGAGGGAAGCGTGGTTAAGTCGGGTCAGCTCGAACAACTCAACATCATGCATGCGATCGATATGCATGTGTCGCAGGTGCAATCTGGCCGAGTGAAAAATGGTCCCGTAAGTGGATCGCAAATGAAACCGTTTTATAGGGCGGTGGTCCCTCGGCAATCAGCTCTCTGAATCAGACACAAGCCCATCCCAATAACGTAAGTTATCTGAACGTACGCAAAATATCAGATTCAGATGCGAAAATGATCAAAAGTAACGCAAATGATCAGATTTAGATCCGTCCATCGAAAGCGCATATACTCATTAGCGGGAATGAACATACGCATGGAAAAAAGTAAAAAACAAAAAAAAGGCCAAACAGACACAAAAACAGACACATACGAAAGTCCAGACGTATCTGTCTCTGAATCAACCCTATCATTCAAGTGTGTCCTTTAGAGAAAACATTTTTTTTTTGGAAAAAAAGGCTTGCTCTGTGCCATTATTGGTTTATATCTGTTTGGGACTTATTTGGGATGAGAAGTCTGGCACGTTGAAGCAGATTGGAAGAGTTCATTTGTGAAAATGGACTTTTAAAAAAATGTTTCATGCGTGGTGTAATTACTCCTATTTTGTAAGTTGGATAGGTAGGTTTAAGTCAGCTGGTCAGCAGGTAGATAGGTAGAAGGGTGAGTGGGTAGGTTGGTGGGTGGGTCAGTCGGCAGGTAGGTGGATGGTTGAGTCAGCAGGGGTAGGTTGGGTGGGTCAGTTTGAAGGTAGATAAGTAGGACCGGGATTCAAACCTGCCACCCTCCGGTCACAAGTACTCTCCCCTTACCTCTAGGCCACAACTGCCCCTTAAAGTTAAATGGGTCAGTAGGCAGGTAAATAGGTGGGTAGGTCAGTCAGCCAGTCAGAATGTGAACATCAACACAAGTACCATTTTTATAATTCTTATACAGCAACAGCCAACATACCTCACTGACTGACATCACTGCTGATCTGAGTTGGAGGATCATGCTGTGTGCTGCCCACTGCTTGTCTCTGCCTGCTCCAGTCCTCATCACCACCATGTGCTGTCCTTGGTGCCTACAGTTGGTTGCTAGCCCCTCTAACCCTGGAGAATCGGGGCTCTAAAGTGGGTCACTCTGGGATCAATGAACCTCATTCAGGGAGGTCCATTTCTCCGGGACCATGGGGGTAAGGAAGCTCAAACTTACAGAGAATGTAGTTGAGATCTGCAGAAGTCCCTACACTAGTTTTCAGATCCCAACTCCGGCGAGCAACAGTACCAAGCCAGTGCTTACAAGTCCTCCTCTTTGCAAGGACACCTCCAGTGAGTGGCTTCCCCCCCCCCCCCCTGCATCCAGAGAACCAAGTCTCCAAATCATCCTGGGAAACAATGCATCTAGACCAGGATTGTACACTACCGAGTGCCAGATCCCCGGACCTAGCGGGCTAACAACCAGTGGCGCAACTAAATGTGAGCAGGCCACGATATGAACATTGAATGGAGCCCCATCAGGGCTCATACAATTACATTTATCCTGTAATTTTAACTAAATTGGATACAGCTAGACAACTAAAGGCTGATATAGCAGAGGCAAATCATGCTTGTTTTATTCTGTAGATGATGCAATGAGAGCATTAATTTAAGAAATAAGGTAAAGAAACAACAAAAATAAGGCCCCCTAAGCTCATGGACCCATCGCAATCTCTGCATCCCCTATAGTTAGCTCCTGCTAATGACCCACTTAAAGTGTCACTGGAAAGGGAAGGACCTCAGGTATACATCCCTGCAGAGGCATGTGGATTGGGGCCAACCTGACCAAACGGCGGTACCACAAAGTCCAGGTACTGTTGCTTGCAGGTGCCAGGGTGGTACACTTCCGAGTGCTGGATTTCCAAAACTAGGGGGTAACGATCCACTGGAGGTGTTGTTAGAAAAAGGAGGAAACCTCAGGTATACACCCCTACAAGGGCACATGGATTGGGGCTTACAGGCCCTCTTACAGGGAAAATTGTGTGAGGCCCAGGGACGTCCGCCCCTGTCTATAATCTGGCCCTGATAGTATGCAGCAGTCAAGTAGCAATTCCTGTCCCTGTACGCTTCTCTCTAGTGATGCACTGAACCCACCCCTATTCAGTTTGATCCTGATGTGTATCCTGGTCTCTGGAAAGCACAAAAATTCTGACAAATGGCAAATCTGACAATTCCCCCAAATAGCATGCCCTACTGGCCATGGGGGAGAGCAGGACATACCTTTCATCCCAAGATGGGGGTCTGCCCTTCCCCTTCATTTTGCTGTGATAAATGGTATTTGGGAAATTCCAATGGTTTGGCAAAAACTGGTGAACAGTTGCAGCAGATTTGGGTTAGAAAAATAAAGAAATCTTGCTGCAAACCTATTTTTACAGCATATGTCAACATGAGATGGGTGTCGTAATATATGTGTGGTGTCTCGGACGTCTCTTGGTTGATTAAAAAGCCTTAGATAACGAGTTGATTAAAAACATTGAAAACTGTTTTATTAGTTGTTTTTTAACTATCTACTGTTCTAGCTCAAAATATCCAGTATAAATGCAAAAATTACCTAAAGATACAATCTTACCTAAAATAACATGAATTTGCTGCTAAAAGCCCTAGTAGTAAATAAAGCATTCACGGGCGTAGCTGGGTGAACATGGCACATTTCTTTTGTAAATGTGGAAAACAAAGTGAATCGGTTATTAAATCACCTCCTTCATTTACTACATAGTACATGAGTCAAAAGGTTGAAGGTGCTTATTAGAACTAAGCAATGATACATTTGCCTATAGTGGTCCATTAACATCCTGATATAGGCATGGCCCCCTATAGTTACAGGTCTGAAACCCATCTGTACATTGATGCCTGAAGATGAAATTCTTAACCCACCACTGCAAAGCCAGGGGTGTTGCTAAGGGGGGAAGACAGGGGGGCATGTGCCCTGGGTGAAGCAGGTCAGGGGGGCCATTCGACCAAAGCTCTGTCTGTTCCACCATGTTCCTTTGCTTGTATGTTACTGCTCCGGTGGCCAGTCTGTCAACTGTGTGCCTACAACTTGCATATGCCCATTATGTTGTAACGTATAGGTTGCCCCCGCATTTGCTGGCCTGTTAAATAAACACAGTTGTTGGCCAATTAACATCCCACTTATGCATAAAAGAACACACCTGACCTCAGAACTTTGATGGCAATGCTTACCTGGCATGTGAATATGCCAAAACCCAGATGCCACCTCACCCCCCAGAGCCCAGAATACAGGCATGGCTGAGGGAGCCACAGCCAAGGTACTGCAGCCCCAGCCCAAGGTCCCACCGTTTTGTCCCACAGGCACTCTCCTGCTGTCAGCCACACAACCCACTCTGAGTGGCTCTCCCGCAGCAGCTGGATACACACACCATGGGCTGCCAGGGCCCCTAGCACAGCCCACCCCGTTCCACCCACCGATCGGGCCATCAAAGTGTGGGGAACCCAGATTGGGCCCCACTGTGGTGCCCACAGAGGAACTCACTGCAGAGCGCACGGAAAAGCCAAATGTGGAGCAGCCGAGCCACAGCTGTGCTTGCTGTCTCCCAACCAGTAGCCTGTTAACTACCTCTCCTGGGCCTGGGAGTGGGCCGAGTGTCTCGGGATCCCTCACACACACCAGCCAGCAGACCCCAGCTTCGTCCTCCAGGCTGGGCGCAAGTTTACCAGGGGTAAGCTGAGTGCCCAACTGGAGGCCCTGCTGGAGGGCGTGTGTGAGAATTCTGACACACTGACTGAGCTCCGGTCCCGTTCCATGCCCAAAGCTGTGTGGGAGAACATCTGGGCACAGATTGCCTGTAGCGTGTTGGGTGTGGGGCGGGAACCCAAGCAGGCCAAAAAAAAGTGGGAAGAAAATAGTGGTCCAGAAGAAAGTCAGTGCCAGGCGGGCTGAGGGGCAACTTGTGAGGGACCAGAGGGAGGTTTGGCCCACACACAAACTCAAACGCAACACTTGTTTTTGTGTTTCAGGTTGAAAACTGGTGGTCAGGAAAGCTGCAAGCCCACACCTACCAGGGGGTGTTGGGGACCTTTGATGCCGATAATTGATATCCTTGCCCAACAGTGGTAAGAGTTTGCATGCCCACACTGGGAGAGCTTGTCTGGGACACACATGTTGGGCAATATAACACACAAATGGTGTGGCCAACTTTTTAAATGGAAGTAGGGCCAGTGACATATTTGCAAAGTGGTTTTGGCCACAAGTAGATGTGGGGCCCATTGTGGAACCCAGGATAGGAGGTAAGCCAGGTAACAAATGGTTGATACTTACATTGCTTTGCAATTGCCTTTGCAGCAACCACACAGCCAGCAGCCATGACTACTTCTGCGGCAACACCTGCGCCGACAGCTGCACTGTCTGATGCTCCTTCCCCAGACCCATCGTCCAGAATTGGCCCATCCACCAGCCACCCACCCAGTGAGGGGAGGCCGACACAAATGAGGTAAATGTGTGGCCAAAATGACAAAATGGCAGTGGGCAAGAAGCAGTTGAGGCAAATTAAATGAAGATTTTTATTTGCTGTGTGGGACTGTTCAACCAATAATGTTTTTCTTGCTCCACACAGATCACACTTCTACTGGATGAGATCCAAGTGATAGAGGAGCCCATGCAGGACAGTCTTGAACTGATCTGCTGGGGACACCTCCACCACATGCTGCCACACCTGCCACTGGGTCAAACACCACCTCCACACCACATGGAATCATGTGTAAGCACAGACTAAATCCATAGAATTACTTAAGCACCGAAGCCTTGGCATCACACGTAAAAATACAGCGAATACTCGGGTTGGCGTACGCAAAATGTAAAATCTCCAAAAAAGGCAACCCAGACAAAAGAAAAACACTGCCCAGAACCACATGACACTGAAAAATAGACAAATACAGGACCTGCATGCAGTAATGTGTACGGGAGAGGCTCTGAATCCGGGCTCATGTGATAGGAAAACCCAACTGACCATAAACAGTTGTCTATGGGTCTTAGGATAAGCTCAAAATAAAGGCTGCTGGTCTTCACCAAGGAACCAGGTTGATACACTTGAGATTTCCTTGTTTGTGGGACAACAAGGGTATAAGTATATATTATATGATGTACAGCCTGGGAAAGATGTTTAAGGTAACCTCAGTAGTAATAATGATGTAGGACTAAGGGGACTATTCAGACAATAGCAATAATAAGACAGCAAGCAGGTCACCCGATGCCTGTCCCGTGTGCCTCTCCTTCATTTCTTATAGATCCTGGTAGAAGCCATAAAAGGGCTCCAAATTTGTCCTCCTTTCAGTTTTATACCTACATGAACATGCAAAAAAGCAATCTAACAGCCATTGTTGTATGGAGCTCTTAGTGCAAGCGACCATGGAAAGCTAGCTCTAACCACAGCAGAGCATTCTAAAGACTTATAAAGCTGTGCTCCTCCCAGTTCAGACATCCCCAGAAATGACTGAAGAATGACTTTAGGCTATCCACAGGAGGCCACAAAATGGGACACAGGAGTTCACAGTAACAAGTCACTTGAAATGTGTTGTACCCTAAGCCAAGACTTTAAAACAGGACACAGTTTTATTCTATCTTCTTCTCAAGCTGACAATATGCATGTTACTGCAGAATTTCCTGAGAGAAAAGATCACAGGCCACCCGGACATATAGTTTTCAGGTGCTGTAGTCATGGTAATGTTTTACTGACAAAGGTAAAAGATGAGACGCGGCAACTATCAAAAAATGTAATGTAAAATAATTTCCAAGGCTTAAGGGTGCTGTCCATTTATTGGCCACAAGGTGGCAACCCTGCCTAATGATCGGTTTTGTGAACTATTTTCTTACATAACTTCAGAATATAAAGGAGATGCAGATTTTTGCTTGTATCTGTTTTATAGCTTAGTTCCGGTTCTGGTTTCTAGATGTATCAAATACCACCTGGGCGGAAGGTTTAGGTTTATTAGTCCCCCCAAAACACTATTTTGGTGTATGAAACCCACAGGAAATGCACATAAATCGTTTGTTTTACCTTTTAAAACACTTTTACACTTGAAGAGAAAATCCAGTGTGTGCAAAGTATTGATAGCAGCAGATCAGGCAGATCAGGTTGTAGTACAGGTCAGTCTGCAACCGTGTTGAGCACCACCTGATAGGGCCTTGAGAGCTATGAGTGATACTATTACAAATAGTTGGGAACCAGTAGAGTAAAGTAATCAGGAAACCACATTGGAGAATGAAACATCTAAAACACTGGAATGGAACTTTTTTCATAGATAACATAACTACTTTTCCTCCATCGAAGTATCATCTTACACTGGACTTAAAGCAGAACAAAACCCTATCCCAGGTTTTTAATCCTTGCCCCTCTGAATGGAACCCCCAGATAGCCCATAAAAACGTACCTATGGCACACGTCTGGGCACTTGTCCAATCAGTACTGTATGCTGTGCATATGAATGATCGGCATACACCTCTGTTTACATGCCCAGCTCGGCAATGGTTTACATCACCATGGGAGCCATGGCACAAAGTAGAATTTTGCAGAGACCCGGGGAGGTTTCACACAGTGAGACATCCTGATTTGGATGCCCCTGGGGTCTTTAAAAAACCAGGCCCGGCCTGCTAGGGTTTTGTATTGCTTCAAAGCAAAATAAAAAATCAGTAGGTAAACGAACCTAAACATAAAGCATAAAAATATATACAATACCAAAGAACTGACAGATACATATTTTCTATTCTTATGACTCTCCAAAGTACAAGGGAGCATAAATTACACATGAAGCAGAGGTAATTCTATCAGGAGGGGGAGGAGGGGATGCTTAATTGTACAGATCCAGAAACTTTGCAATTCCCCACTGAATGAGGTCATAGAGGCAGCATCAATATACAAGTATGTAATAAAATAAAAATAATATGAATTTCCGTATATGAATATTACATTTTTTATGTGTTTTATGATTTTTTATTTAGAGATCAGATCTGATGTCCCTTCAGTTGGTTGGAAGAATTTGTTCTGTAATCAGTGTAATAGGCACGCATTGTTTTCATTTTACCAAAGGACCACAGGACCAAATAGCAAATTTACAATTGTTGCTTTTGCTGGACCTGTGTCTTTTATAAATCTAAATGACTATATAACTACAGGTATATTGAGGTAGGATATAGAGATAAAATAGGCACTAGGGATGAGCGAATCGATCCGGACGAACCCAGATTCGATCCGAATTTCATGACAAATTCGATTCGGATCGAATCCGAATTTCCCCGCGATTCGATCGAGCGAAGTTTTTTTCTAAAATCCATTCATTTCAATGACAGGCATTCTAGGATGGTCTACGTGACATGTCCAGACATGTAAGCTGGGGCAGTGTATGCTGGGACAGTCACATGCAGCCTATCAGCAGCCAGCAAGCCCGGTGACGTCACAGCGCTATATAAGGCGGCGGCCATCTTGCTTTTGCGCATTTGTCTATTGCATTTGTGAGAGCCAGGACTCAGGAGGACACTGCAGACTGTATTCAGGGAGAGATAGGTAGAGAGTTAGGGACAGCCAGTAGACAGCCAGTAGACAGGCGGGAGACAGGCAGGAAGTCAGGGAGAAGCAGGGAAAGGTAGGAAAAACGGATGCAGTGACAGGGATTTTTTTTTGTTTTCATGCAGCCTGAGTGTTACTGCCTGGGTCACTGGCTTTGTTAGCTGTTTCACCCTGGTTAACCACTGTTGCTTTGCATAGTACTACTGCTCCCAGGTGCTCTGCTGTTGGGGCATCCCATTCTGTGACTACACCAGCCTCTATTTACTATAACCCTTTGCACTTATTCTAAAAGTAATTTGGCCTGATAAAGACACTTTTGCTGTGCATAGTACTACTGCTCCCAGGTGCTCTGCTGTTGGGGCATCCCATTCTGTGACTACACCAGCCTCTATTTACTATAACCCTTTGCACTTATTCTAAAAGTAATTTGGCCTGATAAAGACACTTTTGCTGTGCATAGTACTACTGCTCCCAGGTGCTCTGCTGTTGGGGCATCCCATTCTGTGACTACACCAGCCTCTATTTACTATACCCCTTGCACTTATTCTAAAAGTAATTTGGCCTGATAAAGACACTTTTGCTTTGCATAGTACTACTGCTCCCAGGTGCACTGCTGTTGTGGCATCCCATTCTGTGACTACACCAGCCTCTATTTACTATAACCCTTTGCACTTATTCTAAAAGTAATTTGGCCTGATAAAGACACTTTTGCTTTGCATAGTACTACTGCTCCCAGGTGCACTGCTGTTGTGGCATCCCATTCTGTGACTACACCAGCCTCTATTTACTATAACCCTTTGCACTTATTCTAAAAGTAATTTGGCCTGATAAAGACACTTTTGCTTTGCATAGTACTACTGCTCCCAGGTGCACTGCTGTTGTGGCATCCCATTCTGTGACTACACCAGACTCTATTTACTATAACCCTTTGCACTTATTCTAAAAGTAATTTGGCCTGATAAAGACACTTTTGCTTTGCATAGTACTACTGCTCCCAGGTGCACTGCTGTTGTGGCATCCCATTCTGTGACTACACCAGCCTCTATTTACTATAAGCCTTTGCACTTATTCTAAAAGTAATTTGGCCTGATAAAGACACTTTTGCTTTGCATAGTACTACTGCTCCCAGGTGCACTGCTGTTGGGGCATCCCATTCTGTGACTACACCAGCCTCTATTTACTATAACCCTTTGCACTTATTCTAAAAGTAATTTGGCCTAATAAAGACACTTTTGCTTTGCATAGTACTACTGCTCCCAGGTGCACTGCTGTTGTGGCATCCCGTTCTGTGACTACACCAGCCTCTATTTACTATAACCCTTTGCACTTATTCTAAAAGTAATTTGGCCTGATAAAGACACTTTTGCTTTGCATAGTACTACTGCTCCCAGGTGCACTGCTGTTGTGGCATCCCATTCTGTGACTACACCAGCCTCTATTTACTATAACCCTTTGCACTTATTCTAAAAGTAATTTGGCCTGATAAAGACACTTTTGCTTTGCATAGTACTACTGCTCCCAGGTGCACTGCTGTTGTGGCATCCCATTCTGTGACTACACCAGCCTCTATTTACTATAACCCTTTGCACTTATTCTAAAAGTAATTTGGCCTGATAAAGACACTTTTGCTTTGCATAGTACTACTGCTCCCAGGTGCACTGCTGTTGTGGCATCCCATTCTGTGACTACACCAGCCTCTATTTACTATAACCCTTTGCACTTATTCTAAAAGTAATTTGGCCTGATAAAGACACTTTTGCTTTGCATAGTACTACTGCTCCCAGGTGCACTGCTGTTGTGGCATCCCATTCTGTGGCTACACCAGCCTCTATTTACTATAACCCTTTGCACTTATTCTAAAAGTAATTTGGCCTGATAAAGACACTTTTGCTTTGCATAGTACTACTGCTCCCAGGTGCACTGCGGTTGGGGCATCCCATTCTGTGACTACACCAGCCTCTATTTACTATAACCCTTTGCACTTATTCTAAAAGTAATTTGGCCTGATAAAGACACTTTTGCTTTGCATAGTACTACTGCTCCCAGGTGCACTGCTGTTGTGGCATCCCATTCTGTGACTACACCAGCCTCTATTTACTATAAGCCTTTGCACTTATTCTAAAAGTAATTTGGCCTGATAAAGACACTTTTGCTTTGCATAGTACTACTGCTCCCAGGTGCACTGCTGTTGTGGCATCCCATTCTGTGACTACACCAGCCTCTATTTACTATAACCCTTTGCACTTATTCTAAAAGTAATTTGGCCTGATAAAGACACTTTTGCTTTGCATAGTACTACTGCTCCCAGGTGCACTGCTGTTGTGGCATCCCATTCTGTGACTACACCAGCCTCTATTTACTATAACCCTTTGCACTTATTCTAAAAGTAATTTGGCCTGATAAAGACACTTTTGCTTTGCATAGTACTACTGCTCCCAGGTGCACTGCTGTTGTGGCATCCCATTCTGTGACTACACCAGCCTCTATTTACTATAACCCTTTGCACTTATTCTAAAAGTAATTTGGCCTGATAAAGACACTTTTGCTGTGCATAGTACTACTGCTCCCAGGTGCTCTGCTGTTGGGGCATCCCATTCTGTAACATACCATACCCCTCTTTATTTACACTAAGCAGCTCTCTTATTTACACTAAGCAGGCCTGTTGGAGGCTGAGTGTTACTGCTCACTTTTGGTGTGCATTATATTCTGTTTCATATAGACCCACCGCTGCCTGGGGGTTCTTAAAATATCACCTACTACCACGCCAGTTAGACTATGTCGGGCAGACAAGTGCCTGGAAGTGAAAAGAGGAGTGGCAGAGGCCAAGATTCCGCAGGCAGAGGTCGCAGCAGACTGGGGGCCAGTAGCAGCAGGAGTCACGCTGAGAGACCTAATCTGCTAGTATCTGCTAGTGGTCGGGTCTCCACCAGTAACGCATCTGCCGTGGTAGATTGGTTAACGCGCTCATCAACAACATCATCACAACTTACGTCTGAGACCCCCAGTCTAGGGTCGGTAGGTTCCTCTGACACAACCCTGAGTTGGCATGGCCCGAGAGCAGTCCCTGTCCTCCCATTGCCTCTGTCCTACGCCGTTCCCTCCCCCAGCGACGTATCCTATGCTTTGGGTTCAGCTCCACTCTTTAGTGAGGACGATCAGATAGAGGACAGTCAGCAGCTACTGCCCAGCCAAGAAATGGAGGTGGCTTCTTTAGCTAGGCAGACAAAAAGTGATGTGGACAGTGTCGTGGGTGCTGCGAGTGTTCCAGCTCCCGCGCCAGACACTGTTGACGAATCCACGAACATCAGTGACGTACAGCCACAACTCGGTGATAATGATGATGACGATGAAGCCGATCGCACTTGGGAGCCGGGTGATGAAGGGGCTTCATCGTCATCATCAGGAGAAGAGGGGCGCAGGTTGCCCCGGAGTCAGCAGCTCAGGCAGCAAGGTGTTAGCAGCATGGTTGGCAGGCAGCATGGGGGCACAATTGTAAAGCCTGGAGCCAAACGGGGCCGGGGCCGGGGTAGAGCACCTGCTGCGCGGCAGGCTACCTTATCGGGAGGTAGTGGGGCAGGGGTTCCTGGAGTTGGCGACAATAGCAGCGAATCAGTGAGGCCTGTTGGTGGGAAAAGTAGCTACTCGGCAGTGTGGCAGTTTTTCCTGAAGCATCCGCAGCAGGGTAACATGGCCACATGCAAGATATGTAGGCAGAAGGTGAAGCGTGGCCAGGGTCCAAATGTTGGCACCACGGCCCTGCGTCAACATATGCAGCGTCACCATAAAGCGGCCTGGGAGAACCTAGGCTCCGGAGAGGTGGGCCAGACTGCTTCCTCACCGAGTGGCACGCCACTCCCAATTTCTGCCAGCCAAGGCTCCAGCACCTCAGCCGAAGGCAGCTGTGCGTCATACCCATCCTCTGTCGCTCCTGCTCCTCCTCCTCCAAGTCATGCATCCCGCCAGCAATCCATCAGCGAAGCCATGTCCAAGAGACAGCAGTATGCGCCCACTCATCCTACGGCGCAGAAGCTGAATGTGCTCCTGTCCAAGTTGCTGGTGCTGCAGTCGCTCCCTTTTCAGGTGGTGGACTCTGCACCTTTCAGAGAACTGATGGCTTGTGCCGAGCCGAGGTGGAGAGTCCCAAGCCATCATTTCTTTGCCAAGAAGGCAGTACCAGCGCTGCACACTTTTGTTGAACAGAAGGTGGGCCAGTCCTTGAGCCTGTCGGTGTGTAGCAAAGTGCATGGCAGCGCCGACGTCTGGAGCTGTAACTACGGTCAGGGACAGTACATGTCGTTTACGGCCCACTGGGTGAATGTGGTCCCTTTGCAGCAGCAACTTGGACAGGTCACGCCGCTTCGGCCTCCGCGTTCCCTGCCCGTTGGGCCTGTGACACTGTGCGACTCGGCCTCCTCATCCTCCGCCATCTCCTCACCCTCCACTGTAGGCTCAAGTCTCAGTGCCCCTCCAGTCTACCATGTGTGCAGGGCACGGAGGTGTCACGCAGTGCTTCACATTGTTTGTCTTGGCGAACGGAGTCACACAGGGGAGGAACTGCTTAAATTTATTAGTCAGGAAATCCAAACATGGCTTACTCCAAGAAAACTTAAAATGGGAATCATGGTTACCGACAATGGGAAGAACATTTTGTCTGCGCTGTGCAAAGGAAGCCTGACCCATGCCCCCTGCTTGGCTCACGTCTTCAATCAGGTCAAGCGGTTTCTGAGGTGTTCCCCCCATCTGCAAGACATCCTAACAACTTCAAGGAAACTTTGCATGCACTTCAGCCACTCATACACCGCCAAACACACCCTTCTTGAGCTACAGCGTCAGAACGGTATCCCCCAACATAGTCTGATTTGCGATGTTTCCACCCGTTGGAATTCCACCCTTCACATGTTGGACCGATTATATGAATAGGGGGACTCCCCTGTGTAACTTCAATGTCAACCAGTGGCAGCTCATACGTGACACCTGCCGTTTGCTCAGGCCCTTTGAGGAAGCCACTTTATTTGTCAGTCGGCAGGATTACGGGATGAACGACTTAATTCCACTGCTTCATGTACTACAGCACATGTTGGAAACCATGGCTGGTCAGGGCACTGGAGACATGGCTTTTACATCTTACGGCCACATGAACCCCGTTGGAGCTGAACTGGAGGAGGAGGAGGAAGAGGAGGAGGAGTTGCCCAGCGAAACACAGTTTAGGCTTGGCGAAATGGCTGGTTTATCTAGTCAGCGGACAGGAGAGGAGGGGCAGGAGCAGCCAGAGGAGCTAGAGGTTTTTGAGGAAGGCGAGACAGAGGACCCGGGCACACCATGGCAGTATGCAGTGGAGATGGAGACAGGTAGTCCATCCGAGTCACTTGCGCAAATGGCAGGAAGCATGCTCACGTGCTTGCGTAGTGACCCCAGAATTGTTTCCATCTGTCGGCGGGATGACTTCTGGCTGTCCACCTTATTGGACCCTCGCTTCCGGCACAAAATGGGGGCATTTTTTAAACCCACCGAGAGGGAGGACAAACTGAACTACTACAAAGACATTCTACGTAGGCAGTTGGCCGATGCCTATCTGCGCCATGGTCCATACTCTCGCAGGTCTGACTCGAGGGGACCTCTGCGCTCACCTTCCACTGTCATGACTGCTGGGGGGGTTGGCAGGAGCAGCAGCAGCAGCTCCATCAGCAGCAGCCTCAGTCTTCAGTCGCTAATGAGTAGCTTTCTACACCCGCATAGTGAGGCTACTCATGAGCAGCAGGAAGACCTGGAGCAGGACCTGAACCAGCAGGTCATGTCATACTTTGACATGACCATGCCAACACACCTTGAGGATCCGCTGGACTTCTGGGCAGCCAAACTTGATTTGTGGCCGCAACTAGCAGAGTTTGCCCTGGAAAAGCTGTCCTGACCGGCAAGTAGCGTGCCATCTGAGCGGGTGTTTAGTGCGGCGGGGGCCATAGTTACGGCGAGGAGAACTCGTCGGTCAACTAAAAATGTGGAGAGACTCCCCTTTGTCAAAATGAATCAGGGATGGATCAGCCAGGATTTCCACCCACCAATGCCTGATGCATGCGACTAGATTCAGCATGGTGCCACGTTTTACACTTTCCAAATGGTGCAAAACATATTTATGTCTTTAGGCCAATTTTTGGGCTCCTGCTGATGCCAACTCCAGGGTGTGATTCATCCAATTTTTGGGCTCCTGAAGCCAACCCCAGTGTCTCTTTAAAGTAATGTTTGGGCTCCAGCTGCTGCTGCTGATGCCAACTCCAGGGTGTGATTTATCCAATTTTTGGGCTCCTGCTGCCAACCCCAGTGTCTCTTTAAAGTAATGTTTGGGCTCCTGCTGCTGCTGCCAACTCCAGGGTGTGATTCATCCAATTTTTGGGCTCCTGAAGCCAACCCCAGTGTCTCTTTAAAGTAATGTTTGGGCTCCTGCTGCTGCTGCCAACTCCAGGGTGTGATTCATCCAATCTTTGGGCTCCTGCTGCCAACCCCAGTGTCTCTTTAAAGTAATGTTTGGGCTCCTGCTGCTGCTGCTGCTGCCAACTCCGGGGTGTGATTCATCCAATTTTTGGGCTCCTGAAGCCAACTCCAGTGTCTCTTTAAAGTAATATTTGGGCTCCTGCTGCTGCTGCTGCCAACTCCAGGGTGTGATTCATCCAATTTTTGGGCTCCTGAAGCCAACCCCAGTGTCTCTTTAAAGTAATGTTTGGGCTCCTGCTGCTGCTGCTGCCAACTCCAGGGTGTGATTCATCCAATTTTAGGGCTCCTGAAGCCAACCCCAGTGTCTCTTTAAAGTAATGTTTGGGCTCCTGCTGCTGCAGCTGCCAACTCCAGGGTGTGATTCATCCAATCTTTGGGCTCCTGCTGCCAACCCCAGTGTCTCTTTAAAGTAATGTTTGGGCTCCTGCTGCTGCTGCCAACTCCAGGGTGTGATTCATCCAATTTTTGGGCTCCTGAAGCCAACCCCAGTGTCTCTTTAAAGTAATGTTTGGGCTCCTGCTGCTGCTGCCAACTCCAGAGTGTGATTCATCCAATTTTAGGGCTCCTGAAGCCAACCCCAGTGTCTCTTTAAAGTAATGTTTGGGCTCCTGCTGCTGCTGCTGCCAACTCTAGGGTGTGATTCATCCAATTTTTGGGCTCCTGAAGCCAACCCCAGTGTCTCTTTAAAGTAATGTTTGGGCTCCTGCTGCTGCTGCTGCCAACTCCAGGGTGTGATTCATCCAATTTTTGGGCTCCTGAAGCCAACCCCAGTGTCTCTTTAAAGTAATGTTTGGGCTCCTGCTGCTGCTGCTGCCAACTCCAGGGTGTGAATCGTCCAATTTTTGGGCTCCTGAAGCCAACCCCAGTGTCTCTTTAAAGTAATGTTTGGGCTCCTGCTGCTGCTGCTGCCAACTCCAGGGTGTGATTCATCCAATCTTTGGGCTCCTGCTGCCAACCCCAGTGTCTCTTTAAAGTAATGTTTGGGCTCCTGCTGCTGCTGCTGCTGCCAACTCCAGGGTGTGATTCATCCAATTTTTGGGCTCCTGAAGCCAACCCCAGTGTCTCTTTAAAGTAATGTTTGGGCTCCTGCTGCTGCTGCCAACTCCTGGGTGTGATTCATCCAATCTTTGGGCTCCTGCTGCCAACCTCAGTGTCTCTTTAAAGTAATGGTTGGGCTCCTGCTGCTGCTGCCAACTCCAGGGTGTGATTCATCCAATTTTTGGGCTCCTGAAGCCAACCCCAGTGTCTCTTTAAAGTAATATTTGGGCTCCTGCTGCTGCTGCTGCCAACTCCAGGGTGTGATTCATCCAATTTTTGGGCTCCTGAAGCCAACCCCAGTGTCTCTTTAAAGTAATGTTTGGGCTCCTGCTGCTGCTGCTGCCAACTCCAGGGTGTGAATCATCCAATTTTTGGGCTCCTGAAGCCAACTCCAGTGTCTCTTTAAAGTAATGTTTGGGCTCCTGCTGCTGCTGCCAACTCCAGGGTGTGATTCATCCAATTTTTGGGCTCCTGCTGCCATCCCCAGTGTCTCTTTAAAGTAATGTTTGGGCTCCTGCTGCTGCTGCTGCTGCCAACTCCAGGGTGTGATTCATCCAATTTTTGGGCTCCTGAAGCCAACCCCAGTGTCTCTTTAAAGTAATGTTTGGGCTCCTGCTGCTGCTGCTGCCAACTCCAGGGTGTGAATCATCCAATTTTGGGCTCCTGAAGCCAACTCCAGTGTCTCTTTAAAGTAATGTTTGGGCTCCTGCTGCTGCTGCCAACTCCAGGGTGTGATTCATCCAATATTTGGGCTCCTGAAGCCAACCCCAGTGTCTCTTTAAAGTAATGTTTGGGCTCCTGCTGCTGCTGCCAACTCCAGGGTGTGATTCATCCAATCTTTGGGCTCCTGCTGCCAACTCCAGTGTCTCTTTAAAGTAATGTTTGGGCTCCTGCTGCTGCTGCTGCCAACTCCAGGGTGTGATTCATCCAATTTTTGGGCTCCTGAAGCCAACTCCAGTGTCTCTTTAAAGTAATGTTTGGGCTCCTGCTGCTGCTGCTGCCAACTCCAGGGTGTGATTCATCCAATTTTTGGTCTCCTGAAGCCAACCCCAGTGTCTCTTTAAAGTAATGTTTGGGCTCCTGCTGCTGCTGCTGCCAACTCCAGGGTGTGATTCATCCAATTTTGGGCTCCTGCTGCCAAATCCAGTGTCTCTTTAAAGTAATATTTGGGCTCCTGCTGCTGCTGTTTGCAACTGCAGGGTGTGATTCATCCAATCTTTGGGCTCCTGCAGCCAACTCCAGTGTCTCTTTTAAGCTACGTTTGGGCTCCTGCTGCTGCTGCTGCTTGAAACTCCAGGGTGTGTCAGTCAATTTTTGGGCTCCTGCTGCTGCCAACTCCAGTGTCTCTTTCAGCCAATGTTTGGGCTCCTGCTGCTGCTTGCAAATCCAGGGTGTGATTCATCCAATTTTTGGGCTCCTGCTGCTGCCAACTCCAGTGTCTCTTTAAAGCAATGTTTGGGCTCCTGCCCCTCATAGTGATGCCACTTCAATTCTCTGCAATTGTGCCGCTCTGTGATTCTATTAGCGATGCCTCTGATTTGCATGTGATATTTATTTACAGTATTATTTAACTAACCCAGCACGCATCCTATGCGTGTTACAGCAAGGCAAAATGGTTTACAACCCTATTGAGGCTCTAGGAGGCTCAGAAATAGCCGTTTTTTATAGCGATTTGTCGCGAATAAATTCGGGTCGAAACGATTTTTGTCTGAAAATTCGGCGAATCAGTCGAATCGAATTTTTCAAAAGTTCGCTCATCTCTAATAGGCACTAATAAAAATGTGATGCACTAATACCACTACTGTCAATGCAAATAGTTTATTTCATATAGTGCACAGTACACTATACCCAACAAAAAGAAGTGGCAAAGGTGACAGACTGCTGAAATAAAGAACAATGGAGGCTGCAAGGATTATAGAAGGGGAGAAAAGCAGCACAGTCAAGGAAAACAGAGAGAAGCTGACAGTGGGTGTGAAAAGAAAAGGACGTAGTGAGGATAGTAAAGATAGCCTAGCAGTAATAAGCATTAGGGTAAGATGACAGCTGGTCATTGAAAGAAGAACAGGCAGCAAGGATGACCACGCGATGCAGTGAGATGCAGCCCAGATAAAGAAGAAAAGTGGTAAGGATGGCAGCTTTGTGGAGAATGTACCAGCAAAGAAAATGACAGCTGAAAGAAAAAGTGACAGTGGGTATGGTCAGAGGAGGAGCAGCGTGAATAGTAGCCTAGTGAAGAGAAAGAACTAACTGTGGACTGATGACAGGTACAAGCAGAGCGTGCCGGAGGTGCAAAGAAACAGAGGCACCATTGGGGAACATACCAATAGCAGCAGAGAAGATGACAGCTAATAGCATATGTGCGTGGATGTTCTGTTAAACCCTTCCTGAAAAACCTCATCATGGCTGTGCCTTATTGCCTTACATAGTTTTGCATGAATGAGATGTCTGAGTGACACAAAACGAAATCCCTTAGTTTTATTTAAATGATTTTTAGTCCCAATATGAACTTTCCTCAACCCTGTCCCTTGGCTGAACTTGATGGACATATGTCTTTTTTCAGTCGTATTAAACCGGACCTTCACAATGATTTATTGAAAAGCCCAATTCCCCAGAATCTAAAGTCAATATATTTTAAGTTTTTAGTTACTTGTTTATTATTCTTTCCCCCACTGGGCTGTAACTCTGTTCAGGACTTTAGTTTACGGGCGCCGCCATCTTGACTCAGAAGAATCACACTTACTGAGGAGAGAAGAGTGGGATAAAGTACAGGGGGGAGGTTATAGCTGTGCTTTGCTCAGACAGAGCATAGCTGGGGTCAGGAAAAGGTCAGCAATCCCAGAATGCAGAGCAGCACAGTCAGAAGGCACTTCCTGTTTGCAGGCTGCCTGATGTTCCATGAGCCGCCATCTTGGATGTTTAAAGGCTCATAACATGCAGTAGATGCAGGTAGGATGATTTTTAATGTGAGTAATCTGTATGTACAGGGTGTGGGACCTTATTCAGGGTGAAGGACCGCTTTAACTATGTAAGTGGTCATGCAGGACACTGCCATTAGTACCATAAAAGCACTGACAAAGGGCCTGATTTATTAAGCACTTCTGCCAGACTGTGCCACATTGGTGCAAATAAGAGTAAAAAAATATAATAATGGCATTTTTTTCACACTTGCGCATGTTGCTGCACTACAAGAACCACATTTACTAAAACATTAGCAGTGCAGCAACATGCTGAAAAATGTATAAATCATATTTTGCACTGCTTTGATTTGCACTGAAATTGCATTGTCTGACAGAAGTGCTTGATAAACCTGGCCCATATTGTGTCTCTAATTCCTGCATTAAATCCTCTGAGGCCAGAGCTAAATGCAATTTGCAGGCTGATTCATTACTAAGGCCAGCTATCGGCAGATGAGCATCTGTACAGAGGCGCTAAGAGCGACCACGAGTATACGCTGTGATCCGCTATCGGGCGCTGTAACAGAGTGTCTCATTTGCTGCAGTAACCTGGCTGGCATTGATGAATGAGATGTATGTTGGGCATTTTAACACCAGCACAGCGTTGCAGGGAGCAACATTTTTCAAAAATGACTCTTTCTAGGCCAGGAGAAGTGACACAATTATTTGAGTACAAAAAAACCCAAAAAACTCTGTTTAAACAGAAGAAAAGGAACGTCCATTGAAATGTACGGGAGAGCGACAGGTAGCGACAGGTATCAACAGGTAATACCTGGCGCTCTGGAAGCTAGAGCGTCGGCGCTATATGCTGAGCTGCCTGTAATGATGAATCGTACACTACATGGCGCTGTTAGAGTCGCTCACCAGAATCGCCTTCATAAATGTGGTATTGCGTACAGCGGCCAGCGTTCACCAGACGCTGCCTGCCACCACGAGGCACTACCTGGGCAAAGTACTGCGGGTGGCACCTCTAATTTATTGGACAATAGTATGAGGTGCACTTCCCCTATAGGAGACCCTGCAAATGAACAATGATACCAAAGAATTGTGGGTGCCCTCCAAACACCCCACTTAATGGGTCCCTGGGGACTAACAATTGCACTCTCAAAAAGGTAAGACTATAAAGTAGTCTTTATTAGCGGTAATCACATGAAAAACAATTTAAAAACTACAGCATTGTCCCAGTGCTGTTCCATAACCAGCCACATGGGGGAGCCATCCTGCCAGGTACATATTAATATAATGTGCATCAATGAATTGTGACTAATACTAGGTACACCATTAATATATAATAATAAAGTGCTATGTGCTAAAACAGACGTGCATCAATTTTCAAAAACAAAACCTCTGAATAAAGGCAAGCCCAATAAAGGACGACAGTGCAAGGTATACAAACATGAAATAACACAAAATAAGATCCTTACTGTGTCACCGGCAGGAAAGCAGCCCCGCAGCAAGCCCACGCGTTCCGAGCCACTAGGGCTCTTCCTCAAGGCTAAAATAATGACAGGGGGCTGTGTAAACCAGTTCCCCTTAAATACCCCTCTCTCTCCGATTGACCCCCCCCGGATGCCACCGCGCACGTTGGCGGCCCAGACGCACTCCGGCCGGAAGTGCGCCGGGCCGTAAACCGGAAGTGGCCCTGCGCTCCAGCTTGGAAAGCAGAGCCTCCGTTGTGATGGACACCGACCCGCTCCGTGCGGCGCCCGCCCCCCTGCCACACCCCTCAATGAGAGGAGGGAGGGGGCAAGCAGCGCACAGACCCCGTCAGCGGGCGCGGCGTCGGACTGGCCCGCCGGAGAGGTGAGTATTACCCGTCAAATCGGGAACTGCAATAACAATTATACATAAACAAGACATAAAAAACATGAAAAACACACATGTAATGTAATTGCCATCAGCATGTTGGTAATATACAATGACATGAATACTGATAATTCTACTCATAACATGTACAATTATATTTCTATGGAGAGGGCACAGTCTAAACTATGCTTATCATAACAACCGATGCCTGGCTAAACCAAAGGAGTGTACCCCGCAAAACCATAACTGGGCATAATATATGGAGAAAGGGGAACCTTGACCCTGATGGCATGACAAAGTATCCGGGAGTACTGTACGAATGGGATGGGCCTGGACAAAGGATAAAGAATGACAATATGGGAACAGGGTGAAGAACCAGTGAAACGAGGGAGAGAAAGGGGGGGAGAACAATATACAGCATGGAAACAATCAACAGAAGGGCAAAAAAGGTTGATAAATGAATCGTTGCCTCCACATAATCCACCAGATGGGGATAACCTCACTTATATCGACCCCCTAGGGCCCCATATTATTGGTATAATTTAACAGCCTAATGAATATAACTTGGAAACCATATTGATATATCCAGGATGGGTGATCCACCGCTGTTTCGCATATCCATCAACATGTGGCCATGGTCATGTGGCTGGTTATGGAACAGCACTGGGACAATGCTGTAGTTTTTAAATTGTTTTTAATGTGATTACCGCTAATAAAGACTAATTTATATTCTTACCTTTTTGAGAGTGCAATTGTTAGTCCCCAGGGACCCATTAAGTGGGGTGTTTGGAGGGCACCCCCAATTCTTTAGTATCACGAGGCACTACCTGGCGCTATCCTTTGATGAATAAACCCCACAGTCTTTCCTTTCTTCTGATGCATGTCCACCAGCTTCATCCTCAGTGAGTGAGCTGAAGATGGGTCATCATAGCCACTAAATAATCTTTTGGTGCCAGTAAGCCTGACTTTCTGGCCCTTGAATGGTCATATCAGCCTGATTCTTGCACCAACAAGCATAGAATGAGTGCAATACATTTCTAACCTCCTAATAACCACAGTAAAAAGTCTGAATATACTGGATGTTCAAAGAGCAGACACTTGCACCCAGCGGCGTAACTTGAGGGGGTGCAAGGGTGCGACCAGGGCCCAAAAGGTCTTCCAACTTATTTATCATATTTGTGTTCACTTGGCATCATTTTGATAAAGGAAACATTATTTTTTTCTGCTGTTTCAACCTTTAAATGTCTAGCTGCATCCAATTGAGTTAAAAAGCAGAAAAGTTTACTGTATGAGCTGTGAAAGGGCCCAATTTAATGTTCGAGCCAGGGTCCTTTCACATTTAGTTATGCCAATGCTTGCAGCCCTTAGATAAAGTCCTATTCTGTAGACTACATCTTTCTAGGTAAAGTTGTGTAGAAATTCAGAAGAGAGAGAAATGCTATTGAGGTAAACCCTTTATATGAATGTAGACCTACCTTTTTCCTAGAAAATGAGTCCCTGGGAGTATGTAGGTTCTTAGGAGACATAATCCTCTCTTCCAGCCTAGTGGTAAAAGGATAACTCCTATGACCTTTGGGATCTGACAGGGGACCAGAAACAAAGGCAAACTTTTCCTTAGCACCTATTTCCCACCAACAGTAAGCAATACTGTGTCAGTGCAGTGTGTGATGTGTACTGGTACCTAACAGAAGGGACACCCATCCTGAAATAGTATTGCTCATTGCCTGGGGGCAGCACGACAGCTTTAATAATATACCATAATACATTTAAAGTATGCTTTACATATTTATTGCAAGGGGCAAGCAACCTTAGGCGGTGAGCCATGCTAGGCTTGTAGTGGACTAAAAGTGCCCAAAAGCTCCCCCTATTTAGCAGTACAAGGTAAAGCGTGTTCTCTTAAAACAGAATTTTCAGCCTGCTTTATATTTTCTATGAAGTCCTAGAATAAGGCATTGGCTCTGCATGTATCTCTATGGGGGACCCAGAAAATGGCAGTACAAAGTGGCTCTCACTGGCGCTGGGATAATCGGACGGCATGTCCAACAGGCGCTGACATAGGCAGGTCAATACCTCAAAGCTAATTGGTTGCATTCTTCGCAGCAACTGCTAGCGCCAATGTGGTACACAACACAGCACCAGATTAGATGGGAAGGCCTGTGCTTCAAAGCTGGTGCTATAGCCCCAAAAACGATGCTAAAAGGCGCACATCATAAATAAGGCCCCAAGAATCACAGGCTATTGTAATTATTTGCAGCAGTTTTATGGGTGTGCCTGGGATAGCATACAGACTAAAGGATATGCTCCCCATTGGCCTGCATGTACCATGTAACTATTTTCTATTTTAACATAGTGTTCCACAGATATATATTCATAATTTTTACAAAGAAAATAAATTGCTGAACACAGGCACATATTTCTCAAAATGCAACAAAAAGGAGAAAGCAGCGATATACAATATCAAAAAGGAAAAACATAGGAGTATATCTTTCTCCATGTGTTTTCCATATAATTTAGCATGTAGATCGCTGAGTGAATATACAGAAGGCTTTATTGATTTATGACATAGTTCATCTGTATCCCTCGAGTTGTTTTGTGGAAGACTAGTGATGTCGGTGCATACAGCATGAGCGGGTTATATATGACCAAAAACCTACTGAACTTGTGCAATACAATTGGCCAAAGCCCCTGCCGATACTCCCTTTTTAGGGTCTAGAGATAGAAATAGACATTGTTGCTTTTCAAATCACCCTGGAGCACTAATTTTTCTGCTGTCCCTCTCTGTACGATGGCAGGTGAACAGTCATTGCATAGGTGTGGCAATGACATCATTGCCACACACAACAGTGGCAATGAATGGAGGAGGCGGAGCTTTACAGCTAAAACAGGCGCCATTATCTGGGATTACAGTGAGGCAGGAGTAGTAAAAATTAGAAATATATTCTTCATGGGTGGAGAAATTCGGGGGATGTTAAAAATGTGGGTTTTGGTCCTCTTTCAGGGACCAGCGCAAACATATTCTGATGCCCCTGAGCACCGAGAAGCAATAAAAGGCATGGAGAATCAACATTAGGAGGAATTAGTAAGGGGAAAGGAGTGGTAATGGTAGAGAGGGGATAGATTGTGGAGGGTGGGGGAATATGTAGGTGGGGGGGAAGGGGCTTATTTGGAGGGTAGAGCAAATTTTTATAGAGTGTATTTGTGGGGCACATGAAAGAGAGAATCCTGTTTTTTACATCTTTGTGTAAGGCCAAAATGGACTTTTATGGTCAAGTAGTTTTTTTATACTCCTCTTTAGTAATTTGTTTACCGTTTTCCAGACTGGGTCCTGGGTATCAAGGAAGCGAGGACGGTATTTAAGAACTTATTATAGTTACTGCTTTCCAAACTGGATTCTGGGTAACAAGAAAGCAAGCAGGGTATTTAATTAAGTATTATATCACAGGAGGTTATATAACTGGGTCCAGAAAATAAGGTTATACATTTTGATAGATATTATGAAGAATTGCAAAAAGTATCTATCTCTTGATGGAGTTCTGCAGAGCACACATGATTATGATCTGGAAAGGGTTACATGCAATTGTGTTTCTTTTCTGTGCCTGCCACTGCTGTACCTATGTCTGATTGACAGATTAATATGATGCAATTTTTATATAAGCAAAACGGTATAACTTACCACTTGTCAGAATGAAACAAATTAGATAGCAGTATACCTGCAAGTGACATTTCCATACACCATTATATACAATTTTGGATGAAATGTCCCTATAGGCACGCAGCTTTTATCGTTTAAAGGTTATCGTTTTATCTTCTGCACCTATCTTCCTGTATCATTGGCTTACATAATGCTACAGCCATGCAATAAAAAGAAGCAATATGCTCCAACATATTGGATTTGTTCTGATGACATTCACATCAAGCAACAATAAAAAAATGATTTTCCTAATGACAAAGGCAAATGCAATGACAGATATAACCACCTTTGCATGAAGGTTTTACATTAAAAATGACAACCAGCCCAGCAGATCATCACCAGAAATAATAGCTTTTAGCTGGTGCTGCATATTAATTCAATCTGCTTCTTTACAAAAGCATTCTAAATGAGTCTGATGGAGATAACCATATTTGCATATAATTATCCTTGGAACATTTCATACAAAGGAAACAATGGTGTTGTTCAAAAATATGAACTTGTGAAACATAAAATGTCAGGCAGGTATAGCAATCTTAATATTAAAAGTTATCTGACGCAGGTACAGAGACATGAATTATATAATAAAGATGAATTTATAATGAAAGCCTGTTAGCAGCAGAAACAAACCTTGAGGCTGATTTACTACTAGCGCCATTGCCGATGAGCGTCTGTATAGAGGCGCTTAGAGAACTGCTAGTAGACACTGTAAGCGGGTATTGGGCGCTGTAACCTAGCGTTGTGGTCGCTGTAGTAACATGGTCGCCATTGATGAATATGATGCGAGCCATAGGTAGCGCCAGCTCAATGTGTTCGGCACTCGGCGCTCCACACCATATTTAACGAAAAAACTACGCACACACAGCGTCGGCGCTCTGAAGCTGGGCGCTGTAGCATATAGTGCCAGATGCTATGTGATCAAAGTCTGTTTTTGAACACATATACACCAGTAACAAAGCGAAAACACATGGAATGACATTGTATTAACACTGTGACAATGACACATTAGTGCCAGACCTGTACATACAATTTTGCATAAACATATATATAAAGAAAAATTATAAGAGGCCGATTCATTAATAGCGGCAGGTAGCGACAGTTGAGCGACTGTAGCGGCATTATCAGAGCGCCCGCTAGTAGTCGCTGTGCTTGGCCGTTGTTCGGTTGTTGATAGCGACTCAGTCGGTTTGCAGTAATGTTGAATATTGGGTGAGGAGTCGCTATTTGACAGGTTCCGCGCTGTATGGGAGCGCATGATAGCGACTGGCCATAGCGACCGGCTCCCACCATATTCATTAACAAATCACGCTCAAAAAATTCTCGCGCTGTGAAATGCATGTTTAAACCCCAGAGCGCTGGCGGCGATGGGTTAAAAGTAGTTTTTTAACCCCCAAACAACCATATTTTGGAAACCAAAAAAAACAAGTTTTTAAAATAATTTTGTAATATGAATACATAAATATCAGACCTGTAATATCAATTCTGCACACATTTTTTTTTTCCTTAAAAAAAATATCTAACATGGCAGAAGTGGTCACAGAATTTTTCACATTTAAAAAAAAAAAAAAAAAAAAACATTAATAACAATTAATTATGAATATTTAAAGATTGTCCCATTGAAATGCATTGGAGAGCGCCAGGTAGCAAGAGGTCATACCTGTCGCTGTTCAAGGTCGGACGCTGGCGCTGTGGGCTGAGGCTGGAATAATGATGAATGAGTGGCTATCTGGCGCTATCTCAGTCGCTAAGCAGGATTGGCTTGATAAATGTGTGATTGTGGTGGGGAGCCGGCGTTCTCGTGGCGGGGCCCATCATTACCGGCCGCTCACCAGTCGCTACCTGTCGCTATTCCTTCATAAATAAGGGCCTAAAAGTGTGTGTAGGCCTGAAGAGGTCACACAATGATTTGAGCAAAGAAAAAAAATGTATTGCCCAAAACGCTATTCAAACACCAACAAATGAAACCCCATTGAAATGTATATACACCCCCTTTAAAATGTCAGGTTTCAATTTCATTTCTGCCTTTGCTTCTATAGAGAAGATTTTTCCTTTTCCTTTCTTTTTTTCTTTCAGTGTCTAAAACAGTAAGCTACAAGAGAGCTGTAAATCTAACTAAGGAAAGAAAATGAGAATATATTGCTAGTCCAGCTGGTGACCTTTCTCTTCACTTTTCTCCTAGTGACACCAATTTTGCTGCTTTGAGCAGAACTTCTTCCATCATACCTTGGTGCATGTCGGACGTGAAGGTAAAGATCCCTAGTGCCCAGATCCCAGAGAATATGTTTTAGTGCTTGTTCATGTTCCCAAAACTGAAATCAAATGTTTTCAACAGAACTCTGCTTTAATAGCTCAAATAATACATGTAGGGTTAGGTTTTATTTACAGCAAATTAACTACTGATGCAGCTTTTATGCTTAATTAACAATTTCCCTAGTCTTTAACCCACATACTCGGGTATTTGTTTCTCATATCTTCTGTACTGAGAAAACAACATGGTTGCATTATGCTTCTCTTTATCATAATTATCAAGCTGCTATTGATCAGATGAATGGGGAAAATTACCAGCAATTTTGCTTCATTACTAGCATGAACAGAATCCCACTAAGGATTGGCAATACAAAATTTGTTTCATTGTTTTACTTTTGATTGGTGAACTCTGCACAATGATTAGCTCTGCAAATAAGTGAATAAATGCATTTCTTTATTTTTTTAAACAAAATTCTATTTTATATAACACGTGTTCTAATTTATTTACTGATTTACATAACATATTTGCGAGCAAGTGATTGCTGGTGTATCTTGATGCATAGTTTTAATCCCATTTAATAAAATGGAAATATCAACAGGATTTAAACTGCACTGTGTAACGCAGCGCTAGAATAATAAAAAAGGCTTTTGCTTTTGTAAATATTTGAATGGGTGATCAGCTTCTATAATTACATCCCACTGCGTAAATGGAACAACACAATGCCAAATCAATCTTTTAATACAATCTTAGAATTTGCATTTTGAAATACAATTGTTTCAATAACAGTCCAACTGGATCTGAGATTAGAAGCTTTTAGCATGGCAAAAACCTTACATGTAGGAGATGTTTGCCAGGGTTTATTTCATAGTGAAATACACGTTTCTTTCAAAAGAATGGCCCAAAGAATAATTTCATTGTTTTTATCATCATTTATACTAACAATGCGCAGAATATTTTAATATATTTATCTTAGTAATAAACTCAATAAGGTATGTTTACTGTAATGAACAAAGACCTCTTGATATTTGCACAAGCCTTTGTTTCACAGGAACTACAGGTACCTGGGGGAAGCAAGCAAATGTAAAAGACCAGCACAGAAAGAATGAAATAGTCGAGGACAATCATGCACAGAATGAACAAAATAGCCGAGTGTGATCATGCGCAGTAACAGCTCCCTTCCTCTCAATCTCTCCATGCTGCGGTGAGTCTATAATAGAGAATAGAGTGTACAATGAGGCTCAGAGGACGTCACGGGGCATGATGAAATGCACATCAGCCCAGCGGGACATAGCGTGCACAGACAGGTCCAGAGGACTTTTAAAGTTTTAATGTTGTGTTTTTCACTAAAAAAAGGAGATACCTGTTTGCACTTTGCCTGGTGTGGTGGCATTGCTACCTGGGAAAGAGATAATGGGTACAGTATAGATATAGCACTTAGTAACCAAAGTGACCGCAGAAAGCGGGGAACGATTTTGGAGAGAGCAGGAGAGTCAGTGAGGATAGCGGTACAGCAGAATAAGCAGTAAGCTGACGATTACTGTGGATAGAAGGTGACCCGGAATTATTGGCAGATCAGGCAGGACAGGTGTCTGAGCTGCAGTAGTATATACCAACTTACTTATATATTGTGGTAATAGGTTTAATATTGACTGGGAGAGAGTTTGCATGTTGTTTTTATACTGAGCACACTCCCACATATTTTAACAGTGTGCCTTTATAAAGGGACAATTGTAGCCGACCAGGGTGACATGTTTTGAGTCCTAAATTTTGGCACAATTTATTGCACGGACCAATTATTGTCTGAGGTTCTTGGACATATACTATTACCACAGGAGCAGTGACTAACACTGCCAAGCAAGCAGCAATGGAAAGGTATCCTTTATGGAAGTAAAGACCCCTGCCCTAGAAGTGTCTTCATATAGGACTGCAAAGGTGAATTTCTATAGCAGTATAATGACAATTCGTAACAAAATAAAAAAAAATATATTACAAAAAAACTTAAAAGGCCAGAAGACCTTACGCAATGATTTTATTGTAAAAAAATATATATAAAACTGTTTAAAGTGAAGAAAAGTATTGTCCATTGATATGTATGGGAGAGCGACAGGTAATACCAGACGCTCTGAAAGCCAGAGCGCCGCCGGGATCTGCTGAGCCGTCTGTGATGATGAATCAGTCGCTACGTGACGCTGTAAGAGGGGCTCACCAGAATCACCTTCAATGTGGTATTGCGTGCCGTGGCCGGCGTTCACCTGCCGGTACCTGTTGCTTACAAGGCACTACTTGACGCTATCCCTTGATGAATAAAGACCGTAGTTGCATTGATTGTTGGGGTTTCTAAGGGTTGTCTGGCCTCCCTCGCCCAAGGTCTGTCAGTGTTCCGTCAGCAGCTGCTTGAGATCAAACACTAAGAACCACGAGCTTGTACACTAGGTACGGTTCAAAGACTGATCTGAGTTTATTCAGAAATGAATGCATATTTATACAGAATGTCACACACAAAAAGGAGTATTTAGCCCCCACCTTTGTAACATAACTAAAAACCTTCACACATAAAGCTGGCAATAAATCTTGTGGTTCCTACGTGAACTATTTTCCTATACATTTGCTGATAATGAAGTTCAAGGGATTCCCGTGACCTACATCTAGATAAATCACTGAGAGAAGGACATTCCTACACACTAAAACGTCTGTTGGCTTTTTGTGCAGAACTTAACATATCACATGTATATCTATATAGCTAAGTTTAATATCAGATTATAGAATACAAAATGGAGTCTTCTTTTCAACATGGCCGCCATTAGGCTAAGCATTTCACCCTTCAATCCCCTCTTAGATCATCTCTGGATGATCTCCTTAATTCACGTTCTGTGCCTATGGGCTAGGTAAGCCATAAATGTAGCAGCTGGGCTCTCTGTCCTACAGCTTGCAATCAGGCACATAATAAGTTTGAAGAAAACGAAAAGCATAATAATCACAAAAATGACTACAAGAACATTGATGGCCATATCTCTTAACCATTTGAAAATTCCTCCAAAGTTACTTAGGTTACCAAAAGTTCTCAATTTTTGGGCAAAATATCTTTCTTTCTCCTCTACCAGAAATCGTATGGAGAAATTAGTCAGGAGTGGGTTGATTAGCGTTATATTCCAGCCAATCGCATTGTATTGAGCATTATTCGTTTTAAAATAGATCCCATCCTTTCTCAGTTGGCTTAGAGATATTAAACTAGGATTGGGCACATGTTTTCACAATCTTATTAGATTTTCCAACCTTAAAACACCAGTCTGGGTTGTGTTTCCTATATTGGGTGTGAAACATAATCATTTTGCTTTGGCTACTAGCCAAACTCACATTTTTCATTTAGTTGTTATAACTTTGATTAAAGACTTGAGTGAAATTCAAAGGCATAGCTATCAAAGGGACCTGTGATGTTTCAGGGTGTCATTTACTACAGATCCAACACTTGTCATAACCTGATTTCCAGGCATATGCATATTTAATGTAATGTCCTGTGAGTCTTCCACCTTCTGTGAGATAGCAACCCCCAATCTCCGCCGCCGCTTCTGCCTATAGCCAAGCCTCCGTTCACTGTGACGCAGGATACGCCTCGCCGGACACGGTTGCCCCCAGGTCTTAAAAGGCGCAAGGGATGCCAGCTCACAGTGAAGATAGAAGGAACACTAGATTATACTATGGCCAAGGTCATTCACGGGAAATCAGTCCGAAAGTACGTCTACTCACAGGTCAAGGTCAAGCCGGGTCAATCTCAAGTACAGCACTGATAAAGTCACACCCTGAGCAGCACTAGCTATAACGGGCAACGGGTCAGGGCTAAACTCTATTTAAAAGATGGCTGACCAATATAAACACTGAGAGAAATAGAGTAGATGATTGGTGCAACTTTGAACCTGGAATTGATTTGAGAACTTATCCCAGGCTTTACCATTTTCTCTCTGACCTATTCTAACTATTTTTTTCTCACATCGGGGCCTAACAAATGTGGGTCGAAAATGCATGAAGTAAGCACATATGTTAGTATAAAAATGATAAAGGCAGCTATCAAAAGTTTAGCAATTTCAGCCCCACAAAGAAGGTCTGGTCAAGGGCTGGGGCTTCTTCATCTGTTTTTCCTTCTTCGGGGACCCTAGATCCCCCGCATTGGTCATCATTTTCCTGCTTTTCCTGTGCTCTAGGTAGCACGGTCTGCTTGTCCTCTGCTCTAGGTAGCAGTGTCTGACCCTTCTTTTCCGGAATCCTCTTCACTCTGGAAGCATGTAGCCACGACTGGCAGTTCTCCACAAGATTGTGGTTCTGGTCACTGCGATCACCATGGCTGGGGCACCAAGGGGGTAGTCTTGCTTCTTTCTGTGATTCAGCTACAGGACCACGTCCGCGTCACCTACTTCAAAAGGATGGGTGGTGTCCTGTGAAGAAAAAGAGATGCGAGACAGAAGTGCAAGCCACATTTCTCTTAACATCATCCAAAGTTTTAATCAGCTTCCTCACATATCCTGTATCAGGTCTAAGTCCCCTCTTTCTAACATAAGGGGCACCCTAACCCAGGGGGTGGGTAATGGTCTTCCCATTAAAACCTCAAATGGTGAATACCCAGTGACCTTAGAAGGGATCATCCTAATTACTGCCAATCCTACTCCCGGAAGGACCCTTTTTCATTTAGCATAAGTTCCCCCCTGTGGCTTCTCTGATTTTATCCTTTATGGTCCTATTCATTCTTTCAACTATTCCTAAGCTTTGAGGGTGGTAGGGGATGTGAAACTTCCACTCTATCCTGTTTTCTACTAGATCCTGACATACCTTCATGGTAAAGGACAGGCTATTTAAAATTATCTGCAAAGGGCATTCCCCATCTAGGAATAATCTCTTGTGTGACAATGCTTACCACAGTCCTGGCATCTTCCCTTGTCATGACAAAAGTTCAACCCACCCTGAGAACATATCCACTCTCACTAAAAGGTGCTCCTGTCTTTTCCTAATCTAGGCATGTGAGCAAAATCAATCTGCAGATGTGTGAATCGGGTTGTTGGATATGTCAGGTGCTCATGTCTACATGTCGTCTTCCCGCCTCTGTGTCCTACACCATGATATTGGGAAATAAAAAGAGGTGCACTAGCTGTTGCACAGTTTCCCTAGTTTTCACTAGTTTCCCCCTCTTTGCACAAAAGTCCATTCTGGTCTTTGTGCACTCTTACCTTTCCCCAGTTCTCCCTGTCTTCTGTACTACCATATTTTTGTAAGTCAGTCAAGGTCTAGTCAGGGAGGGGTATTTCTGGTGCTAACATGGGCATTTACATATCACAATGTAAAGGGTGCGGCCATTTCCACCACCATTGCACATGAGGCCAGGTCTCTGAGACACACCTGCCCTGTACCTGCCTAGGGACCACCTTCGAGAAAAAAAACAGGGCACCTCCATGCGCTTGTGCACGGACCACCTGCCATGGTTTTACATTTTGTCCTTGGCAAATCAGTGAAACATCTTGCCATAATCGTGAAAACCTAACCCCGGGGCTGTCACTATAGCATTTTTCAAATACACAAAAGCATTTAATTTAACCATTTCAGGGTGTCAGGTTTATCAACATACGTCTGAGCTCTCAATATGCTGTCACATTATGAACAATCTGAAATTGGCGGCAGTAACCAATCATACCAAGGAAGGATAGCGTGTCCTTCTTGGTAAGTGGGTGGGGCAGACCCACAACAGCAGCTACTCTCTCATGGCTCACTTCTCGTATTCCCTGGGAAAGCACAAAACCCAGGTATTCAAACTTTTCCTGACACCATTGCAACTTTTCTTTAGACACTTTATGACCACTTTCAAAAAGACATTTGACAATATTCCTCTCATTCCCCAGGGTGGCCTCCCGATGCAAAACTGCAGAGGAAAAGGCTGTCTGCAGTAGGACATAACCATGGCTGGGTGTCCAGGCCTTAAGAGTGGCTTGGAGGACTATTTGCAAAAACTACTAACCAATACACATAGCCCTGGGGCAAAAAGTGACCTGAAAGGTGCGTTGTGTCTCCTCATCCACTGGGACGCTTACCAGCCTGTGTCATGAGAAATGGAGGTTAGAAGAAATGGCACAGACGCCATCAGGCACTATTGAGTCAGTTGGTGTAACTAAACCACTTATGGGCCTGGGGTCCTGGGCAAATCTCCTAGTTTCAATGTGACTTTGTAAGGTGTGCAGGGGAAAAATCCCACATCCAGTGAGCCCTCAGCCCACAGCTGTGGATCTATGTCCATGTCATCCATCAAGAGGCAAGAAATCCTAGCCTTCTATATGCTTATCTGGTTAAAGTCTGCATACAACCCCCCTTTCCTGTTAAGTTTTATTGTGATTTGCCTAGCAGGTCCTTGCCCAGAATGATAATAGGACACCCTGGAATAAGTCTGCAACTAGGTCTGATTCCCAGTTTAGCCTGGAGGGGGTCAGAAATCAGTAAGGGCGGTGTTGCTGCCAGCTAAGCAGATTATTTGACATCATGCTAGGGAGAGTTGACTGGCTGTGGTGCAGAGGCTGCAGGGTTAATTATTTCTTCCTCAGCATAGTTGGGTTAATTTCCTTTAAAAACTCTGTCTGATGCTGCTCTATTATCAAAGCGTAGCGCGGGCTGAGCCCCTCGTAAAAAAACTGTAAATTTCTGCACTTTTCGTCTCCATCTGTGACCACCCCCCCTTCACACACACATTTCGTTCCTGCCAGTTTGCGTGTTTTTAACCCATACGCTCCCACAGCATGGAATATCTCTAAAATTATTTTCACATTATCCCAGTTCCAAACTGATGTGGATCTTACCAAAGCGCCCATGATTTGTTGTTTTACAGTTAAAACATATCTCGGATTCAGATTACCCAGGAAGGTCTGAATAAGAAGCGGTAGCCCATACATCTATGAATCTTTTAAAGAAATCTGAGACAGATACTCTCACTTTCTGTACCAGCTATGGCAGTAGACAGAGAATATTTATGTGGAAAAGCACTCTCAAACTTTTCTAATTCTTCCTCATAGTATCCTGACCTTTTTCGGCAGTTGGGAAAGGGGCTTCTATATTAACTCTTTCAACTAATTGGCTCCTAGTATTTGCAGCGGGACCCCCATAAGAAGTCCAGCTGTCACTTTCACCTAGCTCCTTTTACTCTTTGGGTTCCTCTTTTCCTAGCTGATAAGCTGATCAACAGACAGCTTCTGTCTATCACTGACCATTTGTTTCCTGACATCAGGGGTTATTAACCTCCCTGGCGTTGTGAAATAGACAAATGCAATGGCAACGAAAGCGTTACCATTGCATTTGTCTCTGACACACGGCTCCGCCCCCATGAGCCTCTGCGGCTCACAGAGACGGAACCCGGAAGCGGAGACGGACGCCGCAGCCGCGGATCTCACCTGCAATCGCGGCGGAGACATTGCTGGATCGCAGGGAGAAGGTAAGGAGGCTGCGCCGCCCGCTCTTGCTCCCAGATCGATCCCGAGCGTGACTCGGGGTTACCGCCACTTACAGCGCAAATTAACCCCGAGTCACGCTTGGGATCGCCGCCAAGGGGGTTAAAACTTCTATCTCTTCCTCGGTAAAAGAGGAATAGAGGCTGTTTTTCTTAGGTGGTACATAATGCCAGGGGACCTTAGTTTTAGGCCTAGACTTTTGTTTACATTTTAAATTTGTTCCTAGCTTGTGTTCCAGGGCATGAAATCCAGGGGACTCTTTTGTCTCCTGAATTGGATGTCCTTTTGGCACTTTTAGTCATCTTTCTAAACCAATAGGGAGCATATTCTAGCCAGTTTTCACCTCCCTTCTTCATAGAATCTTTATCCCAATTTTGGTTTCCTTGATAATATAGGAACGCCTATTGATCACCCAAACAAACCTTTAATCATTATATTCATGTGAAACTTGTAATTATCTCCAACCTGTGGGAATGGACTGGAGCTACCCATGGATCTACATAATGATCAGACTTCGATATTCTAATTACAAAATCCTTACAAGTTTCCCCTTATCATATGTTTGCATTTGCTATCATTCTTCCCATATTAAAAAGTAATTCAAGGCGTGCTTACCTTCACACCTATCAGTAACAGTGGTTTAAGGCGTGCTCACCTTCACACCTATCAGTCCCACACAACAAAGACAAATTATCTTACACTTCTATGCGACAGAGAAGAAAAAGCAAAAGTTTGGGACAGAACACTGAACACCTTGTCAGGGAGCCTTTTATCTAGCAGCGCTACTCTTATTTTCCTTAGGGCACTTCTCAGAGTCCCTTTTTCTCTTAGGGCACTTCTCAGAGTCCCTTTTTCTCTTAGGGCACTTCTCAGAGTCCCTTTTTCTCTTAGGGCACTTCTCAGAGTCCCTTTTTCTCTTATCTGTCTCTCGGGACAGTTTCTAACCCTTCCAATTTACCCCACTAGGTTCTTAATAGGTCCGCCCTATGGCAGAGGTCTCGGTAAGTGAAAATATAAATCCACCTACCTAGACTTGCACGGCGGATCCCACCCGCTGCCACCATTGATTGTTGGGGTTTCTAAGGGTTGTCTGGCCTCCCTCGCCCAAGGTCTGTCAGTGTTCCGTCAGCAGCTGCTTGAGATCAAATACTAAGAACCACGAGCTTGTACACTAGGTACGGTTCAAAGACTGACCTGAGTTTATTCAGAAATGAATGCATATTTATACAGAATGTCACACACAAAAAGGAGTATTTAGCCCCCACCTTTGTAACATAACTAAAAACCTTCACACATAAAGCTGGCAATAAATCTTGTGGTTCCTACGTGAACTATTTTCCTATACATTTGCTGATAATGAAGTTCAAGGGATTCCCGTGACCTACATCTAGATAAATCACTGAGAGAAGGACATTCCTACACACTAAAACGTCTGTTGGCTTTATGTGCAGAACTTAACATATCACATGTAAATCTATATAGCTAAGTTTAATATCAGATTACAGAATACAAAATGGAGTCTTCTTTTCAACATGGCCGCCATGAGGCTAAGCATTTCGCCCTTCATTACCTTTTCACCACTGGTTCAGATTTGGTCCGTGATTAAATTTGACCTTAATATAAGCTCACATATTTTTATAATTTGTTAATCAATCAGAAAAAAACAAAACAAAAGGAGGCTTTTACCATCTTAGAGGGGGAAAGCATTTTATTGAACGTATGCATCACCTGTTATTAGATGGCACCCAGGTTAGAAAGAAAAAGTTCTAATGGGTTTAGCTCAATGTTTCAGTTGTCCCTAAGCTAGACAGAACAGGATATTTGCTACTTGAGAGATAACCAGGAATCTTGATTTCTAGTAGTACAGTATGGAAGGTATGTATCTAGTTTATTTACTAATGATTTATAAGAGAGCTTGCAAGATATTATTTTGCAACCATCAGTAGCAATGCTGCTGTCTGACCATTGCTTATGAACCCATTATTACAATAACTGCAACTGCACTTACTTGCCTCATTTTAAAATGTTTTAGAAACTGACCCTCTCAGTGTTTTTACATGCCACATATTTATCTCACTGCATTCAATATAACAAAATAGTGCATTGTTAAAGGGGCCAGTAGCCAATTTTATTTTGTCCTAATGTTTGTTCCTAAATGCTCTTTTTGGCTTTTTACAACCACACACTTGTTTTTAAATTAGATCAGTGCCATGTTTTAGTACAGCTTGGGCTTCTTAGTGTTCCTAAACCCCATACCATAGGCAGACTAAAAGGAATGGACAGTCACGGTAGCCATGTGTGGTGGTATAAGATGTTGAAATGTTGGAGATGTTTAAAATGTAATCCCCAATTAGCTCCTGAAAAAACAAGCTGTGATATGTATTCCGTGCATTTACGAGACCTCCCATTCTGTTAATGCCTCCAATTTCTTAAATGAGGTGTTGGTCATAACTTAAAACCACTGTGTTACAAATGTAGACCACCACAACATCCACATACTCAGCAGTCAGTCAGAGCAGTCAGTTTGCAGTTATGGACAGGAATTCTATGCTTCTCATGACCTGTTTGAGCATTCCTTGTTTTGGCTGTTGGGGATTTTTAATTTGCTGATGTGCAAATCTTATTAGCTTTGAAGGTGAAAGACCAAAGGGAAAACGAGCAAGGTGGGTCTGTATGAGTGGTGATCACTTAACAGGTCAGAAACAGAGGTGCGATCTTCTGATTCTTTCTGTGACATTAAGACAAGGACATGAAGGAGGAGAATGCTGAGGAGAAGGCACATGATGAAGTCTGTGCAGCAGAGGACATGGGAGGAGGACAATGCTAAGGGTTCACTGCAGCAACTTTCCATGTGTGAAAGCAGGTTGTTCAAACCAAAAGGGCCCCAATTCTAAAGCTATCACATCCACATCAGTCTGTCCTCACTGTCAGCAAAGGTATGCATGATCATCTGAGGTCCAAAGCACATTTGATCATCATTTTATACCTTGCCTCATGACAAATATGTGTACCCAGTACTTGAAATTCTGAAATAATGTGAATGCCTGAACAGCTGGATAAAAACATCCAACCTGTTCCTTGAAGAGTGCATTTGTACCAGAGAACATTTCAGTTGCCCCACCCACTTCTGCCAATGCTTCTTCTGCCACCTCCTCCTCAATGCATAGGAGGTTAACCATCCTCAGGTCCAAAGCTGTAATGCCCTAAATCTACGTTTAGATTACGTAAGATTCTACGTGCTTGCTTCTACTCCACTTAAGTTCCAAGCACGTAGAATCTATGTGCCTGAATTTCCCCCCCTGCTACAGCAAAACTAAAGTAAAAAAACATTCACCTGACCCCTCGTTCGATCCCCCCGCCTGGGGCAATTCTGTCTTCAGCACTCCTCTTCTGTCTTCAGGTCTCCTCTCCCGATGGGCGCCGCCATCTTGCAACTAAGGCCCACCCCTTTGGAGGTGGTGCTTATGATGTCACTTGCCGAGTGTCATCCTGGCTCCTGGCTGTTGTTCTTTCACATGCAATCATTGCTGGCTACAGGAGCAGAGGGGCAGGTGATGGTCTGATCGCCTGCTTCCCCCCTTCACTGGCCAGTGATGACAGCATCTGTCATCGGATCGAGGGACACAGGAGCTGACGATCAGAGGTGAGTAAAGTAAAAAAATGTTTTTATTTTTTAATATAGTCATTTTCAATTATGTGTGTGGTGTGTTTTTTTACTGTTAACCCTTTGTGAACTGGTAAGGGATCCATGAGACCCCTATACCAGTTCCCAAGGCTGGGGGCTGGCAAGTCACCTGTGGCTAGTGGGTGACTTGCCGTTAACCCCCGGCCCCCCAAATGACCTGCCTTCCCAAAGTCCAGGGGGGGCAAAAGGGCCCGGGCCTCACAAAGGCAATGTGGGCTCGTAGCCTGCAGGGCCAGGGGCCACCAAAGCTGGGCCTTGCGCCCTGTTCTACAAGCCCCGCATAGCTGGCCCTGGGCCGGTTATGCTGGGTAGGGGGCACCTCATGCCATTTTTTGGGGTATTTTAAGGGTTTTTAACCCTTAAAATTCCCCAAAAATGGGTTCCCCCATCCCGGGTGGGGGGAACCTATGTCATTTTTTAAAATTAACCCTATGTTACCGGTCACCTAGCAGGTAAAAAAGGCTTCAAGAAGCAGCAGGAGCGCTGAAGCCAAAGTGATCAGGGGGGGACACAGTGCCCAGGGAGGGATGGATGGCAGGTAAGTATTAAAAAAAAATTTTTTTTTACTCTGTGTGTGTTGTGTTTACATTTAACCCTTTGTGAACTGGTAAGGGATCCATGAGACCCCTATACAAGTTCACAAGGCTCTGGGTCTGGCAAGTGACCTGCGGCTAGTGGGTGACTTGCCATTAACTTTGAGCCCCCATTACCTGCCTCCCCAAAGCCCAGGGTGGGCAGAAGAGTCCGTGGCCATAGGCTATGCCGGCTTGTAGCCTGCAGGGCCAGGGGCCACCTAGGCTGGCGCCTGCGCCCTGTTCTACAAGCCCCCATAGCTGGTCCCGGGCTGGTTATGCTGGGTAGGGGAGACCTCACGCCATTTTTTTGTGGGGATTTTTAGGGGTGGATAGTAGTATTTTATTTGCATGTTATAAAGTGCTCATTTTAATTTGGCAGGGGCGGACTGGGACTAAAAAACGTCCCGGGACTTTTTGGGGCACACGGCCCTGCTGTACTGTTCCTGGCCCAGTATAGTATCCTAATGCTACATTATATATAAACCTTATTTTTTATTCCACAGCACGCACCCAGGGTTTAGAGGACAAAATAAAGAAAATATTCTGAACCAAATGGTGTGATAAAATCCCCCCCATTACAGTCAGTGAGCGGCATCCCTCATTACAACTATTAAGTAGCATCCCTCAGTGCGGGCAGTGGGGGCATTCCTCACTGCGGGTAGTGGGGGCATCCCTCAGTGCGGGTAGTGGGGGCATCCCTCAGTGCAGGCATCCCTCATCCCTCCCGCAGCAGACTGGCATGGTAACCGGTTCATGCCTGCCGCTGCTGTTACCCCTCCCCCCCAGCTGTACACACACACATGGGCAGTAGGGGCATCCCTCAGTGCGGGCAGTGGGGGCATCCCTCAGTGTGGGCAGTGGGGGCATCCCTCAGTGTGGGCAGTGGGGCATCCCTCAGTGTGGGCATCCCTCAGTGGGGGCAGCCAGTGGGGGCATCCCTCTTTAAAGTGAACCTCTAGACATGGTGTTTTAAATGAGTAAAAGAGGGGTTCTCTTTCACCCAAAAATCCTTCCTTCCACTCCAAAAATATTGTGAGCCGAAAGTGTCTTATGGGGAAAATGGTGTGGAGTTGAGCATGCACGGCCAGTTCCTTTATGGACTTGGCCGTAAATAGGTGACGCCTCGCTGCTGTTCCCCTGGCCGCTCCCTTCGCTTTCAAACACACAGAAACACATGCTTACCAGCACTTCCTGGTCGGTGGGCGGGCCACAGATGGCCGGCGTCCAATGAAAACAATGGACACCGCCCATAGACGCCCACCGCGTAACAACCAGGAAGTGCCGGTAAGCGTGTGTGTGTGCGGCAGCGGCGGCCAGGGGAACAGCAGTGAGGGGCCGCGAATGGCAGATGCCGCCCACCCTCCCGCATCTGTCATTCGCGGCCTTTGCTAGCGCCGGCCTACCGGGATTTTGCCCAGTATGCCCTATGGCCAGCCCGCCCCTGGTTTGGGGGGGTCTCCTGGACAGTAACGTGGGGATACCGATACATATGTGGTACCATTGTAATCAGGAAAAATGGGGATTTCACATGCAATATGGTTTTCTTTAGTAAAATAAATTGTTTATTTTAAATAAATAAGACAATTTAAAATAAATAATATTATTTTTATTATTTTTATTTTTGACTATTTTAAAAAACAGAAAAAAAGTTACAAACAAGACATTTCATGTTAAAGCCTAAACTCTGCCGCAAAAAATATATACAGAATTTTCCTGGAAATTCCTGCAAAAATCCTGGTTAAACATGGAAAAAATCCCACTACAACAAGCTGGGTACACTTAGAAAGCTTAACATGTGTACTTTCATGGAATATATTGTTTGTGGGGGGCATTCCAAATGTAAATGGTTGTTCTGGTAGAAAAAGCGCAAGGTGCGCACTTTGTCAGCAGAGCTGACATTTTCAAGTACAATTATTCTTACGCATATGCTTTACTTTGGGGGGTTTGCCAACTCTTCCCTTGACAGTAGCTATGCATGTTGGGCATTGTTCTGTTGCTTTTTCAGATTTAACTTGTTTTTTCTTGTTTGCATATTGTTGTTTAGAAAAAAGTAAGTAAACCCTGTGCAACCAAATAATTCATTGAGGGATTACTTCCAGAAAACTGCACCATGTCAACAAGCCTGGTACGTCGAGAAAGCTTTAGGTGTGTACTTCCAGATATATAGTTTGTGGGGTTATTTCAAATATAAAGGGTTGTTTTTCTTGCAAAACTGCAAAGTGCACATAGCGTCTAGCACAGTTGTATTTTATCTGAAAATCTCCTAAAGCCCTGTTTCAGTTTAGGGGAGTCTCCCGGGCAGGAAAGGGTGTTTACCAATACACATGTGGTACCGTTGTAACCGGGAGAAATGGGGCTTTTACATGCAATAACACGCAATTTTATTGACAAACTTACATTTTTTATTACAACAACACAATACAAATTGTAAAAAATAGTTTTTTTTTTTTGCACATATTTTACCCCAAAATATTGAGAATACACCAAAAAAATTAAAAACAAGACATTTTATGTTAAAGCCCAGACTCTGCTGAAAATAACTATTCATAATTTTCCTGGGAAATCCCTGGAAACCCCTTCAAAAATCACAGTTGAACATATGGATCGCAAAATAGTGCAAAATGGTCTGGCAACAAGGGTGACAAAATCTCCAGATAGGCTGGCAGTGAAAGGGATATAACAACACTTTGCCTCTCCTACTGTTAACGTCCAAGCACATAGATGCAGCAGCTTCCTCCGCGCTGCAGCTTCTGACAGCTTGCTCGCCACTGAAGTACACTGCCCCTGACACGACTTCCGCCAATCACTCCGGCCTATGTGCTCACTCCCACTGCAGGGAGGGGACTTTTATGCCAGCTGATATAATCTCACTCGCCAGTATAAAAGGTGCCTCCCTGAGGTGGCTGGCAAGCTGGAAAAAGTAAGTATGCTTGCCACTTGACAGTAGGATAAGTGAGCACATAGAATTTACATGCTTGGCTTTTAAAGGGTTAAATATATATAGCGCAAAATGGTGAAAAATGGCCTGGCAATAGCGATTGACAAAATATCTAGGTAGGCTGGCAGTTAAAGAGTTAAAACACTGCTTTTGAAAAAAAATCATGATTATATGCGCCATTGTAGTAAAACATTTTGGTAAAATCAAGACCTATATATGCTAAAGGTAGATCAAAAAAAGTTATGTGCCAAAGATCTTAGTTCCAGCCTTAATAAATATGTACAATTTCACTACTTGCTTAATTTTTCTAGCCTACATAGTTATTTTTTCAATAAACCTTATTACATTTAATATTTAAATATTAGCACAGTATAGCCAGAGGCTATTTATGCTACCAGTTGATTTGACAAGCTTTAATCGTTAGGTGCTCAGGAGGTTTATGAGCCTTTCAAGCAGCAAGTAAAAGCTTTTAACTCATAAATAATTGCACTAATAACTTCACTTATCACCTTATATTGTGACTTTGGACCACAAAGTCAACAGCTTTGCAATCCTTAATATTTCAAATAAGACAGTAATATAATTATTGGGTTATTTCAAAGACAAACTGCTCAAATAAAAACATGACTTAAGTCATGCAAGTTCTAGGGAAATATAAAAGGTATTAAGTGGTTGCAAATGATTGTTGGTATATTTTAAACTGTCACAATGTAATGGATGAACCACCCCCTCCATCTCAAAAATGTATTTTATTTATTGTATATCTATGTCTCATGTGAATAAAGTTTACATGATCTCAATGGAAGTTCCTTTTGCAGGGGCCACTGTCACACAGAGGTGTGCTGTCATAACCTAGGTAGGGCAATAAAGTAACTCAATAAGTCCCTGCTCTTCAGGATCCTCTGCCTTAAAGTGTTGACTTAGAATTTGTCTCATCCCCGTCTTGCTCAAAACAGACTAGGATATCATACACATAAATGAGCACATAGATCCATCTGTCTGCCAGCTTATTTATGTATAAGGTCTGCTTTACTCCTTTGAAAGTCCTCATATGTAAGCACTTTGTTTATTTTCATATTCCATGCTCTGGCAGCTTGCTTTAGACCGTATATACACCTCTGAAGTTTGCATACTAGCTGTGGCTTTTGTTCATCTTTGAACCCTGGTGGCTGTTCCATCTAGATGTCTGTTAACTCACCATGTAGAAATGCGGTTTTCACATCAAAGTGTCACCTGCATTTTCCTTGTGACAGCTACAGTCAGCAAAGCCTTGATGGTAGCATGCTTGACTGTTGGAGCAAAGTTCTCATCATAGTCCTCTCCATATTTTTGAGAAAGTCCCTTGGCTATGAGCCTTGCTTTGTATCGCCCCACTGTGCCATCTTCTTTACACTTCACTTTAAAAGGCAATTTACAATCTATGGCTTTTCTTCCAAGTGGTAGTTCTAAGTGTCCATGTTTTGGTGTCATGCATGGATTTTATCTCTTCATTTTCAGCCTTTATCAATTTACTGGCTTCCCCTTATGAAAGATGAGATATGTCTTCCCAAGTTGCAGGTTCATTGGTACTGGCAGTGCTTGCCTTGTATGAAAGACGTACAGGTGGTTTACCTCTGTTTATTCTATTGTTGTGTCTCAGATTGATTGTGTCTGCTTTTCAGTACTGGTAGGTTCTGCGATCTCTTCAACTGTTCAAAAGTTACGGATGATGGCTGATCACTGTCAGTTTTCTCCTCTGTTCTTCTTCAATTATCATCACATTGTCTTTCTCTTCAACAAAAGTTATGTTGTTGCTAATGGTAACTTTGTCTGTTTTGGGATTTAGAATTCTGTAACCTTTAACATTATCACTGTATCCAACAAATATTCCCTCAAAGTTTGGTGCGTCTTTCCTCTGGAATATAGGTCAATACTTTGCATCCAAAAACTCTTAGATGTTATACGCTTGACTTTGACTCATTGTGCCACAGTTCACATGGAGTTCTAGTAAAAAGAGTCTGTTCTGCTGCCTCACTCCAAGATTTTTGTGGTAGTCCAGAGTCTGTTAGCATGCATCTGATTATTTCAGTCAGAGTTCTGTCCTTTCTTTCTGCTACCCCATTCTGCTCTGGTGTGCATGTCTGCTGATGCTCTATTCTGTTTAGTTTTAAATACTCTTGTACTTTGTGTCCTGAAAATTTACTCCCATTGTCACTGCGGAATGTGTTTCTTGTCTTTGCTACATAGTCCTGTAATTTGTCAAGAACTTCACTTTTGTGGTGCATTAGGTAAGTGACTGTATACCTTAAATAGTCATCTATGAAAGTACCTGTTGCCTCCAGGTGTGGGTGGGTTTAGGGGACCACACACATCACTGTTAACTAGGTCAAGTCTTGAAGCTCTATTCTGACTGACTTTAAGAAGTGTTGCTCTTGTAGCTTCAGATTTAATGCAACATTCCCACTTAACAGTAACTGGACAAGGGGATGCTGTCAGATCCTTTGTCAGATTCCTCTATTGTATGCATTCTGGATATTTGTGACATAAAGATCTGTGCCACATGTGTATGCAGTCATTGTGTTTATGGGTTCATAGTCTCAGCATTTCTTTCACTGTGTTGAGGTAATACAGATTGTCATCCAGCTTGGTACTTAGTTTGGTCTGCTTGTCATCCAGGATAGAACACCTTTTACCTTGACATTTTACAGTGAGTCCTTTGGCTGTCAGACGCTTCACATAAAATAGTCCTCTTTCTAGTTTAGGAGCATACAGCACATCCTTCACTGCTATGGCTACATTGTGTCCTGCATCATTGGGGCATACAAGGGTTCCATGCCTATTTCCCTCTGCATGTATTTTACTTCCATCTGCAAGGTAAGTCTCTTTGTTGTTCTGGGCGAGTTCTGTGAAAAAACTTCTCATGTGAGGGGTTGCTCCCGGGTCAACCAGCCTTTAAATGTATGGTTACATGTCACTTTAAATGTGGCATTCCAGTTCGCTTCACATGGATCAGAGATTGTGGCTTTGACTTGCTGCTTAGTATAAGAGGGACTCATTTGCTCTGCTTTCCATATAGTACAGCCTCTCTTTATGTGTCCCTGTTTTCTTAAACACACCCTGGTTTCCTTCTTGTGTATCTTTGTGTCTGTAGCTTTAAGAACCGTTTGTTGGTGTTGGTTTCTATGGAGTCATGCGCAAGCTCCTACCTTCGCTGATAGTCATCTATGAGCCTGGTGTTTACAAATGCTAGTGTCAGATCTGTCTCAGGCGCTGTCTCCAGCCCATTAAAGTGGACCAAAACCCAGGATTTTGACTTTAATGGTTTGATCCTTGGCCGCGGGCAAGGCCCGCTGAGTGAAACCCTCCTGTTGCAGAGCGTGAGTGCTTGGTGCAGCAGAGTCAAATTCAGATACACATTAGTGATGTAACAGGAACTGGCTTTACTGGAACATGAATGCAGTAAGAGAATGTTACCTTACATGGTGGCTAACACCGACAGGAAAAAGAAAGTCATAGAGCCAGGGGTAAACCTAGCCTCTCTGCTGCCTACAAAAATGCGCCCCGCAAAGGGAAGAATGTACAGACCGCAATGTAATTGAGGTAAGCATTGTAGCAGAAGTGAGTGATCAAAATATTGATACAAGCACATGAATGAGTTAATTTTGTAGTGCGCATGCGTAAGGTCGTAAAGATTTCCGTCTAGATGTTTATTTATAGAAAAAGGAATTCAGAATCAAACGGGAAATGTAAATCATTTGTTCGAGGCGACGTTGGAAAAAGGCAAAAAACGGAAGCCTACGTTGTTTCCTAAGTAACCTAAGCGAAAAATGAAAGCTGAAAAATGGCATTCTCGTTAGCCTATGAACGGACGAACACTTTAAAGAAGGCTTGCGATGCATGCTTAGAATCACTCTTACACTCATACACAAGCGGGAAAAAATGAAAAAAAAAAACAGATCGACACAAAAACAAAATTCATTTTATGTCTCTCTGAATCAACCCTTATGATTATGTGCTATAGAAATTATAGTGTTATATATATTTAAGGAAATACATCATTAAATGAATTGACTTTACTTGTCTTAAGGGTTAATATTTTTTTCAGATATGCCAGCAGAGTGGACATGGCACCTGGGGGAAGGCTTGATTCACAGCTTAACTCCCTTTTTTGGAGGGGAGAATGACTGATTCCCATAGGCAGTGTGGCATCCCCCTCCCCATTCCCCATATAGGCAATGTGGCACCCCCCTCCCATTCCCCATATAAGCACTGTGGCACCCCCCTCCAATTCCCCATATAGGCAGTGTGGCACCCCCCCTCCCAATCCCCATATAAGCAGTGTGGCACCCTTCCTCACTTTCCCCATATAGACAATGTGGCATCCCCCTCCTATTCCCCACCGTGTCGGCGCAGGCCACACCCACCCGCTCTATGGAGCCGGTTGTCTGCATGGCCCAGCCAGTAAGAAGGAGCGGTGGGGACAGGGACAGCACCTGCCGCTCCTACATCTTCTCCTGCCCTCCAGCTGCTGCAAGGGCACGAGTGAACAGCCGGGTCCGTGCAGGGGGTGCATGTGGCCCGGGCTTAACATTAAATGATAATAAGTCTGAGGCATTGAATTTGACATTATCAGGCCAAGAGGTTTTAATGTAAAATAATCCTTTTATCTCATTTGGAAAACAGAATGAATTATCTTGGGATCCAACTAACCACTCAGTTTCATTTATTATATAAAAACAATTACAATTCATAATTTCATACATTGGGAGGTGGCATGGACTCTTGGACTGTTCTGAGGCTGTCTTTGTTGAATCTTGGTTTCAGACTAAATTGTTGAGTTTTATTTGGGCAGGCAAATGTATATAAATAAATCAGAGGTGCCTTGGTGTACCCACTGTATATAGTTATTATGTTGCTGCTCAATCAGCTCAACTTACACAGATGTTTATTAGTGGAGAAAAGCCTGGCTGGGCAATAATATAACAGAAAGCATGTACCGTATATACTCGAGTATAAGCCGAGTTTTTCAGCCCATTTTTTGGGCTGAAAAAAGCCGCCTCGGCTTATACTCGAGTCCAGGGGCGGCCGCCGCCGCTCTCATTCATACAAACAAGCACACACATTCACACACTTCAGGCTGCTGCGCGCTGGTCGTCAATGGGCGGCGTCCAATGTTTTCATTGGACGCCTGCCATATGGGGCACGCCCACCGACGACGAGCGCGCAACAGCCAGGAAGTGCTGGTGTGTGTGTGAGAACGGCAGCGGCGGCAGCGGCTGGCGGCTGTGGAGGAGCAGAGGAACGGAGGAGGGTAACCTCGGCCAAACCCTGACCCCCGACACCTGCGCGTCTGAGAGCGGCGGTGGCGGCAGCAGCAGCAGGTACCCACAGGGTTTCATGGTGGGAAAGAGGGACAATTTTTAACTGAGGGAACATTCCTCACTAAGGAATGTATAGGAGATAGGGTGTAATACTTACAACAATAGAAACACTTTGAATAGGGGAATGAATCATTTATTAATGCAGATCTGCATGTTACACCTCAAAGAGGGACAAAGGAGAACAACGAGGGACATGGGGGCATGAGCTTCAAAGAGGGACAGTCCCTCCAAATCAGGCACACTTGGGTGGTATGGTGTGTGTGTGTGTGTGTGTGTGTGTGTCTCTTTCTGTGTGTGTGTCCCTTTCTGTGTGTGTGTGTGTGTGTGTGTCTCTTTCTGTGTGTGTGTCTCTTTCTGTGTGTGTGTCTCTTTCTGTGTGTGTGTCCCTTTCTGTGTGTGTGTGTGTGTGTGTGTGTGTGTGTGTGTGTGTGTGTGTGTGTGTCTCTCTTTCTGTGTGTCAACTCCAATTCCAATTGAAAAAAGCCGCCTCGGCTTATACTCGAGTCAATAACTTGTTCCATTTTTTTGTGGTAAAATTAGGTGCCTCGGCTTAAATTCGGGTCGGCCTATACTCGAGTATATACGGTAATTTATTTTCCATTGATTCTCTCATGTGGATAACTTAGGTAAAATTCCAGCTATATCATATCCATGTCTAATGCATTAGTTCTTTGGGATACTATTAGCAAGAAACACAACCTGATTTCCAAACATACATTGGTAGCCCCCCTAGGGGAAATTCCTGACTTTTGGGGCTTGATTCAATAAGAGTTGAAAATAATTCTCATGGTAGTAAAAAATTCAATTCATGAGAATAAAGCCTGAGAATGTCACTGTTACTGAATCACCCGATAAAAAGACAATGAGTCAATGGCAGCTTTTACTACAGTGTAGAAAGGAGTAAACAGCTCTCTACTTTTCTTAGGAGTAAAAAAGAGTAAAAGAGGCCCTAGTCTGGGAGGAAACGAGCATATTTAAAATGGTGGACACAGAAAGGTCTCTATAGAATTGCAGACTTTATGGCCTCGATTCAGAAAAGGTAGAAGAAAATTCCCATGGTAGTACAAGATTCAATTCATGAGAAAATAGCCTGAGAATTTCACTGTTGCTGAATCACCAGCTAAGAAAACAATGAAAGTCAATGGCACTTTTTTTACTCCTAAGACAAGTAGAGAACTGTTTACTCCTTTCTACACTGTAGTAAAAGCTGCCATTGACTTTCATTGTCTTTTTATCTAGTGATTCAGTAACAGTGACATTCTCAGGTTTTTTGAATTGAACTGAATTTTTTACTACCATGAGAATTTTTTTCTACCTATTGGGCTCGATTCAACAAAGGTAGAAAATGGATTTTTGTGTGTTTTGTGATTAAAAAGTTGCCATTTTGCGATCGTTTTTTTTTTACGAGTGATTCAGCAACCTGGAACCATTGTAAAACACAAGTCACTCGAATTAAATTTGATTGCGATTGTAAAAGTGCGAAATAAATTAGTGGATCGAAAAATGTACTACTGCATTTTGATATTCGAAAATTTTACTACTGATTCAGGTGGACTTGATGAGCCACACACATGATATAAATTAGAGTGTTTCACACTAGTTTTTTGAGGCAGCTTTCAGCAGGAGAAAACTCATTTTGCTTTTTCTCACACTGGAGCTCTTTTACTTTCTTTGCATTGACTTCGAACATATTGCAGATGATGTGGCGCAGAGAAGGCACAGACTGGGCATTCACAAGTATTTTCTGACACGTTTGGATGTGGATCAGCTGCCAGATCAAGCACTTTTCCAGGTTACTAGGCTTAAGCGTGCAGCTTTGGAAGATCTCTATAGCCTGCTGCATCCATATTTGGCACCATTAACTGGTAGAGGACATACAATTTCTGGAATGACGAATCTGATAGTTTGCTTGCAAATTCTGGACAATGATTCATTTCAGCGCCTGGTGCGGCGGTTGGCATGCCCCAAACTTCTGTATGCTGTGCTGTAGGTAAATTTTTAAAGGCAGCGCGTGCCATTTTGCCAAGGTATGTGCATTTACCCTCCTCACCCTAGGAATGGCCTGTAGTAAAACGGGGTATTTATCGCATTGCTGGCATGCCACATGTCAAGGGGGCTGTGGATTGCCCCCATGATTGCTTTATCCCACCCGGTGTGGATGAATATATCTACCGCAATAGCAAGATGGGACATTCACTGAATGTACAGATGATTGCTGGTCCAGATCTCAAAATACTAAGCTTTGTGGCTGGCTTTCCCGGATCATGCCATGATGCCCACATTCTGCGAAATTCATCAATTTTTCGACTATTTGAGGAGGGGCATTTATCTGGTGGATGGCTTCTTGGTAAGTGTTTAAACATTATTGGCTAACTTTCTGCAGAGTGCTTGTGACATTTTGGAAAGCTCCAACCTTTTAACCCCTTGCTAGCCTCACCCTTATAAGAACTTAGAATCTGCAACTGATGTTAATGTCCCAAAGTATGCTGTTCTGTTGTTGTTGCTGTTATTGCACAAAGGTTTGAGTATGCAAATGTAACATTTTGTCCATTTATTTGCTTATTTGTTGACTGCCATGGGCTTGCCTATTTAGACAAAAGCATTATTGCTCAAAATCTTTATAACTCCGCACCACTTTGTGTGTCCAGGTGTGCTGGTTATATACAGACCCCTATTGGGACAGACAATACTCACAAAGAAAAGTGGGGTAATCCAGAGCACCCCCACCAATATCTGTATATATTATTACCGCACAAACCACAAGAATGTAGTACAATAATAGCCCTTTATTTCATATATGGGTATAATTATAATGTTAATAATAAAGTACGCTATTGAGGTTAAAAACTATATTAAAAACATGAGGACCCCGGGTAAATATATCAAGCTCTCAAAGTAAATACATATATATAGGTAAAGGGTCCCTACAAATCAATAAACATACAATCAGTTATCCATTAAAGTGCCAATGCAAAATTAATTGGTTTATATTGTGCTATATACAGCGTTAGTTTGCTCAAGGCTGTGCAATCTGTATCTCAGTGCAATAGAAATATAAAGTGCAAATGCAAGGATTGGTTAATATATACTGTGCTCAATACAACAATAATGATTCAAAACTGTGCAAACTGCATGTCAGTGCTCTACCAGCATGTAATGCTCTGTGCTACATAAACAAGTGGATAAACCTTCACTCCTAAATACTACCTTAATACATACATAACAAACATGAATGAAAAACGATGGGACTAGTATATAAAAAGTACTTCACCGAATGGTCAGAGCTATTCCCCGGGGATCCACCACCGCCTAGACAACGACGCGTTGCGTGATCCGGATTGGATCACTTCCTCAGGTCGTCTGACGTGCTCTTTCAGAACTCCCAAAACCACCACCTTTGCTCCGGAAATTGTTAAAACTCCATGGCTACTTGTATCCTTGCCTTTGGCTGATTATTATTTTACATGCCCTGCTGTATGAAACAACCCAGGTTGCCTAGTATATTCACCAACTGCCACACTTCAAGGATGCATGCGCAACTTTAGCAGGGTATGCCATGGCACCAGTCATTTGTAAATGTCCAGAGGAGACACGCTCCCTGTTCCAGCATGGATGTATCCACTGGCTTGTTGTAGCAAACTCAGGTATGCTATGCTCAACTGGACTGTAGCTGAGTTCTTAAACAGCCCTAGACCAGTTTGCGTCTGGACCATTTATACGGATGAATGCATGGGAGGCCGCGCATGCACCATAAGAACAAGGGAAGGTACATGGGAGTGGTCGACCTTTGGGTTTTTACATAGAGGGGCACCAAAACCCAGAAGAGTCAAAATCTGGGTTTTGGGGTGAGGTTAAAGCTAGCAAAGAGCTGCACCCTGCACCCAAGGACACATGGTGCTATGTGAGCAAGCTTTGTATAGAAATCAATGGCCACATTTCTGCATTAAAGGAAACATTTTGAATACAGGTCCCTGGCAATCCAACCCCCCCCCCCAAAAAAAAAAAACAACAAACATGCCTCTTACAAATATTACTGTTTAATTAGTACTTCCACCACAGCATAACTTGCCTCTTTATTACAAGTGTCCACAATGTTAGCGATTGAACATACAGCTACACAGGAAACTTAAAAAGTTGAAAAAAATTATGCATTTACATTTACCCATTAAAAAGCCTTACAACACCATGCAACACTCAGAAAACAATACTAAACAATAGAAAAAAATTCGAGTACATTTTCCAATAATTTTTACGCGCGATTAGAAAAGTTTACGATCGCATTTTCGAGTGCACGTATTTAATTCAACCTCTTTTTTGAAGCACTTGAAAAAGTTAAAAACTTACGCATGCGATCTGATTTTTCGAGCGACAGTAATTTATTTCTACCTTTGTTGAATCGAGCCCATTGAATCGAGGCCTTACAGCGTATGGCAATTTTTAGAGACAAATGTCAACTTCCCTAAACTTAAACTTATACATATAGACAAAGCAATTTTTAAATCCTAGGATAATTAATAGTTACATGGGATAGAGTTAAAATCACAATTTTTTTCCATTCCTGTAGGGAAAGGAGGTATTCCTACCTTTTATAAATAATTCACAGGTGAAGAAGACAAACGTGATCATATGATAAATTGGGAAGTGGATTTGCAGGAAACTTTTAAATTTGAAGATTGGGTTAAATGGATGATACGTAGTTCTGAAGGTTCTCTCAACACTTCGCTGTTAGAAACCAACTTGAAGGTATTTACTCGTTGTTATATGGACCCCAGTAGGTTGGCAAATATATAAACTAATATATCTCTATGGTTGGTTATATGTTATATGTATCTCCAGGTGGTTGATATGTTTTATATATGGTGGATATGGGCATGGTTAGCCACCACACAGAGCATACAAATCTTCTAAACTCCCATGGGGCCCCAGAGCTCCTGTGGGCAGGGCCATTTCACAATTAGACCTCGCCCCAAAATGCTGCTAACCCCCCTTCCTTTGATATTCCCTTACATTTAAATGCTTACATTTAAACACATGTCCATTGGGTGAGTGAGCCTCTGCTTATGACATAGCGATCACATGACAGCTGTGTCATACTGTACTTGTGCAGAGGTCGGTGAGATGCTGGTGCAGAAGCTGGATCTGCTGCAGGTATACAAAGTGGATTGCAGTATGTACACTCGTATCTATTTTTGGTCCTCCACTCTGCCACCCCCTGAAAAAAGCAGCCAGGCAGCGCTGGACAAATGAAAGATTCCGAGACATTGTCTCCTCGCATGTCGTTGTGAGGGAAGGGGGGCCTGTACGAGTTGATCAGTGGTGAGTGTCAGATGGCAGCTTCCGTATGCCCTCCCGACACCCTCTCTCCCCTGCTCATCCTGCAGCAGCTCAAGCCTTGTATGGCCGGGGAAGTTTGTCACCTCCACTGTGCAGCCCAACAACACTGCCAGCTCTAATCCAACCATCAACATTAAGTAATCTGTACCCCCCTCCCAGCCTGACCCACAGCCCCACTGCTCTGTACTACCCTCCCAGCCTGACCCACGGCTCCACTGTTTTGTCCCTCCTCCCAGCCTGACCCACAACACTGCTCTGCATCCTCCTCCCAGCCTGACCCACAGCCCACTGTTCTGTACTCCCCTCCCAGCCTGACCCACAGCCCCACTGCTCTGTACTCCCCCCTCAGTCTGACCCACAGCCCCACTGCTCTGTACTTCTCTCCCAGCCTGACCCACAGACCTACTGTTTTGTCTCCCCTCCCAAGCCTGACCCACAGCCTCACTGCTCTGTACTCCCCTGCCAGCTTGACCTACAGCCCCACTGTTCTGTACCCCTTTTCGCAACCTGACCCACAGTCCTATTTATCTATAGCCTCACATCCCCAGAGGTGGATACATGTGCACAGTCTAGCCCTACATAAGAAGTTGGGTTTCTCCTAATGGAGGAGGCCCTGGGTGCCTCAGTGTGCACCTCGCAGCCTGACCCAAAGCTTCACTGTTTCCCCCCCTCCCAGCCCCACAGTTGTGTTCCCCCTCAGCCTGACCCACAGCACCACTGTTGTGTACCCCCCCTTCCAGAGTGACCCACAGCCCCACTTTTCTGTATCCCCTTCGCAACCTGACCCACAGCCCAATTGTTTTGTACCTCCTCCAAGCCTGACCCACAGCCCCATTTATCCATAGCCTCACCACCCCAGAGGTAGATACATGTGCACAGTCTAGCCCTACATAAGAAGTCGGGCAGAGATCAGTTTCTTCTAATGGAGGAGGACCTGGGTGCCTTAGTGTGTGTACTGTAGTTTCTGGTCCCCTGTCTCAAGATGACCCAGCTTGTTCTAGGTGAGAATATCCGATTGCAGGTTTGGAGGGGTAGTGTTATGCTAGGAAAACCAACACCTCCTTAAACACCCTTTACCGTCACCTCCTGGGTAAGTCCAGGCCAGGTCTCCATGAGAAGGGGAATCAGAAGCCATACACTGTGCATTTGACAATGTGTGCTGGTATAGTATTTTCAGAATCTAGAGTTAGGCATGTGCTGCATGCTCATTCACTCACCTTACCCCTCTTTATCCCACATTGCATTGTTTTCCCCCCAAAACTTTCCACTGCCACTTGGCTTTTTGTTCAGAACCAAGCTTCAATCTTCTCCAGTCTGTCCTGCTCTTCTCTGTCACTGGTTCCTCCATCCACCACTCTGCCCTGGTCTGTCCAGTGCTGCTGTGCTCTCCCCCGCTACTATGACCCAGCGGCGGTGGAGGGATGGGCAAGATAGTCAGACCGGCAGCGGTGCTGAAAAGAACTACTTATCTGGCCATACCCACCTAGTTAAGCTGAAAGAAAGATCATATGGAAAAATGTGTTGAGAAAAGAGAGAGAAAATGGTAAACTGAAAGATTCTGCAGCAGAGCCAACATGAAGGGAAAACTGTCAAAATCAGCTAAATGACTTCTAGAGCTTTTCTCTCTATTTTAGATATATAAGTTCTGGCCAGGCAATGTTGCAATGTTGTTAACTTATGCTGGACGGCTGCCAGCACTGAACAGCTGATACTTTGATACATTGTTTCACCCCTCTCCTCAGCATGGAACGAGAGTGTCGGGTCCCGACACTCACAAGACATAAACATGAGCTATTAGTCTCCAGCTGCTCAACACAGACATAATTGTTTTCTACATTTGTAATTCTTACTCCAACACTTACCTACATTCAAAGTACCATTTAAATATAAGTCACCAAGAAAAATTCGTGATACTGCTCCTTTAAGGGAGATTTGGAGTCCTTGGTCTGAATTCTGAAATCCTCGAGGGGGGGGGGGGGGGGTGGCGAATTGGGCTCAGACTTCTTTAATTCCCCATATTCTTCTTAGTACTATTTATTTGTTGTTTTTTTGCTATAACTTATGGTTTCTATTTTGATTTAAATGGATGATATCTATATATATCATTTTGATTTGTTTTACGATTAATACTATGCTAATCTATTGTATTTAGGTGATTCAGTCAGAAAAGCTTATGTTTCCATTTTTTTCAGTTGCTATTTCTGCAATTTATAAAATTATTCAAATTTGAAAAGTCTAAAAAATGTTTAATGGCATTTAGAAAGATTAGCAGGTAGCTGCAACACAGCATTAGGTATGATATATACACAATGATGTTAAATTGCCACTGTGATCTATAACATTTCTAAATGAATTTATAATTAAATCAATGCTATTAGATAAAGTAATTCTTGTAAAAATCAGGGACCTATAAAAATAGGCCTGTGCTGATTATATTTCTGCAGGAATGATGCACAACAATGTAATTCACTAGATGCATTTGCTGCCGTTTGCCTCTTTACGGGTAAATTAATGAAAATGAACTTGCTGTGATTATTGAATAAAGAGTCTAAAACTCCTTTTGCAAAGGTCATGAGTATAGAATGGCAGACTAATCAAAACTTTTACGAGTAACACTGCTTTTGCAAATTCTTTTCACTTTGATGCTCTCGCAACCAATTTAATTAAGTTCTTATTAAATAAGTCTTCAACCTTTTGCTCATCTTCTGACGTCATCTGTCTTATTTAGGTAATAAAGAAAGGTGCTTCTTTAGAAAAGGAGATGTTTATTCCTTGACATCAAATGCCCATAAAGCAAGGAGAAACCTATTTATCTGTCACTGTTCGTTTCTGTGTAATTAAATGCTGACTGGCAAGGAGACAATACCATTTTGCAAATGAAACAACTCCCTGAAGACTTTGTGTAATTTTTAGCAGATGAGACAGCCAGCGGCTAATTACAATGACATAAATGTTTTCTTATTTGGTTTCATAGACCTGAAGTTGGCAAAAAAAACTTGCTAAACGAATAATAAAACTTTGCACAATGACCTTTTTTCTAAACATGCTTTTTTTTCACACTACAAGACTCACCACACCCATTACAGGCAGTCAGGCATCCCCATTACAGGCGCAGCTTGATACATACATAGAAAAAATGTGATGCCCAATTTTTATAGGGAGCAATCTGCCAGGTAACCCAGTGGCACGTGGTAAATCACAATCAAATGCATAAGTGCATACTGGGAGAATGAACAAATCACAAGGTAAGTATGGCAGGTTGTTCCCCAATGCAGACTCAAAAAACGCAGAGCTTACAAAAAATGAAACAGTAGAGCATACAAGTAATAAAGGCATAGGCTTACAGGCAAGGCACCGAGTGGATATAAGATCAAACCCTCAACGCTTCGGCTAGGAATAGCCTTTCTCAGGAGGAGCAGTATCGTGAACATGGAGAGGTAAGTTTTTATAGTGCAATGAGCCTCCAGTGTGTGAGGAAATTGCGCCAAACGGCGAAGCTCGAACGAGCACCGGCCGCTGACGTCATTTACGGCTGTCATCACCTGTCCCAGCCACTCGCAGTCTGGATGGCAGGACCTGCCATCCGAAACCGGAAGTGGCGCACGCGAGTGGGTGTGACGCTGTGTCAGAAAAGGCTGTGTAAACAGCCAGAAACATGGCGGCACCAGGTGTGGTGACAGAAGCCAGGAAAAGGGTGGCGGAGGTATTTCCGGTTTGCAGTAACGGACTGAAGACTTCAGTTGTAGCAAGCTGCACATGCACAAAGAGGACAGGAGCATGACGCTGGAGAGCTGGAGGCTCAGGGGGGTCCACTACACTACGGAAAAGACACAAATTAGTGCAACGTTAAAACCATTGATACAGAGGTGAAAAAACCTCTGTAAGATCATATAATTGCTCAAAGTTACCCAACCTTAAGGGGGAGTTAACCCTAAGATATAGTAGTTGGAACAAGAATTAAAGTAGAACTCCAGAATGAAAATCAAGGCTATGAAAAGTTTTGCTGCAAGCAAAGAAGTTAATTAAGCGGAGGGCAAATTTAGTAATAGACAGAGAAATCCATGTCCTCATTCAGACCATGAGGATATCTGATGTTTAGTTGGTGAATCCAAAATAATTCACGTTGTAGTAGTCTTTTTTCACAGCCCCCCCCTCGTTTGGGTGGTTTCACTACTTCTATTAACAGAAACCTAAGCTGACTGATAGGGTGTCCCATTTCCAAGAAATGTTTGGCCACAGATGATCCCAGCTTCCCATTCCTGATATCCGAGCGGTGCTCACTAATTCTGTGTCTGATTTAACGTTTACATAACCTTTACCGCAAGGGCACTTGAGGAGATATACGACGTTCTTAGTCGCACAGTTAGCGAAGTCAAGAATCTTATAGCGTTTTCCTGTGCTAGGAAGCATGAAGGTAGAGGTTTCGTAGGTAAAACTGCACTGTGTGCAGTGGCCACATGGGTACATACCTGTAGGGGCTTGTAGGTCATTTAGCCAATTAGATCTGGCTTGTGGTGTAGGGGACTGGAAATCCGCCTGTACCAATGTAGATCTCAGGTTCCTGGCCCTTTTATATGCCATCATCGGTGGTTCTTTGGCGAAATCAGCAAGTTTATCATCGGTGCCAATAACTGGTCAGTGTTTTCTGATTACTCTTTGCACCTGTGCGGAGAGGGTAGAGAAGGTTAGTACTAGGGGAATGCGTTTATTGGTTTGTTTGGGCTTAAATTTCCGGAGGTTGATTCTGTCCATATTACGAATTCTTTCTTGTGCCTCTCTCAATTCTGACGGATTATACCCCCGTTCAATAAGTTTATCAACAAGTTCCCCTGACCTAGTGTCATAGAGGTCATCCGTGGCAGTGATTCTGAGAATCCGTACGAATTGTGAGAAAGGTAAAGCTTTAATAAGAGCACACGCTGGAGGCTCATTGCACTATAAAAACGTACCTCTCCATGTTCATGATGCCGCTCCTCCTGAGAAAGGCTATTCCTAGCCTAAACATTGAGGGTTTGATCTTATATCCACTGCCTTACCTGTAAGCCTTTGCCTTTATTACTTGTATGCTCTACTGTTTCATTTTTTGTCAGCTCTGCATTGGGGAACAACCTGCCATACTTACCTTGTGAACTGTTCATTCTCCCTGTATGCACTTATGCATTTGATTGTGCTTTACCACATGCCACTGGGTTACCTGGCAGATTTCCCCCTATAAAGCTGGGCTTCGCATTTTTTCTATGTATCAAGCGGTCCATTTGTTGACATTACTATTGTGTTTATTAGCACCATTTTGTACATACATTGAAATAACCTTGTTATTTCATATGCTATTTAGTATCCCTGTTACTTTGTGCACCAGCATTAAAAAACTTTCTCAAAATTTAGCAGCGCTTGTTGGGTGTTCAATTTTCCTCTTTACCTATGTATGTTATGTATAGTGTGCAGAGTGGACGTACTGTGGAATATTTTGAACCCCTCACCTTCATCAGATTAGTTTTTTTCTTTCTTTTTATATGATCTAATCTTTAAAGTGTGCTACAACTTTGGTTCTAACATAGGCAATGTGTGGCATCCCTTATTACAGGCAGTGTGTGCCATCCTCCATTACAGTCATTGTGTGGCATGCCCCATTACAAGCAGTGTGCAGCATCCCCCATTACAGGCAGTGTGGCTCCCCCGCAACTGTGTGTGTGTGTGTGTGTGTGTGTGTGTGTGTGTGTGTGTGGAGGGAGTGCAATGGAGGATTACCAGGCAGGAAGTAGTTAAACATACAATTGATCCCTGCCTGCCAGTCCTCTGATGCCCCATGCTCCCCACACCCATACACACACGCAAATTGACCTTACAGTGCTCCCACATACTGACGTCAGCGATGCAGAAGCACTGTAAGGTATGGTATTTTCTATGGCCCCCCAGCAGACTTCCCATTCCTGAGTCAGCGGGAATGTTGAAAATTAAAGGACCGGCATAAGAAGGGAGCAAGTGTAAGTTTAACTGCTTCCTGCCCACTGGTACTTCATTGCACTCCCTCCTCACTTACACATTCACTTCAAAAGACACACTGATATTTGTGTCTTATGGAGCAAAAAATACAGTAATCTGATTTTGTACCTCTTCTCTCTCTGAGGTGTTGGGCTACAACCTAGGACATTGACCGCCAAAGGCATTACCTGGTATTCCCCTGGACCAATAGTAAGGAGGAAATAAGATTGTCTGCCCAGCCGGTGAAAGACAAACTGAAAGACCAGAACTAATATATGCTGTTCAATTCCAACAGGTGGAGAATTTTGTCTCTAGGCACTGTCAGGTCTGAACCTGAACATCAAGTTTATTGCTCCAAACTTCTAATCATTCAAAACAAATCCGTGTAACAACTTTCCAGGCAAAAAAAGAATTTAAATTTGCTAAAGAAATTGTGGAGGGTCCTGGCAGGGCTCCCCAGTCCAAAAATTATCCTACCTCTCAACCTGAGAAAGGCAGAAAGGCACAGCATTCAGAAGATTGCCCACACAAGGTTTCATACATTTTTCACTACATGGTGAAAGTGCAGAGGGCCCTCCACCAAATACAACTATTAGCCCACCTTCAGTAGGCAGGAGGCAACAACAACTGTCAAATTGCCCAAAAAGGTGTCACGTACCTGGGTGTGACTTGGCAATTGCCAATTCTCAACCTGCTGGAGCTCCCCTGAGTTAGCATCAGGGATGGCATGACAGAAGACTGATGGAACAGGCAGATACTGAAACAGGAGGTACTGGAACATAGGAGTGCAACCATATGCCTGTTCAGGAGTGGGGAGTCTACTGGAGGGCCTGGTCAGGCTTGGCTTGAGGGGGGACAGGCTTGACTGCAGGCACAACCAGTCTTTGACTGCAGGCACCACCCCTTTCCCGAAGACCCAAACTGTTTCCATTACTTACCTACTTCGCCCAGTCTGACCTACGGTTTATCTGTCTTCACTCCCCGTGAGCCTACAATCTTTGAGCCATCAAGTGCTGGGGGGAACCGTGTCCGGCAAGGCGTATATAGCGTCCCGGCAAATGTAGGCTTGTCTATAGGTGAAGCTGGCTGTGGAGATTGGGATTTGCAGGCTCACAACGTAGACAGGTATTCTCGGGGTCTGACAGCCCATATGGGTGATGTCTTTCTACATGAGCTAGCAATGGCTCAGGCCTACTGCACCCTACCTGCAATAAGAGATAATGCTTGGTTGATTACGGCAATGGTGTGGAGGCCCTTGGCCTTAAGAAGGACACATTTCTCTACCCCACAGGATGCTGCTCTTCCCTTTCCGCCTCCCCGTTACTGCTGGTCTGGTGGTGACAGTGAGCCTTCTCTGAGGGGACCCTTGTTAGGTCAAGCACTTTATGATCCTCCACCTCTTCCTCAGTGGTATCAAAGAGATCAGAGGGAACAAGAGCTGCTGCATGTCCTGCTGCATCTTCTCTGCCTTTCTGCTGCTTAGCTGTAACCTCAGTCCTATTCGGCGCATACAAAAATTGACCCTTATTTCTTGATTGTGATTGTCGCCCCTTCTCCTCCGCTAGGGAAACTAAGATTGTGTATTAGCACATGGGATTTGAATCTTGTCCTTAACGTTTTCCTGTCTTTGTTGGAAGCTCCCTGCTGCATCTAGACCCAAGGAATGTAAAAGTACCTTGGACAGATCCACCTTTATTAATTTTGAAACTATTACAGGGAACATCTTTGAATCTTTCTGACAGCAGGCCGATGGGTGCCTTATAGAATGAGGAGGAACCAGAGGTAGCAGCTGACCCAGACTGCATCTGCCATTGCACTATTACTTCCTCATCTCACTGTTGTAAAGCTCCTTGCCGAAGAACTGGAAGCTGCTACTCCCCTGTTACAGCCTTTAAATGTGCTTTGGCTGCATTTGCAAATTACCTTTTTTAAACTCCTACCACCTTGACCACTTCCACACCTACCAGCTTTGCTACTTCCTTGTGCTATTTTTATAACAAACCATTTTTGGGGTAAAACAACTATTCTCAAGTTTACTGCAATATGGTGAAAAAATGAACACCCAAACACACATATGCTAACATGGAATGCCCCAGGTGTAAGTTTTGGCGTACTACAGCCTTGTTAAACAAAGTGTACACAGTTGTTGCTATGGCCTTTTAATTTGGAATGCCCCTAATTGAAAATGTAGCACACAACTGGCTTCTTGAACTATGTTTTGTTGCTATGGTCTTTTAATTTGGGATGCCCCTGACTGAAAATTCTTTGTTGAACTGTGTTTTTTGTTAATGAAAAGATGGCCCCCAAAACAGATCCTAAAACTTTAAACCACAATTGTTCATTTGATCATTTAATTTGGAATTCCCCTGACTAAAATGTAGCTTTTAATTTAAAAAAAAAATAATGGGTGGAGCATGTGTGCGCTCACTGAGGAGAGATGAGTGAACATTGAGCGCAATTTTGGATAGAGTGAAGTCTGATATACTTCCCCACAGCACTATTAACTCTTGGAGTTAAAAGTGGCAGCTCCTTGATCAGCCCTGGCACTACACAGCAGCACAGCAGCATGCCTCATCCAGGAGATGGCGGCAGTGCCATGTTCTGTAAATAAGGCAACTTGAAGCAGGGATTGCGAGTGATCAGAGACCTGAGAATTTGTCCCACAACACCCCACTCCCCCAAATACAATATATATATATATATATATATATATATATATATATATATATATATATCTATATATAGAATATATAGAATATATATATATATAGTCCTTAATGAGCATCGAAAGCCCAGTATACCCAAATGTTGGCAAAATGGCAGGGGATCTCTAGTCAAAGAAAGGATGCAATCTGTGACAAGAAATACACTTTACTCACGCCTCACTGACCAAATAGCAGTGATTTTTCCTACATAGACCAGAATTTCCCCCACACTCACATCTAGAGGGCAGAACGAAGGTGCAGAGAACACCACAGGCAGACGTTTTTTCCCCGCAAGTCTCCTCCCTAAAATGGTGACAGATTCACAATGCTGAACAGCATATAATCAGCTGAGTCATAGAATAAGGAGCAGTTCTTTTTTGGGGTAAGTCAAATACACCCTCACTAAATTTGGGAAAAGTGAAAATATTAAGGCTTAAACCCAGACCTTGATTTTTTTTCCTCTGTGCAATTCTGCATTGTTTTTAGCCCTGCAAAGGTTTTAAGAATGTACGCAGCTAAAGCCTGTGCTGAATTGCACCAAGGAAAATAATCAAGATATAAATATTTTCTCACAAAAAAGTTGTTCTAATTTATACTATTTATTGGCCCAAATTGGATTACATTTGATCTCAGATTCATAACCTACACTGATATGTAATGAAACAAGTTTTTACTTGCTTGTTAAATACTAGAACTTAGCTAATATTAGATTTGTTCTAAGCATAATTAGTCTGTCCCAGAAATGTTCTTTTTCAATTTATACCCCTGGTCATTTACTAAAAGATTTGTAAAATGGCTAACCTAACTTCCGGCTAATAAGCGTTGCTGTCCTCAAATACTTCTTACAAAACAACTGGAGCAATTACACAAGTGCAGACAATGCACTCTCTGTTAGCATTATAATTTGGTTTGTATTTTTTATATGTTTTGTCTTCATTTTGTTGGAGACTCCCCCTCACCCCCTTGCTGTCAATTCAGAAGGCAAATCTCCACTTAGTAAACCAGAAAATTGCTCACAAATCAGAGACTGTTTTGCGCAATATTTTACTGAAATGAGGGCAGTTTAAAATCTCCTTTCATATTGGAAAGCGCATAAAGTGGCCATATGCGGACAGATTACATGAATTGGCATTTAACAAAAAAAAAGCAAAAATTTGAATTTGATCCAAGAATAATAATCTAAATTTGAATATCTAACTAAACAGCACAGAGAGAATCTGTCTGCTGAAACAAATATATTATTGGATAAAACTAGGCTTGACCTTAATATCTGCATGACAGAAGAGGCTGAAAAAGCCATATGGTGAACCAAGGCTACTGTAATTTGCAAGCAGACAAGCATGGTACTCTGCTTGAAGAAACAAAAAGATTGGCAGCTCAACCCAATTTTCCAGAGATCCAAAATCTAGGGAAGGGAGCACGGAGGAGCGGTCGCAATTCCAAACGCAAGCGCAATGAAGATAATCCAGCTTACTTTGTTATATTAAAAGTGATGGCCCAGACAAAACCACAATGTGTTTTGGGGGCTAGGAGCAACCCTTTAGTCATGGACTCCTGTCTAACTCCCGCTCAGTCCCGCTTATGTTTCATTCAAAATGGACGAACAACCCATACAAGTTTAACATTATTGCTATAGAAATGACTATTACAGCTTAATACTAAGAACATCAATGTGCAATGTATTGCTAGTGCGCATAATATCGTTATGACTGGACCGATACATCATCTGCTATAAATATGATCAAACTGAGAATATAGGCCTTAGGAGAGGAAAGAAATGTCTGCGCAAGTGCAGCACTGCTAGCAAAGTGTACAGCCATTGTGGGGTGCATATTATTGAGTAAATAGATGGTATATCCCACATTCGATGGCATTTTTTAAAATTTCCATTATCGTGTAACAAAATTATGTCTACAATGTGCTAAGCTTATCTGTTATTTTTTTGATATTCTATATTCTTATAGCGACAATGTGTTTATCTTAGCTATGTACACCAAAGTGGTGGTACATATCATAGACTTCCACACTCAAGCTTGCCAATCATCTGATTTTCTAAGGCACCGGTTAACCCATTCTTCAGAAATTCAATTTTTTCAATTTGGAAGGATCTCAGTCTTGTGTTCTAGTAGCAAAAGGGTTAAGGGCCAGGTTCTCAGCTGGATAGGTCATTAGGCTGCTTAGACTTAGCCAAAGCTGCTAAAGAGTTCACCTGTTACAATGGAAGAATTGTGGGACTTATAGTCCATTATTTTTACTTAAGGCCATGAAAACCACTCCCACTGTAGCAAAACACAGTCCCAGGAATATGAAAATCATGGAAACAGCATGCTGATAAGTAAATCACAGGTATGGGGGCCCAATTCTAACACACATGTTTATTTTACATTCCAAAAGAGGAAAACAATATGTCAGGACACCAAAAACCTGACCTGACAAAAAGGGAGATTTCCTTTAACTCATACAGAAAGGAGGGGGGGGGGGCAAGAAAAAATAATCATATGCAATTGAGATCCTTAGAACATATAAAATAAATAGTAAAACAAGCATGGTGGCTTATTCTAATTGTAGCATACTCGTCTGCATAATTATATATATGAAATTCATGCTTACCTAAGTCCTTGTTCCAACATATAGTGCAAACTATGAAAACTGACCGAAGCGCGATACTTTTTCTGCTGATTAATAATATACCCAGCAAGGAATGGATTTTCAGCAGGAGAGACGATCAAAATCATGCCACAAAGGCAGGTCAAGAAAAGACATTGCAGAGAGCAGACAGAAAACATAGAAACAAACAAAAGCAAATGTCAACTGAGATAGAGATGCAAATTGCATTGAAATTAAGCTCCATTATTAATTTATCAGTCTATAGGCTCGATTCAGAGACACGGTGTCAGGGTGGGTGTTAGTTTTTTTTTGCTTTTTTTCGTCCATTTTCTACTCGCACGAACGTTCGAACTAATACGTATATGCTCTTTCGATGATCCAAAGGAAATCGGAAGTTTTGCGGAAGTTCGGAACATTTTCCAATCCAAATCGGAAATTTTTTGTTCGTTCAGATAACTTCCGTTATTGGGATGGGTTCCCGTCTGATTCAGAGAGCTGATTTCCGACGGATCACCACCCTATAAATCCGTGTCATTTCCGATCCACTTACGGGACCTTTGAGGGCTCGGATTGCTATTGTTGAACATGTTTTGCGGCTATGTGGAGCAGTCTGCGCGCCTTTAGCACCAAGGCATTGCATGTATCTGCATGGCCGAGGCCTTAAATTGTATAGCAATGCATACCTAAATCAAAACATTTCATGTATGCCTTATAGAAGCATTTTAATGCTGACCTTAATTAGTCCTTAGCATGTAAACCTTTATTTTCCCACACATCCATATAATTGCTATTTTTTTTTAGACTTATGTCCTTTGTGAATTATATTTGGATTGATGAACTTGAATCTTAATTTGTTGTAGGAGTCATTGTTTTAGTTGGTTACCTTTGCTTTGTGTAATTATTTTATATTTGGTTGCAGGAAGATGTGCCACTCGCCCTTGCTCCTGATGCCCGTTCTTTGCCTGCAGAATGTGGGCCAGGGGTTCTCTAATCGGGCACTATGCAAAACCCGGGCCGTGGTGGCGAGGGCCCTCTGGCTTTTGAAGTCCAGATTTAGGTGTTTGGATCATACGGGGGGGAGGGGGCACTGCAGTATGACCCCAACAAGGTTATACCAATATTGCGTTTTTTAACAGGGCACAACTAAGTGTCAGGGTCCTTCAGTTGGTGGGTGAGATGCAGGAGCTGCGCAACTCGTTGGGGACCACAGATGAAGAATAATGTTATGTGGCCTGCCATTGCTATGAATTTTGTTTTTTATAGTTGTAAAAATGTGAAATTTTCAAAATTTTTTACAATTTTATATTTTATGATGGTATAAAAAAATATTTACATTGTCATTTCATTTACAAAATACATTAACACAAAACTAATGGGCCCAGAAATATTTAAAGATGAATATTCACATGACCGAGAAGTGATTTGGGTGAGCTTTAAGGGTCCAAATGGAGGATAGTGCTAAGTGATTTAGCTAAACATTGTAGTAGAAGTGAGGGTGGCAAATATGTAGGCGAGCACTTTAATGAGTTAAGTTTGTAGTGCGCAGGCACAAGATCGTAAGGTTTTCCGTCCGGACGAATATTTATTGAAAAAGGGAAACAGAATCTAACGGGAAACGTAAAGGATTCGTGGGAGGATCCGATGGGAAAAGGGCAAAAACGAAAGCCTACGTTGTAACGTGAAAATAAAAAGGAAAAGTCACGATGGAAATGACATCCTCGTATTCGTAATCTGCCGTACGAACGGACGGAAACTTTACAGAAGGATTGCAATGCATGCATAGAATCGCTCGCACACTCATATGAGAACGGAAACATTTCCAAAAAAAAAAAACAGATTTGTCTCTCTGAATCGAGCCTTATGTCTTAATTGACAGCCAAGTCACACTTCAAAAGGGGTTGTCTTTAACACCCACTAATCATATGGATGCCTTTCGACTATTATGGACATCGTAATTTCACACTTTGAAAGCATTATTTTTTGCAGAATCTGACATGCCAGAAACAATGACAATTGAAACATTTTCATCTAAAACATTTGAGGATACCTGAAATTTTATTTCCCTCACCAAACTATCTGGGTCACTAGAATTATTGATCCCCCTCCAGCCCGAGTTTTACAAATTCAAAATTCTACCTGGTAAACTCAAGGTCAACATCAATGGATACAATTCATAAGGCGATTATAACCCAAATACATGCATTGGTGTGAGAGTAGGTATTTGGATAGTGAGGAAAACCCACACAGGAGTCCAAATGCCTGGTTAGGTTGCTACTAGGGATGAGCGAATCGATCCGGACGAACCCGGATTCGATCCGAATTTCAGGAAAAATTCGATTCGGATCGAATCCGAATTTCCCCGCGATTCGATCGCTCGAAGTTTTCCTTTAACATCCATTCATTTACATTTACAGGCATTCTAAGATGGCGGACGGGACATGTCTGGACATCTATCCCGCGCCAGTGCAAGCTGGGGCAGTCACATGCAGCCTATCAGCAGCCAGCAAGCCCGGTGACGTCACAGCGCTATTTAAGTCGGCCATCTTGCTTTTCCTTCCTCATTTCTCTATTGCATTCGTGAGAGACAGAACGTTGTAGTGAGAGAGAGAGGCAGTTAGACAGGCAGGGACAGACAGGGACAGGCTGGAGACAGGCAGGAGACAGACAGGAGACAGACAGAAAGTCAGCCTGAGTGTTACTAGCTGGCTGACAGGCTTTGTTAGCGTTTTCAGGCTGCTTATACTAACTAACTGTGCATATATACTGAACTGATCTTAAGTCTGCTGTGAGGCATCCCATTCTGTGACTACACCAGCCTCTGTTTAAGACCATATAACCATTTGCACTTATTCTAATTGAAATTAGGCCTGATAAAGACACTTTTGCTGTGCATAGCACTACTTGTCCCAGGTTCACTGCTGGGTTTTTAGGGCATCCCATTCTGTGACTACAGCAGCCTCTCTTTAAGACCATATAACCATTTGCACTTATTATATTTGAAATTAGGCCTGATAAAGACACTTTTGCTGTGCATAGCACTACTTGTCCCAGGTTCACTGCTGGGTTTTTAGGGCATCCCATTCTGTGACTACAGCAGCCTCTGTTTAAGACCATATAACCATTTGCACTTATTCTAATTGAAATTAGGACTGATAAAGACACTTTTGCTGTGCATAGCACTACTTGTCCCAGGTTCACTGCTGGGTTTTTAGGGCATCCCATTCTGTGACTACAGCAGCCTCTGTTTAAGACCATATAACCATTTGCACTTATTCTAATTGAAATTAGGCCTGATAAAGACACTTTTGCTGTTCATAGCACTACTTGTCCCAGGTTCACTGCTGGGTTTTTAGGGCATCCCATTCTGTGACTACAGCAGCCTCTGTTTAAGACCATATAACCATTTGCACTTATTATAATTGAAATTAGGCCTGATAAAGACACTTTTGCTGTGCATAGCACTACTTGTCCCTGCCAGGTGTACTGCTGGTTTTTGGGGCATCCCATTCTGTGACTACAGCAGCCTCTGTTTAACACCATATAACCATTTGCACTTATTCTAATTGAAATTAGGCCTGATAAAGACACTTTTGCTGTGCATAGACTTACTGCTGCCTGCCAGGTGCACTTCTGTTGGGGCATCCCATTCTGTAACATACCATACCCCTCTTTATTTACACTAAGCAGCTCTCTTATTTACACTAAGCAGGCCTGTTGGAGGCTGAGTGTTACTGCTCACTTTTGGTGTGCATTATATTCTGTTTCATATAGACCCACCGCTGCCCGGGGGTTCTTAAAATATCACCTACTACCACGCCAGTTAGACTATGTCGGGCAGACAAGTGCCTGGAAGTGAAAAGAGGAGTGGCAGAGGCCAAGATTCGGCAAGCAGAGCTCGCATCAGACTGGGGGCCAGTAGCAGCAGGAGTCACGCTGAGAGACCTAATCTGCCAGTATCTGCTAGCGGTCGGGTCTCCACCAGTAACGCATCTGCCGTGGTAGATTGGTTGACGCGCTCATCAACAACATCATCACAACTTACGTCTGAGACCCCCAGTCTAGGGTCGGTAGGTTCCTCTGACACAACCCTGAGTTGGCATGCCCCGAGAGCAGTCCCTGTCCTCCCATTGCCTCTGGCCTACGCCGTTCCCTCCCCCAGCGACGTATCCTATGCTTTGGGTTCAGCTCCACTCTTTAGTGAGGAGGACCATCAGATAGAGGACAGTCAGCAGCTACTGCCCAGCCAAGAAATGGAGGTGGCTTCTCTAGCTAGGCAGACAAATAGTGATGTGGACAGTGTCGTGGGTGCTGCGAGCGTTCCAGCTCCTGCGCCAGACACTGTTGACGAATCCACGAACATCAGTGACGTACAGCCACAACTCGGTGATAATGATGATGACGATGAAGCCGATCGCACTTGGGAGCCGGGTGATGAAGGGGCTTCATCGTCATCATCAGGAGAAGAGGGGCGCAGGTTGCCCCGGAGTCAGCAGCTGAGGCAGCAAGGTGGTAGCAGTCAGCATGGGGGCACAATTCCAAAGGCTGGAGCCGGCCGGGGCCGGGGCCGGGGTAGAGCACCTGCTGTGCGGCAGTCTACCTTATCGGGAGGTAGTGGAGCAGGGGTTCCTGGAGTTGGCAACAGCAGCATTGAATCAGTGAGGCCAGGGGGTGGGAAAAGTAGCTACTCGGCAGTGTGGCAGTTTTTCCTGAAGCATCCGCAGGAGGGTAACATGGCCACATGCAAGATATGTAGGCAGAAGGTGAAGCGTGGCCAGGGTCCAAATGTTGGCACCACGGCCCTGCGTCAACATATGATGCGTCACCATAAAGCGACCTGGGAGAACCGAGGCTCCCAAGGGGTGGTCCAGTCTGCTTCCTCACCAAGTGAGCTCCCAATTTCTGCCAGCCAAGGCTCCAGCACCTCAGCCGAAGGCAGCTGTGCGTCATACCCATCCTCTGTCGCTCCTGCTCCTCCTCCTCCTCCTCCAAGTCATGCATCCCGCCAGCAATCCATCAGCGAAGCCATGTCCAAAAGACAGCAGTATGCGCCCACTCATCCTACGGCGCAGAAGCTGAATGTGCTCCTGTCCAAGTTGCTGGTGCTGCAGTCGCTCCCTTTTCAGGTGGTGGAATCTGCACCTTTCAGAGAACTGATGGCTTGTGCCGAGCCGAGGTGGAGAGTCCCAAGCCGTCATTTCTTTGCCAAGAAGGCAGTACCAGCGCTGCACACTTTTGTTGAACAGAAGGTGGGCCAGTCCTTGAGCCTGTCAGTGTGTAGCAAAGTGCATGGCAGCGCCGACATCTGGAGCTGTAACTACGGTCAGGGACAGTACATGTCGTTTACGGCCCACTGGGTGAATGTGGTCCCTTTGCAGCAGCAGCAGCAACTTGGACAGGTTACGCCGCTTCGACCTCCGCGCTCCCTGCCCGTTGGGCCTGTGACACCATGCGACTCGGCCTCCTCATCCTCCGCCTTCTCCTCACCCTCCACTGTAGGCTCAAGTCTCAGTGCCCCTCCAGTCTACCATGTGTGCAGGGCACGGAGGTGTCACGCAGTGCTTCACATGGTTTGTCTTGGCGAACGGAGTCACACAGGGGAGGAACTGCTTAAATTTATTCATCAGGAAATCCAAACATGGCTTACTCCGAGAAAACTTAAAATGGGAATCATGGTTACCGACAATGGGAAGAACATTTTGTCTGCGCTGCGCCAAGGAAGCCTGACCCATGCCCCCTGCATGGCTCACGTCTTCAATCTGGTTGTCAAGCGGTTTCTGAAGTGTTCCCCCCATCTGCAAGACATCCTAACAACTTCAAGGAAACTTTGCATGCACTTCAGCCACTCCTACACCGCCAAACACACCCTTCTTGAGCTACAGCGTCAGAATGGTATCCCCCAACATAGTCTGATTTGCGATGTTTCCACCCGTTGGAATTCCACCCTTCACATGTTGGACCGATTATATGAACAGAGAAAAGCCATCACGGATTTCCTGATGATCCAAGCAGATAGGGGGACTCCCCTGTGTAACTTCAATGTCAACCAGTGGCAGCTCATACGTGACACCTGCCGTTTGCTCAGGCCCTCTGAGGAAGCCACTTTATTTGTCAGTCGGCAGGATTACGGGATGAACGACGTGATTCCACTGCTTCATGTACTACAGCACATGTTGGAAACCATGGCTGGTCAGGGCACTGGAGACATGGCGTTTACATCTTACGGCCACATGAACCCCGTTGGAGCTGAACTGGAGGAGGAGGAGGAAGAGGAGGAAGAGGAGGAGTTGCCCAGCGAAACACAGTTTAGGCTTGGCGAAATGGCTGGTTTATCTAGTCAGCGGACAGGAGAGGAGGAGCAGGAGCAGCCAGAGGAGCTAGAGGTTTTTGAGGAAGGCGAGACAGAGGACCCGGGCACACCGTGGCAGTATGCAGTGGAGATGGAGACAGGTAGTCCATCCGAGTCACTTGCGCAAATGGCACGAAGCATGCTCACGTGCTTGCGTAGTGACCCCAGAATTGTTTCCATCTGTCGGCGGGATGACTTCTGGCTGTCCACCTTATTGGACCCTCGCTTCCGGCACAAAATGGGGGCATTTTTTAAACCCACCGAGAGGGAGGACAAACTGAACTACTACAAAGACATTCTACGTAGGCAGTTGGCCGATGCCTATCTACGCCATGGTCCATACTCTCGCAGGTCTGACTCGAGGGGACCTCTGCGCTCACCTTCCACTGCCATGGCCGCTGGGGGGGTTGGCAGGAGCAGCAGCAGCAGCTCCATCAGCAGCAGCAGCCTCAGTCTTCAGTCGCTAATGAGTAGCTTTCTACACCCGCATAGTGAGGCTACTCATGAGCAGCAGGAAGACCTGGAGCAGGACCTCAACCAGCAGGTCATGTCATACTTTGACATGACCATGCCAACACACCTTGAGGATCCGCTGGACTTCTGGGCAGCCAAACTTGATTTGTGGCCGCAACTAGCAGAGTTTGCCCTGGAAAAGCTGTCCTGCCCGGCAAGTAGCGTGCCATCTGAGCGGGTGTTTAGTGCGGCGGGGGCCATAGTTACGGCGAGGAGAACTCGTCTGTCAACTAAAAATGTGGAGAGACTCACCTTTGTCAAAATGAATCAGGGATGGATCAGCCAGGATTTCCACCCACCAATGCCTGATGCATGCGACTAGATTCAGCATGGTGCCACGTTTTACACTTTCCAAATGGTGCAAAACATATTTATGTCTTTAGGCCAATTTTTGGGCTCCTGCTGCTGCTGCTGCCAACTCCAGGGTGTGAATCATCCAATTCTTGGGCTCCTGAAGCCAACCCCAGTGTCTCTTTAAAGTAATATTTGGGCTCCTGCTGCTGCTGCTGCCAACTCCAGGGTGTGATTCATCCAATTTTTGGGCTCCTGAAGCCAACTCCAGTGTATATTTGGGCTCCTGCTGCTGCTGCTGCCAACTCCAGGGTGTGAATCATCCAATTTTTGGGCTCCTGAAGCCAACCCCAGTGTCTCTTTAAAGTAATATTTGGGCTCCTGCTGCTGCCAACTCCAGGGTGTGATTCATCCAATTTTTGGGCTCCTGAAGCCAACCCCAGTGTCTCTTTAAAGTAATGTTTGGGCTCCTGCTGCTGCTGCTGCCAACTTCTGCCAACTCCAGGGTGTGATTCATCCAATTTTTGGGCTCCTGAAGCCAACCCCAGTGTCTCTTTAAAGTAATGTTTGGGCTCCTGCTGCTGCTGCCAACTCCAGGGTGTGATTCATCCAATTTTTGGGCTCCTGAAGCCAACTCCAGTGTATATTTGGGCTCCTGCTGCTGCCAAATCCAGGGTGTGAATCATCCAATTTTTGGGCTCCTGAAGCCAACCCCAGTGTCTCTTTAAAGTAATGTTTGGGCTCCTGCTGCTGCCAACTCCAGGGTGTGAATCGTCCAATTTTTGGGCTCCTGAAGCCAACCCCAGTGTCTCTTTAAAGTAATGTTTGGGCTCCTGCTGCTGCTGCTGCCAACTTCTGCCAACTCCAGGGTGTGATTCATCCAATTTTTGGGCTCCTGAAGCCAACCCCAGGGTCTCTTTAAAGTAATGTTTGGGCTCCTGCTGCTGCTGCTGCCAACTCCAGGGTGTGATTCATCCAATTTTTGGGCTCCTGAAGCCAACTCCAGTGTATATTTGGGCTCCTGCTGCTGCTGCTGCCAACTCCAGGGTGTGAATCATCCAATTTTTGGGCTCCTGAAGCCAACCCCAGTGTCTCTTTAAAGTAATGTTTGGGCTCCTGCTGCTGCAAACTCCAGGGTGTGAATCATCCAATTTTTGGGCTCCTGAAGCCAACCCCAGTGTCTCTTTAAAGTAATGTTTGGGCTCCGGCTGCTGCTGCTGCTGCCAACTTCTGCCAACTCCAGGGTGTGATTCATCCAATTTTTGGGCTCCTGAAGCCAACCCAAGTGTCTCTTTAAAGTAATGTTTGGGCTCCTGCTGCTGCCAACTCCAGGGTGTGAATCATCCAATTTTTGGGCTCCTGAAGCCAACCCCAGTGTCTCTTTAAAGTGATGTTTGGGCTCCTGCTGCTGCTGCCAACTTCTGCCAACTCCAGGGTGTGATTCATCCAATTTTTGGGCTCCTGAAGCCAACCCCAGTGTCTCTTTAAAGTAATGTTTGGGCTCCTGCTGCTGCTGCTGCCAACTTCTGCCAACTCCAGGGTGTGATTCATCCAATTTTTGGGCTCCTGAAGCCAACTCCAGTGTATATTTGGGCTCCTGCTGCTGCTGCTGCCAACTCCAGGGTGTGAATCATCCAATTTTTGGGCTCCTGAAGTCAACCCCAGTGTCTCTTTAAAGTAATATTTGGGCTCCTGCTGCTGCCAACTCCAGGGTGTGATTCATCCAATTTTGGGCTCCTGAAGCCAACCCCAGTGTCTCTTTAAAGTAATATTTGGGCTCCTGCTGCTGCCAACTCCAGGGTGTGATTCATCCAATTTTTGGGCTCCTGAAGCCAACCCCAGTGTCTCTTTAAAGTAATGTTTGGGCTCCTGCTGCTGCTGCTGCCAACTTCTGCCAACTCCAGGGTGTGATTCATCCAATTTTTGGGCTCCTGAAGCCAACTCCAGTGTATATTTGGGTTCCTGCTGCTACTGCTGCCAACTCCAGGGTGTGATTCATCCAATTTTTGGGCTCCTGAAGCCAACCCCAGTGTCTCTTTAAAGTAATGTTTGGGCTCCTGCTGCTGCCAACTTCTGCCAACTCCAGGGTGTGATTCATCCAATTTTTGGGCTCCTGAAGCCAACCCCAGTGTCTCTTTAAAGTAATGTTTGGGCTCCTGCTGCTGCTGCCAACTTCTGCCAACTCCAGGGTGTGATTCATCCAATTTTTGGGCTCCTGAAGCCAACTCCAGTGTATATTTGGGCTCCTGCTGCTGCCAACTCCAGGGTGTGATTCATCCAATTTTTGGGCTCCTGAAGCCAACTCCAGTGTATATTTGGGCTCCTGCTGCTGCCAACTCCAGGGTGTGATTCATCCAATTTTTGGGCTCCTGAAGCCAACCCCAGTGTCTCTTTAAAGTAATATTTGGGCTCCTGCTGCTGCTGCTGCTGCCAACTCCAGGGTGTGATTCATCCAATTTTTGGGCTCCTGAAGCCAACTCCAGTGTATATTTGGGCTCCTGCTGCTGCTGCTGCCAACTCCAGGGTGTGATTCATCCAATTTTTGGCCTCCTGAAGCCAACCCCAGTGTCTCTTTAAAGTAATATTTGGGCTCCTGCTGCTGCCAACTCCAGGGTGTGAATCATCCAATTTTTGGGCTCCTGAAGCCAACCCCAGTGTCTCTTTAAAGTAATATTTGGGCTCCTGCTGCTGCCAACTCCAGGGTGTGATTCATCCAATTTTTGGGCTCCTGAAGCCAACCCCAGTGTCTCTTTAAAGTAATGTTTGGGCTCCTGCTGCTGCTGCTGCCAACTTCTGCCAACTCCAGGGTGTGATTCATCCAATTTTTGGGCTCCTGAAGCCAACCCCAGTGTCTCTTTAAAGTAATATTTGGGTTCCTGCTGCTGCCAACTCCAGGGTGTGATTCATCCAATTTTTGGGCTCCTGAAGCCAACCCCAGTGTCTCTTTAAAGTAATGTTTGGGCTCTTGCTGCTGCTGCTGCCAACTTCTGCCAACTCCAGGGTGTGATTCATCCAATTTTTGGGCTCCTGAAGCCAACTCCAGTGTATATTTGGGCTCCTGCTGCTGCCAACTCCAGGGTGTGATTCATCCAATTTTTGGGCTCCTGAAGCCAACCCCAGTGTCTCTTTAAAGTAATATTTGGGCTCCTGCTGCTGCTGCTGCCAACTCCAGGGTGTGATTCATCCAATTTTTGGGCTCCTGAAGCCAACCCGTGTCTCTTTAACGTAATATTTGGGCTCCTGCTGCTGCTGCTGCCAACTCCAGGGTGTGATTCATCCAATTTTTGGGCTCCTGAAGCCAACCCCAGGGTCTCTTTAAAGTAATATTTGGGCTCCTGCTGCTGTCAACTCCTGCCAACTCCAGGGTGTGATTCATCCAATTTTTGGGCTCCTGAAGCCAACTCCAGTGTCTCTATAAAGTAATATTTGGGCTCCTGCTGCTGCTGCTGCTGCCAACTCCAGGGTGTGATTCATCCAATTTTTGGGCTCCTGAAGCCAACCCCAGTGTCTCTTTAAAGTAATATTTGGGCTCCTGCTGCTGCTTGCAACTCCAGGGTGTGATTCTTCAAATTTTTGGGCTCCTGAAGCCAACCCCAGTGTCTCTTTCAGCCAATGTTTGGGCTCCTGCTGCTGCTTGCAACTGCTTGCAACTCCAGGGTGTGATTCATCCAATTTTTGGGCTCCTGCTGCTGCCAACTCCAGTGTCTCTTTAAAGCAATGTTTGGGCTCCTATCCCTCATAGTGATGCCACTTCAACTCTCTGCAATTGTGCCGCTCTGCGATTCTATTAGTGATGCCTCTGATCTGCATGTGATATTTATTAAAAGTATTATTTAACTAACCCAGCACGCATCCTGTGCGTGTTACAGCAAGGCAGAATGGTTTACAACCCTATTGAGGCTCTAGGAGGCTCAGAAATAGCCGTTTTTAATAGCGATTCGTCGCGAATTTATTCGGGTCGAAACGATTTTTGTTGGAAAATTCGGCGAATCAGTCGAATCGAATTTTTCAAAAGTTCGCTCATCTCTAGTTGCTACATTGATGACCTCCTGTTTGTTTGATCTGGGGAGGTATTGGATCTTCAAGCTTTTTTAAACTATTTAAATGACACTCTATACAAGTTACAGTTTACAGGAGAATGGAGCAGGAATTCTATTAACTTTTTGGGTCTGACACTGTTCTTTGACAAAATACTTTATGTTATGTCTGCCACTTATCGTAAGCCATCATTTGGCAATAGTAACTGACTCTGAGTTCATAGCAGAATGTCAGAACATCAAGAGGCATCTAAGTGACTATGGTCAGGAATTATTAATAAGGAAGTAAAGGAAGGCCACAGAAAAGATCTATGCTGACAAAGAAATGTCCTAATCCAACTGCAAAAAAAAAAAATCCCTCAAGATTATGGTTTACCTAAGAAATTGGTATTAAGCAGTTTGGCCATTTTGCAAACAGATCCCATTTCTGACTCCATCCTGGACCAGAGAATCAGGGTGGTGTCTAGAAGGGCCCCCATGCTTTCCAACAAACTGTCTCCATCTATGATAAAGAGTAAATTGAATATGTCAGCTACGTGGTTACAGTCTCAGGGAATGAATAAATGTGGTATGCAAGATGAAAAATTGTTCAGTAGCAGGAGTATTACAATAAAAAAGGAAATTTGTGTACTTACCAGTAAATTTCCTTTTTGGTCCTCTTCCATTTCGAGGCACCACCAGTAGCAACGCATGGGTTAATCTCAGCTGGAGGTGAGGACTGCAAGATAGAAAAAAACGAGCTCCTCCAACGTTGTGGCAGGATCTCCTGAGTTAATTAAAAAGCAGTTCAGCCACAGCCCGGGAGGGGAGAACACAAACGTGCGCATAATGCATGCAAGTAGAAAACAGTGTAACAAAACTAAAGCCGTGTAGATATCTCCCACAAACAGGTTACTTTCCTGGACTTGGATATTAAACTAACAGGAGATGGTTCCCTGGAAACGGGACTATATCGGAAGGAGACTGCGGTAAATTAATTCCTCCATTTCAACAGCTTTCATACGGCTGGTTTGAAATGTGGGATACCAGTGGGACAATTTCTCCGTGTCCGCAGCAATTGCTCCCGGGATGAGGGGTTTCAGTCCCAAGCCAGAGACCTGACGGAGCGGTTTCAGAAAAGGGGATACCCGAAACAAGTGATTGCAAGGGCCTTTAAACGGGCTAGGGACACCCCCAGGGAGAGGCTTCTGATCCCCAAGAAAAGGGATCGGAACTTGACACAGGTAAGACTAAGGGCCTTATTCATCAAGCGATAGCGCCAGGTAGTGTCTCACTAGCGCCAGGTAGCGCCAGCTATCGGCGGCTACCGACTCCAGAACGCCCGGCGGCAGACACAATCACGCATTTATCACGCTAAATGAGGCTAGCGCCGACGAGAGCGTCAGCTAGCGCGGGATTCATCATGTAGCCGACTGCAACGAACAGCGCCGCTGCTAATCCCATCACAGCGCCAGGTATGACCTCTCGCTACCTGGCGCTCTCCCATACATTTCAATGGCAGACACTGCAATGATTTTTTTAAGTAGTTTTTGTGTTCTTGTCTTTTGGCAAAAATTCAACACATGTTGTTTCGGATATGTTTGATTAATCTGGCTTCTTTTTATTGTTTTTTTGATGAAAGATGTAATTTTTACACTGGAATGTTGTGAGTGAAATCTAAAATGCATCTCCTCCCTCAAAACACATTAGGCTCAAAATAGCTTGCTTTCACAACACACATGGCTTGTAAAGCTACTTTTTAGTCACTCATGTTTGGCGCTCACGTTCGCTCATTGAAATTGTCAGCGCCCAAGCTATTCGGCAGCCCTGTCCTTGATGAATCTGCGGTGGTCAGAGTTTGTGCAGTCGCTGTTTTGATTCGCTATGTGGCGGCGCTAGCGTCGCTGTGCTGCGCTGTGCTGTTCATACATGTGCCTTTCTGCCATTTTGCCTGAATTCACTTGCAGCGACCCCAGTCGTTCTTAATGAATACACTGTAGTTGTGAGCGTGCATGTCCACATTCTTCTGGATTTGTTCAGGCGTACAAGCTCATAACAACCCGTTATGCATTCTCCTGTGTGCAACATTATCATGTAGTTGGATAGTTTGCTTGTGTTATTATTTTATGAAGGACTAAGATTGTTATTTGTAAGCAACCAGCTTTGTTTTTTCTCTGACCTATGCATTACAGGATATTGATCACCCAGCTAAATCAAGCTAATAATTAATGGCGTCTTGGCCAATAGCTTGTTGTAATGTGTAAAAATCCTCTTTCCGCCACTTTGCTTGCACATAGTGGATATTAGCTAGTTCTGGTGCGCGGGTTTTTTTTTTTTTGGTCTGGCGCTTTCGTCATATCCACTTCCGGTTTCCTCCTTTGCGTTTCAAAGCAACATAAAGCTAAAAATTAATTGCGCTTTGGCCAATAGCTTGTTGTAATGCGTAAATCGACTATTTCCGCCACTTAGCTTGCACATAGCGGATATTAGCTTGTTCCTGGTGCACGGAGCGTTTTTTTTTTTTTCCTGTTGCTTTGGTCATATCCGGTTCCGGTTTCCTCCTTTGCATTTCCACCATGCTGCCCAGGAGACGGATTATGCGCCTCCCCAGCTCCTCCTCTGAATCTGGCCCCACCACCCCTCCCCCACCTCCCCCACCTACCTCACCTCCCCCACCTAACCCACCTCCACCCCCCCCCCCCTGGGCATGGGAAAAAAAAAGGAAGAGGGTGGATAGCCGCGGCCAGGTGGTCAAAGTGAGTATGTTTATCTTGGATTATATGTTTAATCTGTTCTCAGTATAAATGTTTAGGCCATTGGTCTGATGTCATGTATTGATAATTGTTTTTTTTTTCATTTCTCATAGGATTTCTGCATCCACCAATATGATTATGCCCATGGGGGCAAGAAGAGAATAGCCCTGGAGGTGAACGCCACAGTGTCCCGGCGCTTCAACACCAACCTAAGTGTCTGATCGATCATGCAAAAATGGTCGGACTTCAAGCGCCGGGACCCTGAAGGCGTGTACCGCCTATATGATGCCTACGCTTCAGGTAAGTTGAAGCTTATGCTATGTTTATACTTTTAAAAAAATAATATTCTAAGCTGTGTCCATTTTGGGTATTAATATTAATTCTTTTCATTCACCCCCTCAACACAGATAAGCGTCCTCCCCTGGGGAAACATGGGAAGGGATTCCTCCCCCGAACCAGACAGGCGGACTCGGGGGAGTCATCGGGGGAGGGTCCCTCTCGCGGGTCCTATTTAGAGGACCCAGGGGAGGAAGGGGATGACGCCCCAGAGGAGTGTGCTGCTGGGGGGCTGGCAGGATCAAGCCTCAGCTCCTCACACTCTGACTCTGAGGAGTCTCAACAGCCAAGGGGCCACTCTCAAGTGGGGAGTCCAAGTGGGGTGGAGAGGGAGGAGGGTGGCAGTTTGGCTGGGGGATCTTCGGAGCAGAGTGTGAGGAGCCGAGGCTCCCCGCCTCCTCCTCAGAGCCCTCCCTGGGCTTCAAGTGGCAGCTCATCCCCTGGTGAGTGCACATTTAGTCATTGTTAGTCTGTGACAGGTTTCATCTGGCCATTTGTACTTAGCCCTTGCCATTCCTCTCTAATTTGCAGGGCATCATATAGGCGGCACCTCCAGGAGCTTTTGGCAACGCCTTCTCCACTGGCATAGTCATGGTAAGTGTTTGTTGTTATCCCTCACATTCCCTATGTTATGACATTCCTTAAAGTGGACCAACACCCATTGTTGATTGTGCTTGGAATCTCTAAGCTTCCCTGCCCAATCACCTCCCTCACCCAGGGCCCCCCCCCAAAAGCCCACAAACTTCTTACCTCATTGGGGGTTGCAGAAGCCACCGCCGCAGCCTCCTGCGTGCCCCTCTAGATGTGTGTGCGCCTGCGCTCTCCGTTTCATAATGGCCTGCGCGTGCGCACGCACTGGAGGAGTGATGCGCGGAAGGCAGCGGCGGCAGACGGTGTCTCACTCAAATTGTTGGGCCCTGCCAAAGTGGACCAAAACACAGGATAGTATCAATCCTGGGTCTTTGCCCACTTTTAACATACACATGTTTCCTGGTCCATAGGCCAAGCTGGTTTGATAATGTACATTAACATCACCAGCCCCACTACAGTGCAATCCAACTGGCAACCACCCCTATGTTTCAGCCCACACCATGATGGGGGCTCGCAAATGTGTTATTTTTGTAAGTTGTTCCGGCTAACACATGTTGCACACTATTAACATTCTACAATCAACTGCAAATTAGTCCTTACCATTGCACTGTCAAGGTTAGAGGCACATTATCTTTATGTGTCCATGTTGCAACCAAAAATAATTTACATGAACTCATGGACCAGGAAATATGCTAATGTCGGACAACATGTGTGTAACCATGCAAGCATTTGATTTTGCAGACTCCATAACCAGATGGCTGACAAATAGTCATGTGTCATTGGCCCACTAATTTTGCTTTTCGATTTTGCTTTCTCCTGACAGATGTGGCCATGCAGACGGAGCCGGTGTACATCAACACCACACCTCCCGGGACGGCCAGCAGCATGAGCCCCAGCCACAGCTGCGATGGTGAGTACATCCCACTTCATATGCCTAAAGACTTGTGACCCCTATGTCTTATAGTAAATTCTGGAGACATTTACAATGTACCTATGTGTTTTCAAAACACACATCTAGGTTACATGTGTTTGGCCAACAATCCTGCATGCATGTCTGCATGCTTGATTGTTGGCTCACATTCTTGATTTTGCCACATCGAGGCAAATTGTGGTTTCTACCCAACCAAATTGGCCTGCTAAGGTGGTGACCTCTAATATGCTTGGCCCAACCAGTTTACTTGTTAGGACTTAGGCCCTGATGTTTGGCTGTAACTAAACAAATAAATGTCCACACTGGGACTTATACCTTCTTTTATTCCCAAGAGTTAAGAGTAAATATATGCTTGGGATGTTGTGGCCACATTTAAGGCAGCCACTAGTACTCATATAATGGTAACACATAAGGGCACAGTTGCCAACAATGTGAATGTGAGCGTCAGCTAATTGTAGGCACTTACATTACATTGCTACATCTGTGTCTGTAGAGGTCACATTCTAGATTTTGATTATTTTTTTTTTATACTCTCTACAGCTTGTGTAAACCAGCATCGCAGACTGTGGCGGTCAATCCGGCGTCTTCGCCTTATGCTGCTGGCCTTGAAGAGGCGTCGTTAGGGTGGGGGTGATAGATTGTAGGCACTTTGCGGCCAAATGTTGGGCCTGTTGCCCGCCTTGTTTATTAAAAATTTTCTATTTTGGTAATTACAGTGTGTTGTGCGTTGTCAAGCATAGTTTAAGTGTCTACAAACCCATTCTTTGTAAAATTTTGGGGTACCTTTGTAGCCATTTAATGTGTAAACTATAGTAAGATATGGTCAGCAATGTGTGTCGTAAATTTTTCCCTACATTTACATATCTAGATCAAGAGACTCATCCCTGACTGTGTTCTTAGCTATGTCTTAGGAAAAACACAATTTCGAGGTGGGGTAATCAAATATATTTCACACAAAATCAAAACAACCACAAACCAATTAATATTCTTGGCTTGGGGGCCGGGGAGGTTGGGAGTCATTGCTAGGGGTGGTGTTGGGGGCCAACAGTGCAGTAAAAAAAATAGACTGCTGTTGTATGAGCTGTTGTGTCAACAACAAACTTTGTTCCTGGCACTGTAAAGATTGCTCCATCAGGTTTGCCAGTCGAGCCATTTCCTGGTTCGTTTGTTGTTGGTGGCCTTGTCTCAAATCTTCGATCTGGCGCTGCAGGGCCTCATTTTGTTGCTGACACATCAGCACCTGATTTTCCAACGCCGCAATGCGCTCATTAGTTCCATCACGCGGCTGTTGGCGACTGTAGTCCTCCAGCATCCGGACCCCTAGTTCGTAAAACTCTGCACTGGTCGGTGCAACACCTCCTCTTGCTCTGGTTTCAGGCTAAAAAAACAAAATAAAAGATTTTAGTGAAACTGAAACAATGCAGGTATGCCCTTCCAAATCATTTCCCCAAAGTGTAACAATCCAATCCACCCTTGCTTGAGCCTCTGAAGCTTGGCCACATGGCACTTGGGAAGAGGTCCCAGCTTGGGGTTCTGGTCTGGCCTCCTGCCAAAACAACAAAGAAAGAAAATGTGACATGTTGGTTCATGGCCTACCCACGAACATGGCAATGTGGTTATTGGTCCTCTAAATCAGCCATGTTACCTCCGTGACGTCCGGCAGATGTAGGTCCGGGGTCTGGCTGCCAGAGAGGGGCAAATCCACATCTGAGAGATCGGGCAAGTTGGATTATGCTAAACAGGAAAGTCATGTTAGTAGGTCAGTGGACCAAACTCAAATGTAACATGGATAGACTATCGAGGCCATACCTCCACAAAGTGCCAGATTACACACTAGGCAAAAGGTATCTGGTCAACTCAGATTGCTAACATGTATGTAAGAGGAAGATGAGCCAATAATTGGGCCAAAAAAAAACAGAGACATTGCGAAAATTACACATACCCGCACTCTCCCAGATGTCTTGAGTTGGGCCCTCACTCGAGCTTTGCCCTTGAAAATACATGTTTAAACACAAGTTGGCCTACTAAAGTTCCACAAAAGTAGTGCCAAAATCCGTACTAGATAATCAAGCAAAACCAACTTACCCTCATCTCTGGCAGCCTCAACGTTAAGGGCCCTTTCCGGACTGCCACTTCCGAGATTCCGGCCAACTAAAATACACAATTAATGTCTCTAAATATTCCTACAACTACTCGGGTGAATGTTTGTCTTTAAATATACCCTAAAAATGCATTGCCTTCACTCTAAAAACTATACTAATTACCCTGGGGATGGAAAATCCAATACAAATAGCCATCTTCAAGTTGACATAGCAAACATGTAGATTATTAGACTAACCAAATAGAACCAGTGTCACATAAACAGCATAAAGGATAAATTTTTTTAGCCAATAAACACCAACAGGGTCCTGTTGACCTGCAACCTCGGAAGTGGGGTCCAAAGATGAACCAGTCACTTGGCCTACAAAGAAAAAACAGGAATGATAGACATGCACTTGTGTTAAAGCGGCTAAAGCAAGGTTGACACATGCACTTACCGGCATCCAAAGAGTAGCTTGGCTCCTGAGGAGATGCTGGGGCCAATGGCGGTGCAGCTAGGCAAAAGCAAAGAAAACATTTAGCCATTGGTAATGTGCGGCACAAAATAAACCATGCATTAAGGTGTGTGTGAGCAGCTCAATCACTAATATTCCCTAATCAAGGCCAGTGTGGCTTCCACATGTATATGCAGATATATGGTCACACATCTCTGGCTTCCAACATAGCTACACATGTTAGGGCCTTGTTAGTTAGTTGCAGAGAGGGTTAAAGTGGACGTGTAAATAGTCCGCAGGCCAATATTATTAATCCTCAACAGTGGTCAAATCTATTGTTTGAGGTGCTACCACACCCATTTTTGCACAAAACAACAAGCCCCTAAATTAGTGATAAATACCTTCAATGGCAGACTGGGTTAGGCTGGAGGTTGGTTGAAGGGCAGGATTTGGGGTGTCCTCCTCCTCCCCCGACTCATGGACAGCACCATGTGCACCTATGCAGAAAGCAACAGACCGGAAAGTAAAACATTTATGAGGTATAATGTACTACTTCACATGTTCTACTGTTAGTTGGCCAGAAAGAGACAAAGCAAATCACATACATTAACATTAGCTGCAAAAAATATGCAGAAAATATGTACCTTCAGTCCAACCTGTGGTGTCATCCCCAGGATCCACACCCTGCAGCCGAGCGAGTGGAATTTTGGCCTTCAGCATCTCCTCATATGGCCTGTAGGTACTCTTTGGACCCTGGATGGTCCCACTGTCGACATCAAGATCATGATTCATCTTTTGCGTAAGGGCCCTTTTCAAAGTGCAGAAGCGTTTCCTGCAGGATGGGCCACTACGTGGGTGTTGAGCACTGTTAGTAAGCTCTTCACCAATGGCATCCCACAATTTGCTCCTTTCTTGTTTGCCTATTGACTTGCTTTGGGAGCCAAATATCAGCTCCCATTTAGCAAGTGTAAGGCGCACAAGAGTATTCTCCGCCAAATTAAATTCTGGCTCCCTCTTGGCACCTGGGCGCTTAGCCTGTGGTGCTGCATCACCTTCAGCCTGGGCCCTTTTCCTTAAGGGAGGTCTGCGCACAGCACCCACCACACTCCTACTTGGGCCAGCTGTGGCTGGCAGATGTCCAGAATTTGGCTCCATCCTGTAGCTGCACACACACACCAATACACAACCAACAAGCACGCATGCAGACTACAGAATGGTATCACCGTTTGTGGGGTTTGGGCAGGTTTTATGTGCTCTAACAGCCAATCACAAACAGGTCCACTTAATTGATTAACACATACTGGCAAGGTGCTTGTAGCCACAGCTCCAATGCACTGATTGAACCATGTGTGATAGCCAATTAACTAATTACAGACCTCATTAACCAAACAACACACAACCAAAGACAACAATGTACTCATGTATAGTAAACACTTGTGACATGTGGCTATACAAACGGCTATTTAAATCAAGAGCAGCTTACCTTTCATTGGTCCACCACAGAATTTTCAGCCATGTCCATTAATGCACGCAAGTTTAGGCTCATGTACGCTAGTAGCACTAGTAGCGCTACTAGCGTGCGCGTGCGCACTCCGTTTCACGCACACCTGGATCAGCTAATTGGGGACAGGAAATAGCAGAGTAACGCAAAAGGCGGCAAAGCGGACCTGTCCTTTTTCAAAGTGAAGTATAAATGGCTGGATTTGGCAACCTTCTGGTATTGTTACACTGTGGCAAAGGCTGTGGTGTGGTGCTTTGGTCCCTTAGCTCATTTGAGTGTCTGGCTGGGTTTTGTCCTCACTCTCTGTGGCTTGTTGGGTGATTTCTGACATCAGTGCTGTTTCTTTAGGAGATTGATTTTGTTGGCATATGCAAATATTGTGGAGCATACAGCAAGTGAGGCTTGATTTTGGGGCCTTTTGTGGGCTGTGCAGCAGCTCCCCTCTTGGTTGTGCCTAACTTAGAAAGCTGTTTTTCAGCAGTCTGGTGGTTCTGACCACTATACTTCTGGTTTTGTGGTGAGCTGCATTGTAGTGAGTGTGTGAGGAGTGTGCTTGCTTGTGTGTGTGGTGTGGTTGTTGTTTTTGGTTTTGTTTTGCTTCTTTTGTATATCTGTTGAGTGTGAGATGGATAAGAGGGTGATGTATGGGTTATGGGTGCAGGGATGTGTGAGAATGCTGGAAGAGCAGGAGGACAGGGAGGGGGGTGCTGTGAGGCTTAGGGCACCCGCTCCTTTGGAATCCACCTTTCAGTGTGGGATTTAAGTGACGAGCAGATCAGGAGCCGCTTCCGTCTGAATCGTGCTGCACTACAGTCCCTATATGATCAGATTAAGCACAAAATCGAGCCATCCACCAAACGCACTCATTCCATTCCAGGCATAGTACGCCTATGTGCCACTCTCAATATTTTGGCACGAGGGACCTTCCAGGCAACCTCTGCCCTCCTCATCGGGATCAGCCAGGCTACAATGAGCCGCATATTTTTCCAGGTAGTACTGGCGATTTGTGATTTGATCCCTATTTACATCAAGTTTCCTGAGGATGAGGATGAGGTTGCCAAAATAAAACATGCATTCTATCTCATTGGAGGGATCCCGAATGTGCTAGGGTGCGTTGATGGTACACATATCCTTTTCCGCCCTCCCCGTGCACAGGAGCTGCATTTTAGGAACAGAAAGCAATTCCATTCGCTGAACGTCATGGTCGTCTGTGACCATGAAATGAAGCTGCGGGCCGTGAGACCTGGCTTCCCCGGCTCATGCCACGATTCTTACGTCCTGCAGCGGACAGTCCTGTGCCGGAAGTTCGAGAACACCGAAATGCCAGCTGGCTGGCTACTGGGTAAATAATTATATATTATAATTGTCAAAGTATTTAGCATCAAATATGTGGGCTAGTAAGCTATATTTTTGAAAATGAAACCAAAAACATGTACTAGTACTAATTGCTGTCTCTCTCATTGTGTTTTTTCCACAGCGGATAAGGAATATGGGCAGAGAACGTGGGTGATGACTCCGGTCAGAAGCCCACAGACCTCTGCCCAAGAACGCTACAATGCAGCACATCGCAAAACCCGAAGCATTGTGGAACGAACCATCGGCCTGCTGAAAGCACGCTTTCTCTGTTTGGCACGCCCAGGAGGAGAGATGCTGTACAGTCCACAAAAGGTCTCCAAGATAATCCTCGCCTGCTGTGTGCTCCACAATCTCTGTATATGCCACAGAATCCAACCCCCTGAAGAAACAGCACTGGTGCCCGAAATCCCCAACTTGGCCGCAGAAACGAGTGAGGACACCCAGAGTGGCTTTGAGCTAAGGGAAAGCGTGATCTCTTCGTTTTTTTGCGGTAAGCTAACTACCCTTCACTCTAATCCAAGTACTGCACTAACCCACGATAAGGGGGGTGTAAGATGACCTAACCCACGATAAGGGGGGTGTAAGATGACCTAACCCACGATAAGGGGGGTGTAAGATGACCTAACCCACGATAAGGGGGGTGTAAGATGACCTAACCCACTATAATTGGGGTGTAAGATGACCTAACCCACTATAAGGGGGATGTAAAATGACCTAAACCACTATAAGGGGGGTGTAAGATGACCTAACCCACTATAAGGGGGGGGGGGAAGTGGAGCTAACCCACTATAAGGGGGGTGTAAGATGACCTAACCCACTATAAGGGGGGGGAGTGGAGCTAACCCACTATAAGGGGGGTATAAGATGACCTAACCCACTATAAGGGGGGGGGGGAAGTAGAGCTAACCCACTATAAGGGGGGTGTAAGATGCCCCAAACCACTATAAGGGGGGGGGGGAAGTTGACCAACATAACAATTAGGGTTGTTGTGCAAGTTAGCCCAAAATGTTATTTAAATTTTATTGTTTTTTTTTTTTAAATGCAAAAAAGCCAAATTAAATATAAATACTAACTGCACTTTTTATTCTTTTTCAGGCACCCCGATAACAATCCAGTGGATTCATAATTTTTCTTTTTAAAACAAAACATTTAAAACATAAATAAAAAATCTAAAAATAAACATGTTGCAATGTGTTTACTTCTGAAGGTACTAACATTGATTTCAAGCCCACAGCAAAGCAAAGCGCAGGCGCTGTGTTGAATAGCGTGTGTCAAAATGACAGCGCCTACAAAGCTGATCTGAAACATCATATTCAGCAATGTAGGCATTGTTCCCAACAACGCCAGGTAGCGACTGAGGAGACTTGCTATAGCGAATCGCTGACGCCCACGGCGTATGCTAGCGGCGCTCATAGCGCCATACTTCAGTCGCTCATCTGTCGCTACCTGGCGCTATTACTGAATCGGCCTCTAATTACCAAATATAACAACGAGTGGGGAAGACTTAGACAAATTTTGAAGGATAATTGGAAAATACTCAAGACGGATCCCCAATTAGCAAGATGGGTGAGAGATGGACCACTTTTGACGGCACAGAGGGCCCCTAACATCAAAGATAAATTTTGTAGAAGTCACTATCAGAGACCGGGGAACTGGTTGGGTGAGATTAGAGATGGGGGGGGGCAGCCATAGATGCGGGGCATGTTCCATCTGCCCCTATATGCAAAAAGAAAAATGGATAACCAATGCACACACAGGGACGAAATACAAAATTAAACAGTTCATTAACTGTAGGTCGGTGGGAGTAGTTTATGGGTTATCGTGTGGTTGCCCTAAACTTTATGTGGGGGAAACTAAAAACACCCTAAAAGCCAGAATACAGGCCCACATTTCCAATATTAAGTTAGCCTCAAGAAATTTACAATTGGGAAAAGTTGTGCCCCCGGTGGCGCTACATTTCCTACATGAACACAACAGTGATATTAGCGGTTTGAAAGTGGTAGGAATAGAAAAGGTAAGTATGGGTCAGAGAGGAGGGGATGTGAAACGCCGTCTACAACAGCGAGAACTGCGCTGGATCTTCAATCTAGACTCTCAGACACCGTGGGGTTTGAACGAGGACCTTGCTTTCACACCTTTTTTAGGGGGGAATTAGATCCTTAGATGCTGGGTTAGGGGATCCTATGAGGATTGGGGGATTGGGCACTCATTTGGGGGTGGTTTGCACGGTGGTATAGTTTCACATAGTTTATGTAGATAATGAGCACAAGGTGGAGGGTGTTTAATGTGATGATTAAAGTGTGTTTTTTAAATTATACAGGCTTTGGAGATATGTCACGTTGTCCTCAGAATAACCCAATAATACTGAAGATATTCTTCCAGGAACCAGGGCGGCTGGACGTGCGAAAGGGCATCTTCTGGAGACCAACTGCTCAAGAACATAATAGAATCTTGTATTGCTGTATTGATTAGTGGTTGAGGCATTAGAGACTGGATTTTATGTGGGGGGTATGGTTTTGATTATTTTCCCCCCTTGTCATGCTCCCCCTCTTTTCTTATTCCCCTCCCCTTCTCCCACTTCCTCCCCAGTATAAGAATTGGGGATACACTTACCTGGCTTGGCCAGCCTGTGTTGGGTGGAGCGCCTATTTGTATTATGGAGACCTGATGATGGGCGCTGGATTGGGGATCCCCTGCAAAAAAAACCCTTATAAGATTTATCAGGGGTCAGATAGATGTGGGCTGCCTGCTTGGCTAATATTCCCTCAGAATATCTTTCCCTCGCATATTGGGACTTAGGAATTTTCCTATGGATCGGAGGATCCTGCCCGGTTTGGCCCAATTAGAGTTATGGGGTTGTTGTTGCCTCTTTATCCCGTTCCCCCTTTTTCTTCCCCTCCCCCTCCCTTTCTCCTTCCTTAGATGATGTAGAATTTCATAGAAACTGATTAGTTCTTCAAGTCGTAGGATATACATTGTATATGGTTACTGTGAATTGCGATGTATTTGACTCAAGTAACCCATAGGAGGATCAGTTTATTGTATTAGTGTAGGTATGCTTGTTGTTGCAATGGGTCCTGGATGGGGGTGCCCTGTGTGCTCACCTGCCTCGCTCCGCGCGAATTGGGGTGCCGACGGGTAGTACGCTTGTACTCCCCGCGGCCGGTCACATCCTTGCTCGGGTTGACAGCCAGCGTCGGCTGACGCTGGTGCAGGGGCTGGGGCCGCTTCCGGTCGGGGTGTGTCGGTGGGCCCTGGCGGCCCGTGATTGGCTGGGGCCGCCGGCGCAACTCTGGCCCGGGTGCGCGCGGCGGCGCGGCCACGAGCAGATCCCATTGGCGTGGGAGCGGGGCGGGTGAGTATATAGGGGAGCCTGCCAGGATAGGGCCTTACTTTTTGTGCCCATGAAGTAACGGGTCCCCGACCGTTACGAACGCGTAGGCTAGGGGCAGGGGGACAGATCGAAATGCTGGCCAAGTGTATGGGTAATGTACTGATTGTATACACATGTGATATGGTTTTGATTTGTTTTGCTTTTTCCGCTCTTGGCGGTCCTCACTAGATAATTATAGGTTGAAACACTTAGCACTTAGCACTTTAATGTTATATATTTGATAAATGCACTAGTAATGGTAGTCTGTATATAGAGTGTATATCAGTAGGTATAGGATATAAGAAAAGAGCCGGCGCTTTGTGCCCCCTGGTGGTCATTGTTGTGACCTTTTTAGGATGTTTTTAAATGTTTGTAATATGTGATCCATGATTTATGATTGAAAATAAATAGGTGATTTTTGTACTTTCAATTGGGTGGTGCTGTCTTTCTGGCGGGTTTGAGGGGAATGTGGGATCTCCTCCTAGGGTAAAATAAAGCCGTGTAGAAGGCATCAACCGCCACTGATGCAGTCGTAACACAACAGAAGGGCGGGTTTGGTACCCCGGAATGGTAGAGGAAGAGAAAGGAAATCTACTGGTGAGTACACAAATTTCCCTTTTCTCATCTCTCCCCCATTCTGGGGCACCACCAGGAGCAACACGTGGGACGTTCACACGAAACACAGCTTTGTCTGAGCGTTGTCAGGGGATCCTCCACCATGGGTTCAAAGAGGGGGGCCCTGAAGTGATGATAGGACCAGATTGAGATCCCAGGGTGGGACTATTAACCAATGTGGAGGACGAACATGTGCAGCATCATGAAAGTGCGTGAAAGTGTGTAATAGTAGGCACAGCCAGAAATAACAAACAAAGAGCATGCTCCCCCAGACCCTTGCACCTTATACTTACTCCTAATCTGAGTTTACAAATGGGGCAGAGCTCCAGAATAAAATATTAAAATAAAGTCTCTTTTATTAGTTACAAATACACAACACATTCAACAACCACTATTAAAAACAGATCGCCTCAGATCCCCTAAAACCGCGATGGAAATACATAAATCAATCAAATAAATCTCACTGGGCAGCTCCTCGTTCAAATATATATACATATATCTTTATATAACTTGCACGGTCTGTGTCCACTAATAGAGCTAATGTGTTGTGTATTTGTAACTAATAAAAGAGACTTTATTTTAATATTATTCTGGAGCTGTGCCCCATTTGTAGACTCAGATTAAGGGTGCTGGGCTGTAGCACAAGTGTACAGGCCTTGCTTCCTGTAGTAAATTCTGTGGGGGTTCCACAGACAGGCTGTCCAGATCTGCAAACCACACGCTAGTGTGGGGCGATCAAGATGATAGGAATCTGCTTGCAGTTGACCTTCGTTAACATGTGACCCAGACATGTCAGTGGTAGGAATGCGTACAGCAGGCTGTACTCTGACAAGGGAATGGCCAATGCTTCAATCAGCATGGCCAGGGGGTCATGCACCCTGGACACAAATCTTTGGATCTTCTGATTGTGCCGAGATGCAAAGAGGTCCACCTCTGGCACTCCCTACTGGTTGCAGAGGGCTTGAAACACGTCCTGGTGAAGGGACCATCTCCTTACTCAAATAATCGTCATGCAGATTCTCCCCCCCCCCCCCAGAATGTGAACTACAGAACATGATTTTCTACCCACCTCATTATGCAACTCTCTTCCTGGAATGCCTGCCAGCTTCTGGTCCCCCCCCTGATGGTTTATGCAGGCCACAGCCTTGGAATTGTCTGCCTGTACCCTGACTAGAAGGCCAATGCCTGACAACCAGCAGAATCACCCTCAGTTCCAACACATTGATTGGAAGACTGCAATCCCGCTGTCCCAGAGACCCTGAACCTTCTGGTTGTCCAGAACACCACCCCAACAAGTCCGATTGGCGTCTGTGGTCAGGATGACCCACCAGACCGGTGGGAAAGACCAACCCACTGCCATCGACTGCTGGTCTAGCCACCAGTTCAGGGATAGCCGGGTATTGTCGGTCAATATGAATATGAAGCGATGGGCCAATGTCTGCATGATCCTGTGCCATTTCAATAGGAGCAGCATTTGTAGAAGCCTGGAGTGGAACTGGGCATATGGAACTGCCTCGATAGTGTACACCATCAGGCCAAGGCGACACATGCCCTGCCTGATTGCGGAATGTCAGTCAGCAGCGACCTTACCACCTCCTGAAGATCCGTGCACCTCTGCACCAAAAGACAGACCAGCGATTGTAGTGTATCCAATGTCATACCTGGATAGGTCACCACCATGGACTTGGGGTAGTTGAACACCCAGTGTGGACAAAACCATCCGAACATCTCGCAGTGCATCTGCCAGAGATGGGACGTGGATGAGCAAGTCATCCAGGTATGGAGTAATGTGCACAACCTGTCTCCGCAGTTGTGCTACCACCGCCAAGACCTGTGAACACTTGTAGGGCAGTGGAAAGTCCAAACTGCAGTGCCACAAATTGAAATGTCGGATGCCCACCTCAAAGGTATTGTTGGTGACCAGGGAAGATCAGGACATGCTGATGAGCATCCTTGTACATGCACCTTGGCCAGAAAATACATGCACCTGTCCACCATGGCCAGAAAATCTCCCTGTTGCAGTGACGTCATGACCGACCTTAGAGATTCCATGCGGAACTTCCGCACTCCAACGCAACTGTTCAGATTCCAGAGATCCAGGATTGGTCAAACTGACCCATCCTTCTCCTGGGAATGATGAATAGTATTGAGAAGAAGCCACAGCCCCGTCCCTTAGGGGTGCACAGGTGCTAAATCTCCCCGGTCCTGCAAGAGAAGGCTTGGATAGCACAAACCTCTCGGACCCAGGCATCAGATATCCTTTCCCTACATACAAGCACGTAGTGCAAAAGCCGCCCCCAACCCAATCGGGTGAGGGCACCCCATCAACCCTGAGAGGGCTTGGCTGGGGGATTGGCCCATCTGGTCCCCTTGGCATTTTCCCCATGGCATATGCTTACCGAAAAAATTATTGCGCGTCTGAAGTCTGTCAAACCTCCAAACTTCTTGAGGGCAGTAAGTATCTTCTTAGAAGCAGTGTTGGCTGAGCAATGTTTCAGCCAGACCTTGCGTCGCAAGGTGACCAGCAAGGCCAGCCCCCTAGCCACCAGACGCAGTTGTCCATAGTTGGCACCATGTATCTGAAGACCTCCACAGCGAAGGAGTTTAAACTAAGTGCAGAGAAACACAAACCTCCTTGCCACAAATGCTTTCTCTGCTGCTTTATCCAGACCTTGGCTGCCATAGCAGCCATGGACGTGGTGCAAGTTGGGCGCATGGCCAATCCCACCATGAAGAACGCATGCCTGGCCAACTGGTCCAACCCCCTATCCATCGGGTCCTTTAAGGCTGCACTATCCGAAGCAAGAATAATGGTGTGCCGAGCCAGACCCGACACTGGTTCATCTACCTCAGGTGGCAAAGACCAAACCCTGACGGCCTCATTCAGAAAATGGGCACTTGGCATCCAGGACCTTAGGAAGACATGGAAGCGTATCCTGTTTCTCTTACTCTTTTGCTACCAGCCTGTCGAAATGGGCAAGCCTGGGAAAAACCTGCCTGACCTTCTGACGCTTGTAGGGTTTACCTTTCTTCATCTGCGGCTTTGGCCGAAGATTAGAGAGGTTAGGCGGCTTCTGATTCCTCTCGACGACACCTCCCCTCAGACCGGCCAAAACTAAATCCTGAACCTCTAAATAGGTCCATGATGTGGGAGCTAGAATCCTCAGAGGATGCCTACGCTTGGCCATAGCCGTCCTGCCTGGGCGGGCAGAGACAGACTTGGGATGACCCTGCTGACGGAGGCCACTGATCATGATCTCTAACTGAGCCACCCTGTCTGCCATGTCTGAAGAAGGAACCCCATCCATGGGCGGACCCTGAGACACAAAGGGACCTGGCAGCCCCTCCGAGGGGGTATCCCACCCCAAAGAATCTGAGCCTGAAGCCGCAGGGGAAACTGGATGATCCAACTGAGGCACAGAACCTGCCAGCTGCATAAGGCGGTGCGGACAGTAGTGCACCCAGAACACAGGGGTCTCTCGCCCGAGGTCAGGCGTGCTTGGCACATGGGACACACAGCACCACTGTCTGTTAAAATACAAAACCCCGGTGCCTCTTATGCATCCAACATGGTAAATGACTGCTTTAACTGCTAAGCAAAACAACTGGAGCGCTGGTCCCCACACCCTCCTGCCTGTCAATTATTGGTCAGACCTGCCTGCACTATTGGAAAAGTAACCTCCCTGCAACTGAGATCAACCCACCAACCAAGGATGCAGCAGCTTCCAGACCCCCACCCTGCAACAACCAGAACAATGTTGGATTTCTAAAGGAATCAAGTAAAAAGGCTTTGCCCCCAGGGGGAGCCCTACCTGACCAGAGAAAACCATGGGACGGCAGCCGCGCTGGATCCTATACTCAGCCCAGGAGAACAGGCAGACAGGACAGGAGCAGTCAAGTGATGATCTGGGGATGCAGCAGGGACCTCCAGGCACTGCACAAGATGGTGCTGTCTCGTGCTGTTAGTGCAGAGAAGGAGGGCGGATCTGCGAACCTTGCAAATGTGGCCATCCCGCCCCGTCCTCCGCTGTAAGGCCTTTAGACCTTTAGATCTATTAATGAGAAGGCATTCCAACTGTTTCTAAAGAATTTAAAAACTCAACTGGGTACTGCAAGATCTGTTCTGGATCTATTGTGGTGTCAATGTATTTGGAGGAATAAACAAATCCTGGCAACTCCTTAAGAACTGGTAAGTTTATTGCATTTACCACATCATTTCTTGCAGCCAAAATAGCTCTTTGACATATGCAGTCATGGTAAGGAGTTCCTCCTTTGTTAAACTGAAAGCCAATGTCAGGGAACACTGCTATTCTTGGTTGCTCAGGTGACTCTACAGCCCTTCATAAATTATCAATGAGTGATGTTTTGCCATCTGCATCTTGTTAAACGTAACCATTAGCAAGCACAAGATGTGACTGGGAGAACTGCAGAGCAGATTGATCTCCAGAAATATTTGCTCTCATGTTGGTTGTGAGAAGCTCTGAACTTGATGCTATAGCATCTATGCCAGTTCATCAGCCATGGTTCTATTTGGTATTATAGGTAAGGTCTCCCTGAAATCACCAGCAAGCAAGGCCAAGGCCGCACCTATTAGTTGGGTCTTGTCTCTTAAGTCTCTCAGTGTTTGATCTAATGCTTCCAGAGCATGTCTATGTGACATGGTGCACTGCCAGGCAATGCAATGACATTGACTGAAGATATCTCCTGAATCTGCAGGGATGTTACAGACTGATGCGTCATATCTTGTAAGGCAATGTGGAGTGTGTGGTTCTACCACCACTCAGTAGCGTTGCTGCTATTCCAGACGTTGCAACAGCAATACCACCCATACTTCTAACCTTGTCAAGAAGCAGGTTTATATGTTGCCAGTTCCACCTGGGGCATCAAGAAAGAAGAGACTTCCAGAGCAATTTTTAATGATTTCAAGTTGATATGCTAGCTTCTGATCTGGAGCTTTGTCCAGCTGAAGCTCTTTCAAACCGACTTCAGCCAACAGCTGTGCTTTGTCATAACTTGTTTCCCCAAGGTAGTTACTGCTTATGACAGCAGCACCAAGTATTGTAGTGGAGGTCATACCAAACTAAATAAAGATTATAAAAGAGACAGTGGGAGACTCCCCTAGGATATATGAATATATAAGTATGTAGGCACTGCCCCTCTAACCCATATATACCCGGGGCGCCCAGCTAACTTCTACTCATACTACACAACCCACATAAATACCGACAACTGGTTAATTGCTGGGCTGGCCAATAAACATACTGACATAATTAGTCAAAAGGACTCACTTTTAATAGTAGAAAAATAGCACAAAACGCATATGACAGACAAGACTTAGTAGCACACACTGATTTAAAATCGCAATTGCGCTAGAACACATACATATAAATGGAGGCCCCTGCCAGGCCGACCTGGACTCCACACTCTCACCCGCAGACACTCAGCTCACACCAAAAAATGCTGGCCAGCATATAGTATAGGGACAAAAAAAATCTATCCTCAATAGAAGCAAACAGTTGGCATATATCAAGGTCATGGACACCGGGGAAGCCAGGCTTGTAGTACTATCCACCAAATCCAATGTGGTAAATGTTGGTAATAAAGTATTAAGCTGGTTAAATAAAGGCTCAGGACTTAGAGCACTTGAAGGCAGTCTTATAATTCTGTCCAACATATACAAGTAATATATATCTGTAGCAGAGTGATATGCTGGTTTAGTGAGGGCTCAACACATGGAGCACTTTAGAGGCAAACTTGTACACACGGGTTCGTATTTTTCATATTGCTGGGAGCGCCATAATCCCCTCCACATAGAGTTCATGCCCCCACTGGGGACTAGGTATAATCTGCCAGGCAGGAGTGCAGGTTGCTTATATCAAGCCACTCTAACATGGGTATACTTGCGCTCTCTGTGAGGGCCGATGCAGGCGTTCAAGGATCATCCCCGTCATACCTCCATGTAAGGTTCCTCAGGCCATCAAGATGTGCCATGCGGCATTGCCGCCAACAGTCTCACCACTCTTACTTTGCCCGGTCCTTCCCGCCGGTAGTATGTCCAAGCTGAAAACTACTTGCAGACGCGGCCATGCTGTGAGTGAGCACGCATGGTGGGTGTGGTCAGGGGCCCCGACCGACAGCTGTTTCGCTCCTGCTCGGGAGCTTCGTCAGGGTATGTAGCTTCGTCATTTATATGTATGTGTTCTAGCGCAATTGCGATTTTAAATCAGTGTGTGCTACTAAGTCTTGTCTGTCATATGCGTTTTGTGCTATTTTTCTACTATTAAAAGTGAGTCCTTTTGGCTAATTATGTCAGTATGTTTATTGGCCAGCCCAGCAATTAACCAGTTGTCGGTATTTATGTGGGTTGTGTCATACCAAACTAACCTAATTTTTCAGGCAGTTATTCAAATGACTTTGTCTTCCAGTATAATTTTTGCCTGGTTCAATATGGCATCTGTGAAACTGAGTGAGGGGTCATTGACCTTTTGGCGAGCCAGATATAAAACATCATCTGCCATACAATGCCAGTTTGTATCCCAAAGAGCATTTGGAATGGCTGGTGTACAGCAGGTAAGAATTATTGCAAGCTGGCTGGTTGTTGCCTGAGACAGTCATGCAAATGCTGATCGTCTTCAAGAAGGCCAAGCAGTTGGCAAGCCTCGTGGTATGAAGCACAGGCAGTGCAATTGATTGTCCTGAGAAATTCAAATGAGGTAGGACCTTTGACAACATGCAGTAACACCCGCAGGTAAAAGCAAATGCGGTTGTTAGGAAGCACATTATAAACTCGTCCAAGAGCATCAGCACAATAAAAATCTGGTTTGTCCTACATAGAAGTGCATTGTTTTCACCATTGAAACCAATTAGGGCAGTGGTAGCATCCGACAATACAGGCATTGGTGGCATCCCACAATACAGGCATAGGTGCCATCCCACAATACAGGCATAGGTGGCATCCCACAATACAGGCAGTGGTGGCATCCCACAATACAGGCAGTGGTGGCATCCCACAATACAGGTAGTGATGGCATCCCACAATACAAGTAGTAATGGAATCCCACAATACAGGCAGTGATGGCATCCCACAATACAGGCAGTGATGGCATCCCACAATACAGGCAGTGATGGCATCCCACAATACAGGTAGTGGCGGCATCCCACAATACAGGCATTGGTGGCATCCCACAATACAGGTAGTGGTGGCATCCCACAATGCAGGCAGTGATGGCATCCCACAATGCAGGCAGTGAGGGCATCCCACAATACAGGCAGTGGTGGCATCCCACAATACAGGCAATGATGACATCCCACAACACAGGCAGTGGTGGCATCCCACAATACAGGCAGTGGTGGCATCTAACAATACAGGCAGTGGTGGCATCTCACAATACAGGCAATGATGACATCCCACAACACAGGCAGTGGTGGCATCCCACAATACAGGTAGTGATGGCATCCCACAATACTGGTAGTGATGGCATCCCACAATGCAGGCAGTGATGGCATCCCACAATACAGGCAATAATGGCATTGCACAATACAGGCAGTGATGGCATCCCACAATACAGGCAGTGGTGGCATCCCACAATACAGGCAGTGATGGCATCCCACAATACAGGTAGTGGCGGCATCCCACAATACAGGCATTGGTGGCATCCCACAATACAGGTAGTGGTGGCATCCCACAATGCAGGCAGTGATGGCATCCCACAATGCAGGCAGTGATGGCATCCCACAATACAGGCAGTGGTGGCATCCCACAATACAGGCAATGATGACATCCCACAACACAGGCAGTGGTGGCATCCCACAATACAGGCAGTGGTGGCATCTAACAATACAGGCAGTGGTGGCATCTCACAATACAGGCAATGATGACATCCCACAACACAGGCAGTGGTGGCATCCCACAATACAGGTAGTGATGGCATCCCACAATACTGGTAGTGATGGCATCCCACAATGCAGGCAGTGATGGCATCCCACAATACAGGCAATAATGGCATTGCACAATACAGGCAGTGGTGGCATCCCACAATACAGGTAGTGATAGCATCCCACAATACAGGCAGTGGTTGCATCCCACAATACAGGAAAAGATAGCATCCCACAAAATAGGCAGTGGTGGCATCCCACAATACAGGTAGTGATAGTATCCCACAATACAGGCAGTGGTGGCATCCCACAATACATGTAGGGGTGGCATCCCACAATACAGGCATTGGTGGCATCCCACAATACAGGCAGTGGTGGCATCCCATAATACAGGTAGTGGCGACATGCCACAATAAAGGTAGTGGTGGCATCCCACAATACAGGCAGCCGTGGCATCCCACAATACAGGTAGTGATAGCATCCCACAATACAGGCAGTGGTGGCATTCCACAATACAGGTAGTGATAGCATCCCACAATACAGGCAGTGGTGGCATCCCACAATACAGGCAGTGGTGGCATCACACAATACAAGTAGTGATGGCATCCCACAATACAGACAGTGGTGGCATCCCACAATACAGGCAGTGGTGGCATCACACAATACAAGTAGTGATGGCATCCCACAATACAGGTAGTTATAGCATCCCACAATACCGGCAGTAGTGGCATCCCACAATACAGGTAGTGATAGCATCCCACAATACAGGCAGTGGTGGCATCAAACAATACAGGCAGTGGTGGCATCCCGCAATACAGGTAGTGATAGCATCCCACAATGCAGACAGTGGTGGCATCCCACAATACAGGCAGTGGTGGCATCACACAATACAAGTAGTGATGGCATCCCACAATACAGGTAGTTATAGCATCCCACAATACAGGCAGTGGTGGCATCTCACAATACAGGCAGTGGCAGCATCCCACAATACAGGCAGTGGTGGCATCCTACAATACAGGCAGTGGTGGCATCCCACAATACAGAAAGTGGTGGCATCCCACAATACAGAAAGTGGTGGCATCCCACAATACAGGGAGTGGCGGCATCCCACAATACAGGTAGAGCTGGCATCCCACAATACAGGCAGTGGTATCCCACAATACAGGTAGTGGCGGCATCCCACAATACAGGTAGTGCTGGCATCCCACAATACAGGTAGTGGCGGCATCCCACAATACAGGCAGTGGTGGCATCCCACAATACAGGTAGTGGCGGCATCCCACAATACAGGTAGCGCTGGCATTCCACAATACAGGCAGTGCTGACATCCCACAATACAGGTAGTGGCGGCATCCCACAATACAGGTAGTGCTGGCATACCACAATACAGGTAGTGCTGGCATCCCACAATACAGGCAGTGGTGACATCCCACAATACAGGCAGTGGCGGCATCCCACAATACAGGCAGTGGTGGCATACCACAATACAGGCAGTGGTGGCATCCCACAACACAGGCAGTGGTGGCTTCCCACAATACAGGCAGTGGTGGCATCCCACAATACAGGTATTGGTGGCATTCCACAATACAGGCAGTGGCGGCATCCCACAATACAGGTAGTGGCGGCATCCCACAATACAGGCAGTGGTGGCATTCCACAATACAGGCAGTGGTGGCATCCCACAATACAGTTAGTGGTGGCATCACACAATACAGAAAGTGGTGGCATTCCACAATACAGGTAGTGGCAGCATCCCACAATACAGGTAGTGATTGCATCCCACAATACAGAAAGTGGTGGCATCCCACAACACAGGTAGTGGCGGCATCCCACAATACAGGCAGTGGTGGCATTCCACAATACAGAAAGTGGTGGCATCCCACAATACAGGTAGTGATTGCATCCCACAATACAGAAGGTGGTGGAATCCCCCAATACAGGTAGTGGCGGCATCCCACAATACAGGTAGTGATAGCATCCCACAATACAGGTCGTGGTGGCATCCCACAATACATGCAGTGGTGGCGTCCCACAATACAGGCAGTGGCGGCATCCCACAATACAGGCAGTGGTGGCATCCCACAATACAGGCAGTGGTGGCATCCCACAACACAGGCAGTGGCGGCATCCCACAATACAGGTAGTGGTGGCATCCCACAATACAGGCAGTGGTGGCATCCCACAATACAGGTAGTGGCGGCATGCCACAATACAGGCAGTGGTGGCATCCCACAATACAGGCAGTGGTAGCATTCCACAATACAGGGAGTGATAGCATCCCACAATACAGGTAGTTATAGCATCCCACAATACAGGCAGTGGTGGCATCTCACAATACAGGTAGTGATAGCATCCCACAATACATGCAGTGGTGGCATCCTACAATACAGGCAGTGGCAGCATCCCACAATACAGGCAGTGGTGGCATCCTACAATACAGGCAGTGGTGGCATCCCACAATACAGAAAGTGGTGGCATCCCACAATACAGGCAGTGGTGGCATCCCACAATACAGGCAGTGGTGGCATCCCACAATACAGGTAGTGGTGGCATCCTACAATACAGGCAGTGGTGACATCCCACAATACAGGCAGTGATAGCATCCCACAATACAGGCAGTGGTAGCATTCCACAATACAGGGAGTGATAGCATCCCACAATACAGGTAGTTATAGCATCCCACAATACAGGCAGTGGTGGCATTCCACAATACAGGTAGTGATAGCATCCCACAATACAGGCAGTGGTGGCATCTCACAATACAGGTAGTGATAGCATCCCACAATACATGCAGTGGTGGCATCCTACAATACAGGCAGTGGCAGCATCCCACAATACAGGCAGTGGTGGCATCCCACAATACAGGCAGTGGTGGCATCCCACAACACAGGCAGTGGCAGCATCCCACAATACAGGTAGTGGTGGCATCCCACAATACAGGCAGTGGTGGCATCCCACAATACAGGTAGTGGCGGCATGCCACAATACAGGCAGTGGTGGCATCCCACAATACAGGCAGTGGTAGCATTCCACAATACAGGGAGTGATAGCATCCCACAATACAGGTAGTTATAGCATCCCACAATACAGGCAGTGGTGGCATTTCACAATACAGGTAGTGATAGCATCCCACAATACAGGCAGTGGTGGCATCTCACAATACAGGTAGTGATAGCATCCCACAATACATGCAGTGGTGGCATCCTACAATACAGGCAGTGGCAGCATCCCACTATACAGGCAGTGGTGGCATCCTACAATACAGGCAGTGGTGGCATCCCACAATACAGAAAGTGGTGGCATCCCACAATACAGGTAGTGGCGGCATCCCACAATACAGGCAGTGGCGGCATCCCACAATACAGGCAATGGTGGCATCCCACAATACAGGCAGTGGTGGCATCCCACAATACAGGCAGTGGTGGCATCCCACAATACAGGCAGTGGTGGCATCCCACAATACAGGTAGTGGTGGCATCCTACAATACAGGCAGTGGTGACATCCCACAATACAGGCAGTGATGGCATCCCACAATACAGGCAGTGGTAGCATTCCACAATACAGGGAGTGATAGCATCCCACAATACAGGTAGTTATAGCATCCCACAATACAGGCAGTGGTGGCATTCCACAATACAGGTAGTGATAGCATCCCACAATACAGGCAGTGGTGGCATCTCACAATACAGGTAGTGATAGCATCCCACAATACATGCAGTGGTGGCATCCTACAATACAGGCAGTGGCAGCATCCCACTATACAGGCAGTGGTGGCATCCTACAATACAGGCAGTGGTGGCATCCCACAATACAGAAAGTGGTGGCATCCCACAATACAGGTGGTGGCGGCATCCCACAATACAGGCAGTGGCGGCATCCCACAATACAGGCAATGGTGGCATCCCACAATACAGGCAGTGGTGGCATCCCACAATACAGGCAGTGGTGGCATCCCACAATACAGGCAGTGGTGGCATCCCACAATACAGGTAGTGGTGGCATCCTACAATACAGGCAGTGGTGACATCCCACAATACAGGCAGTGATGGAATCCCACAATACAGGTAGTTATAGCATCCCACAATACAGGCAGTGGTGGCATTCCACAATACAGGTAGTGATAGCATCCCACAATACAGGCAGTGGTGGCATCTCACAATACAGGTAGTGATAGCATCCCACAATACATGCAGTGGTGGCATCCTACAATACAGGCAGTGGCAGCATCCCACAATACAGGCAGTTTTGGCATCCTACAATACAGGCAGTGGTGGCATCCCACAATACAGAAAGTGGTGGCATCCCACAATACAGGTAGTGGCGGCATCCCACAATACAGGCAGTGGTGGCATCCCACAATACAGGCAGTGGTGGCATCCCACAATACAGGCAGGGGTGGCATCCCACAATACAGGCAGTCGTGGCATCCCACAATACAGGTAGTGGTGGCATCCTACAATACAGGCAGTGGTGACATCCCACAATAGAGGCAGTGATAGCATCCCACAATACAGGTAGTGATAGCATCCCACAATACAGGCAGTGGTGGCATCCTACAATACAGGTAGTGAAAGCATCCCACAATACAAGTAGTGATAGCATCCCACAATACAGGCAGTGGTGGGATCCGACAATACAGGTAGTGATAGCATCCCACAATACAGGCAGTGGTGGCATCCCACAATACAGGTAGTGATAGTATCCCACAATACAGGTAGTGATAGCATCCCACAATACAGGCGGTGGTGGCATCCCACAATACAGGTAGTGATAGCATCCCACAATACAGAAAGTGGTGGCATCCCACAATACAGGTAGTGGCGGCATCCCACAATACATGCAGTGGCGGCATCCCACAATGCAGGCAGTGGTGGCATCCCAATACAGAAAGTGGTGGCATCCCACAATACAGAAAGTGGTGGCATCCCACAATACAGGTAGTGGGGGCATCCCACAATACAGGCAGTGGCAGCATCCCACAATGCAGGCAGTGGTGGCATCCCACAATACAGGCAGTGGTGGCATCCCACGATACAGGCAGTGGTGGCATCCCACAATACAGGCAGTGGTGGCATCCCACAATACAGGTAGTGGTGGCATCCTACAATACAGGCAGTGGTGACATCCCACAATACAGGCAGTGATAGCATCCCACAATACAGGTAGTGATAGCATCCCACAATACAGGTAGTGATAGCATCCCACAATACAGGCAGTGGTGGCATCCTACAATACAGGTAGTGAAAGCATCCCACAATAAAAGTAGTGTTAGCATCCCACAATACAGGCAGTGGTGGCATCCAACAATACAGGTAGTGATAGCATCCCACAATACAGGCAGTGGTGGCATCCCACAATACAGGTAGTGATAGCATCCCACAATACAGGCGGTGGTGGCATCCCACAATACAGGTAGTGATAGCATCCCACAATACAGAAAGTGGTGGCATCCCACAATACAGGTAGTGGCGGCATCCCACAATACATGCAGTGGCGGCATCCCACAATACAGGCAGTGGTGGCATCCCACAATACAGGCAGTGGTGGCATCCCACAATACAGGTAATGGTGGCATCCCACAATGCAGGCAGTGGTTGCATCCCACAATACAGGCAGTGATGGCATCCCTCAATACAGGCAGTGGTGACATCCCACAATACAGGCAGTGATAGCATCCCACAATACAGGTAGTGATAGCATCCCACAATACAGGTAGTGAGAGCATCCCACAATACAGGTAGTGACAGCATCCCACAATACAGGCAGTGGTGACATCCCACAATACAGGCAGTGGTGACATCCCACAATACAGGTAGTGATAGCATCCCACAATACAAGCATTCCACAATGCAGGTAGTGATAGCATCCTACAAAACAGGCAGTGGTGGCTTCCCTCAATACAGGCATTTGTGGCATCCCACAATACAGGCAGTGGTGGCATCCCACAATACAGGCAGTGGTGGCATCCCACAATACAGGCAGTTGTGGCATTCCACAATACAGGCAGTGGTGGCATCCCACAATACAGGTAGTGATGGCATCCCACAATACAGGCAGTGGTGACATCCCACAATACAGGCAGTGATAGCATCCCACAATACAGGTAGTGATAGCATCCCACAATACAGGTAGTGAGAGCATCCCACAATACAGGTAGTGACAGCATCCCACAATACAGGCAGTGGTGACATCCCACAATACAGGCAGTGGTGACATCCCACAATACAGGTAGTGATAGCATCCCACAATACAAGCATCCCACAATACAGGTAGTGATAGCATCCTACAAAACAGGCAGTGGTGGCTTCCCTCAATACAGGCAGTGGTGGCATCCCACAATACAGGCAGTGGTGGCATCCCACAATACAGGCAGTGGTGGCATCCCACAATACAGGCAGTGGTGGCATCCCACAATACAGGCAGTGGTGACATCCCACAATACAGGCAGTGGTGGCATCCCACAATACAGGTAGTGGTGTCATCCCACAATACAGGCAGTGGTGGCATCCCACAATACAGGTAGTGGTGTCATCCCACAATACAGGCAGTGGTGGCATTCCACAATACAGGCAGTGGTGGCAACCCACAATACAGGCAGTGGTGGCATTCCACAATACAAATAATGGTGGCATCCCCCAATACAGGCAGTGGTGTCATCCCACAATACAGGCAGCGGTTGCATCCCACAATACAGGCTGTGGTGGCATCGGACAATATATGCAGTGGTGGCATCCCACAATACAGACAGTGGTGGCATCCCACAATACAGGATGTGGTGGCATCCCACAATACAGGCAGTGGTGGCATCCCACAATACAGGTAGTGGTCGCATCCCACAATACATGCAGTGGTGGCATCCCACAATACAGGCAGTGGCGGCATCCCACAATACAGGCAGTGGTGGCATCCCACAATACAGACAGTGGTGGCATCCCACAATACAGGTAGTGGTCGCATCCCACAATACAGGTAGTGGTGGCATCCCACAATACAGGTAGTGGCGGCATCCCACAATACATGCAGTGGTGGCATCCCACAATACAGGCAGTGGCGGCATCCCACAATACAGGCAGTGGTGGCATCCCACAATACATGCAGTGGTGGCATCCCACAATACAGGCAGTTGCGGCATCCCACAATACAGGCAGTGGTGGCATCCCACAATACAGACAGTGGTGGCATCCCACAATACAGGTAGTGGTCGCATCCCACAATACAGGTAGTGGTGGCATCCCACAATACAGGTAGTGGCGGCATCCCACAATACATGCAGTGGCGGCATCCCACAATACAGGCAGTGGCGGCATCCCACAATACTGGCAGTGGTGGCATCCCACAATACAGGCAGTGGTGGCATCTCACAATACAGGCAGTGGTGGCATCCCACAACACAGGTAGTGGTGGCATCCCACAATGCAGGCAGTGGTTGCATCCCACAATACAGGCAGTGATGGCATCCCACAATACAGGCAGTGGTGACATCCCACAATACAGGCAGTGATAGCATCCCACAATACAGGTAGTCATAGCATCCCACAATACAGGTAGTGAGAGCATCCCACAATACAGGTAGTGACAGCATCCCACAATACAGGGCGTGGTGACATCCCACAATACAGGCAGTGGTGACATCCCACAATACAGGTAGTGATAGCATCCCACAATACAAGCATTCCACAATACAGGTAGTGATAGCATCCTACAAAACAGGCAGTGGTGGCTTCCCTCAATACAGGCAGTGGTGGCATCCCACAATACAGGCAGTGGTGGCATCCCACAATACAGGCAGTGGTGGCATTCCACAATACAGGCAGTGGTGGCATCCCACAATACAGGTAGTGGTGGCATCCCACAATACAGGCAGTGGGGTCATCCCACAATACAGGTAGTGGTGGCATCCCACAATACAGGCAGTGGTGGCATTCCACAATACAGGCAGTGGTGGCATCCCACAATACAGGCAGTGGTGGCATTCCACAATACAGATAATGGTGGCATCCCACAATACAGGTAGTGGTGTCATCCCACAATACAGGCAGCGGTTGCATCCCACAATACAGGCTGTGGTGGCATCGGACAATATAGGCAGTGGTGGCATCCCACAATACAGACAGTGGTGGCATTCCACAATACAGGCAGTGGTGGCATCCCACAATACAGGATGTGGTGGCATCCCACAATACAGGCTGTGGTGGCATCGGACAATATAGGCAGTGGTGGCATCCCACAATACAGACAGTGGTGGCATCCCACAATACAGGTAGTGGTCGCATCCCACAATACAGGTAGTGGTCGCATCCCACAATACAGGTAGTGGTCGCATCCCACAATACAGGCAGGGGTGGCATCCCACAATACAGGTAGTGGTGGCATCCCACAATACAGGCAGTGGTGGCATCCCACAATACAGACAGTGGTGGCATTCCACAATACAGGCAGTGGTGGCATTCCACAATAAAGGCAGTGGTGGCATCCCAAAATACAGGCAGTGGTAGCATCCCACAATACAGGCAATGGTGGCATCCCACAATACAGGCAGTGGTGGCATCCGAAATACTGGCAGTGGTAGCATCCCACAATGCAGGCAGTGGTGGCATCCCACAATACAGGCAATGGTGGCATCCCACAATACAGGCAGTGGTGGCATCCCACAATACAGGCAGTGGTGGCATCCCATAATACAGGCAGTGGTGGCATCCCACAATACAGGAAGTGGTGGCATCCCACAATACAGGTAGTGGCGGCATCCCACAATACAGGCAGTGATAGCATCCCGCAATACAGGCAGTGGTGGCATCCCACAATACAGGTAGTGGTGGCATCCCACAATACAGGCAGTGGTGGCATCCCACAATACAGGTAGTGATAGCATCCCACAATACAGGCAGAGATGGCATCCCACAATACAGGCAGTGGTGGCATTCCACAATACAGGTAGTGATAGCATCCCACAATACAGGCAGTGGTGGCATCCTACAATACAGGCAGTGGCGGCATCCCACAATACAGGTAGTGATGGCATCCCACAATACAGGCAGTGGTGGCATTCCACAATACAGGCAATGGTGCCATCTCACAATACAGGTAGTGATAGCATCCCACAATACAGGCAGTGGTGGTGGCATCCCACAATACAGATAGTGATAGCATCCCACAATACATGCAATGGTGGCATCCCACAATACAGATTGTGATAGCATTCCACAATACAGGCAGTGATAGCATCCCACAATACAGGCAGTGGTGGCATTCCACAATACAGGCAGTGGTGCCATCCCACAATCCAGGCTGTGGTTGCATCCGACAATACAGGCAGTGGTGGCATCCCACAATACAGACAGTGGTGGCATCCCACAATACAGGTAGTGGCGGCATCCCGCAATACAGGCAGTGATAGCATCCCACAATACAGGCAGTGGTGGCATCCCACAATACAGATAGTGATAGCATCCCACAATACAGGCAGTGGTGGCATCCAACTATACATGCAGTGGTGGAATCCCACAATACAGATAGTGATAGCATCCCACAATACAGGCAGTGATAGCATCCCACAATACAGGCAGTGGTGGTGGCATCCCACAATACAGGTAGTGATGGCATCCCACAATATATGCAGTGGTGGCATCCCACAATACAGGTAGTGATAGCATCCCACAATACAGGCAGTGGTGGCATCCCACAATACATGCTGTGGTGGCATCCCACAATACAGGCAGTGGTGGCATCCCACAGTACAGTTAGTTATAGCATCCCACAATACAGGCAGTGGTGGCATCCCACAATACAGGTAGTGGCGGCATCCCACAGTACAGGCAGTGATAGCATCCCACAATACAGGCAGTGGTGGCATCCCACAATACAGGCAGGGATGGCATCCCACAATGCAGGCAGTGGTGGCATCCCACAATGCAGGCAGTGGTGGCATCCCACAATACAGGCATTGTTGGCATCCCACAATACAGGTAGTGATAGCATCCCACAACACAGGCAGTGGTGGCATCCCATAATACAGGCAGTGATAGCATCCCACAATACAGGCAGTGGTGGCATCCCACAATACAGGTAGTGATAGCATCCCACAATAAAGGCAGTGATAGCATCCCACAATACAGGCAGTGGTGGCATTCCACAATACAGGCAGTGGTGGCATCCCACAATACAGGCAGTGGTGGCATCCCACAATACAGGTAGTGGCGGCATCCCGCAATACAGGCAGTGATAGCATCCCACAATACAGGCAGTGGTGGCATCCCACAATACAGATAGTGACAGCATCCCACAATACAAGCAGTGGTGGCATCCCACAATACAGGTAGTGATAGCATCCCACAATACATGCAGTGGTGGCATCCCACAATACAGGTAGTGATAGCATCCCACAATACAGGCAGTGGTGGCATCCCACAATACAGGTAGTGATAGCATCCCACAATACAGGCAGTGGTGGCATCCCACAATACAGGTAGTGATAGCATCCCACAATACAGGCAGTTGTGGCATCACACAATGCAGGCAGTGGTGGCATCCCACAATACATGCAGTGGTGGCATCCCACAATACAGGCAGTGGTGGCATCCCACAATACAGGCAGTGGTGGCATCCCACAATACAGGCAGTGGTGGCATCCCACAGTACAGGTAGTGATAGCATCCCACAATACAGGCAGTGGTGGCATCCCACAATACAGGTAGTGGCGGCATCCCACAATACAGGCAGTGGTGGCATCCCACAATACAGGTAGTGATAGCATCCCACAATACAGGCAGTGGTGGCATCCCACAGTACAGGTAGTGATAACATCCCACAATACAGGCAGTGGTGGCATCCCACAATACAGGTAGTGGCGGCATCCCACAATACAGGCAGTGGTGGCATCCCACAATAAAGGTAGTGATAGCATCCCACAATACAGGTAGTGGCGGCATCCCACAATACAGGCAGTGGTGGCATCCCACAATACAGGCAGTGGTGGCATCCCACAGTACAGGTAGTGATAGCATCCCACAATACAGGCAGTGGTGGCATCCCACAATACAGGTAGTGGCGGCATCCCACAATACAGGCAGTGATAGCATCCCACAATACAGGTAGTGGTGGTGGCATCCCACAATACAGGCAGTGGTGGCATCCCACAATACAGGCAGTGATATCATCCCACAATACAGGCAGTGGTGGCATCCCACAATACAGGCAGTGGTGGCATCCCACAATACAGGCAGTGGTGGCATCCCACAATACAGTCAGTGTTGGCATCCCACAATACAGGCAGTGATAGCATCCCACAATACAGGCAGTGGTGGCATTCCACAATACAGGCAGTGGTGGCATCCCACAATACAGGCAGTGGTGGCATCCCACAATACAGGTAGTGGCGGCATCCCGCAATACAGGCAGTGATAGCATCCCACAATACAGGCAGTGGTGGCATCCCACAATACAGATAGTGACAGCATCCCACAATAGAAGCAGTGGTGGCATCCCACAATACAGGTAGTGATAGCATCCCACAATACATGCAGTGGTGGCATCCCACAATACAGGTAGTGATAGCATCCCACAATACAGGCAGTGGTGGCATCCCACAATACAGGTAGTGATAGCATCCCACAATACAGGCAGTGGTGGCATCCCACAATACAGGTAGTGATAGCATCCCACAATACAGGCAGTTGTGGCATCACACAATGCAGGCAGTGGTGGCATCCCACAATACATGCAGTGGTGGCATCCCACAATACAGGCAGTGGTGGCATCCCACAATACAGGCAGTGGTGGCATCCCACAGTACAGGTAGTGATAGCATCCCACAATACAGGCAGTGGTGGCATCCCACAATACAGGTAGTGGCGGCATCCCACAATACAGGCAGTGGTGGCATCCCACAATACAGGTAGTGATAGCATCCCACAATACAGGCAGTGGTGGCATCCCACAGTACAGGTAGTGATAACATCCCACAATACAGGCAGTGGTGGCATCCCACAATACAGGTAGTGGCGGCATCCCACAATACAGGCAGTGGTGGCATCCCACAATAAAGGTAGTGATAGCATCCCACAATACAGGTAGTGGCGGCATCCCACAATACAGGCAGTGGTGGCATCCCACAATACAGGCAGTGGTGGCATCCCACAGTACAGGTAGTGATAGCATCCCACAATACAGGCAGTGGCATGCCTCCCAACTGTCCCGATTTTCCCGGGATTGTCCCGGTTTTTCAACAAAATCCCGCGGTCCCGGACCGCTAGCAAGTGTCCCGGGACACACTGCGCTGCGGCGCTGTCTTTAGTATAAACACTGGCCGGGCGCGCAGGGCACCGGCGTCTTTAGTATTAACACTGGCCGAGCGCGCAGGGGGCGGGGGCGGCGCGCGGGGGGCTGGGTTGGGGATAAAAAAAAACTTACGTAGGCTGGCATGCAGGGGTGAAGGCAGCCGACATTGCTGGAGGATCAGAGCTGGAGGGCGTGACAGGGGGTGTGGTCGGGGCGTGACATGGGCGCGGCCGGGGGCGTGGCTTGTCCCGCTTTCACATTTTCAGAAGTTGGGAGGTATGGGCAGTGGTGGCATCCCACAATACAGGTAGTGGCGGCATCCCACAATACAGGCAGTGATAGCATCCCACAATACAGGTAGTGGTGGTGGCATCCCACAATACAGGCAGTGGTGGCATCCCACAATACAGGCAGTGATATCATCCCACAATACAGGCAGTGGTGGCATCCCACAATACAGGCAGTGGTGGCATCCCACAATACAGGCAGTGGTGGCATCCCACAATACAGTCAGTGTTGGCATCCCACAATACAGGCAGTAGTGGCATCCCACAATACAGGCAGTGGTGGCATCCCACAATACAGGCAGTGGTGGCATCCCACAATACAGGCAGTGGTGGCATCCCACAATACAGGCAGTGGTGGCATCCCACAATACAGGCAGTGGTGGCATCCCACAATACAGGCAGTGGTGGCATCCCACAATACAGGTAGTGGTCGCATCCCACAATACAGGCAGTGGTGGCATCCCATAATACAGGCAGTGGTGGCATTCCACAATACAGGCAGTGGTGGCATCCCACAATACAGGCAGTGATACCATCCCACAATACAGGCAGTGGTGGCATCCCACAATACAGGTAGTGATAGCATCCCACAATACAGGCAGTGGTGGCATCCTACAATACAGGTAGTGATAGCATCCCACAATACAGGTAGTGGTGCCATCCCACAATACAGGTAGTGATGGCATCCCACAATACAGGCAATGGTGGCATCCCACAATACAGGTAGTGATGGCATCCCACAATACAGGCAGTGGTGGCATCCCACAATACAGGTAGTGATAGCATTCCACAATACAGGAAGTGGTGGCATCCTACAATACAGGTAGTGATAGCATCCCACAATATAGGTAGTGATGGCATCCCACAATACAGGCAGTGGTGGCATCCCACAATACAGGTAGTGATGGCATCCCACAATACAGGCAGTGGTGGCATCTCACAATACAGGTATTGGTGGCATCCCACAATACAGGTATTGATAGCATCCCACAATACAGGCGGTGGTGGCATCCCACAATACAGGTAGTGATGGCATCCCACAATACAGGCAGTGGTGGCATCCCACAATACATGCAGTGGTGGCATCCCACAATACAGGTAGTGATAGCATCCCACAATACAGGTAGTGATGGCATCCCACAATACAGGCAGTGGTGGCATCCCACAATACAGGTAGTGATGGCATCCCACAATACAGGCAGTGGTGGCATCCCACAATACAGGCAGTGGTGGCATCCCACAATACAGGTAGTTATAGCATCCCACAATACAGGCAGTGGTGGCATCCCACAATACAGGCAGTGATAGCATCCCACAATACAGGCAGTGGTGGCATCCCACAATACAGGCAGTGGTGATATCCCTCAATGCAAGTAGTGGTGGCATCCCCAATTCCCCCCAAATTGCGTGTGTGAGGAAGGAGCGGGACAGACAGACAGACACACACTCTCATACAGTACCTTACAGCGTTCCCACACTGCCGCTGGCTTCGGCGGGTGGGCGTGGCCCATGCAGCCTAGCAATTATGAGTGAACTACTTAAATCTCCCCTTAATGGCAAAGGTGTATTATTTTTCAAAGCTATTTGCAGACCAGGGCTCCTTGGATTAAAATATCTGTGGTTGGCTCCAATTGGTTTAAAACCCACGCATGCATCTCTGGACCAGGGAGAGTTGAGTAAATACTGGCAAATCTTGGGGGTTTCAAACAGCGGGGGAGGGTCCACGGCTGGCTCAGTCCACAGTTAGAAATGAGCGGGGATGTGTCTGACGGTGCACGCTTGGTTCAGAGCTCCTTGTCGCTTGGAGCTTAGAGCAGCAAAGGACTTTTGAACTGAACAAGTGCTGCTGATTTGCTGAGCGGCCCAAATGGGAGCCAGGAATAGGTGAGTTTTAGGGCTATCCAGGGGATACACACTTTGGGGTATCCCAATTCGGTATGCCCCATCATAGAGGAAGAAAGTGACATGTTTGGGCTTTGCTCCACTTTAAAGTGGACCAAAACCGTGATTTTGACCATCTCTGGTTTTGGTCCAAGTTTCTGGGGCATCCCAGTACCTGAAAGCTTAGATCACCCCAAAACCACTCAGACTTGGGGTGGGAGCGTGGCAAAGACCACAGGGAGGCCGGAGATGCAACTTCTCCCCCACTCCTCCTTTCACTTTGCTGGGAGCTGTTACAAACAGAGCTGAATGCATTTATGGCATTCAGGGCCCCTTGACGAAAACCCATGCATGCATGCTCTGTGGGATGGGTAAAATAGACTTTTGGAGCGTTTAGAGAGCAGGAAAAAGCTGTGACCTTTCGAGAAGCATTCTAATATGCATGGTATACCGCGCTGATTGATCTCATGTGACATGGGACTGGGAAAGATGTGTTTTTGGGGTAAAATTAACCCAAATCAGGATGCCCCTGGGGCAAGAACCAAAACCCAGGATAATGAAAATCCTGGATTTTGGTCCACTTCAAATGAAGTGCAGATGGGGCTTACATCGGATGCCCCAGTGAAGCAGACTAGAGGGGAATGTTGCTCCTCTTTAAAGTGGACCAACCACTATATTCAAGTATGTCACACACCCCGCTTCAAGAAATTCATAACGTGTGGGTAATACTGACCTGTAGAGGGCGATATGCAGAGATGCCAGGAAAAAAGAGAGCCCCTCCCGGTCCATAAATACCTGGGACTTCCCACTTATTACCCAGTCTTCATCTCTGCAGACGGCGAGCAAGTCAGAAGATGTGGTCTCCTCCTTGCACAGGGGGATTTCAGGTAGCCGGGATGACTCCCGGCCCCTTTAGTTATCTATTTCCTCCTGGATCTTTTTTTTCTGTTACCTCATGCCTCCCAGTCTAGGCTGACGGTCCGGGTGAGGGTAGAAAAGCACCCTTGGTGCTTAAGAGCAAATGCTCTCCCGTGAGACCCTATATAAGAGGGTAGGCGGTCATCCGGGACGGTGACCCCGGTTTGGGATGCCCCGTCCCTTGGCCTTACACTTTGGGTGGTCCCCCCCTTTGGGTAATGCCCCTCTCTCTAGCGGGATAGCGGAGGGTAGGAGCAGGGCCCCTTATTCGGTGTTAGGTCCAAATTTTGTAATCATTAATTCTTAATAATGTTTTAATGTATTAATTTATTAAATTACCTTATTTATTACTTCATAACAGCGTGTATTTCTCTGTCAAAACAGCGCTGTGGCCGCCATTTTTATGCAGGCTTTCTCCCTGAGGTAAAAGGGGCGGGGCCGGGCTTTAGGCGCGAGCCGCGGCCCCCACCCTTCTATTTGGCGCTGATGCGGCTTGGATTCTAAGCGAGGAGCGGGGCCGGGCATCAGGGTCAAAGCCACGGCCCGCTCCCCTCCTTCTGTCTCTTCTGAGACCGGCGCCGCGGCCGCACATGGCTGCGGTGCCGGCCTTTTTGCATTGTCATGGCGGAGGGGAGCTTCTCCCCTCACGCTTTCACTCTTGGGGGCGGGGCCGGGCTTTCCATCGCTGCGGCCCGCCCCTGTGTCACAGGCACCGCTGAGGTGCTTTTCTCTGTGCCTGTTTCCTCAGAAGGAGCTGGCCACGCCTCCCTTCTCTCCTCAGAGCTGCTCTTTACCTTACGGAGAGAGGAAGCTGTCTTCAGGACCACAGTGAGTGGCCCGGTGGGCCCCCCTTCTGTCCCATCACCTATAATTATATATTTTTATGTCATATATATATATATATATATATATATTTTATACTCCACCTACAGTGGTGTTAGAGGGTTTCTCCCGGTCCTAGGGTCCCTGGGTTCTTAATTGGCTTATTGCAAATCCTCCCACTTGGGACATTAAAGGGGCATCCCGGGTTGCTTATATGCGTAATTCCCTCGGTCATTGCGACCAACTATAAGTTCACCTTATGGAGGCATCCCCGGATACTGGGCTCGGGCTCCCCTCGGGGCAATCCCGGAAGTGTATGGGGTGTGGGGCATCCCTTACTGGCGATGATGTATATCTGTGTATACCATGCGCACAGCAGACTATTACGCGGCAGTCCGGACCCCAGGCGTCTGGTTCAGCACCGCCGGTCTCTCCTCCCCCCCTCCCAGTTTGATCCGTGCCCAGTCTGACGTTGTCATGGGCGGGCAGTTGCAATCGGAGATGTGTGCCCGATTGGCCAATCTTGAAAAATTATTCTCCAGCACGGTCACCAGAAAGGCTCCGGCTAAGAGAAAGCACTTGTCGCCGTCTTCACCGGCGGCCGACTTGGATGATCTTGATAATCTGGACTGGTCTGATTACTCCCAACTTGATGAAGGGGAGGTATATGAAGAATCAGATAATTCAGACGATCAGCAGTTTGTGGGTGCTGATACCGAGCGGGGCTTGGGGAGGTCTTCGGATACTCCTAATGTTCTGGCTCAGATGTTTGAGGTTTTGGCTATTTCTCCTCCTGAGGTGGTTCAACAGCAAAAGGGGGAATTTTTCGAAGAATCCAGGCCGCGCTTGGAATTTCCTAACCAAAAGCATTTTGATGGGATTATTGCTAAGGAATGGGAGAGGCCTGCCCAGTTCCCAGGTGTCCCTCAGGGTTGGGACAAAAAATATCCCTTTCCCTTGGATACGGTTAAGCGTTGAGCGTCCCCTCCCAAGGTGGATGCACAGATTCTGGGTTTATCCAACACTACTGTTTTAAACTCTCCTGATTGCTCCACGCTTAAAGATGGTGAGGATAAACACATTGACCAAATGGCTTGTCATGGTTTTGCCAGTGTTGGGTCAGCAATGAGGCCGGTTTGTGCTTCAGCGCTGCTGGTGGTGGCTACCAGGTCGGTGGTCAGGGACCTGTTGACTTCTTCCGGGTTAGATCCGGATAGTGACGAGTTCCTTGGCCTTAAATGGTGTGAATTGTTTTTGTCATTTGTACTAGCCACCTTGGATGACACACTGATGATGTGTGGCAGAACGTCGGCTCTATTGCGGCTCTTTGGTGAGAAGTTGGATTCAGTTGCCAAGGGTGGTAAGTTACCTCAACGCAAAAAACAGCGTCGTCCCTTTCGGGGGGCGGGTTCCTTTGCTCCTTCCTTTCGTGGGGCTAGAGCTGGCAGAGGAATTGTTTTCCCCGCAGCCAGAGGAGATTCCTGGAACAGGGGCAGAGGACGTGCCCGCCCAGGATACAGCTGGGGCTCTAAGCCCAAACCCGCTGCCAAGCCAGCTCAGCAATGAGGGGGCGCCCTCACCCATGTGGGTGGGGGGACGGCTGCAACACTTCTCCCAGGTCTGGGACCGGGAGGTCTCGGACAGATGGATCTGGGAAGTGGTGACTTCGGACCTTCTGCCCGCACAGGAGCTCCAGGCGGCAGTAAAGAGTCTGTTGGCAGTTATTTGCCCAGTGCCCCCCTCAGACAGGGGTCGGGGCTTTTATTCCAATCTGTTCACGGTGCCCAAGAAGGACGGCTCGGTTCGACCCAATCTGGATCTAAAGATCCTCAACAGGTTCGTCCGTCCGCGGAAATTTCGCATGGAAACGCTGCGTTCAGCTATCCATTCTCTTAGGCAGGGGGACTTTCTGACGCCCGTAGACATCAAGGACGCCTATCTGCATGTGCCAATTTTTCCAGCGCACCAGAGATTTCTCAGGTTCGTAGTGGAGGATCGCCATTTTCAGTTTGTGGCACTTCCTTTCGGTCTTACCTCGGCTCCAAGGGTTTTCACCAAGGTGCTGGCCGGGGTGATGGCTCTCTTCAGAGCCCAGGGTAATCGCATTGTCCCTTATCTGGACGACCTTCTCATTATGGCATCTTCCTTCAGTCAAGCGGTATTGGACACCAGAACTGTGGTGTCCACTCTGGAGAGATTCGGGTGGGTGATCAACTACCCCAAGTCCTCCCTTTCTCCGTCCAAGTTAGTGTCTTTTCTGGGAATTTCCCTGGATACTTCCCAGGCCAGGGTGTTTCTTCCTCAGTCCAAGGTTCTCTTGATTCAGGAGTTGGTTCGACTCCTCCTGTCTATCCCTCGTCTGGCCATCAGACTGGGGATGAGGCTGGTGGGATTGATGGTAGCCTCCTTCGAAGCGGTTCCCTTTGCTCAGTTCCACACAAGGAAACTCCAGCTCCATCTGTTGGCAGCCTGGGACGGGTCGCCACTGTCGTTGAATCAGTCCTTCCTGATGACCCCCCGAGTTCGGTGCTCCCTTCAGTGGTGGCTGGATCCAATCAATCTGTCGAGGGGCAAACCCTTTCTGGCCCCTTGTTGGGAGACGGTCACCACGGATGCCAGTCTATCAGGATGGGGGGGGGGTTCTGGAAGGATCGTCAGTTTCAGGGACTGTGGGGGCCTCAGGAGGCTCACGAGTCCATCAATGTTCTGGAATTGAGGGCCATCAGGATGGTTCTGTTTCGCTTGACTCATCAGTTGCAAGGATTGCCAGTTCAAGTCCGGTCGGACAATCGGACGGCGGTCGCCTACATCAATCACCAGGGAGGGACTCGCAGCAGGAGTGCCCTCAAGGAAGTGTCTTTGATTCTGGCCTGGGCGGAGACCCACGTCCCGTGCATTTCAGCAGTTTACATTCCGGGAGCGGAGAACACGGAGGCGGACTCTCTGAGCAGGTTCTCAGCTCGCCGGGGGGAATGGTCTCTCAGCCCCAAAGTGTTTCGCTTGATTTGTCTCAGGTGGGGGTCCCCGGTGGTGGACCTCTTTGCCTCTCGTCACAATCACAAACTTCCGACATTTGTGCCTCTCTCACGGGATCCACTGGCTCTGGCAGTGGATGCCATGTCTCTGAACTGGAGGGATCTGGGGTTTCTGTATCTGTTCCCTCCGTTTCCCTTGGTGGCCAGAGTGGTGCGCAAGCTGGCCCTGGAGGGTGCGTCAGTAATTCTGGTGGCTCCAAGGTGGCCAATACAGGTTTGGTTCGCAGATGTGGTAAGGTTAGCAGAGGATCAGTTCGTTCTGCCCCTGCTGCCGGATCTGCTCACCCAGGGTCAACTACGTTATCCCAATTTACCAACGCTGGCTTTGACGGCGTGGCTGCTGAAACCTCCATCTTGAAGGAGGAAGGTCTTTCCGATGCTGTGATTCGAATTCTCATTAGTGCTAGGAAGGGGTCTTCCTCTAATATCTACTATAGGACTTGGAGGTCTTATATTGATTGGTGTGAGATCAGGGCGTTGCCTTGTAGGGAATTTTCCATCTCCAGAATCCTGGAGTTTCTTCAACATGGTCTGGACCTGGGGCTCCAGCTTAGTACTCTGAAGGGGCAGGTTTCTGCCCTGTCGGTGTTCTTTCAAAGGTCATTTGCCCTACATCCTTTGGTTAAGACTTTTTTCCAGGGAGTCACGCACGTGTGGCCTCCTAGAAAACCTTTGCTCCCTGTTTGGGATTTGAATTTGGTTCTTTCTGCTCTTCAGGATTCTCCTTTTGAACCCTTGAATGATATTGCCTTGTCTTCACTTACGCAGAAGGTGGCCTTTTTGGTAGCCATCACTTCGGTTAGGCGTGTCTCTGAGTTGGCGGCTTTGTCCATTCAAGCCCCGTACTTTGAGGGGCATCAGGACAAGGTGGTTTTTTGTTTCAAGTCCGATTTCCTTCCTAAGGTTGTTTCTGCCTTTCACCTAAACCAAGACATTGTTCTGCCCTCTCTGTGTCCTAATCCCAGCAATGACAAGGTGAGGGCCCTGCATTCTTTGGATGTGGTTCGTGTTGTGAAGTATTATTTGGAGGTAACGTCTTCCTTTCGTAAGACGGATGCCTTTTTTGTGGTGCCCTCCGGGCCCGAAAGGGCTTGGCGCCTGCCAAGTCTTCCATTAGTAAATGGATCCGTCAGACCATAGTTGGGGCCTATTCTGCCAAAGGCAAGGTACCCCCTTTTCATGTTACTGCTCATTTTACTCGTGCGGTTGGGGCGTCCTGGGCTTTTCAGCACCAGGCCTCTGTTGAGCAAGTTTGTAAGGCTGCTACTTGGTCTTCTGTCCACAAGGTTGATGTTCGGGCCTCAGCGGATGCTGTGTTTGGCCGCAAAGTTCTGCAAGCTGCAGTGGTTTAAGTTGTGCCTTGTTGCCTTGTTTTGGATCCCCGCCCTTTATGGACACTGCTGTTGGATGTCCCACACGTTATGAATTTCTTGAAGCGGGGTGTGTGACATACTTAGAATAATACCATTTTGTGAATACTCACCTGTAAAATGGGTATTTTAAGTATGTCACACACCCCGTTTCACCCTGCCCTTTTGTATTCTGGATCCTTTATATGGTGAACTTTGCGTTGTTATGCTTTGTGTTGGGCTCTTCCTGGTCCCTTACCTTACTGCTGTTCTTATACTGGGTAATGAGTGGGAGGTCCCAGGTATTTATGGACTGGGAGGGGCTCTCTTTTTTCCTGGCATCTCTGCATATCACCCTCTACAGGTCAGTATTACCCACACGTTATGAATTTCTTGAAGCAGGGTGTGTGACATACTTATAATACCCATTTTACAGGTGAGTATTCACAAAATGGTATTATTCAGCGGTCCTGGAATATTAAAGAGGCTCCATGAGAATATGGAAAGGTACATTTTGGGAGCAAATTGGGGAGGGTTTCTCACAGCAGGTATGATAGCGTGTGCATGTGCTGTGGTCCTGGAATATTAAAGAGGCTCCATGAGAATATGGAAAGGTACATTTTGGGGGCAAATTGGGGAGGGTTTCTCACAGCAGGTATGATAGCTTGTGCATGTGCTGTGGAACCGGCATAAAGGTAAGTTTTTAGGTTGAATACAAACTGGAAAGCAAAGTAATGGTTTCATTTACCATTAGTTTCCATTTCTTTTCATTATTAAATGTAGGAGTGCAGGTTGGAGGAGGGGTCTCTAACTGATTAAAACACAATAGGAGCATTTAACTGATAAGGTGGAAGAAGATCTCAAATCCCCTCCCCCTCCCCTCAGTCACTAACTTTTTTGCAATGGCATTGGTGAGGCAGAAAGGTAGCGGCCATTTTGGAGCTTCCTCTCCCAGCATCTCACTTTCAGTCATTTCCATGGCCGAAATTCAAACCTGCAACCCTCAGGTCCCAAGGCCAATTTCTTACCTCTAGGCCACGACTGTCCCCACATACTAATGAGTGTGTGTGGGGGGAGGTTAGTGTGTGTGTGTTTACAATCAATGAATAGTTTAATATAACCTCCTTTTAAAGCAGACCTAAATCAAAATCTCCTTGCCATTTCTTTAAATAGGAGCAACCACCTCAGCAGTGGTTTTCCTCATTGTGAGACTCCGGGGGTCATCCAGTGCACTAATTTGTTGGCTGGAGTTACACATTTCGCTCCCAATGATAACCATGGCATTAGTGTTAGATTAATATGGGGCTATTGTGCAGGCCTATGCAGGGGGCTTACCAAGTTGGGCATCCTGAATCTGGGTACCCAAGGGGTACTTAAAAGTGTGGATCTTTTGTGACAACAATGTGTTTCCAAGGTGCTGATCCTATCTTATTTTTTTTTTTTTCTTATGTAAGTAAAAGTTCGTTTTATGGAAACAATTTTCACTACTACAGTCTGTTGCTATTGGCAACCCTGCTGCTTGGCATGTGTAAGGTTGAGTTAGCTCCTTCACCTCAGCAGCGGACCATAACAGCAATGTTCTGTCTATACAGGACTCACTTCTCTCTTCTTGTATATCTAGGTGTACAGTTGCCAATAGCAACAGCTTTCAAAAACTGCTTTCAAAAACAATCAAAATACATTTTTTAAGCTGAACAAAACCCAAGATTTTCAGTATCCCATGTTATGTTCAGTGCCCTGGGGGCATTACAGTTTGGGATGTGCTCCCTCTCCTGTCCCAAGACAATCTGAATGGCTCAGTGTAGGAACACACTTTAGCCCAGAGATGCTGGGGATGTACACTCGCTCCATCCAAATTGCTTGCATCACCAAGAAAGCCACCAGAAAAGATGAGTGTTTCAGCGACCCGGGGGCTGGGGATTCACACAATGGGGCATGCCCCATGGGAAGGCCAGAGCCTAAAAGACTCCAAGGCCGGCCAGGTTGAGTTTTGATTTCTGCTTGAAATTCCAAATTGGGATGCCCCAAGAAATCCCACATTTGGGTCCATTTTAAAGACGCTCAACACCCGAGTAATATCCAGGGCAGCCGCCTTCCTGGGGCATCCCAAGTTGGGATAAAACACACAGTCCCAAGTTGGGATAAAACACCCCATGTCAGCTATGTCCAAGCTTCTCACAAACACTGGCCAGAGGAGGGGCAAACATACAGTTAGTCTATAGTTCCTGGCTCCCGTCATAAAAGTGCCATTGACTTTTATTGTCTTTAGTAACAGTGAAACTCTTATTAATTTTTCAGCATTTTTTCGTACTAGATTTTTTTCAACTGTTACTGAATTGAGCCCAGTATGTCTGTTGTAGTTATCATAGGCCATGCTCTCATGCTCCACCTGGTGTCAACAACACTGAATAGCAGCCTACCTCAAATTGCCAGGCTATTGAATTTCAAAACAATAGCCAGAAAAGATATCTTCACCAGTATCACATAACCAATTGTGTTATGACATGGAAAACAGTAAAGGTTAAATCTGTATACCACCCAGTGGTGCATGCATTGTTTAGAAAAAAATGTAAATTTGGGAGGGTGGCTACTCAAAAATCATATTTATGAATTTTCAGGATTGCTCTAAAGCACTGTTTCCCAACCTGTGATATACGTACCCCAGGTGATACTCAGCGATGTTCAAGGGTGGGTCTGATAGGTTTGGTATATTACTTTAGGTTTGGTATATTACTTTAGCAGTAAAACGTTAATCTTTCTTGCTTGAAAAGGCTGTACAAGGCCTCTGGCCTTACTTATATAGTAATTAATCTCATCCCTGGGGGTATTTTGTTGTACCTGCTTGTCACTAGGCATGCGTGGCGTAAAAAAGGTTGAGAACCTAAAGTATAGGAATGATTTAACACACTAAGCCTGATTCATAGCCTGCATGTGAATGCTTGTTCTTTTTCTGGGTTAAACTTGTAGCCGGGAATTTGTGAACACATGCATGAATCCCAGCTCTGAGATTCACGAGAATTTCTTGGCTGTACGTATGATTGAAATTGCTTGTCGTACTTATAAAATTTACCCAAGCATTTACGTTTTGGGCTTGCGACACGTCCAAGTCGAGTTTGGACATGTTTTCACCCTTTTGCATCTTTTATGTCTTATGTCTTTTGCATCCATCTCAGTGTTCCTGATCCATCTCTGGCCTTTCGGCATATGCCAAGGTTTATTTTTTTTATGGTTAAGTTCTCTGACCCCCACCTTTGTGGCATCCCCTGTAGTGTGCATGTATGTACTGTGACTTTATCTTTACCCCTTGGTTCCTTTAGGGGCATCCCCTGTAGTGTGCATGTATGTACTGTGACTTACCTTCTCAAAGTTCTTTCATTCCATGGCCTCCCATGTTTTCTTCTTCCACCAATTGTTACACAAATTTTTTTTGTTATTTCATGAGTCCACCTCCTGTTTCCCCACAACATTACCCACCTCCTGCTTTAGGCGCTACACCTTGCGATAAGGATGTCGCTTTAAGAAAGGACACCACACAGCATCTAACTCATATAAGCCTATTTTTTATTATTAAAATAGTTTGTTTTATTTAGTTTTATTTTCCTTAAAAGCTATTTTTTTTTGTATAAAAATATATTTTCTTTCTTGGGGTGGGTCAACATGGCACCTGTAAAGACAAAAGAAATGTACGTTAACACCTGTTTGTACACGTGTGCCTGTTGATGCCCCCCAAATGCTCACTATTTACCACAACACTTTTCTTTGCCCTTTTAGGGGGCCACCCTCCACCTTGGCGCCACCTCTTCATCTAGGTCTGGAATGAAATTCCAACAGATGAAGTCTGCAAATGTATTTTTGTGTTCTGTTTGTGTAGTGATCTGCTTGACTTGGTTTGTACCCACCTAAATCAGGCACCGTAACAGTCTTAGGTGGCCCCATCGTGGCATATTCACCCTCGGACGAATCTGTAGGGAATGAGAAGCACAACTTCCTTTTGGAATCCCTTAACCAAATCTGTATGTTTGTTTTCTATTGGCCTACCTGACGGCTGCTGGACTGTGGGTGACTTCAAGCCCAACTCTTCCTCTTTAGCAGGTTCCTGGGCTGTTGGTGGGGTTCGTGAAGAGGTGGATGAGGACGTTGGCAGTGGTTGGGTCTGCCATCTTACACCCACACTCTGTCTTGTCGCACTGGTCAGACTCTTTGACTCTGGGAGGCCTTTATGCGCAGCCCGAACTCCCCAATTACAAGAGAAAAAGAACAGTCACTCACAAAGTTCAGCCAGATTGCTCACCCTTCCTCTTGCCCATCCACTTACCTAGGAAGTTTTGGCTGTAGAACAGGTCCACCCGGGGCCACTTTCGATTGAGGTCTGATCAGTGCTGCATTATTAGTGTGTGGGTGTAACCACACATTCCCTGGTCACTCAGTTGGGCTGCCGGGTCCTCTGCTAATGTCCTCTTTTCATGGGAGTTGGGCTTGAAGTCGTACTGGTCAGTTATAAAAGTCTGCAAAGACAAAAAGCAACTCCAGTGTTTCTTTTGTGCCTTCCGTGCCTTGGCCTATTTAAGATCCACATGCACACACCTTCCACTGATAGCTTTGTATAAAGTGGTGCATGCAAGGTTGCTACATGGTGGACCCAGCTCTCCAACGCCACACTACTGTCAGATAGGCATTGGATTTGAATGTCTTTGGTCTCTATCCTGTCTGATCCTGCAACAGTTTACCAATTCCCTCTACCTAAATACAACATTGACCCCCCAGCATCCCCTACAAACAGACAAGTGTGGGACATGTGACAGTGACACATGTGGGATGGCACATTAATGTTGTTGTTCTGGTTCACGTTTGTCCATTCAGCAGACAGCCAGTGTTTGGTATCTTTTTGTTTTTCTGTTCACCATTCAACCAAAACCCTGTTTGTCGTTGAATCCCAGGCTTACGCCATTACTGTACATCCCACCATGGGCCTTCGCTAGTATGTTGCCACTCCGGTGGCCAATCTGTCACCTGTAACATAGTAACATAGTATGTAAGGTTGAATAAAGACTTTAGTCCATCCAGTTCAGCCTGTTTAATTCCTTCCAGTGGTCTAGTAGCCATAGCTGGAAATGTTATTACATGCCAGGAAGGCATTAAGGCCACTTTTGAACGTTTTTACTGTATCCTTCATAATGACCTCCTCTGGCAGCGAGTTCCATAGTCTCACTGCTCTTACAGAGAAGAATCCCATCCTATGTTGGTGGAGAAAGCACCTTTCCTCTAACCTTAGTGGATGCCCTCGGGTTATAGTTACACTCCGAGGTATAAATAGATTGTGGGACAGATCTTTGTATTGACCCCGAATATATTTATACATAGTTATTAGATCACCCCTCAATCATCTTTTTTCTAAACTAAATAAACCTAACTTTGACAATCTTTCAGGGTACTCTAGTCCCCGCACTCCTTTTATTAACTTTGTTGCTCTTCTTTGAACGCGCTCCAGTTTTGATATGTCCTTCTTAAGCACAGGTGCCCAGAACTGTACACAGTACTCCATATGGGGTCTGACCAGTGACTTGTACAGGGGTAAAATGATGCTCTGGTCATGAGCACCTATGCCCCTCCTGATGCACCCCATGATCCTATTTGCTTTGGCAGCAGCTGCCTGGCATTGATTATTACAGTTGAGCCTATTGTCAACTAAAACCCCTAGGTCCTTTTCCATTGTTGTTTTACCAAGTGTTTGTTTATTTAGTGTGTAATCATGATACAGATTTCTCCTTCCCATGTGCATAACCTTACATTTATCTGTGTTAAACTTCATTTGCCATTTAACTGTCCATACTTCCAATTTATCTAAACCTGTTTGTAGCTGCCTGCTGTCCTCTTTTGTTTTAATTACTTTACACAGCTTAGTATCATCTGCAAAGATTGAGACTTTACTGTTCAATCCATACCCAATGTCATTTATAAATATATTGAAGAGAATTGGTCCCAGAACTGACCCTTGTGGTACTCCACTAGTAACAGTGACCCAATCTGAGTGTGTACCATTGATAACCACCCTCTGCTTCTGATCATTAAGCCAATTTCCCACCCATCTGCACACGTTTTCCCCTAGTCCAAGCATTCTCATCTTTTGTACCAGCCTTTTATGTGGCACAGTATCAAATGCTTTAGAAAAGTCAAGATATATGGTATCCAATGACTCCCCCTGATCCAATCTTGAACTTACCTCCTCATAAAAGCTGATTAGGTTTGTCTGGCAGGAGCGATTCCTCATAAATCCATGCTGATATGGAGTAATAAGGTCATTTTCCCCAAGCTGCTCCAGGATAGTATCCTTCAAACAGCTTGCCCACCACAGATGTTAAGCTTACCGGTCTGTAGTTCCCAGGTTTCCCCCTAGATCCCTTTTTGAATATTGGCACCACATTTGCCAAGCGCCAATCCCTCGGAACAGACCCTGTAGTTACTGAGTCCACAAATATTAGAAATAATGGCTTGTCTATTACTGTACATAACTCCCTTAAAACACGAGGATGTATGTCATCTGGTCACGGTGACTTATCGATTTTTATCTGCTTGAAACGGTTCTGGACTTCTTCCTTGGTTAGACCAGTGACATTTAATGGAGGGTTTCGGTTATTCCCCTGCATTTCACTCGGCATGTCACATTTTTTGTGAATATAGAAGCAAAGAAGTTGTTTAGTAAATTTGCTTTCTCCTCATTTCCCTCTATAGGTGTCCCCTCCTTGCTTTTCAGGGGGCCCACACCCTCAGGTTTGTGTAGCTAAAGAATAATTTGGGGTTAGTTTTACTTTCTTTCGCGATCTTTCTGTCTCCAGCTTAGCTGCCCTTATCTGTTGTTTACATTATTTTCTTCTTTATAATTTTTTAATGCTTCCGCTGTCCCTTCCTGCTTTAAACGTTTAAATGCCTTTTTTTTGAGTGTTTATTGGCCCCTTATCCTTTTTGTTTAGCCACATCGGTTTACATGTGTGTCTAATAGTTTTATTCCTGTAAGGTATATATCAGTCACAATGAAAATTAAGGATTCCTTTGAAAGTATCCCATTTAGTGTCCATGCTTTTGTTTTTAAGGACATTTTCCCAGTTAATGCCGTTTAGGGCATCTCTAAGTTGGTCAAACTTTGCCTTTTTGAAGTTCCGCGTTTTTGTGGCTCCTTGACAAGGCACCCTAGTGACTGCTAAGTGGAAATTAATGATATTATGATCACTGCTTCCAAGGTGTCCCCCAACCTGTAGCTTTACTACTTTGCCTGGTACATTGGTTAGTATTAGGTCCAATATGGCTTTCCCCCTTGTTGGTGCTAGTACTTGTTGGGAAAGGTAGCCATCTCTTGTTTTAGATAAAAAACTATTACTTTTATGCGAAACACATGTTTCAGCGTCCCAGTCTATATCTGGGTAGTTAAAGTCCCCCATAATCACTACCTCATTTAGTTTAGCGGCTATATCTATTTGCCTTAGCGTCATATTTTCTATGGATTCGGATATATCTGGAGGTTTGTAGCAAACCCCCATCAGTATTTTATTTTTGTTTCTCCCTCCATGTATTTCTACCCATACAGACTCCACATGGTCATTCCCCTCACATATTTGCCCACCTTTGCATGATTGTAAAGCTGCATGTGTGCATAGACTAATGGCATGGCATAGTATGTGTGCTTACCATCATGATGTAGTTTTGCTGCTCACGGGTGTAGACAGTTTGTGCCATGTTGGCCCTTGTCTGCGTGACGCACCACTGCGCTGATGCGTATAAGTGGTGATGCACCACGACAGACCCTGGAAGTATGTTGTACTATGTTGTAGCCTATATCCCTCTTTGTCCCTCTCTAGAAATGGCTTACATATTAACTATAATACTTTTCATTCAGTGTGTTCTCACACATATAGATCCCTAGATGGCATATATTATAAATATGTGCCCCTATTAAATGCGCACATGGTCAAACCCCAATATGTGAGCCTTAAGTCTCACTTACATAAAATTTAGCCCAATGGTATCTACATTTATATTTGGTGCCCAAGGTTCGGTTCCTACACGTGGACAAGGTAGAATTTTATTATATAGTTATTTGTATACAGATATGTAACAGGGCAAGATTAGCCATTATGTATGTATGTATGTAGTGTAGTTGTAACTATGAGAAACATTGTTTCCCTGTTAATGTCCCTTCTTTCCTGTGTTCTCCTCTCCCCACAGCTTCCGGTGCATATTGACAAGTGACAGCCCTATGTCACCAGGGGGCTGAATCCCGCCCCTTCATTCGCACATGCGCACTCGGGCTGTCAGGATTGAGCCCTGACGCGGGGCGCGCGCATCCATTCACTAGCACGGACGCACCAGGTCGCTATAGACGGCAGGCGCGTCTCCGCCCCCTGTTGTGGCCTGGGCACGGTATCACAGCGCATAGCATATCCATACTTCCTATGACTATTTGGGCTGGCAGCTCTATTGCGCTCCATGTGTGCGTGCACGCGCGACGGGCACCGACGGGCCCGGCGCGGGGTGCGCGCACATCTGGGGCTCGGTTGTGCGCACAGCGTCCATCCACTTATGAGTGGGGCCAACGCAATAAATTATACTATGTGGTAATCAACCAGCTTGCGCACACCGTGCCTTGGCCACATTATATAGGGGGGGATATGTAGCAGGATGCCACACACGCTATGACTGCCCTCATGTGCTGGCGGAAGTGGACACATGGTGGTTAGTCTATCCACTTCCGCCCTCACTAGGACGGGCCCGGCGTGGGGAGCGCGCACATCCGGGGCTCGGCTGTGCGTACAGCGTTCATCCACTTATGAGTGGGGCCATTGCAATACAATATATTATACTATGTGGTAATTAACCAGCTTGCGTATACTACGCCCTAGCCACATATAGGGGGGGAAATGCAGCAGGATACCACACACGCTATGACTGCCCTCATGTGCTGGCGGAAGTGGACACATGGTGGTCAGTCCATCCACTTCCGCCCTCACTAGGATCCCAAATTTTGGCGGTTTTTTTGAAGCATTTCCTGTATGTGAGGGGTGGAGAGGAAATTCAAGGGACTATATATACAGGGGCTGATAACATCATGCCACACTCTGATGAAGTGGCTTATGTAACGGCCACGCAACGCGTCAGTGTCGGCACCATGAGGGTGGGCGGTTTTGGACCTTTTTGACACGGTAATGTACATTGTTTGGTATTTCATGTACTAAATTCTATGTAATTTGCACAGTGAGATTGTTTTAAGTGTGTACAGTTCAGATCTATACATGCCCGGGAACTTACTCCTGTTCTTTATTTCTGCACTCATATCAGCACTGTCAGCACTTGAGCACCTATTGATGCCTGTGCCCTCACCAGTGGGACATCTTGTCCCTCTTTTCTTTTGATTTTTCTTTGATTGTTCACTCCACACTTTTTTCACTTTTTTCATCTTTATTCACGGTTTAGTTCACCATCCTTTTACACTGCATGTGCTTGGCACCAGTTACACCTCACTATAGCACTTTCTGAGGGGTAGTTTCCGTGGCATCCATTGGATTCTTCAATTTGCATAGATACTGATTTTCTAATCAGGGTATTATAATTGTGAATATGTAAATATATTTTTCAAAATATTTCTCTATATATTTTTGCTAACAGTCCCATTGTGTACATTTGCAGATATCAGATCTGAATAAATATAGTCCATTCATACCCCGCCACACCCCATGGTTAGGGTTTTAACTTTGTATTTTTGTATTTTAAATGTATGTTTTTTTCATTTTATTGGCTTAGAATAAAGAATATGTATTAACCTCATGTATCCAATTCTGTTGAGCGGTCTATCAGCATAGATAGGTGGGGAGGTTTTGGTGAATTGGGCTGGTTATTCACCACTTGTCTTGTTTAAATGTTGTAGCCTATAGTTTTCTACGCCTGTCCTCACCTGTTAAATAAACACAATTGTTGGCCAATCAACCATCCACTTATATATACACCTGACCCCAGAACTTTAATGGCATTGCTTACTTGGCATGTGAAGATGCCAAAAGCTAGATACCACCTCAGCCGCAGAGCTCAGTAGACAGACATGGCCAAGGGAGCCGCAGCACCTGGCCAAGGTACCACAGCGCCAGCCAAAGGCCCCACCATTCTTCCAACAGGCGTTCCCCTACTGCTATCCACATGACTCACTCAGAGCAGTTCTCCCGCCGCAGTGTGATCCAGCAGCAGGGGGATACACACACCTTGGGCTCCCATCGTTATCAGCACAGGCCACCCTGTTCCATCCACTGCTCGGCCCACCAGAGCCCTGCGTGGACCCCAGTGCGCAATGCAAAGCCCCCTGCAGAGCGAAAGGTGGAGCCAAAGATGGAGCAGCAGAGCCACCACTGTGCATGCTGTTTCCCCGACCAGTAGCTTGGGAACCACCTCCCAGGGCTTTGAGCCAAGTGTCTCAGGCTCCCTTAAACACACCAGCAGACCCCAGCATCGCAGCAAGTTCACCAGGGCAAACCTGAGTGGGCGTTTAAAGAAGCTCAACTGGAGGCCCTGCTGGATGGCATGAGTAAGAACTTTGGGTGTGGAGCAAGCTGAAACCCAGTCAGCCTGTCAAAGATGTGTTGAAAAATATCTGGGCCCAGATTGCCCGCAGCGTATAGAGCCAGAACCCAAGGATTAAAGGCAGGCCAAAAAAAATGGGAAGATCTTAAGTGGTCCGGAAAAATATTGGTACCAGGCGGGCTGTGGGGTAAATGGTGAGGGACCAGGGGGAGCTTTTCCCCACACACATTGCACCGCTTTCCGTCAACATGTGTTTTGTGTTTCAGGTTGCAAACTGGTGATGGACTACCCACAACCTTGCTCTTCACACATGTAGAGGAGCATGTGTCGCCTACCAGGGGGTGTCGGAGACCTATGACACAGATCGTCGGCATGTGCCCACCAGGAGTTAGCTTCAAACTGGAGTTTAGGAGGAGGGTGACCACAAACGGTTGCCACAAACATGAGTGCCCACATGCTTTATGAAACTGGGAGGGCTTGCCTGGGAAACACGTGTTGGGAAACATCACACATTTAAATGGAAGCCAATGACATAGTTGCAAAATGTTTTTTGCCACAAGTAGATGTGGGGCCCAGTGTGTAACTCATGTTGAGGATAGCAAAGAGACGGGGAGGCTGATTCATTAATAGCGGCAGGTAGCGACAGATGAGCGTCTGTAGCAGTATTTTCACAGCGCCCGCTAGTAGTCGCTGTGCTTGGCCGTTATTCAGTTGTTGACAGCGACTCAGTCGGTGTGCAGTAATGTTGAATATTGGGTGAGGAGTCGTTATTTGACAGGTTCCGCGCTGTATGGGAGCGCATGATAACGACTGGCCATAGCGACCGGCTCCCACCATATTCATTAACAAATCACGCTCAAAAAATTCTCGAGCTGTGAAATGCATGTTTAAACCCCAGAGCGCTGGCAGCGATGGGTTAAAAGTAGTTTTTTAACCCCCAAACAACCATATTTTTGGAAACCAAAAAAAACAAGTTTTTAATAACATTTTGTAATATTAATACATTAATATCAGACCTGTAATATCAGGTATCAGGTAAATATTTTTCTTTTTTTTTTACCTTAAAAAAAAAATATAACATGGCAGAAGTGGTCACAGAATTTTTCACATTAAAAAAAAAAAAAAAAAACATTAATATGAATTAATTATGAATATTTAAAGATTGTTCCATTGAAATGCATTGGAGAGCGCCAGGTAGCGAGAGGTCATACCTGTCGCTGTTCAAGGTCGGACCCTGGCGCTGTGGGCTGAGGCTGGAATAATGATGAATGAGTGGCTATCTGGCGCTATCTCAGTCGATAAGCAGGATCGGCTTGATAAATGTGTGATTGTGGTGGGTAGCCGGCGTTCTCGTGGCGGTGCCTGTCGTTACCGGTCGCTCACCAGGTGCTACCTGTCGCTATCCCTTGTTAAATAAGGGCCTAAGTAACAAACTTTTAATGCTAACATTGCTTTGCCCTTGCCTTTGCAGCAGCCAGCCAGCAGCCTGTACTGGCGGGCCAATAGCACCACTTTTAGGTCATATTCATCCAGCTACTTTAAAGTGGTATGTTGAGCAGCCAGTTGCTCCTTGGAGGTTGTTTTCCATTTTATCAGTTGACATTGTGAATTTCAAATTAAACTGATTCTAGTTCAATTTCTCAACAAATTCTTGCAGCAACCCTTCTTGTCCAAAAGTCGAGGATATCGTCTATGTATCTGTGCCACAAAAGTACGTGGCACAGATATATAGACAAGCCCTCGTCCTGCCACAATAGTTGTTCCCATCTCCCCAGGTGTAGGTCTGCATACGATGGGGCACATGTTGTCCACATCGCAGTCTCCCGCACCTGAAGGTATAGTTGGCCACAGGAAGCAGTTGTGCGTCAGGATACATTTCAACAATTTAAGGAAGAAAACATTGTGATCTTGCAATGTTTAATGGTTTGAGTCATGAAAATTTACTGATTTTAGCTCCATCTTGTGGGAAATACTACGCCTCCATGTCAAGGGCGACCAAGGTGGTGTTAGATGGTAACATCATATTCTGAATCGAACTTGGAGACAAATAGGTCTTCTGGAAGGAAATATTAGAATTAAGGCACTTAATACTAATTGCACTTTATAGATAATCCATCTGGGCATGCCTGATCCCCCATTCTCCCAGGGGGATTTAAAGAGACCTATCATGGATATCCAATGTTATTGAATGCAATGAAACCAATTGCAAGTGCACATTGAATGAACTTAGCATAAACAATCCCCTCGATTCAAAGAGCAAAAGTTAATTGATTTCGTATCGAGAATCGTAAGTTTGGGTGGGTGTTTGTCATTTTTTCTTGTTTTTTTGCCCATTTCGTATTCGCACGATCGTTCGCGCGTAGACGTATATGAACATACGCATTTCGTACGGGAATCGTATATTTTGCGTTAGTTCGTGTGTTTTTCCCGTCCAAATCGTATTATTTGCGTCAGATCCTATTTTTTACGTCCTTCACATGGGCTTGCGACCAATTCAGAGAGGTGATTGCTAATTGTTTTGAAGCCCATTAAAGAGCTGCTTTACGAAATGTTTGCCGGCAGCTATTTGGCCTCGGGAGTAGGATGGAGAGGAGCGAGTTTGTGGCACATCAAGGGCTTATGCTTTTTGGCATTGAGTTGATCCAGATGTCTGAGAGCAGATTGCCCCTGCGTCGTCGCATGAACATCGATAGCATGAATGATGTTGAGCTGTTCGAGCTGACCAGGCTTAATCGCGCTTCCCTCCATAAATTATATAGTGAGCTGCGGCCATGGTTAGCCCGCACCACAAGGAAGGGGCATGCAATTTCAGGTATGACCAAGATGCTTGGCTGCCTGCAATTTTTGGCGAACGGCTCGTTCCAGAGGCTGGGTGCCCTCTCCGTGGGGATGTCACAGCCTACGCTGAGCCGCGCACTATCTAAATTTTTGGAAGGCATGGCTGCCATAACTCCAAAATATATTTATTTTCCGGATGATATGGCAGCCAGAAACGCCATTAAGCTTGGTTTTTATAATGTGGCCGACATGCCCAACGTTATTGGTGCTATTGACTGCACACATGTGGCACTCGTACCTAGGGCTGCCGACGAGTATATATATAGGTATTGAGATTGGTTATTATGTTGCCCAACGTGTAATGTAACCTGTTTTCCTTTGCGGCAGCATATTTTTTTATCCCTCATTTGTGTAGCTGCTTGATCTAGGCTTATCATTAGTATTTCCCAATAGAGTGCAGACATGTTTTTTTTTTTTTTTAATTTTTACAAATATCAATTACCCTTTTTGTATGTTTTTGCCTTAAGGAATCGAAAAATGGGACACTCCCTTAATGTCCAGGCCGTGGTTGGTCCGGACATGCGTTTTATGAGTGTCCTTGCCGGCTACCCAGGATCGTCGCACGACTCGTATATCCTCAGGCGATCTGGGTTGTTTAGGAGATTTGAGGCAGGTGAATTTTCGGGTGCATGGCTGCTTGGTAAGTGTGTCCTATTTGTGTGCTATTAAATGTGGGATTAATCTTGTATTTGTTGATATTTTTGTATTTGAATTCTTTACATAAGCCAGAAACTGCCTTTTTGTTGGGTCATATATTATGAACTCCAAACCAAAATGCTTGCCTCGCTTTGTCCTTCAGAATGTTTTCCCTTTAGTTAGGATGTCTGTAAGTTCCATGTCCCTAAATATATTGGTTGGGAGTTTATACCCAAGGATCTGTGAGCTTTTGCTCCTTTTGTAGTATTGGTCTTTAAATGTCAAAGTGGACTTAAACTGCATACATTGTAGTTTTCATATAAATGTTGATAGCCCCTCAGCAGCATCCTAATTGTAACATGTCAGAAAACTAAAAATATATTTAAATTCCAACTACCCTTGGCCGTGCAGATGTTTGTTAATTAATTGGTATATTGAAGTGCCATTTTTAATTATGTACTACATTAGTGGCAATAGTTATTTTGCTAATGTGCCCTGGGTGTTTTTTTTGGCCCTTTACCTTACATCATTATGATATATGTAAAATTCTTTGTGTTTGTTGTGTTGCCTTTTTAATTTTTATTACATTTAATTGTCTGTTTAAGGTGATTCCGGGTACCCACTTCTACCCTGGCTCATGACGCCTGTGCTGCGGCCCCAGGATGCCTCTCAGGAAGCGTACAACCGTGCGCACCGCAAGACCAGGGCTGTTGTGGAGAGGGCCTTTGGGCTGTTGAAGACCCGTTTTCGTTGCTTGGACCATACTGGGGGCGCCCTGCAATATGATCCCAAAAAAGTGATCGACATAATCATGGCATGTGCTGTTTTGCACAATTTTGCTATACTCGAACGTGTCCCACGTTATGTGGATAGCCTGCCCTCTACAGCCCTAGAGGATGATGGAGAGAATTTTGTTGGGCCACCCAGTGAGTCTGCCCAATCAGTTAGAGCAAACTTGATATTGCAGCATTTTAGTTAATTTTATTTCGTGTATCAACATTCTGTGTGTCTGTGTTAGCCTTTTTGTTAAATATGTTGTTTTGCCGTAATGTGGCATTACCTCAAAGTAAAACATTTTTACCTTAATTGTTGCCTAATGTATTTCATGTAGTTTCCTTAGCTTGATATTTGCATTGTTACACCTCTTAAAACCAAAATTATCTGGTTTAGCCCAAGCTGTTTAAAATGTGTTCCCACTAAAAACGCCACAAGTATTGTAAGTGAGAATATTTTTTTACTTAGGAAAGTTAAAATTATTGTGCTTAACAGAAAACATTCCACATACATCTGTGGTTACAAATGGATGAGATAACAAAAAAAACATCGAGCACATCTACACCTGGAAGTGAGTGGCACAACCAAACAAGGACACCCAGTCCAAAGGCCAGCCTAGTCCAGTCATTAATATTGCCTGTGCCCAGGGATATTTGGGCATGGCCATAATGTCACACAAACATGTCTGCAAACAGGAGGAGCACAAACCAAATACATATTTAAAGCCATAAGTGGCCAGATACACTCCACATAGACCTATGGCATTGGCTAGTGGCCTTAATCATTACTCTAAGGAGCTATATGGGAGCAAATACAAAACACAACCTGCATGAGCAACACAAAATGGATTGTTTGAAACCTCAAAGGACAAGTAAATACAGTGGGGGTTAAGAGAAAAGATGTCCCACACAACCATGGCTTAATAGGGTGGCTGCCCATAATACCCAGGTGGAGGTCCAGGTGGAGGTCCATGTGAATGGGACCTAGCCTGGGCCATGGCAGCATTGTGAATTTGAAACTGCTCCACAATGTTTCTCTGCATATTGGTCATCTCAGCCATGGCTGACTGGATGCCATTACTTGCAGTTACCACGTTGCTGTTGAGGGTACGCAACTCCGCGAGGATGCCCTGTAAGCTGGTATTGATGTTCACCATGTCGGCATGCCTTTCCTCACGCTCTGTAGCGAGCTGTGCCTCATAAGAGTCCCTTTCTTGGGTCCATAATTGAAGCAGGGCACTCTGCCTCCCCTGGGAAATTGTGGGGCGGCGTAATGGAGTCCGCCGCACAATTACCCTGGCTCTTGGGCGTGCCCTGCCGCGTGGTGTCGTCCCCTCAACAGCAACAGGCCTGCTTTGCAAATCCTCAGCAGCAGAGTGAACACTGGGGACTGTTGTGTCAGTCTCCCCATGTGCATGCACAATGGATGGAGATTCACTCTGCTGCTGAGGATTGGCCAGAGAAACATTATGGAGCAGTTCCAAATTGGGACCCAGGGGGAGGTCATCCGACGTGCCCTGCATGGAGACATCAGCTTCCTCCATTTCCTGGATCTCTTCCATGAGTGTGCGGGTCTGTAGGGACATATAAAAAAAAAAGTGTAAGTTGGCGTCAAAATTTGGGATTCCCACAGTTTAACACATGCTTAAGCACTTGGTAGTATTTATGGTACTAAATTAACTTACCGGAAATCTCGGATCTGGGCTCCTATGCTGTACGGACCTGGTAGGCATAAGCAAACTGGGGGGTGAGTTTACCCTTGCTGAGGGATCATGCTGGGCTGAAGAAGAGAAAAACAAACAAGGTAAACACACACATAACCATTTTTTTTATAGGTAATCAAATAAACCACTATTTGTAATATTAAGCAACTCTACAGCAATGGGGACATTTGTTAAAAGACACACAATTTTAGATAGGTGCAATGCCTCGAGAAAACTGCTAACTGACCTCAGTTCTAAGTCAGGAAGTGTACCCAGTCAGCATACAACTTGCAACGCAAATTTTTGGATTAAGACTACCATTCGCTAGGTCCGGGGTACTCAAACACTTCTTGTAAAGGTCCATTTAAAGGTATGTGGTGAGAGGTGAATGTCTGGCCATGGGGCTGACGCAGGGGGTGTCTAGTTAGAAATAAACACACTGGTGGAGGGGCTTGAGATTTCAAAGTGCAAACTAATAAAGGCTGCTTGCCCTTGCTGGGCTGGATGGGGCAGAGCTGAGGGGACAGGGATTGGATGGCTAAAGGGGGGAGTTCACGAATTGATGGTGATGGGATGGATGGAGCAAATCTGTTACAAATGTATGGGGCTTATGTGGGGGGGGGGGACATGGGGGGACTGTGGCAGATGGGGCAGAGCTGGGGCAGCGGGACACGATTGTATCAAGAGAAAGATGTACCAAGTTACTGTGTACCTTGCAATGCCACTTCCTGTGCAGTACTTCATATTGCAATGCTATGTTTCAGGGAGCCATGACATTGGGCAGGAGAACAACCACTACATCGCCGATCAAGGGGGCAGCTCTGAGCACGTCAACACAGAAGTAACTGAGTGCAGGGCTGTCTGGCCAGGGGTCCTGGAATCTGGTGCCAAGGTCCGCATTGGGACCCCGGCCCGCCAGTTGAGTCTCGCTGCTCTAGGTCAGATATGTTTGGGGGTGGGTAATTAAATTGTTAACTCAAACACAACTCACACAACAAATAGCCAACCCATCCATAATGATGTGTGTTTTGTGATTGATTCCAAATATAACACTTTTCCTGATAAACTTCATTACTTGACCAATAAAATTGGAAATTGGATCTTTGCCATAATGGATGTGGTCCTAAATGTGTGATTCACAGGGACCAAAAGAGGACACAAACAGGCACAGTAGTGCGATGCCAAGCAAGGCAAACCATAGGGCCATCCCGTCATCTTGTTACTAGTGAACTTTAGATTATTTAGCAAACAGGCAAACATGCAGATTTAAGAGTACTCACCGTGGGTACGGGTCGGTGAGTCTGTGTCCCTTAGACCAGCATGTCCACCGACCGCGACCGGATGGAGAAGTCCCAGCACAATCTCCTCAGCAGGGGTAAACTCCAGTTTGGTAGGAAATCCACCTCCAGTTTTCATGCTGAAAAGAGAAAATCGTTTGGTACTCAGAAAATGTGCATACAGTACATCCTAATCCTTATATTTGGAGACATCATTTATTTACCTGTAATTATGCCTTTTAATTTCTTTTTGCCGTACAGCATATTTCAGATCCGAGATTTTCTTCTGAATTTGGGACACATCTTTCCTCTCTTCCCCCGCTGCATTTACTTGTCGTAGGATGGTTTCAAACAATTCCATCTTGCGCTGCTTTGTGGTGTGTTTTGATTTGCTCCCATAGAGCTCGTCATAGTATAATGTAAGGCCACTAGCCAATGCCATATTTTGGTCATGGGAGAATCTCCCACTCAACTGGCCGCGGCGCAATGTGCGGCCAGATGGTTGGCTTGGCTGCTCCTCCATGTGTGCAGACACATGTGGTGACATTATGGCCTGGGGCTGGGTAGGGGAATGGACGGATTGTTGGCTTCCCAATGACTGGACTGGACTGGCCAAGGGACTGGGTGTTCTTGCGTGGCTGGCCACCGAACTTCCAGGTGTAGATGTGGTCATGGTGGACATTCTGGGCCCTCTTGGGGGGCTATGTTCCCGGCTGGTGCCAGGTCGGGGGCTCTGTTCCCGGCTGGTGGCAGGTCGTGGGCTTCTGGCCCTGCTGCGGGGCCTGTAGGGGCTTCTGGCCCTGGATGGGGTTCGGGCCCTGGATGGGGTTCGGGCCCTGGATGGTCTTCGGGCCCTGGATGGGGTTCGGGCCCTGTATGGGCTTCGGGCCCTGGATGGGGTTCGGGCCCTGTATGGGCTTCTGGCCCTGGATGGGGTTCGGGCCCTGGATGGTCTTCGGGCCCTGGATGGGGTTCGGGCCCTGTATGGGCTTCGGGCCCTGGATGGGGTTCGGGCCCTGTATGGGCTTCTGGCCCTGGATGGTCTTCGGGCCCTGTATGGGCTTCTGGGCCTGGATGGGGTTTGGGCCCTGGCTGGGCTTCTGGCCCTGGATGGGGTTCGGGCCCTGGATGGTCTTCTGGGCCTGGATGGGGTTCGGGCCCTGGATGGTCTTCGGGCCCTGGATGGGCTTCTGGCCCTGGATGGGGTTCGGGCCCTGGATGGTCTTCGGGCCCTGTATGGGCTTCTGGCCCTGGATGGGGTTCGGGCCCTGTATGGGCTTCTGGCCCTGGATGGGGTTCGGGCCCTGGATGGTCTTCTGGGCCTGGATGGGGTTCGGGCCCTGGATGGTCTTCGGGCCCTGGATGGGCTTCTGGCCCTGGATGGGGTTCGGGCCCTGGATGGTCTTCGGGCCCTGTATGGGCTTCTGGCCCTGGATGGGGTTCGGGCCCTGGCTGGGCTTCTGGCCCTGGATGGGGTTCGGGCCCTGGCTGGGCTTCTGGCCCTGGATGGGGTTCGGGCCCTGGCTGGGCTTCTGGCCCTGGATGGGGTTCGGGCCCTGGCTGGGCTTCTGGCCCTGGATGGGGTTCGGGCCCTGGATGGGGTTCGGGCCCTGCTGCGGGGCCTGGGTTGCCGAACTGCCCTACTTGAACCCATGGGCGGTGTGGGCTCCCTTGGGCGGCCTCTTCTGGGGGCAGAGGTGGTGGGTGCTGCTGTTGCCTGCTTTTTTGCGGCAGGGGCACGTGCCTTGGGGCCCCTTTTTTGGCTTCCAGAGGGTCCAGTGTCCCTTGGTGGGGCAGAGGTAGTAGTCTGGGATCGCAGCTTTTTCCTACCTTGCTGGGACCTGGTGGTTGGGCCCTCCGAGGTCTGGCTTTGCTGGGGTTTGGAGATTGCCTTTTTAGGTGCCATCTTCCACAAATGCTCAAAGAGAATGAGCTTTGGGTGCAGGGACCTTTAAATAATGAGCCCAGCGTGTGACGCCTATGCGCACGACTACGCGCTCGTACGGACGTACGTTCGAGCGGAACCAGGAAACCGCTGGGGTTTCACTTATCTGCTGCCTTGAAGAAACATAAAGATGGCGCCCACTATCTTCACCCGTCAACAGGAAGAGATCCTCATGCTGGTAAGTGCCTGCCTCTGCATTTTAATGTAATAGTCAATGATGGCCTAAATGTAAATGATGCGTTTGGAACTAGTTTGGGGTCTCTTAATGTTTAATAACTGGCTCCTCACACTTCATCCTCAAGGGCCGAGCCTGGCCACGTTTTCACCTGTCTATGCTGATGTCCTAATTAGGGAAATTGCTCAGGCTTAGCAACAGTTAATTAACCTGTGGAGTAGCGGGGCTAGCTGTCAAACCTGGCGTGTCTCGGACCTTGATGCGGATGTTTGAGGAACACTGTTTTCCTAAGCCATAAAAACACAACGGGAAGCCACACACGTGGTCCAAAAGCCTAAGCATAAGCCTACATCTTGGATGTTTAAACCATCCTAACATGCCATAGATGCAGGTGGCCTGATTTTTGATGTTGGCTATTATCTGTATGTACATGGTGTGTGATACATATAACATAAGACCAGACTCTCATTCACAGTCAACGTCCGCTTTAAGGCACTCCCCAAAAATGGCTGCCACTCTAAATGTGTGTGTTAATGACATGAAATTCTCATCTTGTGATGCAACACATATGGGTCTGTGTGTAAAAGTAAAAGCTCTGTGTCCATTATGTTTTTCAGATCATGCTTCAGCGCCGGTATGACTTCGCGCCCAATGTGTGCGAAAAAAGGGACATCGCCCGGGAGATCATCGCGGAAATACACCGTGTGACTAGCACCACCTTCACTCACACCCAGATAATGCAGCATTGGTCGGACCTGAAACGTCTGCACATGCCCCGGGTGCGGAGGTTTTTTGGGATCCATTTCCCAAGTAAGTACAAAGCAATTGCATGGTATATGTTCCAAATGTATAAGTTATGCCTTTATTTATAATGACTTTTCTTTGGTAGTGTTGGAAATGGATTTCAGAATTCGCCGCACCCGGAGGCGTACAGGCCGACCAGTGCTGCATGAGTCTGCATCTGTGAGTGAAGGTGGTGGATCTCCCGGGCGACGGACCTACCCCTCCTCTGTGGCCTCCTCAGACCAGCCCCTGGACCTTACCACAGAGGAGGGGCCCAACCGCGTGGGCGTGGAGTCATACCTGGCCAGGCATGGGGAAGGCTCTGGTATGTCACTCTTCATGTATAGGCACAAAGATATACATGGCAGGCCAAAAACTAAGTTATCCTTTATTATGTATTTGTAGAAGCTTCTGGTGCGGGTGAGATAGTGGAGGAGGAGGCAGCAGAGATGCTGGAAGTCGATCCTGGCGAAGGTGAGTGATGTCAGCCAGACTGGGAGCCAGATATGTTGGGAATAGTGACTCTATACAAGTACTAACCAAATGTCACATGTTTCTCCAGGGACTTCTTCACAGCATAGCCAGGACCAAGGGCAGCCTGTTGGCCCCAACCAGCCATCTGTCGGCCACCAACTCCGTAAGTCTCCATGCCATTATTCATATTAATGTTTTGTTAGCTAATAACACACACATAACAAAAGGCGTAGCCAATGTGTAGTTAACACTTTCATGTGGGCACTTCGTTAGGTTAAAGCGGACCCTAACTTGTATTAAGAACATAGCTAATAATTAGGCAACACACTGTACCTACATATTTGAAACATTGAAAAACAGCCTTCAGCCATCTAATGCATGTTAGGAGCCTGTAAACATCCAATATTGCGGAATATGGAATGCGCAATATTTACAGGCAGCATGGGATACAGATTGAAACAAGTAAGGTGCTGCCATGCATTGTGGGACTGATGACCTTTCCCTCAACCCAGCTATGCTCTGGATTCCCAACGCACCACTGTAACCTACTCCCCTGTACTTTATCCAACTCTCCACTCCTCATTAAGTGTTATGCTTCAGAGTCCAGATGGCGGCGCTGTAATCAAAAAACCTCCCAAATGTACTTTGATCTGGTGCAGAATCATTTGGGAATAGTTATTGGTTTTCATTAAATAATGTTGAAGGTCCGGTTTAAGGAGTTTAAAGACTTACCTGTGGGAAATGCATTAACTTTATCCCTTGGAAGAATGACATATGTCATGCATTTACATGTATTTGATTAACCCCAAATCTATTTCCAGCATACAAACCGGTCTGGGACTCCTATTTATGTTTATTTCTCTATTGGTTACAGGGATGATCCCAAAAACATTGGCTGGAAAAAAAAAAAGAATCCAGGAGTTGGTGGCCGAGCTGCTGGCCATACAGGCGACGTTGGGGCCAACAGATGAAGAAGAGGAGGAGGATTAGTGCCCTTGGTCCTGGCTATTTTTGTTAAATGTTTTTAACAGTTGTGAATTTTTACTAATGTTTTAGTTTTTTTTTAAAAAAAAAAAACCAAAAAAAATTTTAACTATGTTTTTAAGCAAAAAAAAAATTTTTAAACTGTTTGGAAACCCCAAAAAAAAAAAAAATTGAATCTGTTTGTAAACACCAAAAAAAAAAGTTGGAATGTGTTTGTTAAAAAATAAAAAAATAAAAATTAAGATGTTTTAAACAAAAAAAAAAAAAAAAAAAAAAAAATATGTTTAAACGAAAAAAAAAAACAAAAATCAAAATAATTTAAATAAATTATATTTTAAGCCTTCATAAATGTGTCTTTTCTAATATGCGCACCCAAAAAAAATTACACTAACAAGAAAAAACACGCTTAGAAACATATAGACATATGTACATTATGTGGTTTGTGTAAGTTTTAGGGTCGTCAACATGAAGTTGGATGCAAGCGCTAAGGGGTTTAGGTAAGTTTTAGGGACCGAGAAATGAAGTTGGATGCAGGCGCTAAGGGGTTTAGGTAAGTTTTAGGGACCGAGAAATGAAGTTGGATGCAGGCGCTAAGGGGTTTAGGTAAGTTTTAGGGACCGAGAAATGAAGTTGGATGCAGGCGCTAAGGGGTTTAGGTAAGTTTTAGGGACCGAGAAATGAAGTTGGATGCAGGCGCTAAGGGGTTTAGGTAAGTTTTAGGGACCGAGAAATGAAGAAGGATGCAGGCGCTAAGGGGTTTAGGTAAGTTTTAGGGACCGAGAAATGAAGAAGGATGCAGGCGCTAAGGGGTTTAGGTAAGTTTTAGGGACCGAGAAATGAAGAAGGATGCAAGCGCTAAGGGGTTTAGGTAAGTTTTAGGGACCGAGAAATGAAGTTGGATGCAGGCGCTAAGGGGTTTAGGTAAGTTTTAGGGACCGAGAAATTAAGTTGGATGCAGGCGCTAAGGGGTTTAGGTAAGTTTTAGGGACCGAGAAATGAAGTTGGATGCAGGCGCTAAGGGGTTTAGGTAAGTTTTAGGGACCGAGAAATGAAGTTGGATGCAGGCGCTAAGGGGTTTAGGTAAGTTTTAGGGACCGAGAAATGAAGTTGGATGCAGGCGCTAAGAGGTTTAGGTAAGTTTCTGGTTGAGGGTGCGCATGCGCAAGATCTTATAAACATACGAACGCACGAATCTAAGAGGCCAAAAACCAATGAAAACCAGAGGCAAACGCAAGTAATTGGAAGAGGTGGATGATGGAAGCAGCCGAAAAAACAGGCTGCCGCCTCAACAAGTGAGCACATGAACGTGAAATTTATGCTTGTCAACTGACTGAGGCAAGTTCGGGAGATAACATACGAACGGACGTATATTTTAGGATAGAAACGTATTTGCTTATAGAATCACTCGCAAGTTCATACGAACGCACGAGCGGACGTGAAAAATAGGATGATCGGCACCCAAATCCAAGCTGTTACATGTTTCTTTGAATCAACCCAAATGTCTCAAAAGAGTGGAGAACCCCCTTTTACTTCACTAGTCAGATTAATGATCGCCTCAACCAAACATTACATCAGAAAGTAAAATTGATGAATTGATCTGAAACCTATGAAAAACTTCATTACATACAAAACATTAAAATTGCACTTTTATTCACATAATACATTACAATTATACATTTTAACTGGTTTGGTTAGGCTTTAAAATGTTCTCATGTTGGATTCTTCCAAGGATTTCTCCAAATTTTTCATAGTAAAATTGATGAATTGATCTGAAACCATTCAGATGTGATGTCTGGCTGAGGGGGTCATTATTCTGACTAGTGAGGTAAAAGTGGGTTACCCTACTTTTTTGAGATATTTTATTTTTATCCATATGGTCAGAGGTCAACGCCTCCTGGAAAATCAAATGTCCTCCAAGGGTGGCGTCAGTAAATTTGGTAAGAGGGGGTTATCTCCTTATACCTCTAAGGTTTAATAAACAATGAATGTACTGTCTTATTGTTAGTTTTAATCACTATTATCTCTGTAGATAACATCACATTGAAAAAGTGGGATTCAACCCGTGAAACACGTATGTGACAAAATTTCCCTATGGAATTTTAATAATCTTAAGATGATGACTAAAAGCATGTTAAACCATGTGTATTGGATTATTCTTTGAAAAGAAAGTACCATGTGTTGTTTTAAAGAAAAAGCAATTTTTAAATAGTGAAATAAAACTAATGTTTCAACTTAAAGCTGAACTAAAGTGATGTGTTGAATTAGGGACAAGAGTTAAGAAAGTGTGGAAAGGGGGAGGGGGATTCCTCCTGGCATGTCTGGGAGGCGTTCTTCCTCTACTACTCTCCTCTTTTGTTATGTATACTTGAAAACTAGCCACTCAGTACCTTGTATTTGGTGTTTTACCCTAAAGCCCAACCAGATGTAATCCCAGGATAGCATCCGGCTTTTTTGGTTCTTGTAATGGCAGGGCAACAGATTTTAAATAGCAACAGGCAGAATAGGCCATTAAAATAGGGACATGAGCCCTGTAGTACTGAGGGAGGACAGGGAGGCAAATAGGCAACCACAATAAACTAGCACAAAAACTAAAGGCTGCAATGATTCCAAATGGTCACAATAGGGCAAATGCAAAGATAACAAATATAAACGCAGTACAGATAGGCACACTTACCCATAATCTGCTCGCCACTCTCAAAACAGGTATACAAGCTGAAACTACCCAAGATAAATGCGTCATGCGCGAGACAAGCCATGGAATCCGACCAAAATGCTGAAAAAAAGCAGATCTGGACCCACAATGCATTGGGTGTTAAAAAAGTGGCCCATCTTGCGGATGCTAAATCAAATGCAGAAAAGAGTCAGCTTATTACACTTGCAACAAGAAAGGAACAGGCACCCAAAAAAGGGGCTACAGGATCACAGGAAAGTGGGCGAAAAGGAGGAACACTGTTGACCTAAACATACCGAAACATATACTCCTGTGCCACTGGGGGAAGCAGGGCCACGTGCCTGCAATCGATGACGCCCATGATACTTGGCATGTACACTAAAAAAAACCCAACCTCACCGCATTCGAGGCTGCCATTCTATCAGGAAAAGAGATGTATTTCTCCTGCCGGACAGCCATGCCAAAAAAAAAGAAATTTAGTCAGGGCACAGCTCTGCGAAGGCTTGGATATGCCCACTGACAGGACCCCTAGTCTCTGGAAGGAACCATTTACTAAAAATGTATTACAGCCAATCAATTTGGTCATACCTCCAATTGCATGCCCTTTTCTAGTGGCGGGGCCAATTATGGCCTCAGCTCTGAGTAAAGCTCCTCAAGAGCAAGGCGGTTCAGTCGGGTCAATTTGAACACCTGCTGATCCGACATCTGATTGAAATCCAGGTGACGGCGAGTATGCCTAAGTTCTGGAAGGTACATGGTTAACAGCCCCCAGCTGCTGCAGATGCTCTTACTCTTCACAGGGGGAGGCTCTTACTCTTCATCAAAGAGCCTATGGCAGTTCCCACTAGCAAAAAGAGGGGCAAAATTTTGAACCAGAAAACTATGGCTTTTGCAGGCCCAAAAATGGCCAAATCAGGGCTCAGAATCACGCATAAAATAACATACACACAAAAGCCAAAGCTCAGCTAAAAAATACCGCGAAAAAGTTAAAAACATAAAAAAACAAAAAGGCAACATGCAACAGAAAACACACCCGGAATCACACTCCACACAAAAATAGAGTAATACGGGACTTTGGTATAATTTCCGCATGCAGTAATGTGCGAGAGAGGCTCTGAATCAGGTTTGTCAAACCGAACATTCATATACAGTAGCATATGGGGAATAGTTTGTACCCACAACTTAAAGGAGCAGTATCGCGAATTTTTCTTGGTGACTTATATTTAAATGGTACTTGGAATGTAGGTAGGTGTTGGAGTAAGAATTACAAATGTAGAAAAAAATGATGTGTGTGTTGAACAGCTGGAGACTAATAGCTCATGTTTATGTCTTGTCAGTGTCGGCAGCCGACACTCTGGCCTGTTCCATGCTGAGGAGAGGGGGAAACAATGTATCAGTTCCACGCTGAGGAGAGGGGGAAACAATGTATCAGTTCCACGCTGAGGAGAATGTATCAAAGTCTCAGCTGTTCAGTGCTGGCAGCCGTCCAGCATCAGATAACAACATTGCAACATTGCCTGGCCAGAACTTATATATCTAAAACAGAGAGAAAAGCTCTAGAAGTCATTTAGCTGATTTTGAAAGTTTTCCCTTCATGTTGGCTCTGCTGCAGAATCTTTTTACCAGTTTACCATTTTCTCTTTCATATTCTTATTTTTCTTTTTTCCATATGATCTTTCTTTCAGCTTTGTGTGTTTTGAGCAAAGCCCAACCCAGGATTTTCACTATCTGGAGTTTTGATTTGTGCCCCTAGGGGCATCCTGACTTGGGATGCCCTGATATGTGAAATCCCCAAGTTCGCCTGTGAAAACGTACCTTTCCCTGTCCCACAGCGCATGCGCGGGCTCTCATCCAATCAGCTCTGTTTGCACGCAGATGGGAAGCCTGAGCAGTAACCTTCCTGGCCGCCCGGCCTGTCTAAATGACTATCTGCGTGAGCGCCAGAAAAATGGGGGATCTGTGGTTATCCAGGGGTCGTTTCACACAGTGGGCATCCTGATTTAGAATGGGGTTTTGTTCCACTTTAATACCTTTGGATTTTCCTGCACAGTTATTCAAAGAAGAATTTCAGTCATTTTCAGTCAGTTTAGTTTATTTTGTATAGATTTTACACATTTGAGTCACCTGGTCTCATAACAAAAGCAGCACCTCACACACACACAGCCGTTACCACTGATTACAGTGTCAGCCTCTGAGGTAAAGTGTTGCTAGGAGACCAGTGGGCTAAATGAAGCAGCTCACTAAATACAACCAGCAGATCCCCCTATTCGGCAAATGGACTGAGCCATTTTAATTATACAATTTAAAAGAGAGGCATATATTTTTTTCTTTTTCTATCGCCAGATTATTCATACACATGTTATAAGCTATTGTGTGGCTATTTAATTATTTATCTTTTTTAATGCAAATTTCGCGATACTGCTCCTTTAAACTAACTCTCAAGTGCCTATATATATATAATCCAGTCACTATCAGATGTTCTTTAGGGGAATAGGCTTGCTTTAAAACAGATTTATAATTAAGAAACACATTGTAACACAGAACACAGGTCACCTCAGGTCAATAAACTTCATCAGCACATGCTTGCTTGAATGTTTAGCAATTGAGTTATTTAGCAGACCATCCATTTATGTTTCGCTTCACCTACAGCATTGAGCATTGTCCCCTATGAAGCACTTATATTCCATCATCAATTATTTTTTATCTTCAGAATCCCAGTCTATTTCAGCAGCTCTGTGTCTGTTCTAATAAACACATTTTGTAGCAATTTCTAAGAGAACAACAGAACTGCATTGTCATATCATATCATCTGCTTGCCGTTTGAGGAGTAGACTGAAAAACCCCTGAATTGCTGCAGAATGATATGCAGCACAGAAAATGGCAAGACAACCGGGATAGCCTCCGTTTACATAAAGTAGGACGTAAGAAAGAAAAAAAGAATAGAAATACCTTAAAGCAAAGGAATTATCATGGAACATATGAAGATTTACCATACATCTCCTTGACTATTTTATAGCTCTAGGAAGGAGCTGCAGGGAAAAGATTCCTTTCACGGTCTATTCTTCAGTTTACATGAGAGAATTGTTATTATTTCCCTTAAATGTAACACTGATATTGAGTTGCCCATTTTCTGTTCCCCAAGCTTTGGCGTCTAATTATGCCACATTGTGTTAATATGCTTAACATTTAATATGACCATTAAGAAAGAATCCTGTCACAAAAACCTCTCATTTGTAATTGTATGTATGTTAAAGCGAAGAAAACATATTGTGACTAATTTACCCTTGTTAATATGTTTTGGAAAATATTTAATTTATTTACCCAGTTGCATTGTCTGTTTTTGGATATTCATTAAAATCTGCTCATTAAAATCTAATTAGATATCAGCTACATTCTGATTATACTTAGTACTTTGCTGATAAGAATTGTAATATGCGCTTTTCCTTTGAGAGCTCTAACATACATTCATGTGTTCCCACAATATTGTCAGGTGAGTACAAAATTGCATTGTGATTGCAGCACAGGTAGAAGCTGCACTGTATTTTTGCTTCAAATTCTGCAGTAGGCTTTCACCAAACTGCAAATTCAGGATAGCGCCTATTACTACTTCAATGCAGCAACACAATTGGACAGGTGTGAAGGGGTTACAGCAACTGAGATTGGGAGACTTTGAAACCCCAACAACAAAGTGAAACATGTCTTTTTATTAAGAAGAAAATTAAATAATCAAGGCCGAAATCTCCTAAAATATACATTTATATCTATTTCTTCATTCTCATTGGTTTGGAATGTAACAGCTTGTTTACAGTATGTGAATGTTTTGTTCCAATTGTTAGCATTTAAAAATATGTAACATCTGTTGAACAAAATTTTTAATAAAACTGGTTTATGGAATGCAGCAGAAACACCTAGATTTTGAGCCAGGATAGGTGGTGTAAAACCCAAGGCTGTACCATTTTTCCTAGTTTATATTATGTTTCCAGTTGCAAGAAACACTGCATTTTGAAAAGAACCAAAAGTCAAAAATTACTTTGTCCCTTTTAACACTCCATTAACATCCAAAGTCTTATAGGAAGCCAGAACCAGGCAATGAAAGCATGTCTCCTATTGGGTGAGCTGCGGATTCTGCACATGTGTGCACATTGCCCTGATATCGGCTGTAAAAATAAAAATAGCAGGTACAGAACACATTCTTGTTTTTGAGTGAGAAAGGCTCTTCAATCAGGTAGAAAAAAATATACTGTACAGTACCTTTCATGTACCTTCATTAGAGTTGAAGTTGTTGGTAACAGAAACTAACATCATAGTGAAATAAGCAGAAATAAAAACATAAAATTATACTTTTCCAATGTAGGGTACTTTAGGGTAGTTTCTCCACTTCATCATATAATATCTGCAGATCTCATCTAGGCATGAGCGAATCGATCCGGACGAACCCGGATTCGTTCCCAATTTCATGAAAAATTCGATTCTGAACGAATCCGAATTTCCCGGAGATTTGATCGATCTAAGTTTTCCTTAAAACTCAATGACAGGCATTCTAAGATGGTGGACAGACATGTTCAGACATGTCCCCAGGGGCAAGTGACGATGGGACAGTCACATGTAGCCTATCAGCAGCCAGGAAGCCCGGTGATGTCACCGTGCTATATAAAGCGGCAGCTATTTTCCTTTTGCGCAGTTTAGACTTGCATTGCAGACAGAATGGAGCTAGCTGCAGACAGGGACAGACAGTCATAGTAGTTAGGTGAGAGTTAGCGATAGCTAGAGACAGTTACAGATAGGTAAAGAGAGAGACAGATAGTTAGGGAGATTTAGAGTGGTAGACAGAGCTAGGGAAAGATAGATTTAAAACCGGAACAATCCAGCAGCATACAAGTCACAGTGACAGGGTGCCTAGTGCTGCCTATGATTCATATTTCATAATAACTGGGTTACTGTTAATATATTTGGTTTGGTTTAAATACAGCTGCACACTGTGCATGCCATGCACATGCTATTTAACCCGTTCTGCTATTTAGCCCTGAACGCTATTTTAACCCTATCTGTTAAACAAAAGCATTTCTCATAATTGGATTAGTGTTAATATTTTCTGTTAAGCTTAAAATACACCAGGCCACATGGGCATCCCAAGCCACATGCTATTTTAACCCTATCTGTTAAACAAAAGCATTTCTCATAATTGGATTAGTGTTAATATTTTCTGTTCAGCTTAAAATACACCAGGCCACACGGGCATCCCAAGGCACATGCTATTTAACCCTATCTGTTAAACAAAAGCATTTCTCATAATTGAATTAGTGTTAATATTTTCTGTTCAGCTTAAAATACACCAGGCCACACTGGCATCCCAAGGCACATGCTATATAACCCTATCTGTTAAACAAAAGCATTTCTCATAATTGGATTAGTGTTAATATTTTCTGTTCAGCTTAAAATACACCAGGCCACACGGGCATCCCAAGGCACATGCTATTTTAACCCTATCTGTTAAACAAAAGCATTTCTCATAATTGGATTAGTGGTAATATTTTCTGTTCAGCTTAAAATACACCAGGCCACACAGGCATCCCAAGGCACATGCTATTTTAACCCTATCTTTTAAACAAAAGCATTTCTCATAATTGGATTAGTGTTAATATTTTCTGTTCAGCTTAAAATACACCAGGCCACACGGGCATCCCAAGGCACATGCTATTTAACCCTATCTGTTAAACAAAAGCATTTCTCATAATTGGATTAGTGCTAATATTTTCTGTTCAGCTTAAAATACACCAGGCCACACGGGCATCCCAAGGCACATGCTATTTTAACCCTATCTGTTATACAACATAGGGTCGATTCTAAATGCAAAAGTTAGTTGATTTCGGATCGGGAATCGGAAGTTTGGGTGGGTGTTAGTCATTTTTTCCTTTTTTTTTTGGCCATTTCCGACTCGCGCGAACGTTCGAACGAATTCGTATATGCTCTTACGATCATCGGAAGTTTTACTAACAAAATCGGAAGTTTTACAACCAAATCGGAAATGTTCCCAACCAAATTGTAATTTTTCCGTTCGTTCCTAAAACTTCCGTTAATTGGATGTATTTCCATGTGATTCAGAGAGCTGATTCCCACCCTAAAAATCTGTTTAATTGAAAATCCACTTCCGACACCTTTGAGGACTCGGATTTGCTATTGTAGAACATGTTTTGTGGCTATGTGGAGGAGTCTGCGCGCCTTCAGCTCCAATGAACTGCATGTATCAGCATGGCCGAGGCCATAAATTGTATAGCAATGCATACCACTGAATCAATACATTTCATGTATGCCTTATAAAAGCATTTTAATGTGGACCTTAATTAGTCCTTTGCATGTAAACCTTTATTTTGCCACACATCCATATAATTGCGATTTATTTTTAAACTTATGTCCTTTGTTATTTTTTTTTTGGATTGTTGTTGTACTTGAATCTTAATTTGTTTTCGGATTTATTGTTGTAGTTGGCAACCTTTGCTTTGTGTAATTATTTTATCTTATCTTTGGTCAGATGCATCACACTTACTGAGAAGAGGAGAGTGGGATAAAGTGCAGGGTGCGGGTTACAGCTGTGTTTTCCTCAGAGACAGCAGAGCTGGGGGCCTTGAAAGGTCAGAAATCCCAGAATGCAGAGCAACACAGTCACAAGGCCCTTTCTGTTTGCAGGCTGCCTTATATTACCTGACCCGCCATCTTGGCTGTTTCAAGGCTCATAACATGCAGAAGATGCTGGGTGTTTTAAAAATTTGGAGAGCAATCTGTATGTACAGGGTGTGGGTAACAACACAAAAAATGTAAAGTTGTACCATTTGAAACCAAAAATTTTAATTAAAAAATGCAAGTAAAAAATGCCAGTTCAAAATAAAAAAAAAAAAAAAAATGTATGATTTACTTTTAGAAATACATTCATTAATGGTTGGTGGTTACCACAAAACGAATGAAATAAAGAAAAAGCAGAAATGAAGATTCGCCTGAGCGCACAGTGGTTTGGGTCAGTTTTAGGGGTCAGGATGGAAACTGACATTCAACTGATTCACTAACTGCCATACGAACGGACGGAAAACTTACACATGGTTTGAAATGCATTATAGAATCGCTCGAATGTTCATACGAAATCGGAAAATTTACACCAAAAAACACAGATCGGAAAAAATACTAACATTTTTGGTGTTTCTCTGAATCGACCCTCATAAGCGTTGATCAGCATCAGCTGCTTTATTAAGCTACTTTAGTTTGCACTTGTTTTTGACTGCTTTCAATAAACCAGGCCGCAGAGCACCCCAAAGCTGCACCTTGCACCCTATCTGTTATACAGCATAAGCGTTGTTCAGCATCAGCTTCATTAAGCTAATTCAGTTTGCACTTGTTTTTGACTGCTTTCAATAAACCAGGCCGCAGGGCACCCCAAAGCTGCACCTTGAACCCTATCTGTTATACAACATAAGCGTTGTTCAGCATCAGCTTCATTAAGCTACTTCAGTTTGCACTTGTTTTTGACTGCTTTCAATAAACCAGGCCGCAGGGCACCCCAAAGCTGCACCTTGCACCCTATCTGTTATACAACTTAAGTGTTGATCAGCATCAGCTTTATTAAGCTACTTTAGTTTGCACTTGTTTTTGACTGCTTTCAATAAACCAGGCCGCAGGTCACCCCAAAGCTGCACCTTGCACCCTATCTGTTATACAACATAAGCGTTGTTCAGCATCAGCTTCATTAAGCTACTTCAGTTTGCACTTCCTTTTTGACTGCTTTCAATAAACCAGGCCGCAGCGCACCCCAAAGCTGCACCTTGCACCCTATCTGTAATACAACATAAGCGTTGATCAGCATCATCTTTATTAAGCTACTTTAATTTCTACTTGTTTTTGCCTGCTTTCAATAAACCAGGCCGCAGGGCACCCCAAAGCTGCACCTTGCACCCTATCTGTTATACAACATAAGCGTTGTTCAGCATCAGCTTCATTAAGCTACTTCAGTTTGCACTTGTTTTTGACTGCTTTCAATAAACCAGGCCGCAGGGCACCCCAAAGCTGCACCTTGCACCCTATCTGTTATACAACATAAGTGTTGATCAGCATCAGCTGCTTTATTAAGCTACTTCAGTTTGCACTTCCTTTTTGACTGCTTTCAATAAACCAGGCCACAGGGCACCCCAAAGCTGCACCTTGCACCCTATCTGTTTATACTAAATAAGCAAATACATAAAATTGTCAGGCAGACAAGTGCCAGGATGTTCAAAGAGGAGTGGCAGAGGCCAAGATTCAACAGGCAGAGGTCGCAGCAGACTAGGGGCGAGTGGCAGCAGGAGTCATGGTGTTAGCAGCATGGTTGGCAGTCAGCATGGGGGCACAATTGTAAAGCCTGGAGCCAAACGGGGCCGGGGTAGAGCACCTGCTGCGCGGCAGGCTACCTTATCGGGAGGTAGTGGAGCAGGGGTTCCTGGAGTTGGCCACAATAGCAGTGAATCAGTGAGGCCTGTTGGTGGGAAAAGTAGCTACTCCGCAGTGTGGCAGTATTTCCTGAAGCATCCGCAGGAGGGTAACATGGCCACATGCAAGATATGTAGGCAGAAGGTGAAGTGTGGCCAGGGTCCAAATGTTGGCACCACGGCCCTGCGTCAACATATCATGCGTCACCATAAAGCGGCCTGGGAGAACCGAGGCTCCGAAGAGGTGGTCCAGCCTGCTTCCTCACCAAGTGGCATGCCGCTCCCAATTTCTGCCAGCCAAGGCTCCAGCACCTCAGCCGAAGGCAGCTGTGCGTCATACCCATCCTCTGTCGCTCCTGCTCCTCCTCCTCCTCCAAGTCATGCATCCCGCCAGCAATCCATCAGCGAAGCCATGTCCAAGAGACAGCAGTATGTGCCCACTCATCCTACGGCGCAGAAGCTGAATGTGCTCCTGTCCAAGTTGCTGGTGCTGCAGTCGCTCCCTTTTCAGGTGGTGGACTCTGCACCTTTCAGAGAACTGATGGCTTGTGCCGAGCCGAGGTAGAAAGTCCCAAGCCGTCATTTCTTTGCCAAGAAGGCAGTACCAACGCTGCACACTTTTGTTGAACAGAAGGTGGGCCAGTCTTTGAGCCTGCCGGTGTGTAGCAAAGTGCATGGCAGCGCCGACGCCTGGAGCTGTAACTACGGTCAGGGACAGTACATGTCGTTTACGGCCCACTGGGTGAATGTGGTCCCTTTGCAGCAGCAGCAGCAACTTGGACAGGTCACGCCGCTTCGGCCTCCGCGCTCCCTGCCCGTTGGGCCTGTGACACCGTGCGACTCGGCCTCCTCATCCTCCGCCATCTCCTCACCCTCCACTGTAGGCTCAAGTCTCAGTGCCCCTCCAGTCTACCATGTGTGCAGGGCACAGAGGTGTCACGCAGTGCTTCACATGGTTTGTCTTGCCGAACGGAGTCACACAGGGGAGGAACTGCTTAAATGTATTCATCAGGAAATCCAAACATGGCTTACTCCAAGAAAAATTAAAATGGGAATCATGGTTACCGACAATGGGAAGAACATTTTGTCTGCGCTGCGCCAAGGAAGGCTGACCCATGCCCCCTGCATGGCTCACGTCTTCAATCTGGTTGTCAAGCAGTTTCTGAAGTGTTCCCCCCATATGCAAGACATCCTAACAACTTCAATGAAACTTTGCATGCACTTCAGCCACTCATACACCGCCAAACACACCCTTCTTGAGCTACAGCGTCCGAACGGTATCCCCCAACATTGGCGATGTTTCCACCCATTGGAATTCCACCCTTCACATGTTGGACCGATTATATGAACAGAGAAAAGCCATCACGGATTTCCTGATGATCCAAGCAGATAGGGGGACTCCCCTGTGTAACTTCAATGTCAACCAGTGGCAGCTCATACGTGACACCTGCCGTTTGCTCAGGCCCTTTGAGGAAGCCACTTTATTTGTCAGTCGGCAGGATTACAGGATGAATGACGTGATTCCACTGCTTCATGTACTACAGCACATGTTGGAAACCATGGCTGGTCAGGGCACTGGAGACATGGCGTCTACATCTTACGGCCACATGAACCCCGTTGGAGCTGAACTGGAGGAGGAGGAAGAGGAGGAGGAGGGGCACAGTGAAGCACAGTTTAGGCTGGTTTATCTAGTCAGTGGACAGGAGAGGAGGAGCAGGAGCAGCCAGAGGAGCTAGAGGGTTTTGAGGAAGGTGAGACAGAGGACCCGGACACACCGTGGCAGTATGCAGTGGAGATGGAGACAGGTAGTCCCTCCGAGTCACTTGCGCAAATGGCAGGAAGCATGCTCACGTGCTTGCGTAGTGACCCCAGTATTGTTTCCATTTGTCGGCGGGATGACTTCTGGCTGTCCACCTTATCGGACCCTCGCTTCTGGCACAAAATGGGGGCATTTTTAAACCCGCCGAGAGGGAGGACAGACTGAACTACTACAAAGACATTCTACGTAGTCAATTGGCCGATTCCTATCTGCGCCATGGTCCATACTCTCGCAGGTCTAACTCAGGGGGACCTCTGCGCTCACCTTCCACTGCCATGGCCGCTGGGGGGTTGGCAGGAGCGGCAGCAGCAGCTCCATCAGCAGCAGCCTCAGTCTTCAGTCGCTAATGAGTAGCTTTCTACACCCGCATAGTGAGGCTACTCATGAGCAGCAGGAAGACCTGGAGCAGGACCTCAACCAGCAGGTCATGTCATACCTTGACATGACCATGCCAACACACCTTGAGGATCCGCTGGACTTCTGAGCAGCCAAACGTGGCTTGTGACCGCAACTAGCAGAGTTTGCCCTGGAAAAACTGTCCTGCCCGGCAAGTAGCGTGCCATCTGAGCGGGTGTTTAATGTGGCGGGGGCCATAGTTACGGCGAGGAGAACTCGTCTGTCAACTAAAAATGTGGAGAGACTCACCTTTGTCAAAATGAATCAGGGATGGATCAGCCAGGATTTCCACCCACCAATGGCTGATGCATGCGACTAGATTCAGCATGGTGCCACGTTTTACACTTTCCAAATGGCGCAAAACATATTTATGTCTTTAGGCCAATTTTTGGGCTCCTGCTGATGCCAACTTCAGGGTGTGCCTTTCAGCCAATTTTTGGCCTCCTGCTGCTGCTGCTTGCAACTCCAGAGTGTGATTCATCCAATTTTTGGGCTCCTGCTGCCAAACCCAGTGTCTCGTTCAAGCTATGTTTGGGCTCCTGCTGCTGCTTGCAAATCCAGGGTGTGATTCAGCCAATTTTTGGGCTCCTGCTGCCAACTCCAGTCTCTCTTTCAAGCTATGTTTGGGCTCCTGCTGCTGCTTGCAACTCCAGGGTGTGATTCATCCAATTTTTGGGCTCCTGCTGCCAACTCCAGTGTCTCTTGCAGCCAATGTTGGGCTCCTGCTGCTGCTGCTTGCAACTCCAGGGTGTGATTCATCCAATTGTTGGGCTCCTGCTGCCAACTCCAGTGTCTCTTTAAAGTAATGTTTGGGCTCTTGCTGCTGCTTGCAACTCCAGGGTGTGATTCAGCCAATTTTTGGGCTCCTGCTGCCAACTCCAGTGTCTCTTTCAGCCAATGTTTGGGCTCCTGCTGCTTGCGACTCCAGGGTGTCATTCAGACAATTTTTGGGCTCCTGCTGCCAACTCCAGTGTCTCTTTCAAACTATGTTTGGGCTGCTGCTGCTGCTTGACACTCCAGGGTGTGATTCATCCGATTTTTGGGCTCCTGAAGCCAACTCCAGTGTCTCTTTAAAGTAATGTTTGGGCTCTTGCTGCTGCTTGCAACTCCAGGGTGTGGTTCAGCCAATTTTTGGGCTCCTGCTGCCAACTCCAGTGTCTCTTTCAGCCAATGTTTGGGCTCCTGCTGCTTGCGACTCCAGGGTGTGATTCATCCAATTGTTGGGCTCCTGCTGCCAACTCCAGTGTCTCTTTAAAGTAATGTTTGGGCTCTTGCTGCTGCTTGCAACTCCAGGGTGTGATTCAGCCAATTTTTGGGCTCCTGCTGCCAACTCCAGTGTCTCTTTCAGCCAATGTTTGGGCTCCTGCTGCTTGCGACTCCAGGGTGTCATTCAGACAATTTTTGGGCTCCTGCTGCCAACTCCAGTGTCTCTTTCAAACTATGTTTGGGCTGCTGCTGCTGCTTGACACTCCAGGGTGTGATTCATCCGATTTTTGGGCTCCTGAAGCCAACTCCAGTGTCTCTTTCAAGCTATGTTTAGGCTGCTGCTGCTGCTGCTTGCTACTCCAGGGTGTGATTCATCCTATTTTTGGGCTCCTGCTGCCAACTCCAGTGTCTCTTTAAAGCAATGTTTGGGCTCCTGCTGCTGCTTGCAACTCCAGGATGTGATTTATCCAATTTTTGGGCTCCTGCTGCCAACTCCAGTGTCCCTTTCAAGCTATGCCTGGGCTGCTGCTGCTGCTGCTTGCAACTCCAGGGTGTGATTCATCCAATTTTTGGGCTCCTGCTGCCAACTCCAGTGTCTCTTTCAAGCTATGTTTGGGCTCCTGCTGCTGCGGCTGCTTGCAACTCCAGGGTGAAATTCAGCTAATTTTTGGGCTCCTGCTGCCAACTCCAGTGTCTCTTTCAAGCTATGTTTGGGCTCCTGCTGCTGCTGCTTACAACTCCAGGGTGTGATTCATCCAATTTTTGGGCTCCTGCTGCCTACTCCAGTGTCTCTTTCAGCCAATGTTTGGCCCCTGCTGCTGCTGCTTGCGACTCCAGGGTGTCATTCAGCCAATTTTTGGGCTCCTGCTGCCAACTCCAGTGTCTCTTTGAAGCTATGTTTGGGCTGCTGCTGCTTGCAACTCCAGGGTGTGATTCATCCAATTTTTGGGCTCCTGCTGCAACCTCCAGTGTCTCTTTCAAGCTATGTTTGGGCTGCTGCTGCTGCAGCTGCTTGCAACTCCAGGGTGTGATTCATCCAATTTTTGGGCTCCTGAAGCCAACCCCAGTGTCCCTTTAAAGCAATGTTTGGGCTCCTGCTGCTGCTTGCAACTCCGGGGTGTGATTCATCCAATTTTTGGGCTCCTGACGCCAACCCCAGTGTCTCTTTAAAGCAATGTTTGGGCACCTGCTGCTGCTTGCAACTCCAGGGTGTGATTCATCCAATTTTTGGGCTCCTGAAGCCAACTCCAGTGTCTCTTTCAGCCAATGTTGGGCTCCGGCTCCTGCTGCTTGCAACTGCAGGGTGGGATTCATCCAATTTTTGGGCTCCTGCTGCCAACTCCAGTGTCTCTTTCAGCCAATGTTTGGGCTCCTGCTGCTGCTGCTTGCAACTCCAGGGTGTGATTCATCCAATTTTTGGGCTCCTGAAGCCAACTCCAGTGTCTCTTTAAAGTAGTGTTTGTGCTCCTGCTGCTTGCAACTCCGGGGTGTGATTCTGCCAATTTTTGGGCTCCTGCTGCCAACTCCAGTGTCTCTTTCAGCCAATGTTGGGCTCCTGCTGCTGCTGCTTGCAACTCCATGGTGTGATTAATCCAATTTTTGGGCTCCTGCTGCCAACTCCAGTGTATCTTTCAAGCTATGTTTGGGCTTCTGCTGCTGCTGCTTGCAACTCCAGGGTGTGATTCATCCAATTTTTGGGCCCCTGCTGCCAACTCCAGTGTCTCTTTCAAGCTATGTTTGGGCTCCTGCTGCTGCTGCTTGCAACTCCAGGGTGTGATTCATCCAATTTTTGGGCTCCTGAAGCCGACTCCAGTGTCTCTTTAAAGTAATGTTTGGGCTCTTGCTGCTGCTTGTAACTCCAGGATGTGATTTATCCAATTTTTGGGCTCCTGCTGCCAACTCCAGTGTCCCTTTCAAGCTATGCCTGGGTTGCTGCTGCTGCTGCTTGCAACTCCAGGGTGTGACTCATCCAATTTTTGGGCTCCTGCTGCCAACTCCAGTGTCTCTTTCAAGCTATGTTTGGGCTCCTGCTGCTGCGGCTGCTTGCAACTCCAGGGTGAAATTCAGCTAATTTTTGGGCTCCTGCTGCCAACTCCAGTGTCTCTTTCAAGCTATGTTTGGGCTCCTGCTGCTGCTGCTTAGAACTCCAGGGTGTGATTCATCCAATTTTTGGGCTCCTGCTGCCTACTCCAGTGTCTCTTTCAGCCAATGTTTGGCCTCTGCTGCTGCTGCTTGCGACTCCAGGGTGTCATTCAGCCAATTTTTGGGCTCCTGCTGCCAACTCCAGTGTCTCTTTGAAGCTATGTTTGGGCTGCTGCTGCTGCTGCTGATGCTTGCAACTCCAGGGTGTGATTCATCCAATTTTTGGGCTCCTGCTGCCAACTCCAGTGTCTCTTTCAAGCTATGTTTGGGCTGCTGCTACTGCAGCTGCTTGCAACTCCAGGGTGTGATTCATCCAATTTTTGTGCTCCTGAAGCCAACCCCAGTGTCTCTTTAAAGCAATGTTTGGGCTCCTGCTGCTGCTTGCAACTCCAGGGTGTGATTCATCCAATTTTTGGGCTCCTGACGCCAACCCCAGTGTCTCTTTAAAGCAATGTTTGGGCACCTGCTGCTGCTTGCAACTCCAGGGTGTGATTCATCCAATTTTTGGGCTCCTGAAGCCAACTCCAGTGTCTCTTTCAGCCAATGTTGGGCTCCGGCTCCTGCTGCTTGCAACTGCAGGGTGGGATTCATCCATTTTTTGGGCTCCTGCTGCCAACTCCAGTGTCTCTTTCAGCCAATGTTTGGGCTCCTGCTGCTGCTGCTGCTGCTTGCAACTCCAGGGTGTGATTCATCCAATTTTTGGGCTCCTGCAGCCAACTCCAGTGTCTCTTTAAAGTAGTGTTTGTGCTCCTGCTGCTTGCAACTCCGGGGTGTGATTCAGCCAATTTTTGGGCTCCTGCTTCCAACTCCAGTTTCTCTTTCAGCCAATGTTGGGCTCCTGCTGCTGCTGCTTGCAACTCCATGGTGTGATTCATCCAATTTTTGGGCTCCTGCTGCCAACTCCAGTGTATCTTTCAAGCTATGTTTGGGCTTCTGCTGCTGCTGCTTGCAACTCCAGGGTGTGATTCATCCAATTTTTGGGCCCCTGCTGCCAACTCCAGTGTCTCTTTCAAGCTATGTTTGGGCTCCTGCTGCTGCTGCTTGCAACTCCAGGGTGTGATTCATCCAATTTTTGGGCTCCTGAAGCCAACTCCAGTGTCTCTTTAAAGTAATGTTTGGGCTCTTGCTGCTGCTTGTAACTCCAGGGTGTGATTCAGCCAATTTTTGGGCTCCTGCTGCCAACTCCTGTGTCTCTTTCAAGCTATGTTTGGGCTGCTGCTGCTTCTGCTGCTTACAACTCCAGGGTGTGATTCATCCAATTTTTGGGCTCCTGCTGCCTACTCCAGTGTCTCTTTCAGCCAATGTTTGGCCCCTGCTGCTGCTGCTTGCGACTCCAGGGTGTCATTCAGCCAATTTTTGGGCTCCTGCTGCCAACTCCAGTGTCTCTTTCAAGCTATGTTTGGGCTGCTGCTGCTGCTTGCAACTCCAGGGTGTGATTCATCCAATTTTTGGGCTCCTGCTGCCAACTCCAGTGTCTCTTTCAAGCTATGTTTGGGCTGCTGCTGCTGCAGCTGCTTGCAACTCCAGGGTGTGATTCATCCAATTTTTGGGCTCCTGAAGCCAACCCCAGTGTCTCTTTAAAGCAATGTTTGGGCTCCTGCTGCTGCTTGCAACTCCAGGGTGTGATTCATCCAATTTTTGGGCTCCGGACGCCAACCCCAGTGTCTCTTTAAAGCAATGTTTGGGCACCTGCTGCTGCTTGCAACTCCAGGGTGTGATTCATCCAATTTTTGGGCTCCTGAAGCCAACTCCAGTGTCTCTTTCAGCCAATGTTGGGCTCCGGCTCCTGCTGCTTGCAACTGCAGGGTGGGATTCATCCAATTTTTGGGCTCCTGCTGCCAACTCCAGTGTCTCTTTCAGCCAATGTTTGGGCTCCTGCTGCTGCTGCTGCTTGCAACTCCAGGGTGTGATTCATCCAATTTTTGGGCTCCTGAAGCCAACTCCAGTGTCTCTTTAAAGTAGTGTTTGTGCTCCTGCTGCTTGCAACTCCGGGGTGTGATTCAGCCAATTTTTGGGCTCCTGCTGCCAACTCCAGTTTCTCTTTCAGCCAATGTTGGGCTCCTGCTGCTTGCAACTCCATGGTGTGATTCATCCAATTTTTGGGCCCCTGCTGCCAACTCCAGTGTCTCTTTCAAGCTATGTTTGGGCTCCTGCTGCTCCTGCTTGCAACTCCAGGGTGTGATTCATCCAATTTTTGGGCTCCTGAAGCCAACTCCAGTGTCTCTTTAAAGTAATGTTTGGGCTCTTGCTGCTGCTTGTAACTCCAGGGTGTGATTCAGCCAATTTTTGGGCTCCTGCTGCCAACTCCAGTGTCTCTTTCAAGCTATGTTTGGGCTGCTGCTGCTTCTGCTGCTTACAACTCCAGGGTGTGATTCATCCGATTCTTGGGCTCCTGCTGCCAACTCCAGTGTCTCTTTAAAGCAATGTTTGGGCTCCTGCTGCTGCTTGCAACTCCAGGGTGTGATTCATCCAATTTTTGGGCTCCTGCTGCCAACTCCAGTGTCTCTTTCAGCCAAGGTTGGGCTCCTGCTGCTGCTGCTTGCGACTCCAGGGTGTCATTCAGCCAATTTTTGGGCTCCTGCTGCCAACTCCAGTGTCTCTTTCAAGCTATGTTTGGGCTGCTGCTGCTTCTTGCAACTCCAGGGTGTGATTCATCCAATTTTTGGGCTCCTGCTGCCAACTCCAGTGTCTCTTTCAAGCTATGTTTCGGCTACTGCTGCTGCTGCTTGCAACTCCAGGGCGTGAATCATCCAATTTTTGGGCTCCTGAAGCCAACACCAGTGTCTCTTAAACGCAATGTTTGGGCTCCTGCTGCTGCTTGCAACTCCGGGGTGTGATTCATCCAAATATTGGGCTCCTGCTGCCAACTCCAGTGTCTCTTTCAGCCAATGTTGGGCTCCTGCTGCTGCTGCTTGCAACTCCAGGGTGTGATTCATCCAATTTTTGGGTTCCTGCTGCCAACTCCAGTGTCTCTTTCAAGCTATGTTTGGGCTGCTGCTGCTGCTTGCAACTCCAGGGTGTGATTCATCCAATTTTTGGGCTCCTGCTGCCAACTCCAGTGTCTCTTTCAAGCTATGTTTGGGCTGCTGCTGCTGCTTGCAACTCCAGGGTGTGATTCATAAAATTTTTGGGCTCCTGTTGCCAACTCCAGTGTCTCTTTCAAGCTATGTTTGGGCTGCTGCGGCTGCTTGCTACTCCAGGGTGTGATTCATCCAATTTTTGGGCTCCTGCTGCCAACTCCAGTGTCTCTTTCAGCCAAGGTTGAGCCCCTGCTGCTGCTGCTTGCAACTCCAGGGTGTGATTCATCCAATTTTTGGGCTCCTGCTGCCAACTCCAGTGTCTCTTTAAAGCAATGTTTGGGCTCCTGCTGCTGCTTGCAACTCCAGGGTGTGATTCATCCAATTTTTGGGCTCCTGCTGCCAACTCCAGTGTCTCTTTCAAACCATGTTTGGGCTCCTGCTGCTGCCTGCAACTCCAGGGTGTGATTCAGCCAATTTTTGGGCTCCTGCTGCCAACTCCAGTGTCTCTTTCGGCCAATGTTGGTCTCCTGCTGCTTGCAACTCCAGGGTGTGATTCAGCCAAATTTTGGGTTCCTGCTGCCAACTCCAGTGTATCTTTCAAGCTATGTTTGGGCTCCTGCTGTTGCTGCTTGCAAATCCAGGGTGTGATTCATCCAATTTTTGGGCTCCTGCTGCCAACTCCAGTGTCTCTTTCAGCCAATGTTTGGGCTCCTGCTGCTACTGCTTGCAACTCCAGGGTGTGATTCATCCAATTTTTGGGCTACTGAAGCCAACTCCAGTGTCTCCTTAAAGTAATGTTTGGGCTCCTGCTGCTGCTTGCAACTCCAGGGTGTGATTCAGCCAATTTTTGGGCTCCTGCTGCCAACTCCAGTGTCTCTTTCAGCCAATGTTTGGGCTCCTGCTGCTGCTGCTTGCAACTCCAGGGTGTGATTCAGCCAATTTTTGGGCTCCTGCTGCCAACTCCAGTGTCTCGTTCAAGCTATGTTTGGGCTGCTGCTGCTGCTGCTTGCAACTCCAGGGTGTGATTCATCCAATTTTTGGGCTCCTGCTGCCAACTCCAGTGTCTCTTTCAAGCTATGTTTGGGCTGCTGCTGCTGCTTGCAACTCCAGGGTGTGATTCATAAAATTTTTGGGCTCCTGTTGCCAACTCCAGTGTCTCTTTCAAGCTATGTTTGGGCTGCTGCGGCTGCTTGCTACTCCAGGGTGTGATTCATCCAATTTTTGGGCTCCTGCTGCCAACTCCAGTGTCTTTCAAGCTATGTTTGGGCTCCTGCTGCTTGCAACTTCAGGGTGTGATTCATCCAATTTTTGGGCTCCTGCTGCCAACTCCAGTGTCTCTTTCAGCCAAGGTTGAGCCCCTGCTGCTGCTGCTTGCAACTCCAGGGTGTGATTCATCCAATTTTTGGGCTCCTGCTGCCAACTCCAGTGTCTCTTTAAAGCAATGTTTGGGCTCCTGCTGCTGCTTGCAACTCCAGGGTGTGATTAATCCAATTTTTGGGCTCCTGCTGCCAACTCCAGTGTCTCTTTCAAGCCATGTTTGGGCTCCTGCTGCTGCCTGCAACTCCAGGGTGTGATTCAGCCAATTTTTGGGCTCCTGCTGCCAACTCCAGTGTCTCTTTCAGCCAATGTTGGGCTCCTGCTGCTTGCAACTCCAGGGTGTGATTCAGCCAAATTTTGGGTTCCTGCTGTCAACTCCAGTGTATCTTTCAAGCTATGTTTGGGCTCCTGCTGCTGCTTGCAACTCCAGGGTGTGATTCAGCCAATTTTTGGGCTCCTGCTGCCAACTCCAGTGTCTCTTTCAGCTAATGTTTGGGCTCCTGCTGCTGCTGCTTGCGACTCCAGGGTGTCATTCAGCCAATTTTTGGGCTCCTGCTGCCAACTCCAGTGTCTCTTTAAAGCAATGTTTGGGCTCCTGCTGCTGCTTGCAACTCCAGGGTGTGATTCATCCAATTTTTGGGCTCCTGCTGCCAACTCCAGTGTCTCTTTCAAGCAATGTTTGGGCTCCTGCTGCTGCTTGCAACTCCAGGGTGTGATTCAGCCAATTTTTGGGCTCCTGCTGCCAACTCCAGTGTGTCTTCCAAGCTATGTTTGGGCTGCTGCTAGCAACTCCAGGGTGTGATTCATCCAATTTTGGGCTCCTGCTGCCAACTCCAGTGTCTCTTTCAAGCTATGTTTTGGCTCCTGCTGCTGCTGCTGCTTGCAACTCCAGGGTGTCATTCAGCCAATTTTGTTTGTTGCGACACTTCTGAAGAATTCCCTGCTTGGCTTTATTGTAGAAGGCATTTCCTTTGGTTTGCACTGGTTGGGAGGCCTAGTTCTATGTTTTTAGGTCCCAGTATGGTCTTCATCTTTGCGTAGTGAAGATGTCACAGGGTGAGCTGAGAAAACATTTTAAAGGCTGGGCTGGCAATTTTATTCTCTTGAAGTCATCTGACGGACATTCTCAATTCAGAATAGTTTGTACAGGAACCTGGCAGAAATTTGTTATAGCTCTAATCTACCTCCTCTGTTTACTATAAACAGTATTAAACTAAAAGGTTGATTGCATTTAAATGGCTGGAACTATCTGGTGTTGTTAAAGTGGATCAGAAGTGGTACTAGATTCTATAAGACTCCAGGGCTGCATGATTGCTTGCCCTGGGGGCACCCCGATTAATGATGCCCTGCTGTGTGAAACCTCTGAGTCCCATGTAAAACCTACCTTTTTCCTAATCCAATGGCACATGCATGTGCCGTGACCGCCGTAAACTTTACCTTTGTCCAGGCATGTGTACATGCCCATTCCAGCCATTTGTGAATGGCTGGAGCAAGCATGTACCATGTACTGAGGCTAGCAGGGATGCGGCTTCCGGTGAGCTCGGCTCTGTCTGGCTGTTTTCAGCTCGATTTGTCCCTTAGCCTATTCTTAGCCGAAATTGGCAAGCACAGCCAAGTGTGTGCTGATTGGACGAGAGACTGGGCATCTGCCGTCGGACCAGGAAAAGATGAGTACTACTGTATGACCTAGGGTGTTTCACACAGCAGGGCATCCCGAACTGCTGTGTTGTGGTCCAACCTGACTGTCACAAAACCTGACTGTCACAAAACTAGTGTCCCTATCTTTTTCTTCTACCCCACTCTGGCCCTTATTTAACAAGGGATAGTGCCAGGTAGCGAATGGTGAGCGAACGGTAATGACGCTCACCGCCACGAGAACGCTGGCTCCCCTCCGCAATCACACATTTATGAAGCCGATCCTGCTTAGCGACTGACAGAGCGCCAGATAGCGAATCATTCATCATTATTCCAGCCTCACCCCACAGCGCCAGCGAGCGACCTTGAACAGCGACAGGTATGACCTCTCGCTACCTGGCGCTCTCCAATGCATTTCAATGGAGCAATCTTTAAATATTCATAATTAATTGCTTTTTTTTTTTTTTAAATGTCAAAAATTCTGTGACCACTTCTGCAATGTTAGATATTTTTTTTAAGCTAAAAAAAAAAAAAAAAAAAAAAATTTGTGCAGAATTGATATTACGGGTCTGATATTAATGTATTCATATTACAAAATGTGTTGAAAAACATGTTTTTTTTTTTCTAAAAATATGGTTGTTTGGGGGTTAAAAAACTACTTTTAACCCATCGCCGCCAGCGCTCTGGGGTTTAAACAAGCATTTCACAGCGCGAGAATTTTTGGAGCGGGATTTGTTAATGAATATGCTGGGAGCAGTTCGCTATGGCCGTTCGCTGTCATGCGCTCCCATACAGCGCGGAACCTGTCAAACAGCGACTCATAACCCCGTATTCAACATTACCGCACACCGACTGAGTCGCTGTCAACAGCCGAACAACGGCCAAGCACAGCGAATACTAGCGGGCGCTGTGGAAATAACGCTACTGTCGCTACCTGGCGCTATTAATGAATCAGCCTGTCAGTTTTTTAAGTCAGCCCATGACAAAAAAACATTAAAGAAGACCTAACCCGGTCCAAGAGTCTATAAGATACGGGGCATCTTGCTCTTTAAATGAGAACTATTGTGAAATTGTGTAATATTAAAAATCCATATAAACTCATCACCTAAGGATGAGAGGAGGGGTCACTTATACACCCAAACTGATGAATCTCCCGCCAAGCTTGTGATTTATTCTCTCGGGGTAGGAATAAAATCCAGGAGTGACAGGTTTAGTCTATCAGGGGTGACAGTGCCTGTCACCCCGGATGTCCATTTCCTCCCATCAAAAGAAAGACAAAGAAGCCTGGCTGGATATTTCTTGATGCTGGGTGTATAAGTGACCCCTCCTCCCGTCATCCAGCAAATTTATATGGATTTTTATCATCAGATAATTTTTCACACTAGTGCTCCTTTAATATGCACAACTAAGAACGGTGAGTGGATAAGAGCCTGTGCATGAACTGCAGGTTCACCAATGAGGTAACAATACCGGCAACCTGAGAAGGATTCATAGAATGAGGATCTTGGCATTAGCTGGTAATCTTTTGGTCCATGGATTTTATCTATTCACCCTAAGGTATCCTAATTGATCACTGTTTTCTGGAGTTGTTTTTTTCTTTTGGTTTGTTTTCCTATTTAGGTGGGTTACAAAGGTTTAACCCAATTGAAATCTTTTTTAACCTACAGTGCTAGGTAACATTACTGTACTGATTATTGGGTTAAATCCTGTGCAGAATAAAATCATTCATTTCGCCCTGAAGCTGCTTTTTGTACATGTCCTGAGATCTGATGCCGTAATGAATTACATAACATTCACTCCTATTTCAAATGGACCATGTCAGTTGATGGACTGGCACGTAAAGAATGAGTTCATAAGAAAAGTGCAACCCACAGCACTCCACTGTCACAGTGCAGAATGATGCGGCTAAGATTTGTATCCTAGCCTGCCATAAGTTGTTGAATCTTGCAGAGTATGGCCAAGGCAGCTTTATTAGCACTCTGAGTTGCCGCAGACAGATTCATAAGCAATGGTAACTTTTCTGTATTTTTACTGTTGTCTGAATGATGCTGGAATAAAGCACTCTAGAAGGGTCTATAGAGAAAAGCTTTATCTAATTTAATCAGCTTTATGTAGCTAGTTAATGGAGTTTGGGATTTATTATATGCTACAAATGCTTAAAACAATATAAAACATACAAAAAAGATATATACCGTAGATGGAAAGTTTCATTCATTTGCCAACAAAAGTTTAAAAAGATCTTTACTGTCAGTAAATCAGCACCACGAAAAACTATTATTTTGATAGATTAATATAAAAAAAGCTGTAAAAGATTTTATTTGTGCAGTATATAAATGTCAGCACGTATTCACATCTGCAAGCTGTACTTTTGAAGCAGTTTGAAACTTTAAATGACAGAAATATTAATCACATGAAATTACCCTAAATTTACCCCTAATTTTTTGCATAAGGGTTTGTCATTTGCTTTTAAATCTTGCTGCGAGCAGTCTCTTTGTAATGTTACTTAATCATGATTTGCTAACAGCAAGAACTCTCAGAAAGAACCTGCAAAACGACACAAATATATCTAATGGTAATAACAGGCAGTAAAAAAGGTGATGTGAAAGAAAACTGCAACCAGGGGTCCTCAGTTTATGTTACAGATGTGCTTCTATAAAAAAGGCATGTCATTTCCCATATTTAAAAGTCAAACTGCTGGATGTTTATGGGTGGCTAGCTTTAAGGAAAGGCTTAGAGACCATTTTTTTCAAATCTCACCCAGCACACAAAAAACTACCTTTTATTTTTCATTAGATTAATTTTATGGAAAGCCATTAAATCCCACAAATGTTTCATTCTTGCTTGACTATAATTTTTAGACGTGTTGGCCTTGATTCAATAAACTTGCTTTAAAATATCTCCCAAAAAAATAAGCACCATTTCCAGTACCAGCTTTATTCAAGAATAACGTATAAGTTAAATTAAGCCACAATTTAAAGAAGAACATTACAGGAGGTTTTAAATGCTTAAAAGGGTACATCTATTGGTTATTAACACCTAAAGCTTTCACTGAAGGGAGTTATAAAAGCAACTTTCGCTAATCCAGTGATAGCTGTAGTTGCAAACCAGACTGTAACTTACCCTATGCAAGAAATAAAGCATGAAACCCATTTCAGGGTTGTCATCCGCTTTAATACCATCCTGGCATGGAAATATCCATTAAGGCTTTGAAGAATGGAAGCAAAAGGGACAGAAAAGTCCACAACTTAAGATTCCCGAGCCGATCAGAGCGCTCCCCGCGGGGAATCTGACATCGGGATGCCCCGCTGTGTGAAACCCCGCAAGACGCCCAGAAACTTTATCCCCGTTCCAACGGTGCATGCGCGAGCCGCGGCTGCATCTCGCGCTTTTCTCTAGCAGGGCGCGCACCCTGTTAGAGCGAAGCACGAGATGCGGCCTCCAGCGTGCTCAGAGCCGCTGTGGTTGTCAGACGCTTGTCCGTACATTCCACAGTGTCCACGGAAGTGGACCAAAACCCAGGATAGTGGAAATCCTGGGTGTTGGTCGACTTTAAATGTCCAAAAACAAGTCAAGATCAGGAGATGTATAGGGTGTGTTGAATCAGACAAGTAATGTCCTCATATCTCTAATAGCCAGCAGTGTGCAAGACATGACTCTGGGGTATAAACCTTAAAACAAGCAAGGAGAGAAGCCTATTTTAGGAGCTAAGGTTTTGGAGATGTAAATGGAAAGGAACTAAAAAAGCCTAAACCTAACATTTGGAGAAAAAAAAATGAAAGCTCACTATCTGGTCCTAAAATTACCTACCTTTCCTCAGCAAGAAAGATACAAGTTTTGTGTAGTTCAGTTCACACAACTGAGAAAGGAAGCTTTACCTGGGATCTTGTTTGAAAAAGTTGCTTATGGGATGTCTTGCCCCCACTTGAATTAAATGGCTGCTGGCAAAAATAAAAAAAACACTATCTATATCTGTAGGAATACATCAAGACATCTGGACTATTGGCCTGATGCAGAGCCTCCCCCGATCTGAGCTTATTTTGTTCCGTTTTCCCTATGGCCCGTTTTGCTAACATTTGTCCCGGGGTTAAAATGTGATGCAGAGCCGCCGTCGGGGGAACTCCATTAATGCTCAGTTTCTGTGTCTTCAATCGGGAAGGTTTTTTTTTCCCCTCTCGGGGGCATGCTATTTCGTCGTGGCTTCCGTTCCCGTTCACACGGACGATCCGTTTTTCCCTCCTTTTTAATGGGTTTCCAAACGTACCTTCTTGCCATCCTTTTCCGTTTTCACCCCTATTTTGATGTTTAGGACAAGAATACTTACATATTTCTTCTTCTGGCTTGTCTATAATGCTTACCTTAATCTCTGTTTCTTCTTCTTCCTTGTCTATAATTAGAGATGAGCGAACTTTTGAAAAATTCGATTCGACTGATTCGCCAAATTTTCAGACAAAAATTGTTTCGACCCGAATTTATTCGCGATGAATCGCTATTAAAAACGGCTATTTCTGAGCCTCCTAGAGCCTCAATAGGGTTGTAAACCATTCTGCCTTGCTGTAACATGCATTGGATGCGTGCTGGGTTAGTTAAATAATACTGTAAATAAATATCACATGCAGATCAGAGGCATCGCTAATAGAATCGCAGAGCGGCACAATTGCAGAGAATTGAAGTGACATCACTATGAGGGGCAGGAGCCCAAACATTGCTTTAAAGAGACACTGGAGTTGGCAGCAGCAGGAGCCCAAAAATTGGATGAATCACACCCTGGAGTTGCAAGCAGCAGCAAGAGCCCAAACATTGGCTGAAAGAGACACTGGAGTTGGCAGCAGCAGGAGCCCAAAAATTGATTGACACACCCTGGAGTTTCAAGCAGCAGCAGCAGGAGCCCACACATAGCTTGAAAGAGACACTGGAGTTGGCTGCATCAGCCCAAAGATTGGATGAATCACACTCTGCAGTTGCAAGCAGCAGCAGGAGCCCAAATATTACTTTAAAGAGACAATGGATTTGGCAGCAGGAGCCTAAAAAATTGGATGAATCACACCCTGGAGTTGGCAGCAGCAGCAGCAGTAGCAGGAGCCAAAACATTACTTTAAAGAGACACTGGGGTTGGCTTCAGGAGCCCAAAATTGGATGAATCACACCCTGGAGTTGGCAGCAGCAGCAGCAGGAGCCCAAACATTACTTTAAAGAGACACTTCAGGAGCCCAAAAAATGGATGAATCACACCCTGGAGTTGGCAGCAGCAGCAGCAGGAGCCCAAATATTACTTTAAAGAGACACTGGAGTTGGCTTCAGGAGCCCATAAATTGGATTATTCACACCCTGGAGTTGGCAGCAGCAGCAGCAGCAGGAGCCAAAACATTACTTTAAAGAGACACTGGGGTTGGCTTCGGGAGCCCAAAAATTGGATGAATCACACCCTGGAGTTGGCAGCAGCAGCAGCAGGAGCCCAAATATTACTTTAAAGAGACACTGGAGTTGGCTTCAGGAGCCCAAAAATTGGATGATTCACACCCTGGAGTTGGCAGCAGCAGCAGCAGCAGGAGCCCAAACATTACTTTAAAGAGACACTGGGGTTGGCTTCAGGAGCCCAAAAATTGGATGAATCACACCCTGGAGTTGGCAGCAGCAGCAGCAGGAGCCCAAACATTACTTTAAAGAGACACTGGGGTTGGCAGCAGGAGCCCAAAAATTGGATAAATCACACCCTGGAGTTGGCAGCAGCAGCAGCAGGAGCCAAAACATTACTTTAAAGAGACACTGGGGTTGGCTTCAGGAGCCCAAAAATTGGATGAATCACACCCTGGAGTTGGCAGCAGCAGCAGCAGGAGCCCAAATATTACTTTAAAGAGACACTGGGGTTGGCTTCAGGAGCCCAAAAATTGGATGAATCACACCCTGGAGTTGGCAGCAGCAGCAGGAGCAGCAGCAGCAGGAGCCCAAACATTACTTTAAAGAGACACTGGAGTTGGCTTCAGGAGCCCAAAAATTGGATGAATCACACCCTGGAGTTGGCAGCAGCAGCAGGAGCCAAAACATTACTTTAAAGAGACACTGGGGTTGGCTTTAGGAGCCCAAAAATTGGATGAATCACACCCTGGAGTTGGCAGCAGCAGCAGCAGGAGCCCAAATATTACTTTAAAGAGACACTGGGGTTGGCTTTAGGAGCCCAAAAATTGGATGAATCACACCCTGGAGTTGGCAGCAGCAGCAGCAGCAGGAGCCCAAACATTACTTTAAAGAGACACTGGGGTTGGCAGCAGGAGCCCAAAGATTGGATGAATCACACCCTGGAGTTGGCAGCAGCAGCAGCAGCAGCAGGAGCCCAAACATTACTTTAAAGAGACACTGGGGTTGGCAGCAGGAGCCCAAAGATTGGATGAATCACACCCTGGAGTTGGCAGCAGCAGCAGCAGGAGCCCAAACATTACTTTAAAGAGACACTTCAGGAGCCCAAAAATTGGATGAATCACACCCTGGAGTTGGCAGCAGCAGCAGCAGGAGCCCAAATATTACTTTAAAGAGACACTGGAGTTGGCTTCAGGAGCCCATAAATTGGATTATTCACACCCTGGAGTTGGCAGCAGCAGCAGCAGCAGGAGCCAAAACATTACTTTAAAGAGACACTGGGGTTGGCTTCGGGAGCCCAAAAATTGGATGAATCACACCCTGGAGTTGGCAGCAGCAGCAGCAGGAGCCCAAATATTACTTTAAAGAGACACTGGAGTTGGCTTCAGGAGCCCAAAAATTGGATGATTCACACCCTGGAGTTGGCAGCAGCAGCAGCAGCAGGAGCCCAAACATTACTTTAAAGAGACACTGGGGTTGGCTTCAGGAGCCCAAAAATTGGATGAATCACACCCTGGAGTTGGCAGCAGCAGCAGCAGCAGGAGCCCAAACATTACTTTAAAGAGACACTGGGGTTGGCAGCAGGAGCCCAAAAATTGGATAAATCACACCCTGGAGTTGGCAGCAGCAGCAGCAGGAGCCAAAACATTACTTTAAAGAGACACTGGGGTTGGCTTCAGGAGCCCAAAAATTGGATGAATCACACCCTGGAGTTGGCAGCAGCAGCAGCAGGAGCCCAAATATTACTTTAAAGAGACACTGGGGTTGGCTTCAGGAGCCCAAAAATTGGATGAATCACACCCTGGAGTTGGCAGCAGCAGCAGGAGCAGCAGCAGCAGGAGCCCAAACATTACTTTAAAGAGACACTGGAGTTGGCTTCAGGAGCCCAAAAATTGGATGAATCACACCCTGGAGTTGGCAGCAGCAGCAGGAGCCAAAACATTACTTTAAAGAGACACTGGGGTTGGCTTTAGGAGCCCAAAAATTGGATGAATCACACCCTGGAGTTGGCAGCAGCAGCAGCAGGAGCCCAAATATTACTTTAAAGAGACACTGGGGTTGGCTTTAGGAGCCCAAAAATTGGATGAATCACACCCTGGAGTTGGCAGCAGCAGCAGCAGCAGGAGCCCAAACATTACTTTAAAGAGACACTGGGGTTGGCAGCAGGAGCCCAAAGATTGGATGAATCACACCCTGGAGTTGGCAGCAGCAGCAGCAGCAGCAGGAGCCCAAACATTACTTTAAAGAGACACTGGGGTTGGCAGCAGGAGCCCAAAGATTGGATGAATCACACCCTGGAGTTGGCAGCAGCAGCAGCAGGAGCCCAAACATTACTTTAAAGAGACACTGGGGTTGGCTTCAGGAGCCCAAAAATTGGATGAATCACACCCTGGAGTTGGCAGCAGCAGCAGCAGGAGCCCAAACATTACTTTAAAGAGACACTGGGGTTGGCTTCAGGAGCCCAAAAATTGGATGAATCACACCCTGGAGTTGGCAGCAGCAGCAGCAGGAGTCCAAACATTACTTTAAAGAGACACTGAGGTTGGCAGCAGGAGCCCAAAAATTGGATGAATCACACCCTGGAGTTGGCAGCAGCAGCAGGAGCCAAACATTACTTTAAAGAGACACTGGGGTTGGCTTTAGGAGCCCAAAAATTGGATGAATCACACCCTGGAGTTGGCAGCAGCAGCAGCAGGAGCCCAAATATTACTTTAAAGAGACACTGGGGTTGGCTTTAGGAGCCCAAAAATTGGATGAATCACACCCTGGAGTTGGCAGCAGCAGCAGCAGCAGGAGCCCAAACATTACTTTAAAGAGACACTGGGGTTGGCAGCAGGAGCCCAAAGATTGGATGAATCACACCCTGGAGTTGGCAGCAGCAGCAGCAGCAGCAGGAGCCCAAACATTACTTTAAAGAGACACTGGGGTTGGCAGCAGGAGCCCAAAGATTGGATGAATCACACCCTGGAGTTGGCAGCAGCAGCAGCAGGAGCCCAACCATTACTTTAAAGAGACACTGGGGTTGGCTTCAGGAGCCCAAAAATTGGATGAATCACACCCTGGAGTTGGCAGCAGCAGCAGCAGCAGGAGCCCAAACATTACTTTAAAGAGACACTGGGGTTGGCTTCAGGAGCCCAAAAATTGGATGAATCACACCCTGGAGTTGGCAGCAGCAGCAGCAGGAGTCCAAACATTACTTTAAAGAGACACTGAGGTTGGCAGCAGGAGCCCAAAAATTGGATGAATCACACCCTGGAGTTGGCAGCAGCAGCAGGAGCCAAACATTACTTTAAAGAGACACTGGGGTTGGCTTCAGGAGCCCAAAAATTGGATGAATCACACCCTGGAGTTGGCAGCAGCAGCAGGAGCCCAAACATTACTTTAAAGATACACTGGGGTTGGCTTCAGGAGCCCAAAAATTGGATGAATCACACCCTGGAGTTGGCAGCAGCAGCAGCAGGAGCCCAAATATTACTTTAAAGAGACACTGGGGTTGGCTTCAGGAGCCCAAAAATTGGATGAATCACACCCTGGAGTTGGCAGCAGCAGCAGCAGGAGCCCAAACATTACTTTAAAGAGACACTGGGGTTGGCAGCAGGAGCCCAACGATTGGATGAATCACACCCTGGAGTTGGCAGCAGCAGCAGCAGGAGCCCAAACATAGCTTGAAAGAGACACTGGGGTTGGCTTTAGGAGCCCAAAGATTGGATGAATAACACTCTGGAGTTGGCAGCAGCAGCAGGAGCCCAACCATTACTTTAAAGAGACACTGGGGTTGGCTTCAGGAGCCCAAAAATTGGATGAATCCAACCCTGGAGTTGGCAGCAGCAGCAGGAGCCCAAACATTACTTTAAAGAGACACTGGGGTTGGCTTCAGGAGCCCAAAAATTGGATGAATCCAACCCTGGAGTTGGCAGCAGCAGCAGCAGCAGGAGCCCAAACATTACTTTAAAGAGACACTGGGGTTGGCTTCAGGAGCCCAAAAATTGGATGAATCACACCCTGGAGTTGGAAGCAACAGCAGCAGGAGCCAAAACATTACTTTAAAGAGACACCGGGGTTGGCTTCAGGAGCCCAAAAATTGGATGAATCACACCCTGGAGTTGGCAGCAGCAGCAGCAGCAGGAGCCCAAACATTACTTTAAAGAGACACTGGGGTTGGCTTCAGGAGCCCAAAAATTGGATGAATCACACCCTGGAGTTGGCAGCAGCAGCAGCAGGAGCCCAAATATTACTTTAAAGAGACACTGGGGTTGGTTTCAGGAGCCCAAAAATTGGATGAATCACACCCTGGAGTTGGCAGCAGCAGCAGCAGCAGGAGCCCAAACATTACTTTAAAGAGACACTGGGGTTGGCAGCAGGAGCCCAACGATTGGATGAATCACACCCTGGAGTTGGCAGCAGCAGCAGCAGGAGCCCAAACATTACTTTAAAGAGACACTGGGGTTGGCAGCAGGAGCCCAAAGATTGGATGAATCACACCCTGGAGTTGGCAGCAGCAGCAGGAGCCCAAACATTACTTTAAAGAGACACTGGGGTTGGCTTCAGGAGCCCAAAAATTGGATGAATCCAACCCTGTAGTTGGCAGCAGCAGCAGGAGCCCAAACATTACTTTAAAGAGACACTGGGGTTGGCTTCAGGAGCCCAAAAATTGGATGAATCCAACCCTGGAGTTGGCAGCAGCAGCAGCAGCAGGAGCCCAAACATTACTTTAAAGAGACACTGGGGTTGGCTTCAGGAGCCCAAAAATTGGATGAATCACACCCTGGTGTTGGAAGCAACAGCAGCAGGAGCCAAAACATTACTTTAAAGAGACACCGGGATTGGCTTCAGGAGCCCAAAAATTGGATGAATGACACCCTGGAGTCGGCAGTAGCAGCAGCAGCAGCAGCAGGAGCCCAAACATTACTTTAAAGAGACACTGGGGTTGGCAGCAGGAGCCCAAAAATTGGATGAATCACAACCTGGAGTTGGCAGCAGCAGGAGCCCAAAAATTGGCCTAAAGACATAAATATGTTTTGCACCATTTGGAAAGTGTAAAACGTGGCACCATGCTGAATCTAGTCGCATGTATCAGGCATTGGTGGGTGGAAATCCTGGCTGATCCATCCCTGATTCATTTTGACAAAGGTGAGTCTCTCCACATTTTTAGTTGACAGACGAGTTCTCCTCGCCGTAACTATGGCCCCCGCCGCACTAAACACCCGCTCAGATGGCACGCTACTTGCCGGGCAGGACAGCTTTTCCAGGGCAAACTCTGCTAGTTGCGGCCACAAATCAAGTTTGGCTGCCCAGAAATCCAGCGGATCCTCAAGGTGTGTTGGCATGGTCATGTCAAAGTATGACATGACCTGCTGGTTCAGGTCCTGCTCCAGGTCGTCCTGCTGCTCATGAGTAGCCTCACTATGCGGGTGTAGAAAGCTACTCATTAGCGACTGAAGACTGAGGCTGCTGCTGATGGAGCTGCTGCTGCTGCTCCTGCCAACCCCCCCAGCAGCCATGACAGTGGAAGGTGAGCGCAGAGGTCCCCTCGAGTCAGACCTGCGAGAGTATGGACCATGGCGCAGATAGGCATCGGCCAACTGCCTACGTAGAATGTCTTTGTAGTAGTTCAGTTTGTCCTCCCTCTCGGTGGGTTTAAATAATGCCCCCATTTTTTGCCGGAAGCGAGGGTCCAATAAGGTGGACAGCCAGAAGTCATCCCGCCGACAGATGGAAACAATTCTGGGGTCACTACACAAGCACGTGAGCATGCTTCCTGCCATTTGCGCAAGTGACTCGGATGGACTACCTGTCTCCATCTCCACTGCATACTACCACGGTGTGCCCGGGTCCTCTGTCTCGCCTTCCTCAAAAACCTCTAGCTCCTCTGGCTGCTCCTGCTCCTCCTCTCCTGTCCGCTTACTAGATAAACCAGCCATTTCGCCAAGCCTAAACTGTGTTTCGCTGGGCAACTCCTCCTCCTCTTCCTCCTCCTCCTCCAGTTCAGCTCCAACGGGGTTCATGTGGCCGTAAGATGTAAACGCCATGTCTCCAGTGCCCTGACCAGCCATGGTTTCCAACATGTGCTGTAGTACATAAAGCAGTGGAATCACGTCGTTCATCCCGTAATCCTGCCGACTGACAAATAAAGTGGCTTCCTCAAAGGGCCTGAGCAAACGGCAGGTGTCACGTATGAGCTGCCACTGGTTGACATTGAAGTTACACAGGGGAGTCCCCCTATCTGCTTGGATCATCAGGAAATCCGTGATGGCTTTTCTCTGTTCATATAATCGGTCCAACATGTGAAGGGTGGAATTCCAACGGGTGGAAACATCGCAAATCAGACTATGTTGGGGGATACCGTTCTGACGCTGTAGCTCAAGAAGGGTGTGTTTGGCGGTGTATGAGTGGCTGAAGTGCATGCAAAGTTTCCTTGAAGTTGTTAGGATGTCTTGCAGATGGGGGGAACACTTCAGAAACCGCTTGACAACCAGATTGAAGACGTGAGCCATGCAGGGGGCATGGGTCAGGCTTCCTTGGCGCAGTGCAGACAAAATGTTCTTCCCATTGTCGGTAACCATGATTCCCATTTTAAGTTTTCTTGGAGTAAGCCATGGTTGGATTTCCTGATGAATAAATTTAAGCAGTTCCTCCCCTGTGTGACTCCGTTCGCCAAAACAAACCATGTGAAGCACTGCATGACACCTCCGTGCCCTGCACACATGGTAGACTGGAGGGGCACTGAGACTTGAGCCTACAGTGGAGGGTGAGGAGATGGTGGAGGATGAGGAGGCCGAGTCGCACAGTGTCACAGGCCCAACGGGCAGGGAACGCGGAGGCCGAAGCGGCGTGACCTGTCCAAGTTGCTGCTGCAAAGGGACCACATTCACCCAGTGGGCCGTAAACGACATGTACTGTCCCTGACCGTAGTTACAGCTTCAGACGTCGGCGCTGCCATGCACTTTGCTACACACCGACAGGCTCAAGGACTGGCCCACCTTCTGTTCAACAAAAGTGTGCAGCGCTGGTACTGCCTTCTTGGCAAAGAAATGACGGCTTGGGACTCTCCACCTCGGCTCGGCACAAGCCATCAGTTCTCTGAAAGGTGCAGAGTCCACCACCTGAAAAGGGAGCGACTGCAGCACCAGCAACTTGGACAGGAGCACATTCAGCTTCTGCGCCGTAGGATGAGTGGGCGCATACTGCTGTCTCTTGGACATGGCTTCGCTGATGGATTGCTGGCGGGATGCATGACTTGGAGGAGGAGGAGCAGGAGCGACAGAGGATGGGTATGACGCACAGCTGCCTTCGGCTGAGGTGCTGGAGCCTTGGCTGGCAGAAATTGGGAGCGGCGTGCCACTCGGTGAGGAAGCAGTCTGGCCCACCTCTCCGGAGCCTAGGTTCTCCCAGGCCGCTTTATGGTGACGCATGATATGTTGACGCAGGGCCGTGGTGCCAACATTTGGACCCTGGCCACGCTTCACCTTCTGCCTACATATCTTGCATGTGGCCATGTTACCCTCCTGCGGATGCTTCAGGAAAAACTGCCACACTGCCGAGTAGCTACTTTTCCCACCAACAGGCCTCACTGACTCGCTGCTATTGTCGCCAACTCCAGGAACCCCTGCCCCACTACCTCCCGATAAGGTAGCCTGCCGCGCAGCAGGTGCTCTACCCTGGCCCCGGCCCCGTTTGGCTCCAGGCTTTACAATTGTGCCCCCATGCTGCCTGCCAACCATGCTGCTAACACCTTGCTGCCTGAGCTGCTGACTCCTGATGATGACGATGAAGCCCCTTCATCACCCGGCTCCCAAGTGCGATCGGCTTCATCGTCATCATCATTATCACCGAGTTGTGGCTGTACGTCACTGATGTTCGTGGATTCGTCAACAGTGTCTGGTGCAGGAGCTGGAACGCTCGCAGCACCCACGACACTGTCCACATCACTATTTGTCTGCCTAGCTAAAGAAGCCACCTCCATTTCTTGGCTGGGCAGTAGCTGCTGACTGTCCTCTATCTGATCGTCCTCCTCACTAAAGAGTGGAGCTGAACCCAAAGCATAGGATATGTCGCTGGGGGAGGGAACGGCGTAGGACAGAGGCAATGGGAGGACAGGGACTGCTCTCGGGGCATGCCAACTCAGGGTTGTGTCAGAGGAACCTACCGACCCTAGACTGGGGGTCTCAGACGTAAGTTGTGATGATGTTGTTGATGAGCGCGTTAACCAATCTACCACGGCAGATGCATTACTGGTGGAGACCCGACCGCTAGCAGATACTGGCAGATTAGGTCTCTCAGCGTGACTCCTGCTGCTACTGGTCCCCAGTCTGCTGCGACCTCTGCCTGCGGAATCGTGGCCTCTGTCACTCCTCTTTTCACTTCCAGGCACTTGTCTGCCCGACATAGTCTAACTGGCGTCGTAGTAGGTGATATTTTAAGAACCCCCAGGCAGCGGTGGGTCTATATGAAACAGAATATAATGCACACCAAAAGTGAGCAGTAACACTCAGCCTCCAACAGGCCTGCTTAGTGTAAATAAGAGAGCTGCTTAGTGTAAATAAAGAGGGGTATGGTATGTTACAGAATGGGATGCCCCAACAGCAGAGCACCTGGGAGCAGTAGTACTATGCACAGCAAAAGTGTCTTTATCAGGCCAAATTACTTTTAGAATAAGTGCAAAGGGTTATAGTAAATAGAGGCTGGTGTAGTCACAGAATGGGATGCCCCAACCGGAGTGCACCTGGCAGCAGTAGTACTATGCACACCAAAAGTGTTTTTATCAGGCCAAATTACTTTTAGAATAAGTGCAAAGGGTTATATTAAATAGAGGCTGGTGTAGTCACAGAATGGGATGCCACAACCGGAGTGCACCTTACAGCAGTAGTACTATGCACAGCAAAAGTGTCTTTATCAGGCCAAATTACTTTTAGAATAAGTGCAAAGGGTTATAGTAAATAGAGGCTGGTGTAGTCACAGAATGGGATGCCACAACCGGAGTGCACCTGGCAGCAGTAGTACTATGCACAGCAAAAGTGTCTTTATCAGGCCAAATTACTTTTAGAATAAGTGCAAAGGGTTATATTAAATAGAGGCTGGTGTAGTCACAGAATGGGATGCCCCAACCGGAGTGCACCTGGCAGCAGTAGTACTATGCACAGCAAAAGTGTCTTTATCAGGCCAAATTACTTTTAGAATTAGTGCAAAGGGTTATAGTAAATAGAGGCTGGTGTAGTCACAGAATGGGATGCCCCAACCGGAGTGCACCTGGCAGCAGTAGTACTATGCACAGCAAAAGTGTCTTTATCAGGCCAAATTACTTTTAGAATAAGTGCAAAGGGTTATATTAAATAGAGGCTGGTGTAGTCACAGAATGGGATGCCACAACCGGAGTGCACCTGGCAGCAGTAGTACTATGCACAGCAAAAGTGTCTTTATCGGGCCAAATTACTTTTAGAATAAGTGCAAAGGGTTATATTAAATAGAGGCTGGTGTAGTCACAGAATGGGATGCCCCAACCGGAGTGCACCTGGCAGCAGTAGTACTATGCACAGCAAAAGTGTCTTTATCAGGCCAAATTACTTTTAGAATAAGTGCAAAGGGTTATATTAAATAGAGGCTGATGTAGTCACAGAATGGGATGCCCCAACCGGAGTGCACCTGGCAGCAGTAGTACTATGCACAGCAAAAGTGTCTTTATCAGGCCAAATTACTTTTAGAATAAGTGCAAAGGGTTATATTAAATAGAGGCTGGTGTAGTCACAGAATGGGATGCCACAACCGGAGTGCACCTGGCAGCAGTAGTACTATGCACAGCAAAAGTGTCTTTATCGGGCCAAATTACTTTTAGAATAAGTGCAAAGGGTTATAGTAAATAGAGGCTGGTGTAGTCACAGAATGGGATGCCACAACCGGAGTGCACCTGGCAGCAGTAGTACTATGCACAGCAAAAGTGTCTTTATCGGGCCAAATTACTTTTAGAATAAGTGCAAAGGGTTATAGTAAATAGAGGCTGGTGTAGTCACAGAATGGGATGCCACAACCGGAGTGCACCTGGCAGCAGTAGTACTATGCACAGCAAAAGTGTCTTTATCAGGCCAAATTACTTTTAGAATAAGTGCAAAGGGTTATAGCAAATAGAGGCTGGTGTAGTCACAGAATGGGATGCCCCAACCGGAGTGCACCTGGCAGTAGTAGTACTATGCACAGCAAAAGTGTCTTTATCAGGCCAAATTACTTTTAGAATAAGTGCAAAGGGTTATAGTAAATAGAGGCTGGTGTAGTCACAGAATGGGATGCCTCACAGCAGACTTGAGATCAGTTCAGTATATATGCACAATAAGTGTATAAGCAGCCTGAAAACGCTAACAAAGCCAGTCAGCCAGCCAGTAACACTCAGGCTGGATGAAAAAAAAAAAATCTCCCTGTGACTGCCTCCGAAAACTTCGAGCGATCGAAGCACGGGGAAATTCGGATTCGATCCGAATCGAATTTTTCATGAAATTTGGATCGAATCCGGGTCCGTCCGGATCGATTCGCTCATCCCTATCTATAATGCTTACCTTAATCTCTGTTTCTTCTTCTGGCTTGTCTATAATGCTTACCTTAATCTCTGTTTCTTCTTCTGGCTTGTCTATAATGCTTACCTTAATCTCTGTTTCTTCTTCTGGCTTGTCTATAATGCTTACCTTAATCTCTGTTTCTTCTTCTTCCTTGTCTATAATGCTTACCTTAATCTCTGTTTCTTCTTCTGGCTTGTCTATAATGCTTACCTTAATCTCTGTTTTTTCTTCTGGCTTGTCTATAATGCTTACCTTAATCTCTGTTTCTTCTTCTTCCTTGTGTATAATGCTTACCTTAATCTCTGTTTCTTCTTCTTCCTTGTCTATAATGCTTACCTTAATCTCTTTTCTTATTCTGTGTTTTCTTCTCCTTCTTCTTTCTATTCCTTGTCCCATATACTTACCTTTTGGGACATGTAACAGTATGATGATGTTGTGATAACGTACATTGGCAGGAAATAAAACACACCACACTTTTTTTTAGTGTTTTGTTTTTTTACTGTAATTTTTTTTTTTTTTTTAACTGTTAAAATTTTTGCAAAATGTGTCCAATAACAACATTAAAATTTTTACTAAAATGGGTGGCTCCTTTAAAAGAGTTGCCGTTTTCTTTGATCTGTGAAAGAAAAACATCATCATTTTTAGTGTTTTTTTATTTGATTTGTGTTATTTGGGGGACATGAGTTTAAACTAGTTTTCAAAAAAATAACTAAAATTTACATTGCTTTTGGGCAACAGGGCTTCTGGGGCACAGTCTCCTCCCTGGGTCCACCAGTACGTCCGGCTCTGAATCTGTTTGGATCCAAAACACAAGTATATTAGTTACTCTTTGTGCCTCCTGAATGTCAGATTAGGTTATGCTTCGAGGCATCAAATCACTCACCTTCCCCAGCCACCTCTTCAGGTTCTGCACCTCCCTCCATTTTCCCTTGGGATGGGCCTGGGACGTCAGAATCTACATAGAACAATAGTGCACATTAGTCTATGTCTTTCTTGCATGTATCAGGACATATGTTATTTGGATAGTCTTACCGGAGTCAGGTTGCTGCTCAGTGAGGCTAGACTCCCTGTCGTGCGTTTCCTTCCCCCTGCATACTGAGGTCTAAGGGGCCCTCATACTCACTGGCAGAGGAGGGGGTGGGCGTTGGCACTGGCGGTGGGCCACCTATACCTTCCCCAGCTTCATCCGAACACTGGGCTGCGGGCTCTTTTCTGGGTGGGGCGGCAACGCATATTCCATTCATTAGCTGAAATATAAACACAATCATAAAAACAGGCCCAGCCAAGGCCAGTGTGAATCTTGCATGTCAAGTTGCCACACTTACATGGAAAATGTTTGGCAAAGTACCGCCTCACCCGGGGCATATGCCTCCTCTTTAAGTCAGACCAGTGTTGGCCGATCTGGGTGAAGGTATAGGTGGTCCCCGAAATGCGAGCAATCGCGTCTACCACCGCCAGCGCCAACGTCCTCTTCTCGAAATTGCACGACAGGAAATCGTAGCGATTCCTCAGCATCATCTGTTTGGAAAAAACACAATGGTACCCCATTAGTCACACAAAAACATGTCCAAGTCTCATGCCCTACCTAAAGTCACTTTCTGCCCCTCATTCCTACTTACATGGGCCTAGTTCTACAATCTGCATGTAGGCTAGTTTGATGTTGCGCACATGTTTAAAAGTAAGGTGGTCTATTAGTTTACTTTAACAAGTCAGTTGATCCTCATTAATCTTGCCCTGCCATAGCTATTTTTTTAAAGCGCCTTGTGCGCGCACATAAACGCACGCTCGCCTACTCACATCCATGATTAGGTCATCCTGCTCCGCTGTGTATATAGCTGGCGACATTTTTTTAGGCGTTCCGGGTATGGCTATGACGTTCCCCCGCGGTGACGTGCGTGCGTGCGTGCACGCAGGCACACACGCTGCTGAACACGCCCACACGGTAAAAATATTTAAAGGTCAATGCACTCAGCTCTGTGTTGGATACCATATCACTATGGCCAGACCAAAAGGGAGCCGTAAGACCCACAAAAGCCCAGAGGCACATACTAGCCGCTCAGATCCAGCACACAAAAAACATCACAAGAGCAGCCACAAGAGCCAGGAGGGACATGCACCTACTAAAAGGGTGGATAAGCCACACACACAGGTAGCTCACCCAAAACGCAGGAGCAAGGAGCCCTTGCCACATTCGCCAGCACCTGCTAAATCAGCCAGTCCTCACAAGGGACCCAAATCTGCTAAAAGCCTGCAGCCTGCACCTCCTCCAGACACAAAGCATGCCCAAAAAACAAGACACACCACCAAGGGGAAGCATAGGTCCAAAACCTCCACCCCACCCAGGCCACCCACCCCTCCTCCGCAACACTCTGATTCACAGATTCACTAGAGAGCTCAACAGGTGAAAGTTCCACAGGCACCCATCCATTAACACAGAGCAGCACCCACACTCCATCACACTCACCCATAAGCCCAAGAACCCCACACGACTCCCCAGACAGCTAGCCAACTATTTCATCTGATGCAGGGGACACCACACACCCATGTGGCCGTCAGCTATGCCGTGGCTCAATTACAGCCCGTTTTTGTGATGCCCAAAGCATGGCTGTAGCCACTGGTGTCTGTGAGCACTATGATGCCCTATTTGGCCGTTATTCAAATAGCACCACAAAGCAGGCAAAGCAGGAGATCTGGGCTAATATTTGCAGCCAAGTTAATAGTGTTGGCTCTGTCAGGAGAGATCTGCAGCAAATTAAGCGCAAATTTGGTGATCTCAAATATTATGGGAAAAAAAAAAAATGGACATGAGCCGCCAGCAGAGGTAAAGTCCATTTAGAGTGTAAATGCATGTCTAGACTGCTTTGTAACAGGATGTAACACTTAATAGGTGTGATTTAATCTACCCCAGCCAGCAGACAGGGGGTAGTCTCCCGACTAAAATCACACTAACCCCAGCAGAAGAACATGTCTACACATATATTCACCCTGCAACCCTTCAGGGCCTGCCAGAGGGCCTAGACACAGACTGTCAGGTCGAAAGGTGAGTTTGTTTTTACAGAGAGACTTTTCAATGTGCACCCAAAAACTTGGGTAACCGTTAATACACACTGTGTTTGTTGTTAAAAATGACATTTCATTCTCTCTTCCAAGAACAAACTCAAAACACGTCACAAGGCCAAGCAACCCCTGGCTTGTCCCAGAGACCCATGCAACACCAGGTTTCTTCCCCCACAAACCAAATTGAGTGTTTGGATGAGGTAAGTCAATGGTCCACTGTGTAGACTTTGGAAATTGCACTTGCATCCATTATTGGGAAAAGAGTGAACTCAATAAATGCTACATTTCTTTACAGAACATACAAAGTCCCCCAATTATTGAAGACATTTGGAGGAGGACACAATTTAGATGCCGCAAATGCCTGCAGAACCAGTGTGCAAACATCAGAACCAACAGGCACAGCAACTTCATCACCTGGTGTCCACTACCACAACCTCTGTGCCAACAACCTCTTCTGCCATCCGCACCACACACTCGGTGGCAACCCAACCACCAGCACCAACTCAATCTGGTGCAGAACCACCCACCCGTGCCAGTGCAAGAACACAGCCAAGGCGACATATAAGCCAGAAGAGACAGCTTCAGGTTATAGAGGAAGCGTGGCACCAGGAGAATATAGCTTTCTCACAAACCACCCAACAATTTAATGACACGGTGCGCACCCAATTAACATTGATGACTAACCAATTAGAGGTTTTAAACTCAAATGTGTCTGGCCTACTGGCAGAAACAAGAAGCCTAAACAGGCATATGGGTGAAATGGTCCAACAATGGCAGCACATTAACCAAAGCCTGGCACATATTGCTGCACACATTCACCCACCCCAACCATCAGCTGCAACATCAGACTATACCTACCACTAGGTGGTGGTTGTGTTAATGTATATGACCCCACGTTTCAGTTTATTAAAAAATCCAAAAAAAGGATTGCAAAGAAATTTTTGTTAATTCACAAATAAATTTAACAGAAAAACATTTGAAAGGCGTGTGTTTTATGCAAAAACATTGTCCACTAGTTGAGCATGTATTGCCTGTGCTGTGCCACTTGGTGATCCGGAGTATGGAGGGGTGTGATCTTCAGAAATCTCTAAAGTGTCCTCAGGCAGGTCAGTGTATCTGGATATCCGGCCTCGAATGGCAAGGTTGTGCAGGACACCACAAGCCATAATGATTTTGATGACCTTGGCAGGCTGATACTGTAGTGCACCCCCAGTCTGATCCAGACATCGGAAGCGCATCTTGAGCAAGCCAAAGGCAGGTTCCACCACTGAGCGCGTCCTCCTATGGGCAGTGTTATACCGCTCCTGGGCCTGGGAAGATGGGTGCAGGATGGGTGTGAGTAGCCATGGTAGCAAAGGATAGCCAGAATCACCTGCAAAAAAACCAAACAAAAAATAAGCACTAACAATAACACAAACACACATGACAAATGTGGCTATTGGAAACATATGTAGTGTCTGGCACCCTAACTAGTCAACACATAACTATAAGGCCATCCAAAAATAACAAATAACTCTAATTCTAATAACTAAACTATACCCACAAGTACCTTACATGCATTAAACAAAAATGGCATGTTAGGTAACTTGAAATGTCTAACAACATTGAACAACAGACAGAGCCCTAAGGGGAATAACATCAATAATGTTTAGGTGTGCATTAAAGCATTATTGAACAGGGACAAATAGGTGAGCTGTGCAGTGTCAGAGCAAAGCACAGTTCTGATGAGCCAACATGCACATCCAAGCAGTACACTCCGATACAATGACTGTGGTATGCTACCTAGCTAAGAGGGCCAGGACAGGACGCAATAGGGGAGAATACATACAAGAATTAAGATGATCAAATTGTGGTAAGTGATTGCCAACTTGTACTGTTTCATTGCTATCTCTCACAAATTAGTGGGGGACAGGCACCAAAAAAGTAAAACAATTTTGAACAGCAACAACACGTTTGAGACACATACCCAGTAGCCATCCGCCAGACAGATCTCCAGATTGAAATCGTTCAAAGAGGCAGGAGTTCCTCAAAATGTGGGCATCATGCGTGGAACCAGGAAAGGCTGCAAATAGACTAAAAAATTGCAGATCAGGGCCGGACACTGCCTGGACATTAATGGAATGGCCCATCTTCCTGTTCCTGCACAAACCCAACATAACTGTAATTAGTGTGACCATAAGTGTCAAGATGCACACAAATATTCTTAAACATCAACAACATTACTAAACAATGGATGCTAGTGATACACAGGGTGTAGGTCTGCTTGAACCCCCCCCCCAAAAAAAAAAAGAAAAAAAAGCTGACCTAAACCACATACCTGAACAGATATTCCTGGTCAGCAGGCGGAATGATCGATACGTGGGTACAGTCATTGGCACTCATGACGTTGGGCATGTCGGCTAGGTTATAAAAGGCCAGCTTAACCGCATTCCAGGCTTCCCCTGTGTCTGGGAAAAATATAAATTGGGGGGCCAGGGTAGCCATGCCATCCAAAAACTTGGTTAGGCTGCGGCTCAGCGTAGACTGGGACATCCCCACGGAGAAGGCAGCCAACCAATTTGGTCATACCTGCAATTGCATGCCCCTTTCTTGTGGTGGGGGCTAACCATGGCCTCAGCTGGCTATACAAGTCCTGGAGAGAAACACGGTTAAGGCGGGTGAGCTCGAATAGCTCAACGTCATGCATGCCATCGATGTCCAAACGTGTACGGTGCAGCCTGGTTTCTGCCATGCTCAAAAGTACAAGACCGCGTAGCTGCCGCTCGCGCACAGAGGAAACCATGATACGGAGCTCAAATACGGGTGCTAATAGTGGCCGTAAGTGAAGCGTCGAGGCCCTCGTTAAATGGGGCTGGTTTCAATCGCAAACCAAGGCGCTGAATCAATTAAAAAAACGGACCAATCAACGGGCCGTCCGTTTTCACGGAGTTCAGCCTCTTGCGAGCCGTCAATCGGTAAGGCGCATGCCGACACACCTGAGCGCATAAACGCACACAAAAACCAACGTAGCACCCTTTCAGGACCCGATCACAGCCCAAAACCAACGGGAAAACGTACGGGATAGCTGAACGGGGAGGCTCTGCATCAGGGCATATGTGGCCTATTTTCTCAAAAACAGATCGAGTCTAAAAGACCCCAGGACCACGGAATTTTACTGTACACATATATGCACAAACTCACACACAGCACCACACACATCCATACATAACAAAGCACTAAAAAAAAATCAGCCCCCAGAAATACCTTTCAGCAAGTGGTGCAGGGTAGTTGGGAGTTGCTGTGGTCTCTCTTCTTGGTCTCTCTCCTTCATGGCAGTCTTGAAGCCGGGAGTTTTGCTGTGCAGAGGGAGAGGCAATGACATACTTCACAAGCCTCCACACACCAGCAGGACACTGAACCTAATAGTGTAATAGTGAACCTAAAATAGAGACTCTGTGACACTGACAAGACTTATACATACTGCTTACAGTTCGATATTGGCAGATGATCAGACATGCATGAATATTAGTACAGCAGTTTACATTTTACAGTATGACCATAACTCAGTCCTGGTTAACTGGTTATTGGGATACTATCTGCTGCAAGTTCTAACTATCTGTATGCTCTGGTCACAAAACCATCCTTGCTACAAACTGAGCTTAGTTCATGGCAGCTGCTAGTGAGTGCATTATTTTCTCCTGTTGACCACAAACCCTTGGTGCACCTGCACAAAGTCAGTATCTGTATCAGGCAGCTCTGTCAAAACAAAACTGGTTATGTTACATTACCTCTGCTATAGTGCTTTAATGCTTTAATTGTTTTCTATTGATTGATGATGTTTATCCATCTACAGGCTTGCTACAAAGCAGTTTTGGATATAAAACGGTTCTTGCTACAAATTATCCTTGCTACAAAACCACTTTTCCTACAGTGCTTTTCTTATTACAAAACCAATTAAAACCATAGAGTGGTCCTTGCTACAAAACTGTCCTTGCTTCAGATTTGCACTTGCTATATAATTCCTTTGATATAAGAGAGTATTTGTATTCCAAACAGTTACTGTATCTGCTTCAGAACTGTTTATTACAGCACAGTACAGGTCACCAACATCGTTTTCTGTAAGTATATATTACTTTTTGAACTTTTGTACCAAAAGGTACATTATATTGCACTAAGGTAGATTGCTATATATCTAGAGGCTAGACATTCCCTATTGCCTCTGCGGCACTTAGCTTCCTATTTAAGTAATCAAAAAATGGCAGTGCCAATGAGGCTGCCAGTTAGCATCTTATTTAACACTAGTGCCAAAGAGGTTGCAGTGCCGGCCACTCTGGTTGAAGCAGTGCCAGATTATACCTGGCACAGTAGGTCAAGATCCCATGCAGCACAATGGACAGAACTGGAATGAAGTGTTTAATGCTTATAATCTATTCTAAACATATGTATTTGTACGGAACTTGCATGGGGACTTTTCAATAATTGGAGAATAATAGTTGGAGAAATGATTCTTTGGGGGCGTGCGAGTAACTCGCATTGTTGTGAAACATTCCTCGCACACTCGCATGATTCAGAGAATGCACGTGCGGGAATCTCGCCTGTGTGACCATGTGACAGAATGACACACAAGTGTTCTCACTGTGTGCAAGATAATTGACTTCACCCCAAATCACACATAAAACAAGGGAGAAGTGTCCTTCAGCAAGCAAGTGAGTGCGAGAATCTTGTCACTGCCTTGCATTTAGCCTCTGCCACACCTAAGTCCTACGACAAGCAATGCATCAAATGCTCCTGAGTTGCTGTGATCTTTTTAAAGCATTGGACCCATTCACCACTGGAGAGTTACTTCTCCTTTCTGGGACTGGTTGTCCTGTGACTTCTCCTGTCCAGCTGTAACATTCCAGCGTGGTTATCAGCCCTGTCACTCTTCTTGCTGGCTCAATTTTTCCCCCTTAGTCCAATGTCAAGTGGTTAACTAAATACGTTTCCCCTTCCCCCCAATGTCTTAGCTGATTGTTCACTGTGATTGGGCCTTACAGCGAATCGCGCGTTGCAGACAACACAGGAGATATCAAGCCAAATCGCAGTGCACCACAACTGCCGTTATTCCAGTGGTTTCACACACTTCCGGGGAATGCACCTGGGAGCAAAAAAATTGATTGTCGGATTACCACCTTCCGGTTATCAGCCCTGTTTTTTGAGAGACCCTCCCCTTGTTTTGTATTGAGAGGGGGTATGGAGCAGCTGGTCCTACTGGTACAGTAAGAAAAGGGTACAGGGATTAGGCCCCTCCCGGTTGTGTATGATGGACCCAAAAAAGGTCCATATCGGATTAGTGTATAGTATACACAGTCCTAACACATGTTTAGCATGTACATACAATGAGTGCAATCATTAAAAACAATTTTAGACACACGATGCTTCTTATTTTTCACAATAAAAGAATATTTCCATATAATCTGTATCTATATTGGCTCTTACTGGTGCAGCATTCAAGAGAGGGCAAACATGTTTCACCTGTTGAGGCTTCTTCAGTGCCCCAATGTGAACATAAAGTGTCTTTAATAATACAGTCAGCATGTATTGTACATTAGAAAAGGTCTCAAATGTATTTTGCCCACCTGGGAAATATTTGTACAAATGGATTAAAACGACCAGGGAAGAGATGGAGGGAATCCCCCTATTGTTCTTTTTGAAATTATTTCTATTCCTTTATCTCAGAATCTGTTCAGGCTTCTGCAGAAATATTTGAAAGAATATTACCTTATAGCTGTATTTGCAATATGTATATTCTTTGTATTTAAATGCTCTTTAGTGAGTTGGTGTGCTTAATAGAGTCAATGAAGTTCGTTCTTTCTATTTATAAGTAATTCTGCAGAGTGACATATGTAATTGATCATCATTGTGATTACTTGGAAAAAAGATTAAGAGTAAAGAAGAATGAAAATGAAAGTTCATAAAATATAGGCTGTACCTTTAAGGCTGGCGTGCTTTTGAAGTCCGGATGTTGCTGCAGATTTGTTTCATTTCAAAAAGAACAATAGGGGGATTCCCTCCATCTCTTCCCTGGTCATTTTAAGCCATTTGTACAAATATTTCCCAGGTGGGCAAAATACAATTGAGACCTTTTCTAATGTACCATATATTCTGACTGAGATGTATTATTAAATTCACTTTATGTTCACATCAGGGCACTGAAGAAGCCTCAACAGGCGAAACATGTTTGCCCTCTCTTGAATGCTGCACCAGTAAGAGCCAATATAGATACAAATAATAATGGAAATATTCTTTTATTGTGAAAAATAAGAAGCATCATGGGCCTGATGCAGAGCCTCCTCTGAACTGCCCTTAAAACCTTCCGATTGTCCGGGGCTCCCGTTTGAATCGTGGCTCAAATGTGATGCAGAGCCTCCGTCGGAATGGCTCCCTAACTGATCCGTCAATTTCACTTTACTCGGAAAGCTTTTTTTGCTCTCTCGGGTGCCTTCAATTTGATCGGGGCTCCCGTTCACGTTCACACGGGCGGGCCGTTTTTCCCTGATTTTTCCTTGCATTTTGAACGTACCTGCTTGGTTTCCGTCGTATTTGACCTTCCATTTTGGTGGTTTGAGCAAGTATACTTACATCTCCATGGCTCTTCAGTTGCCAATCTGGCTACACGCAAGCGCACATCCCTCAAACTCCATTGGAATATACATATGTCAACCACTGCCAATTTGACACATATTTTTTTGGGAACAATAAATTTGGGTTCTTCCTTTTTCCTTGCCATTAATGCATACCTTAATCTCCTTTGTGTTCCTTTTTCCTTGCCATTAATGCATACCTTAATTCTTTCTGATTGTTTTGGATTTATTGTACCATATCTAAACTTTTTGTGTCATGGAAATGTGTGATGATGTTGTGTGATTGTACATTTGCAGGAAACACAACTTTCTTTTTTTTTATTTTTTATTTTATTCCAGCGTTTGAAATTGAATTTTTTACACAAAGTTTTTTACAAATAATTGAATCTAAATGTTTTAACAAATAAACTATTTTCATTTTAAGCCAAATTAAAATTCTTTAGGCCTCGGTGTCTTGTGCCTGTGATTTTCTTGTATCTGTGAATGAAAAACAACATTAGTTTAGCATTGTTTATTTGGTTTGGTTGTGCGTGGTTTTTTTGGGGCCCTTTTTAAACCGGACCTTCTGCGTTTTTTACTGAAAAGGCCAAACTCTTAACCAAAGATTCCGCAGCATCTCAAAATAATAGATAGTAATTTTTTAGTCAATCAATAATTATTCTTTCCACCACTGGGCTGCAACTCAGTTCAGGAATTTAGTATACGGCCGCCGCCATCTTGACTCAGAAGCATCACACTTACTGAGGAGAGTGGGATAAGGTACAGGGGGTGGGTTATAGCTTTGCTTTGCTCACACAGAGCAGAGACCTCTTGAAAAGGTCAGCAATCCCAGAATGCAGAGCAGCACAGTTAGAAGGCACTTCCTGTTTGCAGGCTGCCTGATAAGATGGCGGCTTCCATAATCCGCCATCTTGGATGTTGAAAGCCTCATAACATGCACTAGGTGCAGGTAGGATGATTTTGAAGGTGGGCAAACTTTATGTACAGGGTGTGGGAAACATATAAGATAGACTTATTCTGAGTGAAGGTCCGCTTTAACCCTTTTGTTGCCAAGCACGTAACACCTACGTGCTGGCTTGGCTGGGCCTTAAGTGCCAAGCCCGTAGGTGTTACGTGCTTGACTTTCCTCGCTTGTAGTTTAAAAAGTAAAAACAACAAATACTCACCTGACCCCTTGTTGGATCCGGCCGGGTCTCCTCTTTAATTTGGTGCCATCCGATCCCCCGTGGGGGGTCGGATGGCTCCAGGAGAGCCCCCGGAATAGGCCCCCCCCCCCGCTTCTGCAGCAGCAGCTTCTAACTGTAAAAAAAAAAAAAAATAAAAATGACATTCACTTACCTGTGTGTGCGCTGGCTCCCGCTGTCCCTCCTCTTCACCTGGGGGGCCTCCGATCCCCCCCCAGGACTTACCGATCTTCAGGAGAGAGCCTGGGAGGCTCTCTCCTCTCTTCTGCACGATGGCGGCCGCCATCATGCCTCTAAGCCCCGCCCCCTTGGGGGCGGGGCTTATGAAGTCATCCCGGCCCCGATCTCAGGCTTCAGCCTTCTCAGCTTCTCAGATGCCGGTGATCGGCACAGGGGAAGGAGGTGACAGGAGATCCTCTGATCTCCTGCCTTCTCCTTCTCTGGATGCCGATCACCGGCATCTGTCAGCTGAGCGGCGAGGGACAAGAGCTTGCAATCGAAGGTAAGTACAGTAAAAAAAAATTTTTTTTTTTTCTAATAAAATACTTTTTATTATTGTGTGGTGTTTTTTTTTCACATTAACCCTTTGTGAGCTGGTAAGGGGTCCATGAGACCCCTTATACCAGTTCACAAGGCTGGGGGGGTGGCAAGTCACCTGCCCTAGCGGGTGGCTTGCCATTAACCCCCGCACCCCCATTACCTGCCTCCCCAAAGGCCAGGGGGGGGCAGAAGAGCCCGGGCCCACATAGGCTATGTGGGCTCGTAGGCTGCAGGGTGGGGGGGCCACCAAAGCTGGCCCCCCCACTCTGTGCCTACAAGCCCCCATAGCTGGTCCCGGGCTGGTTACTTTGGGTAAGGGGGACCCCACGTCATTTTTTTTTTTGGATTTTGAAGGGTTTTTAACCCTTCAAAATCCAAAAAAAAATGGGGTCCCCCTCCCCGGGAAGGGGGACCCTATGTCATTTTTTTTTTTAATTAACCATTTGTCATCCAGCAGCTATAAAAGGCTTCTGGGCAGGAAAGGGTGTCTACCTATACATATGTGGCATCGCTGTAACCGGGAGAAATTGGGGTTTCTCACGCAATAAGATTTTATTGACAAACTTACATTTTTTATTACAAAAAAACTCTACAAATTGTAAAAAAACGTTTTTTTTTTTTATTTTTTTTCACACATTTCACCCAAAAAAATTGAGAATACACCTAAAAAATACAAACAAGACATTTCATGTTAAAGCCCAGACTCTGTTGAAAAAAACAATATATAATTTTCCTGGGAAATCCCTGGAAATCCCTTCAAAAATGACAGTTGAATATGTGTAGCGCAAAATGGTGAAACATCGTCTGGCAACAGGGAGTGGCAAATGCTGCAGGTAGGCTGGCAGCGAAAGGGTTAAGGGCTTTTTAGACAAAGTCTTTGGTTGTTTTTTTTGGTTTTTACATTTTGTGGCCAATGGAATTGTTGGTTCATTTACTTTGGTCCCCAAAAACGCCACTTACCATGTTTTAGGCGCATATTGCGTCAGGGGCGGAGGCTCCATTCTTGCTCCCTTGGTTGCTGCTGTGAATCTGTTTGCATGACAAAGACACTGATATTAGAGACTGTTGTTGTCTCATGTACACAAAAAGCATTAACAAGTTTGCTGGCCTAACTAAAGTCACTTTTTGAACCTCTTGCTGCCTCACATTGCCCTAGTTCTTCTATCTGCATGTAGCCTAGTTTTGAGCTGCGTACATGTGTTAAACTAAGGTGGGCTTGTATGTAACGTGAAAAACGAAGTTGTTTCAGACTATTCTGGTGTTTTTTTTTTTTTTTTATTACAAGGAATGTGTGCGCGCACATAAACGCACGCGCGCATACTCACATCCATGATGATGTCGTCCTGCTCCGAGGTAAAGATTGCGGGCGCGCACCCGCTGTTGACCACGGCCACACGGAAAACATATTTAAAGCACAAGGCACTCAGCTCTGTGTTGGATACCATATCAATATGGGCAGACCTAAAGGGAGCAAAAAGAGCCAACCAAGGGCCGAGGCACATAGCAGCCGCACACATGCCTCATCCTCCACAAGACAGAAGAGCAGGCACCAGACACATGCCGAACATGCCCCCACTAAAACGGTGGATACTCCACACAAACAGGCACATTGCAAAAAACCCAGGACCAAGGGTACATTAACCCATTCACCACCACCTGCAAAAAAACCACGCACACACAAGGGTACCCCATCTAGTCAGACCATGCAGCATCCTCCACCTCCACACACCAAGCATACCCACAAATCCAAACACATAAGCAAGGGTAAGCGCATTGCAAAAACCACCACCCCACCCAGGTCACCCACCCCTCCACCTCCACCCTCTGGTTCCCCCAATTCAAGTACCTCAGATTCCACATGCAGCTCCACATCTGATAGCTCAACAGGAACCCAGACATTAAGCCAGAGAAGCACACACACAACATCCCCCTCCCCCATAAGCCAAAGAAGCACACACGACTCCCCAGATACCCAACCATCAATTTCCTCAGAGGCAGGGGAGACCACACACCCATGTGGCAGACAACTACGGCGTGGCTCACTAACTGCCCGATTTTGCGATGCTCAAAGCATGGCGGTGGCAAATGCAGTTTGCGAACATTATGATGCCCTATTTGGCCGCACCTCCAAAACAACCACAAAGCAGGCTAAGATGGAAATCTGGACTAATATTTGCAGGCAGGTCAATAGTGTGGGATCAGTCCGGAGAGATATTCAGCAAATAAAAAGGAAATTTGGGGACCTGAAATACTACAGCAAAAAAAAAATGGACATGCGCCGTCAGCAGAGGTAATGGACAATTTTTAGTCACATTGTTAAAAGGATGTAACACTTATTAGGTGTAATTTAATCTTCCCCAGCCAACAGACAGGGGGTGGAGCAGAAGTAAAGGAAAAAGTAAAATGCATTTTTTTTAACATTGTTAAAAGGATGTAACACTTATTAGGTGTGATTTAATCTTCCCCAGCCAACAGACAGGGGGTGGCTTACCCACTAAAATTATCCTTACGCCCGCCGAGGAACATGTATATACATTCATACACCCGGCCAGCATCCAGGGACTGGCAGAGGCACAAGACACAGACCGGAATGTAAGGTCCCAAGGTGAGTCTTATTTTGCCATGACCTAGTACAAAAAGTTCAAGAAGTCAGTGTTATGCTACACAACACACTGTACTTGGCCATTTACCTAATCTTCCTATCTACATACTAAGGACCAAGTCAACAGGACACACCAGGCCCCCAAACCCCTGCGTTAGCACCGAGGCCAAGGGCACACCAGGCTTCTACACCACAAACCCAAATTGTGGATTGCGATGAGGTAAGTCAATGGGCCTTGATGTGTACTTTTAACATTGATATTTGCGTGCTTGTGTGGACAGAAATAAACTAAAAGGATGCTATATTTCTTAACAGACCACAGGAAGCCCACCCATCATCGACCATATACGAGATTTGGAGGAGGACACCCCACATATGTCACTAACCACTACTGCACCAGTGGCAGCAACGCAGCCAACCCCGGCACAGCCACCACATCCACAACCACCTTCGGAACCAGAACCAACCACCCGTCCCACTGCTCCTACCCAGTCTAGACGCCATATTTCCCAAAGAAGGCAACTTCAAATTTTGGAGGAAACATGGAGGCAGGAAAATATTGCCTTTGCTGCGACAACACAGCAATTCAATGAGACTGTGTGCACCCAACTCACAAACCTCAACGCCCAAGTAGAGGTATTAAACAGCAATATCTCTGCCCTAACCAGCCATATGGCTGAGATTAATCAAAGCCTGGCCCACATTGCAGCCAATTTGCAGGCACAACATCATTCCTCGTCAGCATGCAACCCAACATACCACTAATTTGTGGGGAATACATTTTCTCTGCCCACGTGTAATTTTTCTTTTGGGACCCAAAAAACAAATGACAAAACAAAATTTGTTTGAAAAAAAAAAAAAAATACAAAAAAATTGTGGTCTCTGAAAAAACACTAAACACTAGTTGTGCACGTATGGTTTGCGCGGTGCCACTTTGGGTGCAAGAAAAAGGAGGGGTGGGGAGGGCTGAAACTAAAGGTGGTGGAGTAGCCCACAAGCCATGATTAGGTTTAGGACCGTTGCAGGCGTCTATTGTAGTGCCCCCCCCAGTCACATCAAGACAACGGAACCTCATCTTCAAGAGAACAAAGCCTGTCTCCAACACAAAGCGATTCCTCCTGGGGGCAGTATTGTAGCGCTCCTCTGCCTGTGAAGATCGGTGCAGGATGGGGGTCTTCATCCAGGGGACCAAAGGATAGGCAGAGTCTCCTGCCCTAAAACCAAAAAACAAAAAAAATTAAAAAAAGGTGTGCATTGCAACAATAGAAAAGAGGGACAAATAGGTGAGCGGGGTAGGGTGGGAGGAAAGGACATTTGTAATGAGACTACATGCACATCCAACCTGTACTCTGATTTAAAAAGTCTGGGGAATACTACTTACATAAGAGGGCAAGAACATGACGCAATAGGGTACAATCACTTAACCCATTTAATTTGTAGATCAATAATTGGGCTCCAAATATACTACGCCAAAAGTTAACAAATAGTGTGTTACGGGAACAAACACAGTCAGAGAGGGTGGGCAACCAATACAAGTTTCAGACACATACCCAGTAGCCAGCCACCAAATAGATCGGCAGATTTGAATCGCTCATGTAGGCAGGAATTCCTAGGCAGGGAAAGCCAGAAAAACGACTCCCAAAAACCAAATCAGGGCCAGCCAGTGCCTGCACATTTATCCTATGTCCCATCTTCAAATGCCTGCACACAAACAATAAAATAAAAATGATGGAGACCCTGTAAAAAGGATACCCCAAAAAAACCCATAAAAAATATCAAATACTCATGCCATCGATGTCCAAAGGCGTGCGGTGCAGCCTGGTTTCTGCCATACTCAGCAGGACAAGACCGCGGAGCTGGCGCCGCTGATGTGCTCCAACAGAGGACTGCATATTATTGCCCGAGTGCAAATACGGCTGCTCTGACTTGCCGTAAGTGAAGGCTCGGCGGCCCCCGTTTTATTAGGGTGATTTCAATAGGAAATCAAGGCTCTGCATCACTGAAAAAAACGGACCAATGAACGAGGCGTCCGTTTTCCCGGGAAACAGCCTCGTGCGAGCCGACAATCGGAAAGGCAGCTGAGCGCACACCTGAGCGCATAAACGCACACTAAAATCAACGTAGCACCCTTTCCTGACCCGATCAAAGCCCAAAACCAACGGGGAAATGCTTGGGATAGCTGAACGGGGAGGCTCTGCATCAAGCCACATATGTCTAAAATTGTTTTCAATGATTGCACTCATCGTATGTACATGCTACACATGTGTTAGGACTAACTGTATACTATACAATAATCCGATATGGACCTTTTTTGTATATTTTTTTTCTATAATAAAGAACAAAGTGATTTTTAAACAATAACAAGAGGTGTGGTGGGATTGCTGGGTCCATCATACACAACCTGGGAGCACATGCTGAAGAGGCACATGCAAAATGGCACATATGCTCTATACCCGAGATCTCTGCATCATTAATGTAAGCAGTTTGCTCCCAAGCCAGCCTCTTCAACCATGCATTCTTTAAAGAGGAACATTGGGGGAGGTTTTACCTTAGGGCATTATTTTCTCACCTCGGCCAAGGGATACATCTTCTAGGTCCCTGCACGCAGCCCCTGATCTTGGGCCTGCATAGTGCCCATGAATGGGATGCAAGGGGGCACCCGAGATCCCAGCGAGACCTTGCTGAGCATCGAGATCGGCTAAGGCAGTGCTTGTTATTAACTGCACTAAGCCTGTGTGCCTTTGGACTAATGAGGCCTAGTGATGGCACAGAGGCTGTATCAATGTAGGTCCTGGCAGGGTTAAGTGTAATTGGACTACTGAGGGCTAGTGTGTCCACTCTCATGTACACTTTCTTACATTTTGCATACACATGTGATCTAATATCCCTGCGTGCATGCACTTTATCTGTGATCTGCCTGCGCCTGCCTATGCATTTAGCATGCGATCTTCATGCACCCACTCAAATATTTGTTTGCTCCATAGATGATGATTATAAAAAAATATGACTACCTGCCCAATATATACAGCAAGAGTCATGTGGGCAATACGTGTAACAGAGCGATGTGGTCTTCAGTCAGCCAAATTATGAAGCACAGTTGTTGAAGTATATCTGGCGTCATTATCCCGCTAAGTCAATAGTCATATGTGTTCGGGATCACTTAACTGCTTACAAACACATTACATTTTATAATGTTTTCTGCTTGCTGTTTCGGGTACAGATGTGTGGCAGCACATGGACGTGACCGACAAGACGCCGGCCGACCCCAAGACGCCGCCTCAACCCCTCTCACTGTGTGTCATTGTACATTCTCTCTTCTGTGCTCATTGTCGAAATGCAAGATTTACTAATGACATCCGGACATTGCCCAGAGCTGTAATTCACTGTGTGGGGCTTGTGTGTTAAGTTGCAGTATTGTTGTTAGTATCAATAGTTAGCTATTAGTATTATCGGTGTGTCTTGTGTAACATGTATGTTGGAACTTCTATGCATGCATTCCTTAAAAAAACCTTTATGAAGTAGGTAGAGGGTCACATGTGGTACTAAGTAATGTTGGACACACAATTAGGCAGGGCAGTGACCCATAAAGCGGACAGGGCAATGGCCTGTGCGGACAGATTTGGAAGCATGCCACAGTGAAAGCTACAATGCCCATAGCTCAAAGCAAGATGGTTAGGTCTCAACACAGAGGCCCCAAAAGGAGCCCATATAGGAGACACAGAAGTATTTCACCAAGGAACACATGGAGAAGCCTCATAAGGAGTCCACCAAGGTCACGACACATAAGCTGCTCACCAAGAAGCCAAACCCCAAATTATCCAAGCACACACTCCTCCAGAAAGCACTGACAATGTGCCAGTTCAAGTGACAGCTCCCAATCCCACACAACCCACAGACACATATTCACACAAAGCCAAACTAACGTAAATGCCAGGTCACCCAAGCAAACCACCAGTCAAAACATAATGCGGGCCTACGTAGCCACGCCAACAACGAAGCCGTTCCTATACTCCACCACAATCACAGAGAGAAGCTTGCCAACAGCAGAGACAGAGCACATTTAATCTGTCACACAGTGATGAAATTCCTCCACCGCAGCCAACATCCTCAGCCAAAAAAGTTTCATGCACAAACCTCAGTAATAGACTGGGTGCTACTCCCTATCCTCCAACATATACAGCAACTCCAAATCAGAACAGATATACTAGGAGGCACTCCTATATATCAAAAATTCATCTCTTTATTTGACATCATATGCACACACAAAACATATTTAAATCATCTTAAAAAACACACAAAGACAACATGAAACACAGGCATAGATGGTGGGACAAGATAAACAAATCCATTGGTTGCTCAAATAATCAATAAAACACTAACTCTTCTTCCTACCGGAAAAGCCACACAATGAGTGCTCACAAATAATATAATTAGAGATGAGCGAACTTTTGAAAAATTCGATTCGACTGATTCGCCAAATTTTCCGTCAAAAATCGTTTCGACCCGAATTTATTCGCGATGAATCGCTATTAAAACGGATATTTCTGAGCTTCCTAGAGCCTCAATAGGGTTGTAAACCATTCTGCCTTGCTGTATCACGCATAGGATGCGTGCTGGGTTAGTGAAATAATACTGTAAATAATTATGACATGCAGATCAGAGGCATCGCCAATAGAATCGCAGAGCGGCACAATTGCAGAGAGTTGAGGTGGCATCACTATGAGGGGCCCCTATAGTGCCTGAAAAACACACCCTGGATCTGGCAGCAGCAGGAGCCCATAAATTAGCTGAATCACACCCTGGAGTTGCAAGCAGCAGCCCAAACATTGGTTGAAAGAGACACTGGAGTTGGCAGCAGGAGCCCAAAACTAAGCTGAATTACACCCTGGAGTTGCAAGCAGCAGGAGCAGGAGCCCACACATTGCGTGAAAGAGACACTGGAGTTAGCTGCAGGAGCCAAAAATTGGATGAATCACACCCAGGAGTTGCAAGCAGCAGCAGCAGCAGCAGGAGCCCAAACATAGCTTGAAAGAGACACTGGAGTTGGCTGCAGGGGCCCACAAATTGGATGAATCACACCCTGGAGTTGCAAGCAGCAGCAGCAGCAGCAGAGGCAGGAGCCCAAACATAGCTTGAAAGAGACACTGGAGTTGGCTGCGGGAGCCCAAAAATTGGATGAATCACACCCTGGAGTTGCAAGCAGCAGCAGCAGCAAGAACCGAAACATAGCTTGAAAGAGACACTGGAGTTGGCTGCAGGAGCCCAAAAATTGGATGAATCACACCCTGGAGTTGGCAGCAGCAGAAGCCCAAACATTGCGTAAAAGAGACACTGGAGTTGGCTGCAGGAGCCCAAAAATTGGATGAATCACACCCTGGAGTTGCAAGCAGCAGCAGCAGCAGGAGCCCAAACATAGCTTGAAAGAGATACTGGAGTTGGCTGCAGGAGCCCAAAAATTGGATAAATCACACCCTGTAGTTGCAAGCAGCAGCAGGAGCCCAAACATTGCATTAAAGAGACACTGGAGTTGGCTGCAGGAGCCCAAAAATTGGATGAATCACACCCTGGAGTTGCAAGCAGCAGCAGCAGTAGCTGAATGAGCCCAAACATTGCTTTAAAGAAACACTGGAGTTGGCTGCAGGAGGCCAAAAATTGGATGAATCACACCCTGGAGTTGCAAGCAGCAGCAGGAGGAGCCCAAACATTGCGTGAAAGAGACACTGGAGTTGGCTGCAGGAGCCCAAAAATGTGCTGAATTACACCCTGGAGTTGCAAGCAGCAGCAACAGCAGGAGCCCAAATATAGTTTGAAAGAGACACTGGAGTTGGCAGCAGGAGCCCAAAAATTAGCTGAATTACACCCTGGAGTTGCAAGCAGCAGCAGCAGGAGCCCAAAAATTGCGTGAAAGAGACACTGGAGTTGGCAGCAGGAGCCCAAATATTGGATGAATCACACCCTGGAGTTGCAAGCAGCAGGAGCCCAAACATTGCTTTAAAGACACACTGGAGTTGGCTGCAGGAGCCCAAAAATTGGACTAAAGACACACTGGAGATGCAAGCAGCAGCAGGGGGCCAAAAATTGGCTGAAAGACATCCTGGAGTTGGTAGCAGCAGCCCAAATATAGCTTTAAAGAGACACTGGAGTTGGCAGCAAGAGCCCAAAAATTGGATGAATCACACCCTAGAGTAGCAAGCAGCAGCAGCAGCAGCAGCCCAAACATAGCTTGAAAGAGACACTGGAGTTGGCAGCAGGAGCCCAAAAATTGGATGAATCACACCCTGGAGTTTCAAGCAGCAGCATCAGCCCAAACATAGCTTGAAAGAGACACTGGAGTTGGCAGCAGGAGCCCATAAATTAGCTGAATTACACCCTGGAGCTGCAAGCAGCAGCAGCAGCAGCAGGAGCCCAAATATAGCTTGAAAGAGACACTGGAGTTGGCAGCAGGAGCCCAAAAATTAGCTGAATTACACCCTGGAGTTGCAAGCAGCAGCAGCAGGAGCCCAAAAATTGCGTGAAAGAGACACTGGAGTTGGCTGCAGGAGCCCAAAAATTGGATGAATCACACCCTGGAGTTGCAAGCAGCAGGAGCCCAAACATTGCTTTAAAGAGACACTGGAGTTGGCTGCAGGAGCCCAAAAATTGGACTAAAGACACACTGGAGTTGCAAGCAGCAGCAGGAGGCCAAAAATTGCCCGAAAGACATCCTGGAGTTGGCAGCAGCAGCCCAAACATAGCTTGAAAGAGACACTGGAGTTGGCAGCAGGAGCCCAAAAAATAGCTGAATTACACCCTGGAGTTGCAAGCAGCAGCAGCAGGAGCCCAAAAATTGTGTGAAAGAGACACTGGAGTTGGCTGCAGGAGCCCAAAAATTGGATGAATCACACCCTGGAGTTGCAAGCAGCAGGAGCCCAAACATTGCTTTAAAGAGACACTGGAGTTGGCTGCAGGAGCCCAAAAATTGGACTAAAGACATACTGGAGTTGCAAGCAGCAGCAGGAGGATAAAAACTGGCTGAAAGACATCCTGGAGTTGGCAGCAGCAGCAGCAGCCCAAACATAGCTTGAAAGAGACACTGGAGTTGGCAGCAGGAGCCCAAAAAACAGCTGAATTACACCCTGGAGTTGCAAGCCGCAGCAGCAGCCCAAACATAGCTTAAAAGACACACTGGAGTTGGCAGCAGGAGCCCGAAAATTGGCTGAATTACACCCTGGAGTTGCAAGCAGCAGCAGCAGGAGCCCAAACATAGCTTGAAAGAGAAACTGGAGTTGGCAGCAGGAGCCCAAAAATAAGCTGAATTACACCCTGGATTTGCAAGCAGCAGCAGCAGCTGCAGGAGCCCAAACATTGCTTTAAAGAGACACTGGATTTGGCTGCAGGAGCCCAAAAATTGGATGAATCACACCCTGGAGTTGCAAGCAGCAACAGGAGCCCAAACATTGCTTTAAAAAGACACTGGAGTTGGCAGCAGCCGCAGCAGGAGCCCAAAAATTGACTGAAACACCCTGGAGTTGGCAGCAGCAGCAGGAACCCAGAAATTGTCTGGAAGGCACCCTGAAGTTGGCAGCAGCAGGAGCACAAACATTAGCTGGAAGGCACACCCTGGAGTTGGCAGCAGCATAAGCAGGAGCCCAAACATTGCTTGAAAGACACCCTGGAGTTGGCAGCAGCAGCAGGAGGCCAAAAATTGTCTGGAAGGCACACCCTGAAGTTGGCATCAGCAGGAGCCCAAAAATTGGGTGGAAGGCACACCCTGAAGTTGGAAAGGCAGATTACATTTACAGCACAAAGAACTGAAATTGAATTGAAAACTGATCAGGCTAATGAAAAAAAAAAATTCACTGTCATTTCTATGCTGTCCCTGGATGCTGTCCCTGGATCGTTCCGGTTTTTCACTATCTTTCACTATCTTTCCCTGGCTCTGTCTACCTCTCTGTCTGCCTCTCTGACTCTCTCTACCTATCTCTAACTCTCTCTCCCTATCTGCAGCAACCACCGCTGTCTCTGGAATGCAAGGCTGAAAATGGTTGCCGGTTTATATAGCACGGTGACGTCACCGGGCTTCCTGGCTGCTGATAGGCTGCATGTGACTGTCCCATGATACCTCGCCCCAGGGGACATGTCCGGACATGTGCTTCCACCATCTTAGAATGCCTGTAATTGAAATAAATGGAGTTTAAAGGAAAAATTCGATCGATCGAATCGCTGGGAAATTCGGATTCGTTCAGAATCAAATTTTTCATGAAATTCGGAACGAATCCGGGTTCGTCCGGATCGATTCGCTCATCCCTAAATATAATAAAAGACCTTTGGGAGTCATGTGCATATTGAGTCCAGAATAAACAAAGGAAGGAGACTGAATAAACCACAAAATAAACAGCAGTATCAAAACAACCTACACTCAATTGTCACCCCATCCCACCAACCAGCCACATGTTCCGTGGGTCAGCTCGCCCACTTCATCAGGCTGTTATGGTGACTGTGCACTCACATTAAGTAGCTGTCTGAGCGGTGTTGCCACCCCACACACCCCCCTGCCGCCACTGTAGCCAAGCTAGGAAGCAGGAGGTGATGGACAGCAGCTGTTCCCAGATCAACCCCCCCAAGACAGGTGAAATGAACGCTGTGTAATCAGGCTGATCATGCCTGCCAGACAGGAAAGAGGGCTTCCAATGTATTGCTAGGAGCACTGCAGAGCCCAACGCCACACAGACAGCTACCCAGGCATGCTTTAAAACCTGTAATTACCTATACACACAACATTCAATCAACATTCTATGTCCTTGATTCACAGCCTCCATTTTTCATGCGTATGTGCATTTACGTTAACACGAATAAGCATTTTCGATGATCGTATTTTTGCGTAAATAGTTTGCATTCCCAGGAATTTAACATTATTAGAATGGGCTGGCGCATGATTCAGAGCCTTGATTGTAGATTCGAACACGGCCAATAAAACAAGGGTGTTTACGCCAAACTTACGGGGTGTATTTCCTGGGGAAAGTTTGCTGTCGTGGTGTGAGTTGCAGTGTGATGGAGGCGGATTACGTGGAGGAATATGAGCGTCTGCAGCTACGCTGCATTCTATGCATCTGTATGTCGGATTTCAGATAGCATCGCATGCATGACGGTCGCATGCATGACGTTGAGCTATTCACGCTCACCCGACTGAACTGTGTTTCCCTCGAGAAACTGGATAGTGAGCTGCGGCCATGGTTGGCCCCCACCACAAGGAAGGGGCATGCAATTGCAGGCATGACCAAATTGGTTGGCTGCCTTTAATTTCTAGCGAACGGCTTGTTCCAGAGGCTGGGTGCCCTCTCCGTGGGCATGTCCCAGCCTACGCACACTAAAAATGTTTCTGGATGACATGGCTACCATGTTTCAAAAATACATCTGTTTCCTTGAAAACGTGGTAGCCTGGAATGCGTTGAAGTTGGGCTTTTATGATATAGCCAATATGCCTAACGTCATAGGTGCGATCGGCTGTACGCATGTAGCGCTGGTGCCTCCAGCTGCTGATGAACATCTATACAAGTATGTGGTTTTTCTGGCCATCCTTCCTTATATGTAACATAATGTAGCCTTGCATTGTATATTTTAATGTAGACCTAAATCTAAAATTAAACCTACTTTGTATTTTTACTGTTATATATGAGGTCTTCCCACCCAATATTAAATAATAAGGACCCCTTAACAATTAGAAATTAAAATGTACACAACTGTATTTAGTTTTACTTTTTATTTTGCAATTACAGGAACCGACAGATGGGTCATTCAATCAACGTGCAGAGTGTTGTTGGTCCCACCTTCGGTTGCTCATCATCATGGCTGGTTTTCCTGGTTCTACCCACAATGCCTATATTCCAGTCTCTATGGGCGTTTTGGATCTGGCAACTTGTCTGGTGGTTGGCTCCTGGGTAAGTGTTTATAATTAGCATACTTGGGTTTTCATTGTGTAACTAGTATAAATTTCGGAGTGCCCTGCCTCAACATATGATGGTCTTCCCCTCTGATTAAATGATATACAATGTAATTATGATCTTGAGACTTTTTTTTGGTTAAAGGTGATTTGGGATACCCCCTTCTTCCGTGGCTAATGACCACCATCCTGCCCCCTCAGACCCAGCCACATGAAGTCTACAATCGGTCCCATCGGAAGACCCGGGCTGTTGTTGAAAGGGCATGTGGCTTGCTGAAGAGTCGTTTCCACTGTCTGGATCATACAGGGGTGGCTCTGCAGTACAAGCCTGCAAAAGTTATCAAAATAATAGTTGCATGCATGATTTTACATAACTTTGCCATCATGCAGAAGGTGCCCCAATATCTGGATGCTTCCCCCTCTCCAGCACTTCTGGACATACTAGAAGAGTTGTATGTTGGCACCCAGTTTTTCTGGTCAGCCTGTCAGGGAGCACCTGATTTTGAGTCATTTCAGTTAAGCTTTATGTAATGTGTTTGTTATCAATCTGTGTTTTTTTGTTAGTTAATTGTTTTTTTTTTGGCCAAATTAAATTTTGGTTACACAAACTTCGTTTATGACAAATCATTTATAAGTATAATTTTTTTTTACTGTTGAAAGTAAAGCTATTTAACTATTAAATCATAGTTAATTGTAATTGGACATGATTGTCACTCATGATCAATTGCCGTTACATAGGAAAACAGAAATTACAAAATCAATTTAATGGTATGATGGCTGGCCAAAATATGGTTGTTGTGCGGCCTATTGAATGGCCACCATCTGGGCAAGGGTAGAATTCAGCATCTGCCACTGCTCCAGAATTTCCTCCCTCTGTCTATTGCTGGTCAGCATTTCCTCCAGCATGGATTGAAGAGTATTAGTAATTTGGGTCGTGTGTAACCTTTCGCTGTTTTGGCAGCAGATGCAGCTATCACTTCTCCAAGCTGATTCCATTAGCTGAACACGCCTCAGCAGGGTAAGATGGCGACGTTGCTGAGTCCGTCGTCCTCTTACTTGGGTTTGGACGCGTGCAGCTGCTGATGGGCCAGGGCTAGTGACAGCTCGGCCATGTAACTGTTTGTTGGTTATCCAGCTGCTGGCCATGATGGTGATGGAGCTGTGCCAACAGAGGGTGTGATTGAGTCTGCTGCAGAGGATTTGTGGTAGGCTGGAGCTGGTGCAGTGGCAGCTGCTGTTGCTGTGTTTCCTGTTGGTGGGCAACGTGTTTCACGTTGGCATCCTCCTCAAGGTCATGGATGTCTGCCATAATGGGGGGTGTCTTTAGGGACAGTATTTAGCTAGTGTTTTAAAAATATTCTGTGTGAATTCATCATCTTGCTTCACATGCACCACCAGTTAGGGCACATTATACTTACCAAATCTAATTCTTCAGTAATAGGACTCCTTGATAACGCCTGCCGTGAAGAACTGGCACCCAACCTCCAACTGTTACTGTCTTTAGGGACAGTATTTAACTAGTGTTTTAAAAATATTCTGTGTGAATTCATCATCTTGCTTCACATGCACCACCAGTTAGGGCACATTATACTTACCAAATCTAATTCTTCAGTAATAGGACTCCTTGATAACGCCTGCCGTGAAGAACTGGCACCCAACCTCCAACTGTTGTTTGTTGTTGGGCAATCTGTGGAACTGTTTGTTGTGCTGGAACACACACACATACCTTGTGTTCTGAAATAATTTAAATAAATTTTTTTGTCCAAAAAATATCATCCATTCGTTGTAATACTAACCTGGCTCAATAATAATGGCCATCCTCCCTGCAACGTCCTGAAGTGTTGTAGGGTGTATTAAACACCAGTTCCTCTGCAGCAGTGAATTGGAGTTTTTCTGGGTATTCACCTCCTGTTTGCAACCTTAAACAATACAAAATGCATATAAATTAGAAGGTCATGCTCAACATCAACCTGCCCAACCCAAACAACTCTCTGTACCCAAGCAACTTGCGCTTATTAGTTTTCTGACGAACGGCATACTTCAAGTCAGAAAATTTTCTTTGCATTTGCTCCACATCTTTGCGCTCTGTGCCTGAGCAATTCACCTGCCTGGTGATCTCCTCCCCAATTTTTGGGTTTTGCTGGTTACTTTGGATTTGCTCCCATACAAATGGAAATGGTCGGACACACCAGTAGCCAAAGCCATACTCACTAAACCGCCCACTCAAACTGCCAACCCCGCAGGTTTCGGACAACTGATGACCTGTCTGCCTCATCCTGGGTAGTTGGCAAAATAAATCACATTTGAGGTTGACTTGCAGATGAAGATGAATAAGACCTTTCACTGGCTAATGAGTGGGCAGTTCTTGCTTGGGGGCTGGGTGTGTTTGGTTGGCTGGCCCAGGAAGATGCAGCCGTTGAGGCACACAGTGACACAGGGATCTCTAAATTAGATTTTGCCAAGTTGGCTCGAGCAGGAGAGGGTGTTGTTGGGGGGCTATATTGTGTTGGCCTACTCTTTCCCTTGGCCTTACTACACTTGCTTGCTAATGATCTTAATGTTTGAGTAAGCAGAGCATTATGGCTGGAAGAGGATTCCTTAGGCTTCCGGGCTATGCCAATTTTTGATTGAGCTGCAGTCTGCCTCAAAGTATCTGTTTTTTTGTCTTTTTGAAGCCCTGGTAGCCTTAACATTCTTGGATGATTGAGAATGGCCTCTTCCACCAGAATTTATAGGAGTGGCTTTGCTGGACCTGGTAGCTGGCCTGCCACTGTGTTGCCTGGAAGTTGAAGGCACAGGCTCTTGCTGGCGTACGCCACCGCGATCCTGTGATCCATGTTGTTTTTGGCTCTTTTGGGTTTGTCTCTTCCCTGTTATGTCACATTGATGTGTTGACAGACACATAACTGTGTTGGCGGCTACCCTTTAAGTAGTTATCACTGTCTATGATGTCAGTGCGTACGGCAGCACGTGCCCCGGAAACCACTGGGGCGCGCCACATAACCGATAGAAACGCCCCAAGATGATCCCCGCGCTCTTCACCCACGAGCAGCAGGAAACCATTATGCATGTGAGTGTTACTTGCAGGCGTTTATTTGCAGGCAAAATGAATGCATAGGCGTTTAGGCAGCACGGCCAAAACAAGTAGGCAAAAGGATAGGTACAGCCATTAACAATGCTTTAAATTGTTTGGGGGAGTGATAATAATAACCTGCTAGCATAACTTATGTGATCTGTATGATGCCTTATTTAATGACATCTGTTTTTCTTCCACCTTTTAGATGATGATGACCCATAGCTACGATTTCCTGCCTAACAGCTTTGCCAAATGGTAATTGCCGCTGGATATCGTTGCTGCGCTGGAGGAGGAATCTGACACCACCTTCATGTTCACCCAGATCATCCAGCACTGGTCGGACCTTAAACGGAGGAAGAAGCCCCGGGTGAAGAGATTTTTCAGGAAGCTATTTCCGGGTAAGTTACTTACCATTACATCTTAGGAATACACTGACCTTAGGCAGGCCTGTGTTTATGACAATGCTATTCTCTTCTAGTGAGCGAGTATCCCTATAAAATTAGGGCCACCCGGAGGCGAGGAGTCTGGGCAAGGCTGGATCGATCTGGAAGAAGGGAAGGTGGTGGCGGACCAGTGCCAATGGCCTCAACCTCCTCTGCAAGGCCACAAGGACAACCCCTGGACCAACCTGCAGAAGAGCAACAGCTGTCGGGCAGGGAATCGGAGGATGAGGAGGAACAGCAGCACTCAGGTATGATTATCACACAGAAGCACACACAGATACATGCACTGTAAACACACACTCATTTCTTGCATCTATACTTTTAGATGCTGAGGTCGTGGGTGAGGAGCTACCAAAGGACAGCATGAAAAGATTGGGATATAGGAAAAAATACAGTGACAAGGGAGTTAAGGTAAGCATGAAAAGATTGGGACGTAGGAAAAAATACAGTGACAAGGGAGTGAAGGTAAGCATGAAAAGATTGGGACATAGGAAAAAATACAGTGACAAGAGAGTTAAGGTAAGCATGAAAAGATTGGGGCATAGGGAAAAATACAGTGACAAGGGAGTTAGGTATGCCTGAAACATTGGGACATAGGAAAAAATACAGTGACAAGAGAGTTAAGGTAAGCATGAAAAGATTGGGACATAGGAAACAATACAGTGACAAGGGAGTTAAGGTATGCATGAAAGATTGGGACATAGGAAAAAATACAGTGACAAGGGAGTTAAGGCAAGCATGAAAAGATTGGGACATAGGAAAAAATACAGTGACTATGGAGTTAAGGTAAGCATGGGAGCAGAAGTGAGTGATGGAATAGCTGAAACCAGGACATGAATTGGTTAATAAGCTGCGTGCATGTGTACATGCCTGCAGACATAGCAGCTTCTACATCATAATTACATTAATACGTATATTTTGAGAAACATGCAAGCTGAATATCGTGGGACACTGAAATTCTACGTTGGAAGGTTAGTTGAAAAACGCTCAAAAACGGTAGTAGATGAGGATTACAAATCAATGTAAATGAAAACCTCGTCTTCTTGCGTTGAGCCGTCCACAGCCATTTACGATGGCGTACACAGCTACGAAAAAAAAAATGGAATGCTCCCTATGGAGGCTCTGCATCATGCGGATGCACATAGACATGCGGAAAATATGTGAACATTTCAGCATATTATCAAGATGTGGACCTAAAACCACTACAATTGTGCAAAAGACAATAACCATATAAAACTTGAAGAGCGCCTTTTATAAAGTGTATATCTATGTGAGTACTGGTATGAGTACTTAAAGGAACAGCATATTATCAAAATGTATAGATATACATTTTATAATAGGCACTGGAGCCATCATATGGCTGTTAGATTCCTTCTTTTCCTAGCACTATTTCTTCTATGTTACAAATTGCTCACAGCATAAGATTTAAAGGAGGGGAGGAGGTTTTGAACAAAGGTTTGAACAGCTAGTTTCTAACATAGGTAACCTGTCACAAAACACAGCAGGAGAATGATATACTGGCACAAAAATATGTTGGTCAACATTCCTCTATAGTCCCAATTGTCTGGTCGGATCATGACCTGGTTTCAGCTGAGCTCTGCTCCCTTACACAAAGATCCCCCCAAATAGCCTGGAAGCTTTACGACCCTATGCTCTCCGACGAGATGCTCCTTGAACGCATACGCAAAGCGATTGTGGACTTCTTCGTCGATAACGTGGGGTCAGTAAACTCCGACGTCTTGCTATGGGAAGCCCATAAAGCGGTAATCCGGGGCCACTTCATCCAAGAATCTGCTAGGCGTAAGGCTGCATATAGGAAGCAACTCCAAGCATTGCTGGACGCTTACCACTTAGCCTCCTCAGATTATAAGCTTCACCCAACCAAACGCAATAAAATTGTTCTAAATCAAGTTGGCGACTGGCTTAACATATGCCTTTCTAGTGAGGCTGAGCGTCAAAGGTTCCAGGTTTAGGTCCAGGTTTAAGTGGTACCGTCTCAGCAATAAACCAAACACTCCACTAGCCAGAAGACTTAGGGGACTCACACATAGAGCTAAACCATTACATATTAAGACATTAGACGGCTCACTTTAAAGTAATCCAGCGAAGGTGGTCTTTACAAACCTAAGACCACACTAGATGGGCGTCTTGTAGAGAATTTGCTAGGCCAACTCCAACTACCCTCCCTTCCCCCCCGAGGCCAAGACCTCAATAGACAAGCCGGTCGAGCTGTCTGAGGTCCTGGAAGCTATTAATTCATTAAAGATAGGAAAACAGCAGGGCCCAGATGGCTTTACCACCCTTTACTATAAAAAACTCTCTCAGGTACTCTCCCCGCGCTTGGTCTGCACGTTCAACTCCATTAGGGAGGGTGACTCATGGAGTACTGATGCGCTGACTGCGGCCGTCTGCATGATACCCAAACCCAACACTGACTCTACTCTCTGGTCCAATTTTAGGCCTATTTCCTTATTGAACATAGATGTTAAGCTTCTTTCTAAAGTCCTTGAGACACGACTTAACAAGTTTATTGCGTCTCTGATTTCCAAAGAACAAGCAGGATTTATCCCACAGCGCCAAGGGGGGGACAATATCCGCAAGGCTATCAACCTGATCCACCATGCCAGGAAAAGGGGATGCCAGGCCATGCTATTGACTTTGGATGTCCGTAAGGCTTTCGATACTGTTGCTTGGGACTATCTTCATTTCATACTGGAAAAATGGGGCCTGGGTCCCTCTTTTATGGCATGGATTGCCTTGCTATATTCCAGACCGGAAGCATTCATTAAATATTCAGGATACTCCTCTAACCGTTTCACCCTTGGTAGAGGCACCAGACAAGGTTGTCCCCTTTCCCCTTTACTATTTGCCCTCGCCATTGAGCCCCTCTCCAAACTACTCCAGGCTAACACTAACATTACAGGAATAACAATAGGTGTCTATGATCACAAAATTTCCCTATTCGCCGACGATATTCTGATGCTTGTCTCCAATCCTATTACATCTCTCCCGAACCTCCTCCGCACCCTTGATGACTTTTCCAGGATCTCTGGTTTGCAAATCAACACTTCAAAGTCCCAAGCTCTCAACATCTCCCTCCCAGAGCAAACACTGACCTCCCTTAAGTTCTCCTTTGATTTCTCCTGGCAAGATAATCGCATAAAATACTTGGGCGTCCAATTGACAGCTGACTACGACTCCCTCTATGCTGCTAACTACCTAAGGACCTCCGTACCCTAATATCCTTTTGGGCAAGGCTTCACCTCTCATGGCTGGGCAGGGTGACGTCTGTAAAAATGACATGGCTACCTAAACTGCTTTACTTTTTCTGAGTTCTACCGATACCAATCCCGGCTTCCTTCTTAAAGGGTCTTCAAGCGACCTTGAATTCCTTCATCTGGGGGAAGCAAAAACCACGGGTTAACCGTGCTACACTATACAGATCCAAGCAGCAGGGAGGACTTGGAGTTCCCAATCTAGCACACTATTACTCTGCTTGCCAAATTGCCCAATTGTTGGCCGTTCATGCAGGGGCAGATAGGCCGTTGTGGGTTGACATTGAGCAGGCCAGTTGTTTCCCAATAGAAATAGCTAACTTGTTATGGCTACCCTCTCCGGCCTCTAAAGCCATTGATAGGCCAACCCTGAACCACTCCCTCAAAATATGGAGGGAAAATAAGATGAAAGGGTTCCTTTTCTCCCCTCAAACTCCCTTGCTGTCTATATTGGACAACCCCGAATTCTCCCCAGCCTTTCAGGAACCGTCTGCCTTCACCTGGTGGAAGGCACAAAATCTAATACAAATCAAAGACTTTTTTACCCATAGGGGTATGCTATCCTTCCCTGAGCTCCAGTCCCTTAGGGGTATTCCAAGCAAAGAGTTTCTTCGCTTCTTGCAAATTAATCATTGTGTCAGCACTAAATTCGGACCGGGGTTTAGACCTAGACCCTCCTCGCCATTCGAGTCTATATGTGGGACGCAACCGCTTGGTAAGGGGATGGTATCTGCGGTTTACAAATTATTGAACGAGCCTGAAGGGGCACCTCTCCCAGCATACACCACTAAGTGGGCGAGTGACCTTGGAGTAGACCTATCGGGCGAGGATTGGAGATCAGTGTGGAAGAACTCATTCACTAGATTTCTCCACACAGGTGCCCAAGAAGTCAATACCAAAGTTCTTCTCCGCTGGTATCTGGTCCCAGACAGAATTCGTAATTTCTGCCCTTCTTACTCGCCAGAATGTTTCAGAAACTGTCGAAGTCAAGGAACATATATCCATATCTGGTAGGAATGTAGGCTAGTTAAAAAGTTCTGGGCCAAGGTATTTTACATTATAAAGAAGGCTACTGGCTTGCGCCTGTCCCCCTCACCCCAACTGTCCCTTCTTAATTTAAGACCCCCGGGCAGTACAAGAACACAATTCGAGCTCATAAGACATATCCTGACAGCTGCTAAACTGACCATTGCGCAGTCATGGAAGAGTAGGTACATTCCCAGTGGAACCTTGATACCTTGCATCAACGAGATAATGCTCTTCGAAAAAATGGCAGCCTCGATGCAAGGCAACCTTACTCCATTCCTTGCTACCTGGGAGGGTTGGATCACTCATTTCCAGCCCCAAAATTTTGACCGTCGCCTCTTTACCACTTAACCTCCCAACATCCTCGTCTGTTAAAGGACGGAGTTTGGACACCCATCACCCTCTCTTTCCCCCTTTTCCCCTTCTACCCTCCTCTCTCCTTTCTTCTTCCTATTCTCTTCTTTTACCCTGCTTCTTACCTTCTAACCTATTGTCTTATTGCATTTATATTGATTGCTATATGTAAGAGGTCATCAGAGCTTTGTTGTGTATCAGCCTACATTCATTTGGATGTTTTTCCTAGCTTTTGCTATATGAAGTATTGCAACTCGCTTTTTGATGTACCATCTTTATACTTCAATAAAAATATTGTTTAAAAAAAAATATGTTGGTCAAATGTAAGTTACATAGCACTGTGTGTAGTGGCACAATGTAATATGGCTTGTCAAGAGTCAGTGAGTGCCACTGAGGCCGTATGGCCAAACGACTTTGACTAACTCTGCTTTTTTTTCTACAGCTACCAAACAGGTGGTGGACTCCCAGGTCGTCTGGAGCTGGATAGTGACTCATCTTCAACAATAGACAGTTATTCCCTCAACCCAACGCTAAAAAGCCCCATGGCTCAAACGAACTAGCTGGCAAACATTTTTCCAAACACAAAACCGTCCGAGGTGCCTCCAACACAACAACTAGGCCAAGGAGACACACACATGACTCCAGCCATACAGGGACAGATCATTTTCCTGCATCTTCCTGTGGAGGCAACCCAGGAGCAGCCAATGCACACACATGCAAAGTAAATGACAATTGGCTGGCCCAAATACACACACATTTTGGGGATGTGCTAACAATGTTAAATTAGTCAGGGATGCCTGGCATTAGTCAGAAGGCAAATAAGGAAGCAGCAAATGAACAGTCCTCCAAAATGGCTAACAGAGTCATAGAAAATACATTAGTGAGAGGAAAAAAAATACTCATCAGTACTTATTCCTCAGACAAAACCATGGGGATGTGGGCATGGTCATGAAAATCCAGCATCAGCCGGGTCCACTTGGACACAGAGGATGTAACGCAAACATATTTGAAGAACAAATGCTTCATGCTCCTAAGAAACATGATCAGGCTGCAGTACAGCAAAGGCTGCGACATTCCCACTGCAAATGAGCCCAGCCTTTGGAAAGAGCCATCTGCCAAGAACTGCAGGCAGCCAACAAATTTGGTTATACCTGAGATCGCATGCTCCTTCTTAGTGGCATGGGCCAACCATGGCTGCACCTCAAATAGAGTTCATTTAGGTCAGGACGGCTCAGCTCGGTCAGGTCAAAAATTGATTGGTCCCACAAGTTGTCCACATGTACATATGCTTCTGAAACTTGGGCTCCACATGATCAAAAGTAATCGAGGTGGCCTGCTGTAAGTTCTCAAACTCATCCACATATTCCTCGAAAGGCTCCATTCTCGCAGAAATAAACACCAACATGCTCCCAAACAACCACTCTCACCAGCAAAATAATGGTGCAAATTCTTCTGCTCTGCATTGCCTTTTGATCCTGTGTAGTTCCTCATTTGGGTTAATTTTTATCAGGTGAGTTTGAACAGATGGCAGGGAGAAATCTTGCATGCAAGCGAGAATTTGTAAATGAAAGAGTGAAAATGTGGGAATTCGTGCACACACATGGAAATTCTCACAAAAAATACTTGCACATAAAATAATTCAGTTTAATCATGTGGAGATTGAAAGTACCCTAAAAGGCGCGTGGCCCATGCTATACACATTCTCACACCATGTTGAATCGACTTTAATGTGTAATTTGTGACAACTAAAACACAGCCTAAAATACAGCACCAAAGATTTCAGGGTGGGAAAAAAACATAAATATGCTGTTGAGCGCTAGGAAAATGCCAGCACTCCAGAACAGGCACAAAAAAGAAGCTAAATGGCACACATAATAAACAAGACCCCTTTGTCTTTGATATTTAACTACAAAAATAGGTGTGGATTTTTTGAAAATCCATTGTGACCATCTTTGGGCTAGGTGGTGAGTAGCCGGAACCCAGTGACGACACAACTCCATATCCACTATTACACATAAGGTTAATCATCCATCCACTAGTATAAATTGTTGTATTGTGTAATGTTTATCATCGCCTATTTTTTCCAGTGGCACCCATTGATTTTCCGCTAATTTTTCATCCAGAGGCTGCTCCTAAGTGGCTGTATTCCAAAATATGTTTTTAGCTATTTAATTTTTTCTGAAAATGCATGCATAAGATTTTGACATGTTATAGTTTCTTTATTAACAAATAATTTTAATATTAATAATAAGAAGTTAAAACTGAATACTAACTTTCTAATTTGCATGCTTTTTATTGCTTACAAACGATTCTTTTTATCCTTCACTTAAACCATGAAAACGTTGGGAACAAAACACAGGAAGAATAACTACATAAATGGCATCAGTGCCAAGAAATGACAGACACATCTTGTATTATTTCTCTTTTAGGCGACAATAATTATTCTGCCAAGAGTTACTTACCATACACTTATCAGTTTAAATACCTATGTAATTTAAGTTCATCTGTTCCTTAGAAAAGAATGCATATTAACACCTTTGTAAGTCACGTTATGGTGTAAGTTCTATAATGATTGGTTATTATGTAACAGTCACATGAAAGCGTAATTGGTCCTGCATTCTAGACAATGGGCAACACGCACGTGTTTCTGTCAACTGTGTTTTGTGTACACCCTTTTTCTGAGCTTTTTGGCAGTTATGTAAAAATCCTAGGCAATTGAAACATAAGTAAGTACTTAAATGTTTGGGGGTACTCCTGTAAAACTGAGGGCGTAACAAAGATTTGGTATTTAGCATAGTGCAAGTTCATACACATGCAGTAACATTTAACTTGACCCACATAATTTAGCACTACTATGAAAAATGATCTGATAATGAAAGTCCTCATGGAATATACTAAACTACAAGAGGATGGATTGCCTATATATCTTGTATCAAAAAATGTCAACCAAGCTTGATTTATTCTTTGACTGTAAGAAGGAAGAATTGCGTGAGACAGGTTTGTGAATGTATCTTTTCTGCTTTTACAGGGGAGAACCCATGTCTAATGGCCTTCATCTCTCCTTCTTCTGGTGAGTTCAGATGCTTTTACCCATCATTCAATGGGCAGATTATCACAAGGAGGAATTCTGTTGTTCCACCCTGGCTAGCTCACAGCACAGACAGTTAAAGCTGAACAAGCCTCCCCTGTAAAAGTGGAATGGTAAGTTACCACCCCTGTTTTTTTAAGTGTTGGTTGTTATTTTTTGCATGGTGTATAAAAAACCTCTCTGTTTGCTATCTAGCATATTGATTGGTATTTTTAATATTAGACAATTTTGTGATAAACTTGTGATAAGTTTTCTGTCTATTGTGCACTACTGTAGCACCTGCCATACCCAGCAGATAGTGGAGACAAAACAGATTCTTAGAAATAAACCACAAGCCAATGATTTTCAACTGGAAGCTAGACTTAAACCTTATTTGCCACATATAAATCAGCCTGATCACCCTTGTATACTAATGCAGGCAGCCATTTTAATGCTTTCTTAAACTTACATCAATACCACTTGTAGGAAGTTGGAACTCAAATCCTCACAATCGCTGTTTTACATACTATTCCTATTGCCAGCACAAATAATAATGAAGCCGCTCTTTGACCTAGGACTTCTTTCCTTGCTACTATTGAAACAATTCACAAATATACACACACTTTGCTTCCATGGTACTACTTCTTAACAACTGTAAACATATTTGATATGTTAAATGTCAAGGTGATGTTTACTATATTTGGTTGTTGGTACCAGAGAGGGGGCATTCTGACTGCTAATTCAGAAATGTGCATAGACTGGCACCAGTCTTGATTTTTCTAACTTTCACAATGTTGCCAAACTGAAATCTGTGAAAAACCAAGACCATGTGAACATCAGTAAAAAAATGGGGGAATAGAGTTTGCCAGGAATGGGTTAAGTGTATGAAGAACTAGGAATGGTAGCAGTGTGTGCACCGTAGGTATCAACATTTGGGTCCCTGTTTCTGTTTCATGCATAGTTGAGTCGCTTGGCGGTGTTTTCACATAAAAAATATGGCTTTTATTAATTTGCTTTCTAAATTACTTTTTACACTTTAGTGCATTCCTTTATTCCAGCACTGCAACAGATGTGTTCTTTGTAATACTAAAGGACACACAAGCCATGTGAAAAGCTTTTTCCTTGATCTCACTTTTGGATAAATGTGCTCCAATCGAAAGTCTCTCTAGTATTTATTAAAAATGCTTTTTACTTTTGCAGGATTTCATGCTTGGATTATAACTGTCACCTCTATAGCTTATCTTATCTCTATATTCTATCCTGCTGTACCTTGTGAACTGCATACTAAATTCCTTTTTTTTGTTCTTTAGCTTTTTTCTAGCCTGCTTTAGTAAAATGTCAGTTGCATCTGACTACTTGCTCTTGGCAATGCTGATCATTAAGCATGCACACACATTGATGTTAACAACAGTCACACACAAGCAGACCTGAGGGAGGGGGTGAGGAACCTGTGCTTGGGTATCTGCTAATCATGGACAACCCAAACTGGCTAAGCAAGGTATCCTAAGGTAATCTTGGTTTAACAATTAATTAGTTCTAATATCACCCCTAGATGGACCCATACAATTTTTTTATTTGAGCATATCTCCTTCTAGCTGTTGTACATTCCAGTTAAAGTTTCAGCTGGTTGATGTCTTACATTCCCACTACAATATTGGCTGGAAGGCTTTTTAGATATAAATTATCTCTAACTGGCAGATATATTTTGCTTGACATATGACAGACAGTGAGGTTCAGGCTTCTCTGTAAGCAGAGAAAAAGATAGACTTCCAGGCACCCGGGGTAAAGATTCAAATCAGGGCCTCCACTTTAACCCTTTAAGTGCCAGACCACGTTTCACTATTTTGCGCTATACATGTTCAACCTTGATTTATGAAGGGATTTCCCAGGAAAATTATATATTGCTTTTTTCAGCCTGGGCTTCAACATGAAATGTCTTGTATGGCCATTTTTTAGCGTATGCTCAATACTTTTTGGTGAAATATGTGCAAACATTCTTTAGAAAATCTATTTTTTTGCAATTTGTAGTGTTTTTTGTAATAAAAAATGTAAGTTTGTCAATAAAATCTTATTGCGTGTGAAACCCCAATTTCTCCCGGTTACAGCAATACCACATATGTATTGGTAGACACACTTTCCTGCCCAGGAGACTCCCCCAAACTGAAACAGAGCTTTAGAGATTTTCAGATAAAATACAACTGTGATATGCGCTATGCGCACCTTGCAGTTTTTCCAGAAAAACAACCCTTTACATTTGAAATACTCTCCACAAACTATATATTCTCTGGAAGTACACACCTCAAGCTTTCTAGGTGTACCAGGCTTGTTTATTTGGGCATGGTTTTCTGGAAGTAATCTCTCAATCAATTCTTTGGTTGTACAGAGTTTCCCTAAAAAAGAATAAAAAGGAAGAATCAAAGCCACATTTTCCTAAAAAAAACTATATACAAACAAGTAAAATCTGAAAAAGCAACATGCTCCGAACAGAACAATACCCAGCATGCATAGCTACTGTCAAGGGAAGAGTTGGCAAACACCCCAAAGTAAAGCGTGCGCATAACGGTAATTTTACTTGAAAATTTCAGCTCTGCAGACAAAGTGCGCACCTTGCAATTTTTCAATCAAAACAACCCTTTACATTTGGAATATCCCCCATAAACCTTGTATTCCCTGAAAGTACACATGTTAAGCTTTCTAAGCATACCCAGCTTGTCGTAGTGGGCTTTCTGGCACCCGGGGAAAAGATTCAAACCCGGGCCTCCCCTTTAACCCTTTAAGTGCCAGACCATGTTTCACTATATTGGGCTATACATATTCAACCTTGATTTTTGAAGGGATTTCCAGGGCTTTCCCAGGAAAATTATATATTGCTTTTTTCAGCCTGGGCTTCAACATGAAATGTCTTGAATGGCCTTTTTTAGTGTATTTTCAATACTTTTTGGTGAAATGTGTGCAAAATCTTTTTAAAAAATCTATTTTTTGCAATTTGTAGTGTTTTTTGTAATAAAAAATGTAAGTTTGTCAATAAAATCTTATTGCGTGTGAAACCCCAATTTCTCCCGGTTACAGCGATACCACATATGTATTGGTAGACACCCTTTCCTGCCCAGGAGATTCCCCCAAACTGAAACAGAGCTTTAGGAGATTTTCAGATAAAATACAACTGTGATATGTGCTATGCGCACCTTGCAGTTTTTCCAGAAAAACAACCCTTTACATTTGAAATATCCCCCACAAACTATATATTCTCTGGAAATACACACCTCAAGCTTACTAGGCGTACCAGGCTTGTTTATGTGGGCGTAGTTTTCTGGAAGTAATCCCTCAATCAGTTCTTTGGTTGTACAGAGTTTCCCTAAAAAAGAATAAAAAGGAAGAATCAAAGCCACATTTTCCTAAAAAAAAACTATATGCAAACAAGAAAAAACAAGTAAAATCTGAAAAAGCAACATGCCCCGAACAGAACAATACCCAGCATGCATAGCTACTGTCAAGGTAATTTTTCCCCATTTTGCGCCATTTATGCCGGAACTTCCAGGAAAATTAAATATATATTTTTTGCAGCAGAGTTTAGGCTTTAACATGAAATGTCTTGTTTGTAATTTTTCTACTGTTTTTTTTTTTTAATATTTTTGCATAAAAAAACAAAAAAATAAATAAAATAATATTTTTTAGACAATTGTCTTCTATATTTTAAATAAAACATTTGTTTTATTAATGAAAACCATATTGCATGTGAAAGCCCCATTTCACACAATTACAACGGTACCACATATGTATCTGTAGCCCCCCATTCTTGCCCAGGAGACCCCCCAAACTGAAAAGAGCACTGAAAAGTGCACCAAGGAAGAGCCTGGGGGGGGGACAATCAGAGGCCCCCCCGGTGAAGGGGAGACCCCGCAGGAGGGATCGCGGACGCAGGTGAGTAAATGTCATTTTTTTTTTTACAGTTAACTGTGGCAGCAGCTGAAGCTGGGGGTGCTATTTCAGGTGCTCTCCTGAAGAGGCCCGGGGGGGGGGGGATCGGATGCCCCCCGGGTGAAGGGAAGACCCGGCCCAATCCAGGGGTCAGGTGAGTTTTTAACTTTTATACTTTTTTTCTGTGGGGGTTTAAAGTCAGCTACGTGAGACTCAGGGTTAATGCCAGTGGCCATTTTGGAGTATGGGGTCAAATTAATCAACTTTTCCCTGCAGCAGCCAGGAATGGCTGCATGACAGAAATGGATCTAGCCTCTGGCTCTGAGAAAATTAGCCAATTATAGCTGCACCAGGGCACCTCAAGGAGCATTGCCCTGGCTTTACATTGCAATCCAGGGGATCCCAAATATGGATGCCCCTATAGAGAGGAACAAAACCTGGGATTGTGTAAATGCTGGTGGTGTTCCTCTTTAGCGCACATACGCACACTACTCAATGCAAACATATACATTATAAAACACTCCACACCATTAAAACCAGAGACGTATTGTAGTGTGCTCCCCAGTGCACCAGAGATCAGGGAAGATTCAAGTAGCTGCTCATACGCTGATGTTGCTGGCCAGGTCTGAGCTTTCATTTCTTGTGCTGCACAGAGGAAGATTAGGGAGGAGGAGCTCTGTCTCAGGAATTCTACACAGCCAGAACTGCTGATGCTGCACGCTGAACCTGGGAGGGGGAGCTGTGGGGAACCTGCTATCTGTCCATACACAGCATAGCCATAGTCCATACACTGCTGCCCAGATCAGCCCCCACCCCTCACCAAACCCTATGTGAGTAGACTGGCTCCTTCTAGAGAGGTGGCTTAGCAGCCCTCTCTCACTCCCCTGTGCCTCCTTGCACAATAAACACAATCTGATCTGTGTTTCCTAAAATCTCATGTGCTTGGCTGCTCTTGTCCCTCTGCCACTAGCAAATCAGCTCCCCACCTCTCCCCCTCCCTTCACTGAGGAAGGGGGATAGATAAGGCTGCATGTCGCTTTGTGTTTCACACCAGCTGCTTGATGACTCTGAGGGCTTGCCCCAGCACTGCCACCTGTGATCAGGCTCCCATTTGGTGCCCTCCTGACCTGCTGCACCTGCCTGCTCCCACATAGCTGTGCCCCCACTGTAAGTCTAAGCAGATCTTAACAGATTATATTCACAGTGTGTTTCTAGCAATTCAAATTAGGCAATATATGAGGCATCAGGCTCATAACAAGATGCAGTCTCAGATGATGGTGCAAATTTGCATTGGAGTGACACTAGCGATAGCCCTAGTTTACTTTTTATGAAGGTGAAAGCCAGAGTTATTTAAATGATGAATAATGAAAAATGTGCAGCCTGGTTGGTACCATAGGTAAAGTAGTCATCAGTTGTCATAAGGAAAACCACATACTACTAAGACTGATTATCAGAAATATATATTTTTAAGCCAAATCTTAAAAGCAGCGAGGCTCACTCCCATTCACTCCCATCCCTTAACACAATGGGAAGCTGGTAAGGCACATTTTTTGAGCTGCAGTTTGCTAGATTTTTTTTTTTACCAAAATTTATTTTGAAATTATAACGCTTATTTTACATTCACAAATCTTTATATTAGAGTTTCTGATTATAAGGAGTACAAATCAATCTTTCCCACACATTTCACTTTTAAAATCAGCTGCTCTATTTTCTGTAACTATATAAAATAGATTTGCGTATATATAATTCTAGTAACCCTGCAGCAGCTCTGTTATGGCATTGGAGGATGGGCAGCTCAGCAGCACACTGCCTGTTATGGAGTGATGGGGGGTATTCTGTACACTGCCTGTTATGAGGTGATTGGGGGGAATTCTGCACACTGCCTATTATTGAGTTCTTGGGGGGGGGTTCTCCATGCTTCCTATTATGAGTTTATTTAGGGGGGATTCTGCACACAGCCTGTTATGGGGTGATTGGGGGTGGGGTTCTGCACACTGCCTGTTATGGATATAATTTCAAGGAGTTCTGCCCACTATTTGTTGCAGGGGGAATAGGGGGGATTCTGCATGATGCCTGATAGGGGGTGATTGGGGAGGTCTGCACTCTGTCTGTTATGTAGTTCTTTGTGGGGTAATCTGTACGCTTCCTTTTATGGAGGGATTGGGAGAGCTGCATGCTGTCTGTTATGGTGTGATTGGGGGGGATTCTGCACACTGCCTGTTATGGGGTGATGGAGGCACTGTGCACTGTCTATTATGGGGTTTGGTGGGGGGTTTATGCACACTGCCAGTTATGGGGCTGATGGGGAGTGAGATTCTGCAAATTGCCTAATATCAGTTTATTGGGGGGAGGGGATTCTCACACACAGTGGCGTTGCTAGGGCTGGTGTCACCCGGGGCGGTAGGAAATGGTGTCACCCCCCCCCCAATGGTGTCACCCCCACCCCCCCCCCCAATGGTGTCAACCCCACCCCCCCCCAATGGTGTCAACCCCCCCCCCCCAAAGAAAACAAACAAAAAAAAAAGCATTTTTGCCGGCATGGTGGGAGCGGGCCGGCCGGTTCCGCGCTGACAGCGGAACCGGCCGGCCCGCTCTGCTGTCAGCGGAACCGGCCGGCCCGCTCCCACCATGCCGGCATTTTTAAAAAAAGCAAACACTTACCTGCAGGTCCGGAGCGTGGAGGCCGGCGCCGCTCTCAGCTGTCATCTGAGGGCGCGTCATCAGAGGCGCCCTCTGATGACGCGCCCTCAGATGACAGCTGAGAGCGGCGCCGGCCTCCACGCTCCGGACCTGCAGGTAAGTGTCTCTATACCGAGGGGTGACCGGCCGAGAGGTGTCACCCTCTAGGTCTGGTGTCACCCGGGGCGGTCCGCCCCCCCCGCCCCCGGGTCGCTACGCCACTGCTCACACACTACCTACTACTGGGTTCTGGGAGGGGGTATTTTATCTTACCATTTGGTTCATAATATTTTCCTCCTCTTAAACCTAGGTGCGTCTTATGGTCATGTGCAAAAAATATGGTAAATTGTAGTATCCATGCAATATTTTTGGCTGAGGTGTCATGTTAAAATACCCTGAGATATTTGATCTTGTTTTGTCTATATGTATTTAAAGAAAATAATAATATTGGCAGTTTCTGAGCCTCATGTAAGTCTTAGGGGTCGATTAAGACCCCTCACTCCACTCACTCCATTGACTTTCATTGTCTACCTCAGGGATAATTAAGAGCCAGGTGAAAATTCCTACCTGGCAGACATTGAAAGTCAATTGCACTTTTCTCTCTTAAAAAACGGAGTGAGAATTTTCACCTATCTCTGAATCAACCTTTTAGTGTGTGACTGTACTGATGTGAAATTTTATCGGAAGAACTCATGGCATGTTATTCGGTCGAACAATTTATTAGAAATCTTTAAAGCCACAAATTACATTGTTAACTGTTATAGGTGTTATGTGGTATTTACTAATCTGTCTTAGGTGCATTATATTGTGACCTTACTATGCCTAAAGCTAGCTGCTTTAACTGCATGTCTACACAAAGAGGGCGATTCAGTAATAGCGCCAGGTAGCGACAGATGAGCGACTGAAGTATGGCGCTATGAGCGCCGCTAGCGTACGCCACGGGCGGCTGCGATTCGCTATAGCAGGCCTCCTCAGTCGCTACCTGGCGTTGTTGTGAACAATGCCTACATTGGTGAATATGATGTTTCAGATCAGCTTTGTAGGCGCTGTCATTTTGACACACGCTATTCAACACAGCGCCTGCACCTTGGTTTGCTGTTGGCTTGAAATCAATGTTAGTACCTTCAGTAGTAAACACATTGCAACATGTTTCTTTGGTGAATTTTGATTTATTTTTTTTTTTTTTTGAAAGTGAAAGTGACAAATAAAAATCCAGTGGTTTTTTTATCTTGGTGCCTAAAAAAGAAGAAAAATTGGAATTAGTATTTATAATTAATTTTGCTTTTTTGCATTTATTAACATTTTTTGTTTTTTGTTTGTTAATTGTTATGTTGGTCAACTTCCCCCCCCCCCTTATAGTGGTTTGGGTCAACTTCCCCCCCCCCCCTTATAGTGGTTTGGGTCAACTTCCCCCCCCCCCTTATAGTGGTTTGGGTCATCTTACACAGCCCTTATAGTGGTTTGGGTCATCTTACACACCCCTTATAGTGGTTTGGGTCAACTTCCCCCCCCCTTATAGTGGTTTGGGTCAACTCCCCCCCCCCCTTATAGTGGTTGGGGTCATCTTACACTCCCCTTATAGTGGTTGGGGTCATCTTACACTCCCCTTATAGTGGTTTGGGTCATCTTACACACCCCTTATAGTGGTTTGGGTCAACTTCCCCCCCCCCTATAGTGGTTTGGGTCATCTTACACACCCCTTATAGTGGTTTGGGTCAACTCCCCCCCCCCCTTATAGTGGTTTTGGTCATCTTACACACCCCTTATAGTAGTTTGTGACAAATTATGATTGTAGGCCACAAATTTTTCCCCTGTAGTGCAGTACTTGGATTAGAGTGAAGGGTAGTTAGCTTACCGCAAAAAATGAAGTGATCATGCTTTCCCTTATCTCAAAGCCTGGGTGTCCTCACTTTGTTCTGCGGCCATATTGGGGACTTCTGGCACCAGTGCTGTTTCTTCAGGGGGTTGGATTCTGTGGCATATACAAAGATTGTGGAGCACACAGCATGCGAGGATAATCTTGGAGGCGTGCCAAACACAGAAAGCGCGCTTTCAGCAGTCCAATGGTTCGTTCCACAATGCTTCTGGTTTTGCGATGTGCTGCATTGTAGCGTTCTTGGGCAGAGGTCTGTGGGCTTCTGACCGGAGTCATCACCCACGTTCTCTGCCCGTATCCCTTGTCCTCTGTGGAAAAAACACAAGGAGAGTGACAGCAATTAGTACTAGTACATGTTTTTTTTTGCATTTTTAAAAATGTAGCTTACTAGGCCACATATTTTAGGCAAAATACTTTGACATGGTTAGTTATTTACCCAGTAGCCAGCCAGCTGGCATTTCGTTGTTCTCAAACTTCCGACACAGGAATGACCGCTGCAGCACGTAAGAGTCGTGGCATGAGCCGGGGAAACCAGATCTCACGGCCCGCAGCTTCATTTCATTGTCACAGACAACCATGACATTGATGGAGTGGAACTGCTTTCTGTTCCGATAATGCAGCTCCTGTGCACGGGGAGGGCGGAAAGGGATATGTGTACCATCCACGCACCCTAGCACATTCGGGATCCCTCCCATGCGATAGAAAGCATGTTTTATTTTGGCAACCTCATCCTCATCCTCAGGAAACTTGATGTAAATAGGGATCAGGTCAAAAATAGCCAGTACTACCTGGAAAAATATGCGGCTCATTGTAGCCTGGCTGATCCCGCTGAGGAGGGCAGAGGTTGCCTGGAAGGTCCCTCGTACCAAAATATTAAGACTGGCACATAGGCGTACTATGCCTGGAATGGATCTGGTGCGTTTGGTGGATGGTTCGATTTTGGTCTTAATCTGATCATATAGGGACTGTAGTGCTGCACGATTCAGACGGAAGCGGATCCTGATCTGCTCGTCACTTAAATCCCACACTGAAAGGCGGATGCCAAAGGATCGGGGTGCCCTAAGCCTCACAGCACCCTCCTCCCTGGCCTCCTGCTCTTCCAGCATTCTCACACATCCCTGCACCCATAACCCATACATCACCCTCTTATCCATCTCACACTCAACAGATATACCAAAGAAGCAAAACAAAAACAAAAACCACAAACACACCACACACACAAGCAAGCACACTCCTCACACACTCACTACAATGCAGCTCACCACAAAACCAGAAGTATAGTGGTCTGAACCAACAGACTGCTGAAATTGTGCTTTCTAAGTTAGGCACAACCAAGAGGGGAGTTGCTGCACAGCCCACAAAAGGCCCCAAAATCAAGCCTCACTTGCTGTATGCTCCACAATATTTGCATATGCCAACAAAATCAATCTCCTAAAGAAACAGCACTGATGTCAGAAATCACCCAACAAGCCACGGAGAGTGAGGACCAAAGCCAGCCAGACACTAAAATGAGCTAAGGGACCAAAGCACCACACCAACACACCACAGCCTTTGCAACAGTGTAACAATACCAGAAGGTTGGCAAATCCAGCCATTTATACTTCACTTTGAAAAAGGACAGGTCCGCTTTGCCGCCTTTTGCGTTGCTCTGCTATTTCCTGTCTGCAATTAGCTGACCCAGGTGTGCGTGAAACGGATTGTGCATGCGCACGCTAGTAGCGCTACTAGCGTACGTGAGCCGAAACTTGCGTGCATTAACGGACATGGCTGAAAATTCTGTGGTGGACCAATGAAAGGTAAGCTGCTCTTTATTTAAATAGCTGTTTGTAGAGCCACATGTCACAAGTGTTTAATATACATGAGTACATTGTTGTCTTTGATTGTGTGTTGTTTGGTTAATGAGCTCTGTAATTAGTTAATTGCCTACCACACATGGTTCAATCAGTGCAGTGGAGCTGTGGCTACAAGCACCTGGCCAGTATGTGTGAAGCAATTAAGTGGACCTGTTTGTGATTGGTTGGTAGAGCACATAAAACCTGCCCAACCCAAAAACAGGGTGATGCCATTCTGTAGTCTGTATGTGTGCTTGTGTGTTGTCTAGTGGTGTGTGTGTGCAGCTACAGGATGGAGCCAAATTCTGGACATCTGCCGGCCACAGCTGGCCCAAGTAGGAGTGTGTTGGGTGCTGTGCGCAGACCTCCCTTAAGGAAAAGGGCCCAGGCCCAAGGTGAGCCTGCACCCAAGGCCAGCCGCCCATTTGCCAAGAGGGAGCCAGAATTTAATTTGGCGGATAACAATACTCTTGTGCGCCTTACCCTGGCCAAATGGGAGCAAATCTTTGGCTCCCAAAGCCAGTCTTTAGGCAAGCAAGAAAGGAGCAAATTGTGGGATGCCATTGGGGAGGAGCTTACTAGCAGTGCTCAATACCCACGTAGTGGCCCATCCTGCAAGAAACGCTTCTACACTTTGAGAAGGGCCCTTATGTAAAAGATGAAGCATGATCTTGATGTCGAGAGTGGGACCATCCAGGGTCCAAAGAGTACCTACAGGCCATATGAGGAGATGCTGATGCCCAAAATTCCGCTGATTCGGCTGCAGGGTGTTGATGCTGGGGATGACACCACAGGTTGGACTGAAGGTACATATTTTCTGCATATTTTTTGCTGATAATGTTAATGTATGTGATTTGCTTTGTCTCTTTCTGGCCAACTAACAGTAGGACCTATGAAGTAGTACATTATACCTCATAAATGATTTCCTTTCTTTTTTGTTGCTTGCTGCATAGGTGCACATGGTGATGTCCAGGATTTGGCTGAGGACACCACAACTCCTGCCCTTCAACCAACCTCAAGCCTAACCCAGTCTGCCATTGAAGGTATTTATCACTAATTTATGGGCTGGGTTGTTTTTGTACAAAATGGGTGTGGGAGCACCTCAAACAATAGCTTGTACCACTGTTGAGGATTACTAATATGGGCCTGCGGACTAATTTCACGCCCACTTTAACCCTCTCAGCAACTAACTAACAAGGCCCTAACATGTGTAGCTATGTGGGAAGCCAGAGATGTGTGGCCATATATCTGCATATACATGTGGAAGCCACACTGGCCTTGATTAGGGAATATTAGTGATTGAGCTGCTCACACACACCTTTTTTTTTTTTTTGTCCCGCACATTACCAATGGCTACATTTTTTCTTTGATTTTGCCTAGCTGCACCGCCATTGGCACCAGCATCTCCTCAGGAGCCAAGCTACTCTTTGGATGCCGGTAAGTGCATGTATCAACCTTGCTTTAGCCGCTTTAACACAAGTGCATGTCTTTCATTCCTCTTTTTTCTTGGTAGGCCAAGTGACTGCTTCATCTTTGGACACCACTTCCGATGTTGCAGGTCAACAGGACCCTGTTGGTGTGTATTGCCCAAAACAATGTATCCTTTATGCTGTTTATGTTACACTGGTTTTATTTGGTTAGTCTAATAATCTACATGTTTGCTAGGTCAACTTGAAGATGGCTTTTTTTAGTGGATTTGCCATCCCCAGGCTCATTAGTAAATTGTTTAGAGTGATTGCAATGCATTTTTTTGTGTCTATTAAAAGACAAACATTCACCCGAGTAGTGTTAGGAATATTTAGAGACATTAATTGTGTATTTTAGTTGGCCGGAATATCGGAAGTGGCTGTCCGGAAAGGGCCCTTCACGTTGAGGCTGCTAGAGATGAGGGTAAGTTGGTTTTGCTTGATTATCTAGTAAGGATTTTTGCAAACCTTTTTTGGTAATTTAGTAGGCCAACTTGTGTTTAAACGTGTTTTTTCAAGGGCAAAGCTCGAGTGAGGGCCAAACTCCAGACATGTGGGAGATGGCGGGTATGTGTAATTTGTGTAATGTGTCTGTTATTGTTTGGCCCAATTATTGGCTCATCTTCCTCTTACATACATGTTAGCAATCTGAGTTTACAAGATACCTTTTGGCTAGTGTGTAATCTGCCACTTTGTCGAGGTATGGCCTCGATAGTCTATCCATATTACATTTGAGTTTGGTCCACTGACCTACTAACATGACTTTCCTGTTTAGCATATGCCAGCTTGCCCCATCTCTCAGATGTGGATTTGCCCCTTTCTGGCAGCCAGACCCCAGAACTACTTCGGGCGGACGGCACTGAGGTAACATGGCTGATTTTGGGGAACAATAACCACATTGACATGTTTGTGGGTAGTCCAGGAACCAACATGTAACATGTTATTTCTTTGGTGTTTTGGCAGGAGGCCAGACCTGAACCCCAAGCTGGGACCTCTTCCCAAGTGCTATGTGGCCAAGCTACAGAGGCTCAATCAAGGGTAAGTTTGATTGTTACACTTTGGGTAAATGATTGGTAGGGGCATACCTGCATTGTTTCAGCTTCACTACAATCTTTTCTTTTGGTTTTTTAGCCGGAACACACAACAAGAGGAGGTGTGGCACCGACCAGTGCCGATTTTTATGAGCTAGGGCTCTGGATGCTGGAGGACTACAGTCGCCAACAGCCGCGTGATGGAACTAATGAGCGCATTGCGGCGTTGGAAAATCAGGTGCTGGTGTATCGGCAACAAATTGAGGACCTGCAGCGCCAGCTCCAGGATGTCAGAGAAGGACAACAAATTCAAACCAACAGGGTACTGGATCGCATTGCACATGCGATGGAGCAATCTTTCCAAAGTTTGTTGTTGATGCATCAGCTGATACAACAGCAGTCTATTTTTTTTACTGCACTGTTGTCCCCCAACACCACCCCTAGCAATGACTCTCAACCTCCCAGGCCCCCAAGCCAAGAATATTGAAGTTCTTTTTGTTCTGTTTCATTTTGTGCAAATACATTTGAGTACCCCACCTCTAAATTGTGTTTTTTCAAAGACATAGCTAAGAACACAGTTAGGGATGAGTCTCTAGATCTAGATATGTACATGTAGCCAGAAATGTATGACACACATTGGTGACCATAGCTTACTATGGTTTACACATTAAATGGCTACAAAGGTACACCAACATTTTAAAAATAATGGGTTGGTAGACACTTAAACTATGCTTGACAAGGCACAACACAGTGTAATTAAAAAAATACAAAATATTTATTATGTCGCAAGGCGGGCAACAGGCCCAACATTCCGCCGCACAGCAGCTCAAACCATACCCCCCCACCCTAACGACGCCTCTTCAAGGCCAGCAGCATAAGGCGAAGACGCCGGATCGACTGCCACAGTCTGCGATGCTGGTTTTCACAAGCTGTAGAGAGTAGAAAAAAACAATATTCAAAAGATAGAATGTGAGCTCAACATACACAGATGTAGCAATGTAATGTAATTGCCTCAAATTAGTTGACCCACACATTCACATTGTTGGCCACTGTGCCCTTAGGTGTTACCATTATATGAGTACTAGTGGCTGCCTTAAATGTGGCTACAACATCCCAAGCATACATTTACTCGGAACTCTTGGGAATAAATTAAGGTCTAAGTCCCAGTGTGGACATTTCTTTGGTTAGTTACAGCCAAACATCAGGGCCTAAGTCCTAACGATTAAACTGGTTGGGCCAAGCATATTAGAGGTCACCACCTTAGCAGGCCAATTTGGTTTTGAAAAAATTTACACTATGTGGCAAAAACAAGAATGGGAGCCAACAATCAAGCATGCAGACATGCATTTAGGATTGTCGGACAAACACATGTAACCTAGATGTGTGCTTAGAAAACACATAGGTACATTGTAAATGTCTCCAGAATTAACTATAAGACATAGGGGTCCCAAGTCTTTAGGCATATGAAGTGGGATGTACTCACCATCGCAGCTGTGGCTGGGGCCCATGCTGCTGGCCGTCCCGGGAGCTGGGGTGGGGAGGATGGTCACCGGCTCCGTCTGCGTGGCCACATCTGTCAGGAGAAAGCAAAAGAGAAACCAAAAATTAGTTAGCCAATGACACATGACTATTTGACATCCATCTGGTTAGGGAGTCTGCCAAAACAAATTCTTGCATGGTTACACACATGTTGTCCGACATTAGCATATTTCCTGGTCCATGAGTTCATGTAAATTATTTATGGGTGCAACATGGACACATAAAGCTAATGTGCCAATAACCTTGACAGTGCAATGGTAAGGCCTAATTTGCAGTTGAGTGTAGAAACTTACTTGTAGAGTGTGCAACATGTGTTAGCCTGAAAAACTTCCAAAAATAACACATTTGCTAGCTGCCATCATGGTGTGGGCTGAAACATAGGGGTGGTTGCCAGTTGGATTGCACTGTAGTGGGGTTTGTGATGTTAATGTAAATTATAAACCCAGCTTGTACTATGGACCAGGAAACATGTGTATGTTAAAAGTGGACCAAGACCCAGGATTTATACTATCCTGGGTTTTGGTCCACTTTGGCAGGGCACCCCAATCGGAGAGATAGCCCGTCAGCCGCCGCCTCCCGCGCGTCACTCTTCAAGGGCGGGCGCCTGCGCAGACCATTCACAAACGGACAGCGCGGGCGCACGAACATCTAGAGGGGCGCGCGGGAGGAGGCGGAGGTGGCTTCCGCCGCCCCCAATGAGGTAAGGAGTTTGTGGGCTTTGGGAGGGGGGGTACGCGGTGAGGGAGGTGATTGGGCAGGGAAGCTTATAGATTCCCGGGCCAATCAACAATGGGTGTTGGTCCACTTTAAGGAATGTCATAACATATGGAATGTGAGGGATAACAACAAACACTTACCATGACTATGCCCGTGGAGAAGGCGTTGCCCAAAGCTCCTGGAGGTGCCGGCTATATGATGCGCTGCAAATTATAGAGGAATGGCAAGGGCTAAGTACAAATGGCCATATGGAACCTGTCACAGACTAACACTGACTAAATCTGCACTCACCAGGGGATGAGCTGCCACTTGAAGCCCAGGGAGGGCTCTGAGGAGGAGGCGTGGAGCCTCAGCTCCTCACACTCTGATCCGAAGATCCCCCACCCAAAGGGCCACCCTCCTCCCTCTCACTCCCTGCTCCTTCAGGGAGTGTGGGAGAGTCCACAGCTTCCACCCCACTTGGACTCCCCACTTGAGAGTGGCCCCTTGGCTGGAGTGACTCCTCAGATTCAGAGTGTGAGGAGCTGAGGCTCGATCCTGACAGCCCCCCAGCAGCACACTCCTCTGGGGCGTCATCCCCTACCTCCCCTAGGTCCTCTAAATAGGACACTGGAGAGGGACCATCCCCCGATGACTCCCCCGAGTCCGCCTGTCTCGTGCGGGGGAGGAATCCCTTCCCACGTTTCCCCAGGGGAGGACGCTTATCTGTGTTGAGGGGGTGAATAAAAAAAATTACAATTACTACCCAAAATGGACACAGCTTAGAATATTATTTCCCCAAAAGTATAAACATAGCATCAACTTCCACTTACCTGAAGCGTACGCATCATATAGCCGGTACACGCCTTCAGGGTCCCGGCGCTTAAAGTCGGACCACTTCTGCATTATTGCTCGGACACTGAGCCTGGTGTGGAAGCGCCGGGACACTGTGGCCTTCACCTCCAGGGCAATGCGCTTCTTGCCCCCACGGGCATAGTCATATTGGTGGATGCTGAAATCCTATGAGAAATGACAAAAAAAATGTTATCAATACATGACATCAGACCAATGGACTAAACATTTATACTGAGAACAGATTAAACATATAATCCAAGGAAAACCTACTCACTTTAACCACCTGGCCGTTTACGCGGCTGTCCACTCTTTTCCTTTTTTTTTTTGCTGGCCCAGGGGGGGAGGGGGTGGAGGGGGGTTAGGTGGGGGAGGTGAGGTAGGTGGGGGAGGTGGGGGAGGGGTGGGGGGGCCAGAGTCAGAGGAGGAGCTGGGGAGGCGCATGACACGTCTCCTGGGCAGCATGGTGGAAACGCAAAGGAGGAAACCGGAAGTGGATATGACGAAAGCGAAAAAAAAAAAAAACCGCTCCGCGCACTAGGAAGAAGCTAATATCCGCTACGTGCAAGCTAAGTGGCGGTAATAGTAGATTTACGCATTACAACAAGCTATTGGCCAAGACGCAATTAATTAGCTTGATTTAGCTGGGAAACGCAAAGGAGCAAACCGGAAGTGGATATGACGAAAGCGAAAAAAAAAACACGCTCTGCGCACTAGGAACCAGCTAATATACGCTACGTGCAAGCTAAGTGGCGGTAATAGGAGATTTACGCATTAAAACAAGCTATTGGCCAATACGCAATTAATTATTAGCTTGATTTAGCTGGGTGTTCAATATCCTGTAATGCATAGGTCAGAGCAAAAACAGATCTGGTTGCTTACAAATTAAAATCTGATTCCTAAATAAAATAAGAACACAATATAACTATCCAACAACATGATAATGTGGGACACAGGAGAATGCATAACGGGTTGTTATGAGCTTGTACACCTGAAAAAATCCTGCAGAATGTGGACATATGCACGCTCTGAACTACAGTGTATTCATTAAGAACGACTGGGGTCGCTGCAAGTGAATTCAGTGAAAAATGCAGAAAGGCACATGTATGAACAGCACAGCGCAGCACAGCGACGCTAGCGCCGCCACATAGCGAATCACAACAGCGACTGTACAAACACTGACCACCACAGATTCAACAAGGACAGGGCTAACAGCAAGCTAATTTGAGGCTAATGTGTTTTGTGGGAGGAGATGCATTTTAGATTTCACTCACAACATTCCAGTCGAAAAATTACATCTTTCACCAAAAAAACAATAAAAACAAGACAGATTAATCAAACATATCCTAAACAACATGTGTTTAATTTTTGGCAAAAGACAAGAACACAAAAACCACTTAAAAAAAACATCGCAGTGTCTGCCATTGAAATGTATGGGAGAGTGCCAGGTAGCGAAAGGTCTGACCTGGCGCTGGGATGGGATTAGCAGCGGCGCTGTTTGTTGCAGTCCGCTACATGATGAATCCAGCGCTAGGTGACGCTTTCGCCGGCGCTAGCCTCATTTAGCGTGATAAATGCGTGATTGTGTTCGCAGCCTGGCGTTCGGGAGTCGGTTGCCGCCGATAGCTGGCGATACCTGGCGCTATTGAGACACTAGCTGACGCTATCACTTGATGAATAAGGCCCTTAGTAAATCAGGCACTAAGGCCTTAATTCAATTCAAGTAGAAAAACATTCTCATGCTAATAAAAAATCAACTTCATGAGAAAATGAAGAATGAGAATTTAAATGTTACTGAATCACCAGATAAAAAGACAACGAAAGGCAATGACACTTTTTGCTACAGTGTAAAATGGAGTAAAAGGTTCTTTTTCCAGGAGTAAAAAAAGTGCCATTGACTTTCTTTTTTTTTCCTATCTTGTGATTCAGCAACAGTGAAATTCCCTTGCTTTTTTCTCATAAAGTGAATGTTTTACTACATTGAGAATTCTTTTCAACTCTTATCGAGGTCTAAATGTACCCAATAAATGCAAATAAAACTATAAAAAATTACTGCAGTTGGTATATTAAAAGGCAAATACTTTATCCAATAATGAAATGGTTAAGAATAAGCTATTTTTTGACAGCTTCTCTATGACCTACACCCACCTATCTTCACACTGATCACATGGCCAGATTCTTAATCTCCAGCTCCGTGGTTGTAGACTGTCAGCTCTTTTAGGATAAAAATAAAGTCACATTCAGTCTTAACTACTGTAAACTGCCAGAAGCCAGGCACTGAACTACAAAATGTCTGATGAGAGCAAAATCGAGCATTTGACAGATCAGTAATAAGTAATCTAATTATTTTGCCAAGTACATATGTGAAAGGGATTTTTGCAAGGGAGAATCCGATACAGAAATTAGAAATACGAGAACTATAGGGTTTCTTTGTAATGTACCTGCCTGTAGATGGGGAGGACGATTCAGTAATAGCGCCAGGTAGCGACAGATGAGCGACTGAAGTATGGCGCTATGAGCGCCGCTAGCGTACCCCGCGGGCGCCAGCGATTCGCTATAGCAGACCTCCTCAGTCGCTACCTGGCGGTGTTGGGAACAATGCCTACATTGCTGAATATGATGTTTCAGATCAGCTTTGCAGGCGCTGTCATTTTGACACACGCTATTCAACACAGCGCCTGCGCTTTGCTTTGCTGTGGGCTTGAAATCAATGTTAGTACCTTCAGAAGTAAACACATTGCAACATGTTTATTTTTAGATTTTTTATTTATGTTTTAAATGTTTTGTTTTAAATTGAAAAATTAGTAATCCACTGGATTGTTATCGGGGTGCCTGAAAAAAAATAAAAAGTGCAGTTAGTATTTATATTTAATTTGGCTTTTTCGCATTTAAAAAAAAAAACAATAAAATTTAAATAACATTTTGGGCCAACTTGCACAACAACCCTAATTGTTATGTTGGTCAACTCCCCCCCCCCTTATAGTGGTTTAGGTCATCTTACACCCCCCTTATAGTGGTTTAGGTCATCTTACACCCCCCTTATAGTGGGTTAGGTCATCTTACACCCCACTTATAGTGGGTTAGCTCAACTTCCCCCCACCCCCTTTATAGTGGGTTAGGTCATCTTACACCCCCCTTATAGTGGGTTAGGTCATCTTACACCCCCCTTATAGTGGTTTAGGTCATCTTACACCCCCCTTATAGTGGTTTAGGTCATCTTACACCCCCCTTATAGTGGGTTAGCTCAACTTCCCCCCCACCCCCCTTATAGTGGGTTAGGTCATCTTACACCCCCCTTATAGTGGTTTAGGTCATCTTACACCCCCCTTATAGTGGGTTAGGTCATCTTACACCCCCCTTATAGTGGGTTAGGTCATCTTACACCCCCCTTATAGTGGTTTAGGTCATCTTACACCCCCCTTATAGTGGTTTAGGTCATCTTACACCCCCCTTATAGTGGGTTAGCTCAACTTCCCCCCCCTTATAGTGGTTTAGGTCATCTTACACCCCCCTTATAGTGGTTTAGGTCATCTTACACCCCCCTTATAGTGGTTTAGGTCATCTTACACCCCCCTTATAGTGGGTTAGGTCATCTTACACCCCCCTTATAGTGGGTTAGGTCATCTTACACCCCCCTTATAGTGGGTTAGCTCAACTTCCCCCCCCCCCTTATAGTGGTTTGTGACAAATTATGATTGTAGCCAACAAATTGTTCCCCTGTAGTGCAGTACTTGGATTAGAGTGAAGGGTAGTTAGCTTACCGCAAAAAACGAAGAGATCATACTTTCCCTTAGCTCAAAGCCACTCTGGGTGTCCTCACTCGTTTCTGCGGCCAAGTTAGGGATTTCGGGCACCAGTGCTGTTTCTTCAGGGGATTGGATTCTGTGGCATATACAGAGATTGTGGAGCACACAGCAGGCGAGGATTATCTTGGAGACCTTTTGTGGACTGTACAGCATCTCTCCTCCTGGGCGTGCCAAACAGAGAAAGCGTGCTTTCAGCAGGCCGATGGTTCGTTCCACAATGCTTCTGGTTTTGCGATGTGCTGCATTGTAGCGTTCTTGGGCAGAGGTCTGTGGGCTTCTGACCGGAGTCATCACCCACGTTCTCTGCCCATATCCCTTATCCGCTGTGGAAAAAACACAATGAGAGAGACAGCAATTAGTACTAGTACATGTTTTTGGTTTCATTTTCAAAAATATAGCTTACTAGCCCACATATTTGATGCTAAATACTATGACATGGTTAATTATTTACCCAGTAGCCAGCCAGCTGGCATTTCGTTGTTCTCGAACTTCCTGCACAGGACTGTCTGCTGCAGGACGTAAGAATCGTGGCATGAGCCGGGGAAGCCAGATCTCACGGCCCGCAGCTTCATTTCATTGTCACAGACGACCATGATGTTCAGCGAATGGAATTGCTTTCTGTTCCTAAAATGCAGCTCCTGTGCACGGGGAGGGCGGAAAGGGATATGTGTACCATCAACGCACCCTAGCACATTCGGGATCCCTCCCATGAGATAGAATGCATGTTTAATTTTGGCAACCTCATCCTCATCCTCAGGAAACTTGATGTAAATAGGGATCAAATCACAAATCGCCAGTACTACCTGGAAAAATATGCGGCTCATTGTAGCCTGGCTGATCCCGCTGAGGAGGGCAGAGGTTGCCTGGAAGGTCCCTCGTGCCAAAATATTCAGAGTGGCACATAGGCATACTATGCCTGGAATGGAATGAGTGCGTTTGGTGGATGGCTCGATTTTGTGCTTAATCTGATCATATAGGGACTGTAGTGCAGCACGATTCAGACGGAAGCGGCTCCTGATCTGCTCGTCACTTAAATCCCATACTGAAAGGCGGATTCCAAAGGAGCGGGGTGCCCTAAGCCTCACAGCACCCCCCTCCTTGTCCTCCTGCTCTTCCAGCATTCTCACACATCCCTGCACCCATAACCCATACATCACCCTCTTATCCATCTCACACTCAACAGATATACAAAAGAAGCAAAACAAAACCAAAAACCACAAACACACCACACACACAAGCAAGCACACTCCTCACACACTCACTACAATGCAGCTCACCACAAAACCAGAAGTATAGTGGTCAGAACCACCAGACTGCTGAAAAACAGCTTTCTAAGTTAGGCACAACCAAGAGGGGAGCTGCTGCACAGCCCACAAAAGGCCCCAAAATCAAGCCTCACTTGCTGTATGCTCCACAATATTTGCATATGCCAACAAAATCAATCTCCTAAAGAAACAGCACTGATGTCAGAAATCACCCAACAAGCCACAGAGAGTGAGGACAAAACCCAGCCAGACACTCAAATGAGCTAAGGGACCAAAGCACCACACCACAGCCTTTGCCACAGTGTAACAATACCAGAAAGTTGCCAAATCCAGCCATTTATACTTCACTTTGAAAAAGGACAGGTCCGCTTTGCCGCCTTTTGCGTTGCTCTGCTATTTCCTGTCTCCAATTAGCTGACCCAGGTGTGCGTGAAACGGAGTGCGCACGCGCACGCTAGTAGCGCTACTAGCGTACGTGAGCTGAACCTTGCGTGCATTGACGGACATGGCTGAAAATTCTGTGGTGGACCAATGAAAGGTAAGCTGCTCTTGATTTAAATAGCCGTTTGTATAGCCACATGTCACAAGTGTTTACTATACATGAGTACATTGTTGTCTTTGGTTGTGTGTTGTTTGGTTAATGAGGTCTGTAATTAGTTAATTGGCTACCACACATGGTTCAATCAGTGCATTTGAGCTGTGGCTACAAGCACCTTGCCAGTATGTGTTAATCAATTAAGTGGTGACGGTGATACCATTCTGTAGTCTGCATGCGTGCTTGTTGGTTGTGTATTGGTGTGTGTGTGCAGCTACAGGATGGAGCCAAATTCTGGACATCTGCCAGCCACAGCTGGCCCAAGTAGGAGTGTGGTGGGTGCTGTGCGCAGACCTCCCTTAAGGAAAAGGGCCCAGGCTGAAGGTGATGCAGCACCCCAGGCTAAGCGCCCAGGTGCCAAGAGGGAGCCAGAATTTAATTTGGCGGAGAATAATACTCTTGTGCGCCTTACACTTGCTAAATGGGAGCTGATATTTGGCTCCCAAAGCAAGTCAATAGGCAAACAAGAAAGGAGCAAATTGTGGGATGCCATTGGTGAAGAGCTTACTAGTAGTGCTCAACACCCACGTTAGTGGCCCATCCTGCAGGAAACGCTTCTACACTTTGAAAAGGGCCCTTACGCAAAAGATGAATCATGATCTTGATGTCGACAGTGGGACCATCCAGGGTCCAAAGAGTACCTACAGGCCATATGAGGAGATGCTGAAGGCCAAAATTCCACTCGCTCGGCTGCAGAGTGTGGATCCTGGGCATGACACCACAGGTTGGACTGAAGGTACATATTTTCTGCATATTTTTTTGCTGGTAATGTTAATGTATGTGATTTGCTTTGTCTCTTTCTGGCCAACTAACAGTAGGACCTGTGAAGTAGTACATTATACCTCATAAATGTTTTCCTTTCTTGTCTGTTGCTTTCTGTATAGGTGCACATGGTGATGTCCAGGATTTGGCTGAGGACACCACAACTCCTGCCCTTCAACCAATCTCAAGCCTAACCCAGTCTGCCATTGAAGGTATTTATCACTAATTTATGGGCTGGTTGTTTTGGTACAAAATGGGTGTGGGAGCACCTCAAACAATAGCTTGTACCACTGTTGAGGATTACTAATATGGGCCTGCGGACTAATTTCACGTCCATTTTAACCCTCTCAGCAACTAACTAACAAGGCCCTAACATGTGTAGCTATGTGGGAAGCCAGAGATGTGTGGCCATATATCTGCATATACATGTGGAAGCCACACTGGCCTGGATTAGGGAATATTAGTGATTGAGCTGCTCACACACACCTTAATGCATGGTTTATTTTGTGCCGCACATTACCAATGGCTAAATGTTTTCTTTGCTTTTGCCTAGCTGCACCGCCATTGGCCCCAGCATCTCCTCAGGAGCCAAGCTACTCTTTGGATGCCGGTAAGTGCATGTGTCAACCTTGCTTTAGCCACTTTAACACAAGTGCATGTCTATCATTCCTGTTTTTTCTTTGTAGGCCAAGTGACTGGTTCATCTTTGGACCCCACTTCCGAGGTTGCAGGTCAACAGGATCCTGTTGGTGTGTATTGGCTACAAAAATGTATCCTTTATGCTGTTTATGTGACACTGGTTCTATTTGGTTAGTCTAATAATCTACATGTTTGCTATGTCAACTTGAAGATGGCTATTTGTATTGGATTTGCCATCCCCAGGGTAATTAGTATAGTTTTTTGAGTGAAGGCAATGCATTTTTAGGGTATATTTAAAGACAAACATTCCCCCGAGTAGTTGTCGGAATATTTAGAGACATTAATTGTGTATTTTAGTTGGCCGGAATCTCGGAAGTGGCTGTCCGGAAAGGGCCCTTCACGTTGAGGCTGCCAGAGATGAGGGTAAGTTGGTTTTGCTTGATTATCTAGTACGGATTTTGGCACTACTTTTGTTGAACTTTAGTAGGCCAACTTGTGTTTAAACATGTAATTTCAAGGGCAAAGCTCGAGTGAGGGCCCAACTCCAGACATCTGGGAGAGTGCGGGTATGTGTAATTTTCGCAATGTCTCTGTTCTTTTTTGGCACAATTATTGGCTCATCTTCCTCTTACATACATGTTAGCAATCTGAGTTTACCAGATACCTTTTGCCTAGTGTGTAATCTGGCACTTTGTGGAGGTATGGCCTCGATAGTCTATCCATGTTACATTTGAGTTTGGTCCACTGACCTACTAACATGACTTTCCTGTTTAGCATATGCCAACTTGCCCGATCTCTCAGATGTGGATTTGCCCCTCTCTGGCAGCCAGACCCCGGACCTACCTCTGCCGGACGTCACGGAGGTAACATGGCTGATTTAGAGGACCAATAACCACATTGCCATGTTCGTGGGTAGGCCATGAACCAACATGTCACATTTTCTTTCTTTGTTGTTTTGGCAGGAGGCGGGACCAGAACCCCAAGCTGGGACCTCTTCCCAAGTGCCATGTGGCCAAGCTTCAGAGGCTCAAGCAAGGGTAAGTTGGATTGTTACACTTTGGGGAAATGATTTGGAGGGGCATACCTGCATTGTTTCAGTTTCACTAAAATCTTTAATTTTGTTTTTTTAGCCTGAAACCAGAGCAAGAGGAGGTGTGGCACCGACCAGTGCGGAGTTTTACGAACTAGGGGTCCGGATGCTGGAGGACTACAGTCGCCAACAGCCGTGTGGTGGAACTAATGAGCGCATTGCGGCGTTGGAAAATCAGGTGCTGATGTGTCAGCAACAAAATGAGGCCCTGCAGCGCCAGATCGAAGATTTGAGACAAGGCCACCAACAACAAACGGCTGGCAAACCTCATGGAGCAATCTTTACAGAGCCAGGAACAAAGTTTGTTGTTGACACAACAGCTCATACAACAGCAGTCTATTTTTTTTACTGCACTGTTGGCCCCCAACACCACCCCTAGCAATGACTCCCAACCTCCCCGGCCCCCAAGCCAAGAATATTAATTGGTTTGTGGTTGTTTTGATTTTGTGTGAAATATATTTGATTACCCCACCTCGAAATTGTGTTTTTCCAAAGACATAGCTAAGAACACAGTCATGGATGAGTCTCTTGATCTAGATATGTAAATGTAGGGAAAAATTTAGGACACACATTGCTGACCATATCTTACTATGGTTTACACATTAAATGGCTACAAAGGTACCCCAAATTTTTACAAAGAATGGGTTTGTAGACACTTAAACTATGCTTGACAAGGCACAACACACTGTAATTACAAAAATAGAAAATTTTAATTAAACAAGGCGGGCAACAGGCCCAACATTTGGCCACAAAGTGCCTCCAAACAATCACCCCCACCCCAACGACGTCTCTTCAAGGCCAGCAGCATAAGGCGAAGATGCCGGATCGACCGCCACAGTCTGCGATGCTGGTTGACACAAGCTGTAGAGAGTATAAAAAAAAAAATAATCACAATCTAGAATGTGACCTCTACAGACACAGATGTAGCAATGTAATGTAAGTGCCTACAATTAGCTGACGCTCACATTCACATTGTTGACAACTGTGCCCTTATGTGTTACCATTATATGAGTACTAGTGGCTGCCTTAAATGTGGCCACAACATCCCAAGCATACATTTACTCTTAACTCTTGGGAATAAAAGAAGGTATAAGTCCCAGTGTGGACATTTATTTGTTTAGTTACAGCCAAACATCAGGGCCTAAGTCCTAATGAGTAAACTGGTTGGGCCAAGCATATTAGAGGTCACCACCTTAGCAGGCCAATTTGGTTGGGTAGAAACCACAATTTGCCTCGATGTGGCAAAATCAAGAATGTGAGCCAACAATCAAGCATGCAGACATGCATGTAGGATTGTTGGCCAAACACATGTAACCTAGATGTGTGTTTTGAAAACACATAGGTACATTGGAAATGTCTCCAGAATTTACTATAAGACATAGGGGTCACAAGTCTTTAGGCATATGAAGTGGGATGTACTTACCATCGCAGCTGTGGCTGGGGCCCATGCTGCTGGCCGTCCCGGGAGGTGTGGTGGTGATGTACACCGGCTCTGTCTGCGTGGCCACATCTGTCAGGAGAAAGCAAAATCGAAAAGCAAAATTAGTGGGCCAATGACACATGACTATTTGTCAGCCATCTGGTTATGGAGTCTGCAAAAACAAATGCTTGCATGGTTACACACATGTTGTCCAACATTAGCATATTTCCTGGTCTATGAGTTCATGTAAATTATTTTTGGGTGCAACATGGACACATAAAGATAATGTGCCTCTAACCTTGACAGTGCAATGGTAAGGACTAATTTGTATTTGATTGGAGAATGTTAATAGTGTGCAACATGTGTTAGTCGGAACAACTTACAAAAATAACACATTTGTAAGCCCCCATCATGGTGTGGGCTGAAACATAGGGGTGGTTGCCAGTTGGATTGCACTGTAGCGGGGCTTGTGATGTTAATGTACATTATCAAACCAGCTTGGCCTATGGACCAGGAAACATGTGTATGTTTAAAGTGGGCCAAGACCCAGGATTGATAATATCCTGTGTTTTGGTCCACTTTGGCAGGGCACAACAATTTGAGTGAGACACCGTCCGCCGCCGCTGCCTTCCGCGCATCACTCCTCCAGTGCGTGCGCACGCGCAGGCCATTATGAAACGGAGAGCGCAGGCGCACACACATCTAGAGGGGCACACAGGAGGCTGCGGCGGTGGCTTCTGCCACCCCCAATGAGGTAAGGAGTTTGTGGGCTTTTGGGGGGGGCCCTGGGTGAGGGAGGTGATTGGGCAGGGAAGCTTAGAGATTCCAAGCACAATCAACTATGGGTGTTGGTCCACTTTAAGGAATGTCATAACATAGTGAATGTGAGGGATAACAACAAACACTTACCATGACTATGCCCGTGGAGAAGGCGTTGCCAAAAGCTCCTGGAGGTGCCGCCTATATGATGCCCTGCAAATTAGAGAGGAATGGCAAGGGCTAAGTACAAATGGCCATATGAAACCTGTCACAGACTAACACTGACTAAATGTGCACTCACCAGGGGATGAGCTGCCACTTGAAGCCCAGGGAGGGCTCTGAGGAGGAGGCGGGGAGCCTCGGCTCCTCACACTCTGCTCCGAAGATCCCCCAGCCAAAGGGCCACCCTCCTCCCTCTCACTCCCTGCTCCTTCAGGGAGTGTGGGAGAGTCCATTCCTTCCACCCCACTTGGACTCCCCACTTGAGAGTGGCCCCTTGGCTGTTCAGACTCCTCAGAGTCAGAGTGTGAGGAGCTGAGGCTTGATCCTGCCAGCCCCCCAGCAGCACACTCCTCTGGGGCGTCATCCCCTTCCTCCCCTGGGTCCTCTATATAGGACCCGCGAGAGGGACCCTCCCCCGATGACTCCCCCGAGTCCGCCTTTCTGGTTCGGGGATCCCTTCCCACGTTTCCCCAGGGGAGGATGCTTATCTGTGTTGAGGGGGTGAATGAAAAGAATTAATATTAATACCCAAAATGGACACAGCTTTGAATATTATTTTTAAAAAAGTATAAACATAGCATAAGCTTCAACTTACCTGAAGCGTAGGCATCAGATAGGCGGTACACGCCTTCAGGGTCCCGGCGCTTGAAGTCCGACCATTTCTGCATGATTGATCGGACACTGAGGTTGGTGTCGAAGCGCCGGGCCACTGTGGCCTTCACCTCCAGGGCTATTCTCTTCTTGCCCCCACGGGCATAATCATATTGGTGGATGCAGAAATCCTATGAAAAATGAAAAAAAAACAATTATCAATACATGACATCAGACCAATGGCCTAAACATTTATACTGAGAACAGATTAAACATATAATCCAAGATAAACATACTCACTTTGACCACCTGCCCGTTTACGCGGCTATCCACCCTCTTCCTTTTTTTTTTCTCATGCCCGGGGGGGGTGGAGGGGGGTTAGGTGGGGGAGGTGAGGTAGGTGGGGGAGGTGGGGGAGGGGTGGGGGGGCCAGATTCAGAGGAGGAGCTGGGGAGGCGCATAATCCGTCTCCTGGGCAGCATGGTGGAAACGCAAAGGAGGAAACCGGAAACGGATATGACCAAAGCGACAGGAAAAAAAAAAAAACGCTCAGCGCACCAGGAACAAGCTAATATCCGCTATGTGCAAGCTAAGTGGCGGAAATAGTAGATTTACGCATTACAACAAGCTATTGGCCAAAGCGCAATTAATTTTTAGCTTTATGTTGCTTTGAAACGCAAAGGAGGAAACCGGAAGTGGATATGACGAAAGCGCCAGACCAAAAAAAAAAAAAATTTAAAAAACCATCCGCGCACCAGAACTAGCTAATATCCGCTATGTGCAAGCTAAGTGGCGGTAATAGTAGATTTACGCATTACAACAAGCTATTGGCCAAAGCGCAATTAATTTTTAGCTTTATGTTGCTTTGAAACGCAAAGGAGGAAACCGGAAGTGGATATGACGAAAGCGCCAGACCAAAAAAAAAACATCCGCGCACCAGAACTAGCTAATATCCGCTATGTGCAAGCTAAGTGGCGGTAATAGTAGATTTACGCATTACAACAAGCTATTGGCCAAGACGCCATTAATTATTAGCTTGATTTAGCTGGGTGTTCAATATCCTGTAATGCATAGGTCAGAGCAAAAACAGAGCTGGTTGCTTACAAATAACAATGTTATTCCTTCATAAAATAATAACACAATAAAACTATCCAACTACATGATAATGTTGCACACAGGAGAATGCATAACGGGTTGTTATGAGCTTGTACGCCTGAACAAATCCAGCAGAATGTGGACATGCACGCTCAGAACTACAGTGTATTCATTAAGAACGACTGGGGTCGCTGCAAGTGAATTCAGGGAAAATGGCAGAAAGGCACATGTATGAACAGCACAGCGCAGCACAGCGACGCTAGCGCCGCCACATAGCGAATCAAAACAGCGACTGCACAAACTCTGACCACCACAGATTCATCAAGGACAGGGCTGCCGAATAACTTGGGCGCTGACAATTTCAATGAGTGAACGTAAGCGCCAAACATGAGTGACTAAAAAGTAGCTTTACAAGCCATGTGTGTTGTGAAAGCAAGCTATTTTGAGCCTAATGTGTTTTGTGGGAGGAGATGCATTTTAGATTTCACTCACAACATTCCAGTGTAAAAATTACATCTTTCATCAAAAAAACAATAAAAACAAGCCAGATTAATCAAACATATCCGAAACAATATGTGTTGAATTTTTGCCAAAACACAAGAACACAAAAACCACTTAAAAAAATCATTGCAGTGTCTGCCATTGAAATGTATGGGAGAGCGCCAGTTAGCGACAGGTCATACCTGCCGCTGTGATGGGATTAGCAGTGGCGCTGTTCGTTGCAGTCGGCTACATGATGAATCCCGCGCTAGCTGACACTCTCGTCGGCGCTAGCCTCATTTAGCGTGATAAATGCGTCATTGTGGCCGCCGCCGGGCGTTCTGGAGTCGGTAGCCGCCGATAGCTGGCGCTACCTGGCGCTAGTGAGACACTACCTGGCGCTATCGCTTGATAAATAAGGCCCTAAGAGTTAAGTTGTCATATGATTAGGGGAAAATTCAATTTTTGAGTCTGTTGGTCCTTGCCATAGGAACTTGAAATCATTGTCCAGATGGCAGTAGATTGAATTTATCAGGGTGTAGGGAGTCCCCAATAATTTTTTTGCCATAGTTTTCAGTCAATGTGTAAATAACTTATTGACTGGTGAAAGAGGGGTGCCAGTGATCTTTCCTGTTATTGTGATGATTCTTCACAGGCATAGCTTGTTCATTTTGGTCACATTCCAATACTAGACTGTCACTGAATGACCCATTCTATGACTGTAGTATAAAAAGTCCCTAATAATTTGGTGGGCAGTACAAATTTCTTCAGTTGTCTGAGAAAATTCAATCTTTGCTGGGCTTTTATAGGAACATAGTCAATTTGCATGTCCCATTTCAGATTGTGGGAGATGATTAGGAATTTTGTCTTTTCCACTTTGGTTTTTGAAGGGTTGAGGATTAAGTTGTTGGTTTTTCACAACAGGTTCAGTCTGCTGACTTTTCCATGGTAAGCTTGGTCATTGTCATTTTTGATCAGACCCACCACAGTTGTATCATCTGCAAACTTAAGAATCTTCACAGAATCCTCCATGGATGTGCAATTATTGGTTTAGAGGGTGAAGAGCAGTGGTGGGAAATGCACATCCTTGCTATGCCCCTACACTAGCAGTTCTTACATTGGACTGGAAGGTTCCTACTCTGACACATTGGGTTCTGCCAACTAGAAACTTCATGCCTAATTAGCAAACTGACTGTAATACATGATGTTTGGATCAATAGCATTGAATGCCAAGCTGGAGAAACCAGTCTCCAGAGTAAGATCAGTTTGCCTAGCGAATGTTGATATATATAGGCGACGATTACACTTGTGCAACAAGGGCCGGGCTCAAAAAGACAACCCCTCCCGTGAGCCCTGATGGGAGAGGCCAATGACACTCATTGCTGTCTAATTTCTTGCTATAAATTAGACAGCAGCCAGGTGACTTATATATCAGATTGGGGCTTGGTCCATCACAAGGCAGTTATTCATCACATCCCACACACAACCTTCTGCTGATTTGTTGGATTTTGACCCCACAACTAAGGATTGGATTTTGCCGCAAAAATCATCCCAGAAATAAGTAAAGCAATTTTACCTGTTTCCATCTTTTATTATTATGTTTGCTAGTGGTCTGTTTATAGTATTATTTCTTTTACACTGGTTATTTTCTGTAGACTTCCATTTTTGTTTTGAGAATGCACCGTATTCTATATTGTACCATTATAATTATATTTTATGCCTTTCCTAATTAAATAAAAAAAAAAATCATAAGCTAAAGCTCTAGTGCTCTGAATTTAGAATTAAAAAGCCTACACAGTAATCCAGAATTGCTTATGTAAAAAGCAAACTGTCCTGCAGTGACTGTTGGTGAGGCAGATTGGTTCAACCAAATTGTATTGTAATAATACTATTGGGGATACACCACAAACAGTATGTATCTTGTGGCATCATTTCACATGTGTCGCTAAATGGACATCACCTAGCTTTTTAAGTGGCACTTGTGTGTGAGGTGCGAATGGCCAATTTAATCAGACTAATTGAGAGGTATGATCGTCTTGGGCTGATAGTCACATATGGGACCAGAGAACTTTCTGGGGTGCAGCAGAAATCTCTCTCTGGAGACCTTTATACTTTATGTATGTCTGTACAGTACCAAAATGCACATGACATCACTGATTTTGACACATGCAAATTTCAGGGGGCGGGGGCATCTGCTGTTATTTAGGCCAGCTTCTGTCTAGGTAGGTTTTGTTGTTGAGAAAGGGGTTTTACTTAGTGCCAAAAAATCAACTACAACTTACTTGTTATGAAATACCTATGATGGGATTATAATCTTGGAGTAATGTCTTTTTCTTTTGGGTGTTTGCAAAAAAAGAAAAGAAAACTTGTGGTACAATTTTCTTCATTTTACATAAAGGTTTTTTGTAATCTATAGAGGCACATCCCAGAACAACATAACATTTGAGGATGAAGGATGTTTGCCCATGATCCCTATGCAATCCAGCAGATACTACATACTGCATGATGGGGCTGGGGGCTTCTTATCTTCTGTTCTGGACTAATGACAGATAATTTAGAGAGAGTGACCTTTAGAATATACAGTACCTGGAAATGTTCTAAGATTTTAACACTAACCTTAACATAACTACAGCAAAAATACCAATTATGCAGCATCCAATAGAAGAAATACAGTGCACTGACAATATCTACATTAACTTCCAACTATTGACAGCCATGATGATGCAGTAATGGCAAACATTTTAAATGTCAGGCTCCTGAAGCATAACAAGAGTCTTCACATCTGGGATAGGATAAAAGAAACATGTGTCATCTAGGAACAGCGGCAGCAACTATTTATAGGCTGTGCTCCATTTTCCCATAGGCTGGATAAAATGCTTGAAATACATTTCACAATATACCGGGTACATTTCAAATTACTGCTATACCAATAAAATAAAGAAATCAGCTTAGACTCACAGGAGCCCTTGGGTGCTGCACCATTGGGGGCAGCTTAAGAATGCAGCAGTTAGGTGAAACGTGAGGTGTGGATCAATGGGAATAACAGAAAGTTTAAAAAATTCAACTCAACTGTTGATTAAGGGGAGTTCACTAAAATATGGCAAGTATTTGGTCCAGTATTTATTTACAGCTTGGTCTTAATACTGCAGTATACAAAGTTTCACCTGCCTTGGTTTGATGAAGGCCAATAGGGATGAGCGAATCGATCCGGACGAACCCGGATTCGATCCGAATTTCAGGAAAAATTCGATTCGGATCGAATCCGAATTTCCCCGCGATTCGATCACTCGAAGTTTTCCTTTAACATCCATTCATTTACATTACAGGCATTCTAAGATGGCGGGCGGGACATGTCTGGACATGTATCCCGCGCCAGTGCAAGCTGGGGCAGTCACATGCAGCCTATCAGCAGCCAGCAAGCCCGGTGACGTCACACAGCGGTATTTAACGGCGGCCATCTTGCTTTTCCTCATTTCTCTATTGCATTCGTGACAGACAGACAGAACGCTGTGTAGCTGAGGCAGTTAGACAGGCTGGAGACAGGCTGGAGACAGGGACAGACAGGGACAGGCTGGAGACAGGCAGGAGACAGGCAGGAGACAGACAGGAGACAGACAGAAAGCCAGGGAAAGGTAGGAAAAATGGAGCTGGCTGACAGGGAGATTTTTTTTTTTTCATCCAGCCTTTGTTAGCGTTTTCAGGCTGCTTATAGTAACTAACTGTGCATATATACTGAACTGATCTTAAGTCTGCTGTGAGGCATCCCATTCTGTGACTAAAGCAGCCTCTGTTTAAGACCATATAAGCATTTGCTCTAATCATATTTGAAATTAGGCCTGATAAAGACACTTTTGCTGGCCAAAGCACTACTGTACCCTGGCAGCTCGATTCCTGCCCGGGGCATCCCATTCTGTGACTAAAGCAGCCTCTGTTTAAGACCATATAAGCATTTGCTCTAATCATATTTGAAATTAGGCCTGATAAAGACACTTTTGCTGGCCAAAGCACTACTGTACCCTGGCAGCTCGATTCCTGCCCGGGGCATCCCATTCTGTGACTAAAGCAGCCTCTGTTTAAGACCATATAAGCATTTGCTCTAATCATATTTGAAATTAGGCCTGATAAAGACACTTTTGCTGGCCAAAGCACTACTGTACCCTGGCAGCTCGATTCCTGCCCGGGGCATCCCATTCTGTGACTAAAGCAGCCTCTGTTTAAGACCATATAAGCATTTGCTCTAATCATATTTGAAATTAGGCCTGATAAAGACACTTTTGCTGGCCAAAGCACTACTGTACCCTGGCAGCTCGATTCCTGCCCGGGGCATCCCATTCTGTGACTAAAGCAGCCTCTGTTTAAGACCATATAAGCATTTGCTCTAATCATATTTGAAATTAGGCCTGATAAAGACACTTTTGCTGGCCAAAGCACTACTGTACCCTGGCAGCTCGATTCCTGCCCGGGGCATCCCATTCTGTGACTAAAGCAGCCTCTGTTTAAGACCATATAAGCATTTGCTCTAATCATATTTGAAATTAGGCCTGATAAAGACACTTTTGCTGGCCAAAGCACTACTGTACCCTGCCAGCTCGATTCCTGCCCGGGGCATCCCATTCTGTGACTAAAGCAGCCTCTGTTTAAGACCATATAAGCATTTGCTCTAATCATATTTGAAATTAGGCCTGATAAAGACACTTTTGCTGGCCAAAGCACTACTGTACCCTGGCAGCTCGATTCCTGCCCGGGGCATCCCATTCTGTGACTAAAGCAGCCTCTGTTTAAGACCATATAAGCATTTGCTCTAATCATATTTGAAATTAGGCCTGATAAAGACACTTTTGCTGGCCAAAGCACTACTGTACCCTGGCAGCTCGATTCCTGCCCGGGGCATCCCATTCTGTGACTAAAGCAGCCTCTGTTTAAGACCATATAAGCATTTGCTCTAATCATATTTGAAATTAGGCCTGATAAAGACACTTTTGCTGGCCAAAGCACTACTGTACCCTGGCAGCTCGATTCCTGCCCGGGGCATCCCATTCTGTGACTAAAGCAGCCTCTGTTTAAGACCATATAAGCATTTGCTCTAATCATATTTGAAATTAGGCCTGATAAAGACACTTTTGCTGGCCAAAGCACTACTGTACCCTGGCAGCTCGATTCCTGCCCGGGGCATCCCATTCTGTGACTAAAGCAGCCTCTGTTTAAGACCATATAAGCATTTGCTCTAATCATATTTGAAATTAGGCCTGATAAAGACACTTTTGCTGGCCAAAGCACTACTGTACCCTGGCAGCTCGATTCCTGCCCGGGGCATCCCATTCTGTGACTAAAGCAGCCTCTGTTTAAGACCATATAAGCATTTGCTCTAATCATATTTGAAATTAGGCCTGATAAAGACACTTTTGCTGGCCAAAGCACTACTGTACCCTGGCAGCTCGATTCCTGCCCGGGGCATCCCATTCTGTGACTAAAGCAGCCTCTGTTTAAGACCATATAAGCATTTGCTCTAATCATATTTGAAATTAGGCCTGATAAAGACACTTTTGCTGGCCAAAGCACTACTGTACCCTGGCAGCTCGATTCCTGCCCGGGGCATCCCATTCTGTGACTAAAGCAGCCTCTGTTTAAGACCATATAAGCATTTGCTCTAATCATATTTGAAATTAGGCCTGATAAAGACACTTTTGCTGGCCAAAGCACTACTGTACCCTGGCAGCTCGATTCCTGCCCGGGGCATCCCATTCTGTGACTAAAGCAGCCTCTGTTTAAGACCATATAAGCATTTGCTCTAATCATATTTGAAATTAGGCCTGATAAAGACACTTTTGCTGGCCAAAGCACTACTGTACCCTGGCAGCTCGATTCCTGCCCGGGGCATCCCATTCTGTGACTAAAGCAGCCTCTGTTTAAGACCATATAAGCATTTGCTCTAATCATATTTGAAATTAGGCCTGATAAAGACACTTTTGCTGGCCAAAGCACTACTGTACCCTGGCAGCTCGATTCCTGCCCGGGGCATCCCATTCTGTGACTAAAGCAGCCTCTGTTTAAGACCATATAAGCATTTGCTCTAATCATATTTGAAATTAGGCCTGATAAAGACACTTTTGCTGGCCAAAGCACTACTGTACCCTGGCAGCTCGATTCCTGCCCGGGGCATCCCATTCTGTGACTAAAGCAGCCTCTGTTTAAGACCATATAAGCATTTGCTCTAATCATATTTGAAATTAGGCCTGATAAAGACACTTTTGCTGGCCAAAGCACTACTGTACCCTGGCAGCTCGATTCCTGCCCAGGGCATCCCATTCTGTGACTAAAGCAGCCTCTGTTTAAGACCATATAAGCATTTGCTCTAATCATATTTGAAATTAGGCCTGATAAAGACACTTTTGCTGGCCAAAGCACTACTGTACCCTGGCAGCTCGATTCCTGCCCGGGGCATCCCATTCTGTGACTAAAGCAGCCTCTGTTTAAGACCATATAAGCATTTGCTCTAATCATATTTGAAATTAGGCCTGATAAAGACACTTTTGCTGGCCAAAGCACTACTGTACCCTGGCAGCTCGATTCCTGCCCGGGGCATCCCATTCTGTGACTAAAGCAGCCTCTGTTTAAGACCATATAAGCATTTGCTCTAATCATATTTGAAATTAGGCCTGATAAAGACACTTTTGCTGGCCAAAGCACTACTGTACCCTGGCAGCTCGATTCCTGCCCGGGGCATCCCATTCTGTGACTAAAGCAGCCTCTGTTTAAGACCATATAAGCATTTGCTCTAATCATATTTGAAATTAGGCCTGATAAAGACACTTTTGCTGGCCAAAGCACTACTGTACCCTGGCAGCTCGATTCCTGCCCGGGGCATCCCATTCTGTGACTAAAGCAGCCTCTGTTTAAGACCATATAAGCATTTGCTCTAATCATATTTGAAATTAGGCCTGATAAAGACACTTTTGCTGGCCAAAGCACTACTGTACCCTGGCAGCTCGATTCCTGCCCGGGGCATCCCATTCTGTGACTAAAGCAGCCTCTGTTTAAGACCATATAAGCATTTGCTCTTATCATATTTGAAATTAGGCCTGATAAAGACACTTTTGCTGGCCAAAGCACTACTGTACCCTGGCAGCTCGATTCCTGCCCGGGGCATCCCATTCTGTGACTAAAGCAGCCTCTGTTTAAGACCATATAAGCATTTGCTCTAATCATATTTGAAATTAGGCCTGATAAAGACACTTTTGCTGGCCAAAGCACTACTGTACCCTGGCAGCTCGATTCCTGCCCGGGGCATCCCATTCTGTGACTAAAGCAGCCTCTGTTTAAGACCATATAAGCATTTGCTCTAATCATATTTGAAATTAGGCCTGATAAAGACACTTTTGCTGGCCAAAGCACTACTGTACCCTGGCAGCTCGATTCCTGCCCGGGGCATCCCATTCTGTGACTAAAGCAGCCTCTGTTTAAGACCATATAAGCATTTGCTCTAATCATATTTGAAATTAGGCCTGATAAAGACACTTTTGCTGGCCAAAGCACTACTGTACCCTGGCAGCTCGATTCCTGCCCGGGGCATCCCATTCTGTGACTAAAGCAGCCTCTGTTTAAGACCATATAAGCATTTGCTCTAATCATATTTGAAATTAGGCCTGATAAAGACACTTTTGCTGGCCAAAGCACTACTGTACCCTGGCAGCTCGATTCCTGCCCGGGGCATCCCATTCTGTGACTAAAGCAGCCTCTGTTTAAGACCATATAAGCATTTGCTCTTATCATATTTGAAATTAGGCCTGATAAAGACACTTTTGCTGGCCAAAGCACTACTGTACCCTGGCAGCTCGATTCCTGCCCGGGGCATCCCATTCTGTGACTAAAGCAGCCTCTGTTTAAGACCATATAAGCATTTGCTCTTATCATATTTGAAATTAGGCCTGATAAAGACACTTTTGCTGGCCAAAGCACTACTGTACCCTGGCAGCTCGATTCCTGCCCGGGGCATCCCATTCTGTGACTAAAGCAGCCTCTGTTTAAGACCATATAAGCATTTGCTCTTATCATATTTGAAATTAGGCCTGATAAAGACACTTTTGCTTGTCAAAGCACTACTGTACCCTGGCAGCTCGATTCCTGCCCGGGGCATCCCATTCTGTGACTAAAGCAGCCTCTGTTTAAGACCATATAAGCATTTGCTCTTATCATATTTGAAATTAGGCCTGATAAAGACACTTTTGCTTGTCAAAGCACTACTGTACCCTGGCAGCTCGATTCCTGCCCGGGGCATCCCATTCTGTGACTAAAGCAGCCTCTGTTTAAGACCATATAAGCATTTGCTCTAATCATATTTGAAATTAGGCCTGATAAAGACACTTTTGCTGGCCAAAGCACTACTGTACCCTGGCAGCTCGATTCCTGCCCGGGGCATCCCATTCTGTGACTAAAGCAGCCTCTGTTTAAGACCATATAAGCATTTGCTCTAATCATATTTGAAATTAGGCCTGATAAAGACACTTTTGCTGGCCAAAGCACTACTGTACCCTGGCAGCTCGATTCCTGCCCGGGGCATCCCATTCTGTGACTAAAGCAGCCTCTGTTTAAGACCATATAAGCATTTGCTCTAATCATATTTGAAATTAGGCCTGATAAAGACACTTTTGCTGGCCAAAGCACTACTGTACCCTGGCAGCTCGATTCCTGCCCGGGGCATCCCATTCTGTGACTAAAGCAGCCTCTGTTTAAGACCATATAAGCATTTGCTCTAATCATATTTGAAATTAGGCCTGATAAAGACACTTTTGCTGGCCAAAGCACTACTGTACCCTGGCAGCTCGATTCCTGCCCGGGGCATCCCATTCTGTGACTAAAGCAGCCTCTGTTTAAGACCATATAAGCATTTGCTCTAATCATATTTGAAATTAGGCCTGATAAAGACACTTTTGCTGGCCAAAGCACTACTGTACCCTGGCAGCTCGATTCCTGCCCGGGGCATCCCATTCTGTGACTAAAGCAGCCTCTGTTTAAGACCATATAAGCATTTGCTCTAATCATATTTGAAATTAGGCCTGATAAAGACACTTTTGCTGGCCAAAGCACTACTGTACCCTGGCAGCTCGATTCCTGCCCGGGGCATCCCATTCTGTGACTAAAGCAGCCTCTGTTTAAGACCATATAAGCATTTGCTCTAATCATATTTGAAATTAGGCCTGATAAAGACACTTTTGCTGGCCAAAGCACTACTGTACCCTGGCAGCTCGATTCCTGCCCGGGGCATCCCATTCTGTGACTAAAGCAGCCTCTGTTTAAGACCATATAAGCATTTGCTCTAATCATATTTGAAATTAGGCCTGATAAAGACACTTTTGCTGGCCAAAGCACTACTGTACCCTGGCAGCTCGATTCTTGCCCGGGGCATCCCATTCTGTGACTAAAGCAGCCTCTGTTTAAGACCATATAAGCATTTGCTCTTATCATATTTGAAATTAGCCTGATAAAGACACTTTTGCTGGGCATAGCACTACTTGTCCCTGCCAGGTGTACTTACTGCTGGTTTTTAGGGCATCCCATTCTGTGACTACACCAGCCTCTATTTAAGAACCTAACCATTTGCACCTATTCTAATTGAAATTAGGCATGATAAAGACACTTTTGCTGTGCATAGTCTTACTGCTGCCTGCCAGGTGCTCTCTGGTTTTTGGGACATCCCATTCTGTAACATACCATTAGCCTCTGCATTTACTGTAAGCTGCACAGTTATTTAAAGAAATTTGGCCTGTATGAGCCTGCTAACACACTGCTGCTGTGTGCATATATACTGATCTCAAGTCAGCTTTGGGGCATCCCATTCTGTAACATACCATTAGCCTTTGCATTTACTGTAAGCTGCACATTTATTTAAAGAAATTTGGCCTGTATGAGCCTGCTAACACACTGCTGCTGTGTGCATATATACTGATCTCAAGTCTGCTTGGGGCATCCCATTCTGTAACATACCATTAGCCTCTGCATTAACTGTAAGCTGCACAGTTATTTAAAGAAATTTGGCCTGTATGAGCCTGCTAACACACTGCTGCTGTGTGCATATATACTGATCTCAAGTCTGCTTGGGGCATCCCATTCTGTAACATACCATTAGCCTCTGCATTAACTGTAAGCTGCACAGTTATTTAAAGAAATCTGGCCTGTATGAGCCTGCTAACACACTGCTGCTGTGTGCATATATACTGATCTCAAGTCAGCTCTGGGGCATCCCATTCTGTAACATACCATTAGCCTCTGCATTTACTGTAAGCTGCACATTTATTTAAAGAAATTTGGCCTGTATGAGCCTGCTAACACACTGCTGCTGTGTGCATATATACTGATCTCAAGTCAGCTTTGGGGCATCCCATTCTGTAACATACCATTAGCCTCTGCATTTACTGTAAGCTGCACATTTATTTAAAGAAATTTGGCCTGTATGAGCCTGCTAACACACTGCTGCTGTGTGCATATATACTGATCTCAAGTCAGCTTTGGGGCATCCCATTCTGTAACATACCATTAGCCTCTGCATTAACTGTAAGCTGCACAGTTATTTAAAGAAATTTGGCCTGTATGAGCCTGCTAACACACTGCTGCTGTGTGCATATATACTGATCTCAAGTCAGCTTTGGGGCATCCCATTCTGTAACATACCATTAGCCTCTGCATTAACTGTAAGCTGCACAGTTATTTAAAGAAATTTGGCCTGTATGAGCCTGCTAACACACTGCTGCTGTGTGCATATATACTGATCTCAAGTCAGCTCTGGGGCATCCCATTCTGTAACATACCATTAGCCTCTGCATTTACTGTAAGCTGCACATTTATTTAAAGAAATTTGGCCTGTATGAGCCTGCTAACACACTGCTGCTGTGTGCATATATACTGATCTCAAGTCAGCTTTGGGGCATCCCATTCTGTAACATACCATTAGCCTCTGCATTTACTGTAAGCTGCACATTTATTTAAAGAAATTTGGCCTGTATGAGCCTGCTAACACACTGCTGCTGTGTGCATATATACTGATCTCAAGTCAGCTTTGGGGCATCCCATTCTGTAACATACCATTAGCCTCTGCATTAACTGTAAGCTGCACAGTTATTTAAAGAAATTTGGCCTGTATGAGCCTGCTAACACACTGCTGCTGTGTGCATATATACTGATCTCAAGTCAGCTCTGGGGCATCCCATTCTGTAACATACCATTAGCCTCTGCATTTACTGTAAGCTGCACATTTATTTAAAGAAATTTGGCCTGTATGAGCCTGCTAACACACTGCTGCTGTGTGCATATATACTGATCTCAAGTCTGCTTGGGGCATCCCATTCTGTAACATAACATAACCTACCTACCATACTAAGCAGCTCTCTTATTTAAACTAAGCAGGCCTCTTGGAGGCTGAGTGTCCACTTTTGGGTGTGCATTTATATTCGGTTTCATATACAGTGGGGTATCCCAATTTGTAAGATAACCTACCCCAACCATGTAAACTAAATAGGCCTGTTGCAGCCTGAGTTTCTCTGCTTGCGTATGGCCTGCATTACAATCTGTCTCTTTCAATGACACTGCTGCCTGGGGTATCCCAATTTGTAAGATAACCTACCCCAACCATGTAAACTAAAGGTTACGTCCTTCCAGAAGGAAAACTTATGCCGAACACTATTTTTGTTAGGGGCATTGACCTTTGGATTGATCGGCATGAAATTAATTTTTTTTTTTCAAAGTATGGCGCTGTGAAGAAGGTCAAAATGATGTCTCATACTTGGATTATTGTTACTTTTTGTTCAGCTTGAAATATAACAGGCCACACGGGCATCCCAAGGCACATGCTATTTTAAACCTATCTGTTATACAACATAAGCGTTGATCAGGCTACTTCAGTTTGCACTTGTTTTTGACTGATTTTAATAAACCAGGCCGCAGGGCACCCCAAAGCTGCACCTTGCACCCTATCTGGTATACAACATAAGCGTTGATCAGCATCAGCTTCATTAAGCTACTTCAGTTTGCACTTCCTTTTTGACTGCTTTCATTTAACCAGGCCGCAGGGCACCCCAAAGCTGCACCTTGCACCCTACCTGTTTATACTAAATAAGCATCTACAGCCTCAGCTTTATTAAGTTATTGCATTTTGAATTGGTTTTGGTCTGCTTTAAATACACCAGGCCGCAGGGCATCCCAAACCTGCATGTTGCACCCCATCTGTTATACTAAATAAGCGTTGATCAGCATCAGCTTTATTAAGCTATTGCATTTTGCATTGGTTTTTGTACTGCTGCCAAAACACTAGCCCATATGGGCATCCCAAACCAGCACATGTCACCCTATCTGTTATACTAAATAAGCTTCTACAGGCCCTTTTTTTATTTATTTATTTTTATTTATATAGAGCTGCAATGGCTTATATTGTGAGGTTAATTTGCCATTTTGCAGCATAATATAGAGCAGCCCCTGTGTAAATCTGAGGGGCAATAGCTTATATAGTGAGGTAAATTTGCCATTTTGCTTCGTTATATAGAGCAGCCCAGTTGCCATCTAAATCAACTACTGTCCGGCCAGTACAGCTTTTCCAGGGCAAACTCTGCTAGTTGCGGGCACAAGTCAAGTTTGGCTTCCCAGCAAATCCAGTGGATCTTGAAGGTGTGTTGGCATGGTCATGTCAAGGTATGACATGACCTGCTGTTTGAGGTCCAGCTCCAGGTCTTCCTGCTTCTCATGAGTAGACTCACTATGCGGGTGTAGAAAGCTACTCACTAGCGACTGAAGACTGAGGTTGCTGCTGATGGAGCTGCTGCTGCTCCTTCCACCCCCCCAGCAGCCATGGCAGTGGAAGGTGATCGCAAAGTTCCCCTAGAGTCAGACCTGCGGGAGTATGGGCCATGGCGCAAATAGACATCGCCCAACTGACTACGTGGGATGTCTCTGTAGTAGGTCAGTTTTTCCTCCCTCTCAGTGGGCGTAAAAAATGCCCCCATTTTGTGCCGGAAGCGAGGGTCCAATAAGTTGGAGAGCCAGAAGTCTTCCCGCTGACAAATGGAGACAATTCTGCGCTCACTAGTACGCATGCATGTGAGCATGCATCGTGCCATTTGTGCAAGTGACTCGGAGGGACTACCTGTCTCCATCTCCACTGTAAACTGCCATGGTGTGTCTGGGTCCTCTGTCTCGCCTTACTCACAACCCTCTAGCTCCTGTGGCTGCACCTCCTCTCCTGTCAGATGACTAGATAAAATGGTCATTTTGTGAAACCTAAACTGTGGTTTGCTGTGCCCCACCCCCTCCTCCTCCTCCACTTCAGCCCCCACAGGCTTCATGTGGCTGTGAAATGTATGTGCCATGTCTCCAGTGCCCTGACCAGCCATGCTTTCCAACATGTGTTGTAGTACATGAAGCAGTGGAATCTCATCGTTCATCTCATAGTCCTGGCAACTGACTAATAATGTAGCTTCCTCAAAGGGCCTAAACAAACGGTCGGTGTCACGTATGAGCTGCCAATGGTTTACATTGAATTTACACAGGGGTGTCCCCCTATCCGTTTGGATCATCCAGAAATCCGTGATGGCTTTTCTCTGTTCCTATAGTGCAGTGGTCCTCAACCCTGTCCTCAAGGCCCACCAACATGTCATGTTTTTTGGATCTCCAAATAGCCAGCTCTATTGCTCTGCAGCTGCACTAATTACTCCACCTGAGCATCTTTGTGGAGATCTGCAAAGCCTGGCCTGTTGGTGGGCCTTGAGGACAGGGTTGGGGACCACTGCTATAGTGGATCCTGCATATGGAGGGTGGAATTCCAACGGGTGGAAACATCGCAAATCAGACTATGGTGGGGTACACCTTTGTGACGCTGAGGCTCAATAAGGTTGTGCTTGGTGGTGTAGGAGTGCCAGAAGTGCATGCTAACTTTCTTTCCTGTTGTTCGGATGTCTTTCAGATGGGGGCAAGACTTCAAAACTAGACTGAACACGTGTGCCATGTCAGGACGCATGACTCTGGCTTCCTTGTCGCAGCGCAAACAAGATGTTCTTCCAAGTGTCAGTCACCATGGGTCCAAATTTGCAGTTTTCGTGGATTAAGCAATGCTTTCATGGATTGAGTTCTCATTTTTAGTAGTTCCTCCCATGTGTGACTCTGATGGTCAAGGAAAACCATGTGAAGAACAGCGTGAAACCACAATCACCAAGGGGGCCTAAAAGGATATATATTGTCCACCATGAGTCTATAGTTACAGCTCCAGGCGTAGACAACACTGTGCACTTTGGTACACACTGACAGGCTAAAGGACTGGCCCACCTTCTGTTCAACAACCATGCCATGTGACTCTCCACCTCGGCTCGGCACAAGCCATCAGTTCTCTGAAAGGTCCACCACTGGGTAATGCAGCAGGCTGGACTTATGGTGACGCTGTCTGAGAGGAGAAATCCCTCAGACATCAAGATTAAAAATTCCAAGAATTTTTGAGGGCTAATTATTCAGAGGCAAATGATAGCTAGTTGTTTCTGATTTAATTGCAAGGTGGAAACACACCCTCAAACAAAACTTCACTTTCGCAATACTATTGCATTTGTCTATTCATAATTTTATGTATATACACTAACTAACCTACTTTTTCTCCACAGGATGCTGCATGGAACACTGCCACATCGCTGAGTAGCTGATTTTTCCTACCAACAGTCCGCAATAATTCGCTGCTGCTGCCGCCGCCACCGCCGCAGGCTCCAGGGACCCTCTTCCACTACCTCGGCTTGCAACACCTCCTCCCACGACACTCTCCTCATCACTAGTTGCCGGATAGTGGAAGAAGAGGCGAGTGTCTCCTCCACTTCTTGGCTGGGCAGTAGCTGCTGAATTTTATGATTATCAGATCTTGGATATCAGATCAATGGATAGTGGAGCTGAACCCAAAGCATAACAGGCAGACAGTTGACTGGGGGTGTCAGATGCCACTTGTGATGCAGTGGACTGCTTTTGCAGCACTTCCAGACAAAGTTGCTTCATTGGCTGACACAATGACTGGTAAAGCTGTGGAACATATGGTTGAAAAGCAAGAATAACCATTTGTTTTTATATGAAAAAGACCCTGGTTTATACAGACTTTTTTTTTCCAGAGACTGCCCTGCGTGGAAATGAATGGCGCATGGATCAGCCAAGCTTTCCTCCCAACAATGCCTGATGTATTCCAGTAGATTGATGACGGGGCCAGACCAAGAAAGATGGATCGTGCAAAACAGATTTAAGGCGCTGCTCTCAAGTTACAGACATTCCTCCGCATCGGACCACAAGTAAGTATTGATAAAAAATCCTTTACGTTACTCTTACTTTTTATTAATATTCTTCGGATAAGACGGATCAGACATGATTCCAGATTAAAAATTCCAAGAATTTTTGAGGGCTAATTAGTCAGAGGCAATGACACCTTCTTGTTTCTGATTTAATTAAAAGGTGGAAACACACCCTCAAACAAAACTTCACTTTGGCAAACTTTTGCATTTGTTTATTCATAATTTTATGTAGATATTACTAACTAAGCTACTTTTTCTCCACATGACTCTCCACAGGGTGTGATTCATCCAATTTTTGGGCTCCTGAGGCCAACCCCAGGGTCTGTTTAAAGTAATGTTTGGGCTCCTGCTGCTGCTGCTGCCAACTTCTGCCAACTCCAGGGTGTGATTCATCCAATTTTTGGGCTCCTGAAGCCAACTCCAGTGTATATTTGGGCTCCTGCTGCTGCTACTGTCAACTCCTGCCAACTCCAGGGTGTGATTCATCCAATTTTTGGGCTCCTGAGGCCAACTCCAGTGTATATTTGGGCTCCTGCTGCTGCTACTGTCAACTCCTGCCAACTCCAGGGTGTGATTCATCCAATTTTTGGGCTCCTGAAGCCAACTCCAGTGTATATTTGGGCTCCTGCTGCTGCTACTGTCAACTCCTGCCAACTCCAGGGTGTGATTCATCCAATTTTTGGGCTCCTGAGGCCAACTCCAGTGTATATTTGGGCTCCTGCTGCTGCTACTGTCAACTCCTGCCAACTCCAGGGTGTGATTCATCCAATTTTTGGGCTCCTGAAGCCAACTCCAGTGTATATTTGGGCTCCTGCTGCTGCTGCTGCCAACTTCTGCCAACTCCAGGGTGTGATTCATCCAATTTTTGGGCTCCTGAAGCCAACTCCAGTGTATATTTGGGCTCCTGCTGCTGCTGGTGTCAACTCCTGCCAACTCCAGGGTGTGATTCATCCAATTTTTGGGCTCCTGAAGCCAACTCCAGTGTATATTTGGGCTCCTGCTGCTGCTACTGTCAACTCCTGCCAACTCCAGGGTGTGATTCATCCAATTTTTGGGCTCCTGAGGCCAACTCCAGTGTATATTTGGGCTCCTGCTGCTGCTACTGTCAACTCCTGCCAACTCCAGGGTGTGATTCATCCAATTTTTGGGCTCCTGAGGCCAACTCCAGTGTATATTTGGGCTCCTGCTGCTGCTACTGTCAACTCCTGCCAACTCCAGGGTGTGATTCATCCAATTTTTGGGCTCCTGAGGCCAACTCCAGTGTATATTTGGGCTCCTGCTGCTGCTGCTGCCAACTCCAGGGTGTGATTCATCCAATTTTTGGGCTCCTGAAGCCAACTCCAGTGTATATTTGGGCTCCTGCTGCTGCTGCTGCCAACTCCAGGGTGTGATTCATCCAATTTTTGGGCTCCTGAAGCCAACTCCAGTGTATATTTGGGCTCCTGCTGCTGCTACTGTCAACTCCTGCCAACTCCAGGGTGTGATTCATCCAATTTTTGGGCTCCTGAGGCCAACTCCAGTGTATATTTGGGCTCCTGCTGCTGCTACTGTCAACTCCTGCCAACTCCAGGGTGTGATTCATCCAATTTTTGGGCTCCTGAGGCCAACTCCAGTGTATATTTGGGCTCCTGCTGCTGCTACTGTCAACTCCTGCCAACTCCAGGGTGTGATTCATCCAATTTTTGGGCTCCTGAGGCCAACTCCAGTGTATATTTGGGCTCCTGCTGCTGCTGCTGCCAACTCCAGGGTGTGATTCATCCAATTTTTGGGCTCCTGAAGCCAACTCCAGTGTATATTTGGGCTCCTGCTGCTGCTGCTGCCAACTCCAGGGTGTGATTCATCCAATTTTTGGGCTCCTGAAGCCAACTCCAGTGTATATTTGGGCTCCTGCTGCTGCTACTGTCAACTCCTGCCAACTCCAGGGTGTGATTCATCCAATTTTTGGGCTCCTGAGGCCAACTCCAGTGTATATTTGGGCTCCTGCTGCTGCTACTGTCAACTCCTGCCAACTCCAGGGTGTGATTCATCCAATTTTTGGGCTCCTGAGGCCAACTCCAGTGTATATTTGGGCTCCTGCTGCTGCTACTGTCAACTCCTGCCAACTCCAGGGTGTGATTCATCCAATTTTTGGGCTCCTGAGGCCAACTCCAGTGTATATTTGGGCTCCTGCTGCTGCTGCTGTCAACTCCTGCCAACTCCAGGGTGTGATTCATCCAATTTTTGGGCTCCTGAGGCCAACTCCAGTGTATATTTGGGCTCCTGCTGCTGCTACTGTCAACTCCTGCCAACTCCAGGGTGTGATTCATCCAATTTTTGGGCTCCTGAAGCCAACTCCAGTGTATATTTGGGCTCCTGCTGCTGCTGCTGTCAACTCCTGCCAACTCCAGGGTGTGATTCATCCAATTTTTGGGCTCCTGAAGCCAACTCCAGTGTATATTTGGGCTCCTGCTGCTGCTGCTGCCAACTCCTGCCAACTCCAGGGTGTGATTCATCCAATTTTTGGGCTCCTGAAGCCAACCCCAGTGTCTCTTTAAAGTAATGTTTGGGCTCCTGCTGCTGCTGCTGCCAACTTCTGCCAACTCCAGGGTGTGATTCATCCAATTTTTGGGCTCCTGAGGCCAACTCCAGTGTATATTTGGGCTCCTTCTGCCCCTCATAGTGATGCCACTTCAACTCTCTGCAATTGTGCCGCTCTGCGATTCTATTAGCGATGCCTCTGATCTGCATGTGATATTTCTTCAAAGTATTATTTAACTAACCCAGCACGCATCCTGTGCGTGTTACAGCAAGGCTGAATGGTTTACAACCCTATTGAGGCTCTAGGAGGCTCAGAAATAGCCGTTTTTAATAGCGATTCGTCGCGAATTTATTCGGGTCGAAACGATTTTTGTCGGAAAATTCGGCGAATCAGTCGAATCGAATTTTTCAAAAGTTCGCTCATCTCTAAAGGCCAATGCTCATTTTTCACAAAGTACAGTAGTAAATAATAACTCCTAACCACTAAAAAATGGAAGACTTTCTACAAGAGCTCCCCTTAAAAGGCACTCACTTGCCACAATTTAGTAAGTAAACCTCCTCAGGTAGAAAAGGGCATCTGTCCAAGAAAGAGTTCTAGTCAATGCAATAAGCTAATACTAACAACTCATAGAAACAAATAAGTTTGGTGGTAGAATGAGACCACATGGTTCATAAAGCCTTCCCTTATGTGTATATGTTCTCTCTATTTTAGAAAAGATGTATTCTTAACATGTTTAATTTAACGTATTGCTTCTTCAACTAGCTCTGCTGGAAGCTTTTTTCCAAACATCTGCTATTCTGATATTACCCTTGACCTTCCCTTCTGGTTGTGCCCCCTTGTATCATGTCTAAGTTTCTTTTCAAAAGCACTCATTTTCTGAAACATATTCAATTTTTCACATACAGTTTTTACAGGTCTTGATCATGTGTCATCGTTCCCTTCTTTCCCCCAGGCTGAAGTTCGTCAAGTCTCTTGTGGTGATTCCTCAAGAGCTTTGCAGCTGCACATCCTGTTTGCTTTCCCCTCTGCCAGGCTACATTGTCCACTAATCATCTTGAAGCTGCCAGTAATCAATGTACCTAAAATCCTGTCTTCCAATGTCCTGCCTAACACAATGCAGCCCATACAAAACTCAGTCATGGCATTCCTTAGAACCATATTCAAACTTGCTTTTTAGGGACAATGGATATTTCTGCAGCCCCCCCCCCCCCCCCCCCCCACTGATCGTGATGATCAGATGAACTCACAAGTAATTTATTTTTTTCTATTATGTTTTTACAGTACTATCTGCATCTGTTTCAGCCTCTCCATAGGATGCACTGTAACATTTGGGGAATCCCAGGGAAGCTTTGAATAATGCAGGCTTGACTGTAAAAGATTACTTTACTTAACTAAATTATGGTATTTGTTCATAAATGTCTAACAAGATTAAATTGTTCCAGCCTAGCAATGCTTCATGGGTCTTGAGCAGAGATACTGTTCTGTTAGTAATGCCTTTATTTTTCTATACAAGTGATCCGTGTTATGTAAGAAGCTATATGCTGTGCAGTGAGCAAACTGATTTTAAAACTGCTGCAAGGGGGGCATGTGCCACATAAATTTGTGTTGCAGGCACATCTACTAGCGAGGAGGTTATCAAAATAAATATGCATTCCTAACTGTCCCACAGCAGATAACCTTCTGGCTAAAATAAATGAAACTATCTTCCATAATTGTTTTATAACTTAACATAACATAAAAGGGTCCTCTAAGGAGCTGAGTAACAATCAGAAATATCAAAGCAGAGCAAGGGTAAAGGACATATTGTTCCCCCAAGGTTAGCAAGAAAGCTGTTTTCAGAATTCAAATAACTTTTGACAATGTAAATCCGAACAGACTTCTCAATTAATAATTTATATATGATATTATGCAAACATACGGAAGCTATCTGGCTAAGGCAGTTTCGTCTAAATTGGACTCTTATAAGCATAGTTTCTGTTTTACCACAATTGTGGCCGCATTTAGACTTGGCAACTTAAAAGCCATTTTTAAGTTTTGTGCAAAATTATTTTTTTTCTTTGCTGTGGATGTATAGTTTAAGTGACTTATCTGGATGACACATTTCTGTATTTTTTTTTCTTCCTGTATTTTGTATTTTTTCTCCCTCAATTTTGTGATAACTCTTTGTTAATTTAAGATGAACATATGACTTGGGCATACTCTTTCCCTTACTACTGGAAACTAGATGCATTTAACCCTTTAAGTGCCAAGCACGTAACACCTACTGCTGGCTTGGCAAGGACCTAAGTGCCAAGCACGTAGGTGTTACGTGCTTGACTTTCCCCCCTGCTAGTTAAAAAAAAAAAATAATAATCACCTGACCCCTCGTTGGATCCGGCCGTGTCTCTTCTTTAATTTGGCGCCATCCGATCCCCCGTGGGGGCTCGGATGGCTCCGGGAGATCCCCTGGATCCCCTGTAAAAAAAAAAATTAAATTAAAAATGACATTTACTCACCTTGGGGGCGGGGCTTATGACGTCACTCCCGGGTGTCGTCCCAGCTCTCCTCGGCTCAGCTGTCAGATGCCCTGGTGATCGCTGGGCAGAGCAGTGGAGGGGCAGGGGATGCTCTGATCCCCTGCCCCCCCTCCTCTGGCCAGCAATCACCAGGGCATCTGACAGCTGATCGACACAGGAGCTGACAATCGGGTGAGGTGAGTAAAGTAAAAAAAAAAGCATCTTTTTTTTTAATAAATGACATTTTTGTGTGTGTGCGTGTGTGTGTGTTTTTTTTATGTTAACCCTTTGTGAACTGGTAAGGGGTCCATGAGACCCCTTATACCAGTTCACAAGGCTGGGGGCTCGCAAGTCACCTGCAACTAGCGGGTGACTTGCCATTAACCCCTGCACCCCCAATTACCTGCCTCCCCAAAGCCCGGGGGGGGCAGAAGAGCCCGGGCCCACACAGGCTATGTGGGCTTGTAGGCTGCAGGGTGGGGGGCCTCAAAAGCTGGCCCCTCCACTCTGTTCCTACAAGCTCCCATAGCTGGTCCCGGGCTGGTTATGATGGGTAGGGGGGACCCTACGTCATTTTTTGGGGGGATTTTTAAGGGTTAGGATTAGCCTAATCGGGGGGGGGGGACCCTATGTAATTTTTTTTTAAATTAACCCCTTATGCTCTGTCGCCCAGAAGCTATAAAAGGCTTCCAGCAGCAGCAGGAGAGCAGAAGCCAGAGTGATCAGCATGGGACATAGTGCTCCAGGATGGATGGGAGGTAAGTATAAAAAAAAAAATACAAAAACAAATAAAATATTTTTTCTCCATGTGTCAGTGTTTTTTTGTTTTTTTTAACTATTAACCCCTTGTGAACTGGTAAGGGGTCCATGAGACCCCTATACCAGTTCACAAGGCTGGGGGCTGGCAAGTCACCTGCGGCTAGCGGGTGACTTGCCATTAACCCCGGCACCTCCAATTACCTGCCTCCCCAAAGCCCGGGGGGGGGGCAGAAGAGCCGCTCACAGAGCGTGTAGCCGGCAGGGCGGGGGGGGCACCAAAACTGGCCCCTTCGCCCTGTTCCTACAAGCCCCTATAGCTGGTCCCGGGCTGGTTATGTTTATAGTGTGGATAGTAGTATTTTATTTGTAAATGTTATAAAGTGCTCTTTTCTGTTTGGGGGGTCTCCTGGGCAAGAATGGTGGGGCTACCGATACATATGTGGTACCGTTGTAATCAGGAGAAATGGGGCATTGGGGCATTCACATGCAATATGGTTTTCATTAATAAAACAAATGTTTTATTTAAAATAAAGGGGACAATTGTCTAAAAAATATTATTTTATTTATTTTTTTGTTTTTTTACGCAAAAATATTTAAAAAACAGTAGAAAAATTACAAACAAGACATTTCATGTTAAAGCCTAAACTCTGCTGCAATATATATATATATATATATATATATATATATATTTTCCTGAAAATTCCGTCAAAAATCACGGCTAAACATGGCGCAAAATGGGGAAAAATGACCTGTCAACAGGTGACAAAACTTCAAGTAGGCTGGCAATTAAAAAGGTAAATAGTACCTATGCATGTTGGGTATTGTTCTGTTCGGCAGACCTTGCGCTTTCAGATTTAGCTTTGTTTTTTCTTGTTTGCATATTTATATTTTAGGAAAACATGTTATTTATTCAGTTTTTGTATTCATTTTTTTAGGGAAACCCTGTGCAACCCTGTGCAATCTTCAAAAGATTACTTCCAGAAAGGTGAGCCTACTACAACAAGCTGGGTACTCTTAAAAAGCTTAACATGTGTACTTTCAGGGAATATATGGTTTATGGGGGATATTCCAAATGTAAAGGGTTGTTTTGGTTGAAAAATTGCAAGGTGCGCACTTTGTCTGCAGAGCTGAAATTTTCAAGTAACATTACTGTTACGCTCACACTTTACTTTGTGGTGTTTGCCAACTCTTCCCTTGACAGTAGCTATGCATGTTGGGTATCGTTCTGTTCGGGGGATGTTGCTTTTGCAGATTTTACTTGTTTTTTCTTGTTTGCATATAGTTTTTTTTAGGAAAATGTGGCTTGATTCTTCCTTTTTATTATTTTTTAGGGAAACTTTGTGAAACCAAAGAATACATTGAGGGATTACTTACAGAAAACTAAGCCCACATAAACAAGCTTGGTACGCCTAGAAAGCTTGAGGCGTGTACTTCCAGAGAATATATAGTTTGTGGGGGGTATTTGAAATGTAAAGAGTTGTTTTTCTGGAAAAACTGCAAGGTGCGCATAGCAGATGTATTTTATCTGAAAACCTCCTAAAGCTCTGTTTCAGTTTGGGGGAGTCTCCTGGGCTGGAAAGGGTGTCTACCAATACATATGTGGTACTGCTGTGACCGGGAGAAATTGGGGTTTTGCATGCAATAAAATTTTATTGAAAAACTTACATTTTTTTTACAAAAAACACTACAAATTGCAAAAAATAGATTTTTTTTTTTTTTTTTGCACATATTTCACCAAAAAAGTATTGAGAATACACAAAAAAAAGGCCAAACAAGACATTTCATGTTGAAGCCCAGACTCTCTTGAAAAAAACAATATATAATTTTCCTGGAAAATCCCTGGAAATCCTTTCAAAAATCACAGTTGAACATGTGTAGCGCAAAATAGTGAAACATGGTCTGGCAACAGAGGGTGACAAAAGCTGCAGGTAGGCTGGCAGCGAAAGAGTTAAGTATTGCCTGTTTTTTCCTAAAGGGATACATTAAAGATGAACAATACCCAGGAATTTCACTCTTTTGGGTATGCTCCTCTCAGGTGGTATGCCCCGTTGTGCATATCCGCATGGTTTCCCCAGGAAACTCACCATTTTGGCATTGCCATGGCGCAGACACAGGATACTCAGCCAATCAGCATTCTTGTTTTTGCTCACTTTCATTAGTCTCTGCTAGCCTCAAAGCCACTGTGCGTCTGGCAGAGCCCAATTGAGCCGTGTAAGACAACTTTGCTGCAAGCTGTAGTCCCTCTTACCTTTAATTGTGGGTGTGCCAGCGCTAGCCATTCTGAAAGACCTGGTGTGGGTATGCTGGGGACGAGCTCACAATGCCAAGATGCGGCGAGGCTCCCGGAACAGGTGAGTGGATCAGGCAATCCGAGGGATTTCACACAGTGGGGCATCCCAATTAGGGATACCCCAGGGAGTGGGACTCAGGCAGCCCTGGAATCTTTTAGACTCCTGGGTCTCCAATGTTATTCTTTAAAATGTGTAGATATAGAAAACATATGCATATTCAGAGTGATTTGGGGGTGCCTCTATAGTTGAAGGTTCTCAAGAAGTCAAAATCAGGCACTGAATGCAGTGAAGCATGTCACCTAAAAAGGAGGTGAATATGCCACAAATGTGTGAACCAGGAACCTCTCTCTGGTTCAAAGAGGTCAATTCAGAGCCAAGTGGAATTCTCACTCCTTTTAATTGTCTACCTTGAGGCTCATTCAGAGCCAGGTGAAAATGTACACCTGGTAGACAATGAAAGTGAATAGCTGTTTTCTCTCCCAAAAAAGAGTGATAATTCCCACCTGGCTCTGAATCAAGCCCATAGTTGCAAGGTAGGGTATTCATCCACTTTAACTTAACTTAATTTTTTTTTTTCCAAAAATGAACTTTGTTTTACTAAACTTCCCGGGATAACATTTTGTCTTATTTCACAATATCTTTGAACCCTTTTGCTCTAAAATATGCCTCTAAACACTTGGGCCCTTATTTAAGAAGGGATAGCGTCAGGTAGTGGCTGGTTAATGACAGGTAGCGACAGGTAGCGACTGGTGAACGCCGGACACGGCACGCAATTACACATTTATCAAGCAGAATCTGTTTAGCGACTGGGATAGCGCCATGTAGCGTCTGATTCATCATTTTCCCAGCCTCAGCGAACAGCACCGGCGTTCAGCCTTGCACAGCGCCAGGTATGACCTCTTGCTACCTGTCGCTCTCCCATACATTTCAATGGATCCTTTTCTTCTCTTTAAACTGTTTTTTTTTTTTTTTTTATTCAAAAAAATCACAAATAATTATTTGACCTCTTCTGGCATTGAAATAGCAGTTTTTTTCATAATTTTTTCATTTTTTATATATTTCCTAAGAAATGACATTACAGGTCTGGCATTAAAGTGTTCATGTTACAATGTTGTTACAATGTAATTCCATATGTTTTCAGACTTTAAACACACCGCCTCCTGCGCTCTGGGCTTCATACAAGTATTTTTCAGCGCCAGAGATTTGTGAGGCTGTTTTTTTGCTGAATATGGTGTGAGTCGGTCGCTATGAGCAGTCGCTAACATGCGCTCCCATACAGCACTGTACTGGTCAAATAGCAACTCCGCACAATGTATCCACCATTACTGAACAGCGACTGAGTCGCTATAAAGTAGCGACCCACGGCCGAGCACTGCGACTACTAGCGGGCGCTCTGAAAATGCCTGCTACAGACGCTCATCTGTCGCTACCTGCCGCTAATGATGAATCAGCCTCCCCGTGTCAGAAGTGAAATTGTGCTTTACAATGTTCACCAGACTGAGATACGGGGGGGGGGGGGGCAGTAAGGTAATAAACTTTTTTTTGTGAATTACTAGTAGCACAAGAATATAAATTCAAGGCAGCAATTGCTTGAACCCCATTGAACCCCACCAATTTGTTGTCCATTAATAGGTATCTTAGGCAAAAGACACTGAAAGTGTGAGGTGGATTTGCTTGGAGGCAGCCACTCAATAAAAAAAGTTTTTTTGTGACAGTTTATATAAAATACCATAAGTAGTTTGTTTTTTTGGGGATTTGGGGAGAAAGGGATGCATGCAGGGTCCTCGCTTTCCCTTCTTGGAGAATCACTCTGTGGATTGGCCACATTTGTGAAATGAAAGGCCCCGTCACAAAATCAATGGATATTAAAAAATAATTTCCCCCCTCACAAAACCTAGTTTCAAATGTAATAAATGTATGGATATATATATATATATATATATATATATATATATATATATATAGATATTCTTTTTTCCTAAAGTGGAAACTTGCCTAATGTTTTCACCAGTTTTCATCAGCAATATAATAATATAAATGTAATTTATTAAAAGCAATGAAAATGATTCACTTTTGTTTTATCCTTTGTCCATACTAAAGCAGATGTATTGCATATTTATGTGGACACATTATTATGTACTGTATTTTTATATTCACTTCTCATGATACAGGTCCTTTAAGAAATATACATTTCAGATACAATGGGATTATCTGTACAAGCTAATCAATAGGCTAGGTGAGTTAGAAAAAGAATGCAGAACTTTTCAAACTTGTGTTGATGTACTTTCCCTCTAGGTGAAACTGAACATTTATGTAAATAAAGTGGTTTAATTTAACCACTGTTTTGTACTTTTTATTGGGCTTTTGGTGCTAACAGGAAATGAAGCTAATAAAGGTAATGTATTAATTTACATCACAGCTCACTCCCAGTATAAATAGTTCCTCCTTGTGGTAGGGAGCTAAGCTGTGCCCTGCATTCGCAGGTCTCTCTGGCTGTCAGTGTTAACAGCAGCAGATCGCCGAGGGACACTGTTGAAGATCGGCACAGGACAAAGCATTGGATCCTTGATACCCATATTACCAGATCGCAGGGCAGATAGGGCTGGCAAGTCACCTTCCAGCAAGCAGATGACTGCCCCATTACATGCATCCGCATAGCCCAGGGGGCTGCAGAAGATCTCGCTGCCCATGGGCTATGTGGGTTGGTAGCCTTTAGCTGGTGCTCGGGCTGGCTTTGCTGGCTAGAGGGGACCATGCAACAAATGTGTGGGGTTCCCCTCTCCTGGAGACCCTATGACATTAAAAAAAGTGTTTAACACTTAAAATAAAATGAAGGGTTCCCCAGGAGAGAGGAGCCGTTTTTTTTTTATTTCTAATGGTCTTAACAATTACAAAAAACAGCATATGCCCTCCCCCCCCCCCATCCAGGTGGTAGAGAGTGCAGGAAAGTAAGAAAGAGAGATTCTTTTGCTGTCAGGCAAAAAAGGGAGAAAAATCTATTGTGTTTGACTGCACAAACCCTTTGCTTTTAGAAAATCTGCTTGCTATGAGAGCAACCCTCACCTGACCACCCCCCACTCTTCTAGCTTGCACCACTAATCTTACCAGGCTCCCCTCTGTTGCTTGCACCCCTCCTCTAGTGCCCTCCCCTTCACATGCTTGTCCCCTTCAGCTAAGTGCCCTCCCACTGGCCAGCACCTCATTTAACCTCATTTAAACACCCTCCTGCACTAGCCTGAGCACCTCACCTAAATGCCCTCCCCTACACTGGCTAGCACCCCTCACCTAACTGAGAGTGATAGGGGATAGTACTATCCCAAAAAACACAGTGAGCAGCACTTCATCACTTCAAATTCAACATTGGAGAGTGTTGCATATCGAAGTCTGCAGTCTGCAGTCCTCTTTAAGGTAAAGAATATTTATGTTGGATGTTAAACAATTAACTTACACTCTCCTTTTTGGGCACCAGGAGCCCTTGTATTACCCTTTCTGTCGAAGAAGGAGGTCAGTTGTGAAGATACTGATGGGTGAGTTTGGTTGAAAAGCTGCCATAATGTTATAATCTTTTTTATCAGTTACTGGAGTTAGGTGCAGGCAGATCGATAAACATGATAGAATGATATTCTTCTGGGGAAGGAGATGCTGTAGCCTTCCTGTACTGCAAAATGTCACCTCTCTTTCTCTCTGGCACCCCTTTGCAATAAAGCTCTGATATGTTTGTTAGCTTCAGGCAGGATCGTTAAAGGTTTCAACCACATTAAAGACCACCTCTAGTCTATACTTTGGGATAGAGTAGGAAAGGTTTAGACTCAATGCCATACCCTTTCTGCCATCTAAAATGTTACCCATAAGTGTTCTTGTGAGAAAACAGGAAGTTCAGCTAAAAAACAATGTGTGTTACTGCTCTGGGAACATCCTATTTTGTGCCACCCATCTCTGTTTTGTCCTAATGATGAATGTGGGTTTACACAGGAGGAGACTAGCATTGCCAGCCTTTGGGGTACACAATCTGTGTGATCACACAAGGCACCATCTCAAGCCCACTGTGAGGGGATGCTGAGTAGAACCATTAAGACACCTTTTAAGGAAAAGCTCTTGGCTGGCTCAGCAAGTTAGGCCATAGTCCATTTTCATTCTTAGCATATACAGCTCTGTTTCTATTTTGTTCCTTCTCATTTCCTCTTTAATGTATTTTGCCTCTCCAGTCTTTTCCCCTTCCATTTGTCTAAGTTTCATTTCCTTATCTCCTCTCTCTCTTTTGCATATTCTTCACTGTTCTGCACAATACATCTTCCTCTTTTTCCACATCTACTTTCCTTTTTCTTTTACAACTTCTTTATTTAAGAAAAGCAGCATTACAAAGCAATCTAAGAATATGTGATAATTCAAGTCACACCTAAGAATATATATAGAAGCATAGAAAATGATAAAAACAGACATTGTGCATTCCTACACTAGAAAAGGGCTAAACTTTAAGAAAGCAAACTTTCAGAAGTAGCAGAAGTGAGTGCCCAGTGGCCACTATTAAAAATGGCCATCCTAAAAGCTACTAAGCTGCACATGAAACAAATGGCGCACGCGCGGCCCCGCGACCCACGCCCGGGCGCCATCCCCTGCAGTAGGAGGCGTCCGGGCGCGAGCACAGGACACAGCACGTACGCCCCGGGCAGGTCCAGCACCCTCTCAACAAGGCTGAGGAGGGTATCACATAGAGTTAGGGCCTTGCCATATATGTTTTTAATTAGTCCTTGTGTGTGTTTAGTATATGTCTTTGTTATTGTGCTCTGGTGGATTGGTACTTTTCTAAAATTAAAGACATAATTGATTTTTTTACTTTTGGTTTGTGCTGCCTTTTTGCCTGGTGGGGTCCATTTGGAGTTATTGCTGGTGGCTCATTGTGTATAGATTGTGACCACCTGAAAGCTACCTTTGTTCAGTATTTTCAGATATGCTTTTAAAACTCAAAGCATGTATGGCCATAGCATAGGATCCAGCTGGGAGTGCCCAGCTCCAGAGTTTTTGGAGGCTGATATTTTAGCTGACCTGGCACATTTAAAGGTTAGTAAGGCGATGGGTCCAGATGGAATCCACCCCAGAGTTCTAAGGGAACTCAGATTTGTGATCGCAGCCCCTGATATACAAAACCATTTCCTTTCAACTGGCGAGATTCCAGATGATTGGAGAATGGCCAGTGTTGTACCAATCCATAAGAAGGGGAGCATAGAAGAAGCCAGTAATTACAGGCCAGTAAGTTTAACATCTATAGTGGCTAAACTAATAGTAAAAAACAGATGATTTCCCATCTAAAAATTAACAACCTGTTGGACCCAAAACAGCATGGCTGTCAGGGGATTCCCATATTGGGATCCCCAGGATGGGAAAATGGAAACTTAAATACTCAGAAACTAAGACCAACCCATACTGTGAGGAATCTGTTTTAATGAATAAGGAATAGTGAGTGACAATAAACAATATAAAATATAAGTACAGGAGAATGGAATGGGGGTGTTTGTACAGAACAGAATGCAATAGAGAAGTATACCAGGGGTGCCGATGTTTAGCCAAGATCAAAGTCCAGGGATGATAATCACAGCAACAGGTCCAAGGTGCAAGCTTTAGTGAGCAGGGAATGTCCATTAAAGTCCTTTTGCAAAAGTCCATACCGAGTTCAGAAACAAGCTGAGAAGCAAGGTTCAGGTGCAGGCTTTGGTGAGCAGAGAGTGCCCATAAACGTCCCAGCTTCCTCAAGCCCTGGTACTGGCTAACAGCCCCAGACTCTGAACTAACTTGCTAGCAGACTGGGGAATGGGCCAGCAGGGACACCTGCTGGTGGCAGGAAATACAGGTACAGAGCCACCAGCAGGTGAACCAGGGAAGCTGCGAGGCTTGGGGTAAGGTGGAACGCCGGATCTTACAACTGCTTTACTGAAGGCAGATCATGTCAGACCAATGTTATTGAATTCTTTGACAATGTCACCAGAGTGTTAGAAGAGGGTGGTGCTGTGGATATTGCGGATTGTGGATATATGGATTTTAGTATACTGTACACTGTACCACATAAGGTTATTGAAATCAGGTCTCTGAAAAGCTCAGTAGATTTCCAGTTGGCTGAAGGATAGGTATCAGAGTGTTGTTGTTAATGTCATGCATTCGGAACAAAGGCGAGTTACAAGTGGTACACCACAAGGCTTTATCCCGGGCCCCATTCTTTTAAATATATTTGTAAGTTATATAGGAGAAGGCTTTGTATGAACAGTTTGCTTGTTTGCTGATAATACAATGGTTAGTAATAAGGTGGATACTCCTGGAGGTATCTGCAACATGGAAAATGATTTAGCTTTACTGGATAAATGGTCAAAACTGTGGGAAACTGGAGTTTAATGTCTCTAAATGTAAAATCATGCACTTGGGTAGAAGGAATTCCTCCTCTGAGTACTATATGGGCAGTACTGTGTTAGCCAGGACTTCGAAGGAGAGGGATTTAGGGATACTGATTACTGAAAGCTGCAAGATGAGCGGACAATGTAGCCAGACAGTAGAAAAGCAAGCAGGGAGCTTGGCTGCATAGCTCAAGGTATCACCAGTAGGAAGCTTGTGATGCTGCTGTATAGAACCCTGGTGAGGCCACAGTTAGAATACTGTGAGCAGTCTTGGAGACCTTACCTGCAAAAAGAGGATTGAAATAAGGATTAAATAAGGTTCAGGAGGGAAGTTTTTTGCTAGCAGACAAACACAGTGCCTTATGATTAGCTCAACCAGCTGGAGAGAAATGTCATATTTCCACACAGAATGTTAGGATATACGATCCTTTGGCTGCATTGAAAACCACCATGGCTGTAGTCTGCCTGTTTGATATTGTTTATCCTGGGCCCTTTGGTGAGTGCACCAGCACCTTAGGGTTTCCTCTGTTTCCCCATATTTTGTGCTTATGTTCGTTAGCGTTGTTGCTTTTGCACTGTACAGTTTGTTGTCCGAATCCAAGATCTTTCTGTTTGCTTTATCCTGTATCATTAGTCATCCTTTTCATGGTTTATAGTTTGCCTTTATTTAATAAACTTTCTGTAGTGCATTACCCCTGTGTTTTGTCTGGCCAAATAATCTGTTCCCCTGGCAGAGAGTTCCATTAGGAGAACTCTCTGGCCTGACACCTATGCTGATGCAGAGCATTACAGCAGTTGTTTACAATGTTGATACAATGTGTTAAGAGCTTGTTGTACAGTGAGAGTCATTACAGCTGTGCAGAGCTTGCTGTGCAGTGAGAGTCATTACAATTTTGACTATGGGATGTTTTTTCAGGAGCAGGGCTGTCAGAATTGTGGAAAATGGTGACCCCCATGCAGTTCAGGAGCACAAAATCTGCCTGCTATTCCAAAGTATATGGAGCTCTGAAATAGCTTTCATCATCTATTGTGAGTGGAGGGATTTAACGGAACAAATGATTAAACTTTGATTTTTTTCACTGGAGTGAGGATTTCTTGGACATCACATAACCTTATATAGTGTAGACAAACTAAAAACAGGATTCTGCTGCAAAACATTTTTCATTCCAGTTACACACTGTGGATATTAAATTTAATGCAAGAGTCCAAACTGACACATGGTTTGCACATGGGTGCAGGAGTACACAAAGGTTATTATGAAGCCTCATAAACATACCAGGGGCATGGAAATTTCATTAACTATATTTAAGGCAACTTACTGAAATAGGGTGTTGTGGGTTTATGGCAAGGAGGTATGACTGTTGAAATTTAAATATCTGTGTGTGGGAGTGACATTGCATCCTAGAGCCAAGGTCTGGTCTAACAACAAATTTTAGCCAGATAATAGAAATATAAAATGGACTGGAGTTTTATGAGCATATGAAATACATCTCTCTCCACCTAGCACATCTCCACAGGCCGAACTAGGTTCCATGATATTATCTTTGTCCCCCTTGGGAAGGGGGAAGTGGGCGCAAATAAAGTGTTACTCTAATTATCATACCCTAGGTGGTTTACTACAAACATTTCCAGCCTATAATACAGGTACACAAAATCATAAGAATTTTGAAAATAATTGCGTATTCTCCAGTCTACATATTTAGTGGTCTGAAAACAAGAACAGTCCATAGACCAAGGGGTGCTATAGCTAGGGTAAAATCTTACATTACATGCAAATATAGTTATCAGTCTGAAAACAGATGGTATTTATTAAGCTAAAGAGGTAAGAAGTGGGTAAAGCATGAAGAGGCGGCAGGTAAGTACTTTCATGTAACAAAAGCACAATAGTATGTACAGGTGTGATGGTGGAATCTTTTAGAAACTATTTGGCACTGGCACTGCATTAAAAAGCCTATTTATCTACATCACAGAACCCATAAAAAGACCTAGTAAGTGTTTCCAAGAGCCTCAACAGATAAGAGTGGGTAATAAAGCTATAAGCCTTGTTTCAATAGGAGTTGAAAGAATTTCCATGGTAGTAAAATATTCACTTTATAAGAAAAATGCATGAGAATTTCACTGTTACTGAATCACCAGCTAGGAAGACAATGAAAATCAATGTCACATGTTATTATAGTGCAAAAAGGGGTAAAAAAGGACCTTTGACTTATATTGTTTCCCAGCTGGTGCTTCAGCAACAGTGACATTCTCAAGCTTTTTTCTATAAAGTATTTTTTTTTAATATGATGAGAATTTATTTCAACTCTAATTGAATCAAGGCCATAGACCATGAAAATTTTCAATCACACTTCAAATGGAGATTCTTCATAAGTTGAGATAATATTTTGGTTGACTTCTAGCTAGAAGATTTACTCTGGGAGGTGTCTTTTTCTTTCTTTCTACATTTCCCTCTGGATTACTTTATATCCACGTTTCTTTTTTCAATTATTTCCCTTCATCTCTCTCTTTTTCTCGCACGGGGCAGCTATTTACCCAAGGTCAGCCCTGAATTGCAATGAACATGATACTTCATTTGCTAAGAAAGAGCTGTAGATATAGCCGATTATTATTTTTTTTTCAATTTCTAATATTCCTTTCCTTAGAGAAAGATGAATACATATATACCAAACACAATCTTATCTGCTTCAAGAATTCAGCCATTCTTCTCCATGTCAGCAGTGTCTTAAAGGTCCCCACACCCTGCCTCCCTCTCCTAGCACTAAAGCAGGGAGGGGGTTAAATAATAAAAAAGCACTTACCTGGCCCGTACTTCTATGCAGTAAAATTATGAAATGCAAAACTCCAAAACCATAAAAAAAATACATTTACAGACAGATCAATGTGAAATCCTATATGTCCACAGCTACACTTAACAAGAACTGTTTTGGAACAGTGACTTACCATATTTCTCATCATTGCCACAACTTGATGCAGCATAAAGAATAAACATTGTCCTAAGCACATGATAAATAGCGGGCTGGCCTGGAGCATGTTTTTATTTCCTTGCACTGCATCGATATGAGTCTGCATTTAAACTGGAAGGATAGTTATTGTACTGACATATATTGACTCTTAGCTAATAATCAAGATCAGAGATAGGTCATATAGTGCAAACTGGGTTATAATAGTATTCTCTCAAAAGCAAGTATATAATTCATGTATTATTAGCTGTATTGAGTAGCAGGAACCAAGCATTACCCAAAGTATTTCAGGCTCCATTATAAAACAAGTTGGATAATGCCTGCCTTTACCCGTATTGACACAATTCTAAGCATTTCTAAGAAAGGTGTGGACTTTTGTGTGCTGACAACTTCTGTGTTGAAATTAAAAAAAAAAAGTGTTAAAATGAAGAATAATAGTGTTTGACCCCAAGTTTAAAATGATCTTGACAACCATCTTAGCTGATAAATGATTGTGTGGGAAGGGGTGGTTTATGGGGGGTTCTCTCTTAAGAATGTCTATAATAATGGTATTGATCACATTAGTAACCATCTGGATAGTCAAGCATAGGTTTAGTACTAGAGGGTGTAGAAAGGCAACCACCAGGGGACCAAATTTGATGCCATAATGAATAAACCTCAGACATCTGCCAACATGCCCCCTTAATTTTTCACTGTTTTAAATACTAAGCACTGACTGCAAAAAACCCTTTGATCATTTACACTCCAAGCCTGCTGCTCTATTCCCTTTGCCTATGAGTACAGTACAGAGTACATTAAGTAAAAAAGGTATTTGACACATAGCTTTTGGTTTGCATTGCTGCTCTAGTTTACACCCCAGTCACATTGTAAATGAAATGTTGCATATATATTCATAAAATTACATTGCATCACAATTTGTGTGTTAGAAAAATGCTACATATAGTTATTTTCCTGCAAGCACAGCCCACAGAAGTCTATAGAAGCACAGTGAGGCCAAGAAGACTGTAAAAACATACTGTCTGTGTTGCCAAAAGCTGGAAATATAGTATTTATGTCCTTCTTTGGGGCTTTTGGTGTTTATCTGTGATATATACAGTGATGTACAGCCATAGTAGACGTGGATAGCAATTGCAGGCAGTTCTTGTTTTAAGGCAATATTTATAGAAAAGGAGCCTAAAGTTTGATACAGGCTTACTTTAAATATAAAGATTTTTGTCTGAAAAGCTTATAAACACTTATTTAAAAAAAAACATTTTATAGTTGTTTGAAAAAAGTGTTTATTTGGCACACTGGATAATAGAACAAGCTGCTAGAAAGGGCATGCATGATAGAACCTGTAATCCTGTTGGTGTGCTTGATGTTATGACAGGCATGGCAATGTCTGACACTTCAGTGTCTGACCTTTACTGGTTTCACAATGTTTTATTTTTCTTTCCTTTCAGTATTAAAATGTCATTTACCTTAAGTTCTAATGGCAATATCAACCACAAAAAAAACACAACGTCAAATGTTTGTTTCATTCTAATGCAGTTATTATACCATGTTATATAAAAACTTGTATACTTTATAGTCAACACATGTATAAAACAAGATATTTTACAAAAAAAAAAAATCATTAATAGGCACTTAATATCATTTAAAATGATTGCTTTTTAAAGGACAGTCCAGACAGAAACAAAACACATGCGCACCTTTTCTCCCTGGCAGCATTCCCTTTCTAGTACAGAAGTATAAAACCTACCAGGCCCTGAGATCGAGTCCTGCTCACCAGCGACCTTCGCGTTGCAGTGAATGGAGTAGGCATGGTCAGTCACTGCGACTGGCGCAGGGGGCAGACATTTATTCCAGAGGTTACCGATGGGCATGATGTGCAGGACAAAAGGCGAGTGCCTATTTTTTTTTGTTCTTTCTGATTTGTTTAAAGTTTAAAGTTATCCAGAACTTACATTTCTCATGTTTTAACTGAACTTCTCCATTAGTATAGTAAACTAAAGGGACTACCATATTGTTTCTGTCAGTGTCAATGAAGGGCGTAAACTGTAGGCTGTTGTTAGCATGTAATATTCTTTAATTACATATTTATTCAGTTATGGATTACACTGTGTACTTTTTTTGTCCCTGTTTTACTTCTTTAAGTAGTGAGAAACATATTGAAGCTGAGGCTATTGGCTATTAACAACCGCCTGATACTTGGAAATATATGCCAGTGGACATCTCTATGAGGATCTTTTTGCTTGTCTTAACTACTACTACTACGACAAGTAGTTAAGACTACTTGTCTTAACTACTAGGTGAGTAGATTGGCTCATTGGTGTTGGTAGTTTTATTTTTAATACATGGTGGAATATGCCCAGCAATTAAACTTAATTTGGCCAGTGAAAAATTTGGACTTTTGAAGGACTTATAGCCCCATGATTTTTGGGGTTTTGTTTTTTAGTTGAACTTTCTACTACAGGTTCCTTGCATGTGTTTACATATTTTATATTTGCATATCACTTCCAAGCACAGTATTTATTTGTGTTGTATACATATAGAGGAATCTGACATGTCCAATCTACGACATTTATTATTCTCTCTGAAATGTACACAAATAAAGGTGTTCTGAAGTTTTCAGGGTTGTTGAATATTATCAGACCACAGATATTTCACATTGCTCTTAGCCTACTCCAAGTGAATGTTCGTTTGAGGAAATGTGGAACTTGTGTAATAACTGCTAAAAACCTCCTAAGGAAGGTTTACAGTCCTCAGTTACAGCCTGCTAGGAGCTATAGATTCAAATAAAAATTGTTAGGGAATGCAGTTACAGAAAAGGACACACGATGGCAAAGTAGGGAAAATATGAGAAAGAATAGGACATTAAATATGTTGTTCAGCTTATATAACTAGGGCTCAAATAGGCTGGTTATGCTGATGCCCAACCTGAATTGAAGTTTTACCAGCTATTCTTTCCTCCTGAGTGGTGGGCATGCTTGCATACTGGGAAATTGTTCATTGACTATGGGTAAGAAAACAGAGTGAGAATCACGCTGGTGAGGGAGAAGTGCCCCATCTGTACTGTATTGATGATACACTGGGTCAGGGAGCATTGAAAGATGTATTAACATAAGGAGGCAGTGGTTCCCATGCATTTGAGGGCTATGACCGGTGGTCGGGTTTGGGGGAAGCCACCAGAGGAGGCAGGGGAATCAGTCGCAATTTGAATTGGTCACAATTTTCTTTCTTCTGTCACACATTGGAGGAATAAACAGAGGTACCTAATGCAGCTCACATTAAGCTTTACCAGCATGTGTTTGCAATAAGAGTCTGGTCAATCCCTCTAAATAGTTAGAGTAGGGCCTTAAAATTGGCCATATTTTGTTTTAACGTTGAAATACCGCACTGATTTAGACAGGCCCAGGAGGAAGAATGCTACAATTCAAGTGTGTCTGAGACAGCTTGTGAGGTAATAGTTGCATTATTGAGTAAGGGCCATTTAAGATATTTAAGGCAGAACCCATTAGTCAGCCAGTGTCTTGTAGCTGAGAAGCCAGAAATGTGTGAGTTAATTATGAGAATATCCAGCAAAGACATAAAGACCCATAAAGGAACCTGAACAAAGCCTGAGTTTAACATCTTCAAGTGTAAGAAGCCATCTTTGTGCACTTGGGATTGAACAACTGTTACCAGTTGTAACTTACTTCAAAGGAGTAAAAAAAACTACAGTTGTTTTTAAGAAGTAAAGTTTGTCTCTCCGACTTGGTGCTGCTGAACTGTAAGTAAGTGGGCCCACATTTCCACCACCTCACCCACCTACACAGGCACTCTGGGTCCAAAGAATACTTGCCCCTTGCCACATTACGACTAACTAGCTGCCTGTAGACTGCAATCATGTTACTAAATTAATATTTTCAGTTATTGCTTCTAAAACTGTATATTACTTTATTTTAACTAAGGAATTGGCTCAAGTATAAAATAATGTCAAGTTATTGCTGCCTGCACATTCTCTGTGATCTGGATTTTGTAGTTAGATATCAACTTAGCTGTTGTCCAGGAGATGAAACAAAGAAAGCCAGACCAACCTTAAAAAATCTTTTCCATAGTTCCGTCTCAAATTTCATGTTCATTTTGTGGTTTTGTGGGGCATTACAAATGTGAAAGTATACAAATGAATTCTGATATATACATTTTAGTTTAATGGAAACTATTTTTGTTCTTCAATTGCTTATTTTTTCTTAAAATATTATTTTATAAGAAATCTATCTATCTTATAGTTGCTGAATTGTTCATTTTGTCTATGCTGACTTTTAGTTTCTGACAAGTAATAAGAAAAACAGATCCGACCTTGTTTTAACAATGTTATCTGTTCTTGTCTCTATTTAAACTATGTGTTAATATGTGTTTGTTTAAATCATATGTAAATATCTATTTGCTGTCCCTTATTCATGTATGTTATGACCTTGATCCTTGAGGTCTGTGTGCCTAAAGTTTAGGGCTTTACAATATATGATTTTACGTATGCTCAACCCACAACCCCCTCTCCCACCACCCCAGATATAGTTTTGCAATAATGGGGCACAAGTAGTCCCCATTGCGGCCCCTGTATCTGATGGTAGAATTGTTTCTTGAGGAGAAAGAGGTTGTGGATGAGGATGAAATTCAGAAGATGCAGCTGGAACAGGTTAAGGTTATGTTCAGGTAAGAGAGAGGGCGAAAGGGCTTTCCCAACCGTCACGGTGGTAATACCCTTGGGTTATACTTGGTGGGAAAATAGTATGATGTGTTTATATATCGGGGGTCTTTCTCCCTAAAAATAATACAGTCGGGGGGGAAAGAGGTCGGGCCCGCCCCCTATTTGTGAAGGGGTGAGGGAGGAAACCTCTTAGAGTAAGGGAGTTTAGACCTAGGAGAGGACGTCCCCTGATTCTCCTCTCTATGGTTATATGTCAGTGGTGTACACACAGATTATGTGCAATATACTTGATTAACATATTATGGTAAAAAATAGCATTTACTTTCTTTCACAAATTACAATTGACTATATACGAAAGCAGTGTATCACAGATATATACGTATTCACACAGGTAGAATTGAAATCCTTGAATAGCTGTTGATCAGTTTGTAGCAAGTATGCAGTTTGTAGCAAGTAGACAGCTGTTGATCAGTTTGTAGCAAGTATGCAATTTGTAGCAAGTATGTAGTTTGTAGCAAGTAAGAAATATTCAAAAATGGCTGTTTATAGACGCGTTTCGCGGTATATCGCTTGATCACTGTAAATTGCCTTTAGAATCTATGATATAACATATTTAATAATCAGTGTTAGAAATGAGTCTGCTGTTTGCAATGAGCTTCACAATGTTATGGAAATTTTTTTTAGAAAAATATAGAAGAAAAATAACAAAAGTAATACCTTCTGCTTGTGAGCATTAAACCTTGTGCTTATAAACAATAATTATGGACATATATTTATGAACAGTGATATATCATGATTTCATAAGTATTAATGCTTGACTGTGTTTTATTGGTGGAAAAGTAATAGATAGATACCTTGTGCTTATGAATGGTAGGAGTTTTGCTATCCTCTGGTGGGATTTTTTGTCTGTTGAATAGCATTAGGGTATATTAGTTTGGGTAGTATGTGGATGCGGTAAGTTACTTTATAATCATACACCTTGCTATGGTAATAGGGTTTTTCAGGCAGTGCGTTCTAGATCTTGCTGCTTTGATCTTGTCCCTTAAGAGGAAGGGATATGTAAGGTTATGCGCAGTAGAGGCATTGGTGGTTTAGTGGAGAAATAGATTAAAACTTACTTGGTTTTAGAGGATGTTGCTGGCGAGAGAGACACCCGTCCCTAGCTCGGGCTGCCGGTGCGTCACTTTAGTCCGGTGCGAAGTGTATGTCTGACCGCTTTGCGTGCTCTATTATACTTGTTTTGACATGATGTCACTGGGGGGCCGGTCAGTGGGAAGGAAACCTATTGGTTCCCTTACCCTATCACATGCTCCTAGATGGACCAATTGGAGCAGAGTAGGAGGAGGAAGCGGGCCGGCTGCTCGTGCCAGAATCTAGTGCGCATTCTCTCTCCTCTCTCTCTTTCCTGTCGCTCAGTGTGGCAGGCGCCATTTTTTTGGTTGTTTTAAATTCGTAGTGTTTGTCATGCGCTACTTTGTAGTAATCCGATTCTCCTACCATTCTAAAGTCACAGAGTTAGCCATGCATAGCAGTTTTATCAATAAATGAAATCAGTCATTTTCCAAGTTCAATTATTCGTTTCATTTGTGTGGAGTACATGTTTATTGATAGATTGTGGGACGTATTTCATTTTTCATAGGTATGTGCTATCTAATGTTAAGGTGCTGTGATATTGGTAGCTATTGTATGAACTGGGACATGTAAGTGTATCGGGAGGCGGACTGGGAATTTGGAACAACCGGTAGGTGTACTGTTGAGTTGGATATGGGGATGTAGGGTATGAAGGTATATGGATTTCAGAGAGGACTGGGAAAAGAAACCACTGGTAAGTTATTCGTGGGGTTAGTATGGGAGTTAGCTAGTAATAGTGTTGCTTAGCTCAGGCTATGTGAGAATTTTGGTGGGGGTTCTTCCTGCTTATAAAGTTTTGTTCACGTGTTCATTTCTTCATTCTATTTTTTGAGGAACGGAGCGAAACTACAGGTTTCGTTTAGGCCTGGCGAGATGGTTGCTTTGCATTTAGTTATCCATTTTGTTTCCACCTGTAGGGTGGTGAGTGTGATGTCTCCTCCTCTTGGGTGTGGGTGGATTCTGTCGATCACTGTGAATTCTACCCCTTTCGGGATGCTTCCATGGTAGGCTGCAAAGTGTCTTCCGAATGGGGTTGCTATGTTTTTTGATATCTCTGATATGTTCATAAATTCTGTTTTTCAACTTCCGATTTGTTTTCCGGATATAAGATTTTGGGCATGTGCATTGCAGTAGGTAAATTGCGTCTGTTGTATTGCAGTTTGCATAGTGTTGTGGTTCAATTTCTTGTCCTGTGGGTAATATTGTGGTTTTTCCCTGTTTTATGTATTGGCATGATGAGCAGCCCCCACATCTATAGGTTCCTTTGGTTTTGCAGCATGGTTCTGTCGGGGTTGGTGAGCAGGGGCTGTGGGTGATGTGATCCTTTATTGATCGCGATTTCCTATAGGCTATTTTTGGTTCCTCCGGGATAAATCTTCTAATTTCCGGGTTGTTCCTGATTATATGCCAGTGGTCATTTAGGATTCTTCTTATTTAATTGTGTTGTTGGTTGTATGTTAGTATTAATGTGGGGTGTTCTGGGTAGGTTTGCTTCGTTTTCTTTTGGGTGTTTAGTATTGAGTTTCGACTTCTTGTTTTTGTTTTATTGTATGCCATTTCCAGTGTTTTTTTTTTTTTTTGTGTGGTAACCTCGGGCTAGAAGTCTCTTCTGGATTTCCTTATCTGTAACTTCATAGTCCTCTTCCGATGAGCAATTCCTTTTTGCTCTTAAGTACTCTCCGTACGGGATACTTCTTTTCAAGCTGGTTGGATGGGAACTTGTTTCCCTCAAAATATTGTTTGATGCCATTGGTTTTCTGTAATGGGTTGTTCCAATGGTACCGTCTGCTCTCTTCGTGATTCTTAGGTCCAAGAAGGTGACTTCTGTCGTATCGTATACGAGGGTGAATTTTAGGTACAGGTCATTGCAGTTGAGAGTGTTGATGAATTTGCATAATGTGTCTTTGTCGCTTTCCCAGATGATCAGGATGTCATTGATATACCTTAACCAGGTTGTGATATATTGAGTGTATTTTGTAAGGTCTTCATTGTCCCCCCTCCCTATGTTCAGATAAATCAAGCTTAAGTTCAAAAATGACTCAACAGCCTAGGGGCCTTTATCATGAGGGATGCTTGATAGAGGGCCTCCACATCCAAGAGTCAAGAAAAGCACCTTGGGAGGAACCCACAGCTCACAAGCATTTTGTGGATATGACCGCTGTCTTTGACATGAGATGGTAACTGGGTGACCAACGGTTGTAAGAATTGATCAACATTTCTGCTGGAGTTCTCGGCAAGAGACCCCATGCCCAACACGATAAATCTACCATGACACCACCTATTGATGTACTTTTGGAAGTGCATAGAAAGTTGGTATCAGTTTTCCAGAAAGCCTGCAATATGGGGTGAAGGGTGAAATGCTTAGCCTAATGGCGGCCATGTTAAAAAGAAGACTCAATTTCATATTCTATAATCTAATATTAAAATTAGGCCCTTATTCATGAAGAGATAGTGTCAGGTAGTGACTCTTTAGCGACAGGTAGCGAGAGGTATCGGCAAGAGAACGCCGGCTACAGCACGCAATTACACATTTATGAAGCCGATCCTGTTTAGCGACTGGTATAACGCCATGTAGCGTTAGATTCATCATTATCCCAGCCTCAGCGTACAGCGCCGGCGTTCACACTTTCACAGCGCCACCTATTACCTCTCGCTACCTGCCGCGCTCCCATACATTTCAATGGAAGGGCCTGAAATCCCATTTCTCTGCCACATTTTTATAAAAAAATCTTAAAAGTGTTTAATACATTATTCCTGAATTGTATGTATGTTTTTTTTTATTTATTTTTTTTTAGTAGAAACCATTTTAGAGTCTGACATGAAAGTGTAAACAACAATGTCATTCCAGTGTATCGTGTTTGCCTAATGTTATTTTTGGCTTTTAAAAATCATTGTAATCACACAACGACTGGCGCTATGTCTTCCATCCACACAATCTAGACCGACTGCGTTCGGTCGCTGTGAATTTTTGTTGAATACGGTAGTATTCGCAGAGTTTCGGTCGCACTGAGCAGTCGCTGTCGTTCGCAGCATGCTGCGCTCCACAGTTGTTAAATATTGATTTGGATGTGTATCTTTAGCGACGAACATTGGTATGCGTATCATAACGGTATCATTGGCGTGTGTTAGCATATTTTTAATGCGAGGAGTGTCCAAATTTTTGCTTTCACTTTCATTTTTGCAACTTCCGGTTTTCCACCTCCGAGGATCCTAGACGCCCAGCCAGACCTCTCCCCAGCTACTCCTCCAATTCTATAGCATAGTGTTGGAGGTGCAAGCCACAGTGTCCCGGCGCTTTAAGACGGATTTAACAGAAAGGTCTATTATACAGAAGTGGTCGGATTTCAAGCGCCGGGACAATGAGGGCGTTTACAGGCTCTATGATGCCTACGTCTCAGGTAAGTGATATATCACTACATGCTTGTAATTACTATAATGTAGGATCCTGTGGGGTGGGTCCATGGAAATGGGAAATGATTTCATTTCCAATTTAAACACCAATGATTGCAACATTTATCTGACTCATACAATCTCCCCCCACCAGACTACCTTCTTGGATTTAACCGTCACTGTGACAGAAGATGGAGAGATACAGACCAAATTATTCAGGAAGACCACTGCCACAAATAGTCTCCTGCACTTTTCTAGCGCACATCCCACAAATCTTAAAAGAGGGATACCTGTGGGACAATTTTTGAGGCTGAAGAGAAATTGCTCGGAGACATCGGACTATAGGGTAGCCAAAGGTGAACTACGACAACGGTTCAAGCAACGTGGTTATCCAAGTGGGGTCATTAAGAGGGCGATGAGGAGAGCTGACACAACACCTAGGGAGACACTACTACAGTACAGGAAACGGGAGCACAGTGATGAGGTAAGATTTATTTCCAGCTTCAATAACGATTGGCCCTCAATTCGATCCATCCTTGCGAGACACTGGCCCGTACTACAGACGGACCCCTATCTGACAAGATGGGTCAAAAAGGGTCCTCTCATGACCCCAAAACGAGCCCCCAACTTACGTGACCGTCTATGCAAGAGCCACTATACGCGCCCAAGGATGTGGCTTACCCCCAAATTAAACAAAGGCTCCAGTAGACCATGCGGCCAGTGCAATGTTTGCCGCTATGTGGTAACCTGTGAGTCCTTTGTGGGACTAAGTTCCCCAAGACAATACATCATTAAGCAGCACATGAACTGCCGTACAGAGGGAGTCATTTACATGTTGCAATGCCCCTGCCCCCTCCAATACGTTGGCGAAACAAAAAACGCGGCCAGGGTACGGATACAGGGCCATCTATCCAATATAAAATTGTCAAAGAGGGACAGGGAGGCGGGCAAAACACTCACCCCTGTGGCTGCACACTTTTTGTCCCAACATAGTGGCAATGGGGACGATTTAAAAGTCATATTCATAGAGAAGGTCACATTGGGTGGCAGAGGAGGCAATCTCAAAAGAAGGCTGGAACAGAGGGAACTTGAGTGGATCTTTGACCTGAATACACGGGCACCTTTCGGAATTAACGAGGATTTTTCATTTTCCCCTTTTCTGGGACGAGATGGCTGATTTGGTTGACTTAGCTGCACTTTAATGGTGTGGTGGTGGTGCTACTGACAAGAATATTTTTGTATTTTTTGTACAAGTGATTAACTAACCCTCACTGTTTATTTGATAGTTTATAGATGAATAATGTCCCCCAGATATGTCTATTATGAGAGTCCCATGCATATCTCTCTCTGCATGAAGAAAAGACTCCGATATGGGAAGTAGTCTGGAATGAACAGATGCTGAATGATGGATCTTGATAACCATTGGGCCTTATGGATCCTGGACCAAGGGAAAGAAAGAAATCTTTGAAAAACTTTTTAATCTCGATTACATTGAATAAGATCTGGATTGATGAGAAGCATCCAATGGTATGGAGGTTCTTTTCAAGTAACTGGAAGGATACCGGCAACATTTGCCCATGACAGCGAGGCTCAAAAAATTGGACCTAGTAGCTTGTTGAGTAACTGGATGGATATTGGCATATTCCATCTATTAGTTGGGTCAGATATTGGGCCCAGCAACAGCATGTTGAAAATCGGATGATCGGGGTTCCCATTTATGTGGGACATGTTTCATACATTGTTCAAACCTATGGCCTCAAGGTTTTGTAGCTACACTTATAATGTGGAGTCTGTTCCCCTTTGATCTTATATATTTAATCTTTGCCCCCATCTATAGTCTTCAATATATGAAATGATATTGAAATGTGTATTGCTCAGATATTGATTTTTGAGGATTGGCTTATATATAGTACCAGGTAATTGTAAACAAAGTGGATCGACATCCATGCACAGGATATGTGCACCCCTCTGCCCCATATACAATTTATAATCCTTCTGATTGCTTGTATGAGGGTGGGGCTGTCAGGCGCTGTGCCGGCGCTGCGCGTGCGCGGTGCGCCCTGCGCTCGCTCCCGGACGCCGCCTACTGCAGAGGTGGGCGCCCGGGGGCGGGCGGCGGGTGCGCGCGCGTGTGCGTCGGGCCGGCGCAGCGTTGCTGACTTCCTCACAGATGGGTCTGTTGGAAGTGGGCGGAATACCCACCAGCAGCCGCTCGCACTTCCGGGTTAGAGTGCGAGCGGGAGAATCTCTGCCCATCTATTGGCCACACATCAGTATATGGGGCAGTCGGTGGCACAGCTCACAGTACAGCGTCCTGAGGAAGTGGGCGGAGCCACGCAACGCGTCGATGCTTATTCTACCCCCTCGCTGGGACCTGTGACTCATCGTTGATATGGTGATATAAGATATATTCATTTCTCTGCCTGTTATCTTATATGTATATAATGATTTATGAGATCGGGATTTGTATATAGAGAAGCATCACTTACATAGTTTGCACATAGTTTAGTTGTTGTTTTGCACATACAGTTTACAGCACATTGCACTTTTCTGTCTTTTTGCCACTCAGCACAGACAATTTATTGCACATTATATGTTTTTTTCAATGATTGATTATGAATAGATTGTCTTCACATGTACAACCTGTTCATAGATTTTTATAGATTTTTATAGATATTAGTGTGGAGCTCAATGATTAATTAGTAATTCACATGCTCTCTGTATATATATCCCAGTTATCCATTTATACCAAAAATCCTTTATAATTATTGTATATAAATGATTATTTCATCATTTTTGATGTATTGTGTATTATGAATTGAATTTGGGTCTGTATATATTTTATATCAAACAGGCAGCTTATATACATTTTTCTGAGAGTCAACACCAAGGTCAGCCACCAGAGGGCGTTGTCTTATATGTTTTTTAATAGTTTTCATGTGTGTCTGTATAGTGTTTTTTGTATTGGTACTTTGGTAATATTAAAGATATTTAATTTCTAATTTTAATATTGGCTGTGCGGCTTCATCTGTAGGGTGCCTCCCTTTTTGGGCCGGTGCTGGCTGGCCCAGGTGTCTGTTATATCATTTAGCTGGTACTGTGTACCTGGGTACCGTGGAAGCTTGCACCCTTGTATATAGTTTAGATAGCTGTGCATTACACTCATCTTTTATTGTTTGTGTTTATAATGTAGGATGAGTAAGGTATTTTTTTGTGATGTGTCCTTTTTTTCCTTTTGTTTCCTCTCCACAGATAAGCGTCCTCCCCTGGGGAAACACGGGAAGGGATTCCTCCCCCGCACAAGAGTGTTGGACTCGGATGAGTCTGTGGGGGAGGGTCCCTCTCGCCTTTCCCCAGGGGAGGAAGGGGATGATGCCCCAGAGGAGCATGCTGCTGGGGTGAGGGCAGTATGGAGCCTCAGCTCCTCACAGTCGGATTCGCGAGTCTCAAACCCCTTGTGGCCACTCTCAAGTGGGGAGTCCCAGTGGGGAGGAGGACTCACCCACACTCCCTCGAGGATCAGGGAGTGAGAGGGAGGAGGGTGGCCCATCGGGTTTGGGATCTGCTGGGGCTATTGTGAGGAGTAGAGGCTCCACGCCTCCACCTCAGAGCCCTCCCTGGGATATCAGCAGCAGCTCATCCCCTGGTGAGTGCATTTATTATTGGTGTTTGTATGTTCCATGGTGATTCTGTACTTTATTCAATATACCGTTCCCACATTAACTGTTTTACAGGGCATCATAGAGCCGCCACTTCCATTAGCTATGCTGCAGAGCTTGCACTCGGGCATAGTCGTGGTAAGTGTATTTTTAATCTGATTCACATGGTGTATTTAATGTTTTTTTTTAATACATACACATGTTTTATGCTACACAGCATTATATTTTGGCAGATATTTCAGCCACTTCTGTCATTGCAAATTACAGTAGGCCCAAATAGGATTTAAATTTATTAAAGCACGATGCTGCACTGCTAATGTGGTAGTAAATGTGCATCTTGTAGTGCTGCCACATGCGCAAGTCTAAAATATCAATATGTTAAGTGAGTGGACCATGTGGACTACTTAAATGATACAGCTGTACTCATGAACCACTAAATACCATGCTAATGTCTTCTAAATATGTGTTAAACCTTGTTAGAATAATGAACGAAATGTGTGTTTACAGATTTGCTAACTTTTTTAAAGCAGATTTATATCATACAAAAAACAGGTGGTTGTGGAATAATAATATTCAGGGACCAAGCTTATAAAGTTTTCTGTTGTGTTTTTGTCTACACAAATGTTTCCACACAGACGGACCCGGTCACCATACTCCCCACCCCAGCTCCAGGAACCTCCCTAGCCACAGCTGCGATGGTGAGTACAATAACATGTTAGCAAAACATACATTTAAACCATATGTCTAGAGAGATGACCATGCATAACGGTTAATGTCATTATGGGGTTAATTTGGAGACATGTAGATGACATTTTGCCTAGCCAAAGTCATAACTGCATGTATGCATACAGGATTGGTGGCTCCCCTTTGTTTACATTGAAAGAAATAATACATTCAGCCTGTGAGTGGCTTTGGTCATTAACCAAATCATTCAATAGTAAATTGCATAACTAGATCTGTAATAGCTGAAGGTTTTGTTTAGTTAGTACTATGGACATAGTACTTTAGTAAAACAGGAAGTACACTCTTCAAAAGCTTAAGTAGCCCTTATTTGAATATTTGAGTTATTGTAAACATATAGGGTAGGGAGGAAAATAGCAAATGGTAGGCCACAAAAAAAAAATAATGAAGCAAAATATTGGAACATATTAGCTTCATGTCAAAAATCCATACTATTTAGAAACAACAATATTTAAGCCATAAAAATCAATACCTTTCATAGTTAGCTATATTTTTTTGCCATGTCCAAATAATATTTACCTTTCTTTCTCCCTACAACTTGCAATAATGTGCATCGCAGACTGTGGCAGTACGTCCGACGGACAAGATTTATGAAGAAAATGCCATAGGGTGGGGGGTATGGGGTTTGCCATTATACGGTTTTCACTTTTGGCCATGTTGATCTTTTTTTTCAAAAAAAATAAAAATGTTACTATTTAAAAGTACATTTGTTGTCGGAACTTCATTTCACATCAAACACACAAAATAACAAAAAACAATTGTCTAAATAAGCCTATATTGCCTATGTGAGCATAGACAATATAAAATTATTCAAAAAAAATACAATCAAAATACTTTAAAAACCCAACACAATATTAGCTTGGGGTGAGTAATTTCACAGTGGCTTCATAGCGACTGCGACACAACATATTCACCATTAGAGGCCAGATTATTATAGCGACTGAGGAGGTCAGAAATTGCGTCTGACGCGTAAATAGGGCGGCCACTAGCGGTCACTCATAGCGCCGCAATGCAGACACTCATCTGTCGCTACCTGGCGCTAATAGTGAATTAGCCTGCCAGTTATATAGATATACATGTGATATGTTAAGTTCTGGGCATAAAGCTAACAGATGTTTTAGTGTGTAGGTATGTCCTTCTCTCAGTGATTTATCTAGATGTAGGTCATGGGAATCCCTTGAACTCTATTATCAGCAGACATATAGGAAATAGTTCACACAGGAACCATGAGATTTATTTCCAACCTTCTATGTGAAGGTTTTTAGTTACGTCACAAAGGTGGGAGCTAAGTACTCTTTTGAGTCATGTATTGAACTGTCCTGCTGTGTATGTCTCTCTTGATTCAATCACATGATTCTCCAACCGGTTGCTAAGGAAGAGCGACACAGTGGTTGGGCGAGAGAATCCATACAGACTTATCGGGGTTCGAGTTACCCCCCAACAGAACTGGTGTCAGAAGTGTGCATTTAAATTTATATACTTACCGTGACCTCTGCTATATGGCAGGTTCAAGAATCCTAGGGAGATAAGTCTTTAGACCGTTCCAGGGTGACGACAGACTGTCCTGAGAGGCAGCAAGGCTCAGAGTAGCCTAGTAAAAGATATATAGTGCTATATAGATATTTTGAAAAGGCTCTTTGACAACCTGTATTGTTATCCCTCGAAAAACTTTTGCTTTTCTTTTCTGTTGCATAGAAGTGTAAAATGATTTGTCTTTGTTGTGTGGGACTGATAGGTGTGAAGGTGAGCACACCTTAAACCACTGTTGCTGATAGGTGTGAAGGTAAGCACACCTTGAATTACTGTTTAATATGGGACAAACTGATAGCAAATGTAAACCCTTGATAGGAGTTTGTACTTAGAGTGTCAGGATCAGGTCAATATATAGATCCTAGTGGGCAAGTTGGGAATTAGTATAGACACAAACAAGCAGAGAGGACTGATTGTTAGATCACAAATTCTGCCTTCCTGAAAGGAAACAAGGGATACATTTTACACTTTGGGCCAAGGGTCCATGGGATGTGGGTTTTGTGGACTACAAGGCCACCTTAAAACCAGGTGTAGGCCCCGTGTATCACAAACAGTACCCTTTGTCAAAGGAAAAGGAGGAAGGCATAGAGCCCATTATTCAGCACTTCCTCAAAGAAGGCATATTGAAAAGAGTGATTTCACCTTACAATACATCTATCAACCCTGTAAGGAAAGCAGATGGCCAATTCAGGTTTGTACAAGATTTGAGGCCCATCAATAACTTGGTAGTACCTATTTCTTCCATTGTCTCTGATATGCCTACCTTGTTGTCCTCCATGATGCTGAAATAGTTTATTCTTTGCTTTTTGTTACAAAGGAGAACAGATCTGTTGGAATCGATTGCCACAGAGATTTATCAAATCCCCCAGAGAAATGAGCCACAAGAGAATTGCTGCCATTGTGGGTCTGCCCTGCCCACAGACCAAGAAAGACATGCTAACCTGTCTTGGCATGATTGGTTAATGCCGCCAATGGATACCTGATTGTTCTTTTTATGACACCATCTTGAGAGCCCACATGTATGTTGATCAGCCTGACAGCATAAAATGGTCTTTGGAAATGTTTAATGCCCTTGTGTATTTAAAACATGCTCTTGTATGCATGCCTGGACTTGGTCTCCTAGATTATTGAAACTGTTTCATTGTTTGCTAGAGAAAATTGTAAAACAATGCCTGGGGTCCTAGCTCAGGAGCACAGAGGCAAATTACACCCAGTGGCATTTTTCTCTAAGGGCATGCCAACGCAGGTTCAGGGCATGCCTGCGTGTCTCAGGACACTGGCATCATGTGCTATGGTGGTTGAGATGGCTAGTACCCTGACCTTAGGTCACCCAACAACCCTGCACATTTCCCACAATGTGTCATACCTCCTGAACAATGTTCATACCCAATACATGTCTGTACAGAGGTTAAGTGGGTACAAGGTGATTTTACTGTCAGACCCCAAACTGATCATCAAATACGTGGCTGCTACAGCAGGCCCAGTGCCCTTTATTAACGCCTTATTGGGACTTAAAGGGGAACAGGACGAGTTAGTGCCCCCTCATGACTGTGTGACTGCCAATGACCAAGACACCTCTCCCAGACATGACTTATCTTCCACGCCTTTACCAGATGCCATAGACGATTTTGTAGACGGTTCCTGTTTCAGGCCCAATGACAACACATACCATGCAGGCTATGCCACTGTACGCCTGCCGGATATTGTGGTTGAGGCTAAATCCATTCCTTACAAATCAGCTCAGGCAGCAGAACTCATAGCCCTGACTAGAGCATGTGGGGTATTTGCTGGACAAAAGGTAAATATTTACTCAGATAGTCATTATGTGAATGGTGTTGTCTTCAATTTCAGGTTGATTTGGAGCAGAAGAGGATTTGTAGGAGCCGATGGGAAACAAATCTCTCACACAACACTCACAACAACTTCACAATTTGTTGCACGCCCTCCACTTACCCAAGAAAATAGCAATCATCCATTGCAGAGCACACACAGGGGAACAAACTGACATAGCTAAAGGGAATGCCTTTTCAGACCAAGTTGCTAAAGCAGTTGCTAGCTCCACCCCTTGGTCTGACACGCCACCACAAGGTCTGATGCCTATGCTCATACCAGACCCATCCTTTTTTATCACACTCTACAGACATTACAAGACTATGCAACACCCCAAGATTTAGCAGACTGGGAAAGGATAGATACACAAAAGAATAATGTAGGTATTTTGTGCACAGAGGAGAAGCCTTGTATACCAGAAGCTAGTGGCCCTCTATTTATTGCACACTATCATGGCCTAAGACATAAGGACTGGAAAACTACCTTTCAGGCCCTACAGCAAGATTTTTACATCACTAATGGCAAGGAATTGACTAAACAATATGTCTCCAGATACATCATTTGCATTAGGAATAATTCAAGCAACCCGAATAAGGCCAAACATGATCACTTGATGTACCCAACTACTCTGTTCCCACATCTGCAGATTGATTTTTACACATTCAGTGGATAGTGGAAAGAATGAATAGGACAATCAAATACAAAATTAGGAAAGCCACAGGAGAGCCATTTGTAAATTGGAAAAGGATCCTCCCAATAATCTTGGCTGAAATAAGAATGACCCCTTATAAGACAACAGGATTTTATCCATTTGAGGTGTTAATGGAAAGACCTTTCCCCACACCTTGGGGGAGGTCTCCCTGGGTCATAGAGCAGGGAGATCTAGACATAATAAGAGATGAATATGTGCAAAATTTAATTGTGACTCTTGATTCCTTAGAACAAAAAGTCTCTCGGACACCTCCTTTCTTTTCACAGGTACCCCTGCACTCATTCCAGGTCGGTGACCATGTCGTGGTGAAACAGCTGAACCCCACCAAGAAGCAGGAGTTTCCATTTGGGCCCGTGACCAGAGTGATAGCAGTGAAATGCACAGCCATACTTGTGGAACAGTGGCAATCGTGGATACATGCTTTGCGAGTGAAAAAGATGCCTGAGGACAAGCAGACACTGCTATTTAGAGCAGAGGAAAAGCAGACCATGCTACCTAGAGCACAGGGAAAGCATGAGGCAGACGCCCCATCCAAGGAACCTAGAAGTCATGAAGGACTCCAAGAGGAAGCTGACAAGCCGGCCAAAGACGTGATTGCTGAGTTCTGGACATCTGTGGAAGATCATGGGTGTGGCAGCAGTGTTGTTCTTGATCTTATGGATTTCTCTGCATTGTCACTATGATAGACATTTGATGGGCCCCCTGGAAGCTTTTTTTTATCCCAGATGCCCCAATACCACTGCTGTTGCCACTACCGCTAATAATATGCAGAGACGTGAACTGAACACTTTACACCCTGAGTCCCTCTTGCTGAAATTCAAATATGCTTATGCCTGCAAATCAGGTTTTGAAAAATGCTGTATTTGCAGCAAATTGCATCCTCATTCAGCCAGGATACCTCTTGTTGTAACCCCTGTGAATTTTATCTCTTTATTGACAGGAACCCCTAAGATTGTTTTTCAAAATGTTACACAAACCAGTAATGAGAGCATAGAATTCCCCATAATAGCAAGAACACACTTTCCTGATTGGTGTTTTCTGTTGGGAAGAATGAATGCAAGAGGGGGAAAAGTGTGTAGATAAAGTGAAATTAATATCTCCTACACTGATAATGTCTTTAATAAATCTGCTATACAAACTAATAACAAAACCCTTGGAAATTTAACCAAAGAAGCCATTTCAAACAAAGTTACAGTTCAGGAACATCTAAACAGAGTGTCATCTCCAAAATACTTACTGCATTACCAATGGCCGACGAAAGCAGTGAGACACAATATTTTTTTAGCCAGGTACCCATATTTCTGGGAAATAATATATGTTTGTTGTGGGAAAACCTGTTATCCATGGATCCCCCCAGAGCCCCAGGGATGGTGTTATTTGGCCTCCCTGATCCCAGCTATGGGAGTAGTAGGCACTGTGAACGGTGGAAGGTTATTTGAAGCTAGCAAATACCCCCGTTACCCTCTTAAATCCTTAGTATGGACAAGTGAAATTTTAACCGAGAATGATATGGCTTGGTCATGGTTTACCTTATGGTCTGGCTGGGGAATAGATTTAATGAAGAGATTAAATAATTTTACAGGATTAATGACAGATATGAAAGCAGATAATTCAGAGGACATTAACAGTCTTAATGAAGAGGTAATGGCTATCAGGAAGAAAGTAGGTTTACATGATTTAGCCATAGAAAGCATGAGCGCGGCCTTAACAGGCAAATGCGAAATGACAGAGGTATACGAATGTTGTGCCTGGGTTCACAATATTAGTTTAGAGAATCCTGATTATTATGAAGTGATTAAAGGACACAGGGAAGAGGTGAAAAGAATCCAGGGGAAGGTAAGTCTTTTTGCCCAAGATTGGAGCCCTTTTGGTAATCTAGGTAACGTTGGAGGAAATTTCAGATAGTTTAGAGATATGGCCATCAATGTTCTTGTAGTCATATTTGTGATTATTATGCTTTTTGTTTCCTTCAAACTTGTGCCTGATTACAAGTTGTAGGAAAGAAAGCCCGGCTGCCACATATATGGCTTACCTAGCCCACAGGCGCAGAACGTGAATTAAAGAGATCATCCAGAAGATGATCTAAGAGGGGATTGAATGGTGAAATGCTTAGCCTAATGGTGGCCATGTTAAAAAGACTCTATTTCATATTCTATAGTCTAATATTTATAACTTAGTTATATAGATATACACGTGATATGTTAAATTCTGGGCAAAAAGTTAACAGATGTTTTAGTGTGATTTATCTAGATGTAGGTCACGGGAATCCCTTGAACTCAATTATCAGCAGACATATAGGAAAATATTTCACATGAGATTTATTTCCAACCTCCTGTGTCAAAGTTTTTAGTTACATCACAAAGGTGGGGGCTAAGTACTCTTTTTTTTGTGTGACATTTTGTATAAAATTGCAAGCTGGTTTTGAATAAAGCAGAGTCATGCGTTGAACTGTCCTGCTGTGTATGTCTCTCTTGATTCAATCACATGATTCTCCAACCATTTGCTAAGGAAGAGCGATACAGAGGTTGGGTGAGAGAAGCCATATAGACTTAGGGACTTAGAGAATAGGGGTTCGAGTTACCCTCCAACATGGGGATCAAACAAACCATGTACCACATATGAGGCTGGTGGTACTGACTGGTGTCTCTGGCAAGTCTGGACGTGGGGGCCGTCACATATCTCTCTGTGGTGGACATCTCTACTATATTTCCTTCCTTATCAGCTGGTTTTATTACCAACTGGCAATAACTTTCAAGTTTCTTAATTGCTGATTTGGTGTTAGGTTAGATTACCTCTTAATTGTTCATGCAAGTTTCTCAGTGTCTGTTGTTACTAAATCTACAAACGTAGCTATATGGTGGTTCTGATTTAAGGGAGAGCTTTTTTGAAACTTTTTTGGACTCTCTGAAATTGTTGGCGAGGTTGTACAAAGGCCATAATTAAATTGGGATGAGCCTAATCCCATAGACTGTATACTATATGTGGGCCTGTATCGATTCCAGCCATTTACATACTCAGTGTAAGGCCCCGTGGGACACCCATCTTCAGAGTAAGCCCACAACCCCCAATCTCCGCTGCTAGCTTCACCTTTAGACAAGCCCCCATTTGCGGGGAACGCTTTATACACCTCGGCAGACACGGTTGCCCCCAGGACTTGATAGCACAAAGGATGTGAGCTTACAGGGGGGTGAAAGCGGATGAACCAAGGGCCCGACAGGGCAAGGTCAAGAAGCTTGGTCATACACGGGAAGTCAGTCCTAGAATATCGCAGCACCAAGGGGACAGGCAATAGAATTGTCGAGGTTAAGCCAACAGAGGGAGAAACAGAAGCGTGGTAGGGGTACAGGCAATGGTCGGTCCAGGCGGCAATCAAGAATGGTCAGACAAAGTAAAGGTCGTCAACAAGGTCAAACAGGCGTAAATAACAATCCAAGGCACACTCAGCAAGTGCTATCACGGGCACCAGAGAACTGAACGGGACACATCTTTATAGGTCAGGCATACTACAGGTGCACATTGGATCCTGTGACCAGATGGCCAATCACTTTATTAGAGGGACTTGAGCTCTGGAAAACTTAAAGGGGATTGGGCCCTTTAAACAGCCTCCCGCAGCCATGCTGAGTGCAGCACCGCCGGAGGGCATATGAGGAGCGTGCTCACACGCGTGAAAACACGGGGTCGCGCCGGGGAGAGGAGGCGGCGGAGGGGGGGGCAGTGCATGGCAGCACTCGAGCTGATGCTCGCCGTGAACCAGGAAGTGTCCCTGCTGGGCGCCCGGAGACGCCGTGGGACCGGGACCCAGGTGAGTTTTCCGTGACACTCAGAAAATAGATTGTGAGTGGTTGGGACACACTAACTTGTGGTGACTTAGTCACCACTACTAGAGTTGGATTTCTTATAAAAAAAATAACACCGCTATTTTTGAGCTCTGATCTCAATATATGAACTTATATTCATTAGTAACCTTGTCTTGGGTATTAGTTAAACATTTGGTATGCCTTGAGCAGTAGCCAAACATTTGGTGTGGCTTGGGCATAAGCAAAACTGATACCAGCTGTCTGTAAGATGCTGATGGCTCCGTATACCACTAGAATGACACATTGCTTTCTGCAATTTAGAATTTGTTGTGAGACTCCAAACATAATGCAAATTTGAGTGTTATTTAATCCCAGATGGGATTGAATGCAGTGTGGCCCTTGAAGAGGAATTCCAAACTTTTTGCAATGTGTCACCCTTCCATGCTAAGCCTGATTCAGGCATTAAATTATTAAAACAACTCACCTGATTGCTGCAGTTTTCCTCTGATATTGGTGGTGACAGTACGGGGGCTCTGCCTCTCAGCCATAGCCTTGAATGACAGGTGAAAGCCTGTCGTCACTCAGCCTCAGTTTCCCTGCAAAGTGCCTGCCCCCAGTGAGTTTTTTTGTTATTACCCAAATTGGGCCTGGCAAAGGGTGGTTCATGGAAGTAGCCATGATCGGATTATTGCGTCTGTCACCCCATCTATTTAGAGGAGAAGAAAGGGCTTTGGCTCATACAAGTCAATAGAAGACAAGGGGGTGGCAGCAGCAGGTAATACCATCATGGCTTTTCCCATGAACCACAAGTGTAATTTAGAGTGAACTGTCCATTTAAATAAATAATAAATGCTGATATTGTAAACTTCCTTCTGTCAACTCAAATATATGCAGCTAGACAACTTAAGATTGAAACAGAAGAGATGAATCCTGCTTCCTTTCTCTAAGTGATGCCAAATGAGCACAAATAACCCAAGTAAGGTGGGGTAGCAACATTGTTGGGGCCCAATTTTTCCTCCTGGGCCATGGTGTGGTCACCCCCCAGACCCCTATTGTTATGCCCCTTTTCAGGGGGCTATATTAACGTTTACAATAAAAGCCTTTATGCGGCTTTCTTTGTCTTTTTTATCTGAACTAGTGCTACAAAAAGGAGGATGCCAATTTACCCATGTTCCTCCAGTCTATTAGAAAAAATACCATTTTGTGAATACTCACCTGTAAAATGGGTATTATAAGTATGTCACACACCCCACTTCAGACTTTAATAATTACACTAGGGTTAACGCACCTCTAGGTGGCAGCATTGCAGAGAACTTCTCCAAAAAACTTCAACAGGCCCCTCCCGGTCTATACATACCTGGTACCTCCCAAGAACCTCCCAGTATTAGAACAGCAGTAAGACAAGGTACCAGAACCAAACAATGTAACCCTCAACGTAAAGAACCAAACTTCACCAAATAGAGAGCCAGGATACCAAAAAGGGCGGGTGAAGTGGGGTGTGTGACATACTTATAATACCCATTTTACAGGTGAGTATTCACAAAATGGTATTATTCTAAGTATGTCACACACCCCACTTCAGACTTTAATAATTACACTAGGGACATCCAACAGCAGTGTCCAGAAAAGGGTGGGTATCCGAACAGGCAAAAACGCAGAAAAAAATTCAAACCACTGCAGCCTGCAAAACCTTGCGGCCAAAAACAGCATCCGCTGAGGCCCGCACATCAACCTTATAGAACTTAGAAAAAGTATGAACAGAAGACCAAGTTGCAGCCTTACACACTTGTTCAACCGAAGCCTGGTGCTGAAAAGCCCAGGACGCACCAACCGCACGAGTAGAATGAGCAGTAACTCGGAAAGGGGGATCCTTCCCCTTGGCCGAATAAGCACCAACAATGGCCTGACGAATCCATTTACTAATGGAAGATTTGGCCGGAGCCAAACCCTTCCTAGGCCCACATGGCACAACGAAAAAGGCATCAGTCTTACGAAAAGAAGACGTAGCGCGTAGATAGTACCTGACACAACGTACCACATCCAAGCAGTGCAAAGCACTCTCCTTGATATTCTTAGGCTTAGGACACAAAGAAGGAAGAACAATGTCCTGGTTAAGATGAAAAGCAGAGACCACTTTAGGGAGAAAATCTGACTTGTAACGAAAAACCACTTTGTCCTGATGATCCTCAAAATAAGGAGCCTGAATAGACAAAGCTGCCAGCTCTGAAACACGCCGAACCGAAGTAATGGCCACCAGAAAGGCAACCTTCTGAGTAAGAATGGACAAAGCAACATCCCGCAAAGGCTCAAAAGGAGGAGCCTTAAGAGCAGAAAGAACCAAATTCAAATCCCACACTGGGAGCAAAGGCTTCCTAGGAGGCCGCACATGCGAAACCCCCTGGAAAAAAGTCTTGACCAAGGAATGACTAGCAAAAGATTTCTGGAAAAAAATTGACAAAGCAGAAACCTGCCCCTTCAAGGTACTCAACTGAAGACCAGAGTCCAGCCCCGCCTGAAGGAACTCCAAAATCCTAGACACAGAAAAGACCCGGCAGGGCAAAGACCTAGCCTCACACCAATCAATATAAGATCTCCAATACCTGTAATAGATGGAAGAAGAAGATCTCTTCCTAGCACTAATAAGAGTCTGAATGACCGCATCCGAAAGACCCTCCTCCTTTAAGATGGAGGTTTCAGCAGCCAAGCCGTCAAAGCCAGCGTTTGTAAACTGGGGTAACAGAGTTGACCCTGAGTGAGAAGATCTGGCCGAAGAGGCAGATCGAACTGATCTACGGCCAGACGAACGATGTCCGCGAACCACACCCGCCTTGGCCACCTTGGAGCCATGAGAATGGCGGGAACTCCTTCCAGAACCAACTTTCGCAGAACCCTGCCTAGCATGGGAATCGGAGGAAACAGGTAAAGAAACCCCAGGTCCCTCCAGCTCAGGGTCATGGCATCCACCGCCAGAGCCAGAGGGTCCCGGAACAGGGACACAAAGGACGGAAGCTTGCGATTGTGACGAGAGGCAAACAGATCCACCTCCGGTGTCCCCCACCGGAGACAAAGTGACCGAAACACCTGGGGATGGAGAGACCACTCCCCCCGACGGGACGCACACCGGCTCAGAAAATCCGCCTCTGTGTTTTCCACTCCCGGAATGTAAACTGCCGAGATGCAAGGGACATGAGTCTCCGCCCAGACCAAAATCAGAGACACTTCCCTGTGGGCACCCAGACTGCGAGTCCCTCCTTGGTGAATGATATAAGCAACCGCCGTCTGATTGTCTGAGCGAACCTGAACCGGCAGACCTTGTAAATGATGCGTCAAGTGAGACAGAACCAACCTGATGGCTCGCAGTTCCAGAACATTGATGGGCAAGTGGGCCTCCTGAGGGTCCCACTGCCCCTGAAACCGAAGATCCTTCCAATAACCTCCCCAGCCTGACAAACTGGCATCCGTGGTGACAGTCTCCCAAAGTGGAGTCAGAAACGACCTGCCCTTCAGAAGGTTGTCCGAGACCAACCACCACAGAAGGGACTGCCGAACCCGAGGGGACAACCGGAAGGACCGATCCAACGACCCCGGACACCGGTTCCAAGACGCCAAAAGATGAAGTTGAAGAGTCCTCGTATGAAACTGAGCAAAGGGAACTGCCTCGAACGAGGCCACCATCAACCCCACCAGTCTCATCCCCAGACGAATGGACGGATGAGGATGGGAGAGGAGCAGCTGGACCAATTCCTGAATCATCAGAACCTTGGCCTGAGGAAGAAACACTCTGTGCTGGCAGGAGTCCAACGACATCCCCAGAAAGGTCACCACCCTGGCCGGAACCAGCGAGGACTTGGGGTAATTGATCACCCAGCCGAACCTCTCCAACATAGACACCACCGTGCTGGTGTCCCCCTCTGCTTGACTGAAGGAAGGAGCCATGATGAGAAGATTGTCCAGGTAAGGCACAATGCGAATCCCCTGAGCTCTGAGCAGGGCCATCACCCCCGCCAACACCTTGGTGAACACTCTCGGAGCAGAGGTGAGACCGAATGGAAGAGCCACAAACTGAAAATGCCGATCCCCCACCACGAAACGGAGGAACTGCTGATGAGCAGGAAAGATCGGCACGTGCAGGTATGCATCCTTGATGTCTATGGACGTCATAAAGTCCCCCTGCCGAAGCGAACCGATCGCAGACCGCAGGGTTTCCATGCGAAACTTCCGAGGACGAATAAACCTGTTGAGAAACTTCAAATCCAGAATAGGACGGAAGGACCCGTCCTTTTTGGGGACCGTGAAGAGATTGGAATAAAACCCGCGCCCCACCTCTGAAGGAGGAACCGGGCAAATGACAGCTAAATCTAGAAGATTCCTTACTGCCGCCAGGAGCCCCTGCGCGGCCAAAGGATCCAAAGACACCCGAGACCTGAAGAACCTTGGAGGAGGACGGGACTCGAACTCCAACTTGTAACCGGCCGAAACCACCTCCCGGATCCATCTGTCCGGGACCTCCTGGTCCCACACCCGGGAGAAAAGTTGCAACCGTCCCCCCACCCGAACGGGTGAGGGCGCCCCTTCATTGCTGGGTGGGCTTGGCAGCCGGCTTGGGCTTGGCACCCCAGACGCGAGTGGGGCGGCCACGGCCTCTGCCCCTATTCCAACTGGCGCCCCTGGGGGCCGAGGAGCCCGCACCTCTACCGGCGCCGACTCCCCGAAAGGACGGATTGAACGAGACCATCCCGCGAAAGGAACGGCGAAATTTCTTGTGCTGAGGTAATTTACCTCCCTTGGCAACAGAGTCCAGCCTCTCACCAAAAAGCCTCAAACCCAAAAAGGGCAGAGCCGTGAGCGATCTTTTAGAATTAAAATCGGCCGTCCACTGTCTCAACCACACACAGCGCCGGATAGCCACCAGCAAGGCAGTAGCCCTGCCACACATCAGCATGGCATCCTCCTGAGCGGCCAGGATAAAGGACAAAAAAGCATCGCAGCGCTTAAGCCCAAGGGACTCATCACTGGTGGGCTCGAGATCCACCCCCAAGTCCCTGACAATAGACCTGACAGCAAAAGTCAAAAGAGCCGAAGCACAGACAGGCCTTAACACCGAACCCGCACATACAAAACCATGACGGGCAAGCTGATCAACCCGGCGATCCTCGCCGTCCCTGAGCGAAGTCGTGTCAGGGGAATGCACGACCGCCGTGTTGGACAGTCCCAAGACCGGAGTATCTACCTCAGGGGGGACAGACCAACGCTTCATCAATTCCGCCGGAAAGGGATACTTCCTATCCCAGCTAGACGGCACACCAACAAGACGTGTAGGTTGCTCCCATTGCTTGAAAACAATTTCTTCAAAATGCTGTTGGCTGGGAAACTCCAGACGCTGCTTGGACACCCCAAAAAGCTGACCCTTGGGCCTGGGAGCAACCACCGGAGGTTCCAAATCCAAAACCTCAAACATCTGGCTCAGAATGGTAGAGGAATCGAGAGGGAGGCCATCATCCTGATCCCCCTCAGAACCCAGCAACTGCTGAACATCAGAATCTTCATCCTCAATGAGCTCACCTTCTTCACGGGGACGATCCGACCAATCCAGATCTCCCACCACTTCCTCATCTGAATCCGGCGGGGGCGGAGACAGATGCTTCCGCTTAGCTGAAACCTTCTGAGCGGCTATAGCAGAAAACCGCTTCTCAAGGTTGGTCAAGCGGGTACATACATCAGACTGCGAATCCCCGCCCAGGACAACGTCACACGGGGTCCGGAATAAGCGAGGGGGAGAGGGAGATGGCACGGCCGAAGAAGTGCTAGGCACCGGAGTACTGGACTGCCGTGCAATGTTCTGCTGTGCACAAGGAATACACAAAATGACATCATCTCCCTGGAGCGGAGTCCCACAACCCCCGCACACCTTGGATTGTCCCGAAGAACCATTCCCGGTATCTGTGGCAACCTCCATGTGGTGAATTTATGGTATTTGCAGAACCCAGGGATTTATGCGGTACGCGACCCGGGATGCCCCTTAATAACCTAACACTTGTCTAAGGACAGTCACAAGATCCTGACCCAGGGGAATAGCATAAGACCCTTATAAAAATACATATAAGTGTATATATATATATTGCAAAGAAAAGACACCCCCCACGAGCCAGGTATATATGACCGGGAGAGCCCTGCCAGACGGGATCCCAGGATCTGAAAAACACAAAAGGGAGAGGGACAGGCGTCAATCCAGCACCATGGCCAAAAAACCGCATAATATTCAAAACCCCCCTCACACCACCCACCCCCCCCCCTCATTAACCAGAGCAACAGAAATGGTTAATGCCAACCAGCACCATAAAGATGCGCCGGAGCGAGGAGGGAGGAAAAGGAGGAGGAAAGGATCCGAGGGGTCACTACAAGACAAGCCAAAAAAACGCCTACCTGGAGAGGAGAGGAAACCGCGCAGCCAGCAGAAGATGGCGGCCTTCACACACACATAGAAGGAGGAAGAGAGAGGCTCCGTGAGCGCGGGAGCCGAGAAGGCCCCGCCCCTCCGGGCGTCCAATCCGTGCGCGGCCGCGCGCGCGCGCGACCCCGCCCCCAGGCAGCGTCAGCGTCTGCCGGCGGGGACCGCAAGCAGACTTCGATGACGGGACCGGCGGAGCCACCCGCCGGCTCCCAGTGTACAGCGCCGGAGTAAAAAGCACAGACCCACACACTGATAAAAGGTCCCCCCTGAGCAGCCGGACAAGCAGGCTGCAAGCGCCGGGTACGGCGAGGCCCCGCCCCCCCGGCTCCTGAGGGGAGATACAGACAGACATGGGGGAAAAGGAAAAACGGCAGTAATACAGTGAGATCAGACAATGTAAAATCACAAAGGGAAACACAAGGTAGAGCGCAGCAGCACACTCACACAGCATGTCACCGATTAAAAGCATGACACTGTCCCCAGCGCGTCCCACACCCCGGAAGAGACACAATATCCCAGGGCAAGACACAACCTGACCACTAACTCCTATAAAATGGGGCATCCCACATCCGGATCACCACTCCGGGAATCCCGCTATGCCCCGCAATGAAGGGTCGAGCGGAGGAGCTAATCTCCTAGGCACCAATGGTGCCGGCTACCTTATTGCCCGGCCTACAGCCGAAGCTGGGAGGCTGCCATTAAATAGAATACATTCAAACAAAAGCCGGGCAGAAATAGACCACGGGGGGGGGGGGGGCGGGGGGACACCCCGGCTACCTGCAAGCAGGAGACTTCTTTCTTCTGTCTTGTCGCCACCTTGCAGAGAACAACACTGGGAGGTTCTTGGGAGGTACCAGGTATGTATAGACCGGGAGGGGCCTGTTGAAGTTTTTTGGAGAAGTTCTCTGCAATGCTGCCACCTAGAGGTGCGTTAACCCTAGTGTAATTATTAAAGTCTGAAGTGGGGTGTGTGACATACTTAGAATATAAAAGTAAACATTAGTAAACAGCAGAAGCAGTGTAATCACATACCATACATAGTGGATTAAACAAATTATTTTACATGTTGGCATTTTTTATTACTGTGAACATAGTTATTTCACATTCATAAATCTCACACATATCTGTCATGTTATGTTGTCTTTGTTCTCAGAAAATAATAGCATTCTCCATAGCCATTTATAGTGCAGGAAAAACAGCAATGTTAGTTTCTGTGGCAGCTAAAATTGTTAGCCTTCTTAGTCTGTCAGTTTATTCTATAAGAGGCTTTATATTTAATGATTAGCACTTTACATACTATTTTAGGCATTCATATCAGCATGGAACAAGTAATGGAGATTGAAACCCATGGCGTGTATTATGTGAGGCCTTCTGCTAAGTAAACAAGCAAAAAGTACCTATAAGCTGGTTGGAGTAATTACCTCAAAAAGTTTTTGTATAAAAGGTGAGCACCTGATAGGCCCCTTTCCCTGTGTAGTGCATCGAATGGGAGTCGGCATCTACCAGTAAGTGGATGTGTAGTTTACTAGCTGCAGTGCATGTCCCAACTATGGGGCTCATACAGTAGCGACCACAGTACCGACCACACTAATACAAAGTGACTTGTTGGGACAGTCTGACTTCTACATGTATCTTCAAATATATGCCACTGAATCTCTGTCTTTCTACCTGTTAGACATGTTTGTTGCTTAATACGTATATATAACTAAGGGAGGGGGGGTCAACGCCGTCCCTCCCACACTTATTAAACATTTTCCAGAGCAACTTTCCATTTCTTTCGGTGGACCTGATTCCTGGGAAGAGACTAAGAGAGGGTCCTGGTTCATAAGAAGTCTATCTATCCTACCCTACCATCTCACACCATCAGTGATCCTTGCATTAGAGGGAGACTCACCTTTTCCTGGCAGATGCAATTTCTACAGGAGACATGATTCACTAGAATGAGCAGCTATTTTCTGGTCCCTCATCAGACCATGCTCAACCTTTTGCTTTCTTAGGATCTTTAATTCAAGGGGCATCCAAAATCAGTATGTCCTAGGCAATTGTTAAAAAGAAGCTAAAATCAAATTTTACTTTAAGCACGTTTTCAGGCTTGTGTGTAGCAGCCTCTTCTATGACACAAATCAGAAGCTACATCAGAAATTGTTTTTTTCAAAGAAGTAGAATAAGGGAAGGTCAGTTACTCAAAGTATTTGCCATCAGGGCCTGTCATTCAGTAAATGCTTCCATTAAATAGAAAGATACAAATAATTTGGATTGGATTCAGGTGTCACTATAGAAAGATTGGCAACTTTAACCCCAATAACTAAATAGGCAGTCCGCCAACGGTATGCTGTGTTGGAAGAGCGCCATAGGTTCTGCAGGATGGTACTAAGATGACAGAACATTTCTCCCCAGCACCCTTTGTATAGCTCATTCTGGGAAACAAGCACACCAGGAAGGATCAGACCTCACTAGGGCACTACCAACTCAGACTGGTCCAAGTGGAATCCCCTGGTGGACCAGTCTGAGCTTAGTTTCTGACCGATTAGTCTACACAAAACAATACTTCAGTTCTTTCCCTTTACTCCAGGCAATTTACTGCTAGAGGTTTGTGGGGCCCACTCTGTCAATTGATATGGGGTCCTGTGAAACATATGTATGTCCCTGACCACACTGTATCATTTAGATCAGCATGGTTGGCCTATGCACACTGTAGTGACTGGTGAGTGTTCTCATAACCCAGCTGAAGTGGAGCAGCAGAGCCTGGTGAGCTGACACATGTTGTATTGTTTTTTTATCCTAACAGCCTACATTTTCCACGCATGGCAGACATGAAAGGTCATTTTTAGTTCCAGACACCTATAACTTGGAAGACACATCCCCTTTTCCCACTTACTGTGATTGTGGGAGGAGTTGTAGTTCTCTATCCATCATTATGAGGTCAATATATATCAACAATTCAGTTATTTTTGTCTACAAAATACCAAAGCTTGGCTTAAAATGTGTGTGTTTGTTATTTTTACATGGTTTACTGCTCATCATAAGGTTTTCTTTTAAAATTCAAAATATGTTGACCAGGTTATAAAAGATGTTTTTGGCATGATGAGTACTTTAAATACTTTTATCACCATGCATCTTTAGAACAAAGCAAACTGGCACCATTACAATATTGATATTCTCCTTGTGTAATCTTTTGAAAGAGCATTTCATTTTCAAAACTGCAGACAGAAATATCCAGAAATATCCAGTTCAAGCTCCTAGGTACTGCTACTGTCGGGTGTGACCATTCTAGTCAACTGTATGTTGTGTAATAAATAAACGTTTTCCCTCATCAGCTATCATGGCTGTATCTTTACATGCTTGAATAATGATGTTTACATTACACATATGCACCAATATGTCTTCATTCATTTTTCAGAATATTTGGGAGAAGCGGGAAGCATTCACTAAGCATATATATATATATATATATATATATATATATATATATCATTAACTAACTATTTACTTCAGCACAACATCTGTAATGCAAACCTTTGTTTTATTCATGAGGCCCAGTATGCGCTGCACATATGAAGGTAGTCTTCATCAGCCTTTTAAAAGATGGCTGTATTAATATTTATCTACTGTGATATTAATAGCCATTTTGTTGGCTGAAGGTCAGTGGTTTAGACATAACAAAAGGGCTATGAATACATAGCATATACCATTTATTCTTTACCACAATGTGACCGTATGGGCAATGCAATGTCACTTACTTAGGATCAAAGATATAAATAATTAATTAATAATAAAAAAATCTGATGTGTCAAGCACGTTTGCTAAAAACACTTGTCACCTTTCACAGTGGGTCACATCCAACAAGTTTGAAAAAATGCTTTAGGTAAATGTAAAGCAGCGGCACACGCAAGTCATAGTGCAAAATATTGAAATCCTGCATATTGTAGTGTAAGTAAATTGTGAGATGCTCATCTATCTCACCAGTTCTACCATTTTAAACAACTGATTGAAAACCCTTGCGTCAGGAACAGACACACCAACACACAGCATGTTCACTTATGATTCACCCCCTTAGTTTTTAATCTTAATTTTCTGAGGGAATAATGAAAAATAGTTCATTTTTATCATATATCATAAATACCTTTTTAATAATTTAATCACTGCACTCATGGCCCTTACAGAAAAAAACACACCTATAACCTGCATATTCCGCCATTCTCCCCCTACCCCTTACAGAAAACATCACACATTTGCCAATATAAGAAAAGATTTAAAAAATAATAATAGCACCTTGAGGATATCCTTTTGGCACACAAAAATATACACTTTCAAAAATATCAAAAGTTGAATTCCCCTTTATTGCAGCTTATTAAGGGTCTGATTTATTAATGCCTCATTTAGGACATCGTCAATGTGTAAGCCAGATAGAATTCATGACTTGTACCTTCTTCACAGCGTAGACCAGTGCAGTTGTATAAGCTGCATCTGTTTTTAGTGGTGCTGACTGAAGCTTAAGATGCTATAGCAAACAATAGGCAGAAATATATTGCAGTGTTTTTAAACAAAAATACATTTATATCCACAGAAGTGGCTTTGGAGACTTACCACAAATGTAAAACGCATGAATTAGATGTATGCTACTTTTTTTTTAATTAATTTGTTAGAAATCTGTTGTCAAGCCTGTTTTTTCTACCAATATGTTCTTTTGCCCTCATCCCCTAAAAATGAGCCTAAACGCACTACAAAGTTTGCAATGTTTTGATTAAAAAAAGAAGTGGATGCAAATTCAATGAGGCAAAAGGGCACAGAAAGGCTCTTTTTTTCTTTTCAACACAGTGTTCTAAAGTTAAACTCTTTATGAACTGTGGGTGCAAGGATCCCTATATCAGTTCAAATGTCATGACCATCATTGGCACCACTAGGCAGCATGCTGATCCCAAATGATTGCCCATACTTCCTCCTGGGTACAGGGGGGCATAGAAGCTGGCAAGCTGAAAGGAACCAGAGGCTGGTCCTTTGACCCCTGAGCCCTGGTTGCCAGCCCCATGCCTGGTGCCCCAGGCTGGTAGTCTTTGGTAGTCATGTGGACCATGAGGCCCAGCAAGGACAGGAAGGCTATAAGCCCAATCACAAGCAACATGAAGGCCATTAATCCCCACACGAACAAGGCGGTTAAGTAGGGGGGTTAGAGAGCACAGCTAGGCTCTGAGAATACAAATGCAATGATCCAACACAGGGGCAGGGCCAAGCACATGGATTTATAGTAAACCCAACAGCATAATTAACACCAGGTGAGGTTAAACAATGCAGCTCTAAGACGCAGGGAAGAACCACACCACTCAAACAGAGACACAACACCATAGCAGATAGCACAGTGGTGAGAGCAGGGGACTTGGAGCTATAAAAGTTTTGAATCTGGTCAGAACTATACACTTTACCTTTGGTACACAGTCTTTTGACTTAGCTATAAGATACAGTGCTGTGTATTCAGACCTAACCCATTATACATTTTAGTTTGGTACCAGTTCTTGGTGACATTAGGATTTTTTAATTCAAGTGGGAAAAAAAGCACAAAGGGTAAGAAGGCAAAGTGACAGGGTAAAATAGAAAAACAAATTCACCCTCTACCTCTTTTGTGGCAGGTTTGTCTCTAGGATGCCTCTCCAGTAAACTTGTCCTTATTTTAAATACATGTGTGTACGCTTTCACACATTTTATTGTCAATGTAAGAAAATAACACCCTCTTTAAGTCTAATCAACGGGGACCTGGTGTAATGTTTGTAACTATGCTATATTATCATGCTCTATTACTCCCTGTAAATGCACCATAGCTATAAATGAATACAGTTCAAGTGTGCTGCCAAAAACTGAGTTTGTGTCCACACATTCCCAAATGAGAAATCCAAAATCAAAGCATGAAGTCAATATATGCAGCTGAAATCACTCATCCCTAGTCAACTGGATAACACTCGACTGATAATGAACAATTCATTAGCTCCACTTCTCCCAAATATTTTTAGTTTACCCACCTATTTTTCACATATATTTAATACTATAAATTACACATATGATACATGTTTTGTGATCTAGTAAGCTGTTCAACTTGTTCTAATCTTTACTTATATATTCTATTAGATAATTGTACTTATCAATACAACTGCCACAAAAATTATTTAAGCTTGAAATTTCTGGCACTGGCTTCTTGTTTTTTACCATATTATTCAGTTTTCAAAGCAAAGCTGTCAAGAGCCCTGATATTACAGCTATAATTTTGAAAGCACTACTTGCCTGCCAACAGTGATGAATATCCAGTATCAGCAACCGCACAATCCATCACCTGATAAAAGCATTAAACAAGTCTGGAGAACTGTCCTTATTTGAAGATGATCTGGGGGAGGTGTGGAAAATATAATGGAAAAACCCTAAATTATAACTTGCCAGTATCTGAATGAGCTATATTTGGTGGCTATGTGGATGGGGCCCCAAAACACTGAAGAAGCAGTGATAAGTTGTGGTTCGACAGAAAACCATTATGCATTATTGGATTCCCCCCCCCCCCCCCCCCAAACATTGACCCTGATTCGGTAAGAGTTGAAAAAGATTTTCTTGGCAGTAAAAAAATTTACTTTAGTTCAAAAGGTCAGCCTACCAGCTAAAAAGACAGTGAAACTTTTTTTGCTATAGTTTAAATGGAGTAAAAAGTTCAGGTCTTTCTACCATTGGCTTTCATTACGTCATTACATTTCATTTCTTCGTAGCTGGTTATTTAGCAACAACAAAATTCTTATGCGTTTTTCATCTAAAGTGAGTTTTTACCTAGAGAATGAAGGTAGATAAAACTTGTGAAGGCCATTGTTGCTGAATCACCAGCTAGGTAAACAATGAAAGACAATGGCACATTTTAACACCGAGTAAAAAAGGAGTACAAAGTTCACTACTTTTTTAGGAGTAAAAAGTGTAATTGCCTTTCACTGTCTTTCTAGCTGGTGATTTAGCAACATTGAAATGATCATACTTTTTTCTCCTAAAGTGAATATTTAACTACCAGGATAATGTTTTCAACACTTGAATCAGGGCCCTCGTATAGAAAAAACAGAAATGTACTTTAATACATCTGTCCCTGCATATCGCCCTGGTTTCGTTAAGTTTAGGTACACACATTAGTTAAGGTTAGGAAGTGTTCTAAAAAAACACATTACTGTACTACTCTTTAAATGAATGCTGCAGCCCCAAAGTTTGAAGGCTCCCTGCTTCTGTCCCTCTTAGACTCTCCCTTACAGACCCCCAAATATCCCCAATATACAGTACTGTTAAAAAAACACAAATACAGGAATCCAGGAATATAGAGGGGTGGTTCTATGAAGGATAACACATTCAAACACATTTAAAGAAGACAAATGGTGTCTAGCTTTGTGAGGGGAGTGACAGACTGTAGTGTCTGTAGGGACAGACACACCAGATAGCTCTCTGCTCTTTCATACATACACAGTACACAAAAATAGGGCTGCATGGGGATCCAGGGCTCCCCACTTTGGCCACATGACACTTATCAGATCCAAGTCTTCCCTTTCTGTCCTTGAAGACGCAATCTTTGATGACAGAGCCCCAGTACTTGTTTGTTGGTGTGCTTGGGTGGCCATATTTATTTGCTGTTTTTTTCCTGCAATGTGAATAGGGCATAAGCTTAGTCAAGCCCCATACCTTATGTGGCTAAGCAATGGCTAACCCATCTGCTTACATGTTTTGGTAGGTTGGCAAGGTGTGGAAGATACACATGCATTAAAGTGTCAGTAATTGAATTTGAGCTGGCGTGCAGCACTTTTCCAAGATTGGCCTTTCATGGTCCAGCCATAACATTTAGGCTGCTGGCGTCATGAACTTGCCCATTGAAATGAGGCAGACATCAAAATTAACACAACCAAAACTATGCCACAACCTGTTCCAGCAGCAACACTCTTCTGCTGCATTAAATTCAGAATTGTGTGCTATTTTGCCTCTAGTTTGCAAGTGGAAAAAAATACAGAAAGGATGTAGGCATGCGAAGGTCAGCATCACCAAAAACACACAGTCCCTTATCCTTGTTGCGTTCTTTTGTTGATTTTTTCCCCACAGAATATTTCATGACAGCAAACTTTTTTGTACTTGATCCACATTCTTTTGCTCTGGTCTGGCACTATTAACCTGCCTGGTGATGGCATCCCCCAGGTTGGACTTGACTGCTTTGGTTGTGGCTCTAGAACTGTGTCCATAGATCAAAATGGTCTGACACCCCAGTCACTAAAGCCATACATTGGGCATCATTAAACCTGCTGCTTAGGCTGCTTAGGTGGTGGTCAACATAGGATTGTCCATCATCTCCCTGTTACTGTGGGGAAAAGGGGACATCTGTGCTATGAGTGTTGAGCCAGATCCTGAGGTGCTATTTTGTTGACTGGCTGGTGACTGGACCGGGCTGTCTGGGGCTGGGTGTCTGGCCTGGGGTCGGCCATGATGAGCGTGGAGTGGAGGCTGCTGGGGAGAGGGGGGTACAGGTTGCAGCTGGCCTGCTGCTGGCCTAGACCTCTGCTGTGTGTGACTCGATAAAAAGTTGGGGTGCGAGCTCCATTGGGAGAGGGGGTGTCGGGGACTGCTCTGTCTTGGCCTTGCATTTTGCCCAACACTGCTCTAACTTTGCCTAGCACTTTGCCTGGCACTGCTCTGGCTTGCCCTAGAACTTTGCCTGCCACTGCTCTGGCTTGCCCTGGCACTATGGTTGGAACTGGTGTGGCTTGTCCTAGAACTTTGCCTGGCACTTCTCTGAATTTTGCTGAGGCGGCGCCGGCTTTGGCCGACTGTGTGCTGGATTGCACTCAAAGGGTCTGTGGCAACGTGGTTCTATCTGAACATCCATCAGGGAATGGCTTGGTTCAGTTGTCCTGCCTGTGTATGTGTGCTTTTTCCCTCCCATCCTGACCTATCTTACACTGGAAACTACAGTGCTGGAGTGTTAACTTCATAACATGTCAGTGTGTGTATGTGGAACTTATGCTTCACTGATATGTAATTGCGTACTCCTGTGCGGGTGTTTACCTACAACGGGAAGTTAAATTCTGGGATCTGCTGGGGCATGTCATATGACGCAGACAAGAGCTGAAAAATAGCACCCTCGCTGTTCACCAGCAACCAGCAGGACACCATCATGCTTGTGAGTACACATGCCTGCTTTTGTACGCTAATAGGAAAAGGTAATATGTATAGCTATTGAGGGTCGCAAATGGATAGCAATTCAGGGGCACAAGTGAATATGAAGGCAAGGTGAAAAGAATGCCGTCATTTGCACCCTATCCTAGACAAAACCTAGTGCACACATGGGCAGCATGCCGTGACAGCTTGGCCCAAGGTAGGCCCTAGCTGGGTGTGGCAGCCAGATAACAGGTGGCAGCCCAGGTGGTACTAAAGCTGGCCGCAAATATTTCTAAACAAGGCTGCACATATACATTCAGCGCTAAAGCGGTGGGGGGGGGGGGGGGGGGGGCGCTGTTAACAACTTGCTTAGCTTGACATTTCAATGCCTTTTCTTCACATTTTAGATGATGATGACCCACCGTTATGAACTCCTGCCCGACATCTATGCAAAGATTGTTGCAAAGCTGGTGGAGGAGAGTGACACTACCTACATGTTTACCCAGGTCATTCAGCATTGGTCGGACCTGAAAAGGAGAAAGAAGCCCTGGGTGTGGAGGTTTTTTAACCTGTACTTTCCATGTAAGGGACATTTCTTTACTCATCACTCACACCTACTATCACATAGGGCAGGGGTGTGTGTTATAGAATACTATTCTCTACTAGGTTCAGAGTTCACGCAGCGAGACAGGCCCACTCGGAGGCCAATGCTAGCAAGACCTGGGGGATGCGTAGGTGGAGGTGCATGGGTGCCAATGTCCTCACCCTCCTCTGCAGACGAGCCACAAGCTCACCTGGATCAACCTGCGCAGGAGGCAGACACAGACTTAACACTCACACATATGTGTTCTAATGTGGATTTTTGGTATAATTCCTTCTTGATGGACAATACGTCCCTACGGGTGAGCACCGGGCACATGCTGGTGCTGCCATCCTGCTTCCTGTAAAAGAAGGTGGGTTATATCACACAAGCAACAGAAGAATACAATATATATTTTTATTCATACTTTTAAAACATTGTGGTGTCTTTATTCTACTGTAACTTTTTCCAAGCGTAATGTGTAAATTATAGACATGGGGGCATTCCACCTGGAGAGAAGGATGTGTAGGGGTAAGCAATGGTTGGTACTTTCGAAAGTGCTACAGGTAAACACTTAGGAGAAGAAAAGACACTGGATGGCACTTCAGAAAGTGGTACAAGTAAGCACTTAGGAGAATAAAAGCTACTGGATAGCACTCCAGAAAGTGGTACAAGTAAGCACTTAGGAGAAGATAGAAAACTGCATGGGACATCCTAAACTAAGACCAAGCAAGGAGAAGGAGCAATGCTGGAGAGAAGGATGGGTAGAGGTAAGCACTTAGGAGCAGAAGACACTTGGCACAGCAATAAGTAAGTAATCAAATGCCAGGGCCAGGCTGAAGAATGGTAAAAACTAAAAATGAGAGGCTTGCATATGTCTACAAGCCAGCGTATGCGTACACATTCCATATATGCGTAAAAAAAAAAACGGAATGTACGCAGCAAAATTAAGAAAAAAACTGCTCTTTTCTGAAAGGAACTAGTAAGACTTCACTGGACAGTGAAACTTTTTGCAGCAAGGTGCATGCATTGAAAAACTCACAATAAATGCTGGAAGGCAGGACATCCGCACCACGTAGACAAAACTATCCATGGCATAAGCCGTGAAAGCTGTCCGCACAACGATTTCGCTGGCTTATGGAACAACAACGAAGGAATGTAGTGGCCCCATGGGGCTCTGAGTCATGCGAACGCACATATAAGCAACTCTGTAATGGACACGATTACACGTGAAAATGAAAACTAAAATAGAAGGCTGTGAATCAACCTTATATGGCCTGATGCAGAGCCTCCCCCGATCTGACCTTATTTTCCCTCCGTTTGTCTCGAGGTCCAAATGTGATTCAGAGCCGCCGTCGGGAGAGATCCATTACTGTTCCGTTTATGTGTCTTCAATCGGGAAGTGTTTTTTCCCCTCACGGGTGCTTTCCGTGTGGTCCTAGGTTCTGTTGCCGTTCCCACGGACGATCCGTTTTTTGCTCCTTTTTCTTGCGTTTCCAAACGTAGCTTCTTGCCATCTGTTTCGTGTTTTTCACCCCGATTCCGACTGTTTTTCCATGTATACTTACATTTCCATGGTTTTCCTGTTGTCAATCTGGGTCCACGCAAGCGCACATCCCTAGTCCTCCCTCAAGCTTTCACCATACAACAAACTGACACTTTTAGCCACACCAAAACTTACCTTCAAATAATATCCTTCTTCTTCTTCTTCCTCTTTCTCCTCCTCCTCCCTGTGTTTAATGCTTACCTTAATCTCTTCTCCTCCTTCTTCTTTTTCTTCTTCTTCCCTGTGTTTAATGCTTACCTGAATCTGTTCTCCTTCTTTTTCTTCTTCTTCCCTGTGTTTACTGCTTACCTGAATCTGTTCTCCTTCTTCTTTTTCTTCTTCTTCCCTGTGTGTAATGCTTACCTTAATCTCTTCTCCTTCTTATTTTTCTTCTTCTTCCCTGTGTTTAATGCTTACCTGAATCTGTTCTCCTTCTTCTTTTTCTTCTTCTTCCCTGTGTTTACTGCTTACCTGAATCTGTTCTCCTTCTTTTTCTTCTTCTTCCCTGTGTGTAATGCTTACCTGAATCTGTTCTCCTTCTTCTTTTTCTTCTTCTTCCCTGTGTTTAATGCTTAACTGAATCTGTTCTCCCTCTTCTTTTTCTTCTTCTTCCCTGTGCTTAATGCTTACCTGAATCTGTTCTCCTTCTTCTTCTTCCCTGTGTTTACTGCTTACCTTAATCTCTTCTCCTTCTTCTTTTTCTTCTTCTTCCCTGTGTTTAATGCTTACCTTAATCTCTTCTCCTTCTTCTTTTTCTTCTTCTCCTTCTTCTTCCTCCTATTCCTTGTCCCATATACTTACCTTTTGGGACATGTAACTGTATGGTTATGTTGTGAGAACGTACAGTGGCAGGAAAGAGAACACATCACAATTTTTTTTTTTTTACTTAAACAGTACAGGAGGCTCTTCTTGTTGGTCATTGTTGGCCTTTTCTTTGATCTGTGAATGAAAAACATCATCAGTTTTGCCTTGTAACTATTTTGTGCTTATCTAGGGGTTATCTAGGGGTTATTTTTGGTCCATTTTTAGGGTTAATTTTGCCCTAAGTTATTTCGTTAATGTGTCTTGGACCATGTTTTTTTTAGTTTTGGGCAGGAGTTTAAACTACATGTATGATATCTAGGATAAACTTACAAGGCTTGTGGCCAACAGTGCATCTGGGGCGCAACCTCTGTTGCTGCTGTGAAGCTGTTTGGATCAAAAACACAAGGATATTATTGACTCTTTGTGCATCCTGAATGTCAGATTAGGTTAGGCTTCTATGCATCAAATCACTCACCTTCCCCAGGCACCTCTTCAGCTTGCCCTGCTTCATCCACTCTCCTTTGGGATGGTCCTGCGACGTCATCATCTAAAAATAACAATAGTGCACATTAGTGTATGTCTTTATTGCATGTATCTGGACATATGTAGGTTTGAGTGTCTTACCGGAGTGAGGTTGCTGCTGTGGCTGGATTGACTCCCTGCCGTGCGTCTCCCCCCCCCTGTATACTGAGGTCTAGTGGCACCTCAAAGTCACTGGCAGAGGAGGGGGTGGGCGTTGGCACTGGCGTGGCACAACCTATACCTTCCCCAGTACTTCCCAACACTGGGCTGCGGGTTCTTGTCCGGGTGGGGTGGAAACGATAATTCCATTCATGCGCTGCAATATAAACACAATCATAAACACAGGCCCAGGCAAGGGCAGTGTGATTATTGCATGTCATGTATCAACACTTACCTGGAAAGTGCTTGGCAAAGTACCGCCTCACCCGGGGCCTATGCCTCCTCTTCAAATCAGACCAGTGTTGGGCGATCTGGGTGAAGGTATAGGTGGTTCCCGAAATCCGGGCAATCGCGTTCACTAGAGATGAGCGAACTTTTGAAAAATTCGATTCGACTGATTCGCCGAATTTTCCGACAAAAATCGTTTCGATACGAATTTATTCGCGACAAATCGCTATGAAAAACGGCTATTTCTGAGCCTCCTAGAGCCTCAATAGGGTTGTAAACCATTCTGCCTTGCTGTAACACGCACAGGATGCGTGCTGGGTTAGTTAAATAATACTTTGAATAAATATCACATGCAGATCAGAGGCATCGCTAATAGAATCGCAGAGCGGCACAATTGCAGAGAGTTGAAGTGGCATCACTATGAGGGGCAGGAGCCCAAACATTACTTTAAAGAGACACTGGAGTTGGCAGCAGCAGGAGCCCAAAAATTGGATGAATCACACCCTGGAGTTGGCAGCAGCAGCAGCAGGAGCCCAAACATTACTTTAAAGAGACCCTGGGGTTGGCTTCAGGAGCCCAAAAATTGGATGAATCACACTCTGGAGTTGGCAGCAGCAGCAGCAGCAGGGGCCCAAACATTACTTTAAAGAGACACTGGGGTTGGCAGCAGGAGCCCAAAAATTGGATGAATCACACCCTGGAGTTGGCAGCAGCAGCAGGAGCCCAAACATTACTTTAAAGAGACACTGGAGTTGGCTTCAGGAGCCCAAAAATTGGATGAATCACACCCTGGAGTTGGCAGCAGCAGAAGCTCAAACATTACTTTAAAGAGACACTGGGGTTGGCAGCAGGAGCCCAAAGATTGAATTAATCACACCCTGGAGTTGGCAGCAGCAGCAGCAGCGGGAGCCCAAACATTACTTTAAAGAGACACTGGGGTTGGCAGCAGGAGCCCAAAAATTGGATGAATCACACCCTGGAGTTGGCAGCAGCAGCAGCAGCAGGAGCCCAAACATTACTTTAAAGAGACACTGGGGTTGGCAGCGGGAGCCCAAAAATTGGATGAATCACACCCTGGAGTTGGCAGCAGCAGCAGGAGCCCAAACATTACTTTAAAGAGACACTGGAGTTGGCTTCAGGAGCCCAAAAATTGGATGAATCACACCCTGGAGTTGGCGGCAGCAGCAGCAGCAGGAGCCCAAATATACACTGGAGTTGGCTTCAGGAGCCCAAAAATTGGATGATTCACACCCTGGAGTTGGCAGCAGCAGCAGGAGCCCAAATATTACTTTAAAGAGACACTGGGGTTGGCTTCAGGAGCCCAAAAATTGGATGAATCACACCATGGAGTTGGCAGGAGTTGGCAGCAGCAGCAGCAGGAGCCCAAATATTACTTTAAAGAGACCCTGGGGTGGGCTTCAGGAGGCCAAAAATTGGATGAATCACACCCTGGAGTTGGCAGGAGTTGGCAGCAGCAGCAGCAGGAGCCCAAATATTACTTTAAAGAGACCCTGGGGTTGGCTTCAGGAGGCCAAAAATTGGATGAATCACACCCTGGAGTTGGCAGGAGTTGGCAGCAGCAGCAGGAGCCCAAATATTACTTTAAAGAGACATTGGAGTTGGCTTCAGGAGCCCAAAAATTGGATGATTCACACCCTGGAGTTGGCAGCAGCAGCAGCAGGAGCCCAAATATTACTTTAAAGAGACACTGGGGTTGGCTTCAGGAGCCCAAAAATTGGATGAATCACACCCTGGAGTTGGCAGCAGCAGCAGGAGCCCAAACATTACTTTAAAGAGACACTGGGGTTGGCTTCAGGAGGCCAAAAATTGGATGAATCACACCCTGGAGTTGGCAGGAGTTGGCAGCAGCAGCAGCAGGAGCCCAAATATTACTTTAAAGAGACACTGGGGTTGGCTTCAGGAGCCCAAAAATTGGATGAATCACACCCTGGAGTTGGCAGGAGTTGGCAGCAGCAGCAACAGGAGCCCAAATATTACTTTAAAGAGACCCTGGGGTTGGCTTCAGGAGGCCAAAAATTGGATGAATCACACCCTGGAGTTGGCAGGAGTTGGCAGCAGCAGCAGCAGGAGCCCAAATATTACTTTAAAGAGACACTGGAGTTGGCTTCAGGAGCCCAAACATTGGATGATTCACACCCTGGAGTTGGCAGCAGCAGCAGCAGGAGCCCAAATATTACTTTAAAGAGACACTGGGGTTGGCTTCAGGAGCCCAAAAATTGGATGAATCACACCCTGGAGTTGGCAGGAGTTGGCAGCAGCAGCAGCAGGAGCCCAAATATTACTTTAAAGAGACACTGGGGTTGGCTTCAGGAGCCCAAAAATTGGATGAATCACACCCTGGAGTTGGCAGCAGCAGCAGGAGCCCAAACATTACTTTAAAGAGACACTGGGGTTGGCTTCAGTAGCCCAAAAATTGGATGAATCACACCCTGGAGTTGGCAGCAGCAGCAGCAGCAGCAGGAGCCCAAACATTACTTTAAAGAGACACTGGGGTTGGCTTCAGGAGCCCAAAAATTGGATGAATCACACCCTGGAGTTGGCAGGAGTTGGCAGCAGCAGCAGCAGGAGCCCAAATATTACTTTAAAGAGACCCTGGGGTTGGCTTCAGGAGGCCAAAAATTGGATGAATCACACCCTGGAGTTGGCAGCAGCAGCAGCAGGAGCCCAAATATTACTTTAAAGAGACACTGGAGTTGGCTTCAGGAGCCCAAAAATTGGATGATTCACACCCTGGAGTTGGCAGCAGCAGCAGGAGCCCAAAAATTGGATGAATCACACCCTGGAGTTGGCAGCAGCAGCTTCAGCAGCAGCAGGAGCCCAAACATTACTTTAAAGAGACACTGGGGTTGGCAGCAGGAGCCCAAAAATTGGATGAATCACACCCTGGAGTTGGCAGCAGCAGCAGGAGCCCAAACATTACTTTAAAGAGACACTGGAGTTGGCTTCAGGAGCCCAAGAATTGGATGAATCACACCCTGGAGTTGGCAGCAGCAGCAGCAGCAGGAGCCCAAATATACACTGGAGTTGGCTTCAGAAGCCCAAAAATTGGATGATTCACACCCTGGAGTTGGCAGCAGCAGCAGGAGCCCAAATATTACTTTAAAGAGACACTGGGGTTGGCTTCAGGAGCCCAAAAATTGGATGAATCACACCCTGGAGTTGGCAGGAGTTGGCAGCAGCAGCAGCAGGAGCCGAAATATTACTTTAAAGAGACCCTGGGGTTGGCTTCAGGAGCCCAAAAATTGGATGAATCACACCCTGGAGTTGGCAGGAGTTGGCAGCAGCAGCAGCAGGAGCCCAAATATTACTTTAAAGAGACACTGGAGTTGGCTTCAGGAGCCCAAAAATTGCATGATTCACACCCTGGAGTTGGCAGCAGCAGCAGCAGGAGCCCAAATATTACTTTAAAGAGACACTGGGGTTGGCTTCAGGAGCCCAAAAATTGGATGATTCACACCCTGGAGTTGGCAGCAGCAGCAGCAGCAGGATCCCAAACATTACTTTAAAGAGACACTGGGGTTGGCTTCAGGAGCCCAAAAATTGGATGAATCACACCCTGGAGTTGGCAGGAGTTGGCAGCAGCAGCAGCAGGAGCCCAAATATTACTTTAAAGAGACCCTGGGGTTGGCTTCAGGAGGCCAAAAATTGGATGAATCACACCCTGGAGTTGGCAGCAGCAGCAGCAGGAGCCCAAATATTACTTTAAAGAGACACTGGAGTTGGCTTCAGGAGCCCAAAAATTGGATGATTCACACCCTGGAGTTGGCAGCAGCAGCAGGAGCCCAAAAATTGGATGAATCACACCCTGGAGTTGGCAGCAGCAGCTTCAGCAGCAGCAGGAGCCCAAACATTACTTTAAAGAGACACTGGGGTTGGCAGCAGGAGCCCAAAAATTGGATGAATCACACCCTGGAGTTGGCAGCAGCAGCAGGAGCCCAAACATTACGTTAAAGAGACACTGGAGTTGGCTTCAGGAGCCCAAGAATTGGATGAATCACACCCTGGAGTTGGCAGCAGCAGCAGCAGCAGCAGGAGCCCAAATATACACTGGAGTTGGCTTCAGGAGCCCAAAAATTGGATGATTCACACCCTGGAGTTGGCAGCAGCAGCAGGAGCCCAAATATTACTTTAAAGAGACACTGGGGTTGGCTTCAGGAGCCCAAAAATTGGATGAATCACACCCTGGAGTTGGCAGGAGTTGGCAGCAGCAGCAGCAGGAGCCGAAATATTACTTTAAAGAGACCCTGGGGTTGGCTTCAGGAGCCCAGAAATTGGATGAATCACACCCTGGAGTTGGCAGGAGTTGGCAGCAGCAGCAGCAGGAGCCCAAATATTACTTTAAAGAGACACTGGAGTTGGCTTCAGGAGCCCAAAAATTGGATGATTCACACCCTGGAGTTGGCAGCAGCAGCAGCAGGAGCCCAAATATTACTTTAAAGAGACACTGGGGTTGGCTTCAGGAGCCCAAAAATTGGATGATTCACACCCTGGAGTTGGCAGGAGTTGGCAGCAGCAGCAGCAGGAGGAGCCCAAACATTACTTTAAAGAGACACTGGGGTTGGCAGCAGGAGCCCAAAGATTGGATGAATCACACCCTGGAGTTGCCAGCAACAGCAGCAGCGGGAGCCCAAACATTACTTTAAAGAGACACTGGGGTTGGCAGCAGGAGCCCAAACATTGGATGAATCACACCCTGGAGTTGGCAGGAGTTGGCAGCAGCAGCAGCAGGAGCCCAAATATTACTTTAAAGAGACCCTGGGGTTGGCTTCAGGAGGCCAAAAATTGGATGAATCACACCCTGGAGTTGGCAGGAGTTGGCAGCAGCAGCAGCAGGAGCCCAAATATTACTTTAAAGAGACGCTGGAGTTGGCTTCAGGAGCCCAAAAATTGGATGATTCACACCCTGGAGTTGGCAGCAGCAGCAGGAGCCCAAATATTACTTTAAAGAGACACTGGAGTTGGCTTCAGGAGCCCAAAAATTGGATGATTCACACCCTGGAGTTGGCAGCAGCAGCAGGAGCCCAAATATTACTTTAAAGAGACACTGGAGTTGGCTTCAGGAGCCCAAAAATTGGATGATTCACACCCTGGAGTTGGCAGCAGCAGCAGCAGGAGCCCAAATATTACTTTAAAGAGACACTGGGGTTGGCTTCAGGAGCCCAAAAATTGGATGATTCACACCCTGGAGTTGGCAGGAGTTGGCAGCAGCAGCAGCAGGAGGAGCCCAAACATTACTTTAAAGAGACACTGGGGTTGGCAGCAGGAGCCCACAGATTGGATGAATCACACCCTGGAGTTGCCAGCAGCAGCAGCAGCAGCAGCGGAAGCCCAAACATTACTTTAAAGAGACACTGGGGTTGGCAGCAGGAGCCCAAACATTGGATGAATCACACTCTGAAGTTGGCAGCAGCAGCAGGAGCCCAAACATTACTTTAAAGAGACACTGTGGTTGGCTTCAGGAGCCCAAAAATTGGATGAATCACACCCTGGAGTTGGCAGGAGTTGGCAGCAGCAGCAGCAGGATCCCAAATATTACTTTAAAGAGACCCTGGGGTTGGCTTCAGGAGCCCAAAAATTGGATGAATCACACCCTGGAGTTGGCAGGAGTTGGCAGCAGCAGCAGGAGCCCAAACATTACTTTAAAGAGACACTGGAGTTGGCTTAAGGAGCCCAAAAATTGGATGATTCACACCCTGGAGTTGGCAGCAGCAGCAGGAGCCCAAAAATTGGCCTAAAGACATAAATATGTTTTGCACCATTTGGAAAGTGTAAAACCTGGCACCATGCTGAATCTAGTCGCATGCATCAGGCATTGGTGGGTGGAAATCCTGGCTGATCCATCCCTGATTCATTTTGACAAAGGTGAGTCTCTCCACATTTTTAGTTGACAGACGAGTTCTCCTCGCCGTAACTATGGCCCCCGCCGCACTAAACACCCGCTCAGATGGCACGCTACTTGCCGGGCAGGACAGCTTTTCCAGGGCAAACTCTGCTAGTTGCGGCCACAAATCAAGTTTGGCTGCCCAGAAGTCCAGCGGATCCTCAAGGTGTGTTGGCATGGTCATGTCAAAGTATGACATGACCTGCTGGTTCAGGTCCAGCTCCAGGTCTTCCTGCTGCTCATGAGTAGCCTCACTATGCGGGTGTAGAAAGCTACTCATTAGCGACTGAAGACTGAGGCTGCTGCTGCTGATGGAGCTGCTGCTGCTGCTCCTGCCAACCCCCCCAGCGGCCATGGCAGTGGAAGGTGAGCACAGAGGTCCCCTCGAGTCAGACCTGCGAGAGTATGGAACATGGCGCAGATAGGCATCGGCCAACTGCCTACGTAGAATGTCTTTGTAGTAGTTCAGTTTGTCCTCCCTCTCGGTGGGTTTAAAAAATGCCCCCATTTTGTGCCGGAAGCGAGGGTCCAATAAGGTGGACAGCCAGAAGTCATCCCGCCGACAGATGGAAACAATTCTGGGGTCACTACGCAAGCACGTGAGCATGCTTCGTGCCATTTGCGCAAGTGACTCGGATGGACTACCTGTCTCCATCTCCACTGCATACTGCCACGGTGTTCCCGGGTCCTCTGTCTCGCCTTCCTCAAAAACCTCTAGCTCCTCTGGCTGCTCCTGCTCCTCCTCTCCTGTCCACTGACTAGATAAACCAGCCATTTTGCCAAGCCTAAACTGTGTTTCGCTGGGCAACTCCTCCTCTTCCTCCTCCTCCTCCAGTTCAGCTCCAACGGGGTTCATGTGGCCGTAAGATGTAAACGCCATGTCTCCAGTGCCCTGACCAGCCATGGTTTCCAACATGTGCTGTAGTATATGAAGCAGTGGAATCACGTCGTTCATCCCGTAATCCTGCCGACTGACAAATAAAGTGGCTTCCTCAAAGGGCCTGAGCAAACGGCAGGTGTCACGTATGAGCTGCCACTGGTTGACATTGAAGTTACACAGGGGAGTCCCCCTATCTGCTTGGATCATCAGGAAATCCGTGATGGCTTTTCTCTGTTCATATAATCGGTCCAACATGTGAAGGGTGGAATTCCAACGGGTGGAAACATCGCAAATCAGACTATGTTGGGGGATACCATTCTGACGCTGTAGCTCAAGAAGGGTGTGTTTGGCGGTGTATGAGTGGCTGAAGTGCATGCAAAGTTTCCTTGAAGTTGTTAGGATGTCTTGCAGATGGGGGGAACACTTCAGAAACCGCTTGACAACCAGATTGAAGACGTGAGCCATGCAGGGGGCGTGGGTCAGGCTTCCTTGGCGCAGCGCAGACAAAATGTTCTTCCCATTGTCGGTAACCATGATTCCCATTTTAAGTTTTCTTGGAGTAAGCCATGTTTGGATTTCCTGATGAATACATTTAAGCAGTTCCTCCCCTGTGTGACTCCGTTCGCCAAGACAAACCATGTGAAGCACTGCGTGACACCTTCGTGCCCTGCACACATGGTAGACTGGAGGGGCACTGAGACTTGAGCCTACAGTGGAGAGTGAGGAGATGGCGGAGGATGAGGAGGCCAAGTCGCACGGTGTCACAGGCCCAACGGGCAGGGAGCGCGGAGGCCGAAGCGGCGTGACCTGTCCAAGTTGCTGCTGCTGCTGCAAAGGGACCACATTCACCCAGAGTGCCGTAAACGACATGTACTGTCCCTGAACGTAGTTACAGTTCCAGATGTCGGCGCTGCCATGCACTTTGCTACACACCGACAGGCTCAAGGACTGGCCCACCTTCTGTTCAACAAAAGTGTGCAGCGCTGGTACTGCCTTCTTGGCAAAGAAATGAGCTTGGGACTCTCCACCTCGGCTCGGCACAAGCCATCAGTTCTCTGAAAGGTGCAGATTCCACCACCTGAAAAGGGAGCGACTGCAGCACCAGCAACTTGGACAGGAGCACATTCAGCTTCTGCAACCTGCGCCCCTCTTCTCCTGATGATGACGATGAAGCCCCTTCATCACCCGGCTCCCAAGTGCGATCGGCTTCATCGTCATCATCATTATCACCGAGTTGTGGCTGTACGTCACTGATGTTCGTGGATTCGTCAACAGTGTCTGGCGCAGGAGCTGGAGCGCTTGCAGCACCCACGACACTGTCCACATCACTATTTGTCTGCCTAGCTAAAGAAGCCACCTCCATTTCTTGGCTGGGCAGTAGCTGCTGACTGTCCTCTATCTGATCGTCCTCCTCACTAAAGAGTGGAGCTGAACCCAAAGCATTGGATACGTCGCTGGGGGAGGGAACGGCGTAGGACAGAGGCAATGGGAGGACAGGGACTGCTCTCGGGGCATGCCAACTCAGGGTTGTGTCAGAGGAACCTACCGACCCTAGACTGGGGGTCTCAGACGTAAGTTGTGATGATGTTGTTGATGAGCGCGTCAACCAATCTACCACGGCAGATGCGTTACTGGTGGAGACCCGACCGCTAGCAGATACTGGCAGATTAGGTCTCTCAGCGTGACTCCTGCTGCTACTGGCCCCCAGTCTGCTGCGAGCTCTGCCTGCGGAATCTTGGCCTCTGCCACTCCTCTTTTCACTTCCAGGCACTTGTCTGCCCGCCATAGTCTAACTGGCGTGGTAGTAAGTGACATTTTAAGAACCCCCAGGCAGCGGTGGGTCTATATGAAACAGAATATAATGCACACCAAAAGTGAGCAGTAACACTCAGCCTCCAACAGGCCTGCCTAGTGTAAATAAGAGAGCTGCTTAGTGTAAATAAAGAGGTGTATGCTATGTTACAGAATGGGATGCCCCAACAGCCAGCAGTGCACCTGGCAGCAGTAAGACTATGCACAGCAAAAGTGTCTTTATCAGGCCTAATTTCAATTAGAATAAGTGCAAATGGTTATGGTCTTAAATAGAGGCTGGTGTAGTCACAGAATGGGATGCCCCAAAAACCAACAGGAGTGCACCTGGCAGGCAGCAGTACTATGCACAGCAAAAGTGTCTTTATCAGGCCTAATTTCAATTATAATAGGTGCAAATGGTTATGGTCTTAAATAGAGGCTGGTGTAGTCACAGAATGGGATGCCACAACAGGAGTGCACCTGGCAGGCAGTAGTACCATGCACAGCAAAAGTGTCTTTATCAGGCCTAATTTCAATTATAATAGGTGCAAATGGTTATGGTCTTAAATAGAGGCTGGTGTAGTCACAGAATGGGATGCCACAACAGGAGTGCACCTGGCAGGCAGTAGTACTATGCACTGCAAAAGTGTCTTTATCAGGCCTAATTTCAATTATAATAGGTGCAAATGGTTATGGTCTTAAATAGAGGCTGGTGTAGTCACAGCATGGGATGCCACAACAGGAGTGCACCTGGCAGGCAGTAGTACTATGCACAGCAAAAGTGTCTTTATCAGGCCTAATTTCAATTATAATAGGTGCAAATGGTTATGGTCTTAAATAGAGGCTGGTGTAGTCACAGAATGGGATGCCACAACAGGAGAGCACCTGGCAGGCAGCAGTACTATGCACAGCAAAAGTGTCTTTATCAGGCCTAATTTCAATTATAATAGGTGCAAATGGTTATGGTCTTAAATAGAGGCTGGTGTAGTCACAGAATGGGATGCCACAACAGGAGTGCACCTGGCAGGCAGTAGTACTATGCACAGCAAGAGTGTCTTTATCAGGCCTAATTTCAATTATAATAGGTGCAAATGGTTATGGTCTTAAATAGAGGCTGGTGTAGTCACAGAATGGGATGCCACAACAGGAGTGCACCTGGCAGGCAGTAGTACCATGCACAGCAAAAGTGTCTTTATCAGGCCTTATTTCAATTATAATAGGTGCAAATGGATATGGTCTTAAATAGAGGCTGGTGTAGTCACAGAATGGGATGCCACAACAGGAGTGCACCTGGCAGGCAGTAGTACTATGCACAGCAAAAGTGTCTTTATCAGGCCTAATTTCAATCATAATAGGTGCAAATGGTTATGGTCTTAAATAGAGGCTGGTGTAGTCACAGAATGGGATGCCACAACAGGAGTGCACCTGGCAGGCAGTAGTACTATGAACAGCAAAAGTGTCTTTATCAGGCCTAATTTCAATTAGAATAGGTGCAAATGGTTATGGTCTTAAATAGAGGCTGGTGTAGTCACAGAATGGGATGCCACAACAGGAGTGCACCTGGCAGGCAGTAGTACTATGCACAGCAAAAGTGTCTTTATCAGGCCTAATTTCAATTAGAATAGGTGCAAATGGTTATGGTCTTAAATAGAGGCTGGTGTAGTCACAGAATGGGATGCCACAACAGGAGTGCACCTGGCAGGCAGTAGTACTATGCACAGCAAAAGTGTCTTTATCAGGCCTAATTTCAATTATAATAGGTGCAAATGGTTATGGTCTTAAATAGAGGCTGGTGTAGTCACAGAATGGAATGCCACAACAGGAGTGCACATGGCAGGCAGTAGTACTATGCACAGCAAAAGTGTCTTTATCAGGCCTAATTTCAATTATAATAGGTGCAAATGGTTATGGTCTTAAATAGAGGCTGATGTAGTCACAGAATGGGATGCCACAACAGGAGTGCACCTGGCAGGCAGTAGTACAATGCACAGCAAAAGTGTCTTTATCAGGCCTAATTTCAATTATAATAAGTGCAAATGGTTATGGTCTTAAATAGAGGCTGGTGTAGTCACAGAATGGGATGCCACAACAGGAGTGCACCTGGCAGGCAGTAGTACTATGCACAGCAAAAGTGTCTTTATCAAGCCTAATTTCAATTATAATAGGTGCAAATGGTTATGGTCTTAAATAGAGGCTGGTGTAGTCACAGAATGGGATGCCACAACAGGAGTGCACCTGGCAGGCAGTAGTACCATGCACAGCAAAAGTGTCTTTATCAGGCCTAATTTCAATTATAATAGGTGCAAATGGTTATGGTCTTAAATAGAGGCTGGTGTAGTCACAGAATGGGATGCCACAACAGGAGTGCACCTGGCAGGCAGTAGTACTATGCACAGCAAAAGTGTAGTCACAGAATGGGATGCCACAACAGGAGTGCACCTGGCAGGCAGTAGTACCATGCACAGCAAAAGTGTCTTTATCAGGCCTAATTTCAATTATAATAGGTGCAAATGGTTATGGTCTTAAATAGAGGCTGGTGTAGTCACAGAATGGGATGCGCCAAAAACCAACAGGAGTGCACCTGGCAGGCAGCAGTACTATGCACAGCAAAAGTGTCTTTATCAGGCCTAATTTCAATTATAATAGGTGCAAATGGTTATGGTCTTAAATAGAGGCTGGTGTAGTCACAGAATGGGATGCCACAACAGGAGTGCACCTGGCAGGCAGTAGTACCATGCACAGCAAAAGTGTCTTTATCAGGCCTAATTTCAATTATAATAGGTGCAAATGGTTATGGTCTTAAATAGAGGCTGGTGTAGTCACAGAATGGGATGCCACAACAGGAGTGCACCTGGCAGGCAGTAGTACTATGCACTGCAAAAGTGTCTTTATCAGGCCTAATTTCAATTATAATAGGTGCAAATGGTTATGGTCTTAAATAGAGGCTGGTGTAGTCACAGCATGGGATGCCACAACAGGAGTGCACCTGGCAGGCAGTAGTACTATGCACAGCAAAAGTGTCTTTATCAGGCCTAATTTCAATTATAATAGGTGCAAATGGTTATGGTCTTAAATAGAGGCTGGTGTAGTCACAGAATGGGATGCCACAACAGGAGAGCACCTGGCAGGCAGCAGTACTATGCACAGCAAAAGTGTCTTTATCAGGCCTAATTTCAATTATAATAGGTGCAAATGGTTATGGTCTTAAATAGAGGCTGGTGTAGTCACAGAATGGGATGCCACAACAGGAGTGCACCTGGCAGGCAGTAGTACTATGCACAGCAAGAGTGTCTTTATCAGGCCTAATTTCAATTATAATAGGTGCAAATGGTTATGGTCTTAAATAGAGGCTGGTGTAGTCACAGAATGGGATGCCACAACAGGAGTGCACCTGGCAGGCAGTAGTACCATGCACAGCAAAAGTGTCTTTATCAGGCCTTATTTCAATTATAATAGGTGCAAATGGTTATGGTCTTAAATAGAGGCTGGTGTAGTCACAGAATGGGATGCCACAACAGGAGTGCACCTGGCAGGCAGTAGTACTATGCACAGCAAAAGTGTCTTTATCAGGCCTAATTTCAATCATAATAGGTGCAAATGGTTATGGTCTTAAATAGAGGCTGGTGTAGTCACAGAATGGGATGCCACAACAGGAGTGCACCTGGCAGGCAGTAGTACTATGAACAGCAAAAGTGTCTTTATCAGGCCTAATTTCAATTAGAATAGGTGCAAATGGTTATGGTCTTAAATAGAGGCTGGTGTAGTCACAGAATGGGATGCCACAACAGGAGTGCACCTGGCAGGCAGTAGTACTATGCACAGCAAAAGTGTCTTTATCAGGCCTAATTTCAATTAGAATAGGTGCAAATGGTTATGGTCTTAAATAGAGGCTGGTGTAGTCACAGAATGGGATGCCACAACAGGAGTGCACCTGGCAGGCAGTAGTACTATGCACAGCAAAAGTGTCTTTATCAGGCCTAATTTCAATTATAATAGGTGCAAATGGTTATGGTCTTAAATAGAGGCTGGTGTAGTCACAGAATGGAATGCCACAACAGGAGTGCACATGGCAGGCAGTAGTACTATGCACAGCAAAAGTGTCTTTATCAGGCCTAATTTCAATTATAATAGGTGCAAATGGTTATGGTCTTAAATAGAGGCTGATGTAGTCACAGAATGGGATGCCACAACAGGAGTGCACCTGGCAGGCAGTAGTACAATGCACAGCAAAAGTGTCTTTATCAGGCCTAATTTCAATTATAATAAGTGCAAATGGTTATGGTCTTAAATAGAGGCTGGTGTAGTCACAGAATGGGATGCCACAACAGGAGTGCACCTGGCAGGCAGTAGTACTATGCACAGCAAAAGTGTCTTTATCAAGCCTAATTTCAATTATAATAGGTGCAAATGGTTATGGTCTTAAATAGAGGCTGGTGTAGTCACAGAATGGGATGCCACAACAGGAGTGCACCTGGCAGGCAGTAGTACCATGCACAGCAAAAGTGTCTTTATCAGGCCTAATTTCAATTATAATAGGTGCAAATGGTTATGGTCTTAAATAGAGGCTGGTGTAGTCACAGAATGGGATGCCACAACAGGAGTGCACCTGGCAGGCAGTAGTACTATGCACAGCAAAAGTGTAGTCACAGAATGGGATGCCACAACAGGAGTGCACCTGGCAGGCAGTAGTACCATGCACAGCAAAAGTGTCTTTATCAGGCCTAATTTCAATTATAATAGGTGCAAATGGTTATGGTCTTAAATAGAGGCTGGTGTAGTCACAGAATGGGATGCCACAACAGGAGTGCACCTGGCAGGCAGTAGTACTATGCACAGCAAAAGTGTCTTTATCAGGCATAATTTCAATTATAATAGGTGCAAATGGTTATGGTCTTGAATAGAGGCTGGTGTAGTCACAGAATGGGATGCCACAACAGGAGTGCACCTGGCAGGCAGTAGTACCATGCACAGCAAAAGTGTCTTTATCAGGCCTAATTTCAATTATAATAGGTGCAAATGGTTATGGTCTTAAATAGAGGCTGGTGTAGTCACAGAATGGGATGCCCCAACAGGAGTGCACCTGGCAGGCAGTAGTACTATGCACTGCAAAAGTGTCTTTATCAGGCCTAATTTCAATTATAATAGGTGCAAATGGTTATGGTCTTAAATAGAGGCTGGTGTAGTCACAGAATGGGATGCCACAACAGGAGTGCACCTGGCAGGCAGTAGTACTATGCACAGCAAAAGTGTCTTTATCAGGCCTAATTTCAATTATAATAGGTGCAAATGGTTATGGTCTTAAATAGAGGCTGGTGTAGTCACAGAATGGGATGCCACAACAGGAGTGCACCTGGCAGGCAGCAGTACTATGCACAGCAAAAATGTCTTTATCAGGCCTAATTTCAATTATAATAGGTGCAAATGGTTATGGTCTTAAATAGAGGCTGGTGTAGTCACAGAATGGGATGCCACAACAGGAGTGCACCTGGCAGGCAGTAGTACTATGCACAGCAAGAGTGTCTTTATCAGGCCTAATTTCAATTATAATAGGTGCAAATGGTTATGGTCTTAAATAGAGGCTGGTGTAGTCACAGAATGGGATGCCACAACAGGAGTGCACCTGGCAGGCAGTAGTACCATGCACAGCAAAAGTGTCTTTATCAGGCCTTATTTCAATTATAATAGGTGCAAATGGTTATGGTCTTAAATAGAGGCTGGTGTAGTCACAGAATGGGATGCCACAACAGGAGTGCACCTGGCAGGCAGTAGTACTATGCACAGCAAAAGTGTCTTTATCAGGCCTAATTTCAATCATAATAGGTGCAAATGGTTATGGTCTTAAATAGAGGCTGGTGTAGTCACAGAATGGGATGCCACAACAGGAGTGCACCTGGCAGGCAGTAGTACTATGCACAGCAAAAGTGTCTTTATCAGGCCTAATTTCAATTAGAATAGGTGCAAATGGTTATGGTCTTAAATAGAGGCTGGTGTAGTCACAGAATGGAATGCCACAACAGGAGTGCACCTGGCAGGCAGTAGTACCATGCACAGCAAAAGTGTCTTTATCAGGCCTAATTTCAATTATAATAGGTGCAAATGGTTATGGTCTTAAATAGAGGCTGGTGTAGTCACAGAATGGGATGCCACAACAGGAGTGCACCTGGCAGGCAGTAGTACTATGCACAGCAAAAGTGTCTTTATCAGGCCTAATTTCAATCATAATAGGTGCAAATGGTTATGGTCTTAAATAGAGGCTGGTGTAGTCACAGAATGGGATGCCACAACAGGAGTGCACCTGGCAGGCAGTAGTACTATGCACAGCAAAAGTGTCTTTATCAGGCCTAATTTCAATCATAATAGGTGCAAATGGTTATGGTCTTAAATAGAGGCTGGTGTAGTCACAGAATGGGATGCCACAACAGGAGTGCACCTGGCAGGCAGTAGTACTATGCACAGCAAAAGTGTCTTTATCAGGCATAATTTCAATTATAATAGGTGCAAATGGTTATGGTCTTGAATAGAGGCTGGTGTAGTCACAGAATGGGATGCCACAACAGGATTGCACCTGGCAGGCAGTAGTACCATGCACAGCAAAAGTGTCTTTATCAGGCCTAATTTCAATTCTAATAGGTGCAAAGGGTAATGGTCTTAAATAGAGGCTGGTGTAGTCACAGAATGGGATGCCACAACAGGAGTGCACCTGGCAGGCAGTAGTACTATGCACTGCAAAAGTGTCTTTATCAGGCCTAATTTCAATTATAATAGGTGCAAATGGTTATGGTCTTAAATAGAGGCTGGTTTAGTCACAGAATGGGATGCCACAACAGGAGTGCACCTGGCAGGCAGTAGTACTATGCACAGCAAAAGTGTCTTTATCAGGCCTAATTTCAATTATAATAGGTGCAAATGGTTATGGTCTTAAATAGAGGCTGGTGTAGTCACAGAATGGGATGCCACAACAGGAGTGCACCTGGCAGGCAGCAGTACTATGCACAGCAAAAGTGTCTTTATCAGGCCTAATTTCAATTATAATAGGTGCAAATGGTTATGGTCTTAAATAGAGGCTGGTGTAGTCACAGAATGGGATGCCACAACAGGAGTGCACCTGGCAGGCAGCAGTACTATGCACAGCAAAAGTGTCTTTATCAGGCCTAATTTCAATTATAATAGGTGCAAATGGTTATGGTCTTAAATAGAGGCTGGTGTAGTCACAGAATGGGATGCCACAACAGGAGTGCACCTGGCAGGCAGTAGTACTATGCACAGCAAGAGTGTCTTTATCAGGCCTAATTTCAATTATAATAGGTGCAAATGGTTATGGTCTTAAATAGAGGCTGGTGTAGTCACAGAATGGGATGCCACAACAGGAGTGCACCTGGCAGGCAGTAGTACCATGCACAGCAAAAGTGTCTTTATCAGGCCTTATTTCAATTATAATAGGTGCAAATGGTTATGGTCTTAAATAGAGGCTGGTGTAGTCACAGAATGGGATGCCACAACAGGAGTGCACCTGGCAGGCAGTAGTACTATGCACAGCAAAAGTGTCTTTATCAGGCCTAATTTCAATTATAATAGGTGCAAATGGTTATGGTCTTAAATAGAGGCTGGTGTAGTCACAGAATGGGATGCCACAACAGGAGTGCACCTGGCAGGCAGTAGCACTATGCACAGCAAAAGTGTCTTTATCAGGCCTAATTTCAATTATAATAGGTGCAAATGGTTATGGTCTTAAATAGAGGCTGGTGTAGTCACAGAATGGGATGCCACAACAGGAGTGCACCTGGCAGGCAGTAGTACTATGCACAGCAAAAGTGTCTTTATCAGGCCTAATTTCAATTATAATAGGTGCAAATGGTTATGGTCTTAAATAGAGGCTGGTGTAGTCACAGAATGGGATGCCACAACAGGAGTGCACCTGGCAGGCAGCAGTACTATGCACAGCAAAAGTGTCTTTATCAGGCCTAATTTCAATTATAATAGGTGCAAATGGTTATGGTCTTAAATAGAGGCTGGTGTAGTCACAGAATGGGATGCCACAACAGGAGTGCACCTGGCAGGCAGTAGTACTATGCACAGCAAGAGTGTCTTTATCAGGCCTAATTTCAATTATAATAGGTGCAAATGGTTATGGTCTTAAATAGAGGCTGGTGTAGTCACAGAATGGGATGCCACAACAGGAGTGCACCTGGCAGGCAGTAGTACCATGCACAGCAAAAGTGTCTTTATCAGGCCTTATTTCAATTATAATAGGTGCAAATGGTTATGGTCTTAAATAGAGGCTGGTGTAGTCACAGAATGGGATGCCACAACAGGAGTGCACCTGGCAGGCAGTAGTACTATGCACAGCAAAAGTGTCTTTATTAGGCCTAATTTCAATTATAATAGGTGCAAATGGTTATGGTCTTAAATAGAGGCTGGTGTAGTCACAGAATGGGATGCCACAACAGGAGTGCACCTGGCAGGCAGTAGCACTATGCACAGCAAAAGTGTCTTTATCAGGCCTAATTTCAATTATAATAGGTGCAAATGGTTATGGTCTTAAATAGAGGCTGGTGTAGTCACAGAATGGGATGCCACAACAGGAGTGCACCTGGCAGGCAGTAGTACTATGCACAGCAAAAGTGTCTTTATCAGGCCTAATTTCAATCATAATAGGTGCAAATGGTTATGGTCTTAAATAGAGGCTGGTGTAGTCACAGAATGGGATGCCACAACAGGAGTGCACCTGGCAGGCAGTAGTACTATGCACAGCAAAAGTGTCTTTATCAGGCCTAATTTCAATTAGAATAGGTGCAAATGGTTATGGTCTTAAATAGAGGCTGGTGTAGTCACAGAATGGGATGCCACAACAGGAGTGCACCTGGCAGGCAGTAGTACTATGCACAGCAAAAGTGTCTTTATCAGGCCTAATTTCAATTATAATAGGTGCAAATGGTTATGGTCTTAAATAGAGGCTGGTGTAGTCACAGAATGGGATGCCACAACAGGAGTGCACCTGGCAGGCAGTAGTACTATGCACAGCAAAAGTGTCTTTATCAGGCCTAATTTCAATTATAATAGGTACAAATGGTTATGGTCTTAAATAGAGGCTGGTGTAGTCACAGAATGGAATGCCACAACAGGAGTGCACCTGGCAGGCAGTAGTACTATGCACAGCAAAAGTGTCTTTATCAGGCCTAATTTCAATTATAATAGGTGCAAATGGTTATGGTCTTAAATAGAGGCTGGTGTAGTCACAGAATGGGATGCCACAACAGGAGTGCACCTGGCAGGCAGTAGTACTATGCACAGCAAAAGTGTCTTTATCAGGCCTAATTTCAATTATAATAGGTGCAAATGGTTATGGTCTTAAATAGAGGCTGGTGTAGTCACAGAATGGGATGCCACAACAGGAGTGCACCTGGCAGGCAGTAGTACTATGCACAGCAAAAGTGTCTTTATCAGGCCTAATTTCAATTATAATAGGTGCAAATGGTTATGGTCTTAAATAGAGGCTGGTGTAGTCACAGAATGGGATGCCACAACAGGAGTGCACCTGGCAGGCAGTAGTACCATGCACAGCAAAAGTGTCTTTATCAGGCCTAATTTCAATTATAATAGGTGCAAATGGTTATGGTCTTAAATAGAGGCTGGTGTAGTCACAGAATGGGATGCCACAACAGGAGTGCACCTGGCAGGCAGTAGTACTATGCACTGCAAAAGTGTCTTTATCAGGCCTAATTTCAATTATAATAGGTGCAAATGGTTATGGTCTTAAATAGAGGCTGGTGTAGTCACAGAATGGGATGCCACAACAGGAGTGCACCTGGCAGGCAGTAGTACTATGCACAGCAAAAGTGTCTTTATCAGGCCTAATTTCAATCATAATAGGTGCAAATGGTTATGGTCTTAAATAGAGGCTGGTGTAGTCACAGAATGGGATGCCACAACAGGAGTGCACCTGGCAGGCAGTAGTACTATGCACAGCAAAAGTGTCTTTATCAGGCCTAATTTCAATTAGAATAGGTGCAAATGGTTATGGTCTTAAATAGAGGCTGGTGTAGTCACAGAATGGGATGCCACAACAGGAGTGCACCTGGCAGGCAGTAGTACTATGCACAGCAAAAGTGTCTTTATCAGGCCTAATTTCAATTATAATAGGTGCAAATGGTTATGGTCTTAAATAGAGGCTGGTGTAGTCACAGAATGGGATGCCACAACAGGAGTGCACCTGGCAGGCAGTAGTACTATGCACAGCAAAAGTGTCTTTATCAGGCCTAATTTCAATTATAATAGGTACAAATGGTTATGGTCTTAAATAGAGGCTGGTGTAGTCACAGAATGGAATGCCACAACAGGAGTGCACCTGGCAGGCAGTAGTACTATGCACAGCAAAAGTGTCTTTATCAGGCCTAATTTCAATTATAATAGGTGCAAATGGTTATGGTCTTAAATAGAGGCTGGTGTAGTCACAGAATGGGATGCCACAACAGGAGTGCACCTGGCAGGCAGTAGTACTATGCACAGCAAAAGTGTCTTTATCAGGCCTAATTTCAATTATAATAGGTGCAAATGGTTATGGTCTTAAATAGAGGCTGGTGTAGTCACAGAATGGGATGCCACAACAGGAGTGCACCTGGCAGGCAGTAGTACCATGCACAGCAAAAGTGTCTTTATCAGGCCTAATTTCAATTATAATAGGTGCAAATGGTTATGGTCTTAAATAGAGGCTGGTGTAGTCACAGAATGGGATGCCACAACAGGAGTGCACCTGGCAGGCAGTAGTACTATGCACTGCAAAAGTGTCTTTATCAGGCCTAATTTCAATTATAATAGGTGCAAATGGTTATGGTCTTAAATAGAGGCTGGTGTAGTCACAGAATGGGATGCCACAACAGGAGTGCACCTGGCAGGCAGCAGTACTATGCACAGCAAAAGTGTCTTTATCAGGCCTAATTTCAATTATAATAGGTGCAAATGGTTATGGTCTTAAATAGAGGCTGGTGTAGTCACAGAATGGGATGCCACAACAGGAGTGCACCTGGCAGGCAGTAGTACTATGCACAGCAAAAGTGTCTTTATCAGGCCTAATTTCAATTATAATAGGTGCAAATGGTTATGATCTTAAATAGAGGCTGGTGTAGTCACAGAATGGGATGCCACAACAGGAGTGCACCTGGCAGGCAGTAGTACCATGCACAGCAAAAGTGTCTTTATCAGGCCTAATTTCAATTATAATAGGTGCAAATGGTTATGGTCTTAAATAGAGGCTGGTGTAGTCACAGAATGGGATGCCACAACAGGAGTGCACCTGGCAGGCAGTAGTACTATGCTCTGCAAAAGTGTCTTTATCAGGCCTAATTTCAATTATAATAGGTGCAAATGGTTATGGTCTTAAATAGAGGCTGGTGTAGTCACAGAATGGGATGCCACAACAGGAGTGCACCTGGCAGGCAGCAGTACTATGCACAGCAAAAGTGTCTTTATCAGGCCTAATTTCAATTATAATAGGTGCAAATGGTTATGGTCTTAAATAGAGGCTGGTGTAGTCACAGAATGGGATGCCACAACAGGAGTGCACCTGGCAGGCAGCAGTACTATGCACAGCAAAAGTGTCTTTATCAGGCCTAATTTCAATTATAATAGGTGCAAATGGTTATGGTCTTAAATAGAGGCTGGTGTAGTCACAGAATGGGATGCCACAACAGGAGTGCACCTGGCAGGCAGTAGTACTATGCACAGCAAAAGTGTCTTTATCAGGCCTAATTTCAATTATAATAGGTGCAAATGGTTATGGTCTTAAATAGAGGCTGGTGTAGTCACAGAATGGGATGCCACAACAGGATTGCACCTGGCAGGCAGTAGTACCATGCACAGCAAAAGTGTCTTTATCAGGCCTAATTTCAATTATAATAGGTGCAAATGGTTATGGTCTTGAATAGAGGCTGGTGTAGTCACAGAATGGGATGCCACAACAGGAGTGCACCTGGCAGGCAGTAGTACTATGCACAGCAAAAGTGTCTTTATCAGGCCTAATTTCAATCATAATAGGTGCAAATGGTTATGGTCTTAAATAGAGGCTGGTGTAGTCACAGAATGGGATGCCACAACAGGAGTGCACCTGGCAGGCAGTAGTACTATGCACAGCAAAAGTGTCTTTATCAGGCCTAATTTCAATTAGAATAGGTGCAAATGGTTATGGTCTTAAATAGAGGCTGGTGTAGTCACAGAATGGGATGCCACAACAGGAGTGCACCTGGCAGGCAGTAGTACTATGCACAGCAAAAGTGTCTTTATCAGGCCTAATTTCAATTAGAATAGGTGCAAATGGTTATGGTCTTAAATAGAGGCTGGTGTAGTCACAGAATGGGATGCCACAACAGGAGTGCACCTGGCAGGCAGTAGTACTATGCACAGCAAAAGTGTCTTTATCAGGCCTAATTTCAATTATAATAGGTGCAAATGGTTATGGTCTTAAATAGAGGCTGGTGTAGTCACAGAATGGAATGCCACAACAGGAGTGCACCTGGCAGGCAGTAGTACTATGCACAGCAAAAGTGTCTTTATCAGGCCTAATTTCAATTATAATAGGTGCAAATGGTTATGGTCTTAAATAGAGGCTGGTGTAGTCACAGAATGGGATGCCACAACAGGAGTGCACCTGGCAGGCAGTAGTACTATGCACAGCAAAAGTGTCTTTATCAGGCCTAATTTCAATTATAATAAGTGCAAATGGTTATGGTCTTAAATAGAGGCTGGTGTAGTCACAGAATGGGATGCCACAACAGGAGTGCACCTGGCAGGCAGTAGTACTATGCACAGCAAAAGTGTCTTTATCAAGCCTAATTTCAATTATAATAGGTGCAAATGGTTATGGTCTTAAATAGAGGCTGGTGTAGTCACAGAATGGGATGCCACAACAGGAGTGCACCTGGCAGGCAGTAGTACCATGCACAGCAAAAGTGTCTTTATCAGGCCTAATTTCAATTATAATAGGTGCAAATGGTTATGGTCTTAAATAGAGGCTGGTGTAGTCACAGAATGGGATGCCACAACAGGAGTGCACCTGGCAGGCAGTAGTACTATGCACAGCAAAAGTGTAGTCACAGAATGGGATGCCACAACAGGAGTGCACCTGGCAGGCAGTAGTACCATGCACAGCAAAAGTGTCTTTATCAGGCCTAATTTCAATTATAATAGGTGCAAATGGTTATGGTCTTAAATAGAGGCTGGTGTAGTCACAGAATGGGATGCCACAACAGGAGTGCACCTGGCAGGCAGTAGTACTATGCACAGCAAAATTGTCTTTATCAGGCCTAATTTCAATTATAATAAGTGCAAATGGTTATGGTCTTAAATAGAGGCTGGTGTAGTCACAGAATGGGATGCCACAACAGGAGTGCACCTGGCAGGCAGTAGTACTATGCACAGCAAAAGTGTCTTTATCAGGCCTAATTTCAATTATAATAGGTGCAAATGGTTATGGTCTTAAATAGAGGCTGGTGTAGTCACAGAATGGGATGCCACAACAGGAGTGCACCTGGCAGGCAGTAGTACCATGCACAGCAAAAGTGTCTTTATCAGGCCTAATTTCAATTATAATAGGTGCAAATGGTTATGGTCTTAAATAGAGGCTGGTGTAGTCACAGAATGGGATGCCACAACAGGAGTGCACCTGGCAGGCAGTAGTACTATGCACAGCAAAAGTGTAGTCACAGAATGGGATGCCACAACAGGAGTGCACCTGGCAGGCAGTAGTACCATGCACAGCAAAAGTGTCTTTATCAGGCCTAATTTCAATTATAATAGGTGCAAATGGTTATGGTCTTAAATAGAGGCTGGTGTAGTCACAGAATGGGATGCCACAACAGGAGAGCACCTGGCAGGCAGTAGCACTATGCACAGCAAAAGTGTCTTTATCAGGCCTAATTTCAATTATAATAGGTGCAAATGGTTATGGTCTTAAATAGAGGCTGGTGTAGTCACAGAATGGAATGCCACAACAGGAGTGCACCTGGCAGGCAGTAGTACCATGCACAGCAAAAGTGTCTTTATCAGGCCTAATTTCAATTATAATAGGTGCAAATGGTTATGGTCTTAAATAGAGGCTGGTGTAGTCACAGAATGGGATGCCACAACAGGAGTGCACCTGGCAGGCAGTAGTACTATGCACAGCAAAAGTGTCTTTATCAGGCCTAATTTCAATCATAATAGGTGCAAATGGTTATGGTCTTAAATAGAGGCTGGTGTAGTCACAGAATGGGATGCCACAACAGGAGTGCACCTGGCAGGCAGTAGTACTATGCACAGCAAAAGTGTCTTTATCAGGCCTAATTTCAATTAGAATAGGTGCAAATGGTTATGGTCTTAAATAGAGGCTGGTGTAGTCACAGAATGGGATGCCACAACAGGAGTGCACCTGGCAGGCAGTAGTACTATGCACAGCAAAAGTGTCTTTATCAGGCCTAATTTCAATTATAATAGGTGCAAATGGTTATGGTCTTAAATAGAGGCTGGTGTAGTCACAGAATGGGATGCCACAACAGGAGTGCACCTGGCAGGCAGTAGTACTATGCACAGCAAAAGTGTCTTTATCAGGCCTAATTTCAATTATAATAGGTACAAATGGTTATGGTCTTAAATAGAGGCTGGTGTAGTCACAGAATGGAATGCCACAACAGGAGTGCACCTGGCAGGCAGTAGTACTATGCACAGCAAAAGTGTCTTTATCAGGCCTAATTTCAATTGTAATAGGTGCAAATGGTTATGGTCTTAAATAGAGGCTGGTGTAGTCACAGAATGGGATGCCACAACAGGAGTGCACCTGGCAGGCAGTAGTACTATGCACAGCAAAAGTGTCTTTATCAGGCCTAATTTCAATTATAATAGGTGCAAATGGTTATGGTCTTAAATAGAGGCTGGTGTAGTCACAGAATGGGATGCCACAACAGGAGTGCACCTGGCAGGCAGTAGTACTATGCACAGCAAAAGTGTCTTTATCAGGCCTAATTTCAATTATAATAGGTGCAAATGGTTATGGTCTTAAATAGAGGCTGGTGTAGTCACAGAATGGGATGCCACAACAGGAGTGCACCTGGCAGGCAGTAGTACCATGCACAGCAAAAGTGTCTTTATCAGGCCTAATTTCAATTATAATAGGTGCAAATGGTTATGGTCTTAAATAGAGGCTGGTGTAGTCACAGAATGGGATGCCACAACAGGAGTGCACCTGGCAGGCAGTAGTACTATGCACTGCAAAAGTGTCTTTATCAGGCCTAATTTCAATTATAATAGGTGCAAATGGTTATGGTCTTAAATAGAGGCTGGTGTAGTCACAGAATGGGATGCCACAACAGGAGTGCACCTGGCAGGCAGTAGTACTATGCACAGCAAAAGTGTCTTTATCAGGCCTAATTTCAATCATAATAGGTGCAAATGGTTATGGTCTTAAATAGAGGCTGGTGTAGTCACAGAATGGGATGCCACAACAGGAGTGCACCTGGCAGGCAGTAGTACTATGCACAGCAAAAGTGTCTTTATCAGGCCTAATTTCAATTAGAATAGGTGCAAATGGTTATGGTCTTAAATAGAGGCTGGTGTAGTCACAGAATGGGATGCCACAACAGGAGTGCACCTGGCAGGCAGTAGTACTATGCACAGCAAAAGTGTCTTTATCAGGCCTAATTTCAATTATAATAGGTGCAAATGGTTATGGTCTTAAATAGAGGCTGGTGTAGTCACAGAATGGGATGCCACAACAGGAGTGCACCTGGCAGGCAGTAGTACTATGCACAGCAAAAGTGTCTTTATCAGGCCTAATTTCAATTATAATAGGTACAAATGGTTATGGTCTTAAATAGAGGCTGGTGTAGTCACAGAATGGAATGCCACAACAGGAGTGCACCTGGCAGGCAGTAGTACTATGCACAGCAAAAGTGTCTTTATCAGGCCTAATTTCAATTATAATAGGTGCAAATGGTTATGGTCTTAAATAGAGGCTGGTGTAGTCACAGAATGGGATGCCACAACAGGAGTGCACCTGGCAGGCAGTAGTACTATGCACAGCAAAAGTGTCTTTATCAGGCCTAATTTCAATTATAATAGGTGCAAATGGTTATGGTCTTAAATAGAGGCTGGTGTAGTCACAGAATGGGATGCCACAACAGGAGTGCACCTGGCAGGCAGTAGTACTATGCACAGCAAAAGTGTCTTTATCAGGCCTAATTTCAATTATAATAGGTGCAAATGGTTATGGTCTTAAATGGAGGCTGGTGTAGTCACAGAATGGGATGCCACAACAGGAGTGCACCTGGCAGGCAGTAGTACCATGCACAGCAAAAGTGTCTTTATCAGGCCTAATTTCAATTATAATAGGTGCAAATGGTTATGGTCTTAAATAGAGGCTGGTGTAGTCACAGAATGGGATGCCACAACAGGAGTGCACCTGGCAGGCAGTAGTACTATGCACTGCAAAAGTGTCTTTATCAGGCCTAATTTCAATTATAATAGGTGCAAATGGTTATGGTCTTAAATAGAGGCTGGTGTAGTCACAGAATGGGATGCCACAACAGGAGTGCACCTGGCAGGCAGCAGTACTATGCACAGCAAAAGTGTCTTTATCAGGCCTAATTTCAATTATAATAGGTGCAAATGGTTATGGTCTTAAATAGAGGCTGGTGTAGTCACAGAATGGGATGCCACAACAGGAGTGCACCTGGCAGGCAGTAGTACTATGCACAGCAAAAGTGTCTTTATCAGGCCTAATTTCAATTATAATAGGTGCAAATGGTTATGATCTTAAATAGAGGCTGGTGTAGTCACAGAATGGGATGCCACAACAGGAGTGCACCTGGCAGGCAGTAGTACCATGCACAGCAAAAGTGTCTTTATCAGGCCTAATTTCAATTATAATAGGTGCAAATGGTTATGGTCTTAAATAGAGGCTGGTGTAGTCACAGAATGGGATGCCACAACAGGAGTGCACCTGGCAGGCAGTAGTACTATGCTCTGCAAAAGTGTCTTTATCAGGCCTAATTTCAATTATAATAGGTGCAAATGGTTATGGTCTTAAATAGAGGCTGGTGTAGTCACAGAATGGGATGCCACAACAGGAGTGCACCTGGCAGGCAGCAGTACTATGCACAGCAAAAGTGTCTTTATCAGGCCTAATTTCAATTATAATAGGTGCAAATGGTTATGGTCTTAAATAGAGGCTGGTGTAGTCACAGAATGGGATGCCACAACAGGAGTGCACCTGGCAGGCAGCAGTACTATGCACAGCAAAAGTGTCTTTATCAGGCCTAATTTCAATTATAATAGGTGCAAATGGTTATGGTCTTAAATAGAGGCTGGTGTAGTCACAGAATGGGATGCCACAACAGGAGTGCACCTGGCAGGCAGTAGTACTATGCACAGCAAAAGTGTCTTTATCAGGCCTAATTTCAATTATAATAGGTGCAAATGGTTATGGTCTTAAATAGAGGCTGGTGTAGTCACAGAATGGGATGCCACAACAGGATTGCACCTGGCAGGCAGTAGTACCATGCACAGCAAAAGTGTCTTTATCAGGCCTAATTTCAATTATAATAGGTGCAAATGGTTATGGTCTTGAATAGAGGCTGGTGTAGTCACAGAATGGGATGCCACAACAGGAGTGCACCTGGCAGGCAGTAGTACTATGCACAGCAAAAGTGTCTTTATCAGGCCTAATTTCAATCATAATAGGTGCAAATGGTTATGGTCTTAAATAGAGGCTGGTGTAGTCACAGAATGGGATGCCACAACAGGAGTGCACCTGGCAGGCAGTAGTACTATGCACAGCAAAAGTGTCTTTATCAGGCCTAATTTCAATTAGAATAGGTGCAAATGGTTATGGTCTTAAATAGAGGCTGGTGTAGTCACAGAATGGGATGCCACAACAGGAGTGCACCTGGCAGGCAGTAGTACTATGCACAGCAAAAGTGTCTTTATCAGGCCTAATTTCAATTAGAATAGGTGCAAATGGTTATGGTCTTAAATAGAGGCTGGTGTAGTCACAGAATGGGATGCCACAACAGGAGTGCACCTGGCAGGCAGTAGTACTATGCACAGCAAAAGTGTCTTTATCAGGCCTAATTTCAATTATAATAGGTGCAAATGGTTATGGTCTTAAATAGAGGCTGGTGTAGTCACAGAATGGAATGCCACAACAGGAGTGCACCTGGCAGGCAGTAGTACTATGCACAGCAAAAGTGTCTTTATCAGGCCTAATTTCAATTATAATAGGTGCAAATGGTTATGGTCTTAAATAGAGGCTGGTGTAGTCACAGAATGGGATGCCACAACAGGAGTGCACCTGGCAGGCAGTAGTACTATGCACAGCAAAAGTGTCTTTATCAGGCCTAATTTCAATTATAATAAGTGCAAATGGTTATGGTCTTAAATAGAGGCTGGTGTAGTCACAGAATGGGATGCCACAACAGGAGTGCACCTGGCAGGCAGTAGTACTATGCACAGCAAAAGTGTCTTTATCAAGCCTAATTTCAATTATAATAGGTGCAAATGGTTATGGTCTTAAATAGAGGCTGGTGTAGTCACAGAATGGGATGCCACAACAGGAGTGCACCTGGCAGGCAGTAGTACCATGCACAGCAAAAGTGTCTTTATCAGGCCTAATTTCAATTATAATAGGTGCAAATGGTTATGGTCTTAAATAGAGGCTGGTGTAGTCACAGAATGGGATGCCACAACAGGAGTGCACCTGGCAGGCAGTAGTACTATGCACAGCAAAAGTGTAGTCACAGAATGGGATGCCACAACAGGAGTGCACCTGGCAGGCAGTAGTACCATGCACAGCAAAAGTGTCTTTATCAGGCCTAATTTCAATTATAATAGGTGCAAATGGTTATGGTCTTAAATAGAGGCTGGTGTAGTCACAGAATGGGATGCCACAACAGGAGTGCACCTGGCAGGCAGTAGTACTATGCACAGCAAAATTGTCTTTATCAGGCCTAATTTCAATTATAATAAGTGCAAATTGTTATGGTCTTAAATAGAGGCTGGTGTAGTCACAGAATGGGATGCCACAACAGGAGTGCACCTGGCAGGCAGTAGTACTATGCACAGCAAAAGTGTCTTTATCAGGCCTAATTTCAATTATAATAGGTGCAAATGGTTATGGTCTTAAATAGAGGCTGGTGTAGTCACAGAATGGGATGCCACAACAGGAGTGCACCTGGCAGGCAGTAGTACCATGCACAGCAAAAGTGTCTTTATCAGGCCTAATTTCAATTATAATAGGTGCAAATGGTTATGGTCTTAAATAGAGGCTGGTGTAGTCACAGAATGGGATGCCACAACAGGAGTGCACCTGGCAGGCAGTAGTACTGTGCACAGCAAAAGTGTAGTCACAGAATGGGATGCCACAACAGGAGTGCACCTGGCAGGCAGTAGTACCATGCACAGCAAAAGTGTCTTTATCAGGCCTAATTTCAATTATAATAGGTGCAAATGGTTATGGTCTTAAATAGAGGCTGGTGTAGTCACAGAATGGGATGCCACAACAGGAGTGCACCTGGCAGGTAGTAGTACTATGCACAGCAAAAGTGTCTTTATCAGGCATAATTTCAATTATAATAGGTGCAAATGGTTATGGTCTTGAATAGAGGCTGGTGTAGTCACAGAATGGGATGCCACAACAGGAGTGCACCTGGCAGGCAGTAGTACCATGCACAGCAAAAGTGTCTTTATCAGGCCTAATTTCAATTATAATAGGTGCAAATGGTTATGGTCTTAAATAGAGGCTGGTGTAGTCACAGAATGGGATGCCACAACAGGAGTGCACCTGGCAGGCAGTAGTACTATGCACTGCAAAAGTGTCTTTATCAGGCCTAATTTCAATTATAATAGGTGCAAATGGTTATGGTCTTAAATAGAGGCTGGTGTAGTCACAGAATGGGATGCCACAACAGGAGTGCACCTGGCAGGCAGTAGTACTATGCACAGCAAAAGTGTCTTTATCAGGCCTAATTTCAATTATAATAGGTGCAAATGGTTATGGTCTTAAATAGAGGCTGGTGTAGTCACAGAATGGGATGCCACAACAGGAGTGCACCTGGCAGGCAGCAGTACTATGCACAGCAAAAGTGTCTTTATCAGGCCTAATTTCAATTATAATAGGTGCAAATGGTTAAGGTCTTAAATAGAGGCTGGTGTAGTCACAGAATGGGATGCCACAACAGGAGTGCACCTGGCAGACAGTAGTACTATGCACAGCAAGAGTGTCTTTATCAGGCCTAATTTCAATTATAATAGGTGCAAATGGTTATGGTCTTAAATAGAGGCTGGTGTAGTCACAGAATGGGATGCCACAACAGGAGTGCACCTGGCAGGCAGTAGTACCATGCACAGCAAAAGTGTCTTTATCAGGCCTTATTTCAATTATAATAGGTGCAAATGGTTATGGTCTTAAATAGAGGCTGGTGTAGTCACAGAATGGGATGCCACAACAGGAGTGCACCTGGCAGGCAGTAGTACTATGCACAGCAAAAGTGTCTTTATCAGGCCTAATTTCAATCATAATAGGTGCAAATGGTTATGGTCTTAAATAGAGGCTGGTGTAGTCACAGAATGGGATGCCACAACAGGAGTGCACCTGGCAGGCAGTAGTACTATGCACAGCAAAAGTGTCTTTATCAGGCCTAATTTCAATTATAATAAGTGCAAATGGTTATGGTCTTAAATAGAGGCTGGTGTAGTCACAGAATGGGATGCCACAACAGGAGTGCACCTGGCAGGCAGTAGTACTATGCACAGCAAAAGTGTCTTTATCAGGCCTAATTTCAATTATAATAGGTGCAAATGGTTATGGTCTTAAATAGAGGCTGGTGTAGTCACAGAATGGGATGCCACAACAGGAGTGCACCTGGCAGGCAGTAGTACTATGCACAGCAAAAGTGTCTTTATCAGGCCTAATTTCAATTATAATAGGTGCAAATGGTTATGGTCTTAAATAGAGGCTGGTGTAGTCACAGAATGGAATGCCACAACAGGAGTGCACCTGGCAGGCAGTAGTACTATGCACAGCAAAAGTGTCTTTATCAGGCCTAATTTCAATTATAATAGGTGCAAATGGTTATGGTCTTAAATAGAGGCTGGTGTAGTCACAGAATGGGATGCCACAACAGGAGTGCACCTGGCAGGCAGTAGTACTATGCACAGCAAAAGTGTCTTTATCAGGCCTAATTTCAATTATAATAAGTGCAAATGGTTATGATCTTAAATAGAGGCTGGTGTAGTCACAGAATGGGATGCCACAACAGGAGTGCACCTGGCAGGCAGTAGTACTATGCACAGCAAAAGTGTCTTTATCAGGCCTAATTTCAATTATAATAGGTGCAAATGGTTATGGTCTTAAATAGAGGCTGGTGTAGTCACAGAATGGGATGCCACAACAGGAGTGCACCTGGCAGGCAGTAGTACCATGCACAGCAAAAGTGTCTTTATCAGGCCTAATTTCAATTATAATAGGTGCAAATGGTTATGGTCTTAAATAGAGGCTGGTGTAGTCACAGAATGGGATGCCACAACAGGAGTGCACCTGGCAGGCAGTAGTACTATGCACAGCAAAAGTGTAGTCACAGAATGGGATGCCACAACAGGAGTGCACCTGGCAGGCAGTAGTACCATGCACAGCAAAAGTGTCTTTATCAGGCCTAATTTCAATTATAATAGGTGCAAATGGTTATGGTCTTAAATAGAGGCTGGTGTAGTCACAGAATGGGATGCCACAACAGGAGTGCACCTGGCAGGCAGTAGTACTATGCACAGCAAAAGTGTCTTTATCAGGCATAATTTCAATTATAATAGGTGCAAATGGTTATGGTCTTGAATAGAGGCTGGTGTAGTCACAGAATGGGATGCCACAACAGGAGTGCACCTGGCAGGCAGTAGTACCATGCACAGCAAAAGTGTCTTTATCAGGCCTAATTTCAATTATAATAGGTGCAAATGGTTATGGTCTTAAATAGAGGCTGGTGTAGTCACAGAATGGGATGCCACAACAGGAGTGCACCTGGCAGGCAGTAGTACCATGCACAGCAAAAGTGTCTTTATCAGGCCTAATTTCAATTATAATAGGTGCAAATGGTTATGGTCTTAAATAGAGGCTGGTGTAGTCACAGAATGGGATGCCACAACAGGAGTGCACCTGGCAGGCAGTAGTACTATGCACAGCAAAAGTGTCTTTATCAGGCCTAATTTCAATTATAATAGGTGCAAATGGTTATGGTCTTAAATAGAGGCTGGTGTAGTCACAGAATGGGATGCCACAACAGGAGTGCACCTGGCAGGCAGTAGTACTATGCACAGCAAAAGTGTCTTTATTAGGCCTAATTTCAATTATAATAGGTGCAAATGGTTATGGTCTTAAATAGAGGCTGGTGTAGTCACAGAATGGGATGCCACAACAGGAGTGCACCTGGCAGGCAGCAGTACTATGCACAGCAAAAGTGTCTTTATTAGGCCTAATTTCAATTATAATAGGTGCAAATGGTTATGGTCTTAAATAGAGGCTGGTGTAGTCACAGAATGGGATGCCACAACAGGAGTGCACCTGGCAGGCAGTTGTACCATGCACAGCAAAAGTGTCTTTATCAGGCATCATTTCAATTATAATAGGTGCAAATGGTTATGGTCTTAAATAGAGGCTGGTGTAGTCACAGAATGGAATGCCACAACAGGAGTGCACCTGGCAGGCAGTAGTACTATGCACAGCAAAAGTGTCTTTATCAGGCCTAATTTCAATTATAATAGGTGCAAATGGTTATGGTCTTAAATAGAGGCTGGTGTAGTCACAGAATGGGATGCCACAACAGGAGTGCACCTGGCAGGCAGTAGTACCATGCACAGCAAAAGTGTCTTTATCAGGCCTAATTTCAATTATAATAGGTGCAAATGGTTATGGTCTTAAATAGAGGCTGGTGTAGTCACAGAATGGGATGCCACAACAGGAGTGCACCTGGCAGGCAGTAGTACTATGCACAGCAAAAGTGTAGTCACAGAATGGGATGCCACAACAGGAGTGCACCTGGCAGGCAGTAGTACCATGCACAGCAAAAGTGTCTTTATCAGGCCTAATTTCAATTATAATAGGTGCAAATGGTTATGGTCTTAAATAGAGGCTGGTGTAGTCACAGAATGGGATGCCACAACAGGAGTGCACCTGGCAGGCAGTAGTACTATGCACAGCAAAAGTGTCTTTATCAGGCCTAATTTCAATTATAATAGGTGCAAATGGTTATGGTCTTAAATAGAGGCTGGTGTAGTCACAGAATGGGATGCCACAACAGGAGTGCACCTGGCAGGCAGTAGTACTATGCACAGCAAAAGTGTCTTTATCAGGCCTAATTTCAATTATAATAGGTGCAAATGGTTATGGTCTTAAATAGAGGCTGGTGTAGTCACAGAATGGAATGCCACAACAGGAGTGCACCTGGCAGGCAGTAGTACTATGCACAGCAAAAGTGTCTTTATCAGGCCTAATTTCAATTATAATAGGTGCAAATGGTTATGGTCTTAAATAGAGGCTGGTGTAGTCACAGAATGGGATGCCACAACAGGAGTGCACCTGGCAGGCAGTAGTACTATGCACAGCAAAAGTGTCTTTATCAGGCCTAATTTCAATTATAATAAGTGCAAATGGTTATGGTCTTAAATAGAGGCTGGTGTAGTCACAGAATGGGATGCCACAACAGGAGTGCACCTGGCAGGCAGTAGTACTATGCACAGCAAAAGTGTCTTTATCAGGCCTAATTTCAATTATAATAGGTGCAAATGGTTATGGTCTTAAATAGAGGCTGGTGTAGTCACAGAATGGGATGCCACAACAGGAGTGCACCTGGCAGGCAGTAGTACTATGCACAGCAAAAGTGTCTTTATCAGGCCTAATTTCAATTATAATAGGTGCAAATGGTTATGGTCTTAAATAGAGGCTGGTGTAGTCACAGAATGGAATGCCACAACAGGAGTGCACCTGGCAGGCAGTAGTACTATGCACAGCAAAAGTGTCTTTATCAGGCCTAATTTCAATTATAATAGGTGCAAATGGTTATGGTCTTAAATAGAGGCTGGTGTAGTCACAGAATGGGATGCCACAACAGGAGTGCACCTGGCAGGCAGTAGTACTATGCACAGCAAAAGTGTCTTTATCAGGCCTAATTTCAATTATAATAAGTGCAAATGGTTATGGTCTTAAATAGAGGCTGGTGTAGTCACAGAATGGGATGCCACAACAGGAGTGCACCTGGCAGGCAGTAGTACTATGCACAGCAAAAGTGTCTTTATCAGGCCTAATTTCAATTATAATAGGTGCAAATGGTTATGGTCTTAAATAGAGGCTGGTGTAGTCACAGAATGGGATGCCACAACAGGAGTGCACCTGGCAGGCAGTAGTACCATGCACAGCAAAAGTGTCTTTATCAGGCCTAATTTCAATTATAATAGGTGCAAATGGTTATGGTCTTAAATAGAGGCTGGTGTAGTCACAGAATGGGATGCCACAACAGGAGTGCACCTGGCAGGCAGTAGTACTATGCACAGCAAAAGTGTAGTCACAGAATGGGATGCCACAACAGGAGTGCACCTGGCAGGCAGTAGTACCATGCACAGCAAAAGTGTCTTTATCAGGCCTAATTTCAATTATAATAGGTGCAAATGGTTATGGTCTTAAATAGAGGCTGGTGTAGTCACAGAATGGGATGCCACAACAGGAGTGCACCTGGCAGGCAGTAGTACTATGCACAGCAAAAGTGTCTTTATCAGGCATAATTTCAATTATAATAGGTGCAAATGGTTATGGTCTTGAATAGAGGCTGGTGTAGTCACAGAATGGGATGCCACAACAGGAGTGCACCTGGCAGGCAGTAGTACCATGCACAGCAAAAGTGTCTTTATCAGGCCTAATTTCAATTATAATAGGTGCAAATGGTTATGGTCTTAAATAGAGGCTGGTGTAGTCACAGAATGGGATGCCACAACAGGAGTGCACCTGGCAGGCAGTAGTACCATGCACAGCAAAAGTGTCTTTATCAGGCCTAATTTCAATTATAATAGGTGCAAATGGTTATGGTCTTAAATAGAGGCTGGTGTTGTCACAGAATGGGATGCCACAACAGGAGTGCACCTGGCAGGCAGTAGTACTATGCACAGCAAAAGTGTCTTTATCAGGCCTAATTTCAATTATAATAGGTGCAAATGGTTATGGTCTTAAATAGAGGCTGGTGTAGTCACAGAATGGGATACCACAACAGGAGTGCACCTGGCAGGCAGTAGTACTATGCACAGCAAAAGTGTCTTTATTAGGCCTAATTTCAATTATAATAGGTGCAAATGGTTATGGTCTTAAATAGAGGCTGGTGTAGTCACAGAATGGGATGCCACAACAGGAGTGCACCTGGCAGGCAGCAGTACTATGCACAGCAAAAGTGTCTTTATTAGGCCTAATTTCAATTATAATAGGTGCAAATGGTTATGGTCTTAAATAGAGGCTGGTGTAGTCACAGAATGGGATGCCACAACAGGAGTGCACCTGGCAGGCAGTAGTACCATGCACAGCAAAAGTGTCTTTATCAGGCATCATTTCAATTATAATAGGTGCAAATGGTTATGGTCTTAAATAGAGGCTGGTGTAGTCACAGAATGGAATGCCACAACAGGAGTGCACCTGGCAGGCAGTAGTACTATGCACAGCAAAAGTGTCTTTATCAGGCCTAATTTCAATTATAATAGGTGCAAATGGTTATGGTCTTAAATAGAGGCTGGTGTAGTCACAGAATGGGATGCCACAACAGGAGTGCACCTGGCAGGCAGTAGTACCATGCACAGCAAAAGTGTCTTTATCAGGCCTAATTTCAATTATAATAGGTGCAAATGGTTATGGTCTTAAATAGAGGCTGGTGTAGTCACAGAATGGGATGCCACAACAGGAGTGCACCTGGCAGGCAGTAGTACTATGCACAGCAAAAGTGTAGTCACAGAATGGGATGCCACAACAGGAGTGCACCTGGCAGGCAGTAGTACCATGCACAGCAAAAGTGTCTTTATCAGGCCTAATTTCAATTATAATAGGTGCAAATGGTTATGGTCTTAAATAGAGGCTGGTGTAGTCACAGAATGGGATGCCACAACAGGAGTGCACCTGGCAGGCAGTAGTACCATGCACAGCAAAAGTGTCTTTATCAGGCCTAATTTCAATTATAATAGGTGCAAATGGTTATGGTCTTAAATAGAGGCTGGTGTAGTCACAGAATGGGATGCCACAACAGGAGTGCACCTGGCAGGCAGTAGTACTATGCACAGCAAAAGTGTCTTTATCAGGCCTAATTTCAATTAAAATAGGTGCAAATGGTTATGGTCTTAAATAGAGGCTGGTGTAGTCACAGAATGGGATGCCACAACAGGAGTGCACCTGGCAGGCAGTAGTACTATGCACAGCAAAAGTGTCTTTATCAGGCCTAATTTCAATTATAATAAGTGCAAATGGTTATGGTCTTAAATAGAGGCTGGTGTAGTCACAGAATGGGATGCCACAACAGGAGTGCACCTGGCAGGCAGTAGTACTATGCACAGCAAAAGTGTCTTTATCAGGCCTAATTTCAATTATAATAGGTGCAAATGGTTATGGTCTTAAATAGAGGCTGGTGTAGTCACAGAATGGGATGCCACAACAGGAGTGCACCTGGCAGGCAGTAGTACCATGCACAGCAAAAGTGTCTTTATCAGGCCTAATTTCAATTATAATAGGTGCAAATGGTTATGGTCTTAAATAGAGGCTGGTGTAGTCACAGAATGGGATGCCACAACAGGAGTGCACCTGGCAGGCAGTAGTACTATGCACAGCAAAAGTGTAGTCACAGAATGGGATGCCACAACAGGAGTGCACCTGGCAGGCAGTAGTACCATGCACAGCAAAAGTGTCTTTATCAGGCCTAATTTCAATTATAATAGGTGCAAATGGTTATGGTCTTAAATAGAGGCTGGTGTAGTCACAGAATGGGATGCCACAACAGGAGTGCACCTGGCAGGCAGTAGTACTATGCACAGCAAAAGTGTCTTTATCAGGCATAATTTCAATTATAATAGGTGCAAATGGTTATGGTCTTGAATAGAGGCTGGTGTAGTCACAGAATGGGATGCCACAACAGGAGTGCACCTGGCAGGCAGTAGTACCATGCACAGCAAAAATGTCTTTATCAGGCCTAATTTCAATTATAATAGGTGCAAATGGTTATGGTCTTAAATAGAGGCTGGTGTAGTCACAGAATGGGATGCCACAACAGGAGTGCACCTGGCAGGCAGTAGTACCATGCACAGCAAAAGTGTCTTTATCAGGCCTTATTTCAATTATAATAGGTGCAAATGGTTATGGTCTTAAATAGAGGCTGGTGTAGTCACAGAATGGGATGCCACAACAGGAGTGCACCTGGCAGGCAGTAGTACTATGCACAGCAAAAGTGTCTTTATCAGGCCTAATTTCAATTATAATAGGTGCAAATGGTTATGGTCTTAAATAGAGGCTGGTGTAGTCACAGAATGGGATGCCACAACAGGAGTGCACCTGGCAGGCAGTAGTACTATGCACAGCAAAAGTGTCTTTATCAGGCCTAATTTCAATTATAATAGGTGCAAATGGTTATGGTCTTAAATAGAGGCTGGTGTAGTCACAGAATGGAATGCCACAGCAGGAGTGCACCTGGCAGGCAGTAGTACTATGCACAGCAAAAGTGTAGTCACAGAATGGGATGCCACAACAGGAGTGCACCTGGCAGGCAGTAGTACCATGCACAGCAAAAGTGTCTTTATCAGGCCTAATTTCAATTATAATAGGTGCAAATGGTTATGGTCTTAAATAGAGGCTGGTGTAGTCACAGAATGGGATGCCACAACAGGAGTGCACCTGGCAGGCAGTAGTACTATGCACAGCAAAAGTGTCTTTATCAGGCCTAATTTCAATTATAATAGGTGCAAATGGTTATGGTCTTAAATAGAGGCTGGTGTAGTCACAGAATGGGATGCCACAACAGGAGTGCACCTGGCAGGCAGTAGTACTATGCACAGCAAAAGTGTCTTTATTAGGCCTAATTTCAATTATAATAGGTGCAAATGGTTATGGTCTTAAATAGAGGCTGGTGTAGTCACAGAATGGGTTGCCACAGCAGGAGTGCACCTGTCAGGCAGTAGTACTATGCACAGCAAAAGTGTCTTTATCAGGCCTAATTTCAATTATAATAGGTGCAAATGGTTATGGTCTTAAATAGAGGCTGGTGTAGTCACAGAATGGGATGCCACAACAGGAGTGCACCTGGCAGGCAGTAGTACTATGCACAGCAAAAGTGTCTTTATCAGGCCTAATTTCAATTATAATAAGTGCAAATGGTTATGGTCTTAAATAGAGGCTGGTGTAGTCACAGAATGGGATGCCACAACAGGAGTGCACCTGGCAGGCAGTAGTACTATGCACAGCAAAAGTGTCTTTATTAGGCCTAATTTCAATTATAATAGGTGCAAATGGTTATGGTCTTAAATAGAGGCTGGTGTAATCACAGAATGGGATGCCACAACAGGAGTGCACCTGGCAGGCAGCAGTACTATGCACAGCAAAAGTGTCTTTATTAGGCCTAATTTCAATTATAATAGGTGCAAATGGTTATGGTCTTAAATAGAGGCTGGTGTAGTCACAGAATGGGATGCCACAACAGGAGTGCACCTGGCAGGCAGTAGTACCATGCACAGCAAAAGTGTCTTTATCAGGCATCATTTCAATTATAATAGGTGCAAATGGTTATGGTCTTAAATAGAGGCTGGTGTAGTCACAGAATGGAATGCCACAACAGGAGTGCACCTGGCAGGCAGTAGTACTATGCACAGCAAAAGTGTCTTTATCAGGCCTAATTTCAATTATAATAGGTGCAAATGGTTATGGTCTTAAATAGAGGCTGGTGTAGTCACAGAATGGGATGCCACAACAGGAGTGCACCTGGCAGGCAGTAGTACCATGCACAGCAAAAGTGTCTTTATCAGGCCTAATTTCAATTATAATAGGTGCAAATGGTTATGGTCTTAAAAAGAGGCTGGTGTAGTCACAGAATGGGATGCCACAGCAGGAGTGCACCTGGCAGGCAGTAGTACTATGCACAGCAAAAGTGTAGTCACAGAATGGGATGCCACAACAGGAGTGCACCTGGCAGGCAGTAGTACCATGCACAGCAAAAGTGTCTTTATCAGGCCTAATTTCAATTATAATAGGTGCAAATGGTTATGGTCTTAAACAGAGGCTGGTGTAGTCACAGAATGGGATGCCACAACAGGAGTGCACCTGGCAGGCAGTAGTACTATGCACAGCAAAAGTGTCTTTATCAGGCATAATTTCAATTATAATAGGTGCAAATGGTTATGGTCTTGAATAGAGGCTGGTGTAGTCACAGAATGGGATGCCACAACAGGAGTGCACCTGGCAGGCAGTAGTACCATGCACAGCAAAAGTGTCTTTATCAGGCCTAATTTCAATTATAATAGGTGCAAATGGTTATGGTCTTAAATAGAGGCTGGTGTAGTCACAGAATGGGATGCCACAACAGGAGTGCACCTGGCAGGCAGTAGTACCATGCACAGCAAAAGTGTCTTTATCAGGCCTAATTTCAATTATAATAGGTGCAAATGGTTATGGTCTTAAATAGAGGCTGGTGTAGTCACAGAATGGGATGCCACAACAGGAGTGCACCTGGCAGGCAGTAGTACTATGCACAGCAAAAGTGTCTTTATCAGGCCTAATTTCAATTATAATAGGTGCAAATGGTTATGGTCTTAAATAGAGGCTGGTGTAGTCACAGAATGGGATGCCACAACAGGAGTGCACCTGGCAGGCAGTAGTACTATGCACAGCAAAAGTGTCTTTATCAGGCCTAATTTCAATTATAATAAGTGCAAATGGTTATGGTCTTAAATAGAGGCTGGTGTAGTCACAGAATGGGATGCCACAACAGGAGTGCACCTGGCAGGCAGTAGTACTATGCACAGCAAAAGTGTCTTTATCAGGCCTAATTTCAATTATAATAGGTGCAAATGGTTATGGTCTTAAATAGAGGCTGGTGTAGTCACAGAATGGGACGCCACAACAGGAGTGCACCTGGCAGGCAGTAGTACCATGCACAGCAAAAGTGTCTTTATCAGCCCTAATTTCAATTATAATAGGTGCAAATGGTTATGGTCTTAAATAGAGGCTGGTGTAGTCACAGAATGGGATGCCACAACAGGAGTGCACCTGCCAGGCAGTAGTACTATGCACAGCAAAAGTGTAGTCACAGAATGGGATGCCACAACAGGAGTGCACCTGGCAGGCAGTAGTACCATGCACAGCAAAAGTGTCTTTATCAGGCCTAATTTCAATTATAATAGGTGCAAATGGTTATGGTCTTAAATAGAGGCTGGTGTAGTCACAGAATGGGATGCCACAACAGGAGTGCACCTGGCAGGCAGTAGTACTATGCACAGCAAAAGTGTCTTTATCAGGCATAATTTCAATTATAATAGGTGCAAATGGTTATGGTCTTGAATAGAGGCTGGTGTAGTCACAGAATGGGATGCCACAACAGGAGTGCACCTGGCAGGCAGTAGTACCATGCACAGCAAAAGTGTCTTTATCAGGCCTAATTTCAATTATAATAGGTGCAAATGGTTATGGTCTTAAATAGAGGCTGGTGTAGTCACAGAATGGGATGCCACAACAGGAGTGCACCTGGCAGGCAGTAGTACCATGCACAGCAAAAGTGTCTTTATCAGGCCTAATTTCAATTATAATAGGTGCAAATGGTTATGGTCTTAAATAGAGGCTGGTGTAGTCACAGAATGGGATGCCACAACAGGAGTGCACCTGGCAGGCAGTAGTACTATGCACAGCAAAAGTGTCTTTATCAGGCCTAATTTCAATTATAATAGGTGCAAATGGTTATGGTCTTAAATAGAGGCTGGTGTAGTCACAGAATGGGACGCCACAACAGGAGTGCACCTGGCAGGCAGTAGTACCATGCACAGCAAAAGTGTCTTTATCAGCCCTAATTTCAATTATAATAGGTGCAAATGGTTATGGTCTTAAATAGAGGCTGGTGTAGTCACAGAATGGGATGCCACAACAGGAGTGCACCTGGCAGGCAGTAGTACTATGCACAGCAAAAGTGTAGTCACAGAATGGGATGCCACAACAGGAGTGCACCTGGCAGGCAGTAGTACCATGCACAGCAAAAGTGTCTTTATCAGGCCTAATTTCAATTATAATAGGTGCAAATGGTTATGGTCTTAAATAGAGGCTGGTGTAGTCACAGAATGGGATGCCACAACAGGAGTGCACCTGGCAGGCAGTAGTACTATGCACAGCAAAAGTGTCTTTATCAGGCATAATTTCAATTATAATAGGTGCAAATGGTTATGGTCTTGAATAGAGGCTGGTGTAGTCACAGAATGGGATGCCACAACAGGAGTGCACCTGGCAGGCAGTAGTACCATGCACAGCAAAAGTGTCTTTATCAGGCCTAATTTCAATTATAATAGGTGCAAATGGTTATGGTCTTAAATAGAGGCTGGTGTAGTCACAGAATGGGATGCCACAACAGGAGTGCACCTGGCAGGCAGTAGTACCATGCACAGCAAAAGTGTCTTTATCAGGCCTAATTTCAATTATAATAGGTGCAAATGGTTATGGTCTTAAATAGAGGCTGGTGTAGTCACAGAATGGGATGCCACAACAGGAGTGCACCTGGCAGGCAGTAGTACTATGCACAGCAAAAGTGTCTTTATCAGGCCTAATTTCAATTATAATAGGTGCAAATGGTTATGGTCTTAAATAGAGGCTGGTGTAGTCACAGAATGGGATGCCACAACAGGAGTGCACCTGGCAGGCAGTAGTACTATGCACAGCAAAAGTGTCTTTATCAGGCCTAATTTCAATTATAATAGGTGCAAATGGTTATGGTCTTAAATAGAGGCTGGTGTAGTCACAGAATGGGATGCCACAACAGGAGTGCACCTGGCAGGCAGCAGTACTATGCACAGCAAAAGTGTCTTTATTAGGCCTAATTTCAATTATAATAGGTGCAAATGGTTATGGTCTTAAATAGAGGCTGGTGTAGTCACAGAATGGGATGCCACAACAGGAGTGCACCTGGCAGGCAGTAGTACCATGCACAGCAAAAGTGTCTTTATCAGGCATCATTTCAATTATAATAGGTGCAAATGGTTATGGTCTTAAATAGAGGCTGGTGTAGTCACAGAATGGAATGCCACAACAGGAGTGCACCTGGCAGGCAGTAGTACTATGCACAGCAAAAGTGTCTTTATCAGGCCTAATTTCAATTATAATAGGTGCAAATGGTTATGGTCTTAAATAGAGGCTGGTGTAGTCACAGAATGGGATGCCACAACAGGAGTGCACCTGGCAGGCAGTAGTACCATGCACAGCAAAAGTGTCTTTATCAGGCCTAATTTCAATTATAATAGGTGCAAATGGTTATGGTCTTAAATAGAGGCTGGTGTAGTCACAGAATGGGATGCCACAACAGGAGTGCACCTGGCAGGCAGTAGTACTATGCACAGCAAAAGTGTAGTCACAGAATGGGATGCCACAACAGGAGTGCACCTGGCAGGCAGTAGTACCATGCACAGCAAAAGTGTCTTTATCAGGCCTAATTTCAATTATAATAGGTGCAAATGGTTATGGTCTTAAATAGAGGCTGGTGTAGTCACAGAATGGGATGCCACAACAGGAGTGCACCTGGCAGGCAGTAGTACTATGCACAGCAAAAGTGTCTTTATCAGGCATAATTTCAATTATAATAGGTGCAAATGGTTATGGTCTTGAATAGAGGCTGGTGTAGTCACAGAATGGGATGCCACAACAGGAGTGCACCTGGCAGGCAGTAGTACCATGCACAGCAAAAGTGTCTTTATCAGGCCTAATTTCAATTATAATAGGTGCAAATGGTTATGGTCTTAAATAGAGGCTGGTGTAGTCACAGAATGGGATGCCACAACAGGAGTGCACCTGGCAGGCAGTAGTACCATGCACAGCAAAAGTGTCTTTATCAGGCCTAATTTCAATTATAATAGGTGCAAATGGTTATGGTCTTAAATAGAGGCTGGTGTAGTCACAGAATGGGATGCCACAACAGGAGTGCACCTGGCAGGCAGTAGTACTATGCACAGCAAAAGTGTCTTTATCAGGCCTAATTTCAATTATAATAGGTGCAAATGGTTATGGTCTTAAATAGAGGCTGGTGTAGTCACAGAATGGGATGCCACAACAGGAGTGCACCTGGCAGGCAGTAGTACTATGCACAGCAAAAGTGTCTTTATCAGGCCTAATTTCAATTATAATAGGTGCAAATGGTTATGGTCTTAAATAGAGGCTGGTGTAGTCACAGAATGGGATGCCACAACAGGAGTGCACCTGGCAGGCAGCAGTACTATGCACAGCAAAAGTGTCTTTATTAGGCCTAATTTCAATTATAATAGGTGCAAATGGTTATGGTCTTAAATAGAGGCTGGTGTAGTCACAGAATGGGATGCCACAACAGGAGTGCACCTGGCAGGCAGTAGTACTATGCACAGCAAAAGTGTCTTTATCAGGCATCATTTCAATTATAATAGGTGCAAATGGTTATGGTCTTAAATAGAGGCTGGTGTAGTCACAGAATGGGATGCCACAACAGGAGTGCACCTGGCAGGCAGTAGTACTATGCACAGCAAAAGTGTCTTTATCAGGCCTAATTTCAATTATAATAGGTGCAAATGGCTATGGTCTTAAATAGAGGCTGGTGTAGTCACAGAATGGGATGCCACAACAGGAGTGCACCTGGCAGGCAGTAGTACTATGCACAGCAAAAGTGTCTTTATCAGGCCTAATTTCAATTAGAATAGGTGCAAATGGTTATGGTCTTAAATAGAGGCTGGTGTAGTCACAGAATGGGATGCCACAAAAACCAGAGAGCATGCATAGCAAAAGTGTCTTTATCAGGCCTAATTTCAATTATAATAGGTGCAAATGGTTACGGTCTTAACTAGAGGCTGGTGTAGTCACAGAATGGGATGCCACAACAGGAGTGCACCTGGCAGGCAGTAGTACTATGCACAGCAAAAGTGTCTTTATCAGGCCTAATTTCAATTATAATAGGTGCAAATGGTTATGGTCTTAAATAGAGGCTGGTGTAGTCACAGAATGGGATGCCACAACAGGAGTGCACCTGGCAGGCAGTAGTACCATGCACAGCAAAAGTGTCTTTATCAGGCCTAATTTTAATTATAATAGGTGCAAATGGTTATGGTCTTAAATAGAGGCTGGTGTAGTCACAGAATGGGATGCCACAACAGGAGTGCACCTGGCAGGCAGTAGTACTATGCACAGCAAAAGTGTCTTTATCAGGCCTAATTTCAATTATAATAGGTGCAAATGGTTATGGTCTTAAATAGAGGCTGGTGGAGTCACAGAATGGGATGCCACAACAGGAGTGCACCTGGCAGGCAGTAGTACTATGCACAGCAAAAGTGTCTTTATCAGGCCTAATTTCAATTATAATAGGTGCAAATGGTTATGGTCTTAAATAGAGGCTGGTGTAGTCACATAATGGGATGCCACAACAGGAGTGCACCTGGCAGGCAGTAGTACTATGCACAGCAAAAGTGTCTTTATCAGGCCTAATTTCAATTATAATAGGTGCAAATGGTTATGGTCTTAAATAGTGATGAGCGAGTAGTATTCGACCGAGCCGGTATTCGATCGAATACTACGCTGTTCGTCATACTCGATTTCGATCGAGTACAGCGGCGATGGCGCACTCACAATTCGTTTCCCCTCCCACCTTCCCTGGCGCGTTTTTTACACCAATCACCATGCAGGGGGGGTGGGACAGGTCCTGGGAGGACGCTGGCATCGCGAAAACGGCGTCTACACGCATTGGCTGGAAAAACCATGTGACCTCGAATATACAAAACTCAGCACTTCCTCTTCGTCAGCATTAGCAGCTTGAACTTAGTGAGGGACAGACGCTCACAGCAGGGAAAGACAGGCTGTCGCTGGCAGGGCCCCAGAAGCTCGGAATATCGCTTTTACCACCATCTATACCAGCTACCAGAATACAAGAGAGTCCTTAAGAGCCCTTATTAGGGCTGCTACGCTGAACAGTATATAGCTCATTTTCTATTTAGTCAGGCAGGGCCCCAGAAGCTCAGAATATACCTTTTACCACCATATATACCAGCTACCAGAAGACAAGACAGTCCTTAATAGCCCTTATTAGGGCTGCTACGCTGAACAGTATATAGCTCATTTTCTATTTAGTCAGGCTGGGCCCCAGAAGCTCAGAATATACCTTTTACCACCATATATACCAGCTACCAGAAGACAAGACAGTCCTTAATAGCCCTTATTAGGGCTGCTACGCTGAACAGTATATAGCTCATTTTCTATTTAGTCAGGCAGGGCCCCAGAAGCTCAGAATATACCTTTTACCACCATATATACCAGCTACCAGAAGACAAGACAGTCCTTAAGAGCCCTTATTAGGGCTGCTACGCTGAACAGTATATAGCTCATTTTCTATTTAGTCAGGCAGGGCCCCAGAAGCTCAGAATATACCTTTTACCACCATATATACCAGCTACCAGAAGACAAGACAGTCCTTAATAGCCCTTATTAGGGCTGCTACGCTGAACAGTATATAGCTCATTTTCTATTTAGTCAGGCAGGGCCCCAGAAGCTCAGAATATACCTTTTACCACCATATATACCAGCTACCAGAAGACAAGACAGTCCTTAATAGCCCTTATTAGTGCTGCTATGTTGAACAGTATATAGCTCATTTTCTATTTAGTCAGGCAGGGCCCCAGAAGCTCAGAATATACCTTTTACCACCATATATACCAGCTACCAGAAGACAAGACAGTCCTTAAGAGCCCTTATTAGGGCTGCTACGCTGAACAGTATATAGCTCATTTTCTATTTAGTCAGGCAGGGCCCCAGAAGCTCAGAATATACCTTTTACCACCATATATACCAGCTACCAGAAGACAAGACAGTCCTTAATCCCTTATTAGTGCTGCTATGTTGAACAGTATATAGCTCATTTTCTATTTAGTCAGGCAGGGCCCCAGAAGCTCAGAATATACCTTTTACCACCATATATACCAGCTACCAGAAGACAAGACAGTCCTTAATCCCTTATTAGTGCTGCTATGTTGAACAGTATATAGCTCATTTTCTATTTAGTCAGGCAGGGCCCCAGAAGCTCAGAATATACCTTTTACCACCATATATACCAGCTACCAGAAGACAAGACAGTCCTTAAGAGCCCTTATTAGGGCTGCTACGCTGAACAGTATATAGCTCATTTTCTATTTAGTCAGGCAGGGCCCCAGAAGCTCAGAATATACCTTTTACCACCATATATACCAGCTACCAGAAGACAAGACAGTCCTTAATCCCTTATTAGTGCTGCTATGTTGAACAGTATATAGCTCATTTTCTATTTAGTCAGGCAGGGCCCCAGAAGCTCAGAATATACCTTTTACCACCATATATACCAGCTACCAGAAGACAAGACAGTCCTTAAGAGCCCTTATTAGGGCTGCTACGCTGAACAGTATATAGCTCATTTTCTATTTAGTCAGGCAGGGCCCCAGAAGCTCAGAATATACCTTTTACCACCATATATACCAGCTACCAGAAGACAAGACAGTCCTTAATCCCTTATTAGTGCTGCTATGTTGAACAGTATATATCTCATATCCTATGTAGTCAGGCAGGGCCCCAGAAGCTCAGAATATACCTTTTACCACCATATATACCAGCTACCAGAAGACAAGACAGTCCTTAATCCCTTATTAGTGCTGCTATGTTGAACAGTATATATCTCATATCCTATGTAGTCAGGCAGGGCCCCAGAAGCTCAGAATATACCTTTTACCACCATATATACCAGCTACCAGAAGACAAGACAGTCCTTAAGAGCCCTTATTAGGGCTGCTACGCTGAACAGTATATAGCTCATTTTCTATTTAGTCAGGCAGGGCCCCAGAAGCTCAGAATATACCTTTTACCACCATATATACCAGCTACCAGAAGACAAGACAGTCCTTAATCCCTTATTAGGGCTGCTACGCTGAACAGTATATAGCTCATTTTCTATTTAGTCAGGCAGGGCCCCAGAAGCTCAGAATATACCTTTTACCACCATATATACCAGCTACCAGAAGACAAGACAGTCCTTAATAGCCCTTATTAGTGCTGCTATGTTGAACAGTATATAGCTCATTTTCTATTTAGTCAGGCAGGGCCCCAGAAGCTCAGAATATACCTTTTACCACCATATATACCAGCTACCAGAAGACAAGACAGTCCTTAAGAGCCCTTATTAGGGCTGCTACGCTGAACAGTATATAGCTCATTTTCTATTTAGTCAGGCAGGGCCCCAGAAGCTCAGAATATACCTTTTACCACCATATATACCAGCTACCAGAAGACAAGACAGTCCTTAATCCCTTATTAGTGCTGCTATGTTGAACAGTATATATCTCATATCCTATGTAGTCAGGCAGGGCCCCAGAAGCTCAGAATATACCTTTTACCACCATATATACCAGCTACCAGAAGACAAGACAGTCCTTAAGAGCCCTTATTAGGGCTGCTACGCTGAACAGTATATAGCTCATTTTCTATTTAGTCAGGCAGGGCCCCAGAAGCTCAGAATATACCTTTTACCACCATATATACCAGCTACCAGAAGACAAGACAGTCCTTAATCCCTTTTTAGGGCTGCTACGCTGAACAGTATATAGCTCATTTTCTATTTAGTCAGGCAGGGCCCCAGAAGCTCAGAATATACCTTTTACCACCATATATACCAGCTACCAGAAGACAAGACAGTCCTTAATAGCCCTTATTAGTGCTGCTATGTTGAACAGTATATAGCTCATTTTCTATTTAGTCAGGCAGGGCCCCAGAAGCTCAGAATATACCTTTTACCACCATATATACCAGCTACCAGAAGACAAGACAGTCCTTAAGAGCCCTTATTAGGGCTGCTACGCTGAACAGTATATAGCTCATTTTCTATTTAGTCAGGCAGGGCCCCAGAAGCTCAGAATATACCTTTTACCACCATATATACCAGCTACCAGAAGACAAGACAGTCCTTAATAGCCCTTATTAGTGCTGCTATGTTGAACAGTATATAGCTCATTTTCTATTTAGTCAGGCAGGGCCCCAGAAGCTCAGAATATACCTTTTACCACCATATATACCAGCTACCAGAAGACAAGACAGTCCTTAATCCCTTATTAGTGCTGCTATGTTGAACAGTATATAGCTCATTTTCTATTTAGTCAGGCAGGGCCCCAGAAGCTCAGAATATACCTTTTACCACCATATATACCAGCTACCAGAAGACAAGACAGTCCTTAATAGCCCTTATTAGGGCTGCTACGCTGAACAGTATATAGCTCATTTTCTATTTAGTCAGGCAGGGCCCCAGAAGCTCAGAATATACCTTTTACCACCATATATACCAGCTACCAGAAGACAAGACAGTCCTTAAGAGCCCTTATTAGGGCTGCTACGCTGAACAGTATATAGCTCATTTTCTATTTAGTCAGGCAGGGCCCCAGAAGCTCAGAATATACCTTTTACCACCATATATACCAGCTACCAGAAGACAAGACAGTCCTTAATCCCTTATTAGTGCTGCTATGTTGAACAGTATATAGCTCATATCCTATGTAGTCAGGCAGGGCCCCAGAAGCTCAGAATATACCTTTTACCACCATATATACCAGCTACCAGAAGACAAGACAGTCCTTAATCCCTTATTAGTGCTGCTATGTTGAACAGTATATAGCTCATTTTCTATTTAGTCAGGCAGGGCCCCAGAAGCTCAGAATATACCTTTTACCACCATATATACCAGCTACCAGAAGACAAGACAGTCCTTAATAGCCCTTATTAGGGCTGCTACGCTGAACAGTATATAGCTCATTTTCTATTTAGTCAGGCAGGGCCCCAGAAGCTCAGAATATACCTTTTACCACCATATATACCAGCTACCAGAAGACAAGACAGTCCTTAAGAGCCCTTATTAGGGCTGCTACGCTGAACAGTATATAGCTCATTTTCTATTTAGTCAGGCAGGGCCCCAGAAGCTCAGAATATACCTTTTACCACCATATATACCAGCTACCAGAAGACAAGACAGTCCTTAATAGCCCTTATTAGTGCTGCTATGTTGAACAGTATATAGCTCATTTTCTATTTAGTCAGGCAGGGCCCCAGAAGCTCAGAATATACCTTTTACCACCATATATACCAGCTACCAGAAGACAAGACAGTCCTTAATCCCTTATTAGTGCTGCTATGTTGAACAGTATATATCTCATATCCTATGTAGTCAGGCAGGGCCCCAGAAGCTCAGAATATCGCATTTACCACCATATATACCAGCTACCAGAAGACAAGAGAGTCATTGAGAGCCCTTATTAGGGCTGCTATGTTTTAAAAATTGTGTGGAGGCCCAAGAGCTGAGACCTTTTAAAAATTGTGTGGAGGCCCAAGAGCTGAGACCTCTCAAACATTGTGTGGAGGCCCAAGAGCTGAGACCTTTTAAAAATTGTGTGGAGGCCCTAGAGCTGAGACCTCTCAAACATTGTGTGGAGGCCCAAGAGCTGAGACCTTTTAAAAATTGTGTGGAGGCCCAAGAGTTGAGACCTCTTAAAAATTGATTGTATTAAGCCTAAGAGGTGAGCCATAATTTTTTTCATTAATACAGCAATTCTACGGCGGTTAAGGAGGAGGAGGAGGAGGAGGAGGAGGAAATGGCACTTCATACAGATGGCACTTCACTCTTGGCTGCTTTCCACTGTTGTACAAGCAAAGTCCGGGTCAATCCACTTGCTGTTCATTTTGATTAGCGTCAGCCTGTCGGCACTGTCGGTTGACAGGCGGCTGCGCTTATCGGTTATAATGCCCCCGGCTGCGCTGAACACACCCTTTCTGATAGCACGCTGGCGGCAGGGCAGGCAAGCACCTCCAAGGCGTACAGGGACAGTTCCAGCCACGTGTCCAACTTGGAGACCCAGTAAGTGTAGGTCGCCGAGGGATCGGGGAGGACAGGGGTGTGGTCTGCCAGGTAGTCCCGCAACATCCGCCGATACTTGTCCCTCCTGCTGATAGCGGGCCCCGCAGTGATGGAAGTTGCACGAGGGGGTGACATGAACGTGTCCCACACCTTGGAGAGTGTTCCCCTGGTGGCTGTGGGCCTGATCGATGTTGTCAGACTCTGGGAGACACTCTCCTCTCTGCCGCCAGCGATGCTGGGTGGGAAAATCTGCATCATGTTCTGCAAGAGTTCCCTCTGGTATTCCAGTAATCGATTCGTCCTCTCCTCTACCGGAATAAAAGAGGAGAAGTTATCTTTATACCGGGGGTCCAGGAGTGCGAAGACCCAGTATAGTTTGTTCTCCAATATCCGGACAACACGTATGTCCCGGGAAAAGCAGCCCAGCATGAAGTCAGCCATGTGTGCCAGACTCTGAGTAGGCATGACGTCACTGCCCCCACCAGAAGGATCATTTTCCATTTCCTCCTCTTCCTCCTCCTCTCCGCCCCATCCGCGCTGAACCAATGGGACGCACACAGCCTGACTGCTACCCTCGCCGCCAGCATCCTCTTCCACAGCCACCTCCACGTTGTCCTCCTCCTCCTCATCCTCCTCCTGCAACTGCCACCGAGCAGCAGACAAAAGTGTGGTCTGACTGTCTACCTGCGTTGCGTCTCCTCCTACCCCCATCTCCTCTGTGTGCAATGCGTTCTCCCTTATTGCGATGAGCGATTCTTTAAGGACGCCTAGGAGCGGGATGGTTACGCTCACTATAGCGTCCTCGCTGCTGACCTTCTTAGTGGACTCCTCAAAGATACGCAATACATCGCATATGTCTGCCATCCATGGCCACTCGTGGTTGGCAAACTGAGGGAGCTGAGTTGGAGGCACGCGTGGATGCATCATCTGGTACTCCATCAATGCTTTCTGCTGCTCACACACCCTGGCCAACATGCAATAGGTGGAATTCCAGCGAGTGGGCAGGTCGCACAACAGCCGATGTTGAGGCAAATGGAGGCGTTGCTGGATTTTTTTTTAAGCTAGCAGCAGCTACAGTTGACTTCCGAAAGTGAGCGCACAAGCGCCGCACTTTGACCAGTAGCTCTGCCAGGTTGGGGTAAGTCTTTAGAAACTTTTGTACTACCAAATTAAAAACGTGGGCCAGGCATGGTACGTGATTGAGTTCTGCAAGCTCCAGAGCCGCCACCAGGTTACGGCCGTTATCGCACACGACCATGCCTGGTCCTAGCTGCAGCGGCGACAGCCACATCTCTGTCTGCTGCAATATGGCGTGCCTCACCTCTGCGGCGCTGTGCTTCCTGTCGCCCAAGCTGATGAGCTTAAGCACCGCCTGCTGACGTCTCCCCGTGCCAGTGCTGCAACGCTTCCAGCTAGGGGCTGAGGGCGATGTTAAGGCAGAGGAGGAGGAGGAGGAGGAGGAGGATGAGGAGGAGGATGAGGAGGAGGATGAGGAGGAGGAGGAGGATGAGGATGAGGAGGAGGAGGAGGAGGAGGAGGAGGAGGAGGAGGAGGAGGAAGAGGAGGGGGGTCTATCAGAACCTGTGCTGGCAATCTTGGGCGGGGGTGGTATGTAGGCCGTCCCTGTTTGCGACCCCGTCCCCGCTTCCACAACATTCACCCAGTGTGCCGTCAAAGAGATGTAGCGTCCTTGGCCGCAAGCGCTTGTCCACGAGTCGGTGGTCAAGTGGACCTTTGCGCTGACTGCGTACCTCAGGGTCCGCCTGATGTTACGCGACACGTGCTGGTGCAGGGCGGGGACGCCACACCGGGAAAAATAGTGGCGGCTAGGGACGGAATAGCGAGGTGCGGCAGCCGCCATCAGGTCGCGGAAGGCCTGCGTCTCCACAAGCCTAAACGGCAACATCTCCAGGGCCAGCAGTTTGGAGATGAGGCAGGTTAAGGCTTGGGCTTGGGGGTGACTGGAGGCGTACTTCCGCCTGCGGTTGAACGCCTGCGAGATGGACAGTTGATGGGACGAGGAGATGGAAGGTGCAGACGAAGATGCGGGGGAAGGTGGGGCTGAAGGAGAAGGCCCCAAAGTAGCCGAGGCAGAGGCAGATGTGGAGGTGTCCTGGCTGGAGGTCTGGACCGCAGTGGCAGCACACAACAAAGGGGAAGAGGCAGTGGCAGCAAGACGGGGCGCAGGTTGTATTGCGTTTGCTCTCTCCCACTCAGCCCAGTGCTTGAATTCCAAGTGACGGCGCATGCCTGAGGTGGTCAGATTGCTCTTCTCAGAGCCCCTACTCAGTTTTGAGTGGCAGATTGCGCAAACCGCGCTCAGTTTGTCATCCGCGCAAACGTTAAAAAATCTCCACACCACAGAAGTACGAGGCCTCGATGGGGGAGCTTCGCGCGACTGCCTGCTGCCGGGAAGAGCTTCGGCCCTGCTGGCTGTGGCCTGCCTTCTCTGTCTGGACTGTCCTCTGCCTCTGGACTGTCCTCTGCCTCTTGCTGCCTTATTCGGTGATGCGCAGACCGCATCTCCACTGCTTTCCCCGCTGGACATCACCCCTGTCCAAGTGGGGTCGGTCATTTCGTCGTCCACCACCTCCTCTTCCACTTCCTCTCTCTGCTCCTCCTCCTGCCCACTGGACATTCCAACAGCCTCCCTTGATGGCAACTGCGTCTCATCATCATCGCTCATGATAGCAGATGCTGGTTCCGGGTCCACATCACTAGCAGATGGCGGATACTCAAGTGTTTGGGCATCACTACAAACAAATTCCTCTGCTAGCTCCTGGGATTCTTGCAGCACATCTGGAAAAGGACCCGAAAAGAGGTCCTGGGAGGGGTCAAGGTTGGGCTGACTCTGTTGGCCAGGTTGGGAGGAAGGAGGGTCAGAGTGAGACTGTGTGGATGACTGGGTGGTGGACAAGTGACTGGAAGCGTTATCGGCCATCCATTGCACCACCTGTTCACGCTGCTCAGGCCTTAACAGAGGTGTACCCCGCCCCCCGCATAACTGTCCCATAAAGGCAGGGAAGCTGGATGAGCGTAATGCTGGCTGCCCCTCACCAGCACGCATTGTATCCCCACTGGCTTCAACGCGGTTTGTGCCCCCACCAGCATTTCCGCGCCCCCGTCCTCGTCCACGTCCCTTTGCGCTAGCCCTCCGCATTTCAGACGTTTTACTTTTTTGGCCACGCGTTATGCCAAATATAAAAATATTTTTAAGAAGAACACCTGGCTATACAGCCGTATACTGCCAGAAGGTGAAATGGTGCCTATACGCACCGTGTATAAAACAGTGTTTTGTTGGCACAGAGGACACAAAACAGTAGTGCCAAATATAAATATATTTTTAAGAACACCTGGCTATACAGCCGTATACTGCCAGAAGGTGAAATGGTGCCTATATACGCACCGGGTATATAACAAGGTTTTGTTGGTAAAGAGGACACAAAACAGTAGTGCCAAATATAAAAAATATTTTTAAGAAAAACACCTGGCTATACAGCCGTATACTGCCAGAAGGTGAAATGGTGCCTATACGCACCGTGTATAAAACAGTGTTTTGTTGGCACAGAGGACACAAAACAGTAGTGCAAAATATAGTTTTGTATATAGGTGCTAATACACCGCTGAAGTCTTTCTGTCCCTATTCCAGCATCAGCAGCTACCCCTCACTAAAGCAGCCGTTTTGAGCAGAGTGTATATAGTTTTGTATATAGGTGGTAATACACCACTGAAGTCTTTCTGTCCCTATTCCAGCAGCAGCAGCTACCCCTCACTAAAGCAGCCGTAGCTGCAGCACTAATAAGTGCTCAGCTCTTGGGCCTCCACACAATGTTTGAGAGGTCTCAGCTCTTGGGCCTCCACACAATGTTTGAGAGGTCTCAGCTCTAGGGCCTCCACACAATGTTTGAGAGGTCTCAGCTCTAGGGCCTCCACACAATTTTTAAAAGGACTCAGCTCTTGGGCCTCCACACAATGTTTGAGAGGTCTCAGCTCTTGGGCCTCCACACAATTTTTAAAAGGTCTCAGCTCTTGGGCCTCCACACAATTTTTAAAAGGTCTCAGCTCTTGGGCCTCCACACAATGTTTGAGAGGTCTCAGCTCTTGGGCCTCCACACAATTTTTAAAAGGTCTCAGCTCTTGGGCCTCCACACAATGTTTGAGAGGTCTCAGCTCTTGGGCCTCCACACAATTTTTAAAAGGTCTCAACTCTTGGGACTCCACACAATTTTTAAAAGGTCTCAGCTCTTGGGCCTCCACACAATTTTTAAAAGGTCTCAGCTCTTGGGCCTCCACACAATTTTTAAAAGGTCTCAGCTCTTGGGCCTCCACACAATGTTTGAGAGGTCTCAGCTCTAGGGCCTCCACACAATTTTTAAAAGGTCTCAGCTCTTGGGCCTCCACACAATGTTTGAGAGGTCTCAGCTCTAGGGCCTCCACACAATTTTTAAAAGGTCTCAGCTCTTGGGCCTCCACACAATGTTTGAGAGGTCTCAGCTCTTGGGCCTCCACACAATTTTTAAAATGTCTCAGCTCTTGGGCCTCCACACAATGTTTGAGAGGTCTCAGCTCTTGGGCCTCCACACAATTTTTAAAAGGTCTCAGCTCTTGGGCCTCCACACAATTTTTAAAAGGTCTCAGCTCTTGGGCCTCCACACAATGTTTGAGAGGTCTCAGCTCTTGGGCCTCCACACAATTTTTAAAAGGTCTCAGCTCTTGGGCCTCCACACAATTTTTAAAAGGTCTCAGCTCTTGGGCCTCCACACAATTTTTAAAAGGTCTCAGCTCTTGGGCCTCCACACAATGTTTGAGAGGTCTCAGCTCTAGGGCCTCCACACAATTTTTAAAAGGTCTCAGCTCTTGGGCCTCCACACAATGTTTGAGAGGTCTCAGCTCTAGGGCCTCCACACAATTTTTAAAAGGTCTCAGCTCTTGGGCCTCCACACAATGTTTGAGAGGTCTCAGCTCTTGGGCCTCCACACAATTTTTAAAAGGTCTCAGCTCTTGGGCCTCCACACAATTTTTAAAAGGTCTCAGCTCTTGGGCCTCCACACAATTTTTAAAAGGTCTCAGCTCTTGGGCCTCCACACAATTTTTAAAAGGTCTCAGCTCTTGGGCCTCCACACAATTTTTAAAAGGTCTCAGCTCTTGGGCCTCCACACAATGTTTGAGAGGTCTCAGCTCTAGGGCCTCCACACAATTTTTAAAAGGTCTCAGCTCTTGGGCCTCCACACAATGTTTGAGAGGTCTCAGCTCTTGGGCCTCCACACAATTTTTAAAAGGTCTCAGCTCTTGGGCCTCCACACAATTTTTAAAAGGTCTCAGCTCTTGGGCCTCCACACAATGTTTAAGAGGTCTCAGCTCTTGGGACTCCACACAATTTTTAAAAGGTCTCAGCTCTTGGGACTCCACACAATTTTTAAGAGGTCTCAGCTCTTGGGACTCCACACAATTTTTAAGAGGTCTCAGCTCTAAGCTTCCCTTACTGCTGGGGTGACACACTGTAACAAACCTCCTCCTGTAAGCTTCCCTGACTGCTGGGGTGACACACTGTAACAAACCTCCTCCTGTAAGCTTCCCTTACTGCTGGGGTGACACACTGTAACAAACCTCCTCCTGTAAGCTTCCCTTACTGCTGGGGTGACACACTGTAACAAACCTCCTCCTTTAAGCTTCCCTTACTGCTGGGGTGACACAATGACACAAGAGGACATGTCTGACAACATCTCACACACACACACACACACACACAATGACAATTAGGGGTGGGGTCTATTTATTTTCCCCCTTGCCTATGCCATCTGTGGTTGTCATTAGGCAACGTGATTTTAAGGGGTGCAGAATTTTGTTCTTCTTTTTTGTACAGTTTGGCTTGGGGTCCATGGCAATGTAGAGGAAAGAAGGTTTCCTTGTCTTGTCTCACTTTACGTAGAAGTAATATTGTGTTTGGAGTGTATTGTTGAGAGGCTGTGATAGTGGCGTAATAGTGCGACTTGGGCGCGTTATATGCACCCAGACATGCTTCCCCTGCTGTCCCAGTTGCATTCCAGCAGTGTTGGCATCATTTTCTGATGTTTCAGGGTGGACTTGGTGACCTCCAAGTGGTCGAATTGAGATTTCCAAGTGTCGAGCATTTTTTTCCCATAGACTATAATGGGATTCGATATTCGGTCGAGTAGTCGAGTAACGCGGTCTATTCGAATCGAAATTCGAAATTTCGAATATTTCACTACTCGCTCATCTCTAGTCTTAAATAGAGGCTGGTGTAGTCACAGAATGGGATGCCACAACAGGAGTGCAGCTGGCAGGCAGTAGTACCATGCACAGCAAAAGTGTCTTTATCAGGCCTAATTTCAATTATAATAGGTGCAAATGGTTATGGTCTTAAATAGAGGCTGGTGTAGTCACAGAATGGGATGCCACAACAGGAGTGCACCTGGCAGGCAGTAGTACTATGCACAGCAAAAGTGTCTTTATCAGGCCTAATTTCAATTAGAATAGGTGCAAATGGTTATGGTCTTAAATAGAGGCTGGTGTAGTCACAGAATGGGATGCCTCACAGCAGACTTAAGATCAGTTCAGTATATATGCACAGTTAGTTAGTATAAGCAGCCTGAAAACGCTAACAAAGCCAGTCAGCCAGCCAGTAACAAACACTCAGGCTGGATGAAAAAAAAAAAAAATCTCCCTGTGACTGCCTCCGATTTTTCCTAACTTTCCCTGTTTTTCGCTGACTTTCTGTCTGTCTCCTGCCTGTCTCCAGCCTGTCCCTGTCTGTCCCTGTCTGTCTAACTGTCTCTCTCCCTGCCTACAGCCTTAAATAGCGCTGTGACGTCACCGGGCTTGCTGGCTGCTGATAGGCTGCATGTGACTGCCCCAGCTTGCACTGGCGCGGGGGTAGATGTCTGGACATGTCCCGTCCGCCATCTTAGAATGCCTGTATGTAAATGAATGGATGTTAAAGGAAAACTTCGAGCGATCGAATCGCGGGGAAATTCGGATTCGATCCGAATCGAATTTTTCATGAAATTCGGATCGAATCCGGGTTCATCCGGATCGATTCGCTCATCCCTAGCGTTCACCACCTCCAGTGCCAATGTCCTCTTTTCGATATCGCACGGCAGGAAATCGTAACGGTTTCTCAGCATCATCTGTTTGAAAAAAACACAAAGGCACAGCATTAGTGACACAAATAGATGACAAAGTCTCATGCCCTATCTAAAGCCAGTTTCTGACCCTCATTCCTACTCACATGTGCCTACCTAGTCTATCAGCCTCTAGGATAGTGTGCTGCTGTGCACATGTTTACAACTAAGGTGGTCTAGTAGTTTAGTTTAACAAGTCAGTTTTTCCTCACTAATCTTGCCCTGCCATGGCTATTTTTTGTTTAGCGGCTTATGCGCGCACATACACGCACGCTCGCCTACTCACATCCATCATAATTTTGTCCTGCTCCTCTGTATAGATAGCGGGCGACATCTTTTACCAGCTTCCGGATCAGGTTATGACGTTCCTCCGCGGTGGCGTGCGCGCGCGCAGCCGTGCACGCTGAAGAACACGCCCTCACGGGAAAACTATTTAAAGCTCAATCCACTCAGCTCTGTGTTGGTTACCATATCACTATGCCCAGGCCGAAAGGGAGCCGTAAGACCTCCAAAAGCCCAGAGCCACATACTAGCCGCACAGATAGACCTCACCAAAAACAACACAAGAGCAGGCACAAGAGCCGGGAGGGACATGCACATACTCAAAGGGTGGATAAGCAAGACACACAGGCTGCTCACCAAAAACACAGGAGCAAGGAGCCCTTGGCACATTCGCCACCACCTGCTAAATCAGCCAGGCCTCACAAGAGACACAAATCTCTTCCAACCCTGCAGCCTCCACCTTCTCCACACACAAAGCATGCGGCAAAAACCAGACACACCACCAAGGGGAAGCGTAGGACAAAAACCACTAGCCCACCCAGGCCAACCACCCCTCCTCCTCAACACTCTGTGTCCCCAAGTACCACAACCACAGAATCGATCGAGAGCTCCACAGGTGACAGCTCAACAGGCACCCAGCCATTATCACATACCACCACCCACACTCCATCACACTCACCCATCAGCCCAAGAAACCTAAACTACTCCCCAGACAGACAGCCATCAATCTCGTCTGCTGCAGGGGACACCACACACCCATGTGGGGGCCAGCTGCACTGTGGCTCACTAACAGCCCGTTTTTGTGATGTCCAAAGCATGGCTATAGCCACTGCTGTTTGTGAGCACTATGATGCCCTATTTGGGCGTTATTCTAAATCCACCACAAAGCAGGCCAAGCAGGAGATTTGGGATAAGATTTGCCAGCAAGTTAATAGTGTTGGTTCTGTGAGGAGAGATGTTGAGCAAATTAAGCGAAAAAGGTAAAGTCCATTTAGAGTGTAAATGCATGTATAGGCTCCTTTGTAACAGGATGTAACACTTATTAGGTGTGCTTTAATCTTCCCCAGCCTGCAGACAGGGGGTGGGATCCCAAATAAAATCATCCTAACACCAGCAGAAGAACATGTGTTTTCATATATTCACCCGGCAACCCTTCAGGGCCTGCCAGGGGGCCTAGACACAGACAGGAATGTCAGGTCCGGAGGTGAGTATGTTTTTACATTGAGCCTTTTAAATGGGTACCCAAACAGTTTTATACTCCTTAATACACACTGGCCTTTGCTGAAACACTAAAAGTACATTCCCTCGTCCCAGAACCAACTCAAGACACGCCACAAGGCCAAACTACCCCTGGCTTCTCCCGGAGGACCATGCAACAACAGCCTTCAGTCCACACAAACCAACCTGAGTGTTTGGATGAGGTAAGTTTAATGTTAAATAGTGGACTCAGTACCTGCTACATTTCTTGGCAGAACCTACCCAGTCCACCAATTATAGAAGACATTCGTGATTTGGAGGAGGAGGACACAATTCAGATGCAGCCAAGGCCAACAAAACCAGTGGGTGAACATCAGACCCAACAGGCCCAGCAACTTCAGCCCCTGGTGTCCACTAACCAAACCTCTGTGGCACCAACCTCTTCTGCCGTCCGCACAACAGACTCTGCGCCAAGCCAGCCACCAGCAGCCACTCAATCTGGAGCAGAACCACCCACCCATGCCAGTGGCAGAACACATCCAAGGCGACATATCAGCCAGAGGAGACAGCTGCAGATCATGGAGGAAGCCTGGCACCAGGAGAATGTTGAATTTTCTGCAAACACACAGAGATTTAATGAAACTGTGTGTACCCAAATCACCTCGATGTCTAACCAATTCGATATTTTAAACCAAAATGTCCCTGGCCTGCTGCAAGAAACTAGACAACTAACCAGGCATATGGGTGAAATGGTCCACCAATGGCAGCTCATTAATCAGAGCCTTGCACATATTGTCATAAACATTCACCCACACCAGCCATCAACTGGCACCTCATACTCTGCATACCACTAAATGGGTGTGTTTATGTATTTGACCCCACGTTAAGCTTAAAATAATACAACAAAAGAGTTTGTAACTTAATTTTTTAGGGATCACCAAAAAATAAACAAAAAAAAAAAAAACAAAGGAATGTTATTTAAGAAAAAACATTGTCCACAAGTTGGGAACGGTTTGCCTGTGCTGTGCCACTTTGGGATCCGGAGTAGGGAGGTGTGACTTCTTCCGAAATCTGTAAAGTGGCTTTAGGTAGGTCATTGTATCTTGATACCCGGCTTTGTATGGCCAGGTTGTGCATGACCCTACACGCAATTATTATTTTGATGACCTTGGTGGGCTCATACAGCAGGGCACCCCCAGTCTGGTCCAGACAGCGGAAGCGCATCTTCATCAAGCCAAAGGCCCGTTCCACCACAGAGCGAGTCCTCCTATGCGCAGTGTTATATCGCTCCTGGGCCTGCGAGGATGGGTGGAGGATGGGGGTAAGTAGCCATGGGAGCAATGGATAGCCAGAATTACCTGCAAATAAAACCAAAGAATTAAGCACAAACCATAATACAAAATGCACATGACAAATGGGCCTCTTTGCAACATATGTAGTGGCAGGCCCCAGAACTAGTCGACACCTAACTATAATCCCAAAATAAATAAAAAAAAAATGAGAATAACGAATAGCCACAAGTACCTTACATGCTATTTAAAAAAAGGGCATGTTATGTTACTTTAAAATGCTAAGCACAGGGAACAACAGACAGAGGCCTAAGGGGAAGAGGCTCAATAATGTGCTGCTTAGCATACCAGCATTAGTGAACAGGGACAATAGGTGAGCTGTGCTGTGTCAGAGCAAAGCACAGTTCTGATGAGGCAACATGCACATCCGCCCAGTACACTCCTGTACAATGACTGTGGGATGCAACATAGCTAAGAGGGCTAGGACAGGAAGGAATAGTGGAGACTAACCAAAAAAAGCATCGGAGAAAATAGTGGTAATTAAGCGATTGAAAACTTGTACTGTTTCATTGGAGTCTATAACAGATTAGTGGGGTACAGGCACAGAAAAAATCAAAAAAACATGGTGGACAGCAACAACAATTTTGGGACACATACCCAGTAGCCATCCGCCAGATAGATCTCCTGATTGAAATCGCACAAAGAGGCTGGAGTTCCTCAAAATGTTAGAATCGTGGCTGGAACCAGGGAAGGCTGCAAACAAACTAAAAGATTGCAGATCTGGGCCTGACACTGCCTGCACATTGATTGAATGGCCTTCCTGTTCCTGCAAAAGCAAAATACAACAGGAATTAGTGGGCACAAAAGTGGAAACATAATTCAAAATATACTTTCACAGAAACAACATTTAAAAACAATGGATGTTTGGTATACACAGGGTGTAGGTCTGCTTTAATCCTAAAAAAAATGCACATTGAAATAATGAACATTTCTGGCCAACATTGCACATACATGCTGACCTAAACCACATACCTGAACAGATATTCCTGGTCAGCAGGAGGAATTAACGATACGTGGGTACAATCGATGGCACCCATGATGTTGGGCATGTCGGCTATGTTATAAAAGGCCAGCTTAACCGCATTCCAGGCTTCCACTGTGTCAGCGAAAAAAATATATTTGGGTGCCAGGGTAGCCATGCCATCCAAAAACTTGGTAAGGCTGCGGCTCAGCGTAGACTGGGACATCCCCACGGAGAAGGCACCCAGTCTCTGGAATGAGCCGTTTGCCAAAAACTGCAGGCAGCCAACCAATTTGGTCATACCTGCAATTGCATGCCCCTTCCTTGTGGTGCGGGCTAACCATGGCCGCAGCTGGCTATACAAGTCCTGGAGAGAAACACGGTTAAGGCGGGTGAGCTCGAATAGCTCAAGGTCATGCATGCCATCGATGTCCAGACGTGTGCCGTGCAGCCTGGTTTCTGCCATGCTCAAAACAACCAGGCCGTTTAGCTGATGCCTTTGATGCTCACACACAGCAGAATGCATTTCCAAGTCACAAAGATCAAATACGGCTGCTAAGACTGCCCGTAAGTGAAGCGTCGACACCCTCATTAAATTGGGCTTGTTTCAATCGGAAATCAAGGCTCTGAATCAATTAAAAAATGGACCAATCAACGGCCAGTCCGTTTTCACGGAGTTCAGCCTCTTGCGAGCCGACAATCGGAAAGGCACCTGCAGAAACACCTGAGCGCATACACGCACACAAAATGCAACGTAGCACCCTTTCCTGACCCGATCACAGCCCAAAAACAATGGGAAAACGCACGGGATAGCTGAACGAGGAGGCTCTGCATCAGGCCAATAGTCCTTAATTGCAAGTCTCAAGAGCCCATCCACCAACCAAGTCTGGGCTTTAATATGAAATGTCATTTTTTGTGTATTCTCAATATTTTTGTGTGAAATGTGTGCGATATATATATATATATATATATATATATATATATATATATATCACAATCTGTATTTTTTTTTAATAAAATCATATTGTGTGTAAAGTCCCATTTCTTCCGGTTACAACGGTACCATGTATGTATTGCCCAGGAGACTCTAACAAACTGAAACAGCGCTTTAAAAAAAAAAAAACACTTTACATATAAAATCCCCCCACACACAAACTATATATTCTCTGGAAGTACACACCTCAAGCTTTCTAGCTGCGCCAGGCTTGTTGATGTGGAAGCATTTTTTGAAAGTAATCCCTAGATGAAATGTGAATAAAAAAGCAAAATCAAAGCCAAATTTCCCTAAAAAAACAATATATGCACAAGAAAAAACAAGTTACATCTGAAAAAGCATGGTCCCAGGAACAGAACAATACCCAACATCCATAGGTACTGTCAAGGGAAGAGTTGCCAAACACCACAAAGTAAAGCATGTGCGTACGGGTAATTTTACTTGAAAATTTTCAGTTCTGCAGACAGTGTGTACCTTGCACTTTATCAACCAAAACAACCCTTTAAATTTTGTAATATGCACCATATATTCCATGAAAGTACACATGTTAAACTTTCTAGGTGTAACCAGCTTGTTGTAGTGGTCTTATCTTTCTGATAGTCGCAGGTGACTTGCCATCTCCCCAGCCTTGTGAACTGGTATAGGAGTCATGGACCCCTTACCAGTTCACAAGGGGTTAAATGTAAAAAAAAACAGACACACACACACAGAAAAAAATATTTTATTAATTTTTAAATTTTTTTTATACTTACCTCCCATCCATCCTGGAGCACTGTGTCCCTCGGGCGATCACTGGCTTCTGCTCACCTGCTGGAAGCCTTTTATAGCTGCTGGGTGACAGAACACAAAGGGTTAATAAAAAAAAAAATGACATAGGGTCCCCTCTCCCAGGGGGGACCCCTTTTTTTTTTTTGTTTGATTTTTAAGGGTTAAAAACCCTTAAAAATAAAAAAAAAATTGACGTGGGGTCCCCCTTACCCAAAGTAACCAGCCCGGGACCAGCTATGCAGGGCGCAGGGGCCAGCTTTTGTGGCCCCTGGCCCTGCAGGCTACAAGCCCGCATAGCCCATGGGCCCAGGCTCTTCTGCCCCCCCCTGGCCTTTGGGGAGGCAGGTAATGGGGGTGCCGGGGGTTAATGGCAAGCCACCCGCTAGTCGCAGGTGACTTGCCATCCCCCCAGCCTTGTGAACTGGTATAGGGGACATGGACCCCTTACCAGTTCACAAGGGGTTCAATGTAAAAAAAAAACACAGACACACACAGAGAAAAAAATATTTTATTAATTTTTTTTTTTTATACTTACCTCCCATCCATCCTGGAGCACTGTGTCCCTCGGCGATCACTGGCTTCTGCTCACCTGCTGGAAGCCTTTTATAGCTGATGGGTGACATAACACAAAGGGTTAATAAAAAAAAAAATGATATAATGGGGGTGCCGGGGGTTAATGGCAAGTCACCCGCTAGCGCAGGTGACTTGCCATCCCCCCAGCCTTGTGAACTGGTATAGGGGTCATGGACCCCTTACCAGTTCACAAGGGGTTAAAAGTAAAAAATAATGACACAGACACAGAAAAAAAATCGTTATTTTTTTTTTTTTACTGTACTCACCTCCGATCCGGAGTCCCTCGCCGCTGTCCCGCGCCGCTGTCATGTCACTGACAGATGCCAGTAGTGATTGGCGCAGGTATAGGGGGTACAGGAGGAGCAGGATGACGTTATCCCGCTCTTCCCACAATGAGCGGGGCTAGGGGATGGCGGCCATCGCCGCCATTACAAGAGGTGAGGACCCGGAAGAGGGTCCTCACCTGAAGCCTGCGCAGCCCAGGGGGGGGGATCGCCCCCCCCCCCCGGTGAAGAGGAGACCCAGGCAGAAGGCTCGGGCGCGGAGGTGAGTAAATGACAGTTTTTTGTTTTTTTTTTACAGTGGCGATGTCAGCGCTGGAAACGGGGGGGGGGGGGCGGCTGGTTTTCGGGCCCCCTCCTGAAGACGGAAGATGACAGGGGGGGGTCGGATGCCCCCCCAGGAAGAGGGGACCCCAAGCTTCACGGGGATACCAGAGGTAAGTGGTTTTTTTTTTCTATTTTTTAACTGTTAGGGGGAAATGCCAGGCACGTGCTTGGCACTTAACGGTAGGAGAAGCAACCACGTAGAAACTACGTTCTTGCCATTTAAAGGGTTAAAAAAACACAAAAACATTCAAGATTTTTTTTTTCAATACCAGCTATTTTACCTCCTATTCTCTCCTGAACACTGTGTCCCACGCCAATCCCTTTGGCTTCTGCTTCCCTGTTGCTGCTGGAAGCCTTTGTACCTGCTGTGTGACAGGTGCGTAAATGTCATATTTTTCTTTTTTACAGAAGTCAGCGATGGTGGCGGAAGTCGGGGGGGGGGGGTTGTTCCAGGCCCTTTCCTGAAGCTGAAAGGGCCCTGGGGAGGGGGGATCCGATGCCCTCCTGGTGAAAATAAGACCTGGTCAGATCAATTGAGGGGTCAGGTGAGGGGTTTTTTTGGGCCGCTAACAGGGGGAAAACACCAGGCCCAAGAATTGTATGTTGCTGGCAATTAACGGCTGGAGAGGCAACCATGTGAAATTTACAGGCATAGCGTTTAAAAGGTTAAAGACGGGCACTTTGGATACCTGGTAAGACCTTTGGGTTATGTAATGCTCCGGTGGTAACAATGTCTTTCATGAGTTTTTGGGTCGATTTGTGGAGATTTATTTGGATAACGTCCTAATATTCTCTTGGTCAGTATCTGAACACTGTTATCATGTTAAAGCGGTTTTACATTAACAGAGAGAGAGTAGTCTTTACACCAAGTTATCCAAGTATATGTTGGGAACCGAAGTCCCCTTCTTGAGGCATCTAGTTTCTAACCAGGGCCTGGTTATGGATTCCGCTAAAGTATCTGCAGGCTCAGAGTGCGACCAACCCAGAACTTTGAAAGCCTTTACTGAGATTTGCTCATTTCTATAGGCGGTAAATTACGGGGTTTTCATCCATTGTTGCTTCTCTTATGGACTTAACTTTAAGGTGCCTTTCAGGGGGAGGGGCCCTCTATGGCAGCGGAGGCCTTTCAAATCCTGAAGGAGGCCTTTACCTTGGCTGTAGTGTAAATTCATCCTGACGTAAGTCATGTATTCATTGTCCAAGTCAATACTTCTGAACTTGGCGTAAGGGCTGTTCTCTGTCAGTATTCTGTCACTCCCAAAAGACTACACCTTTGCATGTACTTCTCCTGTAAATCCAGTTCAGCTGAACAGAATTGCAACCTGTGAGTCGCTAGGTGCAAAATTGGCATTCGAGGAGTGAAGGCACTGGTTGGAAGGTTCCTTACACCCGTTTACTGTGTACACTGACCATAAGAACCTTGAGTACATTGCATTCGTTAAGAGATGAAATTCATACCGGGTCCGCTGGGCGCTTTTTTTTCATTACCTTTAAGCCGGAAGCTATGAACACCAAGGCAGATGCATTGTTTCGCAACTTTGGGGATTGTAAGGGTAGGTTTGAAAAGAAGGAATCCATTTTGCCCCTGGGTTGTGATTTGTCTAGCTCATTGGAACCATTCCAGGTGGATTCACCTTCAGACAAACCTCCTCATTGTCAACATGTTTGCACCTCATATGCGTTATCAGTGTTGCAAGAGTTTTATAATACTAAAACATTTTGGCAGCCAGAAAAACCCTAGGGTGCACTAAGTGTCATGTTTGGTGACCTACACTCAGATGTGATGGCACTGCCTTTGTCGAAGCATGTTCAGTGTTTGCTCAGAACAAGGGAACCCATAAACCTCCTGCTGAGTTACTAGTTCCTTTGAAAGTCCCTAGAGACCCATAGACCCACGTCTCTATAGATTTCATTATTGCATTGTACTCGGCCTATCACCACCAATCCAAAGGCCAGACCAAAAGGATGAATCAGTCTTTAGATCTATTATGTATTGGACTGCAAAGATAAGTGGTCCAAATATTTTGATTTTGCAGAATTTTTGCTAAATAATGCTCCCGACGAAATTTTCGCCTGACGAAATTAAGAGCTATTAAAGTCTGTTGAACCACTGTTTCAAGTAGGCGACTTGGTCTGGGTATCTATCCAGAATATTTCCCTGCACCAACCCTTATCTAAATGGAACTTATCTAAATGGAACATTTATCATTTTCCAACTGTCAAGAAGCGATGTTACATTTGAAATCCCCTCATCTATAAAGATTGCTAATGCTTTTCGTGTATTGTTACTGAAACCTGCTGGCAATGTTTAGGTGTATTCTCCATCCTCCAATGAACCCGTCCATCACCCATTTCTCTTTTACTCATGTTTGACCCAGATTGGCTTTTGACCTCGTCTACTCTGAACCCCTGCTGTCGACCTTTCCTAATTTCCTGACTTGGTTTCTGTCTGCACCCTTTAGTAACTCACTCCTACTGTTTTGACCTTCGGACCTGTCCTATGACCTTCGCCTCACTATCCCTCTGCCTTTACACCTGTTGGACTGACTTCCTGTGTATGACCCTTGCTTCACCTGACCACTGGTGAACTCTAGGTTGAGCTCAGCCACCTGTACGTTTAGTCCTCTTTATCAACCTTTAGTTGATAAGGTTTGCGCTTGTAAGACCTGGAAGCAACTGTGTACGGTGAGGTCAGTTTGTGTCCCGGAAAACGGGACTTATCTAAATGTGAATAGAGTGGAGATTGGGCATTATCTGCTAACCTGAACCTGCTAACTGGTAAACCTTAACAAGCTCAATCGGCTCACCAGGTTCTTGATCCAGTTGCCAGTTTTAGCAGGATTTCCATTTGTCTCAACTTATTGTGGGGTATGTCAGGCCTGTTACAAAACCCTGAACCAAAGTCAATGAACAATATCCTAAGGAGTTACCTGACCAAGATATTGAAGAATAAATCAGATGGCCATGTTTACTGTGTCATTGTCTTCCAAAAAATTTAGGTCTGATGCCAAGGACTTCTTAGGCACGTGTACTATAGCTGATCTTTTCCAATCTTGAAGTACCACCTGGGTCTGCAGTTGCCTACCAAAAACAGTAAGAACAAGAACAAGAAAAACAGTAAGAGTAGGTAGTCCATGTATAGTTTAGGCATAAGGGAGAGGTGTCTAAAGGATGTATAGATATAATGGCTAATTAGCTAAAAGATTATTGCCAATATGATACTATACTTCCATTTGAATCACCCTTAAACAAGTAGCAGGCAGCAGGCTTTTCTGTCTAAACATATACAGATTCAAATGACTAAGAATGCAGAGGAAGTTCTAGTTCCAAAACACACTTATCCATACGTAGCCCCGCAACACTTTTCCGTCAAAGTTGTAACCATTATTTACAGTTTAGCTATGGTATTTTTTATCTCTAGTAGTTTTTACTAGGGGGTTTGGCAATGCCTACACTACTGACATGATATACTGTATAGTATATATACAGTACATAGTATATACTTAATAGTATATTATAGTATATAGTATACAGTATATAGTATAATAAAAACTACCAATAGTCTTCAGAGTCAGTGGTAGTTGTTCTGAGGTTACAAAGGATTCTCACTGTAGAAGAGAGTCATAAGCAATAACTGGTAGACCTTCTCTTCTAGCTTCTAAAGCCAACTTTTGACGATCAGTGGTTTGAGAGGGTTTAACCCCATGCAAATTTGGAATAGCTGCACTCCTAGAATTACATGGGAGTGGTCATGTTGGAATACACTTGAGAGCCCTGATTATGAGATAAGTAGCCCACGCCATCTCCGAAGAGAGATTTACAGAACCTCAGAAATAGGACCAGCATTTCTGCCATATTACACTCACACACTAAAACACCAGCTGCTGAAGGGGATCAGTGTAACTATGTAGCATTGGCAGACTCAGATAATTGAAACTGTTCTTTAAAATGTAGACACAATGTTTTAAGAGTATTCTGGGCAGTGATTTGTCAGCTGATAGCTGGCTAGAAATTCTGGCTAGAAATAAAGCATTATTTTATCAAAATTTAGGGTAATATTGACTTGGTTTGACTTGATTTTCAGAAGCAATGCTGTCAATATTGTGGCAAGATGGTCCCATGCAGTTCAAGAGCATAGAATCTGCCTGGAGTTGATCCCTCTGAAATAGCTTACATGATTGCAAGAGAGGCGTTTTAGAGAAGCAATTTACAAATTTACACCTTAACCTTTTATTTGCGAATTCAATTGTAGCCTGACCTGCACCAAAAGCTCACAAACCATATATTTACAAAAAGCTTAGACCCTGGATGATTAGATAAGTGTATTTAAAGCAGTCCTTCACTCTGAATAAGAGTCTATCTTATATGTTTCCCACACCCTGCACATACAGATTCCCCATATTAAAAATCATCCTACCTGCATCAATTGCATGTTATGAACATTTAAACATTCAAGATGGCGGCTCATGGAATATCAGGCAACCTGCAAACAGGAAGTGCCTCCTGACTGTGCTGCTCTGCATTCTCGGACTGCTGACCTTTTCCTGACCCCAACTCTGCTCTGTCTGAACAAAGCATAGCTATAACCCGCCCCCTGTATTTTATCCCGCTATCCTTTCCTCAGTAAGTGTGATGCTTCTGAGTCAAGATTGTGGCACCCGTATCCTAAAGTCCTGAACAGAGTTGCAGCACAGTGGGGGAAAGAATAATAAGTAACTGATTAAAAACTTAAAATATATTAATTAGTTTAATTTAATTAGATTCTGGGGAATTGTTTTTTAAGGTTTTTGGCTTTTCAATAAATCATGGTGAAGGTCCGGTTTAAGATGTTATGCACTCCACAATATTTTACATTCATTGCTTTTTATAATATGTATGCTATGTGGGTGTATAGAATGTGTGTACACAATGACAGTCCAGTGGTAGAAATAAGTAGAGGGATAGAGATGAAATTCTAAAAGAGATGTAGCAGTGGTAAAGAAAGGGACAGCTATAATGATGGAGGAGAGCAATGAAAACAGCAGCAGCCAGCAAAAAGTAGAAATGAAATGACAACTGGCAACAAGAAAAGAATACAGACAGAGAGAAAAAAGGTATGCAAGGAAGCCAGTTAGATGGAAAATAAGGAGCAACAAAGATGACAGCCTGATATAGATCAGCTGGCTGGTAAAATAGGGGACAGCCTTTTAAATAAGCTCAGCAGCCCACTACACCCAAATCCTTTTTACCCACAGTATCTCCCTTTATGGCAGCCATACCCCTGCACATGATCTGTCTCCACTGCTATAGCTTTAGGCACATGTTAACAACCTGAGAAGCTCATTGGGGGTATTCATGGGTTGGTCCTAAGCTGTTTATTATTAGGATATGCTAATAGGATATTGGGCCACAAGGTGGTAGGTATAGTACAGGGCCATGTTCCTGATTGTCAGGACATATACCCATTCTATAGGCAAGTGGCTGGGCAACATATATAGGCCCTTATTTAAGAAGGGATAGCATCAGGTAGTGGCTGGTTAATGAGAGGTAGCGACAGGTAGCGACTGGTGAATGCCGGACACGGCACGCAATTACACATTTATCATGTAGCGTCCGATTCATCATTTTCACAGCCTCAGCGAATAGCGCCGGCGTTCAGACTTGCACAGCGCCAGGTATGACCTCTCGCTACCTGTCGCTCTCCCATACATTTCAATGGATGAACCTTTTCTTCTCTTTAAACGGGGTTTTGTTTTTTATTTTTTTCCAAAAAATCACAAATAATTCTGTGACCTCTCCTGGCATTGAAAAAGCAGTTTTTTCACATTTTTTTTATTTTTTATATATTTCTTCAGAAATAACATTACATGTCTGCCATTAGTGTTCATGTTACAATGTTATTACAATGTAATTCCATATGTTTTCGCTTTGTTACTAGTGGAAAGATGCTGAAAAACAGACTTTAATCACACCGCCTCCTGTGCTCTGGGCTTCAGAGAAGCATTTTTCAGCGCCAGAGATTTGTGAGGCTATTTTTTTCCTGAATATGCTGTGAGTCGGTCGCTATGAGCAGTCGCTACCATGCGCTCCAATACAGCGCTGTACTGGTCAAATTGCGACTCCTCACAATGCATTCAACATTACTGAACAGCGACTGAGTCGCTATGAAGTAGCGACCCACGGCTGAGCACAGTGACTACTAGCGGGCGCTCTGAAAATGCCTGCTACAGACGCTCATCTGTCGCTACCTGGTGTTAGTGATGAATCAGCCTGCCCGTAAACAATTCCTCTGGTAAAATATTACATAAATCTATGAAACCTATTGTTTTCTGAGTAATGTGCAGAGAAAAATAAAAAAGTGGATGGCCAACAGCAATCGTTGGCAATCAAGTAATCAGAGCAGCGAAGACTGTTTTCAGATTTCCTTCTTTATATTGCTTTTTATTATTCATTATCATTGCCTTTGCCAAATAAGTCTTTATTTTATGTATTTTTATGATGTTAAAATGTTCTGTACAAAAAATAGCACATGCAAGTAGCTGCCTGTTTGTAGAAATCTGGCACCTGTAAAATGAAATCTGAAGTCTACCTACAGAAATAGTTCACAATGACATTCCCTGGAGACAAAACAACATATTTGTGAATGAAAGTGAAGGTTACTGTAAAGGTGTAATTGCACAGACTATAAAGACAAAATCAAGCCTGACCTGTAAAATGGGTATAAATAAATTTGTGACTCTGATTCTAGATACGTGTATGAAGTTTGAACGGCACAGAAACCCACAAAACCAGTGAATAATTTGTGGTTAATAAATAGAGATGAGCGAGTAGTGAAATATTCGAAATTTCGAATTTCGTTTCGAATAGACCGCGTTACTCGACTACTCAACCGAATATCGAATCCCATTATAGTCTATGGGAAAAAAATGCTCGACACTTGGAAATCTCAATTCGACCACTTGGAGGTCACCAAGTCCACCCTGAAACATCAGAAAATGATGCCAACACTGCTGGAATGCAACTGGGACAGCAGGGGAAGCATGTCTGGGTGCATATAACGCGCCCAAGTCGCACTATTACGCCACTATCACAGCCACTCAACAATACACTCCAAACACAATATAACTTCTACGTAAAGTGAGACAAGACAAGGAAACCTTCTTTCCTCTACATTGCCATGGACCCCAAGCCAAACTGTACAAAAAAGAAGAACAAAATTCTGCACCCCTTAAAATCACGTTGCCTAATGACAACCACAGATGACATAGGCAAGGGGGAAAATAAATAGACCCCACCCCTAATTGTCATTGTGTGTGTGTGTGTGAGATGTGGTCAGACATGTCCTCTTGTGTCATTGTGTCACCCCAGCAGTAAGGGAAGCTTAAAGGAGGAGGTTTGTTATAGTGTGTTACCCCAGCAGTAAGGGAAGCTTACAGGAGGAGGTTTGTTACAGTGTGTCACCCCAGCAGTCAGGGAAGCTTACAGGAGGAGGTTTGTTACAGTGTGTTACCCCAGCAGTCAGGGAAGCTTACAGGAGGAGGTTTGTTACAGTGTGTCACCCCAGCAGTCAGGGAAGCTTAAAGGAGGAGGTTTGTTACAGTGTGTTACCCCAGCAGTAAGGGAAGCTTACAGGAGGAGGTTTGTTACAGTGTGTCACCCCAGCAGTCAGGGAAGCTTAAAGGAGGAGGTTTGTTACATTGTGTCACCCCAGCAGTAAGGGAAGCTTAAAGGAGGAGGTTTGTTACAGTGTGTCACCCCAGCAGTAAGGGAAGCTTAGAGCTGAGACCTCTTAAAAATTGTGTGGAGGCCCAAGAGCTGAGACCTTTTAAAAATTGTGTGGAGGCCCAAGAGCTGAGACCTTTTAAAAATTGTGTGGAGGCCCAAGAGCTGAGACCTTTTAAAAATTGTGTGGAGGCCCAAGAGCTGAGCACTTATTAGTGCTGCAGCTACGGCTGCTTTAGTGAGGGGTAGCTGCTGCTGCTGGAATAGGGACAGAAAGACTTCAGTGGTGTATTACCACCTATATACAAAACTATATACACTCTGCTCAAAACGGCTGCTTTAGTGAGGGGTAGCTGCTGATGCTGGAATAGGGACAGAAAGACTTCAGTGGTGTATTAGCACCTATATACAAAACTATATTTTGCACTACTGTTTTGTGTCCTCTGTGCCAACAAAACACTGTTTTATACACGGTGCGTATAGGCACCATTTCACCTTCTGGCAGTATACGGCTGTATAGCCAGGTGTTCTTCCTAAAAATATATTTATATTTTGCACTACTGTTTTGTGTCCTCTGTGCCAACAAAACACTGTTTTATACACGGTGCGTATAGGCACCATTTCACCTTCTGGCAGTATACGGCTGTATAGCCAGGTGTTCTTCCTAAAAATATATTTATATTTTGCACTACTGTTTTGTGTCCTCTGTGCCAACAAAACACTGTTTTATACACGGTGCGTATAGGCACCATTTCACCTTCTGGCAGTATACGGCTGTATAGCCAGGTGTTCTTCTTAAAAATATTTTTATATTTTGCACTACTGTTTTGTGTCCTCTGTGCCAACAAAACACTGTTTTATACACTGTGCGTATAGGCACCATTTCACCTTCTGGCAGTATACGGCTGTATAGCCAGGTGTTCTTCTTAAAATTTTTTTTATATTTGGCACTACTGTTTTGTGTCCTCTTTACCAACAAAACCTTGTTATATACACGGTGCGTATAGGCACCATTTCACCTTCTGGCAGTATACGGCTGTATAGCCAGGTGTTCTTCTTAAAAAATTTTTTATATTTGGCACTACTGTTTTGTGTCCTCTTTACCAACAAAACCTTGTTATATACCCGGTGCGTATAGGCACCATTTCACCTTCTGGCAGTATACGGCTGTATAGCCAGGTGTTCTTCTTAAAAAAATTTTTATATTTGGCACTACTGTTTTGTGTCCTCTTTACCAACAAAACCTTGTTATATACCCGGTGCGTATAGGCACCATTTCACCTTCTGGCAGTATACGGCTGTATAGCCAGGTGTTCTTCTTAAAAATATTTTTATATTTGGCATAACGCGTGGCCAAAAAAGTAAAACGTCTGAAATGCGGAGGGCTAGCGCAAAGGGACGTGGACGAGGACGGGGGCGCGGAAATGCTGGTGGGGGCACAAACCGCGTTGAAGCCAGTGGGGATACAATGCGTGCTGATGAGGGGCAGCCAGCATTACGCTCATCCAGCTTCCCTGCCTTTATGGGACAGTTATGCGGGGGGCGGGGTACACCTCTGTTAAAGCCTGAGCAGCGTGAACAGGTGGTGCAATGGATGGCCGATAACGCTTCCAGTCACTTGTCCACCACCCAGTCATCCACACAGTCTCACTCTGACCCTCCTTCCTCCCAACCTGGCCAACAGAGTCAGCCCACCCTTGACCCCTCCCAGGACCTCTTTTCGGGTCCTTTTCCAGATGTGCTGCAAGAATCCCAGGAGCTAGCAGAGGAATTTGTTTGTAGTGATGCCCAAACACTTGAGTATCCGCCATCTGCTAGTGATGTGGACCCGGAACCAGCATCTGCTATCATGAGCGATGATGATGAGATGCAGTTGCCATCAAGGGAGGCTGTTGGAATGTCCAGTGGGCAGGAGGAGGAGCAGAGAGAGGAAGTGGAAGAGGAGGTGGTGGACGACGAAATGACCGACCCCACTTGGACAGGGGTGATGTCCAGCGGGGAAAGCAGTGGAGATGCGGTCTGCGCATCACCGAATAAGGCAGCAAGAGGCAGAGGACAGTCCAGAGGCAGAGGACAGTCCAGACAGAGAAGGCAGGCCACAGCCAGCAGGGCCGAAGCTCTTTCCGGCAGCAGGCAGTCGCGCGAAGCTCCCCCATCGAGGCCTCGTACTTCTGTGGTGTGGAGATTTTTTAATGTTTGCGCAGATGACAAACTGAGCGCGGTTTGCGCAATCTGCCACTCAAAACTGAGTAGGGGCTCTGAGAAGAGCAATCTGACCACCTCAGGCATGCGCCGTCACTTGGAATTCAAGCACTGGGCTGAGTGGGAGAGAGCAAACGCAATACAACCTGCGCCCCGTCTTGCTGCCACTGCCTCTTCCCCTTTGTTGTGTGCTGCCACTGCGGTCCAGACCTCCAGCCAGGACACCTCCACATCTGCCTCTGCCTCGGCTACTTTGGGGCCTTCTCCTTCAGCCCCCCCCTTCCCCCGCATCTTCGTCTGCACCTTCCATCTCCTCGTCCCATCAACTGTCCATCTCGCAGGCGTTCAACCGCAGGCGGAAGTACGCCTCCAGTCACCCCCAAGCCCAAGCCTTAACCTGCCTCATCTCCAAACTGCTGGCCCTGGAGCTGTTGCCGTTTAGGCTTGTGGAGACGCAGGCCTTCCGCGACCTGATGGCGGCTGCCGCACCTCGCTATTCCGTCCCTAGCCGCCACTATTTTTCCCGGTGTGGCGTCCCCGCCCTGCACCAGCACGTGTCGCGTAACATCAGGCGGGCCCTGAGGTACGCAGTCAGCGCAAAGGTCCACTTGACCACCGACTCGTGGACAAGCACTTGCGGCCAAGGACGCTACATCTCTTTGACGGCACACTGGGTGAATGTTGTGGAAGCGGGGACGGGGTCGCAAACAGGGACGGCCTACATACCACCCCCGTCCAAGATTGCCAGCACGGGTTCTGATAGACCCCCCTCCTCTTCCTCCTCCTCCTCCTCCTCTGCCTTAACATCACCCTCAGCCCCTAGCTGGAAGCGTTGCAGCACTGGCGCGGGGAGACGTCAGCAGGCGGTGCTTAAGCTCATCAGCTTGGGCGACAGGAAGCACAGCGCCGCAGAGGTGAGGCACGCCATATTGCAGCAGACAGAGATGTGGCTGTCGCCGCTGCAGCTAGGACCAGGCATGGTCGTGTGCGATAACGGCCGTAACCTGGTGGCGGCTCTGGAGCTTGCAGAACTCAATCACGTACCATGCCTGGCCCACGTTTTTAATTTGGTAGTACAAAAGTTTCTAAAGACTTACCCCAACCTGGCAGAGCTACTGGTCAAAGTGCGGCGCTTGTGCGCTCACTTTCGGAAGTCAACTGTAGCTGCTGCTAGCTTAAAAAAAATCCAGCAACGCCTCCATTTGCCTCAACATCGGCTGTTGTGCGACCTGCCCACTCGCTGGAATTCCACCTATTGCATGTTGGCCAGGGTGTGTGAGCAGCAGAAAGCATTGATGGAGTACCAGATGATGCATCCACGCGTGCCTCCAACTCAGCTCCCTCAGTTTGCCAACCACGAGTGGCCATGGATGGCAGACATATGCGATGTATTGCGTATCTTTGAGGAGTCCACTAAGAAGGTCAGCAGCGAGGACGCTATAGTGAGCGTAACCATCCCGCTCCTAGGCGTCCTTAAAGAATCGCTCATCGCAATAAGGGAGAACGCATTGCACACAGAGGAGACAGGGGTAGGAGGAGACGCAACGCAGGTAGACAGTCAGACCACACTTTTGTCTGCTGCTCGGTGGCAGTTGCAGGAGGAGGAGGATGAGGAGGAGGAGGACAACGTGGAGGTGGCTGTGGAAGAGGATGCTGGCGGCGAGGGTAGCAGTCAGGCTGTGTGCGTCCCATTGGTTCAGCGCGGATGGGGCGGAGAGGAGGAGGAAGAGGAGGAAATGGAAAATGATCCTTCTGGTGGGGGCAGTGAGGTCATGCCTACTCAGAGTCTGGCACACATGGCTGACTTCATGCTGGGCTGCTTTTCCCGGGACATACGTGTTGTCCGGATATTGGAGAACAAACTATACTGGGTCTTCGCACTCCTGGACCCCCGGTATAAAGATAACTTCTCCTCTTTTATTCCGGTAGAGGAGAGGACGAATCGATTACTGGAATACCAGAGGGAACTCTTGCAGAACATGATGCAGATTTTCCCACCCAGCATCGCTGGCGGCAGAGAGGAGAGTGTCTCCCAGAGTCTGACAAAATCGATCAGGCCCACAGCCACCAGGGGAACACTCTCCAAGGTGTGGGACACGTTCATGTCACCCCCTCGTGCAACTTCCATCACTGCGGGGCCCGCTATCAGCAGGTATCGGCGGATGTTGCGGGACTACCTGGCAGACCACACCCCTGTCCTCCCCGATCCCTCGGCGACCTACACTTACTGGGTCTCCAAGTTGGACACGTGGCTGGAACTGTCCCTGTACGCCTTGGAGGTGCTTGCCTGCCCTGCCGCCAGCGTGCTATCAGAAAGGGTGTTCAGCGCAGCCGGGGGAATTATAACCGATAAGCGCAGCCGCCTGTCAACCGACAGTGCCGACAGGCTGACGCTAATCAAAATGAACAGCAAGTGGATTGACCCGGACTTTGCTTGTACAACAGTGGAAAGCAGCCAAGAGTGAAGTGCCATCTGTATGAAGTGCCATTTCCTCCTCCTCCTCCTCCTCCTCCTCCTCCTCCTTAACCGCCGTAGAATTGCTGTATTAATGAAAAAAATTATGGCTCACCTCTTGGGCTTAATACAATAAATTTTTAAGAGGTCTCAGCTCTTGGGCCTCCACACAATTTTTAAAACATAGCAGCACTAATAAGGGATTAAGGACTCTCTTGTCTTCTGGTAGCTGGTATATATGGTGGTAAATGCGAGATTCTGAGCTTCTGGGGCCCTGCCTGACTACATAGGATATGAGCTATATACTGTTCAACATAGCAGCACTAATAAGGGATTAAGGACTCTCTTGTCTTCTGGTAGCTGGTATATATGGTGGTAAATGCGAGATTCTGAGCTTCTAGGGCCCTGCCTGACTACATAGGATATGAGCTATATACTGTTCAACATAGCAGCACTAATAAGGGATTAAGGACTCTCTTGTCTTCTGGTAGCTGGTATATATGGTGGTAAATGCGAGATTCTGAGCTTCTGGGGCCCTGCCTGCCTACATATGAGCTAAATACTGTTCAGCATAGTAGCCCTAATAAGGGCTCTCAATGACTCTCTTGTCTTCTGGTAGCTGGTATATATGGTGGTAAATGCGAGATTCTGAGCTTCTGGGGCCCTGCCTGCCTACATATGAGCTATATACTGTTCAGCGTAGTAGCCCTAATAAGGGCTCTTAATGACTCTCTTGTCTTCTGGTAGCTGGTATATATGGTGGTAAATGCGAGATTCTGAGCTTCTGGGGCCCTGCCTGACTACACAGGATATGAGCTATATACTGTTCAACATAGCAGCACTAATAAGGGATTAAGGACTCTCTTGTCTTCTGGTAGCTGGTATATATGGTGGTAAATGCGAGATTCTGAGCTTCTGGGGCCCTGCCTGCCTACATAGGATATGAGCTATATACTGTTCAGCATAGCAGCACTAATAAGGGATTAAGGACTCTCTTGTCTTCTGGTAGCTGGTATATATGGTGGTAAATGCGAGATTCTGAGCTTCTAGGGCCCTGCCTGACTACATAGGATATGAGCTATATACTGTTCAGCATAGCAGCACTAATAAGGGATTAAGGACTCTCTTGTCTTCTGGTAGCTGGTATATATGGTGGTAAATGCGAGATTCTGAGCTTCTGGGGCCCTGCCTGCTTACATAGGATATGAGCTATATACTGTTCAGCATAGCAGCACTAATAAGGGATTAAGGACTCTCTTGTCTTCTGGTAGCTGGTATATATGGTGGTAAATGCGAGATTCTGAGCTTCTAGGGCCCTGCCTGACTACATAGGATATGAGCTATATACTGTTCAGCATAGCAGCACTAATAAGGGATTAAGGACTCTCTTGTCTTCTGGTAGCTGGTATATATGGTGGTAAATGCGAGATTCTGAGCTTCTGGGGCCCTGCCTGCCTACATATGAGCTAAATACTGTTCAGCATAGTAGCCCTAATAAGGGCTCTCAATGACTCTCTTGTCTTCTGGTAGCTGGTATATATGGTGGTAAATGTGAGATTCTGAGCTTCTAGGGCCCTGCCTGACTACATAGGATATGAGCTATATACTGTTCAACATAGCAGCACTAATAAGGGATTAAGGACTCTCTTGTCTTCTGGTAGCTGGTATATATGGTGGTAAATGCGAGATTCTGAGCTTCTGGGGCCCTGCCTGACTACATAGGATATGAGCTATATACTGTTCAACATAGCAGCACTAATAAGGGATTAAGGACTCTCTTGTCTTCTGGTAGCTGGTATATATGGTGGTAAATGCGAGATTCTGAGCTTCTGGGGCCCTGCCTGCCTACATATGAGCTAAATACTGTTCAGCATAGTAGCCCTAATAAGGGCTCTCAATGACTCTCTTGTCTTCTGGTAGCTGGTATATATGGTGGTAAATGCGAGATTCTGAGCTTCTGGGGCCCTGCCTGCCTACATATGAGCTATATACTGTTCAGCGTAGTAGCCCTAATAAGGGCTCTTAATGACTCTCTTGTCTTCTGGTAGCTGGTATATATGGTGGTAAATGCGAGATTCTGAGCTTCTAGGGCCCTGCCTGACTACATAGGATATGAGCTATATACTGTTCCACATAGCAGCACTAATAAGGGATTAAGGACTCTCTTGTCTTCTGGTAGCTGGTATATATGGTGGTAAATGCGAGATTCTGAGCTTCTGGGGCCCTGCCTGCCTACATATGAGCTAAATACTGTTCAGCATAGTAGCCCTAATAAGGGCTCTCAATGACTCTCTTGTCTTCTGGTAGCTGGTATATATGGTGGTAAATGCGAGATTCTGAGCTTCTAGGGCCCTGCCTGACTACATAGGACATGAGCTATATACTGTTCAACATAGCAGCACTAATAAGGGATTAAGGACTCTCTTGTCTTCTGGTAGCTGGTATATATGGTGGTAAATGCGAGATTCTGAGCTTCTAGGGCCCTGCCTGACTACATAGGATATGAGCTATATACTGTTCAACATAGCAGCACTAATAAGGGATTAAGGACTCTCTTGTCTTCTGGTAGCTGGTATATATGGTGGTAAATGCGAGATTCTGAGCTTCTGGGGCCCTGCCTGCCTACATATGAGCTACATACTGTTCAGCATAGTAGCCCTAATAAGGGCTCTCAATGACTCTCTTGTCTTCTAGTAGCTGGTATATATGGTGGTAAATGCGAGATTCTGAGCTTCTAGGGCCCTGCCTGACTACATAGGATATGAGCTATATACTGTTCAACATAGCAGCACTAATAAGGGATTAAGGACTCTCTTGTCTTCTGGTAGCTGGTATATATGGTGGTAAATGCGAGATTCTGAGCTTCTAGGGCCCTGCCTGACTACATAGGATATGAGCTATATACTGTTCAACATAGCAGCACTAATAAGGGATTAAGGACTCTCTTGTCTTCTGGTAGCTGATATATATGGTGGTAAATGCGAGATTCTGAGCTTCTGGGGCCCTGCCTGCCTACATATGAGCTAAATACTGTTCAGCATAGTAGCCCTAATAAGGGCTCTCAATGACTCTCTTGTCTTCTGGTAGCTGGTATATATGGTGGTAAATGCGAGATTCTGAGCTTCTAGGGCCCTGCCTGACTACATAGGATATGAGCTATATACTGTTCAACATAGCAGCACTAATAAGGGATTAAGGACTCTCTTGTCTTCTGGTAGCTGGTATATATGGTGGTAAATGCGAGATTCTGAGCTTCTAGGGCCCTGCCTGACTACATAGGATATGAGCTATATACTGTTCAGCATAGCAGCACTAATAAGGGATTAAGGACTCTCTTGTCTTCTGGTAGCTGGTATATATGGTGGTAAATGCGAGATTCTGAGCTTCTGGGGCCCTGCCTGCCTACATATGAGCTAAATACTGTTCAGCATAGTAGCCCTAATAAGGGCTCTCAATGACTCTCTTGTCTTCTGGTAGCTGGTATATATGGTGGTAAATGTGAGATTCTGAGCTTCTAGGGCCCTGCCTGACTACATAGGATATGAGCTATATACTGTTCAACATAGCAGCACTAATAAGGGATTAAGGACTCTCTTGTCTTCTGGTAGCTGGTATATATGGTGGTAAATGCGAGATTCTGAGCTTCTAGGGCCCTGCCTGACTACATAGGATATGAGCTATATACTGTTCAGCATAGCAGCACTAATAAGGGATTAAGGACTCTCTTGTCTTCTGGTAGCTGGTATATATGGTGGTAAATGCGAGATTCTGAGCTTCTGGGGCCCTGCCTGCCTACATATGAGCCATATACCGTTCAGCATAGTAGCCCTAATAAGGGCTCTTAATGACTCTCTTGCCTTCTGGTAGCTGGTATAGATGGTGGTAAATGCGAGATTCCGAGCTTCTGGGGCCCTGCCAGCGACAGCCTGTCTTTCCCTGCTGTGAGCGTCTGTCCCTCACTAAGTTCAAGCTGCTAATGCTGACGAAGAGGAAGTGCTGAGTTTTGTATATTCAAGGTCACATGGTTTTTCCAGCCAATGCGTGTAGACGGCGTTTCCCGCGATGCCAGCGTCCTCCCAGGACCTGTCCCACCCCCCCTGCATGGTGATTGGTGTAAAAAACGCGCCAGGGAAGGTGGGAGGGGAAACGAATTGTGAGTGCGCCATCGCCGCTGTACTCGATCGAAATCGAGTATGACGAACAGCGTAGTATTCGATCGAATACCGGCTCGGTCGAATACTACTCGCTCATCTCTATTAATAAACAAACCAGATAGCAGTTGTTTTGCCACCCTTCGTCTGTGGGAGAGCAGCTGACTCCTCCCCTCAAATTCAGTAACTTGAAGCTGGGTCGCTTGACCTTTTAAGGGGTAGCGTAAAACTTTGGACAAAACAAAGTACACTACTTAATAAAGCATATTAACACATTCGCATTATAAAATACAGTGAAGCTGCATATATAACAGCAATGAGGGGATAGAAATGCACTAGGTGAATGGAAGCAACATGGGGGCCCAGATAATAGCTGAGATTGTGTGCTACACAGCTATGTGCAGCAACAATTACATTCTAAATAGTAGGGATGAAATAAAGAGAGTACTGGACTTACCAGCTGTGCTGTGTGAGTGTGAGAATTAGCCCAAGGTGCCTTGGCAAGCATGGTCTGCTTCTGCAACTAGGATGGCTGCTGGTGAGAAGAAGGGATGGGCTACACACAAAGTACACTGGAAAACCAGGCCAAAGATGGCGCTTCTAGCTGATAAGTCTGTTACAACCAAAAAGTGATAACAGATTATGTACTGATTGAGTATACAGACTAATGGCCTTATCAAGGCTGCAATTTGGTGAACCGTTACTAGTTGGTGGCAACTAGAGATGAGCGAACTTTTGAAAAATTTGATTTGACTGATTCGCAGAATTTTCCGACAAAAATCGATTCGACCCGAATTTATTCGCGACGAATCGCTATTAAAAACGGCTATTTCTGAGCCTCCTAGAGCCTCAATAGGGTTGTAAACCATTCTGCCTTGCTGTAACACGCATAGGATGCGTGCTGGGTTAGTTAAATAATACTGTAAATAAATATCACATGCAGATCAGAGGCATCGCTAATAGAATCGCAGAGCGGCACAATTGCAGAGAATTGAAGTGGCATCACTATGAGGGGCAGGAGCCCAAACATTGCTTTAAAGAGACACTGGAGTTGGCAGCAGCAGGAGCCCAAAAATTGGATGAATCACACCCTGGAGTTGCAAGCAGCAGCAGGAGCCCAAACATTGGCAGAAAGAGACACTGGAGTTGGCAGCAGCAGGAGCCCAAAAATTGACTGACACACCCTGGAGTTTCAAGCATTAGCAGCAGCAGCAGCAGGAGCCCAAACATAGCTTAAAAAAGAGACACTGGAGTTGGCTGCAGGAGCCCAAAGATTGGATGAATCACACCCTGGAGTTGGCAGCAGCAGCAGCAGCAGCAGCAGGAGCCCAAACGTTACTTTAAAGAGACACTGGATTTGGCAGCAGGAGCCCAAAATTGGATGAATCACACCCTGGAGTTGGCAGCAGCAGCAGCAGCAGCAGCAGCAGGAGCCCAAACATTGCTTTAAAGAGACACTGGGGTTGGCTTCAGGAGCCCAAAAATTGGATGAATCACACCCTGGAGTTGCAAGCAGCAGCAGCAGCAGCAGGAGCCCGAACATTACTTTAAAGAGACACTGGAGTTGGCTTCAGGAGCCCAAAAATTGGATGAATCACACCCTGGAGTTGGCAGCAGCAGCAGCAGGAGCCCAAACATTACTTTAAAGAGACACTGGAGTTGGCAGCAGGAGCCCAAATATTGGATGAATCAAACCCTGGAGTTGGCAGCAGCAGCAGCAGCAGCAGGAGCCCAAACATTACTTTAAAGAGACACTGGAGTTGGCTTCAGGAGCCCAAAAATTGGATGAATCACACCCTGGAGTTGGCAGCAGCAGCAGCAGCAGGAGCCCAAACATTACTTTAAAGAGACACTGGGGTTGGCTTCAGGAGCCCAAAAATTGGATGAATCACACCCTGGAGTTGGCAGCAGCAGCAGCAGGAGCCCAAACATTACTTTAAAGAGACACTGGAGTTGGCTTCAGGAGCCAAAAAATTGGATGAATCACACCCTGGAGTTGGCAGCAGCAGCAGCAGCAGGAGCCCAAACATTACTTTAAAGAGGCACTGGAGTTGGCAGCAGGAGCCCAAAGATTGGATGAATCACACCCTGGAGTTGGCAGCAGCAGCAGCAGGAGCCCAAACATTACTTTAAAGAGACACTGGGGTTGGCTTCAGGAGCCCAAAAATTGGATGAATCACACCCTGGAGTTGGCAGCAGCAGCAGCAGGAGCCCAAATATTACTTTAAAGAGACACTGGAGTTGGTTCAGGAGCCCAAAAATTGGATGATTCACACCCTGGAGTTGGCAGCAGCAGCAGCAGGAGCCCAAACATTACTTTAAAGAGACACTGGGGTTGGCTTCAGGAGCCCAAAAATTGGATGAATCACACCCTGGAGTTGGCAGCAGGAGCAGCAGCAGGAGCCCAAACATTACTTTAAAGAGACACTGGAGTTGGCTTCAGGAGCCCAAAAATTGGATGAATCACACCCTGGAGTTTGCAGCAGCAGCAGCAGCAGGAGCCAAACATTACTTTAAAGAGACACTGGAGTTGGCTTCAGGAGCCCAAAAATTGGATGAATCACACCCTGGAGTTGGCAGCAGCAGCAGCAGGAGCCCAAACATTACTTTAAAGAGACACTGGAGTTGGCTTCAGGAGCCCAAAAATTGGATGAATCACACCCTGGAGTTGGCAGCAGCAGCAGCAGGAGCCCAAACATTACTTTAAAGAGACACTGGAGTTGGCTTCAGGAGCCGAAAAATTGGATGAATCACACCCTGGAGTTGGCAGCAGCAGCAGCAGGAGCCCAAACATTACTTTAAAGAGACACTGGAGTTGGCAGCAGGAGCCCAAAGATTGGATGAATCACACCCTGGAGTTGGCAGCAGCAGCAGGAGCCCAAACATTACTTTAAAGAGACACTGGGGTTGGCTTCAGGAGCCCAAAAATTGGATGAATCACACCCTGGAGTTGGCAGCAGCAGGAGCCCAAATATTACTTTAAAGAGACACTGGAGTTGGCTTCAGGAGCCCAAAAATTGGATGATTCACACCCTGGAGTTGGCAGCAGCAGCAGCAGCAGGAGCCCAAACATTACTTTAAAGAGACACTGGGGTTGGCTTCAGGAGCCCAAAAAATTGGATGAATCACACCCTGGAGTTGGCAGCAGCAGCAGCAGCAGCAGCAGCAGGAGCCCAAACATTACTTTAAAGAGACACTGGGGTTGGCTTCAGGAGCCCAAAAATTGGATGAATCACACCCTGGAGTTGGCAGAAGTTGGCAGCAGCAGCAGCAGCAGGAGCCCAAGCATTACTTTAAAGAGACACTGGAGTTGGCTTCAGGAGCCCAAAAATTGGATGAATCACACCCTGGAGTTGGCAGCAGCAGCAGCAGCAGGAGCCCAAACATTACTTTAAAGAGACACTGGAGTTGGCTTCAGGAGCCCAAAAATTGGATGAATCACACCCTGGAGTTGGCAGCAGCAGCAGGGGCCCAAACATTACTTTAAAGTGACACTGGGGTTGGCTTCAGGAGCCCAAAAATTGGATGAATCACACCCTGGAGTTGGCAGCAGCAGCAGCAGGAGCCAAAACATTACTTTAAAGAGACACTGGGGTTGGCTTCAGGAGCCCAAAAATTGGATGAATCACACCCTGGAGTTGGCAGCAGCAGGAGCCCAAAAATTGGCCTAAAGACATAAATATGTTTTGCACCATTTGGAAAGTGTAAAACGTGGCACCATGCTGAATCTAGTCGCATGCATCAGCCATTGGTGGGTGGAAATCCTGGCTGATCCATCCCTGATTCATTTTGACAAAGGTGAGTCTCTCCACATTTTTAGTTGACAGACGAGTTCTCCTCGCCGTAACTATGGCCCCCGCCGCACTAAACACCCGCTCAGATGGCACGCTACTTGCCGGGCAGGACAGCTTTTCCAGGGCAAACTCTGCTAGTTGCGGCCACAAATCAAGTTTGGCTGCCCAGAAGTCCAGCGGATCCTCAAGGTGTGTTGGCATGGTCATGTCAAAGTATGACATGACCTGCTGGTTCAGGTCCTGCTTCAGGTCTTCCTGCTGCTCATGAGTAGCCTCACTATGCGGGTGTAGAAAGCTACTCATTAGCGACTGAAGACTGAGGCTGCTGCTGATGGAGCTGCTGCTGCTGCTGCTCCTGCCAACCCCCCCAGCAGCCATGACAGTGAAAGGTGAGCGCAGAGGTCCCCTCGAGTCAGACCTGCGAGAGTATGGACCATGGCGCAGATAGGCATCGGCCAACTGCCTACGTAGAATGTCTTTGTAGTAGTTCAGTTTGTCCTCCCTCTCGGTGGGTTTAAAAAATGCCCCCATTTTGTGCCGGAAGCGAGGGTCCAATAAGGTGGACAGCCAGAAGTCATCCCGCCGACAGATGGAAACAATTCTGGGGTCACTACGCAAGCACGTGAGCATGCTTCCTGCCATTTGCGCAAGTGACTCGGATGGACTACCTGTCTCCATCTCCACTGCATACTGCCACGGTGTGCCCGGGTCCTCTGTCTCGCCTTCCTCAAAAACCTCTAGCTCCTCTGGCTGCTCCTGCTCCTCCTCTCCTGTCCGCTGACTAGATAAACCAGCCATTTCGCCAAGCCTAAACTGTGTTTCGCTGGGCAACTCCTCCTCCTCCTCTTCCTCCTCCTCCTCCAGTTCAGCTCCAACGGGGTTCATGTGGCCGTAAGATGTAAACGCCATGTCTCCAGTGCCCTGACCAGCCATGGTTTCCAACATGTGCTGTAGTACATGAAGCAGTGGAATCACGTCGTTCATCCCGTAATCCTGCCGACTGACAAATAAAGTGGCTTCCTCAAAGGGCCTGAGCAAACGGCAGGTGTCACGTATGAGCTGCCACTGGTTGACATTGAAGTTACACAGGGGAGTCCCCCTATCTGCTTGGATCATCAGAAAATCCGTGATGGCTTTTCTCTGTTCATATAATTGGTCCAACATGTGAAGGGTGGAATTCCAACGGGTGGAAACATCGCAAATCAGACTATGTTGGGGGATACCGTTCTGACGCTGTAGCTCAAGAAGGGTGTGTTTGGCGGTGTATGAGTGGCTGAAGTGCATGCAAAGTTTCCTTGAAGTTGTTAGGATGTCTTGCAGATGGGGGGAACACTTCAGAAACCGCTTGACAACCAGATTGAAGACGTGAGCCATGCAGGGGGCATGGGTCAGGCTTCCTTGGCGCAGCGCAGACAAAATGTTCTTCCCATTGTCGGTAACCATGATTCCCATTTTAAGTTTTCTTGGAGTAAGCCATGTTTGGATTTCCTGATGAATAAATTTAAGCAGTTCCTCCCCTGTGTGACTCCGTTCACCAAGACAAACCATGTGAAGCACTGCGTGACACCTCCGTGCCCTGCACACATGGTAGACTGGAGAGACTTGAGCCTACAGGGGAGGGTGAGGAGATGGCGGAGGATGAGGAGGCCGAGTCGCACAGTGTCACAGGCCCAGCGGGCAGGGAACGCGGAGGCCGAAGCGGCGTGACCTGTCCAAGTTGCTGCTGCAAAGGGACCACATTCACCCAGTGGGCCGTAAACGACATGTACTGTCCCTGACCATAGTTACAGCTCCAGACGTCGGCGCTGCCATGCACTTTGCTACACACCGACACGCTCAAGGACTGGCCCACCTTCTGTTCAACAAAAGTGTGCAGCGCTAGTACTGCCTTCTTGGCAAAGAAATGACGGCTTGGGACTCTCCACCTCGGCTCGGCACAAGCCATCAGTTCTCTGAAAGGTGCAGATTCCACCACCTGAAAAGGGAGCGACTGCAGCACCAGCAACTTGCACAGGAGCACATTCAGCTTCTGCGCCGTAGGATGAGTGGGCGCATACTGCTGTGTCTTGGACATGGCTTCGCTGATGGATTGCTGGTGGGATGCATGACTTGGAGGAGGAGGAGGAGGAGCAGGAGCGACAGAGGATGGGTATGACGCACAGCTGCCTTCGGCTGAGGTGCTGGAGCCTTGGCTGGCGAAATTGGGAGCGGCGTGCCACTCGGTGAGGAAGCAGTCTGGCCCACCTCTCCGGAGCCTAGGTTCTCCCAGGCCGCTTTATGGTGACGCTGCATATGTTGACGCAGGGCCGTGGTGCCAACATTTGGACCCTGGCCACGCTTCACCTTCTGCCTACATATCTTGCATGTGGCCATGTTACCCACCTGCGGATGCTTCAGGAAAAACTGCCACACTGCCGAGTAGCTACTTTTCCCACCAACAGGCCTCACTGATTCGCTGTTATTGTCGCCAACTCCAGGAACCCCTGCCCCACTACCTCCCGATAAGGTAGCCTGCCGTGCAGCAGGTGCTCTACCCCGGCCCCGGCCCCGTTTGGCTCCAGGCTTTACAATTGTGCCCCCATGCTGCCTGCCAACCATGCTGCTAACACCTTGCTGCCTGAGCTGCTGACTCCGGGTCAACCTGTGCCCCTCTTCTCCTGATGATGACGATGAAGCCCCTTCATCACCCGGCTCCCAAGTGCGATCGGCTTCATCGTCATCATCATTATCACCGAGTTGTGGCTGTACGTCACTGATGTTCGTGGATTCGTCAACAGTGTCTGGCGCAGGAGCTGGAACGCTCGCAGCACCCACGACACTGTGCACATCACTATTTGTCTGCCTAGCTAAAGAAGCCACCTCCATTTCTTGGCTGGGCAGTAGCTGCTGACTGTCCTCTATCTGATCGTCCTCCTCACTAAAGAGTGGAGCTGAACCCAAAGCATAGGATACGTCGCTGGGGGAGGGAACGGCGTAGGACAGAGGCAATGGGAGGACAGGGACTGCTCTCGGGGCATGCATACTCAGGGTTGTGTCAGAGGAACCTACCGACCCTAGACTGGGGGTCTCAGATGTAAGTTGTGATGATGTTGTTGATGAGCGCGTTAACCAATCTACCACGGCAGATGCGTTACTGATGGAGACCCGACCGCTAGCAGATACTGGCAGATTAGGTCTCTCAGCGTGACTCCTGCTGCTACTGGCCCCCAGTCTGCTGCGAGCTCTGCCTGCGGAATCTTGGCCTCTGCCACTCCTCTTTTCACTTCCAGGCACTTGTCTGCCCGACATAGTCTAACTGGCGTGGTAGTAGGTGATATTTTAAGAACCCCCAGGCAGCGGTGGGTCTATATGAAACAGAATATAATGCACACCAAAAGTGAGCAGTAACACTCAGCCTCCAACAGGCCTGCTTAGTGTAAATAAGAGAGCTGCTTAGTGTAAATAAAGAGGGGTATGGTATGTTACAGAATGGGATGCCCCAACAGCAGAGCACCTGGGAGCAGTAGTACTATGCACAGCAAAAGTGTCTTTATCAGGCCAAATTACTTTTAGAATAAGTGCAAAGGGTTATAATAAATAGAGGCTGGTGTAGTCACAGAATGGGATGCCCCAACCGGAGTGCACCTGGGAGCAGTACTATGCACAGCAAAAGTGTCTTTATCAGGCCAAATTACTTTTAGAATAAGTGCAAAGGGTTATAGTAAATAGAAGCTGGTGTAGTCACAGAATGGGATGCCCCAACCGGAGAGCACCTGGGAGCAGTACTATGCACAGCAAAAGTGTCTTTATCAGGCCAAATTACTTTTAGAATAAGTGCAAAGGGTTATAGTAAATAGAGGCTGGTGTAGTCACAGAATAGGAAGCCCCAACTGGAGAGCACCTGGGAGCAGTAGTACTATGCACAGCAAAAGTGTCTTTATCAGGCCAAATTACTTTTAGAATAAGTGCAAAGGGTTATAGTAAATATAGGCTGGTGTAGTCACAGAATGGGATGCCCCAACCGGAGTGCACCTGGGAGCAGTACTATGCACAGCAAAAGTGTCTTTATCAGGCCAAATTACTTTTAGAATAAGTGCAAAGGGTTATAGTAAATAGAGGCTGGTTTAGTCACAGAATGGGATGCCCCAACCAGAGTGCACCTGGGAGCAGTACTATGCACAGCAAAAGTGTCTTTATCAGGCCAAATTACTTTTAGAATAAGTGCAAAGGGTTATAGTAAATAGAGGCTGGTGTAGTCACAGAATGGGATGCTGTCACGATCACGCTCAGCCCAGCCAATACGCCAGACAGAGTGTGATGGTACCAGGGTTAACACGCCACTAGACCCCCAGACAGGGACTACTAGTCTCAGCAAGTCATCAATTAACCCTAATAAACGTGTATCACCAGAGCTTCCCTCAGGAAGGTGAGCTCATCTATTTAGAGGTCAAAGACTAGAGCTGATTAATTAAACATTTAATCTGATAAAAGGTATCACAGTGCTGGAGGTGGTGTACAACAATAAATTGACATACAAAAAATACAGAAAGAGTATACAGCAAATAACAGTTCAAAAATAAAGTCCTTACGCAGTCCTTTTTGTTGGAGTTTCCCGTGGTTGCTTGTTGCTTGGGACGATGTTAGGGTCCCAGGTCCTTAGCTTGTAATGCCCAAAGCATGTGTCCTGTCTTGGCTTTTGTTAGCCAGAATTTGGAGGGAAAAATGACTTACAGGACACCTTCCATCTCCATGGAATTCCTAAGGGTGGGGGGGGGAATTCTATTCCCCAGGTCCCCTTATCTGATTGCCGGTTTATGGCCAGACCAAAAGACAACAGCCTGGCACTTCAAAGAGATCTGACTTCAAACAAGGAAGTATCACAAACAGAGTCTTAATTAAGTTGGAATGTACACGCTGCATGGCCCTGTTGTCATATCGGAGGGTGTTTTATGGCACACGGGTGGAGGGGGGGGGGAAAGCTGCTGGTCCATATTCAAATATACACACACATATATACACTCATAATACGTATGTTTATTCTATAATCATGCCCTGGGCATGACACCTCCCCCTTAAGATGGCGAGTTGGGAATAGTGACCCACAGTCACTTTTCCCAAAACGCACACCTAAGATGAGATGAAAGGTCCCCAGTCGCTCTTGTTCCTAGTGCCACCCGGATCCACAGTAGTGGGTTCAGGCCAGCCTGGGCCTGCAGGCGGAGTCTTTCTAAGCCCTGGGGATTCCAAGCCTAATGTTGGCATCTGGGGGGCTGTGCTCGAGGCAGGAAGGGACACATCATCACCAGGTAAGATGCCCAGGGGCCCAGGGGCATGTTTTTCCTCTGCATCTGAATTTTTGGGCAACACTGGGATATGGCTGTCCATGTTCCCAGGAAATCCATCTTTTCCAGCGCCTGACGCAGGCGTTGAAAGAGGGACTCCTGTGATCGGGACACCAGCAGCCATGTTTCCCACATGTTGGTGAATAAGATGAAGGGGCCCGCATGTGGCCGGAATGACCCTCATGTTAGGCCATGGCGTAGTTTGCTCCATCTCCCCTGATCCTTCTTGCCTCTCACTCAGCTTTGATACAGGCTGCCCTGGACCTGCATCACGTGGCAGATCCCGGGAGCCAGGGGTTGTTCCCTTTGCCACAGCCCCAGCTTTGGGACGATTCAGGAAGTCTGCGGTTAGCCGCAGGCCCTCCTGACTCGGCCCAAATGCTCGGTCACCTGGCTTTTCCGGGGGGGCTGGAAGCTAGGCTTCCTAACTGCCTCCCAGGGTTGTCTGTCTGCAGTGCTGGCTGCAAGGTGGCACTACCTGTCCCAGCCCACTGCCTTTCTCTCTCCTGGGGCCCTAGCATGTCTTTGGAAAGTGACTCCCAGTTCAGGATATTGTTTCCCCAATATACCCGGTGCCCATCTGAGTTAGCGCCTGGCTGCTCAGCACGCTGTCTCAGCCATTCAAGGGAAGGATCACTGCGCAGAGCTTCCCGGAAATGTTCATTGCCCTCCCCCCATCTCGTGGCATCAGGGGACACATTTCCCTCAGGTGACCTACCATCTCCACCCTCCTCTGCTTCGGCTTGTGAGTCATCACCATCCTCCCTTCTTTTTACAGCTGCAGCTCTGGCACACTGCTGACGTGTAGCCACGGCCACCATTGATATGCCTCCCTGGGGTTTACCTTCCTCCCCCTCAGTCCCGGACATAACAACGTTACAGGCATCATATACAGCTATATCACTCCTTCCTCCCTCCTTCTCCTCAGCCATCTCCGGCTTACAGGATGGGGACACATCATTCCCTGCTGGTCCCTCATCCTTACCTGTCACCAGGGGCCCACCAACCCCTCCCCCTAGCCCGTCTCCGCTAGGTTTTGACACAGGTAATTCATTGGCATTACATTTCACAATACACCCCACTCCACTTTTGGAAGACACAACTGGTTCAGTTACAGGTAAACATTTATCAGCCCCCTGCACTGCCTCCCAGTTATCACATTTCACAGTGTCCCCCAAAGTCTCGTACAGTACCTCAGAACGATCAGGGCTGTCTCCTAGCCCTTGTGGTGTGCAGGCAGTGTCCTCTGGAGCATAATGGCATAGCATCCGACCCAAATCATTCCCCAGCAAAACACTGACAGGGATGTCCTCAGAGACCCCCACCTCCCGCAAACCCTTGCCTGTACCCCAATCCAGGTACACACGGGCCATGGGTACAGCCGGGCGCACACCTCCAATTCCTTTTAAAGCCATGGTTTTTCCAGGGATGATGTCCTCGGTATCCACCACTTCAGGCCGCACTAAGGTAAAGGAGGCCCCCGAATCACGTAGACCCACGGTCACCCGGTCACCCACAGTTACGCTCTGCAGGTTATCCACTCTTTTCTCCACTGTTCCAGACACCAGAAAAACGGCTGGGTGTCCTTCAACTGCCGGTGGAGAATTCTTTTTGTTGGGGCAGGTGGCACTCAGGTGCCCAATCTTGTTGCATCTGTAACATCGGCGGGTGTCCCCCTGACCCGATGTGGTTCCTGTTGCTCTTGGTGTGGACGGCAGGAATTTCCCAGTTGACCTACTGGCACTCTGTGGGTGTGTAGCTCCCTTCCAGGTACTTGATCCAGCTTGTGCAGAACCACGCTTCGCTGTTGGTGCACGGTTATTAGCAAAGTCATCTCCTAGTTCTGCGGCTTCTGCGACTGTCTTGGGCTTGCGGTCCAAAATCCACTCTCTGGCTTCACAGCTCCTTGTTTGGAGGAACTGATCCAGAACCATCAAGTTCTCCAGGGCCTCATAAGTGGTGACTTGTAGGCCCCCAGTCCATTGCCTGAATGCAGTCCTTAGCTGACCTGCATGTTCAGTGCAACTCTCTGTGGTGCTCTGTTGTAAAGTCCTAAACTTCTTCCGATAGGTTTCTGGAGTCAGATTAGCACTTTTTAGCAGGGCTGATTTTATTGCCTCATAGTCCTGGTCTCTTTCAGAGGGAAGAGAAGCAAACACATCCAGAGCTTTTCCTCGCAGCCGTGGGGTTAGATATCGTCCCCAATGCTCTTTAGGAAGATGAAACTGCCGGCAAACCTTTTCAAATCCTCTCAGGAATATGTCCAAATCACCATCTTTCTCCATCATGGGGAAATGTTCCAAGCGGGGTTTGTGGTCACCTTCACCCTGCACATCACTGCGTGCGGATAAAGCGTCCCCTCTCAGCCTCAGGACCTCCAGTTCATGTCTGCGCTGGGCCTCTCTTTCTGCTGCCTGGGCCTCTCTTTCTGCGGTTTGGTACTGGAGAAGCAACTGGAGTTTAATATTAGCATCCACATCTCCAAGGTGTTGTAAAGCAGTCCGCATATAAGAGTCCAAGGCTTCATGTGGAGTACTGTCCTGATGGGGAGTAATGTGGTGTCCCTCATTCCCAGCTGTAGGACTTAGCCTCACATCACTCAGCTCTGCTGCACGGGCATCATTTTCCACAAGATCGGCAATAAGCTGGTCCTTGGTCTTTCCCGCTGTAGGGATCTCCTTTTCTTGGCACATTAACTCCAGTGCGGGCTTGGACTGCTTGCGATATGCCTCCATATTTCCGATATGAAGCAGAGGGAGTAAAACAACAGATGGGAAGGACAGAACTGTCTTGCACTCTTTTTGGTATGTCACTTAGATCAGCACTGAGCTCTGTCTTTGGAATTTACACACAATAAGATGTGAGTAATTTCTTTTAGTGCTAAGATTTTCGGGTAAAATCCAGCAAGCACTAAAAATCTCTAAATATGTCCCGACGCTGCCACCAGTTGTCACGATCACGCTCAGCCCAGCCAATACGCCAGACAGAGTGTGATGGTACCAGGGTTAACACGCCACTAGACCCCCAGACAGGGACTACTAGTCTCAGCAAGTCATCAATTAACCCTAATAAACGTGTATCACCAGAGCTTCCCTCAGGAAGGTGAGCTCATCTATTTAGAGGTCAAAGACTAGAGCTGATTAATTAAACATTTAATCTGATAAAAGGTATCACAGTGCTGGAGGTGGTGTACAACAATAAATTGACATACAAAAAATACAGAAAGAGTATACAGCAAATAACAGTTCAAAAATAAAGTCCTTACGCAGTCCTTTTTGTTGGAGTTTCCCGTGGTTGCTTGTTGCTTGGGACGATGTTAGGGTCCCAGGTCCTTAGCTTGTAATGCCCAAAGCATGTGTCCTGTCTTGGCTTTTGTTAGCCAGAATTTGGAGGGAAAAATGACTTACAGGACACCTTCCATCTCCATGGAATTCCTAAGGGTGGGGGGGGGAATTCTATTCCCCAGGTCCCCTTATCTGATTGCCGGTTTATGGCCAGACCAAAAGACAACAGCCTGGCACTTCAAAGAGATCTGACTTCAAACAAGGAAGTATCACAAACAGAGTCTTAATTAAGTTGGAATGTACACGCTGCATGGCCCTGTTGTCATATCGGAGGGTGTTTTATGGCACACGGGTGGAGGGGGGGGGAAAGCTGCTGGTCCATATTCAAATATACACACACATATATACACTCATAATACGTATGTTTATTCTATAATCATGCCCTGGGCATGACAGATGCCCCAACCGGAGAGCACCTGGGAGCAGTACTATGCACAGCAAAAGTGTCTTTATCAGGCCAAATTACTTTTAGAATAAGTGCAAAGGGTTATAGTAAATAGAGGCTGGTGTAGTCACAGAATAGGAAGCCCCAACCGGAGAGCACCTGGGAGCAGTAGTACTATGCACAGCAAAAGTGTCTTTATCAGGCCAAATTACTTTTAGAATAAGTGCAAAGGGTTATAGTAAATATAGGCTGGTGTAGTCACAGAATGGGATGCCCCAACCGGAGTGCACCTGGGAGCAGTACTATGCACAGCAAAAGTGTCTTTATCAGGCCAAATTACTTTTAGAATAAGTGCAAAGGGTTATAGTAAATAGAGGCTGGTGTAGTCACAGAATGGGATGCCCCAACCAGAGTGCACCTGGGAGCAGTACTATGCACAGCAAAAGTGTCTTTATCAGGCCAAATTACTTTTAGAATAAGTGCAAAGGGTTATAGTAAATAGAGGCTGGTGTAGTCACAGAATGGGATGCCCCAACCAGAGAGCACCTGGGAGCAGTACTATGCACAGCAAAAGTGTCTTTATCAGGCCAAATTACTTTTAGAATAAGTGCAAAGGGTTATAGTAAATAGAGGCTGGTTTAGTCACAGAATGGGATGCCCCAACCCGAGTGCACCTGGGAGCAGTACTATGCACAGCAAAAGTGTCTTTATCAGGCCAAATTACTTTTAGAATAAGTGCAAAGGGTTATAGTAAATAGAGGCTGGTGTAGTCACAGAATGGGATGCCCCAACCAGAGTGCACCTGGGAGCAGTACTATGCACAGCAAAAGTGTCTTTATCATGCCAAATTACTTTTAGAATAAGTGCAAAGGGTTATAGTAAATAGAGGCTGGTGTAGTCACAGAATGGGATGCCCCAACCGGAGAGCACCTGGGAGCAGTACTATGCACAGCAAAAGTGTCTTTATCAGGCCAAATTACTTTTAGAATAAGTGCAAAGGGTTATAGTAAATAGAGGCTGGTGTAGTCACAGAATGGGATGCCCCAACCGGAGAGCACCTGGGAGCAGTAGTACTATGCACAGCAAAAGTGTCTTTATCAGGCCAAATTACTTTTAGAATAAGTGCAAAGGGTTATAGTAAATAGAGGCTGGTGTAGTCACAGAATGGGATGCCTCACAGCAGACTTGAGATTAGTTCAGTATATATGCACAGTAAGTGTATAAGCAGCCTGAAAACGCTAACAAAGCCAGTCAGCCAGCCAGTAACACTCAGGCTGGATGAAAAAAAAAAAAATCTCCCTGTGACTGCCTCCGATTTTTCCTAACTTTCCCTGCTTCTCGCTGACTTCCTGCCTGTCTCCTGCCTGTCTCCTGCCTGTCCCTGTCTGTCCCTGGCTCTCTGTCTCTCCCTGACTACAGCAGCGTCCTGTCTCTCACGAATGCAATAGAGAAATGAGGAAAAGCAAGATGTCCACCGCCTTAAATAGCGCTGTGACGTCACCGGGCTTGCTGGCTACTGATAGGCTGCATGTGACTGCCCCAGCTTGCACTGGTGCGGGGTAGATGTCTGGACATGTCCCGTCCCCCATCTTAGAATGCATGTAATGTAAATGAATGGATGTTAAAGGAAAACTTCGAGCGATCGAAGCACGGGAAAATTCGGATTCGATCCGAATCGAATTTTTCATGAAATTCGGATCGAATCCGGGTTCGTTCGCTCATCCCTAGTGGCAACTACAATGGAACTCAATGCAAGTTAATGAGAGCATTGAAAAACAACAGGTATCACTGCAATGAGGGATCAGCGTTTCATGACAGCAGTTGATGCTGAGATGCCTTCAGTAAGGCATTGTATGGTCCCTTAATGTGGAGATTTTATACCTGCACTTGTGTGGGATCAATTGACACATTAGGCATAATAGGAAGATAATAGGCTTTTAAAACCTTATTTCAAATACTTCAGCTGATAAAGCACACTCTAATGTTGGAGCATCACTGAGGGCCTAGGGATATGGGGATTCTTTTAACAAGTTAGTTTTCAGTACTAAACCCCTGTTAAAGGAAAAGTCCTAGTCCTCAGATCAGGAGTGCCATATCGGACGCAAGGTGACCTACTTATCTTACCACCACTTCTGCACTGCCAATTAAGATCCCTCAGCCCAAGTTTGTGAACCCAAGCTGGCAGGTAGGCATGGTCTGTGTATGACTGGCTGTCGTAAAGAGCAATGGGTACCTGCATATGCAGAAGGCACCAATTATTTTCATTGGGAGCTGGTTGTGTAGTTTGCAAGTGTAGCTTGAGGGTTCACAAACCGGCTGATGGGGAATTAGGAAAAGTCCACAAAAGTTCCTTTTTTGTAAGAATGCCAGGTTTTTGTCATGTAAAAAAAAAATATTTCAGGGATTTTTCCATTCTCCCTGATGTGACCCATACTCTGTAATTCCATTGACAAACAAACTTAAATCATTTAGAGGCAAACATTAAAATAACACCTAAATAATGTGGTTTCATATGAGTGACACCCTCTTATAATAGGGGGTGTGGTTGTGTTCAATTTTATTATTTTAATATATATTTAATTTAACTCCCCCACTACTGAGCACCAATCTTACTGTGGGACCTTTTCTCACTGATTCATTGTGGAGCCATTTTTGAGTCTATTATTTATGAATAGTGATAGGCTTTGTATCCAGGTCATTGTTGGTGTGAAAATGACAACATCTAGGTAAGAAATGCACAACCTTTCCCCAAAATACACCTCTACTTCTCATCTGCACTAATATTTGTGCCACACCCAAAAAAATAATCTGTGCAGCTATATCTCCATTGTGACATTGTGCCTTCAAGAGCTTGCAATCTAAACCACCATACCTACTAAAAATAGACAGGATAGTCAGGAAAGCACGATATACAGCCTGCAAAACAGCTTTATTTTTTTTTTTTTTATTATACGCTCCAAATTCATTTTTTTTTCATTTTTTTCACACTCTCTTTTCTTTTAAAAAAAAAAAACGTGTGGCTTAAACTAGACCATCAGCATAATTTAATGAAAAGCCCAAACCCTTAAAAAACTATTCCCCAGCATCTAAAATGAATGAATTTTAAGTCTTTAGTCACTTACTTATTATTCATTCCCCCACTGGGCTTTAACTCTGGTCAAGACTCTAGGATACAGATACCACCATCTTGCCTCAGAAGCATCACATATTGAGGAGAGGAGAAGGGGGGAGTTCAGGGGTGGAGGTAATAGCTGTGTTTCGCACAGACAGAGCAGAGCTGGGGTGAGGAAAAGGACAGCAATCCCAGAATGCAGAGCAGCATAGTCAGAGGACACTTCCTGTCTGCAGGCAGCTTGAGAATCCACGGGCCACCATATTGGATATTAAAAGGCTTAGAAAACGCAACAGATACAGGTAGAATTATTTCGAAAGTGGGTAATCTGTATGTACGGGGGGGACAGAGGAGAAGTTAGGCTTTCTGGCACCTGGGGCAAAGATTCAAAATGGCACCCCTCCAGCTGTGTTCAGGCCCCTCTTTGGCACCCCCTGACCCGCTGCACCCAGGGCACATGCCCCCCTTGCCCTCCTCTAGCTACGCCCTTGGGAAAACATACACAATAAACTTTTAATCAGGGTAAAAGTCACACTTTTTACGCATTATTCAATGATCAAAAATATCGCAATTTTAACCTACTCCTTTTTACAAAAAAAAAATTTGCCTCTGCCAGTTGCAAGGCCAGAAAGATTCACTATTTATATTAACATTGCCAGTTACAGGGCCAGAATTACTCACTCTGTGAATGCATGCAGATGTTTTTGTAAACGGAAATTACATTACACCAAAAATATAGTTGTTGCTGTTGAGCTTTTCTTCATTTTGAAGAACGTATTGCCTCTCCGACTACCAGACTAGTCTGCCTTGTGTTTTCTTTTTAATTACATTTTTTTTTTACCAAGCACCATTTTGAGTTTCATCTCTCTAGGTAACATTGCTTTGAGATAAAGTCTCTTGTTCTTTTCAGTCAACACAACAAAAAGTGGGTTACTGACTTCCTTAGGCACAGAAAGCAGCAAGTGAACCTGGGAAAATATATCTCTCACCTCCTTACTATCAGCACTGATTTCCCACAAGTGCCTCCAGTCATTAGTCATTCAAGCTTCTGAAGTTTACGGATGACACCACGCTGATTGGGCAAATTTGAGGCAGAGATGCGTCCCATTACACGTGTGAAATAGATAATATAGCGATCTAGAGAACAAAGAAACAACTTGGAGCTCAGTGCCCTAAAAACAGTGGAGATGGATGTAGACTTCAAGTGCCTAGTCCAACCCACTCCCATCACCCTGCATGGTCTCTCAGTAAGCACTGCGGAATGCCTCCACTTTCTCAACACCATCATAGGTCAGGCTCTCAAATGGGGCCACAACTTCAGCTCCATTTCCAAGAAAGGAATTGAAAAAACAGAAGCCAGCTCACGAACCTTTCAATTAAGCACGGACAGGGATATCCCAGGCATTCCTCCACCAGAACAGTCAAATTCAGTGTTTTGTCCAGCTTACTATTAAAAATTAGCTTTTATTTCATCCAATTAAAATCAGCCCATATGTGAGAAATCCAAAAAAGATAGCAACAGCAGCAAAATTGGCCCAGCCGCAGCAGAAATGGCAGAGCACCTGTGACACGTTTCAAGCCATACGGCTCTTAATCATACCGGTATGGTTGAGAGCCGTATGGCTTGAAATGCATCACAGGTGCTCTGCTGGTACTATCTTTTTTGGATTTCTCACATATGGGCTGATTTTAATCGGACAAAATAAAAGCTAATTTTTAATGGTAAGCTGGACAAAACACTGAATTTGAACATTTCCAAGTAAGCCCAGCAAAGGGCACTCCATTCTTCAGCAAGAGTTGCTAAATTTTAAGTGTATTCCCCCTAGCTTGGTGGACATATTAAAAGCAGCCATGACTGCAACAAGGAAATAATCATTATCATTGACCCTGAGCTCTGGCTCAGATGAGTCTTGGGTAAGGGCAAATTATGAGGAACAGGGCAAATATTACATTGCATTTTATCACAGATGCAAGTCCGGAGTTCCCCTTTATTTCCCTCTTAGTCATCAATATGCACTCAGGAAAAGGAATTAGCATTTACAGGTTAAGCAGGGCAGATCACAGACTCCCCACTGGCATTCCTCACACTTCTAGTCTGAGAAGACACTGGGTCTGCAGCTAGCTGAACCCCTGGCTGTGAATTTGTCACATGAAAGATGGGAGCTGCAGACATCCAGCACCAACACCAATCAGACCATAGCATACGCCCCCATGTGTCCTAGCACCAAACCAGGTACAGAATCAGAACCGGCTCACAAAACCGCACGTGGAGATAGTTTTCCTTTGTCCCCAAACCCGGTAAAACCTAGGAAAATGAAGATCTAAGGTTCTGACCCACTTAGGGACCCCATTTCTGGACTCACCGGATGCCCGGCGTCCAGCCCAACCATTTGATGCAGCTTCCAAAGCCATACGACCCCCCTGCCCAAAGTTATAACCCCTAAAGGGTTTTAGGGGCTGAAGCGAGCCCCAGAACAGTGGGAGGTTACAATGCGTCCCACAGAGGGGAGGGGTGGAAGGGTCTCGCCGCATAAATAGGGTAACCTTGAGCCAGACATTTGTCACTTATCTGGAGAGGTCACGATTCACACGTGCTGGAGGTGTCCACCCACACAGCTCTTCACTTCCCTCTTGTGAGAGCCCCATCACCACTACTCTGCAAACTGCATAATAAGGTAACTGACTATTATTTCTCAGTGTAACTCACTCTATCCTGTAACCGTCTCAGAACAACATTTTGTATCATCTGTATCATTTCATATTCCATCATAGCCAAATGTTTGTTATCACTGTCTAGTGCGCTTATAGTATTAAAACTTAAATTTTAACTTGAGCGATCTGTTTGCCTTAAACCAAGAATCTGTGTGCCCGCAGGCTTTGGGCCTGGTGTTTCTGATAGGAGAACTCAGACAAAGGGTTTTAGGGAACGCGGTCTGTGTGTACGGAGGTCCCTGGTTTATAGTTGGATCAAGTGACGCGCGGTTCCCTGACACAAATGATAGCGATATAACCATGCATCAGATAGAGACAGATTAGTAGGTCAGCGTGCACTGGTTGATCAGTATCTCTGAGTCTGGTTTGAGGGCTCTAATACCTCAGTTTCTCTGGTGAAGCACTGCTATTACTTTTCGCAAGCATATGCAAGGCCACACCCATAATGAGGTGTGGTAAGGCTTGTCAGAGGCACCAAGCAATGGGGCAGCATCAGAGAGGAGAAAACTGTCCTATAATTTTCTTTGGCCATGGCACCAGCTACTGTGGCGCTGGCGCCGATGTCACCACCGCAAGTCCCAGCAAACAAGGTAAGCTCACTCAACATCCCCAGCGACTGGGCCCGCTCAGAAGCCCACCAAAGCCCCAAGGAGTACTGGCCGGGAATGACGTCAGCACCTCACACTCACACAGTGCGATGAGCGCATGTTCGTCAGGAGCCAGGGAAGCATTTAAGAAGATTGTGCCGGTGAAGCTGTGGAGTCCGATTCTCCATCCAGTCATTTACTGCGGTCTCGGTACCTCTTGTTATTTATACAGGGGATCAGTGGGGGGAGGTGTTTAAGTGGACCAAAACTGCAAATCCAGAGGAGCGGGGGTGTTAAAGTGGACCAAAACTGCATATCTGGGGGAGTTAAAGTGGACCAAAATCTACATCGGGGGAATTGTTTTAAAGTTGAAATTTTAATTAAATTACATTTAAGAAAAAAACTCTATGCACTTGGTATGCTGCTGGTATTTTACAACTTGATAAGATATGCATGCAGGGGGAGGACAACATTCTATAGTTTGGCGGCAGAGAGGCTAGGTATTCCCCTGAGCATATGCTAAATCAATGTTCCCCAACCCTCTCTCTAAGAGCCACCAACAGGTTATGTTTTGTGGCTCTCCATGTGGTTGGATTCATAGCTCTGATCACAAATTACTTCACCTGTGCATCTGGGTGGAGGGCTGCAAAACCTGACAGGTCAGTGGCTCTCGAAAAGAGGTTTGGGGAACACTGCATTTCCAGCAATGCCTCCATGGTTGGCAGTGTGGTAGCAGAAGAGGTCCTTGAGCACCTTGATGTGTTGTTTCCCATCTTGATTGCAAAGCTTAGACTCTGCTTTCCGATAATACTGCCATGGTGGGCAATAAGCTTTTCAGAACCTATATGCAATGTATGCAATGCTAGACAGATTGTGTCCTTTTCCTGGGGAACCACTGAAGATGAGCGTAACTGTTTCTGTGACACTGGGTAGTGCTGCTGCTAGAAAGAGGGAAATAAAACATACGCTACTGTAATATCTATAATGAGAATCAAAAGTTGAGGCTGGACCTCAATGCAGCTACTGACCAGAGATCTAACCTTGACTACTCTAGTACCAAGTAGTTTGTCCTTGCATAAAAGGAAAATAAAATATACTCAACTTTGGTAGGGATTGTTGAGATCATGCACCATGCTGGTCTCAATAGCGAGGCAATGGCTTCATCCTCTAAGACAGAATTCCGCCCCTTCACACACTCACTCCATTTGGTATAATGGAAAGGGCATGCCCATTGCAGTGGAATGTTTTAAACAATTTTATCGACTGTAGAGGAGTAAACCTCTGGTCTAGTGGAAGACCAGACAGACGGATGCTGCAGTAGTAACCGTAAGCTACAATAAGGTCATAAACACAGACTTTAGTAGTAAATTAAGTAAGTGCATTCGAAAATTAGACTTGTCTATACCTGGTTGAACAGGTAGGCCGAATAATGAACAAATTAAACAAAATAATTTTTGAGAAAGGTAAAAATCTAATATAACCACATCAAATGGAAAAGTCACATAGCTCTTAGGCAGAGCCATTTACATTTTAAATTACTGTCTGCGTTGATTTGTTTTATGCCGAAGGTAGAAACATATCAATATTTAAATTGGTTGTTTTTTTACTGTAATAGATGTATGTGTGTTTTTTATGTAGTATTGCTCGAATAGTGCTGTAAGGAATCTAAAATTCAATCTCTAAATGTCTATGGGTGTGTGGATGTAGGGGAAGATGGGCGTATTTGACCTTATTCCCTTTTTAATGTTTTTTTCTCTTAGTTAACCAAAAGAAACAGAATGGTTGACCCTTCTGAGACTAGTGTTCCAGAGATGCTGCTATTTCCAGGGCTCAAAGCCCAGACAGTTGACCTCTGACTGTGGCACACAAGCATGTATGCCCTTGGGCTTGTTTTGTTTGTGCTAATTGACTCATAACATGTTGTATATTTTCTGTATTTTATATTCTTCAATCTAAATTAATCAGCTCTGCATTCTTCTAATCAGCTTCATGGGGCTGTGAGCTAAATATAGTCATTAAAACTATCAAACATTATAATACTCCCCTAGACAAAAGACCAAGAGTTGCCACTACCGCAGAGCATTATTTAACTAGAGTTACTGTACCAGCCTCACCTACTGCAAAAATAACAACTCATCAGACTAGAGTCCACATAAATGATTACATTAAATACCAGACACATCTCAACACATTTCAATGCTTAAAAAAACTGCAAAAATCAGGCCTTTAAGGAATAAGAAGTAGAAGAGAAATGATTGGGCCTAGAAACACAAGGACTGAGTGAAAATCTACCAACTACCATATGCTTGAGAGACACATATGTATTCCCAATGTGAAGCAGAGGAAGATGTGTAATTGTACCAGGGATGTTTTGCTGGGGACACTTGGTGGCTTATTCAATATTCAAGGCACAGCATGGCAACTGCAGCATCCACATGCTATGGCATCTGTTTTGTGCTTATTTTGATCCAAGAATGATGGTCTTTAAATGCTGCATCTGATGACATGGCCTCCACAATCACCTGACCTTAACCCAGTGGAGATGGTTTGGGATGAATTTTAGCAGAGTGATAGAAAAGCAACCAACTAGTGTAGTGTTCACCAGCTCTAAAATCTTCTTAATAACTGAAAACCGGGCCACTATTTCATGAAGCTGATTGAGAAATGCACAAGCATGTAAAACTGTTTCTAAAGTAAAAGTCTTCTGTATGAATCTATATTTTTTCATATGACCACAGGGGCAATCTTGATAGTGACAAGTTCACCACTGAAATGCACTCATAGATAAATCCCAATATTGTGGGAAGCTTTGGAATTGGTTCAGTGTTAAATTCAACCTGAATATTGCCTTTATTGCCTATTTAGTTTGGCAAGACCCAAATACAGTATCAGCACACCTGGAGGAACACTGAGCCCATGCCAATGGCCGCAACTCTCCTGCACTCCTGGTTGCCAGGAGATGGTGTAGGTTTTTGGGACCACTGTCCCCCTACATAAGGAGTTATAGTAAAGATTAAAAAAATGTTTCAAATAACTAGAGCAACAAGTCCAGGGCTCCTTCCAGTTCCAATGGCAGTGTTCTTTTCTGCATGCAGTGTCAGCAGCAGTGGTCTCCCCACCAGCATCTGAGGTTCAGGAGGACAAAGTCCCCCTACTCCGAGCTTACAACTTGGATCCCACCAGGGGGATTGCTCTGCTGAGGGGGAGAGACGTGGCCAGGAGAGGGGCACCCCACTCATCCTGCAATATGCTTACCTTTCATGGACCTATGTCAAAGGGTATAGGGGAAGGTACGTTATGGCTATTAACAGATCAAAAGATTGACCTATATTCATCTGAAATTTAGCTCTGATTTAATTGTCTATCACAGATGCCAATTACATGCATTGAAAATAGACACTTGCCCAAGCATAAAAAATTGAGCTTTACAGAGCAGCTGGAGCTGTGCCTCATTCTCCACCTTTTATTCAGGCTAAAGCAGTGAAGGAGTAGTCCCAGGTTCAAATGACACCCAACTAAACTCATAGATCCAATATACATATGCGAGTGATACATGCTCGCAGACCCAGTACAGACCATCTTATCCGCCAAAGACAAACATTAGTATTCATGCATGGTCACAAATACAAAAGTACTAATAAAAATTATTATTAATTTATAATAAAAATTATTAATTATTATTTTTATATAATGGTCTTTTGTATTAGACAGAAAACATTAAGGGATCAGTTTAGGAAGCAGGGTTCTGATAGTAACTTTTGTCACTGCTCAAGGGGTATATAGCTGAAACATTTTAAAAGAATTACTTTCAGTCCCAGTTTAAATTACAATTAGCCCTGACCCTAATTCTCAGGTACAGAAATTAGGGGTTCCCAGGCTAATGTCCCACGTAGTCTACGCCAATCAGCCTTTTTATGTATAGCTATATCAGATAAGCAAAGGATATTATTTTTCTTGTTGTTCCCCTATTTTTATCCTAACTACTGACTGATACAAAGTGCATCACGGTTCCTTTGCAAACTAAAATGCCTAAAGAAGTGCTTTGTTCCCTTGACACTTATTTACCATGAAGTCCCTGCCATAGAAATGAATATGTAAACAAGTCAAATTTCGTATTGTATTCCATTTCGCTACATCAGCTCTTTTCATCAGATCTTAAGTACACACATTCACTGACTCCTTTCTGCTGACAGAAACTGATGAGTTAGAACATATCTTATCGCATAAGATAACATGCCCAAAATACACAAAAACTGTTTTTTAAACTGGTGTATTTTATAAAGTGGTTTTCATGCATTCTACCGACATTTACTGTTCCATGACTTGGAACAAAATGCTTACCTTCCAGTATTCTAGTATCAGTTTAAGTTGAGATTACACATGATGAATTTTATTATATTTATATTTTATTTTCTATGTTGAGATCAGCTAATCTCATACTGAATCATATACTCCTCCCCAGTGCTTAGTGAAGGTGTATGTTTTCCCTAGATTATCTTTAAATATGGGCAATCTTTAGTGCTTCCAAATTGTGTCATAAAGATTAATTGACACAATCCTAGCCTCAGATGCCTTCTGGCTTTTGATATTAATACACAGAGATGTAGCAATATTTGTCCAGGCGCACAGCTCAACCAATTAATGGGGTTATCTCAGCAGAGGAGCCACTTGGGATCATGCTCTTTATTTGGTGAACCACGGAGCATGTTGACAGTGCGTTATGGTGTGAATTGCAACCTGCATCTCAGTGAGCTTTAATATTTTAACACTCGAGAAGTAAAAAATGCCAAAATAAAATATTTTTTCTAGTGTAGTTTTTTTCCAAAAGATCATTTGTACCTGTGATAGGGCATTTTTACAGAAGTATACATTTTTCAACTGAATACTTTATTGAGCATAGCCCAAAGGATACTGTTATTTTCAAGCTTTAAGTGGATTCTGAGTTCCTTTCCCCGCTGTGTGAAACCCCCCCAGATCGCCACAGCTAACTCAACTTATCCCAGTCCCACGGCGCATCTAAGAGCAGCGGTTCTGACGGCCTCATCCTCCACTATCCTCTAGCAGTGTGCATGTGAATGGCTGGCGCAGGCACGCTCCCTGTTAGAGGGAGGCGGAGGATGCGGCCGTCAGAGCCGCTGCTCTTAGACGTGCCATGGGCCTGGGAAGAAGTGAGTTGCTGCAGGGATCTGAGGTTTTACACAGAGGGGCACCCCCAATCGGACCAAGACCCAGGATAGTCAAAACCTTTGACTATCCTGGGTTTTGGTCCACTTTAAAAATATCCACACCTCAATGAAAAAACGTATGTAGGAGAGAAAACAAAGTCAACTCCAAAATTACTGATTACCCATCACCTGTATCTAATCCACTGCATTTCTTTAGAGTGTTTGATCATCTATGCAAGGCTTCAATGATAAGCCATCTGAGGAAAATCTAACAAAATGTCTCCTTTATTTCCAAATATTAAAAATTGCAGCAGCTACAGGTACATCTCAAATAGAGGGCATATGTGCAAAGATTTAGAAACTTCTACGCATTTCAGGCCGTCTGGTTTTTAATCATGAAATAAGCACAATGATAAACCATCTTAAATTCATACCAGGTTGTCAAATATCCCACCAAAATATATTCAGACATAAACCAATAGAAAGCACAGATTGAGAAATAACAAACCGCAAGTAAGGAGCCACTAATTAGCAATCCAATTACAAGTCACATATTCTTAACTACGTTAATCTATTCACAGCCAGGCTCATTTCAAAACATTCCCCGGACAAACCAATATAATAGACTTTTTGTTGGGACAAAACCTGTGGCACTGTAAGTGATCAGTGTGTATGTGTAAGAATCTAACCAAACTCCTTCCCTGAATGGGAACTGGAGGGGAGGAGGGTGTTTTAGAGCCCAGCTCGTGTAAGAGAATATGAGTTCTCTGCCCCACTGAAGACAACGGTAGCCCACCTGAGGATAAGGACATGCTGGAACATGGATGTAGTTAAGCTTATTTTTTCAATCTCTAGAGGGGAGTAAATGCACAGAAAATTATGTAGCTAACATTTAAGTGTTGCCGATGCTGCAACGTAAATTTCACCGGCTGGCACTGAAAGGGTTAAATAATGCATTGGTTTAACTTCAGTGCTTCAGAGACTTTCATGTTTTATTCGGTTTGTATGCTTCACTTCTTTAGGTGAAATAGAAAACACTATACGCTATAAAAAACTGAGATCAAACCCTCATACGAATGCATTTTTGATTTGTATTTTTGTTCCTGAGTGTCACGCTCCGGGTACCACAATTAACCACTTGGGCAACTCCAGCTCTCTTGGTAAGGACCTCAACCCCCAATCTCCGCAGCCAGCTTCACCTATAGGAGCCCCCGCTTGCCGAGACGCAGAACACGCCTGCTCGGGATCGGTTGCCCCCAGGACTTTATGGCTCAAAGGATGAAACCTTACGGAACAGAGGACTGGAGAGCCCGCGGCTGGAAGTGGAATTGGGTAGCCCATATGTGAGCGTAAGGTGGAAGTCCAAGGACAGGCAAAAGGTCGGCAACAGGAATCAAGATCGAGGATGGTCAAAACTGGCAAAAGGTCGGCAACAGGAATCAAGATCGAGGATGGTCAAAACTGGCAAAGGTCGGCAACAGGAATCAAGATCGAGGATGGTCAAAACTGGCAGAGGTCGGCAACGGAGATCAGAATAGTCGGTTCAGGCAGGGGTCGGCAACGGTGATCAGATCAATGAGTAACACAAGTCAAAGCAAGGTTCTAGGCGCTATCACAGGCAACAAGCAACTGCGGGGAAAAGAGCTTTATAGGGACAGACATAGGAGGGAGGGTATTGTGATTGGTGCACACAGGATCCTAATAATGATTGGCCAGAACAATGGGAATGCCATCCAGTCCCTACCTGGGCTCATTGGCCCACTGTGTAATTCCAGGGCTCATTGGCCCGGCAGAAGGAGAAGGAGGACCCTGAATGCGTACTGGCCAGCAATTACCTCCGGCGGCCGCGCGCGAGCACGTGACAGAGGAGGACGGGAGCGAGGACGGCCGAGAGCGGTGCTGGCAGGCGCGCCAACCGCCGCCGCTGCCCGACGCGACCGCCGCACAGACGCTGCAGCTGCGGTGGGGCGCCCAGGACCAGCGCTGGAACGGGGCCCAGGTAAGCGGTTCCTGACACTGAGGCGTTGGAATGACCCCCCCGGAACCGCCTTTCTCTCGCGAAGCTTTACTTGGAGCTGCTGCCATGGTTGGCCCCCACCACAAGTAAGGAGCATGCGATTGATTGGTTGGCTGCCTAAAATTTTTATCAAATGGATACTTCCATAGGCTGGGTCCACTGTTGGCATGTCCCAGCCTTCGCTGAGCAGCAGCCTGACTAAATTTCTCAAAGGCATGGTTGCAATAGAAATACATCTGTTTTCCTGACAGCTTGGCAGCCTGGAACACGGTGAAGTTGTGTTTTTTAACGTTGTGAATTTGCACACTGTTCCTTTTGTACTAGTTGTCCATGTCTCTGATTGCTCTTTGACAGTTACTGTAATGTTGCTAGTGTTGTAACCTGTGTCTGTTGTCTTTTTCTCCCAGCAACCGGAAGATGGGACATTCGATCAATGTCCGGTGTGTAGTTGTTCATTTTATGGAGTTCCAGTTTGTATGACCGATTTAAGACTGGCAATCTAAGTGGCAGTTGGCTTCTGGGTAAGTGTGCCTATTTTAGGTGCCTTCCTTCGTTTCTATTGTTTGGCTTTCATTTTTTGTGCTCTTGCTTGGTATCAGCCGTCCCATTGTTTGTACTTATGTGCCTTGTTTTTTGATGCCTATTTAGCTCCCTATCCTCACTCCCCAATTTTGTGGTCATGTCCTTCTTTTAAGTTCCCAATCCCCCTGTTCCTTGTTTAACTCATTTGGGATTCCCTTCATACTTGTAACTGTTGCCTCCTATCTCATCATCCCTTCTGGCATAGTTTTTGTGTTAATAGGCCACTTTGCCCTTGCGGTGCCCCTTCCATGTTGCTTTCTCTGTGTTTGGCCTTGACTTGTTGATTCTAATGTTATTTATTTTTATTAAATTATTTGTATAAAATTATTATTTATTCTGGATACTGTTGCTGTGGCTGCCAACACCTTTTCTGAGACCTGACACAAGGGCAGGAGGCCTATAACTGGACCCACTGGCGTACTCGGGCCGTTGTTGAGTGGGCTTTCGGGCTGTTAAAGTTTTTTTCGCTGCCTTGACCAGACTGGGGGAGCCCTACAGTACCAGACAGCCAAGGTTGTGAAGATCATTGTGGCCTGCGTAGCGCTCTACAATTTTGTCCTGCCTAAGAAGGTGCTTGCTTACCTTGATCTGGAAACCACCGCAGCTGCTCAGGAGGTGTCTGGCCATCTGTATTCAGGGATCTAGAACTGTGCTGGCCAGTCTGTATGCCAGCACTTGGTGGACTTATATTTTTCTGCTTTGCTTTTGTGTTTTGGCTGTTATTGTGATTAAAAACATACAAAACATATTTGCGTTTTTTGGTATTTTTTTCTGGCACAACAACACTGGGCCCCAAAATGTTTGGCCACACTGTGCACCTCAGAAACAAAACTACAAATAAATAACTGTTGGGACCCCTGCCAAAAAAATAACAACTAAACAAATTGCTCAAATCTTATGAGGAGGCTGTCTGGTCGCCCTGGTTTGTTGGCTGTCTAGTCTCCAGGAGGGTCATCATCCTCTCCATGATGTTGTTCTGCCACTCCCTCTGGGCAATCAGGGCCACTAAATTGTTTACTCTTTGCTGCTCGGCCACCCCTGCAGCCAGGTCCTTATGTATCTGGTTGTTGGTCTGCACACAATCTTATAGTAACAGGCCATGTTTCACCGGAAAGAGGTGCTGTTTGCCTGCCAGTCCGCCTTCATCATTTGCACCCATCGTGACATAGAAAGGTGGCGTTGTGGCACTGGCCGTGGCTGGCTTGCCCCTGGGCGTTCCGTTGAAGTCGCTGATATAAATTGCAGGCCTGGTCTGGGGGTAGAAAGCTGAGGCGCCGTGCACCCTTGGGGAGGTGACACTGTGTATGGGTGTCCTCAGCAGGATAGGGGAGTGCCACAATGGGGTGTTGGGCTGCTGCTTCTGCACCTCAGACTCCTTCATCTCCTGTATGTCCTCCAGGATTGCGACTAGAGCAAGACACGAGAGCTTGCAAAATGCCCATCTCAGAGAAAGAGGTGAGTGGTGGTTGTCTGGTATCTGGATTCCTGAGGAAGAAAGGTGCATAGTGAGCTTTCCAAATTGAGATGTGCTGTTTTTTCTGTCAGCATTACTTCTGTGTTGTCATTTTTAATTCAACTTGTTGTATTTTTGCTGCAATGTATTAAAAAGAGCAATACTGAATTTTTTTAGGGTAAAGTTGTAGCAAAGTATAAATTGATGCTCATAACCAGGGGCGGGTTGGCCGCAGGGCATACCGGGACAAATCCAGGTAGGCCGTTGCTTGTCCTGCATTTCTGGCTCCCCGTTTACCTTCTGGGGGCTGCTCTGGTCGGCTTCCTAGTTCCGCAGTGGGCCGGGAATAGCAGGGGAGGCCAGGCTTTCCGATGGCTCCCAGCGCTCTGCAGCAGCCTTTGATGTCCGGGCTGCAATACAAGTAGTTACTCATTAGTTCCGGGCGACCACTTCTGCCTCCATCTGACAGTGAGGCGGAACTGTCAAACCTTGCTGCAGTTTCCCCCTCTGCAGCGAGGTTTGACTGAGGGACAGCCCGATTCTGGCCAGATTGGCACGCTGCTCTGTATATCCCTGCCTTTGCTCTGCTTTGGATTGGTAAGCTGCTTATCATTTATTTATTTTATTTTTTTTTGGGGGGGCGTAAGTTGCTTTGTAAATTGCCTGGAGTTTGGCTTGATTGGTGACCAGGGTCACCTGATTCCCTATTCCTAGGGCATCCCAAACTGTTCTGGTCTAGTTTAAAGAGTTTTGGTCCTTTTCTGTGGGGCATCCTGATTTGGGATGCCCCATTATGTGCAAACCCCCCCAAATCCCCAGTAAAAATACCTGACCACTAATCAAACAGCACATGCGTGAGGCTGGCGGGATGTGGCTAGCAGCTTGCTCAGCTCCATCCAGCCCTTAGCGAGGAGAATCCATGCATGTGCCACTGGATCGGCGGTCAGGTAAGTTTAACTGGCGATCTCGGGGGGGGGGGTTGCACAAAATGTGGCATCCCAAATCAGGATGCCCCACAGAAAAGGACCAACACCCTTTGAAGTGGACCAAAACCCAGGAATTTGACTATCCTGGGTTTCGGTCCTTTACCCCAATCGGGGATGCCCCACTGTGTCATACTCCCCCAGATCGCTTAAGCCAACTCATCTCTTCCTGGTCCTACGGCGCATGTGCGGCCACTCGTCCAATGAGCACACTCGGAGCCACTGACGTAGTCTAGCCAGCGTCTAAGAGCAGCAGCCCATGCATGAGCCGCGGCCACATCCCCAGCTTCCCTCTAACAGGGAGCGTGCCCGCACCGGCCATTCACAAATACCTGGCACGCGCCCTGCTAGAGGGATAGCAGGGATGCGGTTGTTGCTCACGCATGCGCCGTTGGACCAGGAAACAAGGTAAGTGGGCCCACATCCCTTTTCCTCGCTAATGTGCGTGGGGCGGGCCAGGCCAGGACCGCATCGTGACAAACTCAGGGGCACCTGGATTGCTGGTACATGCCCGTGCATCAACCCCCACAGTGCCCACAAATCCTTAAAGTGGATCAAAACCCAGGATTTTGACTATCCTGGGTTTTGGTCCTTTCCCGGTGCCCTGCTTCGTGAAACCCCCCCAGATCTCCCACATCATCTCACTTCATCCCGGTCCTACGACACATGCGCGGGCACTCGTCCAATTAGCGTGCTCGGAGCCGCTGAGCTATGGATGTCTAAGCCAACGTCTTAGCACAGTGGCTCAGAGCACGCTGGCAGCCGCATTCCCCGCTTCCCTCTAACAGTTAGTGTGCCCGCACTGGCCATTCACAAATGGCCGGCCCGGGCACGCGCGCCCTGCTAGAGGGATAGCTGGGATGCGGCCGTGGACTGCGCATGCGTCGTTGGACCATGAAGTAAGGTAAGTGCAGCAGGCAACCTGGGGGGGGTTTTACACAGCGGGGCATCCTGATTTTGGATGCCCCGGGGGAGGGAATGAATTTATATATTATATATAATATATTATATATATATTAATGTGGCATTGACTCACTTTACCGGGCAGAGCACAGTACAGCAGGGCCAGTCTGACCAAAAAGTCCAGGGCTGTTTTTTGGTCCCAGTCCGCCCCTGCTCATAACTTGCTGTAGTTAAAGTGGACCAACAGTCAAAAACAAAAAAAAAGCCCAGAGGACTTATCTACCTTTTCAGCGCATGTCTGGATGTCCCTGCAGCTACACAACTGACTCATTTCAGCTGTGTGGCTGCTTCTGCAAGCTGCTTCCAGGTTCATGGAGCGGCAGAAAACGCAAGTCAAAGGCTGACCTTAACAGAGGCTTACCTGCAGTACACATGAAGCTCCATGCGGTCGCCTGCTCCCGCACCTCCATCTCCCCACATTGCCTCTCACTACTGCTTCCGGTGTATGAAAAGTCGGTCGCTCTCTGTGAGGATCCGGCTTACCAGGAGGGTCAAAGGCTTCACTTTTGTGTGTAGCAAGATGGCGGTGCTACATGCTGTCACCCGCTCCTGCACCTCCAGATCACCTCCAGTTGGCCGCTCTCTGTGAGTATCCGGCTCACTGGGAGGGTCAAAGGCTGCACTTCTCTGTGTAGCCAGATGGCGGTGCAGGAGCGAGATTTCCAGGAGCATACTCCCGGGTGTAGCAGGATGGCGGCGCAGGAGCAAGATGGGTGGAGGGTAGGTAAGGTGAGTAAGTCATTAATAAGAATGCAGAGGTTTGCATTCTGTTTTAATATTTTTCATGACATCACTGGAGGGGATTTTTTTTCCTGGGGATTCTCCATCTAGTGATGTCATTAGTCACAAGGAGGTTCCAAAAATGCTCCACCTCTGTGTTATAAAAGCTTCCTTTCCCCACAACCTGCCATTTGCTGGTGGGCCATTATGGAAGGAGGAGGGAAAACCTTCCCAAACCCAGAAAACAGAAAACCAGCACCCATTGAACCAGGAGGGAGACCCTGAACCCATGGACCTGGAGAGAGGATGCTGTGCAGTGTAGAACAGGAGAAAGCCAACATTTTATTAAATGTATTTTTGCCTTTGAAGAGCTTGTGAAGTCATAAGGGGGCATGTAGTGGTGGCATACCAGTTGATTATACCTGGATCTCACCAGGACCTGGAATGGGGTGAACTGGACTGTATCAACAAGATACACGGGAAATCTAGCTGGTCTGGATCCAAAGCCCATCACTAATTATGGAAAGTTCCAAATATGAGTCAGTTAAGGCACAAAACCTTAAACCGGACCTTCACCATGATTTATTGAAAAGCCCAAACCCTTAATTCCCCAGCATCTAAAAGAAATATATTTTAAGTTTTTAGTCACTTACTTAATATTATTACCCCCACTGGGCTGCAACTCTGTTAAGGACTTTAGGATATGAGCGCCGCCATCTTGACTCAGAAGCATCACACTTACTAAGGAGAGGAGAGCGGGATAAAGTGCAGGGGGCGGGGTTATAGCTGTGCTTTGCTTAGACAGAGCAGAGCTGGGGTCAGGAAAAGGTCAACAGTCCCAGAATGCAAAGCAGCACAGTCAGAAGGCACTTCCTGTTTGCAGGCTGCCTGATGTTCCATGAGCCGCCATCTTGGATGTTTAAAGGCTCATAACATGCAGTAGATGCAGGTAGGATGATTTTTAATGTGAGCAATCTGTATGTGAAGGGTGTGGGAAACATATAAGATAGACTCTTATTCAAAGTGAAGGTCCGCTTTAAGGCCTTCTTCTGCTAAAAAGCTGAAGAAGAAAAGAAATCTCAGCATGACAACCACTCAAATCATATTTCTATATCAGCAAAGGAATAGCTTTGGCAGAAGTTCGAAGATTTGGAAAGTCCCAGCCAGAGCCCAACTGAAAATCTGGGGGCTGACCTGAAAACATTATATGCCCTTGCAATCTCACAAATTTACATTGCTTTCTAGATCTGCCATGTTGATAGAATGCTATCCAAAAATACTTTCATAAATGTAAAGGGTACTTCAACAAATAAATGTTTAGTGTACGTTTAAGGGTATACAAATTGTTTCCTATGGGGCTGATTCAGAGCCTGCCCGTGAATGCTCGTTTTTCTCGGGAACTGATCTCGGAAACCGGGAAATTGTAAACGCTCGTATCATTCACAGCCACGTTCTGAGAAAAGTTTGTTCATGCGTAAGCGACCGTATTTGCTTTGCGTATGCATACAGTTTAGCTGAGCATTTACAGTATTTTCAGTCTCGGAAGCTGATTTTTACCTGTTCTCGGATGTAACTTGCTTGGATTCCATTGTTCTCGGTGTGCTGTGTCCTTCAGTGTCTTTGCCTTTTTTTGCTTTGCCCAGCTATTTTAAGGTGCTTCCCCGTGTCCCCCGCCAGAGCACCCATGGTAGTCTGCATGTCTTTGCACATACTTACCTTCTTCCCCTTGCTGGCATCTATGGCATCCCATGTAGTCTGTATGTCTTTGCAAATACTTACTGTTTACCCCCAGCTGGCATTTAGAACATCCCATGTAGTCTGTCTGTCCTCTTTTCATGTGTGTTGGGCTTGAAGTCATACTACAAATGTCTGCAAACAACAAATGTGCACTGTCCTCTTTTGGGTCTCCTTTCGTTCAAAGATTTTTATTGAGACATAATTACTACAGCATTGAGACAATACAAGATCAGTCAGAAATTGTCAGCTTATAACATACAAAGAGACATAAAAAATCTTTGCCATCACTAGACATAAGCATCCAAAATAAATGATATCAAAACAGCTATCAATAGCCTGCAGTAATAGACACTTTAATGAAAAAGAAGCGCATATATTCCAGATATCAACCCGATAACTTAATTTAACAAATACTTCAAACAACAGTGGTACCGATCCACCTCCCCAGGAGAGGACATACAGAAAAAAGAAAGAAAGAAAAGAAGAAAATACCAAAAAGATAAAAACTAGAAAGAAAGATAAAGTCCCAAACTTCAGAACTTCAGAGAGATAATAGACGTCTATCAAAGGTGTCTGGCAAAAATTCATTCACCCAGGGCACCCAAACTTCCCGAAATTCTTCCATATTATTGCTGTGGTTAGCAGATAGCTTCTCCATCACCATAATGCTATTCATTCTAGTCTTAAATTCCCCAAAATCCAGCACTGAAGCTTTCCATGCTCTAGCCATTTTTGCAGCCGAGCAAACATAATAAAGCAGTCGTCTGTGCTTCACATTACTGTGTACTAAGGGTTCATTTAGTAGAGCAACCCACGGGTCCATGCATATATCTCTGTCCATTAATTTACTTATAACTCCAAATATTTTACCCCCAAAATGTCTCACCTTAGGACAATCCCTCCCTCATATGTGCTAATTGTTCTGGGACTTAGAGGCCGATTCATCAATAGCGCCAGGTAGCGACAGATGAGCGACTGAAGTATGGCGCTAAGAGCGCCGCTAGCGTCAGCCGCGGGCGGTAGCGATTCGCTATAGCAGGCCTCCTCAGTCGCTACCTGGCGTTGTTGCGAACAACGCCTACATTGCTGAATATGATGTTGGCCCTCAGCTTTGTAGGCGCTGTCAGTCAGTGTGACCACGCTATTCTACACAGCGCCTGTTAGCTTTGCTGTGTCCTGGCCATCCAGTACCTTCTGAATAAAACACATTGCCACATTTGTTAAAAATTTAAAGAGTTTTTATTTTGTGTTGAAAAGGAAATTAAATTCAACCAGATATTCTAATATAAATGCAAAATAAAACATAATTAAACACATAGCCACAATTTTTTTTTTTTTTTATTTGTTAAATAAAAAGGAAATACAATTAAACCACCAATGAGAAAGAAAATGAAAAGAAAAACAGAACAGAGAAAAATGGAAAATCGAAAAAGAAAAGAAAAACAGAAATGAGAAAGGCAAATAGGAAAAGAAAAGAAAAACAGAAATGAGAAAGGAAAATAGAAAAAGAAAATAAAAACAGAAATGATAAAGGAAAATAGAAAAAAGAAAAACAGAAATGAGAAAGCAAAATATGAAAAAGAAAAACAGAAATGAGAAAGGAAAATAGAAAAAGAAAAGAAAAGCAGAAATGAGAAAGGAAAATAGAAAAAAGAAAAACAGAAATGAGAAAGCAAACTATTAAAAAGAAAAACAGAAATGAGAAAGGCAAATAGAAAAAGAAAATAAAAACAGAAATGAGAAAGCAAAATATGAAAAAGAAAAACAGAAATGAGAAAGGCAAATAGAAAAAGAAAAGAAAAACAGAAATGAGAAAGGAAAATAGAAAAAAGAAAAACAGAAATGAGAAAGCAAAATATGAAAAAGAAAAACAGAAATGAGAAAGGCAAATAGAAAAAGAAAATAAAAACAGAAATGAGAAAGGCAAATAGAAAAAGTAAATAAAAACAGAAATGAGAAAGGAAAATAGAAAAAAGAAAAACAGAAATGAGAAAGCAAAATATTAAAAAGAAAATAAGAAATGAGAAAGCAAAATATTAAAAAGAAAATAAGAAATGAGAAAGGAAAATAGAAAAAGAAAAGAAAAGCAGAAATGAGAAATAATATGAAAATGGAAAAGGGAAATAAAAACATAAATCAGCCAGAAAAATATAATTACTATAGGAAGTCGAATGCCAAGGAAACGTTCACCAGAATTAAACACATAGCCACATGTATCTATATATAGTAGATTTTTTATTCAAATCTACCTAAAATAAAAAATTAACAAAAGAGAAATGGTAAAGTAAAATTAAAACAGAAAGGAAAAAGCAAAGTAAAGTAAAATAAAGTAGGGAAAGTCCAAAATATAGATCACGGTGCCCGTGTTTGTGCCTGAAAAAATAAGAAAAGTGCAGTTAGTATAGATATTTAAAGTAGTATAGTTGTAGCAAATACAAAAATGCATTACTTGATAACCAACATTGGCGTCTTACACCCCCCTTAGAGTGGTTTTGGTCATCTTACACCCCCCTTAGAATGTTTTGGGTCATCTTACACCCCCCTTAGAGTGGTTGGGGTCATCTTACACCCCCCCTTACAATGGTTTTGGTCATCTTACACCCCCCTTAGAGTGGTTGGGGTCATCTTACACCCCCCCTTACACTGGTTTGGGTCATCTTACACCCCCCTTAGAGTGGTTTGGGTCATCTTACACCCCCCTTAGAGTGGTTTTGGTCATCTTACACCCCCCTTAGAGTGGTTTTGGTCATCTTACACCCCCCTTAGAGTGGTTGGGGTCATCTTACACCCCCCTTAGAATGGTTTTGGTCATCTTACACCCCCCTTAGAGTGGTTTTGGTCATCTTACACCCCCCCTTAGAGTGGTTTGGGTCATCTTACACCCCCCTTAGAATGTTTTGGGTCATCTTACACCCCCCTTAGAGTGGTTGGGGTCATGTTACACCCCCCCTTACAATGGTTTGGGTCATCTTACACCCCCTTTAGAGTGGTTTGGGTCATCTTACACCCCCCTTAGAATGGTTTTGGTCATCTTACACCCCCCCTTAGAGTGGTTGGGGTCATCTTACACCCCCCCTTACAATGGTTTTGGTCATCTTACACCCCCCTTAGTGTGTTTTTTTGCTCATTTTGATGGGAGGTCAAATACATTTAACCAGTAGTGCAGTACTTGCATTAGAGTGAAGGGTAGTTAGCTTACCGCAAAAAAAGAAGTGATCAGCCTTTCCCTTAGCTCATCGCCAGTCTGGGTGTCCTCACTTCTATCTGCGGGCAGGTTGGGGATTTCTGGCACCAGTGCTGTCTCCTCGGGGGCTTGGATTCGGTGACAAATGCAAATGTTGTGTAGCACACAGCAGGCAAGGATGATCTTGGAAACCTTCTGTGGGCTGTAGAGCATCTCTCCTCCTGGCCGTGCCAAACAGAGAAAGCGTGCTTTCAGCAGGCCGATGGTTCTTTCCACAATGCTTCTGGTCTTGCGATGCGCTGCATTGTAGCGTTCATGGGCAGAGGTCCGTGGGTTCCTGACCGGAGTCATGACCCACGTTCTCTGCCCATATCCCTTGTCTGCTGTAGAAAAAACACAAGGAGAGAGACAGCAATTAGTACTAGTACATGTTTTTTGGTGGTAGTTTGGTTAAAATTGGCTTACTAGGCCACATATTAGCAAAATACATTGACATGGTTAATTTATTACCCAGTAGCCAGCCAGCTGGCATTTCGTTGTTATCAAACTTCCGGCACAGGACTGTCCGCTGCAAGACGTAAGAATCGTGGCATGAGCCGGGGAACCCCGATCTCACCGCCCGCAGCCTCATGTCTGGGTCACAGACCACCATCACATTCATTGAATGGAATTGTTTCCGGTTTCTGTAGGACAGCTCCTGTGCACGGGGAGGGCGGAAAGGGATATGTGTACCATCAACGCACCCTAGCACATTCGGGATCCCTCCCATCAGATAGAAAGCATGTTTTATTTTGGCAACCTCTTCCTCATCCTCAGGAAACCTGATGTAAATTGGGATTAAATCACAAATTGCCAGAACTACCTGGATTAGGATGCGGCTCATAGTAGCCTGGCTTATCCCGCTGAGGAGGGCTGAGGTTGCCTGGAAGGTCCCTCGTGCCAAAATATTAAGAGTGGCACACAGGCGTACTATGCCTGGAATGGAATGAGTGCGTTTGGTGGATGGCTCGATTTTGGTCTTAATCTGATCATATAGGGACTGTAGTGCAGCACGATTCAGACGGAAGCGGCTCCTGATCTGCTCGTCACTTAAGTCCCATACTGAAAGGCGGATTGCAAAGGAGCGGGGTGCCCTAAGCCTCACAACACCCCGCTCCCTTTCCTCCTGCTCTTTCAGCATACACATACATCCATCCACCCAGACACCATACATCACCCTCTTATCCATCACACACACTAAAGATATATACAAAAACAAAAAAAAAAAAAAAAAACCACTAACACACAACACACACACAAACAATCACACTCCACACACACCCGCTACAATGCAGCTCACCACAAAACCAGAACTATAGTGGTCCAAACCACCAGCCTGCTGAAAACCAGCTTTCTAAGTTAGGCACAACCAAGAGGGGAGTTGCTGCACAGCCCACAAAAGGCCCCAAAATCAAGCCTCACTTGCTGTATGCTACACAAGATTTGCAGATGCCACCAAAACCAAGCTCCTAAAGAAACAGCACTGATGTCAGAAATCACCCAACAAGCCACAGAGAGTGAGGACAGAAACCAGACAGAGGCTCAAATGAGCTAAGGGAAGCGAGCACAGCACCACACCACAGCCTTTGCCACAGTGTAAGAATAGCAGAAGCTAGAACATTCCTTCCTTTTATACTTCATTTTCTAAAGTGACAGGTCCGCTTTGCCGCCTTTTGCGTCGCTCTGCTATTTCCGGGCGCCAATTAGCCGACCCAGGTGTGCGTAAAACAGAGTGCGCACGCGCACGCTAGTAGCGCTACTAGCGTACTTGAGCCGTAACTTGCGTGCATTAACGGACATGGACCAAAAATCAGGGGTGGACCAATGAAAGGTAAGCTGCTGTTTTTTTAAATAGCCGTTAGGCTAACCACATGTCACAAGGGTTTGAGATACATCAGTCCATTGTTGGATTTGGGTGTGTGTTGTTTGTTTAATGAGGTCTGTAATGAGTTAATTGGCTAACACACATGCTTCTGTCAGTGCAGTGGAGGTGTGCCTAGAAGGAACTGGGCTGTATGTGTGAATCAATTAAGTGGGCTGCTTTTGGATTGGCTGTTAGAGCACATAAAACCTGACCAAGCCTAACAGATTGCGATGCCATTCTGTAGTCTGCATGCGTGCTTGTTGGGTGTGTATTTGTGTGTGTGTGCAGCTACAGGATGGAGCCAAATTCAGGACATCTGCCGGCCACAGCAGGCCCGAGTAGGAGTTTGGTGGGTGCTGTGCGCAGACCTCCCTTAAGGAAAAGGGCACAGCCTGAAGGTGGGGCAGCACCCCAGGCTAAGCGCCCAGGTGCCAAGAGGGAGCCTGAATTTAATTTGGCGGAGAATAATCATCTTGTGCGCCTTACACTTGCTAAATGGGAGCTACTCTTTGGCTCCCAAAGCAAGTCCATAGGCAAACAAGAAAGAAGCAAACTGTGGGATGCCATTGGTGTGGAGCTTAGTAGCACAGCTCAACACCCACGTAGTGGCCCATCCTGCAGGAAACGCTTCTACACTTTGCGAGGGGCCCTTATGAAAAAGATGAATCACGATCTTGATGTGGACAGTGGGTTCATCCAGGCTCCAAAGAGTACCTACAGGCCGTATGAGGAGATGCTGAAGGCCAAAATCCCACTGGCTCGGCTGCAGGGTGTGGATCCTGGGGATGACACCACCGGTTGGAGTGAAGGTACATATTTTCTGGCTTTTATAATAACCTAATGTAAATGTATGTGATTGGCATTTTTACATTCTGAACAACTAACAGTGGGACCTGTGAAGTATTACATTACAGCTCAAACATTTGTAACTTTTCTGTCTGTTGCTTTATGCATAGGTGCACATGCTGCTGTCCGGGATGTGCCTCAGGACACCCAAGCTCCTGCCCTTCCAGCAACCTCAAGGCTACCCCAGTCTGCCATTGAAGGTATTTACCCATAATTTGTTTGCTGGTTGTTTTGTTAACAAATGGGTGTGGGAGCAGCTCAAACAATCAAGGTTTGCCCTGTTGAGTTTTAATAATATGTGCGTGCGCCCTAATTGCACGCCCACTGTAACACTCACAGCAACTAACTAACAAGGCCCTAACATGTGTAGATATGTAGGACGCCAGAGATGTGTAGCCATATATCGGCATATCAATGTGGGAGCCACACTGGGCTTGATTAGTGAATAATAGTGAAAGAGCTGCTCACACACCTTAATGCATGTTGTATTTTGCAACGCACATTAGCTATGGCTCAATGTTGGTTTTATTTTGGCCTAGCTCCCATGCCCTTGGCCCCAGCATCTCCTCCGGATCCCACCTACTCTTTGGATGTCGGTAAGTGCATGTGTTCACCTTGCTTGATCCACTTTTACTCAAGTGCATGTGTCTCATTCTTCTTTTTTCTTGGTAGGCCAAGTGACTGGTTCATCTTTGGACCCCACTTCCGATGTTGCCGGTCAACAGGACCCTGTTGGTGTGTAGAGCAAGACATAATGTATCCTTTATGCTGTTTATGTTACACTGGTTCAATTTGGTTAGTCTACTAAGCTACATGTTAGCTTGGTAAACTTGAAGATGCCTCTTGGGAGTGCTGGTTGCCTCCCCAGGGTCAGTCTATTAGTTTTTTGAGTGATAGCAATGTATTTTAGCGGACATCTTTTTAGCCAAACATTCCCCGTAGTAGTTTGCTGATTATTTACATACTTTTTTTTTTTTTTTTTAAGTTGACCCGAATATCGGAAGTGGCTGTCCAGAAAGGGCCCCTCAAGTTCCAGCTGCCAGAGATGAGGGTAAGTGGTTTGGCCTTGCTCTAGTCTGTATTTTGGCTCTACTTTTGTGCCACTTGCTTCTGGCAACTTGTGTGTCCACATGTATTTTCAAGGTCCAAGCTCGAGTGAGGACCCCACTCCAGACATCTGGGATATTGCGGGTATGTTTAATTTAAGCAATGTTTCTGATGTGATTTGCAGAAATTAGTGCGTCTTAGTCCTGTAACATACATGTTAACAATCTGAGTTTAACAGAGACCTTTGGTCTAGTGTGTATTTGGGAACTTTTTATAGGTATGGCCTCGATAGCCTAACCAGGTTACATTAGAGTTTGGCCCACAGACCTACTAACCTGATTTTCCTGTTTAGCATATGCCAACTTGCCCGACATCTCGGATGTTGAATTGCGACTCTCTGGCAGCGATACCTTGAGCCTACCTGTGCCGGAGGACACGCAGGTAACATGGCTGATGTAGACGACCTCGAAACACATTGGCATATTCGTGGGTAGTGGAAGAAGCAACATGTCACATTTCCTTTCATTGTTGTTTTGGCAGGAGGCGGAACCAGAACCCCAAGCTGGGACCTCTTCCCAAGTCCCATGTGGCCAAGCTTCAGAGGCTCAGACAAGGGTAAGTTGTATAGTGAGTGTTTATGGTATTTTTTTGGAGGGGCATAACTGCATTGGTTCTGTTTGACTAAAATGTGGTTTACTATTTGTTTAGCCTCAAACCACAGCAAGAGGAGGTGTGGCACCAACCAGTGCCGATTTCTACGAGCTAGGGGTCCGGATGCTGGAGGACTACAATCGCCAACAGCCGCGTGATGGAACTAATGAGCGCATTGCAGCGTTGGAAAATCAGGTGCTGATGTGTCAGCAACAAAATGAGGCCCTGCAGCGCCAGGTGGACCAGTTACGGCAAAACCAACTACAGAACCAGGACCTTGGTCGGCTGGCAAATGTAATAGAGCAATCTGTACAGCGCCAGGAAGAAGCAATACAGCGCCAGGCAGAAGGTCTCCAGCGGCAGGACCAAACTTTGTTGTTGCTACAACAGCTCATACAACAGCAGTCTATATTTTTTACTGCACTGTTGTCCCCCAACACCGCCCCTAGCAATGACTCCCAACCTCCCCAGCCACCCAGCCAAGAATATTAATTTGTAAACCTTTTTTTATGATTTATGTAAATATATTTTTGAAAACCACCTCTAAATTGTGTTTATCCATACATGTGAAAGCGAACTACACAGTCATGGATGATTTGCTCCATCATCTCTAATATTATGCCACCATTTATGTGCCACATTAGTTAACATTGCTTACTATGGTGTAAACATGTACTGGCTCAAAATGGCTGCCTAATTTTAGACATAATGGTTTTTTGGAATCTAAACCTATGCTGGTCAAGGAACAACACAGTTATTAGTACAAAAAATTGTATTGTAAAAAATTGGCCCAACACGGCCAACATAGGCCAACAAAGCCAAAAACCATACAAATGGCAGCCATCCCCCCCACCCTAACGTCTCCGACGCCTCTTCATGGCCAGCAGCATCCCTTTCATCTGTCGGAAGGCCCGCCACAGTCTGCGATGCTGGCGTATACAAGCTGTAGAGATGTGATTAAAAATAATATGTTAGAATTTGATTGTGAACTCAACATACACAGATGTAGCAATGTAATGTCAGTGTTTCTAACTTGCTAACACTCACATTAACATTGGTGAACAATGTGCCCTTAACATTTAAAATTAAAGGTTTAATATTGGCTTGAAAACATGTTAGGACAACATACCTTTACTCTTAAAGTGGACCAACACCCACAATATAGTTTATCATGGGTTTTGGGCCACTTTGTTGTTGCTCACAGATCTGTTTATTCCCTGATGTGTGTATCCACACAGTAATCCATAGCCACTCACCTCTCCATGCTCCAACGTGATTGGCCCAAAAAACGCACGCTAACGTCTATGCAGGGAACAGGAATGTACAATCCTCTTCCGCCGCCTCTTCACGCATGTCACTCTCTGGCTGCTCATGGGGACCCGGCGGCCATTCACAGAGGCCCAGGGCGGACAAATGCACGTCTGGAGTGGTGCGCGGGAGCCAGCGGAAGATAAGTTCCGATAATTAGGGGTTTGCTTGGTGGTTTTGACCCGCGGTACATGCAATTATCGTATGTTCCGCGGGGTGTTAGTTGTTAGTTGTTGGCAAATTAAATGTTTAATGCACATTAAACACCCTTGGTGTTGGGCCAGGTTAACTCTTGCAAATGTAATAATGTTTATGGCCAAGTAAGGACATTTATGTCTTTAGTCCCAGCCAAACATCAGGGCCTAAGGATGATCCAAGTTTGCCCTATAATGTTATGGGTAAACACCTAATCAGGCCCATTTGGTTGTCTATACGCCACAAATAGTCCGTATGTGTCCGTAACAAGAATGTGAGGCAACTATCAAGGATGGTGACTGGCATGTTGGATTATTGTACAAACACATTTAACCTAGATGTGTGTGAAATTCACACATTGGTAAATTTAAAATGTCTACAGATGTAACTAGAAGACAAAGGTTTCACAAGTATTTACCCATATGAATTTGGATGTACTCACCATCGCAGCTGTGGCGGTGGCCCATGCTGCTGGCCGTCCCTGGAGCTGGTGTGGGGAGGAGGAATTCTGCCTCCGTCTGCGTAGCAACATCTGTCCATAAAAAAACAAAATACAAAACAACATTTAGTGGAGCTATGACACCCGAAGATTTGACATCCATCTGGTTATTGAGTCTTACCTAAAAAAAAAACAGACATGTTTACATACATGTTAAACGATATTTACTATATTCCTGGTCCATTAGTTAATGTGAAGTGTTTATGGTTGCCACATGTATCCGTTATGAAAATCTGGCACTAACCTTTACATTGCAATGTAAATGACTCATTACCAATTTAATGGCTAATGTTACCAGTGTGCAACATGTGTTTGGCCTAACTACTTAAAGTGGACCAACACCCAGGATTTTGAGTATCCTGGGTGTTGGTCCACTTAGGTGGGGCACCCCGATCGGGGGTGTCCCGCTGTGTGAAACCCCCCCGATCGCCGCAAAAACTCACCTCTCCCCGCTCCCACGTGACCTCGTCCGGCCAATGACAGCGCTCAGAGCCACTCTGGTATGCGCGTCCAAAGCCGCTTGGACGCGCATACCAGAGCGCTGTCATTGGCTGCGTCTCTCGCTTCCCTCTAACAGGGAGCGCGCCTGCGCCGGCCATTCACAAAACGGCCGGCGCGGGAGCGCGCCCTGCTAGAGGGAAGCGAGAGACGCGGCCGCGTCTCGCGTATGCGCCGTTGGATCGCCGGTAAGGTAAGGATTGTGGACCTCCTGGGGGGTTCCTCCCCGCGGGACATCCCGATTTCGGATGTACCGCGGGGAGGGATCTGATCGGTCCGGGAATCGTATAGATTTCCGGGCCGATCCCCCCTGGGTGTTGGTCCACTTTAACGTAAATTAACTATTGCTAGCACACATCATGGTGTGGCCAGAAACATAGGGGTGGTTGCCAGTTGGCTAGCACTGTAGTGTGGTTTGTGATGTTAATGTACATTAGCAAACCAGCTGAGACAATGGACCAGGAAACGTGTCTGTTAAAAGTGGTCCAAGACCCAGGATTGTTAATATTCAGTGTTTTAGTCTACTTTGGCAGAGCAACACAATTTTATTCCGCCACCGCCCCTGCCTTCCGCACATCACTCCTCCAGTGTGTGCGCACGCGCATGCCAGTATGAAACAGAGCGCAGGCGCACACACATCTCGAGTGCCACACAGGAGGCGGGGACAATGGCTTCTGCCACCCCCAAAGAGGGAAGTAGTTTGTGGTGTTTTGTTGGGGGGTGGCCCTGGGTGAGGGATGTGATTGGGCAGGGAAGGCGCGAGAATCCAAGCAATATCATCAATGTTTGTTGGTCCACTTTAAGGAATGACATAAATTCCAAAATGAGATGGCTAACAACATACACTTACCACGACTATGCCCGAGGAGGATTTGACGCCAAAATGCCATGGAGGTGCCGCCTATATGATGCCCTGCAAATTAGAGAGGAATGGCAAGGGCTAAGCACAAATGGTCAGATGAAACCTGTCACAGACTAACAATTAAAACATGTAAACTCACCAGGGGATGAAGCGCCACTTGAAGCCCAGGGAGGGCTCTGAGGAGGAGGCGGGGAGCCTCGGCTCCTCACACTCTGCTCAGAAGATCCACCAGGCAAAGGGCCACCCTCCTCCCTCTCACTCCCTGCTTGAGAGTGGCCCCTTGCCTGGTGAGAGTCCTCAGACTCAGAGTGTGAGGAGCTGAGGCTTGATCCAGCCTGCCCCCCAGCAGCACACTCCTCTGGGGCGTCATCCCCTTCCTCCCCTGGGTCCTCTAAATAGGACCCGCGGGAGGGACCCTCCCCCGATGACTCCCCCGAGTCCGCCTGCCTGGTTCGGGGGAGGAATCCCTTCCCACGTTTCCCCAGGGGAGGACGCTTATCTGTGTGGAGGGGGTGAAAGCAAATAATTAATCTAAAGAGCAAAAAAGGACACAGCTTAGCAGATGATTCTGCACAAAGGCAAAAAAGAACATAAGCTTTAACTTACCTGATGCGTAGGCATCATATAGGCGGTACACGCCTTCTGGGTCCCGGCGCTTGAAATCAGACCATTTTTGTTGTATGGCCCGGATGGTCAGGTCGGTCTTGAAGCGCCGGGACACAGTGGCCTTCACCTCCATGGCAAGGCGTTTTTTAGCTCCTCGGGCATAGTCGTATTCGGCCAGGCAGAAGTCCTATGAAAAAAAAAAAAAAACAAATAAAATATAAATACATGACATCAGAACAATGTCATAAACAGTTATACAGAGACAAGATCAAAGTGGACCCACACCCAGGATTAACATTATTCTGGGTTTGGGTGCACTTTTGTGGGCCACAACTATTGTGGGTGGCCCACTGTCTGCAACCCCCTTGGAAGGCCACAAATACACCGCTGAGGACACTCCCACGTCACTCCGCAAGCCAAACACAGCGCTCCACGCCGGTGTGGTATGCGCAGCCAAGGCCGTTGGGAGGTGCATACCAGCTCAGCTGTGTCTGCACGGCAAAGTACGCATGTGGCGTTTGACTCTAACAGGGAGTGCGCCTGCACACAAAATGAAAATATGTATGGCGCAGGGGTACACCCTGCTAGAGGTAAGCGCAATAGGCATCCGCAACTCACGCATGCACAGATGGGACGGGGCAGAGGTAATTTTTATGGCCCTCCAGGGGGGGGGGGCCATCCCAGCAGGACATCCACAATGGGGATGCCCCACGTGGAGTGTTAAATTTTGGCCTGAAAACAATACAAATTCTGCCCCTATCCCCCCTGTGTGTTTATCAATTTTTAAGCTAAAAATACATAAATAAAATACTCACTTTCACCACCTGGCCATTTACACGGCTATCCACCCGGGTGCGCCTTTGTTTCCTTGGCCCAGGAGGGGAATGGGTGGGAGGGGTGGTATTTGGGGAAGGTGAGGTAGGTGGGGGAGGTGGGGGAGGGGTGGTGGGTCCGGAATCTGAGGAGGAGCTGGGGAGGCGCATTACTCTGCGTTTTGGAGCCATATTGGAAACGCTAAGGAGGAAACAGGAACCGGAAATGACGCAAGCGACATTAGACCAAAAAAAAAAAAAAAAAAAAAAACAAACAAAAATACGCTCCGCGCCCCAGCAACAAGCTATTCTCAGCTATGTGCAAGCTAAGTGGCGGAAAAACTAAAATGAATATTTAAAACAAGCTATTGGCCTAAGCGCTAGACAGTTTTACCTTAAGGTGGCGTTGAAACGCAAAGGAGGATCCCGGAACCGGATATGACGCTAGCAACTGTGCTTCTAAATTCAAACACAAACATGCGCGCAACAGGGACAAGCTAATATCAGCTCTAGGCACGCTAAGTGGCGGGAAAAACTATAAAATTACGCTTGCAAACAAGCTATTGGCCTAAGCGCTAGACAGTTTTACCTTAAGGTGGCGTTGAAACGCAAAGGAGGATCCCGGAACCGGATATGACGCTAGCAACTGTGCTTCTAAATTCAAACACAAACATGCGCGCAACAGGGACAAGCTAATATCAGCTCTAGACACGCTAAGTGGCGGAAAAATCAAAAAAATGACGCTGCAAAACAAGCTAGGGCCAAAGGCGCAACGAATTATTAGCTGCATTTAGCAGGGGATTCTACATACTGTAATGCATAGGTCCTTCTAAAGCATACACCGTTGTGCTTAAATATAAAAATCTTATTCCTTCCAAAATTCATCACACAATCAAACTAGACTAATACCTGAAAATGTGGCACACATGAGAATGCATAACGGGTTGTTATGAGCTGTTACGACTGAATGTTAATTCTGCTATATGTGGCCAGGCACGCTCACAACTACAGTGTATTCATTAACAACGACTGGGGTCGCGGAAAGTGAATTCCTTGAAACTGGCAGAAGGACACATGTATGAACAGCACAGCGACGCACAACGCAGCGCAGCGAGGCACAGCGACGCTCGCGCCGCCACAGAGCGAATTAAAACAGCGACTGCACAAACACCGACCAACACAGATTCATCAATGACAGGGCTGCCGAATAGCTTGGGCGCTGACAATTTCTAAGAGCGAACGTGACCGACCAACCTGACAGGCTACAAAATAGCTTCACAAGGCCCGTTTGTGTGGAAAACCAGCGATTTTGATGCCAATGAGTTTGGGTGGAGGAGATGCAATTCCCATGTCACTCACAACATTACATTGTGAAAAAAATTTCAAAAAAATAAAACCTATAAATAACCAGCCAGATTCATAAAACATATCAATATAAACATGTGTGGAATTTTGTACCAACGAAAAAAACCCAAAAACAACTAAAAACAATCATTGCAGCGTCTGCCATTGAAATGTATGGGAGAGCGGCAGGTAGCGCCAGGTAATACGTGTCGCTGTGAAGGAATTTGCTGCGGCGCTGTTCGTTCCAGGCGGCTTCATGATGAATGCCGCGCTTGCTGTCGCTCTCGCCGGCGCTAGCCTCATTTAGCTTGATAAATGCGTCATTGTGACCGCGGCCGGGCGTACTTGAGTCGGTAGTCGCCGTTAGCTGCCGCTACCTGGCGCTCGTCAGACACTACCTGGCGCTATCGCTTGATGAATAAGGGCCTTAGTACCACCGATGAGCAACCTTCACATTTGCCTCAATTACATTAACTGAGGCTGACTTTCCAAATGAAGCTAGCCACATCTTACCCCACTGATCCTGCTCTTTTGCAACCCCCAGCTCTGATTCCCACCTCCTCCTATGAGGAAGGGATCCCTGACTTACCTTTTTACAGAGAGACCTATAGATATCAGAAACCGCACCCCTCCCTCTAGGGTCACGGCGACACCGCGTTTCAAAGGAGGTAATCCCGTCTAACTTCAGGCAATTCTTGGTCACTGCTTTTATAAAATGAGTAACCTGCAGATAACCAAAAAAGTCATTACTCGATAGGCTGGAAGGAGGCTATTTCCGATCCCTGGACATAGTCGATCACTCATCGAATTCCCATCATCTGCCACCTTCTAAATCTCAGAGGGTCAAGCAATCCTGGAGAAAACATAGGATTCCCCCATAAAGGAGTTAAAGCCAAATGTGGTGACACTAGGTCACCCAAGAACTTAACATTATCCCACACCCGCAAGGAGTGAGCGATAATAGGATTATTAATCTGACCCCTATCCTTCGGCCTAAGCCACAAAAAATCATTGACCTCTAACGGGGATACCAGTTCACGCTCAGTCAAAACCCAGCTAGGGATATCCTTTACTACATGATACAGCAAAAGCTGCGCAATTTGGGCTGCCTGAAAATATTTCTTAAAGCAAGGAAACCCTAAACCCCCGAAGCCTTAGTTCTAATCAAAACCCTCCTAGCAACCCTCTGCTTTTTACCCAAAGAAATTACAACACCCGACTCTGTAGTTCTTTTAAGAATGATGCCGGAATATGTACTGGCAATGTTCTGGCGAAATAAAGGAACTTGGGTAACAAATTCATCTTTATAGGGGCGACGCTGCCCAACCAAGACAATTTGCAATCCCGTCAACGCTGCAACAAATCCTTAAATTTCCTATGCAAGGGTAAATAGTTTGCAGGAAACAAGGTATTGTAGTCACTGGTCAAAGCGACCCCTAAATATTTAATCGCCTTATCCTCCCAACTGAAATCATAACTAGACTGCAACTGGCTTAAAATTTCTGGTGGGACATTTATATTCAACGCTTTAGATTTCATAGTGTTAACTCGGAGACCTGATACCTCTGCAAACCGGGTCAAAACACTCATTAAATTTGACAAGGTGATGTGAGGATTGGAGACAAACAACAAAACATTGTCCACAAATAAACATAGCTTATGATGTCTCCCTCCAATACTCACACCTGAAATATCTGGGGAGTCCCTAATCAACTGGGCCAGCGGCTCCATCACCAGGGCAAAAAGCAGGGGAGACAGGGGGCATCCTTGCCTCATACCTCTAGTTAGATTAAAGACATTGGAGCAGTATCCACTATATTTAATAAATGCTGAGGAAGAATCATATACTCTCTTAGTACACCGCTCTTAGTACACCTAAAAATTTAGGACCAAAGCCTCAGCTTTTCAATAGGCAAAAAAGATTATAGCGTTGAGTAAAGCAGTCAATCTGGGAAGCAAAATAGATCTAAAGGTCTGATAATAAGCCGCCGGGAACCCATCCGGCCCCGGACGCTTATTAATCTTGAGACCAGAGATTACCTTCTGCACCTCTGCCGTACTGAAATCCTCCTCCATAAGATCTTGCAGCTGAGCTGGTAGAGACGGTAATGAAACATCCTCTGAAAATCTCAGTATCTTATCCAAGGATGGGGGATGAGGATTACATTTTGGAAAGCTGCGATCCAAAAATATCTACTATTTTTGTGGGATTGCTGGTAAGATCTCCTCTATCACTATGCAACCTAATTGGACAGTAGTGTTGCTTAGGGGTCCATAACTTTTTAGCCGAAAGGGAATCAGGTTTGTTGGCTTTACAATAATACTTATGTCTGACCCATCTCAGAGCCATCTCCGCCTTTCCAGCTAATGCCAAATTAAGATCTCTAGTTACTCTATCCAGCTCTGAACGAATTGCCGGGGTCATATGTAACTTTGCTTTACCCGTCAAATCTAAATATTCTTTCTCCAAGGCCTCAACATAGGATGCCCTCTCCCGTCTCTTCCTGGATGCCAGCTCTGATAGTAGGTTTATGAGCTTCCCAGCAGATGGTGGGAGATATACATAGGATCTCAATAAAACTAAAAAATGTGGTCAAGGGCGTCAGCAACAGAATGAACTATCTCTGCATCTGATAAGAGGGAAACATTCATGAACCAAAGAGAGCCAGATGGTCTACCCAGAAGCGAATCAAGCTTAAGAAGTACTCCATCATGGTCTGACCAGGATATTGGGATTATTTTAACGCCCCGCACATGAGCCAACGGGCTTATAGGCACAAGAATATGGTCTATTCTCATATAAGGGTCGATTCAAAGAAACATGTCAAAGCTTTGATTTTGTTGCCGATCATGGTATTATTTCCGAACGATCGAGCATTCGTATGAACTTGCGAGTGATTCTATAACCTAATGAGTTTCCTATTGTAAAATTCCCGTCCGTTCGTATGTTATCTCCCGACCTTGGGCCAGTCATTTCCAAACGTAAATTTTCGGTTGAGTGATCTGTTGTTGAGACGGCAGCATGTTATTTTTCCCTTTTTCCATCGTCCACCTCTTCGTATTTCTTGCGTTTCCCGATGGTTTTGCCTGCTTTTTAACCTCTAACACTCGTGCGCTCGTAAATGTGGAAGATCTTGCGCATGCGCAATACAAGCTACACTCAACTAATGTGGCCCATATCGTACACTACCTAGCTCAACCAAACTACTTTGCGACATTCTTACACGTACCTTTATTAACCCTAAAACTTACCCAAACCCCTTAGCGCTTGCATCCTTCTTCATTTCTCGGACCCTAAAACTTACCCAAACCCCTTAGCGCTTGCATCCTTCTTCATTTGGACGACCCTAAAACTTACCCAAACCCCTTAGCGCTTGCATCCTTCTTCATTTCTCGGACCCTAAAACTTACCCAAACCCCTTAGCGCTTGCATCCTTCTTCATTTGGACGACCCTAAAACTTACCCAAACCCCTTAGCGCTTGCATCCTTCTTCATTTCTCGGACCCTAAAACTTACCCAAACCCCTTAGCGCTTGCATCCTTCTTCATTTGGACGACCCTAAAACTTACCCAAACCCCTTAGCGCTTGCATCCTTCTTCATTTGGACGACCCTAAAACTTACCCAAACCCCTTAGCGCTTGCATCCTTCTTCATTTGGACGACCCTAAAACTTACCCAAACCCCTTAGCGCTTGCATCCTTCTTCATTTGGACGACCCTAAAACTTACCCAAACCACATAATGTACATATGTCTATATGTTTCTAAGCATGTATTTTCGTGTTTGTGTAAATGTCTTTTTTGGCGCATATTAGAAATGACACATTTCTAAAGCCTTAAAATATAATTTATTTAAAAATATTTTGGTTTTTTTGGCTTTGGGTTTGTAAAAACCTGTTAAAATTTTAAAATTTTGGTTTTTTAAAAAAGTATAAAATTTGGCAACATAACAACAACTGTAAAACTATTTTACAAAATTAGCCAGGACCAAGGGCACTAATCCTCCTCCTCTTCTTCTTCTGTTGGCCCCAACGTCGCCTGTATGGCCAGCAGCTCGGCCACCAACTCCTTGATCCTTTTTTTTTGGCCTCCAAGGTTTTTGGGATCATCCCTGTAACCAATAGAGAAATAAACATAAATAGTAGTACCAGACCGGTTTGTATGCTGGGAATAGATTTTGGGTTAATCAAATACATGTAAATGCATGACATATGTCATTCTTCCAAGGGATAAAGTAAATGCATTTCCCACAGGTAAGTATTGAAACTCCTTAAACCGGACCTTCAACATGATTTAATGAAAATCCCAAACTCTTTCCAAATGATTTCTGCACCCGTTAAAAGTCCATTTTGGTGCATTTTTTATTACTGCGCCGCCATCTGGACTCAGAAGCATAACACTTAATGAGGAGAGGAGAGTGGGATAAAGTACAGGGGAGCAGGTTACAGTTGTGCTTTGGTAATACAGAGCATAGCTGGGTTCAGGGAAAGGTCAGCAGTCCCACAATGCATGGCAGCACCTTACTTTGTTAAATCTGGATGCCATGCTGCCTGTAAATATGGCGCATTCCCTATGCCGCCATCTTGTATGTTTAAAGGCTCCTAACATGCAGTAGATGCAGGTAGCCTGTTTTGGAATGTTCGCAATCTGTATGTACAGTGTGTGGGATACTTATTAGCTAGGCTCTTAATACGAGTTAGGGTCCGCTTTAAGCTAACAAAGTGCCCACATGAAAGTGTTAACTATACATTGGCTACGCCTTTAGTTATGTGTGTGTTCTTAGCAAAAAACACATAAATATGAATAATGGCATGGCTACTTACTTTGTTGGTGGCCGACAGATGGCTGGTTGGGGCCAACAGGATGCCCTTGGTCCTGGCTATGCTGTGAAGAAGTCCCTGGAGAAACATGTGACATTTGGTTAGTAGTTGTATAGAGTCACTATTCCCAACATATCTGGCTCCCAGTCTGGCTGACATCACTCACCTTCGCCAGGATCAACTTCCAGCATCTCTGCTGCCTCCTCCTCCACTATCTCACCCGCTCCAGAAGCATCTAGAAATACATAATAAAGGAGCACTTAGTTTTTGGCCTTGCATGTATATCTTTGTGCATATACATGAAGAGTGACATACCAGAGCCTTCCCCATGCCTGGCCGGGCATGACTCCACGCCCACGCGGTTGGGCCCCTCCTCTGTGGTAAGGTCCAGGGGCTGGTCTGAGGAGGCCACAGAGGAGGGGTAGGTCCGTCGCCCGGGAGATCCACCACCTTCACTCACAGATGCAGAAGCATGCAGCACTGGTCGGCCTGTGCGCCTCCGGGTGCGGCGAATTCTGAAATCCATTTCCAACACTAACAAAGAAAAGTCATTATAAATAAAGGCATAACTTATACATTTGGAAAATATACCATGCAATCGCTTTGTACTTACTTGGGAAATGGATCCCAAAAAACCTCCGCACCCGGGGCATGTGCAGACGTTTCAGGTCCGACCAATGCTGCATTATCTGGGTGTGAGTGAAGGTGGTGCTGGTCACACGGTGGATTTCCGCGATGATCTCCCGGGCGATGTCCCTTTTTTCGCACACATTGGGCGCGAAGTCATACCGGCGCTGAAGCATGATCTGAAAAACATAATGGACACAGAGATTTTACTTTTACACACAGAGCCATATGTGTTGCATCACAAGTTGCGAATGTCATGTCATTAACACACACATTTAGAGTGCCAGCCATTTTTGGGGAGTGCCTTAAAGCGGACGTTCACTATGATTCAGAGTCTGGTCTTATGTTATATGTTTCACACACCATGTACATACAGCTAGCCAACATTACAAATCAGGCCACCTGCATCTATGGCATGTTAGGATGGTTTGAACATCCAAGATGTCGGCTTATGCTTAGGCTTTTGGCCCACGTGTGTGGCTTGCCGTTGTGTTTGGAGGTCTTAGGCAAACAGTGGTCCGCAAACATCCGCATCAAGGTCCGAGACAGGCCATGTTTGACAGCTAGCCACGCTACTCCACAGGTTCATTAACTGGTGCTAAGCCAGAGCAATTGCCCTAATTAGGACATCAGCATAGAGAGGTTAAAACGTGGCCTGTCTCGGCCCTTGAGGATGAAGTGTGAGGAGCCTCTTCTAAAACATTAACATCCCCAAAACTAGTTCCAACCGCATCATTTACATTTAGTACATCAGTCAGTATTAGCTTAAAAGGCAGAGAAAGGCACTTACCAGCATGATGATCTCTTCTTGTTGACGGGTGAAGATAGTGGGCGCCATGTTTATGCTTCTTCAAGGCAGCAGATAAGTCAAACCCCAGCGGTTTCCTGGTTCCGCACGAACGTATGTCCGTAAGATCGCGTAGTCGTGCGCATAGGCGTCAGACGCTGTGCGCCTTATTTAAAGGTCCCTGCACCCCAACCTAATTTCTCTTTGTCTTTTGAACGAAAATGGCTCCCAAAAAGATCCCGGCAAAACGCTCCAAGGCAAGCCAGGCTGCTGAGGGACCCAAAACCAGGTCCCAACAAGGAGCAAAGAAGGGTCGGCCAAGCAAGGTAATTAGCAGCTCGGCCCCACCAAGGGACACTGTACCCGCAAGCTCCCAAAAAAGGGCCACAAAGGCATGTGCCCCTGCGGCACCCAAAACAACTAAAAGGAGCCGCAGCCCATCCAGGCGCCGAACCCCTGCACGGGAAAGCCCCAGGGCCCGCAGCCCAGCCAGCCGCAGAGCGCAAGCACGGGCCAGCCCAAGAAGCCCCAGCCCATCCCGGCGCCGAACCCCTGCACGGGCAAGCACCAGGGCCCGCAGCCCAGCCAGCCGCAGAGCGCCAGCACGGGCAAGCACAAGAAGCCCCAGCCCATCCAGGCGCCGAACCCCTGCACGGGAAAGCACCAGGGCCCGCAGCCCAGCCAGCCGCAGAGCGCCAGCACGGGCAAGCACAAGAAGCCCCAGCCCATCCAGGCGCCGAACCCCTGCACGGGCAAGCACCAGGGCCCGCAGCCCTTCCTGGGACAGAAGTCCACGCCCAGGGCCAAGCAGGGCACTTAGCCCCCCAAGAGGGCCAAGAAAGGCCATCTTGCAACCGCATTTGGTTGCAACATCTACACCTGGAAGTTCTGTGGCCAGCCACGCAAGAACACCCAGCCCCTTGCCCAGTCCAGCCCAGTCATTGGGAAGCCAACAATCTAGGCATTCCCCAACCCACCACGAGTCCATAATGTCCCCACATGTGTCTGCACACATGGAGGAGCCCCAAACCCAAACAGCTGGCCGCACATTGCGTCGCGGACAGTTGTGTGGCCGTTTCTCCCATAGCCAAAATATGGCATTGGCTAGTGGCCTAACATTAGTCTATGATGAGCTATATGGGAGCAAATCCAAATTCACAACCAAGCAGCGAAAAATGGAAATGATGGAAGAACTCAAACGCCAAGTAAATGCAGCAGGGGAAGAGAAGAAAAATGTGGGCCAAATCCAACGGAAAATCTCGGATCTTAAATATGCTGTACGCCAAAAAGAAATCAAAAGGCATAATTATAGGTAAATAAATGATCAAGGAAAATGTCAGTGTTAGAATGTATGCTAATTTACAATTTGTAATATCCTACTTTTACTTTACAGCATGAAAACTGGAGGGGGCTATCCCACAAAATTGGAGTTCACACCTGCTGAGGAAATGGTGCTGGGCCTTCTCCATCCATTCGCGGTCGGTGGCCATGCAGCCCTAAGGGACACAGACTCACCGACCCGTACAGAAGGTGAGTAACCTTCATATGCATGTTTCCCTTGTGGGTTGCTTAATTAACTTTAGAAAGGTAACAGTTGACGCTATGCCCCTCTGCTGTGGCTTGTTTTGGGTAGCGCTAATGTGCATGGTTGGGTCATATTTGTGTACATTTTTGCCAAACAGATTTGGGCCGATACATTAGTTTAATTCTTCATGAGCAAAAATTTTGCTGGTAAGCAGGATTTAAATTAAGCCAAGTCATAAATGTAGACTCAAACACAAAACACACATCAATAGGGATGTGTGGGACATTGGGTGTGTGAGTTGTGATTGACGCCAAAGATCGAAAGAAGAGGCCAAAACAGATCTGAACTAAAGAATGTTAGGGAAACTCGATTTGTGGCCAATGCTAGTTGGATGCTGACTGTGTCCACTTCCTAACTTGGAACTGAGGTCACTTAGCAGTTAAACCAATCCATTGCACAGATCTCCAACTGAGGGTAATGCAATAATTTTGCACGTTGCTGTAGAAATAATTAATATTAGCCAATGTATTTGTTTTACTTTGCTAAAGCAAACATTGCTTGCGTGTGTGTTAACCTGGTTTCCCTTGTCTCTTCTTTAGCCCAGCATCAGACCACAGCAAGTGTGGACTCCCCCCCCGGTTTGAATATGCCTTTGACTTCTGTACAGCATCGGAGTCCAGATCCGAGTTTTCTGGTAAGTTTCTTGTGTTTATTAACTGAAACAAAGTGAAGAAGCATGTTTTAAAATGTTTTGGATTAAATGAAGAACCCAAACTTATTTGTTGTTCTTTTTCTGCCCCTATAGACACACACAATCATGGAAGAGATCCAGGACATGGAGGAAGATGGAACCATGCTGGGCCCATCCGAAGACCTCCCCCTGGGTCAGAATCTGCAAATGTCCCAAAATGTATCTCTGTCAATTCCACAGCAGCAGAGTGAACCCGCATCCATTGAGCATGCAGATGGGGCACAGCATGCTGAGACTGAGGCTACAGTCCCCAGGCTTCCCTCTGCTGTTGAGGAATTGCAAAGTATGCCTGTTGCTGTTGAGGGCCCAAGACCACGAGGCAGGGCCCACCCAAGAGCCAGGGTAATTGTGCGGCGCACTCCCTTGCGCCGCACAATTACCCTGGGGAGGCAGAATGCCCTGGTTGATTTATGGCACGAGGAGAGGAGAGCATTTGAGGCACGCCATCAACATCTGCATGAGGCAAGGCATGCCCAGATGGACACCCTCAATGCTACCTTACAGGCCATGCTGAGTGAGCTTCGGACCCACAACAGCAACATGGTCAATGCAACTAATGCAAGCCAGGCATCCATGGGTGAATTGCTCAATATGCAGAGAAACATTTTGGAGCAGTTGCAGATTACCAATGCAACCCTCGCCCAGGGTAGCTCCCAGCCACATGGCCCTCCACCCGGGTTTTTTGGGTATCCACCTTATTAAGGCAACCTCTCCTTGATTGTGTGCCACATCTTTTAGAATTCCCCCCACTGTATTTACTTGGCGTTTGAGTTTTGCCAACATACTATTTGGGTTTGAGCTGCAGGTTGTGTTAAGTATTTGCTCACATATAGCTCATTATATTTGGGAGTTAGGCCAGTAGCCAATGCCATATTGGAATGGTGAGTGTAGGTGGCCTTTAACATGGGCCACTTATGGCTTTACATTTATTTGGGGTTTTGGGACTCCTCCGGTTTGCAGACATGTTTGGGTGACATTATGGCCAGGCCAAATTAGCCATGGCCACAGGCACTATTAATGACTGGACTGGGATGGGCATGGGACTGGCTGTCCTTGTTTTGGTGTGCCACAGAGTTCCAGGTGTAGATGTTTTTAATTTTTTATGGATACAAACCCGGTCTTGATTTGTTTATAACCACAATTGAATGCTGACTGTGTAATTTGTTGTTAAACATTTTGATATGCTTTTTGTGGTCAGACTAAAAGAAATATTTTCAAACATTCTAAAAACTTGTAGGGTTTGATTACAAATAACATTGTACCCCACCTTTGACTAAAACAAACACAGTATACGTTAACATGGTTTACAAGGTGAATTAAAAGCAAAGGAAACATTAGGAACCACAGTAGAACTATTTCAAGGCATACAAATGAACATTTAATGGCACACAATTGACAACAAAGGCAAACAAAAAACAAAAAGCCAACCAACAAATAATGTTATTTAGGAAAAATGCTGCACAATCAAATTGGCACGCACAGATTGTCCAGATTCACTGGTTGTGCCCACATAATTCTCTGCTTCCTCTTCAATGGGTGTAGAGGGCAGAACATCAACATATCGGGGGACACGTTCTTGGAGGGCAAAATTATGCAGAACTGCACACGCCATTATAATGTCAATAACCTTCTTAGTGTCATATTGAAGGGCGCCCCCGGTATGGTCCAAACACCTAATACGGGTCTTCAAAAGGCCAAAGGCCCTCTCGACCACAGCCCTGGTTTTGCGGTGCGCACGGTTATAGGCTTCTTGAGCAGCATCCTGGGTCCGCAAAACAGGCGTCATGAGCCAAGGAAGCAGAGGGTAACCTGAGTCCCCTTAAGAAGAGAAAGAGAAAAGACAATTAAGCAATGAAAGTCAGAAAAATAAGCTAATTTAATTTAAAAAAAAAAACCATTAAAAGCCAAAATAACAGGGCACATTATCCAAATAATTAGGGGAAGAGATGTGGTTAAATTAAACATAATATGCTTAAAGTCCAGAAAGACTGGTAACACATCTGCTAGGTCAAGGGTGCTATTAAATATGGGTATATTTAAGGGCTCAGAAATGTGTCAATTAGGATGCTGCTGAGGGGACACCCACAAATAACAATAAACACGAGTATGTCAGTTACAGAATAATATTGTTGGAAACCGCTTGTTTGTTTGGGCAAGAATAATGAAAGATGTTGCAACAGTTGCCAAATGTGGGGTCATATCTCAAGCAAACGTTCAAGATAAAAAACAAATATTATTAAAGTGGACCGTCAGCCAGTTTGGATGGGCCCGGAAATCTATAATATTCCCTGACGATCACCTCCCTCACCGCGGGACATCCGAGATCGGGATGTCCCGCGATGAGGGACCCCCCCCCCAAACCCACCAAAAAACACATCATCTGCGGCAACAGCGGGCGCCGCCGCCTCCCGCGTGCACCTCTAGGCGTGCGCGCGGCCGCGCCGGCCGTTTGCGCACTGTCAGAGGGGCGCGCGGGAGGCGGCGGAGGACGCGCTGTGTTGTCCGCCGCTGTCACCCGCTTGTGTCAAGGAAAAGTCAAAGAAAAGAGCAAGTGCCAAAAATGAAACCCACTTACCAAGCAGCCATGCACCAGAAAATTCACCAGCCTCAAATCGCCGATACAATCCAGATCGCCGAAGAATATATGAGTCGTGAGAAGAGCCAGGGTGGCCGGCAAGGACACTCAAAAAACGCATGTCAGGCCCAACCACTGCCTGGACATTAAGGGAGTGTCCCATTTTCCGATTCCTAAAGAGAAAACATAAAAAAAAGGGTCAACACATAAGGGCACAACCCATTTGGCATCAAAAACTGGCCTGCACACAAATGACAGATCTAAATTGTACGGCCAAACAAACCACAAAAATAAAGAGGAATGAAACACTATTGTCATCAGTAATAGGAGGCAAACTTGAACCGAGAATAAAAAATATAAGGGGATCAATCCACATAGGGATTACTATGAGAAGGGAAGATTGCACAGAGGGATATGTAAGCTAATGGAATAAGAAACATATGGATGAATAATCAGAGGGAATATTACACATTGGAATCAATAATAGGATGGTTTATGCTAAACAACTGTTAAACTAAAAAAGCGCCCCAAATATCTACCTGTATATGTACTCGTCGGCTGCACGAGGAACGAGGGCCACATGTGTACAATCAATTGCACCAATTACATTGGGCATGTCGGCAATATAAAAAAAAACAAGCTTAATGGCGTTTCTGGCTACCATATCATCAGGGAAATAAATATATTTCTGAGTTATGGCAGCCATGCCTTCCAAAAATTTGGATAGTGCGCGGCTCAGCGTAGGCTGGGAAAACCCCACAGAGAGGGCACCCAGCCTCTGGAACGAGCCGTTCGCCAAAAATTGCAGGCAGCCAAGCATCTTGGTCATACCTGAAATTGCTTGCCCCTTCCTTGTGGTGCGGGCTAACCATGGCCGCAGCTCACTATATAATTTATGGAGGGAAGCGCGATTAAGCCTGGTCAGCTCGAACAGCTCAATATCATTCATGCCATCGATGTGCATGCGACGACGCAGAGGCCATCTGCCCTCAGACATCCGGATCAAATCGATGCCAAAAAGCATTAGAGCTTGATGTTCCTCGAACTCACTCCTATCCATGCTACTCCCGAGGCCCAAAAGCTGCCGGATAAGAGTTCCGGAATCAACCCTTAAATGTGCCTAGAAACACTTGGCAATCAGCTCTCTGAATTGATCGCAAGCCCATGTCATTAACGGGAAAATTAGGACTGATCGCCAAAAATACGATTTGGACGGGAAATATACAATAACTAACAGAAATAATACAATTGACGGCCGAAGATCGAAAGAGCATATACGTCTAGGCCCGAACGTTCGTGCGAATACGAAATGGCCAAAAAAAAGGGAAAAAATGACTAACACCCACCCAAACTTCCGATTCCCGATCCGAAATTAATTAACTTTTGCATTTAGAATCGACCCTATAGACTCCATGCGGGTGTGAGAAATGTGTAAAGTCCTGAGTACCTGGATGAGCCTCCCTCCAGCAGTCCACCAGCAAACAGGCGTCCAGCAATTTTCTAAATGCTTTGGAAGCCGTCACCGACTTTGCACAGACTATGTTGTTCTTTGTTGACAATCTGTCTAAAAATGGATTAATAACTAAATTTGAATCACCACAAATAATGGTCTTACCTTTAGCCACAGAGGTTACCTCATTCAAAAGGTCCGTTAAAAACAAAATCTGGTTTGTATTTGGGGTGTAATAAGAGACCACCATTATCTCTACATCCTGGATTTCCCCCACTAAAATCAAATACCTACCCTCCCTATCTTTCACCTCATTTTTACAATGAAACTGGGTCCCCCTCCTAAAGCCTACTAACACCCCCCTCTGTTTGGAGCTGGCACAAGCTAAATATACCTGTGGGTACTTGGCGTCAAAATATTTTGGTTTGGAAGAATTCGAAAAGTGTGTCTCCTGTAAACATAAAATATCAGGGCGCAAGGTCTTGATTTTACGAAAGGCCAAACTTCTCTTATTAGGGGAGTTAAAACCCTGTACATTCAGGGAGAACACTGTGATCATTCTGCACCACCTAATGTACTTTATCACCTAAAAATACCTCTGCAAGAAGAAAAAGAGAGAAAGAGAAAAAAAGAAAGAATAGGAGAAATTAAGTAAGAAAAAGGAGAATCCCTCTCCTGGGAAGAGGGATCACACCACTGAGAATAAGGTCCACCTAGCTCCGTATAGGAGGTAAGCTCACGAGCCGTAAGGATAACCAGCCCCTCAGATGGAAAATCTACTGGTGAACCCACTCCTTCCTGCTATAGTTTTTGGACAGTTGTCTCCGATCCTCCTCAATATTCAAGGATCAGAGGTAAACCAGAAAATAATCTAAAATGCAGCACTCAAACTAGACACTAAAATATTCCAAATAGAAATTTAAACACCAATAATAAAAAAAAAAAACTGAACCAAAAGATAAATCTCTTCTGGTTAAACTAGAAGGTGACATGACAGTGCCACTGAACAAGTGGAGTCAATCCTAAAAACAAAAACTGGTCCACACCACAAAATGTCATGATATCTTACACATATTGCTTTATAAAGGAGGAGGACAGGGGGAGGAAGGGGGCAATACGCTTATAATAAGAGGGAGTAGAGACCACAAGGAGAAAACACCTGAAAAGGCAAATGACTATACAATAGAATTCTTATTCTAGAAATCACAGATAAAGACTGAGAGCACTTCAAATTAGCTCAACATAACAAACTAAACCATTAGTAATTTAAGTAACATAACAAGGCATTTCTGCTCCTAAGCAATGTCTCCGGATCTTGGCAAAAAATAACATAACCCAAGCTGGGTGACATCTTTGGATCTTTAGGTATTCTCAAATGTTAGGCGTGATCCCCTGTTGCTTGAAGAAAACCAGCGCTTCTGCCTCTTGCCCGCACGCTGTGATCTGGGGGAGTCATCTACACACCTGGGAGATTTAGATGGAGGAACCTTAGACAGATTCAGCGATGAGACATGGTGCTGCAACTCTTCCAAAGATACCGCGGAATAAGGAACACTATTGTAAATAAATAAGACTTTAAAAGGGAAGCCCCATTTATACTTGATATTATGTTCTCTCAAAGTGACAAGCAAAGGCCGCAACTCCTTTCTCCTCGCCATTGTAGCTGCCGAGAGATCCGTATAGATTTGATATTTATCCCTTGAAATGATAAATTCATCCCGAGCTACCTTCTGTATCTGCTCTTTTGTGCTATAGTAGTGAAACTTTGCAATAATGTCCCTGGGAGGGTCTTCAGGTGGTCTGTGTGGGCCTAGAGCCCTATGAACTTGATCCATCTCCAGGCACTCTGCTGGCACCTGTGATGGCCTGTTAAATAAACCAAATTGTTTCCACCTCAATATCCCACTCATTTAGTTATAAAAGAGCCCAGTTGAGGCTCAGATTTTGTTGGCACTGCTGACTTAGGAGCTCACTATGCTACACCATAGGTTTCACCACAGCCCCTAGAGCCAGGCATGCCTGAGGAACTGGCTGAACACCCGGCCCAGGTAGCGCAGCCCCAGGCCCCACCATTCATCCCGCAGGCACTCCCCTGCTGATAACTACACTATCCACTCTGAGCAACTCACCCGCAGCACTGTAGGGCATCGCAAGTGGGAGTCAGAAAACCAGGTCTTCTGGGGATCCTGGCATAGCCCACCACAGACCAACCAATGGTCAGGACACTGGAGCACTATGCGGAGTCCACAGCAGAACACCATGCAGGAGGAAGGGCATCCAGATGAGACCTCCAATATCATCTGGACACCTCCACCAGCTGCTTGCATCACGGACACTGGCAATCATCACTCCACACAGCGCCCAGGAGGAAGACAGTCCCAGCCTACAGCCAGACAGCCCCTGTCTTTGTTAGGGTGGTGCCAAATCATGGAGGCAAACAGACGGGCCAACAGCACCACTTTGTGGCAAAATGCCAATCAATTGTCAGGACTATACCAAACACCCGTCTGTCTTAAGCCGGTATCCCCCAATCTCCACCGCCACTTCCGCCTATAGACAAGCCCCCGCTTGTAGGAGACACGGGTAATGCCTCTCCCAGTCGGTTGCCCCCAGGACTTAAAAGGCGCAAAGGATAACAGCTTAAGGTGCAGAATGATGTTTGGCAGGGAATCCCGAATGAGGATGCCGGGTGCGAAAGTCCGTATTTCAGGCCGAGGTCAAACCAGGAGGTCACAGGCGAGGTATCCAAGGGAAATAACGAAGGAGTGGTCGAGGCTAGCCGAGGTCAAGTCCAGGAGGTCACAGGCAAGGTACAGGAGGGTCAGGCAAAAGAGTGGTCAGGCAAAGCAGATGGTCAGGGCAGGCAGCAGGCGAGAATAGTCGAAGTCCAAATCCAAAATATTCACTAAAGACACAGCTACGCACATCCAGAACCCAGAAGCTATAACGGGCACTGGGATACTGGGGCAGAGCAGTTTTATAGAGAGAACTGGCCAGTGGGGAACAGGGAAAATGGAGGGAACAACAGTGCTTGGTGCAAAACTAAAACGGGAGTGGTCCCAGGAACTGGACGGCCCAGGCCAGACAGGCCGACCAGTCCCTGGGCTCACCCTAGGATCAGGACAAGGATTGGGTAATTCAAACTCGCCCCCGGCGGGCGCGCTGGGGAAAGCGCCGCCGGGAGGCATAAAGGAGACGTGCTCGCGCGCGCGCGCGAGCACGTTGAAGATCGGGCGCGCCCCCGCCAGGAGGGGGAAGCGCCGCATCGTGAGGGAGCTCGGCGGGACCGCGCAGCCGCGCAGAGCGGGCTGCGGCGCGGCCACCGACACCATCCCGCGCCGCCGACCCCTGACCCCCACAACCGCGCTGAGGAGCCAGGACACCCGGGGAGCGCCGGGCAGCAACCAGCCGGGGACCACCCGACAGCGCGCCGCGGGACCAGGGACGGCGACGAGGTAAGTGCCTAACATTACCCCCCCCCTGAGGAGGGGCCACTGGACCCTCCAAACTGGGTTTCAAAGGATTCTCTCTGTGAAATCTCTTTACCAAATTCTGCGCATGAACCTCTCTGGCCGGAACCCAAGATCTTTCTTCCGGACCGTATCCCTTCCAGTCAATAAGATATTGAAGAGAGTTTCGAAAAAAGCGAGAATCAAGAACCCGGGCAACCTCAAACTCCTGATGCCCATCAACTAACACGGGACTAGGAGGACTATTAGGTTCATGTTTTTTTGCAGACTTAAGAAGTGAAACATGAAAGGATTTACAGATTTTCATGGACGAAGGGAGGGCCAACTGATACGTAACCTGATTAATTTTTTGTGTTATGGGGAAGGGGCCAATAAATTTAGGTCCTAACTTAGCGGAGGGCTGGCGTAGCGCCAAATTCTTGGTTGAAAGCCAAACCCAGTCACCCACCTTATAGCTAGAGTTAGAAGATCGTTTGCGATCAGAAAATTTTTTCTGCTGACGAGCGGCCTTAGTTAGATGTTGCTGGATTTTATTCCATTCCCCTGGCCATTTGGAAACCCATTCATCCACGGAGGGAACTCTAGAGGGTTGGTCCGAAAGGGCAGAAAACTTCAGGTCCTTGCCATAAACACAATGGAAAGGAGAAACCCCCGTGGAAGAATGTGCGGCGTTGTTAAATGCAAATTCCGCAAATGGTAAGAAGAAGGCCCAATCAGTTTGAGTATCTGCCGTAAAACAGCGCAAATATTGTTCCAGGGACTGGTTCGTTCTCTCGGTTTGTCCATTCGACTGCGGATGGAAGGCCGAGGAAAGGGAGACGGTGAAACCCAACTTGGCACAGAAAGCCCTCCAAAACCGGGAGACAAACTGGACCCCCCTATCCGATACAATATCCATGGGAATACCATGAATCCTAAAAACATGAGTAATGAAGAGTTGAGCAAGAGTTTGAGCTGAGGGGAGTTTCTTTAAAGGGACGAAATGGGCCATCTTGCTAAAGCGGTCCACAATTACCCAAATAACAGTATGTCCCTGAGACGGGGGAAGGTCAGTAACAAAATCCATGGCCAGATGGGTCCACGGGGAGGCAGGAATGGATAATGGAAGGAGTGGGCCTTCAGGCGAACGCCTCAAGGACTTACTTTGGGCACAGACTTTGCAAGCGGAGACAAATCTTTGAGCGTCCTTCCTGAGAGAAGGCCACCAAACTTGGCGTGATAATAAAGCTATGGTTTTCTTAACCCCTGGATGACCGGTTGTTTTGGTATCGTGAAAATGGGACAAGAACTCAGACCGGTAAGTAGAGGGCACAAACAGGGCTGAAGCGGGTTTCCCAGGAGGAGCTTGGGCCTGGAACTGAGTAAGATCAGGAAGTTGGGGTTGGATGGCGGCCACCACTAGGGAGCGAGGTAAGATGGGAGACACCACCCTTTCCGGTAAGTCAGGGGGAGAGAAACTCCGAGACAGGGCATCCGCTTTTATATTTTTGGACCCGGGCTTATAAGTTATAGAAAAATTAAACCGAGAAAAGAATAAGGACCAGCGAGCCTGTCTAGGAGTTAATCTCTTGGCGGACTGGATGTATTCTAGATTTTTATGGTCCGTAAAGACCGTAACTGGATACTGAGCCCCCTCCAGCCAGTGTCTCCATTCCTGGAAGGCTAGCTTGATGGCCAGTAATTCTCTATTGCCGATGTCATAATTTCTTTCGGCCGCTGAGAATTTCTTGGAAAAGAAGGCACATGGATGGAGGCGTGCAGGTGAGCCGTAATACTGAGACAAGACTGCCCCGACCGCGACTTCAGAAGCATCCACCTCCACAAGGAAAGGTCGTTGCTCATCAGGGTGGACTAGGACGGGAGCAGTACTAAATACCCTCTTAAGATTCCCGAAGGCCTGGACAGCTTGAGCCGGCCAAACCGGGGGGTACCCGCTTTTCTTAGTTAGGTTAGTTAGTGGTGTAACCAGGGCAGAAAAATTCTTAATGAACCTCCTATAAAAATTGGCAAAACCCAAAAACCTTTGCAGGCCCTTCAAATCTCTGGGCTGCTCCCGTTCTAAAACAGCCTTCACCTTAGATTGGTCCATAGACAGACCAGATTTGGAGATAATGTAACCGAGAAACGGAACCTCAGATACTTCAAATTGACATTTCTTTAACTTGGCATATAAACTGTTCTCCCTAAGTTTCTGCAAAACCAAACACACGTGTTTACGATGTTCATCAATGGACGAAGAAAAAATTAAAATGTCGTCTAAGTAAACAACCATAAACCGGCCAAGATAGTCCCTAAAGATTTCGTTGACAAAACTTTGAAAGACCGCAGGGGCATTACACAGGCCGAAAGGCATTACTAAATACTCATAATGCCCTTCAAGGGTATTGAAGGCCGTCTTCCACTCGTCCCCCTGCCTGATTCTTATGAGGTTATAGGCCCCCCGGAGATCGAGTTTAGAGAAGACCTGCGCCCCAACCACCTGTGTAAAGAGTCCCTCAATAAGCGGTAGGGGATACTTATTTTTTACCGTGATGTTATTTAAGCCCCGGTAATCAATACAGGGGCGAAGTCCCCCATCCTTTTTCTCCACGAAAAAAAACCCTGCCCCTGCTGGAGAAGATGAAGGCCGAATGAACCCTTTTTCTAAGTTCTCGGCGATATATTCCCGCATGGCGAGGGTTTCTGTTCGGGTCAAATTAAATATTCTCCCTCTGGGAGGCATTGTACCGGGAAGCAGTTCAATAGGGCAGTCCCAAGGTCTATGGGGAGGAAGTTTGTCTGCCGCCTTTTCTGAAAAGACATCAGCAAACTCCAAATATGGAGTTGGAACCCCAATAGGTGCTAAGCGCGCAACCCTGAGTGGGAATTCTAGGCAGTTCTGAAAACACTGGTGTCCCCACTTGGTGATTTGCCCCGAAACCCAATCAATTTGGGGATTGTGCTCCTGCAGCCATGGCAAACCCAAAATCAAAGGGGTACCAGGCATACTCAATATCAAGAACCTGATAACCTCAGAATGACTGGCTCCCACTTTGATTTGCATAGGAGGGGTTTGGAACCGAACTAACCCCCCGGCCACTGGAGTGCCATCAATGGCAGAAACCCGGATAGGAGTCGGCAAGGTCTGTACTATAATTCCTAAAGTCTGCGCTAGTTCAGAGTCTAGGAAATTCCCAGCTGCTCCAGAATCTAGAAGAGCCTTTAGATTAATACATTTAACACCACTCTTAAACTGGACGGGGATGAAAACTGGAGACGATACTTGAGGAGATACCTTACAGCCTAGGAGGGCCCCCTCGAAACCCCCTAGGCTCTGAAGTTTCCCGACGGTTTCTTTGGGCAAAGTCTGACCATGTGGCCGGTTCCTCCACAATATAGACAGAGCCCCTCAGATAGACGTCGCCGTCTCTCGCCTTCAGTGAGCCTGGTGGCACCTAACTGCATGGGCTCTTCTGAAGGTTGAGCGACTAGAGCCTCAGACTTTGAAGCCGATTCGAGATGCGATCCTTTTTCTAGGCGCCTCTCCCGGAGTCGACGATCAATGCGGATGGCCAGATGCATCAATTCGTCCAGAGTCTGGGGTTCCGGGTAATTCACCAAGGTGTCCTTGATAGTGTCAGCCAAACCTAGTCGGAATTGGCCGCAGAGGGCAGGATTGTTCCAACGTGAGTCAACCGCCCAACGCCGGAATTCAGAACAGTAGTCTTCGGCTGGACGGCGTCCCTGGCGGAGGGTACGTAATTTGGCATCAGCTGAGGCCCCTTTGTCGGGATCATCATAGAGGACCTCCATTGCAGCGAAAAAACTATCCACAGATAGGCGGATTGGGTCCTGAGCTGATAAGCTAAAGGCCCAGGAATGAGGATCTCCATGCAGAAGGGAAATAATCAAGCCGACCTTTTGCTCTTGTGACCCTGAGGAAACCGGACGGAGCTGAAAGTACAGTTTACAAGAGTCCCGGAAATTGGCAAATTTTGCCCTGTCGCCATAGAACTTTTCAGGAAGTGGGATCTTGGGTTCCACAGACATTGCGGCCGGAGTCCCCTGAGAAGTGGGGACAATGGGAGTAGGACGGTTCTCCTGGGCCGCAACCCGATGAGCCAGGTGTTCCACAGCCGCTGTCAAGGCTTGCACCTGCTCCAGGATTTGGTCCATTCTTCTTCTGGCCCGTTATAATGTCAGGACTATACCAAACACCCGTCTGTCTTAAGCCGGTATCCCCCAATCTCCACCGCCACTTCCGCCTATAGACAAGCCCCCGCTTGTAGGAGACACGGGTAATGCCTCTCCCAGTCGGTTGCCCCCAGGACTTAAAAGGCGCAAAGGATAACAGCTTAAGGTGCAGAATGATGTTTGGCAGGGAATCCCGAATGAGGATGCCGGGTGCGAAAGTCCGTATTTCAGGCCGAGGTCAAACCAGGAGGTCACAGGCGAGGTATCCAAGGGAAATAACGAAGGAGTGGTCGAGGCTAGCCGAGGTCAAGTCCAGGAGGTCACAGGCAAGGTACAGGAGGGTCAGGCAAAAGAGTGGTCAGGCAAAGCAGATGGTCAGGGCAGGCAGCAGGCGAGAATAGTCGAAGTCCAAATCCAAAATATTCACTAAAGACACAGCTACGCACATCCAGAACCCAGAAGCTATAACGGGCACTGGGATACTGGGGCAGAGCAGTTTTATAGAGAGAACTGGCCAGTGGGGAACAGGGAAAATGGAGGGAACAACAGTGCTTGGTGCAAAACTAAAACGGGAGTGGTCCCAGGAACTGGACGGCCCAGGCCAGACAGGCCGACCAGTCCCTGGGCTCACCCTAGGATCAGGACAAGGATTGGGTAATTCAAACTCGCCCCCGGCGGGCGCGCTGGGGAAAGCGCCGCCGGGAGGCATAAAGGAGACGTGCTCGCGCGCGCGCGCGAGCACGTTGAAGATCGGGCGCGCCCCCGCCAGGAGGGGGAAGCGCCGCATCGTGAGGGAGCTCGGCGGGACCGCGCAGCCGCGCAGAGCGGGCTGCGGCGCGGCAACCGACACCATCCCGCGCCGCCGACCCCTGACCCCCACAACCGCGCTGAGGAGCCAGGACACCCGGGGAGCGCCGGGCAGCAACCAGCCGGGGACCACCCGACAGCGCGCCGCGGGACCAGGGACGGCGACGAGGTAAGTGCCTAACATCAATATTTTAAATTGGTGTGACTGACTGCCAGTTTGGTCCATGAAGACCTGGCTGCAGTGGTTGTAGAGCAGCAGGACCACCACCAGCAGATGGAGATGCTGGTTGGGACTCTGGTGAAGGTCACTCTTTATTGGCTGGAGAGGCTGGAGGCCAACCAGGTCACCCTTCAAAGGTTGGAGAGGCTGGAGGCCAACCAGGTCACCCTTCAAAGGTTGGAGAGGCTGGAGGCACAGCAAGCTGCAAGCAGCCAAAGCCAGGAAACAATCTCCTAACCTGCCATGCTGGACTTTGGGTTGTGGGGGGTCCCCAAGCTTTAGTTACACCAGACAGGCAAATTTTTTGTGATCAATTTTCTGTTGACCTCTATCCACAGTGGTGACATAACCCAACAATTTGTGACAATTAACAAATAATTAGAGAAAAAAAGAAACCAAAAACCTGAACATTGTTAGGATGTTATTTAATCACATCCAGACAAGTCAAGGGTTATAATTAATCACAAATGACATAAGTGCACAAAAACAAAAGACATCAAGAGAGGAGTCCACCAAATGCTGGTGAATGCTTTGGCCCACATGGCTCTAACTGCCAGCATAAAGATGCTCAGGAATCTGTGGAGCAGAAGCAGAGGTTGTCTCCTCCAAATATGCTGCCACCCTCTCACTCAAGGCAAAATTATGATGGGTGATGCACACCAAGATAATTTTTACAACCTTCTTAGGCTTGTATTGAAGGACGCCCGCCTGTGTGGTCAAGAGAGCAAAATCTGGTCTTCGACAGCCCGAAGCGCGTTCAACTACTTCCCGTGTGTGAAGGTGGGCCCCATTATAATATTTCTGGCCAGGTGGGGCCTTAAGAAAGGGAAAACAACAATATATAGAATATATATAAATACCGCGCTCAGAAATTAATTTGTGATAATAAGAACAAACATGAAAATAAAAATCTTAGATACAGCTCCACGTGTTAAACTTGAATCCCACCATCAAGAGATTAAACCAGAAAAAAACAAACAAAAACACAGAGCTATATGTAACTTAATTAAAGTCCTCTTTAAAGTCCTTAAACTTGTGATCAGAAATCCACCGTGAACATCAGCAGTCAATTTGTGCAATTCCACCACCAGTTTGGTACTCTTACCAGAGCTAATCGAATAGCCAGCATTCACAGCAATATCGCAGACACTTCAATCAATAACCTCCACCCATTGGGGGTACGATTCCTCAATATATGTTGGTATAGCTGGCCAGGTTTCCAAAGCATAATCATGCAGGAAGAAATAAGAGGACCATAGTGCAGTATTGCTATACTATAAGTCTATTTAATTAGGCCAATAAAATATTCACAAACACAGGAATAAAACTCGCATGTCACATTAAAAGGTTAAGCCAACCCACGCTGCTGAACTCCAAAATCGTAAACCACCGGCTCCCAACGCGTTTCGTCGCTCAGCGCGACTTTCACTAGGTGAAAGTCGCACTGAGCGACGAAACGCGGCGAAACTTTAATTAAGTTACATATAGCTCTGTGTTTTTGTTTGTTTTTTTCTGCCTTAAGAAAGGGCCTTAAGAAATTAAAACCGAAAATAAATTACTTACAGGCAACACAACTTCAAAACAGCCTAGACCAAATACTAAGTATCACAAAAGAGTAGGGCAAAACAAGAAGATTAGGCAGTGTGCTCGGACTAAGCATTTGTAACTGGGAGAAGGGAACATTCAAAGAGGGGAATGAGGACTGTTGAAGTGTTGGAGGGAAGGGAGAACAATTGGCAAATACAATAATCTTGGACCAATTAGAAAAAAGTGGCACATAACGAAAAATGAAAAACAATTTGCAAATGCAACATAAACAACATAAACAATAAACATGCAGATAAACTCCAGTAAGCTCGCCACTCTCATAACAGGTGTATAAACTGTAACTCCTCAAGATAAATGCATCATGTGACGAAACAGGGAAGCCAGCTAAAACACTGAAAAAGCGAAGTTCTGGCCCCACGATGCATTGAACAAGAGAGTGGCCCATCTTGTGGATGCTGAAAAGTAGACATGGAAAAAAGAGTCACTAGCCTGGCAACAACAAATAAATAGCCATAATAAAGGTAAAGAAGGGCCAAATGGGGCACAAAGGGAAGGGAAGCTGGGCTCCCCTCAAGAGAGGAGAGTGAACTACAAGGAGGAGCAATGTGGACCCAAACAGACTGGGACACAGGGAAGCTGTTTGGGGGGGGATGCTAGGCTAGCCTCAAGAGGGGAGAGTGGGCAAGAAAGAGGAGCAATGTGGACCTAAACATACTGAAACATACATCCTGAGCAGCTGGAGGAACCAGGGCGACATGCGTATCGATGGCATTCATGACACTTGGCATATTTGTTTGAAAAAAGCACAACCTCACGTGTTGTAGGCTGCGATGCTGTCAGGAAAATAGATGCATTTTTTCTGCAGGACAGTCAGGGTGCAACTCAGCGAAGGTTGGGACATGCAAACTGACAGTGCCCCTAGACTCTGGAAGGAGCCATTTGCTAAAAATTGAAGAGAGATAACCAATTTGGTCATACCTCCACAGATTTTGTGGTCTTCCCACCATGCAATTAGGGGGCATTTGGCTGCTTTAGTTGCTTTCCAGATACCTGAATGCACATATATTTTGCCTTGGGGACTTTAATGGGATTCGGGTGAACAAGACTATTGTAGCAGAACTTCATCCCAACATAATAGAGGCAGCTTCGGCTCATCACTAGTTTTGAGGCTTTGTCATTGCCCAAGTGCTGTCCAAACACAGACTTCAACCAGAAGTCCTTGTTCGAGGATTGTTGGGCTGCTGAGCAGTCCATCAACTCACTTCACCTATGGTTGCTGCAGGAAGTTGCTGTAACTCACCTCTGGTTGCAGCAGGAAGTTGCTGTAACTCACCTCTGCCCGAACCCCTTTCCAGTCAGCGGCTGTGGTACCAGTGTCGTTTGAAACCGGCCCCAGCCGGGGCTTCAAATAGATGACCGATGGCTCCCATGAGTAAGGACACTACTGGTGCTGGCACTAGATCCTCACTCATGGGAGCCAGCAGCCCTCTTTTTGTAGCCCCAGCTGGGGCCGGTCTTGAACACTGCTGCCGCCGCTGGCGGGGGGATGGTTGCAGGTAGTAGCTAGTTAAAGCAGCATGCTGCACACTCTGCATCCTTTCCCCCACCACAGCTACCCCCCAAAGTTTGGGTCCACCATTTCAATGGAGACTGGGTTCGGGACCCTGAATCTGAACATTTATTAAAAGTTCGGCCAAACTTGCCGGACCCAAACTTTGTGGGGTTCGCCCATCCCTACTTACTAGCCAAACTGGGAGATTTTAAAGCTTTTGACTAAGCAAACAACAAAAAATACAATTCTGTGATTACTCACCTGTAGAATTGGTATTATATGTATGCAACACGTCCTGTTCCAGATTATTCCTTACACATGGGTTATACATCCACAAGATGGCGCTGGACTGCAGAAAACAGCTTGTGGCTCCTCCCGGCCCTATATAAGTCAGGGACCTCCCACAAATTCCCCAGTATTAACAAGCAGTTAAAGAAGCCGGGAGAACAATAATAACAGGAATTAAAAAATGAACATATGAACAATCACCATACAGAGGTAACTAAGAATAATGATAACAAGGGTGGGATGGAACAGGATGTGCTGTATACATATAATACCAATTCTACAGGTGAGTAATCACAGAATTGTATTATTCTAAGTATACAGCACGTCCTGTTCCAGAATATTCCTTACACATGGGACATCCAATAGCAGTGTCCGCAAGGTAGGGTGAGATCCCCAAAAAGTAACAGCGGGCAGTTTAAACCACTGCTGCCTGCAGAACTTTGCAACCAAAAGCAGCATCAGCTGAGGCCCTAACATCAACCTTGTAAAACTTAGAAAAAGTATGAACAGAAGACCAAGTAGCCTTGCAAACTTGTTCAATAGGAGCTTGGTGCTGAAAAGCCCAAGAGGCACCAATAACACGAGTAGAATGAGCAGTAAGGTGGAAGGTAGGCTCCTTCCCCTTAGCAGAATAGGCCTGTACCACAGCCTGACGGATCCACTTGCTGATAGTGGACTTAGCTGGAGCCAGACCCTTCTTCGGTCCTGACGGGAGCACAAAAGAGCATCAGTCTTCCTGAAGGATTCAGTAGCCACCAAATAGTACTTCAGAGTCCTGACCACATCCAGAGAGTGTAAAACCCGCTCCTTAGGGTTACTAGGATTAGGGCACAGAGAAGGCAAAACAATGTCCTGATTCAGATGAAAAGCTGACACAACCTTAGGCAGAAAATCTGGCTTAAAATGAAACACCACCTTGTCCTGGTGTCTCTCAAAGTAAGGGGGTTTGATGGAAAGCGCTGCCAACTCGCCTAACACGCCTAACAGACACGCCTAACAGAAGTGATAGCCACCAAAAAGACTACCTTAAGCATCAAAATGGACAAAGGGGCCTCACGCAAAGCCACAAAAGGAGACCCCTGCAAGGCAGATAAAGCCAAGTTCAAATCCCAGACTGGTAACATAGGCTTACGTGGAGGACGCACGTGAGTAACCCCCTGGAAGAAAGTCTTGACCAGACGATGGTGAGTAAAGGATCTTTGGAAGAAAATGGCCAAAGCAGAAACATGACCTTTGAGGGTACTAAGTTGAAGACCCAAATCCAAACCATGTTGCAGAAATTCCAGAATTCTAGGGATAAAAAACACCCAACAGGGAAGCGACTTAGACTCACGCCAGTCAATGTAAGCATGCCATACCCTATAGTAGATGGATGACGAGGACTTCTTCCTAGCCCGAATCATGGTATTAACAACAGCGGCAGGCAGCCCCTTTTCCATCAAGATGGAGGTTTCAGCAGCCAGGCCGTTAAAGCCAGCGTTTGTAAATTGGGATGGTGTAGCTGCCCCTGAGTGAGCAGGTCTGGAACCTTGGGCAGGGCTACCGATCTACTGCCAACTGCACGATGTCTGCGAACCACACTCTTCTTGGCCAACAGGGGGCCACCAGAATGGTTGGCACCCCTTCCCGGGCTATCTTGCGCAGCACCCTGCCCAGCAGAGGAAAAGAAGGAAACACATAGAGGAGCTGAAAGCTCTTCCAAGACATTGCTAGTGCATCCATGGCCAAGGCCAGATGATCCTGGGACAGAGAGACAAAGACTGGAAGCTTGTGATTGTGACGGGACGCAAACAGATCCACATCTGGCTGACCCCAGTGGTGGCACAGGGAGTGAAACACCTTGCTGCTGAGCGCCTATTCTCTCAGACGAGAAGTCCCCCTGCTGAGGGAGTCTGCCTCCAGATTTTCCACCCCCCGGATGTAGACAGCTGACAGCTGAAATGCAGGGAACATTCTCCTCCGCCCAAGACAGTATCAGGGACACTTCCTTGAGGGTCCTCTTGCTCCGGGTCCCTCCCTTCATGCCTGAGGGGGCTTGGGTGAGGACTTTGGCTTGGGGCCCCAGGAGAGGCCAGGACGGCCACGTCCTCTGCCCCTTCCCCAATGATCTTGGGGCCCCAGTAACGGAGAATCCTCGGCCAGTTCTGGAACCACGGAAGGAAGGGAGAAAGCCACCCATCCCCTGAAAGGACCGGGACGGCCTCCCACGTTGAGGTAACCTACCACCCCTGGCAAACAAATCCAAGCGTTCACCAAAGAGGCGCAGGCCCCTGAAAGCTAAACCAGTGAGAGCCTTCTTAGCAGCATTATCAGCTACCCACTGATGTAGCCAGACAGAGCGGCGTATAGCCACCAACAGGGCAGAAGTCCTACCACACATTCTAATGGCATCATCCATGGCAGAAATAATATATGCAATAAATTCCTCACAAAGCAGGAGAGATCTATACTCTTCTCTACCCGCATCCTCAGATGCCCCATCCAAGAGACACTTAAGCACCCCTTTAATGGCAATAGCAGTAATAGCAGAGGCACAAACCGGGCGCAGCACCGTCCCCACACAGGCAAAGGCGTGACAGGCCAGTTGGTCCAAGCGCCGGTCCTCACTATCCTGCAGGGTAGTAGTATCAGGAGAATGCATGACAGATGTATTGGACAACCCGAGAACGGGTGCATCCACCTCGGGAGGACATGACCAATGCTTAACAACATCAGCAGGAAAGGGATACCTCTTGTCCCAACTGTTAGGCACCCCTGGCAGCGTGCTGGGCCATTCCCATTCCTTGAGCACTAGATTATTAAAGTGAGACTGCTCAGGGAACTCCCAGCGTGGCTTAACCATATGAAAAAGCTCCCCCTGCTGCTGTGGAGCCACTGCTGGGGGAGAAATACAAAGCACTTCAAAAATGTGACTCAGCAATCTGTCAGTGTCATCAGGGGACCACGGGTCTCCCCAAAGGGAGTCCCAGTACCACCGTAAATTTTAGGTTGTTCCTCAGAGGATTCAGAATCAGAAAATAATTCCCCCTCCTCAAGGGGGTAGGGACCTGAGAGTGAGTAAGGGCTCTCATCTTCTACCGGGAAGAGGGAAACCGCGGGTGATAAATGCCGCTTCTTAGCAGAAGCCTTACGCAGGGCAGACCCAGCAATATGTTTTTCAATGCTGGCCACCCGTGCAGCCAAATCAGGTTGAGACTCCCCACTGGCATGCCCCCCACTGGGGGGTCAGATGTAAGCGTGGGGGGGTAGGCGAAGCCAGAGGGGGCGCAGCACTAAGCCCAGTAGCAGGCAACCCAGACTGCAGCGCAAGCACCTGCCGGGCACAGGGTACACACACCCTGACATCATCACTTATAGGGGATACCCCACACGCAACACATAGCCGGGCTTGTCCCGAAGGAACCCCAAGCACATAATCCCCAGAAGCCTCCATATGGTAATTATCGTGGCACAACAGGCCAGTAAGGGTTAACGCTAATAATAGCTACCCGGGATGCCCCAATGACCCGCTAGGGAAGTGGGAGTAATGAGGGGAGATGGACGGGAGAAACCACAGTGCCGAAGTTTTAACCCGCCTGAAAGACATAATAAACATTCCCATGAGATAAAACAGAAGGAATACAGAAAAAAATCACCCCACCGGGGTTACTCACGGACTGCGGGAGCCAGCAGCACACACAGCAAGAGTAGTCAAAATGGCGACCGCAGACCTCGAGGGGCGGGCCTTCGATGAGATGTGATGTAAAAAACATCATCCCCATAGCCCGCCCCCCCCCCCCCCGAAGAGCGCAAAAGTGCCCACGTGATCCTGCCGGCCAATCACGGCCCGGCAGCTCTGAGGAGAATAATGCCGCCGTCTGTGGATCGCTGTACAAGCGCGCAGCGGCTGCGTTTTACAGTATAACATACCAGGATTAAGTAACAGGCTTTTACCACGGAACACCCCCCCCTCCGGAGATCTCCCGGAGGGAGAGCGAGAGAGGTTAACATAAGGGATTCCCGGGGGATAACAGCGCCCAGGGGACAATGGGAGAAGCGAGGGAGGAGGGGAACACCTATGGTAAAGGGTTAACTGCGCAAGATTACCTGGCAAACACCCAAGAAGCAGTGGGGGCATCCCAAAAGGCTCACCATCAGCCTAAACCGCCTACCCTGTCAGAGCAGGGACTGCGGTAGGAGCCTAGCTCCTCAGCACCTCCTGGTGCTACTAACCTACCTTCACCCGAACCTTGTCAGCCGAGGCTGGGAGGCAGTATATGGTATGGAACGGGTGGGAATAGTCCTGCAGCCCCGCTCACCTGCGCCACATAGAGAGCTATCTTCTATCTTCTTAGTGCAGACTGCAGAAAGAACTGGGGAACTTGTGGGAGGTCCCTGACTTATATAGGGCCGGGAGGAGCCACAAGCTGTTTTCTGCAGTCCAGCGGCATCTTGTGGATGTATAACCCATGTGTAAGGAATATTCTGGAACAGGACATGCTGTATACTTAGAATATGACAGCACTTTGACATTTGTGCCACATTCAACTAATATTTATATATATATATTATTTTTAATATACTTGAATGGTGGTGACCTTGATAAATAATAAGTCATTTATTAGTGGTACAGTATAGAGGCAGAGAAAACTTTTTTATACAAGCATGTGACCTCTACACTACAGTTTAAACACCGTCTGCCTTTTGATTTGAGGGTCCTTAGTAGTGCAGCTTTATATGTAAATTGTCTGGTTAACATTCACTGGACAATAACAGCAGTTACTGGTTTCCCCAGGGTGATAAAGGATGAAGGCCTGCTGTCAGGGAATTCCATAAAATAAATGAGGCTTGGCACATAATCCCATCTGCCCCGTTTTATCCTGCTGCCTGTATATACAATATATAGAGTACATCACACATGTCAACGTTTTAACATTCTAAAACATTTATTTATTTTAAATCATTAAAAATTGTCCCACTTTTTTCAACAATGTTCACATAATCACCACAGTGACCACATAATAAATAATGTCTCTTACCTCATGGCACAGATAGTGCCATCAAATCATTATGACTGGATGCATGTCAAGGACACCAGTCATGTTTTGACACATGGTCATTTACCTGAGTGTTCACTTATATAATTTTTATACTCCTTCTTTCTGTCTGCCTTTAATTTAATCTTAAAGCAAGTGACCACCTAGTTAAAAAAAACAGATACTCACCTTGGGCCATCCCAGTTGATCACTCCTTGTCCAATGTGTCAAAACTCCTCTATCTTAGAATCTTGGACCTGGCCATATCGCTGGTTTCTTTTATGAAACCGTCCACAGCCATTATGATGCAGGGCTGTCCCCTGCCATTGGTAAGTGTGTCATTCACACACCCCCTCCATGCACTGCAATGGAGTGGGCGTGCTGAGTGGCACACCTCTCCATTGCAGTAATTGGAGGGAACATACCATTGCTGACACAGTGACTCACAGTAAGGGGCAGCCCTGCGTTGTGGAGGCCACAGGCTTTGTGGATAAAATCAGTGATGCAGCCAGGGTGGCACATGCCCTGGTTCAGCGGATCAGGTGAGTTTTGACACACAAAACCAGATACAAGAAAATGTGGTGATTATTTTATTTAAATTTTTGTACATTATATAAAATTATCTTGCATGCTCTGATACTGTCCCAACAAGACTTCTAAAAGGCTAGAATTTCAGTGCGTTTTATGATACGCCTCATGCAAGGTGATTATCTCCATAAGTGTTCAATCCCTTACATTCCCCTACTCCTAAGTCTGATTTAATATTCAGAAAGCATTTTTTTAACAGCAATAGCGGAAAGTTTGTTGTATTAATTTAAGAAAGAATAAAAAGTTTAAAAACAATAATTTAGAATAGAACTCTTGTTCACAAGCTTTCAGCCTTCGGTGATGAGTTAGCCACCTTAGTCTTGAGTTTGGAGACCTGTAAACTTAAAAGAGACAACACATACTCTATGCAAATACCCCTTGTTTCTAATGTAATGTATGAATAGCAGTGCAGACCAGAATAATCTTTTACTGAATGTTTTTGTTTGGTTATTTTTTTTTTATAACAAATGACAGTCATGATTGTATGATTATATAAAACATATATTTTAAAAAGTTCAGTTGTTCAAGTAAATAATTTCTGTCTTAGTGTGTTATGTTAGGAATCTTGCTTGACAGTGAAATCAGTTGATATGACACTTTCTTAATACACGTCAGAGATTGTCATTTAGATGGCGCAAGCTTTAGGCTAGTTTTGCTTTTACAATAAAAAAATTGTACTTCTTAGACAGAAGCATATAAAGGAAACATTTGACCCTTTATTGGGATCTCTGAGTATCTTGCTGTGCCTTTACAGATGAAAATTGAATTCCTCATTCTTCATATTTTAGACATTACATAATGTGCCCAGCATCCCTGACAACAGTTGTTCGTGCTGAGGATGATTTTTCTGTAAGCACTGGTGGCTGAGCTGGTTGATTGAGGTCATCTCTGGAACTCTGGGCATAAGTAAAGCGTATTGCTCATTCTACTTATGTCCTCTCCCACATTATATTATTTATTTAATTACAGCTCTACATATATCACTGCAAACCGGTCCTATAGCGAGTACTATGATCACTGAAAGCTCTAAATGTAGGGACAGAAAAGTGTAAGGTGTAGTAAGCATATTGAACAACTATGACCAATGATGAACAAGTCTTATAACACTTTGAACTGATCTTCCATACCCATGGAAACTCTGCCTGCCACACATTCATACTGAGACTGGAAACTCTGCCTGACACACTTCCATACTGAGACTGTAAACTGCCTGGCACACATCCATACTGAGACTGGAAACTCTGCCTGGCACACATCCATACTGAGACTGGAAACTCTGCCTGACACACATCCATACTTAGACTGGAAACTCTGCCTGGCACACATTCATACTGAGACTGGAAACTCTGCCTGACACACATTCATACTGAGACTGGAAACTCTGCCTGGCACACATCCATACTGAGACAGGAAACTCTGCCTGGCACACATTCATACTGAGACTGGAAACTCTGCCTGGCACACATTCATACTGAGACTGGAAACTCTGCCTGGCACACATCCATACTGAGACAGGAAACTCTGCCTGGCACACATCCATACTGAGACTGGAAACTCTGCCTGGCACACATCCATACTGAGACTGGAAACTCTGCCTGGCACACATCCATACTGAGACTGGAAACTCCGGCTGGCACACATCCATACTGAGACTGGAAACTCTGCCTGGCACACATTCACAATGAGACTGGAAACTCTGCCTGACGCACTTCCATACCAAGGCTAGAAACTCTGCCTGGCACATTTCCATACCGAGGCTAGAAACTATGCCTGGCACACTTCCATTCCGAGACTGAGAAATCTGCCTGGCACACATTCATACTGAGACTGGAAACTCTGCCTGGAACACTTCCATACCCAGACTGGAAAATCTGTCTGGCACACATTCATACTGAGACTGGAAACTCTACCTGACACACTTCCATACCGAGACTGAAAAATCTGCCTGGCACACTTCCATATCGAGACTAGAAACTTTGCCTGGCACACATTCATACCGAGACTGGGAACTCTGCCTGACACACTTCCATAACCAGACTGGAAACTCTGCCTGGAACACTTCCATACCCAGACTGGAAACTCTGCCTGGCACACATTCATACTGAGACTGGAAACTCTGCCTGGCACACATTCATACTGAGACTGGAAACTCTGCCTCACACACTTCCATACCGAGACTGGAAACTCTGCCTGGCACACTTCCATAACGAGACAGGAAACTCTGCCTGGCACACATTCATACTGAGACTGGAAACTCTGTCTCACACACTTCCATACCGAGACTGGAAACTCTGCCTGGCACACATCCATACTGAGACTGGAAACTCTGCCTGACACACTTCCATAACGAGACAGGAAACTCTGCCTGGCACACATCCATACTGAGACAGGAAACTCTGCCTGCCACACATTCATACTGAGACTGGAAACTCTGCCTGGCACACATCCATACTGAGACTGGAAACTCTGCCTGGCACACATCCATACTGAGACTGGAAACTCTGCCTGACACACATTCATACTGAGACTGGAAACACTGTCTGGCACACATTCATACTGAGACTGGAAACTTTGCCTGGCACACATTCATACTGAGACAGGAAACTCTGCCTGGCACACATTCATACTGAGACTGGAAACACTGCCTGGCACACATTCATACTGAGACAGGAAACTCTGCCTGGCACACATTCATACTAAGACTGGAAATGCTGTCTGGCACACATTCATACTGAGACAGGAAACTCTGCCAGACACACTTCCATACCGAGACTGGAAACTCTGCCTGACACACTTCCATACCAAGCCTGGAAACTCTGCCTGGCACACATTCATACTGAGACAGGAAACTCTGCCTGACACACTTCCATACCGAGACTGGAAACTCTGTCTGGCACACATTCATACTGAGACTGGAAACTTTGCCTGGCACACATGTCCTTTAAAGAAAAATATCCCCCACTTAAGCATTCAATAGGTATATGTAAATGTGCTCCCCAAGGTATGTACATGATTTACTTATTTGTGTTTTTTCAGGAAATTCTGAAATAGAATCTCATACAATGCAACCTTGCTTAGGCATGAATATGGTGACCGTAATGCAGGTGCCAGAAGCTGCCACTTTCTTCTATTATCGTGATCAGTTTTGAGCTTAGCGCATCATATTGGTTGATCATTGGTGATCATTTATGCTATTTCGAACTCTTTTACTCATCCCAAATCAGGATGCGGGAATCAGGGAGAGGGAATCAGGCGGTCCCGGAGTCTTTTGTTCAACTTTAGGTTCGGGCCACATGACCCGGTTCTCTTTGTACTTAAAGCGGACCTTCACTCTGAATAAGAGTCTATCTTATATGTTTCCCACACCCTGTACATACAGATTGCTCACATTAAAAATCATCCTACCTGCATCTACTGCATTTTATAAGCCTTTAAACATCCAAGATGGCGGCTTATGGAAGCTGCCATTTTTGCAGGCAGCCTGCAAACAGGAAGTGCCTGCAAACAGGAAGTGACTGTGCTGCTCTGCATTCTGGGACTGCTGACCTTTCCCTGACCCCAGCTCTGCTCTGTCTGAGCAAAGCACAGCTATAACCCGCCCCCCTGTACCTTATCCCACTCTCCTCTCCTCAGTAAGTGTGATGCTTCTGAGTCAAGATGGCGGCGCCCGTATCCTAAATTCCCGAACAGAGTTGCAGCCCAGTGGGGGAAAGTATAATAAATTAGTGACTAAACATGTAAAATATATTAATTTTAGATGCTGAGGAATTGTTTTTTAAGAGTTTGGGCTTTTCATTAAATCATGGTGAAGGTCCGGTTTAAAGAAACAAAGAAATACTAAAAGCAAAGGCAACTGACCAAATCCAAAGACAAAGTTCCAATCCTAATCACATGTTGCTCAAAGCAAAGTGTGTTTCCTTCCACTTGAGCTTCTATTGCTTGTAGCAAACCAAATACTACAATTTTCTAATCTAAAAAAAGTGCCGGTAAAAGATGACATTTTATTTAGCTGCCCCCAACATGTGACCCCCAATTAGAAAATACTTTTCTAAAAAAAGGAAGCTTCCCAGGTGTTAATATATTTTGTGTTTAGCAACTATACACACAGTCAACTATATATATATATATATATATATATATATATATATATATATCTTTAGCAAACTGGCATCTGCACAGAAGAAGACAAATTATTTGCTTAACTTCTAGCTCACTCTGTCACTCTATGGTGATTTACAGCTGCAGTAAGTCATATACTTATTCAGGCAATGGTGTGTTAGGACCAGAAGCAGTGGTAAAATAATTTCCCATGTGAAAAATACCAAACTGTCAGATTGTGTACGCTGTATACTTAGCACCATAGCACTACATGTTGAAATGAAGAGCAGGCAGCATATTTATGTGCTATGTTGTGCTGGTGCACACTTTAATGTTCATGGTTCTTTACAGAGTGCTGGAGGATAAAACTTTCAGGAGAAAATGGAAGATCATGTAGGAAACAGTAATAAATCTTGAATCCAAGTGCTTAAGCTACTTGATCCTTATTTGAACTGTAAACAGTTTTGGGCAGTTGTGAAAGTTAAAAAAATGAACAGTCTGTAAATAGGGAACAGTAAAAAAAGGCTCTAGTCTGAAACACAAGAATACTGATTACCATGAGGCTAGGAGGACTTCTCTCTTCTCCCTTCACTACACAATCTGCCATTCAACCTAAAGCAATGGATGGGTAACTTCAGCATTTTTCAGAAGTAGGGACATGGCTTAACCATGCTTATCGTAGGGGCATTCTGATTTGACAAACCTGAAAGACAGACCTGAGAGGGCAGGGAGGACACAGGTTAATGCGGCTAATAAGAATGCAGCTAAGCTTAGGCGCAGCACCCCGTGGTATCTCTGCTTTTTCCACCCTGTGCAGCCTCACCAGCCGACATTTCAAGTGATTGTCAAGTAAAAAATATATATATCAGTAGCTTACTTTCCATAGAGTGGTTCCAGCACGGTGTCTCCTCACCTGTCTCCTTAGTGAGGAGAATCACTTCCTCATTCTGGTTTCCATTCCCACCCTGCCAATGTGGTCCACCAATCAACCTTTGGGGGACTAAGAACAGAAACACCCCTACTCCCTCCTCTCAGTGTGCTTACATCACATCGCTGTTGCAAAACCCACTGTTTCTCCTCATTTTTTCTCTGTATCTCCAATGCTCTAATACATTTACTAATAACTTAGCAAGTACAGGGTCTTTTTGAAAATGGATTTAAGTTTGGGACAGTAAAACGTGTAGCCCAAGACAATGGGACAACAATCAGGCTTTAGTATAAGCTTTAAGCTTGACAGACACAGTGAATGTCCAGAGCAGGATGCCACCGGAGTCATGCACACAGTGTCGGACGGGGGGGGGGGGGGACTACCAGTAGAACTGACGCTGGGGGCCCACCTCACATGTACATGCAAGTATTACAGGCTTACATCCAGGGCCCATGCACAGAAACATTGTCTGACTGTATTGTCTTTGTGTGTGCACTTGGGATGCCAGAAATAAGCTATACATAGTTCAGACTTTGGTCAAGAAGTCACTAAAAAGGGGCCCCTGGGGCCTATCGGGTCTCTTCCTGGTAACCCTGTGGACCAGTCCGAGCCTGTATGCACATGCCCTGTGGAGCTAAGCTCAGATGCAGCACCCCATGGTATCCATGCTCCCTCCACTCTGTACAGCTACACCAGCAGACATTCAAGCTTGTCAGACACGGTGAGAGCTCAGAGCAAGGATGGTACCAGAGGCATACACATGCCCTGTGGATTGAAAATTGAGGTGGAGATATGGAGAGAACAGTGATCTTACCTCCTAGCTACCTGATTTTTGCCAGTTATATATATATATATATATATATATATATATATATATATATATATATATACAGGGGGTGCAACGACGATGTGGCCCAGGAAGTAAAGGGGCCCCATCATTGTTGCTCCTCCATCAGTTAGAGAAAGGAAGAACCATTCTCCTCTGCTGTTTTAGTCTAGCTGTATCCAAATGAGATAAAAATAAGTTTACTATATGAGTCTTGACAGGGCCACATTTAATGTTTGTACCAGTGCCCCAGCACATTTAGTTACACCACTGGTTGTGCTCCCTTTAGCTTGTCTTGCAGTCTGTTGTGATAGTTTTGGATCTGACAATTTTTTTTCCTAGGTGGTAATGTTGCTTGTTCTGCTTGGCAAATGTTTTCGTTTGTCATATATTTTTGGGTTGCCTTGCATGAACTGCAAGTTTGAGATCTCCCCAAAGTGGTTTAATGGTAGTGAGGTGGTTCAATGACATTTAGGTAAGGCTTGGAGAGCCACTTCAAACCTCATTTGCTCAATACCCAATAGGGGGTTGTTAATTACTAGGTTGCATAATAAATACTTTTTAAAAATATTAATTATCTTACCTGGAGAAGGTGGATTTAAGGTGCCAGATGCTGTAGTGTGTGCTGCGTTTTTGGTCTATCGCCAAAGGAAGATAGGGAAAATTGACTATTGCCTTACCTTGGTGCTGTGTGTTAAAACCCAGTTCAGGAAACAAATATTTTATTTATATAGTCGAATACAACAAATGGATTTTAATTCCTGCCTATGACTTCATTGTGAAATTTAGCCTCATTATGTTCAAAGCTAAAACAAAAATGTAGGATGGACATAACAATATGAAACTAGTGGCCTTATTTATGATGTGCTCCACTTAGCATCTTTTTTGTTCTGGAGCGTCTGCATTTTGGTCTAGCAGGCGATACGCAAAATGCTAATTAGCTTTGATTGTTGCACCAGGTATTGGCCGGCCTATGTCAGCGCCTGTAGGACCAAGTGCCAGTGAGCACCAGTCTGGACTGCCATTTTTGCCGCTGTATTTCCCCGGCGCCGATCAGTGTTTCATCATTACAGTTACAGGAAAACTTTGCTGGAGACAAAGGGAACACATTTTACAGTGTTTTAGTTGTTGTCCATATTACATATTGTTAAAGTGGACCAACAGTCAAAAATGACTAAAACCAGACCAACACAACAGTGCTCAAATGCATCCCTCCCCAAGGCAATTTAGATTGCTGCACATAAAAATTAAATTACCATTTGCTAACTCCTGCTGTAGTAAATTTTAGAAACAAAATGGCGGCTCATGTATTTGCAGGTCACCTGCAAACAGGAAGTGCTGCTGGGCTTCCTGTTACTGAACATTGTCAGTTATGTCATTTGAATCCAGGCAGTAGCATGACTGAGATGCTGGGAGAGGAGGCTCCAAAATGTCTGTTTTTCTTTCCCAACTGTGCCAGGCTGTTGGTTCAGTTTAAAGCGGTCCTTCACTCTGAATAAGAGTCTATCTTATATGTTTCCCACACACTGTACATACAGATTACTCACATTAAAAATCATCCTACCTGCACCTACTGCATGTTATGAGCCTTTAAACATCCAAGATGGCGGTTCATGGAACATCAGGAAGCCTGCAAACAGGAAGCGCCTTCTAACTGTGCTGCTCTGCATTCTGAGATTGCTGACCTTTTCCTGACCCCAGCTTTGCTCTGTCTGAGCAAAGCACAGCTATAACCCGCCCGCCTGTACTTTATCCCACTCTCCTCTTCTCAGTATGTGTGATGCTTCTGAGTCAAGATGGCGGCGTCCATATCCTAAAGTCCTGAACAGAGTTGCAGCCCAGTGAGGGAAAGAATAATAAGTAAGTGAATAAAAACTTAAAATATATTAACTTTAGATGCTGGTGAATCGTTTTTTAAGGGCTTGGGCTTTTCAATAAATCATGCTGAAGGTCCGGTTTAAGTAGAAGAAGACATTAAAACCAATTTTAATAACCCCTGAAAAAAAATAATTTTGTGACATCTCAGACCTTCGTTTCAATTATTAAGTCCCAAAGCAAGTTCTGTACAAGTAAATGTGTTTAATATTAATTATAACCATTAAACAGTTCAATTCAGCTCTGTCCATTGGCCCCATGGGATCTCGACCTATAGCACCAGGTTGCAACTGGTGCTGCTTCAACCAGAGCATTTTAAATAAGACTCTAGATGTGCATTTCTAGGAGGTAATACATATGGTGGTGTTTAAAAAGAGCTGCCAGTGTTTGTGCATTCATGTCTGTGAATACCCGCACCTGAGGGTGTGTGCACACGTGCGTCTGTGAGTGTGTCATTGTGGGCGGCTGGGCGCCTTCAACGGGGAGGCCGATTCATTAACAGCGGCAGGTAGCGACAGTTGAGCGTCTGTAGTGGCATTTTCAGAGCGCCCGCTAGTAGTCGCTGTGCTTGGCCGTTGTTCGGTAGTTGATAGCGACTCAGTCGGTTTGCCGTAATGTTGAATATTGGGTGAGGAGTCGCTATTTGACAGGTTCCGCGCTGTATGGGAGCGCATAATAGCGAATGGCCATAGCGAACGGCTCCCACCATATTCATTAACAAATCACGCTCAAAAAATTCTCACGCTGTAAAATGCATATTTAAACCCCAGAGCGCTGGCGGCGATGGGTTAAAAGTAGTTTTTTAACCCCCAAACAACCATATTTTTGGAAACCAAAAAAAACAAGTTTTTAAAATAATTTTGTAATATGAATACATTAATATCAGACCTGTAATATCAATTCTGTACATTTTGTTTTTCTTTTTATTTTTTTTAACTTAAAAAAATTATTTAAAATGGCAGAAGTGGTCACTGAATTTTTCACATAAAAAAAAAAAAAAAAAAAAATTAATAACAATTAATTATGAATATTTAAAGATTGTTCCATTGAAATGCATTGGAGAGCGCCAGGTAGCGAGAGGTCCTACCTGTCGCTGTTCAAGGTCGGACGCTGGCGCTGTGGGCTGAGGCTGGAATAATGATGAATGAGTGGCTATATGGCGCTATCTCAGTCGCTAAGCAGGATTGGCTTGATAAATGTGTGATTGTGGTGGGGAGCCAGCGTTCTCGTGGCGGGGCCCGTCATTACCGGTCGCTCACCAGTCGCTACCTGTCGCTATTCCATGTTAAATAAGGGCCTGAGTGTTTGTGTACAGATGTGTCTGTGGGTATGTGCAATCATGTTTGCAGGTGTATGCACATATGTAGCTGTGTGAGCGCATGTGTGCCTGCGGGAGTCTGCACATGTGCATCTCTGAGTGCATGCATGAATGTCTGAGGGTGCATGTGCATCACTGAGCTCTGCTGCTGGGCATGTGTAAGTCTCATGTCAGCAGTGGCCATGGCAGCACTTCTCTCTTCTTGAACATCTAGGTGTTCAGTTGCTAATAGCAACAGAGTGCAGTTAGTGAAAAATGCTTCCATAAAAACACACATTTGCTAACATGAGAAAAAGTTAAACACATACTAGTTCAGCTAAGCACCTTGAGGATATCCTTTTGGCACATATTAATATATACTTTTAAAAATGCCATTGAAAGTGAACTTTCCCTCATTACTAAAATTCAGAAATACATAATAATATTGAGTTAATGCCACTTAAAAATTGCGGTTATTCTGAAAACGTCTCAAAATGTTTTCCTCTCCCCCAGATGTTCCAATTAAAAAAATAGGGATCAGCCATGAAAATAGATGCTAATCTAGTTGACAGACTGCCACTCTCTAGCTGATGCAGTGCAATTTAAGGGCACAAAAAAGGCTCAGGGCCAATCTACATGTATAAAAATATTCATTACTTCTGCTTTCAGTCTAATAGCGTTTTGTCTAAAAATTAAACATCCACATAGGATTCCATGTTATATAATAACATAGTGGCGTAGTATGTAAGGTTGAATAAAGATTTTAGTCCACTCAGTTCAGCTTGTTTATCTCCTTCCAGTGGTCTAGTAGCTATTGCTGGAAATGTTATTACATGTCAGGATGGCATCCAGGCCACTTCTAAACTCTTTTAGTGTAGCCTTCATAAGTACCTCCTCTAGAGATCCATAGTCTCACTGTTCTTACAGATATAAGGGGTTGATACATTCTCTCTTAGGGGGTTCTTTAAGAAAGGATAGCGTCAGGTAGCGCCTGGTTAATGTGAGGTAGCGACAGTGAGCGACTGGTCAACGCCGGACACGGCATGTAATTCCACATTTATCAAGCAGAATCTGTTTAGCGACTGGGATAGCGGCATGTAGCGTCTGATTCATCATTTTCAAAGCCTCAGCGAACAGCGCCAGCGTTCAGCCTTGCACAGCGCCAGGTATGACCTCTCGCTACCTGTCGCTCCCCCATACATTTCAATGGACGAACCTTTTCTTCTCTTTAAACGGGTTTTTGTTTTCCCCCAAAAATCACAAATAATTATGTCACCTCTTCTGGCATTGAAATAGCTGTTTTTCACATTTTTTAAATTTTTTAAATATTTCTTCAGAAATGACATTACAGGTCTGGCATTAAAGTGTTCATGTTACAATGTTGCTACAATGTAATTCCATATGTTTTCGCTTTGTTACCAGTTGATAGATGCTTGAAAACAGACTTTAAACACACCGCCTCCTGCGCTCTGGGCTTCAAACAAGTATTTTTCAGAGCCAGAGAATTGGGAGGCTGTTTTTTTCCTGAATATGGTGAGAGTCGGTCACTATGAGCAGTCGCTAACATGCGCTCCCATACAGCGCTGTACTGGTCAAATAGCGACTCCTCACAATGTATTCAACATTACAGAACAGCGACTGAGTCGCTATAAAGTCGCGACCCACGGCTGAGCACAGTGACTACTAGCGGGCACTCTGAAAATGCCTGCTACAGATGCTCAGCTGTCGCTACCTGCCGCTGATGATGAATCAGCCTCCCCGTCTCCATGCAGGGTTTTATTAATTCATTAGCTGGGGATATTCAGATGGTAGTGTAGTTATAGTGTAGTGTAGTTACTTTCAGTGTCCAGTGTTGCAAAGAAATCTGTGTTATATAATGGGAAGCTAGATCAGACATAGTTGTAAGGGGTGCTAGAAGATTCTACTTAGTGGTTTTAACCAAATGCTCATAAGGGCATTGGGAACCCTTTGTGAGGGGCTTGTTGAATTAGATCTGGATCTGAACCTAGGGAGCCATTTATCTGTTCAAGAGCATCTTTCCAAGTTGCGTCCTCAGGAATAAAGCAATAACAAGGTAGAATGTAAGGGTTCAACTCAGCAAGTACAGCAGAGAAAGAAACCATGTAGAACAAGTAAGCCTAGTCCAGTTTGAGAGAGGTGATAAGCTTCTGTGGAATGTGTCTGCTTGAACATTGTGGAACTGTGCTAGTATCAATTCTCCTGCTGACTTTAATCCTGTTAATATTATCTTCAATAAAGCTTGGAAACCCTTAAACCGGACCTTCAGCGTGATTTAATGAAAAGCCCAAACTCTTAAAAAACGGTTCCCCAGCATCTAAAATTAATATATTTTACATTTTTAGTCACTAACTTATTATTCTTTCCCCCACTGGGCTGCAACTCTGTTCAGGAATTTAGAATACGGGCGCCGCCATCTTGACTCAGAAGCATCACACTTACTGAGGAGAGGAGAGTGGGATAAGGTACAGGGGGGCGGGTTATAGCTGTGCTTTGCTCAGACAGAGCAGAGCTGGGGTCAGGTAGTGGTCAGCAGTCCCAGAATGCAGAGCAGCACAGTCAGGAGGCACTTCCTGTTTACAGGCTGCCTGATAAGATGGCGGCTTCCATAAGCTGCCATCTTGGATGTTTAAAGGCTCATAACATGCAGTAGTTGCAGGTAGGATGATTTTTAATGTGGACAATATGTATGCACAGGGTGTCGGGAAACATATAAGATAGACTCTTATTCAGAGTGAAGGTCCGCTTTAAAGAAAATGACTGGTGCTCTCTTCTGTCTGATTCCAACACATGGCTGGACCCTGAGTGAGTACTTACTACCTCTAAATGTACTTTGTTTAGGCCTGTACCTCTTACCTAGGTATCTCACAAGGTGGCATGTGCAATATCCCACGCTAGCCAGGGCATTCCATGATACTGTTACACAGAGAAGAATCCCCTCCTATGTTGGTGGAGGCGGCACCTTTCCTCTAACCTTAGTGGATGCCCTTGGGTTATGGTTACACTCCGGGGTTTAAATAGTTCCTGGGACAGATCTTTGTATTGACCACGAATATATTTATACCGGTACATAGTTATTAGATTACCGTCTCCGGCATCTCTTTTCCAAATTAAATAAACCTTTCAGGGCACTCGTTCCCACACACTCCATTTATTACCTTATTCACCCTCCTTTGTGCGTGCTCCAGTTCTGATATGTCCTTCTTACACACTAGTGCCCGGAACTGTACACAAGATTCCATATGCGGTGTGGCCAGTGACTTGTCCAGGGGTAAAATGATGTTCTGGTCATGAGCACCTATGCCCCTCTTGATGCACCCCATGACCCTGTTTGTCTTGGCAGCTGCTGCCTGGCATTGATCACTACAGTTAAGTTTATTGTTAACTAAAACCCACTAGGTCCTTTTCCATTTTAGTTTTACCAAGCATTGCTTATTTTTTGTGTAATCATGGAACACATTTCTCCTTCCCATGTGCATAACCTTACATTTATCTGTGTTAAACTTGATCTGCTATTTTACTGCCCGTGCTTCCAATTTATCTACATCTGTTTATAGCCGTCCTCTTTTGTGTTAATTACTTTACACAGCTTAGCATCATCTGCAAGGATTGCAGATGATGTTATAAATATTTATATATTGATGATCTGACCCAGAACTGACTTTTGCGGTAACACAGTAACATAATAACATAGTATGTAAGGTTGAATAAAGACTTTAGTCCATCCAGTTCAGCCTGTTTATCTCCTTCCAGTGGTCTAGTAGCCATAGCTGAAATGTTAATACATGCAAGGAAGGCATCAAGGCCACTTTTGAACGTTTTTACTGTATCCATCATTACTAATTCCTCTGGCAGCTAGTTCCATAAACTCACTGCTCTTACAGAGAAGAATCCCCTCCTATGTCGGTGGAAAAAGCACCTTTCCTCTAACCTTAGTGGATGCCCACAGGTTATGGTTACACTCTGGTCTTTTTCCATTGTTGTTTTACCAAGTGTTTCTTTATTTAGTATGTAATCATGACACAGATTTCTCCTTCCCATGTGCATAACCTTACATTTATCTGTGTTAAACTTCATTTGCCATTTAACTGCCCATGCTTCCAATTTATCTAAATCTGTTTGTAGCTGCCTGCTGTCCTCTTTTGTTTTAATTGCTATACACAGCTTTGTATCATCTGAAAAGATTGAGACTTTATCCAATGTCATTTATATATATATATATATTGAAGAGAATTGGTCCCAGAACTGACCCTTGTGATACTCCACTAGTGACTCAATCTGAGTGTGTACCATTTATAACCACCCTCTGCTTCCGATCATTCAGCCAATTTCTCTCCAATGTGCACACGTTTTCCCCCAGTCCAAGCATTCTCATCTTTTGTACCAGACTTTTATGAGGCACAATATCAAATACTTCAGAAAAGTCAAGATATATAATATCCAATGACTCCCCCCAATCCAATCTTGAACTTAACTACTCAAAAAAGCTGATTAGGTTTGTCCGGCAGGAGTGATTGCTTATAAATCCATGCTGATACTAAGTAATAATATCGTTTTCACAGAGATTCTGTGAATATTACATATCTTGACTTTTCTGGAGCATTTGATATTGTGCCACAAAATTGACTGGTACAAAAGATGAGAATGCTTGGACTGGATAATTTCCCTTAGAAAACCTTTAAACAGCCTGCCCACCTGTTTGAAAGTTTGTAGTTCCCAAGTTCCCCCTTAGACCCTATTTTAAATCTTGGCACCACATTTGCTAAGCGCCAATCCCTTGGAACAGTCCCCATAAATATTGAATTTAGAAATATTAGAAATAATGGCTTGTCTATTACTATACACAACTTCCTTAAAACACGGGGATGTATGCCATCTTGTCCTGGGGATCTATCGATTTTAATCTTCTTCAGCCGGAGCTGCACTTCTTAATTGGTTAGACAAGTGACATTTAATAGACAGTTTGGGTTATTGCTCCACATTTTACCTGGCACGTCACATTCTTGTAAATATGAAATCAAAGAAGATGTTTAGTAAATTGCCCCCTCCTTGCTTTTCAGTGGGCCCACACCCTCAGGTTTGTATCTTTTACTGTTTATGTAGCTAAAGAACATTTTGGAGTTAGTTTTACTTTGGCAATCCATCTTTCCATCTCCAACTTTGCCATCCATATCTGTTGTTTACATAGAGCCTTATTCATGAAGGGATAGCGCCAGGTAGTGCCTGTACAGCTGCAGGTAGCGGCAGGTAGCGCCAGGTGAACGCTGGAGATGGCACGCAATTACACATTTATGAAGCCGAATCTGGAGAGCGACTAGAACAATGCCGATGTAGCATACGATTCATCATTATCCCAGTCTCAGAGTACAGCGCCGGTGTTCAGCCTTGCAGAGCGCCACGTCTTACCAGTCGTTACCTGGAGCTCTCCCATACATTTCAATGGACGTTCCTTATAATCCCTTTCCTGATCCCAATTTTTTTTTTCCTAAAAAAAAATCTCAAAACTACTGACATGTATCCTGGGCAAGAAAATGACATTTTGAAAACTTTTTGGATTAATAATATTTTTACACAGAATTGTCCTTACATGTCTGGTATTAAAGTGTTCATGTTACAATGTTATACCAATGTAATTCCATATGTTTTCGCTTTGTTACTAGTGGATACATGTTCAAAAACAGCCTTTAATCACAGCTTCTGGCGCTATGGGCTACAATTACATGATTTTGAGAGCCGGCAATGTTTGAGGCAGTTTTTTTGATGAATGTCAGTCGCATTGAGCTGGCGCTGTCGTTCGATCCCATACAACGGGGAGGCCGATTCATTAATAGCGCCAGGTAGCGACAGATGAGCGACTGTAGCGTGATTTTTACAGCGCCAGCCAGTATTCGCTGTGCTTGGCCGGCGTTTGCTTGATGACAGCGACTCAGTCGGTGTGCGGTAATGTTGAATACGGGCTTAGGGGTCGCTGTTTCACAGGTTCAGCGTTGTATGTGAGCGCCTGACAACGAATGGCCAGAGCGAACGGCTTGCTTCATATTCATTAAAAAATCACGCTCCGAATTTGCTGGCGCTGTCCATTCCTTGTTTAAACCCCAGTGCGCTGGCGGCGATGGGTGTTAACTAGTTTTTAACCCCTAAACAACCATATTTTTTGATTGTAACATTATACATGTTTTTTGAATCATTTAGTAATATGAATACATTAATATCAGACCTGTAAGATCAATTCTGCACAAATTTTTTTTTAAAATTTTTTTTAACCGAACATTGCAGAAGTGGTCTCAGAATTTTTGACAAAAAATATATATTACCAATTAATTATGATTAATTAAACATTGCTCCATTGAAATGCATTGGACAATGCCAGGGAGCGACAGGTCATACCTGGCGCTGTGAAGGAATTTGCAGCGGCGCTGTTCGTTCCAGGCGGCTTCATGATGAATCCCGCGCTAGCCGTCGCTCTCGCCGGCGCTAGCCTCATTTAGCTTGATAAATGCGTCATTGTGACCGCCGCCGGGCGTACTTGAGTCGGTAGCCGCCGATAGCTGGCGGTACCTGGCGCTCGTCAGACACTACCTGGCGCTAGCCCGTGATAAATAAGGCCCATAGTACTGCGACTCACAAATCATATTTAGAGATGAGCGAATCGATCCGGACGAACCTGGATTCGTTCCGAATTTCATTAAAAATTCGATTCTGAACAAATCCGAATTTCCCCGCGAATCGATCGATCGAAGTTTTCCTTAAAACTCCATTCATTTCAATGACAGGCATTCTAAGATGGTGGACGGCGCATGTCCAGACATGTACCCTGGGGCAAGGTATGATGGGACAGTCATATGCAGCCTATCAGCAGCCAGGAAGCCCGGTGACGTCACAGCGCTATATAAAGCAGCGGCCATCTTGCTTGTGCGCATTTGAGACTTGCAGTGCACAGACAACGGAGCTTGCCAAGTTGCTACAGACAGGGAAAGAGTAACAGAGAGGCAGGGAGACCCACAGAGACCCACAGAGTGCCAGGGAGAGCCAGGGAAAGATAGGGAAAGATAGGGAAAAATCGAGAACGATCCAGGCAGGGACAGCAGATAAAGTGACAGGGAAAGAAAGCTTTTTTATTTTCATTTCACTTCATTTGCCAGATCAGTTTTAAATTGCTGTGTTTTGTGCTGTAAAAATGTCTGGCCACTGTGCATCCCATGTTGGCAGTGGCACATTTAACATTTTTTATAGCTCGATTAGTTTTAATTTTTTTTTTTGGTCTGCTGTAAAAACCCCAGCCCACATGGGCATTCCATTTCAGCACGTGACCCTATCTTTTATACAAAATCCCACACCTGCACCTAGCACCCTATCTGTTATACAAAATAAGCGTGTTTCAGCCTCAGCTGTACTAAGTTATTTAATTTTGCATTGGTTTCTGTCTGCTGTCATTACACCAGGCCGCAGGGAGTCGGAGTTGGGAGTCCTTCTCCGAGGGGCAATGTAGAAAACTCCTGGCCATGGCGCATAAGACGTCCATTTGCACGCGAATTCAAGAGTGTAACCACAAAATTCTATCTCGCTGGTACAGAGTACCTGTTGTGCTGCATAAATGGTCCCCTGAGACCTCTGAAAATTGCTGGAGATGTAATGACGCAAGAGGTGACATGCTGCACATTTTCTGGTCTTGTCCTGTCTTAAAGCCGTTCTGGGATTCGGTTAGAGGGGTAGCGAGTAAAGTAACCGAAACCAGTGTGCCTGATGACCCAGCCGTCTGCCTGCTTCATATGACCAAAGTCCCCCTAAAGAACTTCAGGAGATCTTTACTGTGTCACCTTCTCAATGCAGCAAAAACCTGCATCCCCCTGAAGTGGAAAAGCCAGGACCCACCTTCAGTTGATATGTGGTTCATGAAAGTAAATGAGCTCATGCGGTTCGAGAATGTGATTCTCTCTCGAGAAAATAGATTCGAAAGTTTCACTAGTACCTGATTTGATTGGATGAGGTTTTCGGAGTCCGCTGAATGTAGAGCCTTGCTGGCTGGTGCCCGGGGATCCGCATGTCCCCCCCCTCCCCTCCCCCCCCACTTAATACTTTAGAGACTACACTGACTCATGTTCTGTTCGTTAGTTTGAGTTTATTGAGCTGTTGTATATCCACTCGGCCAGTGGCCATCCCCTTACAAGGGGCTGAGTGCATGACCTTTGTTGTCTTTGTCGTGTAACGATAAGAAGTATGTGTACTATTCTTATTGAAATGCAAAAATAAAGAATTTAAAAAAAAATTACACCAGGCCGCAGGGTATCCCAAACTTGCACCTAGCACCCTATCTGTTATACAAAATAAGCGTGTTTCAGCCTCAGCTGTACTAAGTTATTTAATTTTGCATTGGTTTCTGTCTGCTGTCATTACACCAGGCCGCAGGGTATCCCAAACTTGCACATAGCACCCAATCTGTTATACAAAATAAGCGTGCTTCTGCCTCAGCTTTACTAAGTTATTTAATTTTGCATTGGTTTCTGTCTGCTGTCATTACACCAGGCCGCAGGGTATCCCAAACTTGCACCTAGCACCCTATCTGTTATACAAAAGAAGCGTGCTTCTGCCTCAGCTGTACTAAGTTATTTAATTTTGCATTGGTTTCTGTCTGCTGTCATTACACCAGGGCGCAGGGTATCCCAAACTTGCACCTAGCACCCTATCTGTTATACAAAAGAAGCGTGCTTCTGCCTCAGCTGTACTAAGTTATTTAATTTTGCATTGGTTTCTGTCTGCTGTCATTACACCAGGCCGCAGGGTATCCCAAACTTGCACCTAGCACCCTATCTGTTATACAAAATAAGCAAATACATACAAATGTCAGTCAGACAAGTGCCAGGAAGTTCAAAGAGAAGTGGCAGAGGCCAAGATTCAGCAAGCAGAGGTCACAGCAGACTAGGGGCGAGTGGCAGCAGGAGTCATGGTGAGAGACCTGATCTGCTAGTATCTGCTAGCGGTCGTGTCTCCACCAGTAACTCATCTGCCGTGGTAGATTGGTTAATGCGCTCATCAACATCATCACAAGTTACATCTGAGACCCCCAGTCTAGGGTCGATAGGTTCCTCTGACACAACCCTGAGTTGGCATGCCCCGAGAGCAGTCCCTGTCCTCCCATTGCCTCTGTCCTACGCCGTTCCCTCCCCAGTGACGTATCCTATGCTTTGGGTTCAGCTCCACTCTTTAGTGAGGAGGACGATCAGATAGAGGACAGTTAGCAGCTACTGCCCAGCCATGAAATCGAGGTGGCTTCTTTAGCTCGGCAGACAAATAGTGATGTGGACAGTGTCGTGGGTGTTGCAAGCTTTCCAGCTCCTGCACCAGACACTGTTGAGAAAACCGAGAACATCAGTGACGTACAGCCACAACTCGGTGATGATGATGATGATGATGAAGCCGATTGCACTTGGGAGCTGGGTGATGAAGGGGCTTCATCGTCATCATCAGGAGAAGAGGGGCGCAGGTTGCCCCAGAGTCAGCAGCTCAGGCAGCAAGGTGTTAGCAGCATGGTTGGCAGTCAGCATGGGGGCCCAATTGTAAAGCCTGGAGCCAAACAGGGCCGGGGTAGAGCACCTGCTGCGCAGCAGGCTACCTTATCGGGAGGTACTGGAGCAGGGGTTCCTGGAGTTGGCGACAGTAGCATTGAATCAGTGAGGCCTGTTGGTGGGAAAAGTAGCTACTCGGCAGTATGGCAGTTTTTCCTGAAGCATCCGCAGGAGGGTAACATAGCCACATGCAAGATATGTAGGCAGAAGGTGAAGCGTGGCCAGGGCCAAAATGTTGGCACCACGGCCCTGCGTCAACATATGATGCGTCACCATAGAGCGGCCTGGGAGAACCGAGGCTCCCAAGAGGTGGTCCAGCCTGCTTCCTCACCAAGTGGCACGCCGCTCCCAATTTCTGCCAGCCAAGGCTCCAGCACCTCAGCCGAAGGCAGCTGTGCATCATAACCATCCTCTGTCGCTCCTGCTCCTCCTCCTCCTCCAAGTCATGCATCCAGCCAGCAATCCATCAGCGAAGCCATGTCCAAGAGACAGCAGTATGCGCCCACTCATCCTACGGCGCGGAAGCTGAATGTGCTCCTGTCCAAGTTGCTGGTGCTGCAGTCGCTCCCTTTTCAGGTGGTGGACTCTGCACCTTTCAGAGAACTGATGGCTCCCAAGTCCCAAGCCGTCATTTCTTTGCCAAGAAGGCAGTACCAGCGCTGCACACTTTTGTTGAACAGAAGGTGGGCCAGTCCTTGAGCCTGTCGGTGTGTAGCAAAGTGCATGGCAGCGCCGACGTCTGGAGCTGTAACTACGGTCAGGGACAGTACATGTCGTTTATGGCCCACTGGGTGAATGTGGTCCCTTTGCAGCAGCAGCAACTTGGGCAGGTCACGCCGCTTCGGCCTCCGCGCTCCCTGCTCGTTGGGCCTGTGACACCGTGTGACTCGGCCTCCTCATCCTCTGCCATCTCCTCACCCTCCACTGTAGGCTCTAGTCTCAGTGCCCCTCCAGTCTACCATGTGTGCAGGGCACGGAGGTGTCACGCAGTGCTTCACATGGTTTGTCGTGGCGAACGGAGTCACACAGGGGAGGAACTGCTTAAATTTTTTCATCAGGAAATCCAAACATGACTTACTCCAAGAAAACTTAAAATGGGAATCATGGTTACCGACAATGGGAAGAACATTTTGTCTGCGCTGTGCCAAGGAAGGCTGACCCATGCCCCCTGCATGGCTCACGTCTTCAATCTGGTTGTCCAGCGGTTTCTGAAGTGTTCCCCCCATATGCAAGACATCCTAACAACTTCAAGGAAACTTTGCATGCACTTCAGCCACTCATACACGTCATACGTCAGAACGGTATCCCTCAACATAGTCTGATTTGCGATGTTTCCACCCGTTGGAATTCCACCCTTCACATGTTGGACCGATTATATGAACAGAGAAAAGCCATCAAGGATTTCTTGATGATCCAAGCAGATAGGGGGACTCCCCTGTGTAACTTAATGTCAACCAGTGGCAGCTCATACGTGACACCTGCCGTTTGCTCAGGCCCTTTGAGGAAGCAACTTTATTTGTCAGTCGGCAGGATTACGGGATATACGACGTGATTCCACTGCTTCATGTACTACAGCACATGTTGGAAACCATGGCTGGTCAGGGCACTGGAGACATGGCGTCTACATCTTACGGCCACATGAACCCCGTTGGAGCTGAACTGGAGGAGGAGGAAGAGGAGGAGGAGTGGCCCAGTGAAGCACAGTTTAGGCTTGGTGAAATGGCTGGTTTATCTAGTCAGCGGACAGGAGAGGAGGAACAGGAGCAGCCAGAGGAGCTAGAGGGTTTTGAGGAAGGCGAGACAGAGGACTTTTTATTTTCTTATTTCGTTATTTTTTGTCTGTTAAGTATATTTAATTTTTCATTTATAGCTATAGAGAATCTAATGTAGCCAGTTGCCCACGGGTATGTATTCAGCCCGCATGCCGATGATTACATTTACTATAACTGGAGGCTGTGGAATTTTAGAGTTCCCCCTTACAGTGGCATATTAATATCGCCTATGTAGACAGCGTATATTGTATTGACCCTGTGGTGGATTAAGATTTGCTTGCTTAATTTAATGTTTTATATTTATCCCCCCTATGCCATGATTATTCTTGGCTAGGCGGGTAGCTATAATGTACGCCGCCAGTAGTTTGTGATAACGAAGTAGAGACTGTAGCATACAATCTACTGCCTGTCATTATGACATTTGCGTAAATTATGTACCCTCACAGCATACAATACAGCTAGGGCACTTGCGTCTGTTGTGTACGGTTATAGCGCACAATACAGCCTTGGTATTGGCTTTTGATTGTCCTATCATGTCGAGCCCTCATTTCATCACAGAGCGTAACACAGCTAGGACACTTGCGTATGCTACTTACGCTCATAAGGCACAATACAGCTCTGTGATTGGTTTTGGTCTGTCCTATCAGGTTTAGTTTTCATTTCGTCACTGACACCAGCGCTTCTGGGTCCCGTACAGCGAGCTCCACGCTTCCAAGACCAGTAATGGAGGTTAGTACTTTTTTCTATTGGCTGCTGCCCATAGTCTATACCTATATATTGACGCCTATGGTTATGTCACTCTTTGTATGATTAAGAGCCCGCCGTGGCTCGAAACACGTCACACATGGTCCTTTATCTGCACCAATTGAGCTACTAGGTGCGGATTGTTATGTGTTTTTTCCACATGGGCTGATTGTGATTTTTTAAGCCTAACTATTAAAAGCTATTTTTTAATCCACGCTTGGCTGGACAATATACTGGATCTTCACTGCTGTTTGGAGTATTGCCTGGGATCTCCTTGATCCGTGCCGAGTTGGATGGTTGGTGATCTGGCAGATTTTCTGTTTGTTTATCTTGACATGACCATGCCAACACACCTTGAGGATCCGCTGGACTTCTGGGCAGCCAAACTTGGCTTGTGGCCGCAACAAGCGGAGTTTGCCCTGGAAAAGCTGTCCTGCCCGGCAAGTAGCGTGCCATCTGAGCGGGTGTTTACTGCGGCGGGGGCCATAGTTACGGCGAGGAGAACTCGTCTGTCAACTAAAAATGTGGAGAGACTCACCTTTGTCAAAATGAATCAGGGATGGATCAGCCAGGATTTCCACCCACCAATGGCTGATGCATGTGACTAGATTCAGCATGGTGCCACGTTTTACACTTTCCAAATGGTGCAAAACATATTTATGTCTTTAGGCCAATTTGTGGGTTCCTGCTGATGCCAAATTCAGGGTGTGCCTTATAAGCTATGTTTGGGCTGCTGCTGCTGCTTGCAACTCCAGGGTGTCATTCAGCCAATTTTTGGCCTCCTGCTGATGCCAACTTCAGGGTGTGCCTTATAAGCTATGTTTGGGCTGCTGCTGCTACTTGCAACTCCAGGGTGTCATTCAGCCAATTTTTGGCCTCCTGCTGATGCCAACTTCAGGGTGTGCCTTATAAGCTATGTTTGGGCTGCTGCTGCTTGCAACTCCAGGGTGTGATTCATCCACTTTTTGGGCTCCTGCTGCCAACTCCAGTGTCTCTTTCAAGCCACGTTTGGGCTTCTGTTGCTGCTGCTTGCAACTCCAGGGTGTGATTCATCCACTTTTTGGGCTCCTGCTGCCAACTCCAGTGTCTCTTTCAAGCTATGTTTGGGCTGCGGCTGCTGCTTGCAACTCCAGGGTGTGATTCATCCAATTTTTGGGCTCCTGCTGCCAACTCCAGTGTGTCTTTTAAGCCATGTTTGGGCTGCTGCTGCTGCTTGCAACTCCAGGGTGTGATTCATCCACTTTTTGGGCTCCTGCTGCCAGCTCCAGTGTCTCTTTCAAGCCATGTTTGGGCTCCTGTAGCTTGCAACTCCAGGGTGTGATTCATCCACGTTTTGGGCTCCTGCTGCCAACTCCAGTGTCTCTTTCAAGCTATGTTTGGGCTACTGCTGCTGCTTGCAACTCCAGGGTGTCATTCATCCACTTTTTGTGCTCCTGCTGCCAACTCCAGTGTCTCTTTCAAGCCATGATTGGGCTGCTGCTTGCAACTCCAGGGTGTGATTCATCCACTTTTTGGGCTCCTGCTGCCAACTTCAGTGTCTCTTTCAAGCTATGTTTGGGCTGCTGCTGCTGCTTGCAACTCCAGGGTGTCAATCGGCCAATTTTTGGCCTCCTGCTGCCAACTCCAGTGTGTCTTTTAAGCTATGTTTGGGCTGCTGCTGCTGCTTGCAACTCCAGAGTGTGATTCATCCACTTTTTGGGCTCCTGCTGCCAACTCTAGTGTCTCTTTAAAGCCATGTTTGGGCTCTTGCTGCTGCTGCTGCTTGCAACTCCAGGGTGTGATTCATCCACTTTTTGGGCTCCTGCTGCCAACTCAAGTCTCTCTTTCAAGCTATGTTTGGGTTGCTGCTGCTGCTTGCAACTCCAGGGTGTCATTCAGCCAATTTTTGGGCTCCTGCTGCCAACTCCAGTGTGTTTTTAAGCTATGTTTGACCTGCTGCTGCTGCTTGCAACTCCAGGGTGGGATTCATCCACTTTTTGGGCTCCTGCGGCCAACTCCAGTGTCTCTTTCAAGCTATGTTTGGGCTGCTGCTGCTGCTGCTTGCAACTCCAGGGTGTCATTCAGCCAATTTTTGGGCTCCTGCTGCCAACTCCAGTGTCTCTTTCAAGCCATGTTTGGGCTCTGCTGCTGCTTGCAACTCCAGGGTGTCATTCAGCCAATTTTTGGGCTCCTGCTGCCAACTTCAGTGTGTCTTTTAAGCTATGTTTGGGCAGCTGCTTGCAACTCCAGGGTGTGATTCATCCAATTTTTGGGCTCCTGCTGCCAACTCCAGTGTCTCTTTCAAGCTATGTTTGGGCTGCTGCTGCTGCTTGCAGCTCCAGGGTGTCATTCAGCCAATTTTTGGGCTCCTGCTGCCAACTCCAGTGTCTCTTTCAAGCTATGTTTGGGCTGCTGCTGCTGCTTGCAACTCCAGGGTGTCATTCATCCACCTTTTGTGCTTCTGCTGCCAACTCCAGTGTCTCTTTCAAGCTATGTTTGGGCTGCTGCTGCTGCTTGCAGCTCCAGGGTGTCATTCAGCCAATTTTTGGGCTCCTGCAGCCAGCTTCAGTGCCTCTTTCAAGCTATGTTTGGGCTGCTGCTGCTGCTTGCAGCTCCAGGGTGTGATTCATCCACTGCCAACTCCAGTGTCTTTTTCAAGCTATGTTTGGGCTGCTGTTGCTGCTTGCAACTCCAGGGTGTCATTCAGCCAATTTTTGGGCTCCTGCTGATGCCAACTTCAGGGTGTGCCTTATAAGCTATGTTTGGGCTGCTGCTGCTTGCAACTCCAGGGTGTGATTCATCCACTTTTTGGGCTCCTGCTGCCAACTCCAGTGTCTCTTTCAAGCCACGTTTGGGCTTCTGTTGCTGCTGCTTGCAACTCCAGGGTGTGATTCATCCACTTTTTGGGCTCCTGCTGCCAACTCCAGTGTCTCTTTCAAGCTATGTTTGGGCTGCGGCTGCTGCTTGCAACTCCAGGGTGTGATTCATCCAATTTTTGGGCTCCTGCTGCCAACTCCAGTGTGTCTTTTAAGCCATGTTTGGGCTGCTGCTGCTGCTTGCAACTCCAGGGTGTGATTCATCCACTTTTTGGGCTCCTGCTGCCAGCTCCAGTGTCTCTTTCAAGCCATGTTTGGGCTCCTGTAGCTTGCAACTCCAGGGTGTGATTCATCCACGTTTTGGGCTCCTGCTGCCAACTCCAGTGTCTCTTTCAAGCTATGTTTGGGCTACTGCTGCTGCTTGCAACTCCAGGGTGTCATTCATCCACTTTTTGTGCTCCTGCTGCCAACTCCAGTGTCTCTTTCAAGCCATGATTGGGCTGCTGCTTGCAACTCCAGGGTGTGATTCATCCACTTTTTGGGCTCCTGCTGCCAACTTCAGTGTCTCTTTCAAGCTATGTTTGGGCTGCTGCTGCTGCTTGCAACTCCAGGGTGTCAATCGGCCAATTTTTGGCCTCCTGCTGCCAACTCCAGTGTGTCTTTTAAGCTATGTTTGGGCTGCTGCTGCTGCTTGCAACTCCAGAGTGTGATTCATCCACTTTTTGGGCTCCTGCTGCCAACTCTAGTGTCTCTTTAAAGCCATGTTTGGGCTCTTGCTGCTGCTGCTGCTTGCAACTCCAGGGTGTGATTCATCCACTTTTTGGGCTCCTGCTGCCAACTCAAGTCTCTCTTTCAAGCTATGTTTGGGTTGCTGCTGCTGCTTGCAACTCCAGGGTGTCATTCAGCCAATTTTTGGGCTCCTGCTGCCAACTCCAGTGTGTTTTTAAGCTATGTTTGACCTGCTGCTGCTGCTTGCAACTCCAGGGTGGGATTCATCCACTTTTTGGGCTCCTGCGGCCAACTCCAGTGTCTCTTTCAAGCTATGTTTGGGCTGCTGCTGCTGCTGCTTGCAACTCCAGGGTGTCATTCAGCCAATTTTTGGGCTCCTGCTGCCAACTCCAGTGTCTCTTTCAAGCCATGTTTGGGCTCTGCTGCTGCTTGCAACTCCAGGGTGTCATTCAGCCAATTTTTGGGCTCCTGCTGCCAACTTCAGTGTGTCTTTTAAGCTATGTTTGGGCAGCTGCTTGCAACTCCAGGGTGTGATTCATCCAATTTTTGGGCTCCTGCTGCCAACTCCAGTGTCTCTTTCAAGCTATGTTTGGGCTGCTGCTGCTGCTTGCAGCTCCAGGGTGTCATTCAGCCAATTTTTGGGCTCCTGCTGCCAACTCCAGTGTCTCTTTCAAGCTATGTTTGGGCTGCTGCTGCTGCTTGCAACTCCAGGGTGTCATTCATCCACCTTTTGTGCTTCTGCTGCCAACTCCAGTGTCTCTTTCAAGCTATGTTTGGGCTGCTGCTGCTGCTTGCAGCTCCAGGGTGTCATTCAGCCAATTTTTGGGCTCCTGCAGCCAGCTTCAGTGCCTCTTTCAAGCTATGTTTGGGCTGCTGCTGCTGCTTGCAGCTCCAGGGTGTGATTCATCCACTGCCAACTCCAGTGTCTTTTTCAAGCTATGTTTGGGCTGCTGTTGCTGCTTGCAACTCCAGGGTGTCATTCAGCCAATTTTTGGGCTCCTGCTGCCAACTCCAGTGTGTCTTTTAAGCTATGTTTGGGTTGCTGCTGCTGCTTGCAAATCCAGGGTGTTATTCATCCAATTTTTGGGCTCCTGCTGCCAACTCCAGTGTCTCTTTCAGCCAATGTTTGGGCTCCTGTTGCTGCTGCTTGCAACTCCAGGGTGTGATTCATCCAATTTTTGGGCTCCTGCTGCCAACTCAAGTGTCTCTTTCAAGCTATGTTTGGGTTGCTGCTGCTGCTTGAAACTCCAGGGTGTCATTCAGCCAATTTTTGGGCTCCTGCTGCCAACTCCAGTGTGTTTTTAAGCTATGTTTGACCTGCTGCTGCTGCTTGCAACTCCAGGGTGGGATTCATCCACTTTTTGGGCTCCTGCGGCCAACTTCAGTGTCTCTTTCAAGCTATGTTTGGGGTGCTGCTGCTGCTTGCAACTCCAGGGTGTCATTCATCCAATTTTTGGGCTCCTGCTGCCAACTCCAGTGTCTCTTTCAAGCTATGTTCGGGCTGCTGCTGCTGCTTGCAGCTCCAGGGTGTCATTCAGCCAATTTTTGGGCTCCTGCAGCCAGCTTCAGTGTCTCTTTCAAGCTATGTTTGGGCTGCTGCTGCTGCTTGCAACTCCAGGGTGTCATTCATCCACCTTTTGTGCTTCTGCTGCCAACTCCAGTGTCTCTTTCAAGCTATGTTTGGGCTGCTGCTGCTGCTTGCAGCTCCAGGGTGCCATTCAGCCAATTTTTGGGCTCCTGCAGCCAGCTTCAGTGCCTCTTTCAAGCTATGTTTGGGCTGCTGCTGCTGCTTGCAGCTCCAGGGTGTGATTCATCCACTGCCAACTCCAGTGTCTTTTTCAAGCTATGTTTGGGCTGCTGCTGCTGCTTGCAACTCCAGGGTGTCATTCAACCAATTTTTGGGCTCCTGCTGCCAACTCCAGTGTGTCTTTTAAGCTATGTTTGGGCTGCTGCTGCTGCTTGCAACTCCAGGGTGTTATTCATCCAATTTTTGGGCTCCTGCTGCCAACTCCAGTGTCTCTTTCAGCCAATGTTTGGGCTCCTGTTGCTGCTGCTTGCAACTTCAGGGTGTGATTCATCCAATTTTTGGGCTCCTGCAGCCAACTCTAGTGTCTCGTTCAACCAATGTTTGTGCTGCTGCTGCTGCTTGCAACTCCAGGGTGTGATTCAGCTAATTTCTAGCTCCTGCTGCTGCCAGCTCCAGTGTGTGTTTTTCAGGCACTTTAGGGGCCCCTCATAGTGATGGCACTTCAACTCTCTGCAACTGTGCCGCTCTCCGATTCTATTAGCGATGCCTCTGATCTGCATGTCCTAATTATTTACAGTATTATTTCACTAACCCAGCACGCATCCTATGCGTGTTACAGCAAGGCAGAATGGTTTACAACCCTATTTAGGCTCTAGGAGGCTAAGAAATAGCCGATTTTAATAGCGATTCATTGTCGATGTTCGAGTCGAAACGATTTTTGTTGGAAAATTCAACGAATTGGTCGAATCGAATTTTTCAAACGTTCGCTCATCTCTAATCATATTCATCAATGCTGGACAGCGACTGAGGCGCTCTGAAACAATGAACCATGGCCAAGCACAGCGACTGGTCGCTCTGAATTCCGCTCTACAGACACTCATCTGTCGCTACCTGGCGTAAGTAATGAATCAGCCTGCCCGACGATTTTCTACTTTATAGTTTTGAAATGCTTCCACAGTCCCTTTCTGCTTTAAAAATGTAAATGCCTTTTTTTTTTGTTTATTGCTCCTCTAACCTTTTTGTTTAGCCACATAGGTTTACTCTTGTTTCTAACCTTTTTATTCCTGTAAGGTATGCATCGATCACAGTAAATATTGAGGATTTCCCACGGAAAAACACCCACATCCTGAACAGCAATGTGCACCCTCGACCGACTATTCAAGCAGCGCATACATAGTACAAGATGTACACTGGACAGCATTGATAGGCATGGAGCAAATTATTACAATTTGTAGGAACACTCTCAAACTCTGTGAATTAAAAGGTAGATGCTTACAGCTGCAGCACTTCTGCTTGCAACTCCTGCTTTAACCCACACTTACCCAGCAGCACTTACAGACCAGGCATTTCAGGCTCCAAGAGTCTACATTTTATGGTTACAAAACAAGCAGTGTGCTGCTGCTAATTGTAGGTTCTAGAGGCAACAATTAGCCTTGGGTACATAAGAATAAACACTGCAAATAAACACAAATAAGTATTCTTTATTTATGTTTTGACACATAAAAAAGGTTTTCACATTTTTAAATGTCAAGGGCAACAAAAAGGTCCAGGTAATCTTAGGGCCTTATTTATAATGTGCACCATTTAGCACCTTTTTTTTTTTTTGGCTATAGTAAATAGAGGTTCTATATGGTCATAATAATAGTTTTAGAAAAAAGCAGGCTGGGAGTAGTGCATGATAGAGTTTCTACAATAAAGCAATATTTATACATCAGGCATCCAGCTTAACAACAACAGCATTAACAGCGAAGCACACAGCATTGGACTAGAGGCAACAGTGGAGGATTAACCATATCCTGTACAATCAGAGGTCCAGGACAGTTTGAGAACCCCAGGCTGTGGTGGTAAGTGCTCTTTCTTTTTCTTTTTTTACCATTAATATTGGTAATGAAAGATTTACATATCTGACATAGGAAAATTATTTGAGTTTTAATAAATATAGAGAGCTGAAAAAAGTGATTTTTTAAGACATCATTGTTCACCTATTCAGCCCAAATCATTTAGATTTTGCTCAAGTTTTTGCCTTCTTTACTGGATAGAAAAATAAAAATATAGGAAATGTACAATTGCATATATATATAGGGGAGACCGATGCCTGTTCCACAAAGCTATATTGATGATCTAAAACATAAATGTTGATATAACACAGAGCACTGCACAGAACAGTAAACTGTTGTCCTACAATGCGTGCACTTCACACTTCACACTGGAATGTGTATAGTTGCAATCCACCACCGATAGTGCAAATTCTTACCAGCTAACAAAGAAGACAATTTATTCTTAGGTAGCCGCAATCAATTTCAAACAGGTTCCCTTTAAGGCTCAAGACTCGCCAGTGATGATGGAAGACAAAGCATTAGCCAGGCACAAACAAAACACAAAGGGAGCAAATCTAGTGTAATTCCGTATTGTCAAACATTTAATAGGTTAAAAGGAAATGCACTCACAAACTGATAAAATCGCGTTGAATAAAGTTTGGAGATACGCCGGCCCTGGAATCTGACAGCCACGAGGGGGCGATAATCTCAAGAAGTTGGTACCAATATGTGAAACTCTGCCGCTCACCACCGCCGACGCGTTTTGTTGCTATCCCGCGACTTTAACAAGGCTAATGGTGAGGCAGAGTGGCAAGAGTTATATAGGGATGAGAAATAATAAGGACTTACACCAGAATGCACCACTGCATCACATCACGTGAGCGCACATTAGTAGCCACCTGACTAGTGACAACTAAATAATATGAAGAATGTCAATATGCGCTATATGCGCAGCTTCAAGTCATAAATCAATCCTCAATTCCTGAATCACAGCCAGATGCAATATAAAATAAAGCGCCTAAAACGCATTCACATCACATTCCCATCTTGTGAACGCAGCTCCCGGTCACGTGAATCGGCTGCTCGAAATAAAGGTTAAACAAAAGTGCAACATCTGGTGGTAACTAACTATAATAGGAGTTTTATAGCATAACTAACACTTAACCGGTAATAGAGTATAAAAATAAATTGATGAAATAAAACCGCTGTTCGCAGTTATCACTCACACGTTTTTCCGCTTCCGGAAACGACGTCACTGCTGATGGGATGCAAAATAGCGCTCCATCAGGCGGATGGGCTTCTCTACTCCCGGAAATACGTCAATACTAATGGAACGCAAACAAGCGCTCCATCAGGCAGACGAATGAAATACTGTCGGTATCAGGCACGCGTAATTGAGGTCCTCCTAATCACGTGATATAACAATAAATGAAAAAACAACAAAAGGCTAAGGGGACATAGTCCTTCTATACCTTAATGGCAGGAGCACAAAAAATGTTAAACCACAATTAAGAAAGATAATACAGCATTTTATTAAGAACATAAAAAACACAACAATTAGGACAAAACATACAAGTTAAAAAACCTGCATATCCCCTAATGCTTCAAGTGCTATTAGCGAGCATTCAATACCTGGGAAAAGCTCCTTGGTTGTAATATGATTGGACTGTGAGAAATACCTTATTTTTTGGGGCCGCACAAAACCCATGATTTGAAATATATATATAAATAGCCTAACCACAATATCAAGCCTAAATAAAGTGACAGTGCAAACAATGATACATGTGCTTTACAACACCCATATATACAAAAATATAACAATATATAAATATAGATAAATATATGAAAACTATAAAGAAAAATGTTAACTTTAAATTATTAATAAGAAGTCCATGAAGGTGCAAAAACACACATATAAATCTAATTAAACCCACTGGTCATGGGCACCTATGAGTGAAAAGCATACCAGCATAGAACATGATGTCAGACAAAGAAATACACCTGGCAACCAAGTCCAACTCAGGAATATGGAGCAGGGGACTAACAGGAGGGACACCTACGTACGCGGCCACCTGTGCCGCTTCGATGGGTGAAAAAACAAACTTACTGCATCCACGTCTTTATATCTGTCGTCATTGCTCCTTGATGGGCCGCGGTTGAACATGTGTGAATGGAATGCATCCGCGTTCCAGCAGCGTGCGGCGGAAGTGACGATGCCCATCCAGCCGGAAATGACATAGCTGGTAGCGCGTCATAGGCTGGTTAATGGAGGCGTGGTTTGCAATGGGAGAATCATAAAAGCAGTCAGTTTAGGGTGGACTGGCACACCAGGGGCAGCGACAGCTGCACATCAAATGCACCACCACTCGCAATCAAGTGCAGATTGCCAGCCGTCACATGCCCCCGCCCAGAGGCCACCACCGACTCAAACCAGTGCACATTACACACGGCGGGGAATAGGGCGGCCATTAAGATGGGCCCCCTGCCAGCCAGCCTATTGAGGGTGCTATATTTGTGGGTATGGTCAATTCACCAAATATATGGTTATCTATTGGGACAATATTATTTATGCCGTCCCGTCTGGTGAATCTTGCTCTTTTAGGATTTGTGAGCTATAGTTTGCCCACACTTTATAGCTATCTCACAGTCTATTTTGATATGATTGGGCCTTGGTGGACTGGGTGGGTTGACTTTGTAAATTTTGTATATATTACTCCCTACATGTCTGTGTTATAGCGGGCTAGGATATAGTCAGAACAGCGCTCCCCTTTGCCCTTTGGGTTGGGGTTAATATAGTCTACAGACCAGCATGTTGCAGGTTCTATACTCATTGTGCCATCTTGTGTGTATAATAATAGGTCTTTCATACAAGCATGTAGATAACTTTATTATTAGTATATATTTTTTTTTCAATTATTTTTGTCTTTGTACAATAGATTTTATAACTGCCCCATGTCCTTGTATATTGTCCCTGGTTAATGGTTTGCTTATTGGCTGTGGTCTCTTTGGCAGTCATATGTCTGTGCCGGCGCTGTGCGCCCACCGCTTGCGGGGCACCCTGTGCCGCTGGCCGCCCTATTCCCCGCCGTGTGTGATGCGCACTGGTTTGAGTGGTGGTCTCTGGGCGGGGGCATGTGACGGCTGGCAATCTGCACTTGATTGGTGCATTTGATGTGCAGCTGTCGCTGCCCCTGGTGTGCCAGTCCACCCTAAACTGACTGCCATTATGATTCTCCCATTGCAACAACGCCTCCATTAACCAGCCTATGATGCGCTACCAGCCGTTTCATCTCCGGCTGGATGGGCAATGTCACTTCCGCCACACGCTGCTGGAACGCGGATGCGCTCCATTCACACATGTTCAACCGCGGCCCATCAAGGAGCACTGGCGACAGATATAAAGACGTGGATGCAGTAAGTTGTTTGTTTTTTCACCCATCGAAGCGGCACGGGTGGCCGCGTACGTAGGTGTCCCTCCTGTTAGTCCCCTGCTCCATATTCCTGAGTTGGACTTGGTTGTCCAAGTGGTGAACCACCCTCTGATTTTACATGCTTTTAAAGTTTTTCATACATGTGAGTGCAGTATTTTCCTCCATTAAATAGTGTGTGTTTTACAGAATTACACTAGATGAGTGTTTCTTTGTTTCATGTTGCACTCCTGGGCGTGATATCCTCCTTTGGGACCTGCGTGGAGGGGTTTCACTGAAAGGTGGAGCAGATATGCGTGCAAGCCTTTTCTGGAGAAATTAACCACGGATGCAAAGAAGATTACATTTAAAGCTGACCTGTGAATGAGGTGCTTGCACATGCACTCTGGGACGACCGACGGGTAAATAAGGAAGCTCTGTGTTTATTTTGCATGATTGACTGAACTCTGTTGACAAAGGGTTGTACACGTTGAGCATTCCTTTTAAGATCTGTGTTGCTATTTCGAAATTTATGTGCCTTTTAGGTCTTTTAAGATTTATGTTGTGATTTCAAACTGTTCTGCTTTTTAGCGCGGTATTTTACTATTTTTATCAATGGGGCTGCATCCTTTGCACCCAGCACAGGAGCCACAACGATAAAACCCAATTGAAGGATTATTCAAAACTATTTTAGACTTTGGAGGATCCACAAAGCTCTTGACCAACCGGTGCTTTCTTAAAAATCACCCTAGGGCATTCAGGTAATATCGGGCCCAAAATAGAGTCAGACTTTAGAATATGCCAATGGCAGTTCAACAAATTGCAAACCCCTTTATACTGGACATCGAACCCTGTGACAAATGGAATCTCCTGTTCAACACCTATATTGACATAAGCACGTCCCATAGGTTTATTCATCCTAAAGGACTCACTATGCCGATTCCTAGCTAATGCCCGATGCTCGAATTTTCGTACCATCATACCCTTTGTCTATAAAGCCCTGTATATCATAATCCTCGAGGGAGGTGCAATTGCGCCTTAGACGGGTGAACTGCCCTTTTGATATTGCCTGCAACCAATTAGGGTGGTGGCAGCTGGTAAAGGGCACGTAACTTTTCCGGTCCATGCTTTTAAAATAAGTCGAAGTGACCAATGAGTGTACATCCTTCTTAATGGTCAAATCTAAAAAATGAACAGTCTCCAAATTAAAAAGTATTCTCGTTAATAGCTTGGCAGAAAGCATTGAGATTCTCTTGTGTTCCATCCCATACAAAGAATACATCATCAATATATCGATACCAACAACGTAAATTAAGTGAGGACTGTTCCTGAATGAATGATGCCTCCCACCATCCTACATAAAGATTCGCCATGCTCGGCGCAAATTTTGCACCCATGGTGACACCCTTTTGTTGTAAATAATAGTTGTTATTGAACCAAAAAAAAAATTCCTTTCCAAAGCAAAGGTAAGACAATCGATTAAAAAAATTGACTTGCTTAGTTGGTATAAAGGAATTTGTGGAGAGAAAGAAACGGACCGCTGCTATCCCCTTGTCATGGGGGATCACAGTATATAAGGAGGTCACGTCTACAGTAACCAAAAATGAATTGTGATTAACAGATAAGGTGCTACAAATATCCAAGACATGTGACGAGTCCCTCAGGTATGATGGTAAAGAAGTCCCCAGATTTTGTAAAAAACCATCAATATACTCCCCGAGTCGGCATGTGATTGACCCCACACCGCTCACAATAGGCCTGCCTGGTGGTTTGGTCAGGCTTTTATGAATCCTAGGGAGAATATAAATAGTTGGTATCCGAGGTGCGGTTGGGTTTAGATATTCAAATTATTTTTTATTGAGAATGCCCAAGTCCTAACCTCTATTTAGTAATTCAAGCAATTCTTGTTTGTATCCTAACGTCGGTTCTTTTCTAAAAGGCAAGTAGGTTTCCGTATCCGCCAATAACCTGTTGATCTCATCTATATAATCAGCTTTATTTAGGATAACCAATCCCCCCCCCCCCCTTATTGGCTGGCTCCTTCTTTTGTTCAAGTTCTCTAAAGCTTTTGCTAATGTCAACAGGTAAAGCCCTCCGCTTGATTTTAATTGCCTCCAAATCTTTTAGAACCAAAGTCTTAAAGGTTTCTACTTGTGGGTTTGCATAACCCGGAGGATTAAATAGGGATTTGTTACACAACTTGGAGTGTAGATATGGTGGTACACTATTATCCGATACAGTTGGCTAAGATGTAGTGTTTGTCTCAGATCTACCTAGGAAAAATCTCTTGATATTAAGTCTACGGATATATTTCTGTACATCAACATACACCTCAAATGTATCTAAGGTTTTTGGTGGAGCATACTTATCTCTATCTAATAATTTCAATTCATTCTCTGATAACACAGCACTGCTAAGATTAAAAAATCCTTCACCTAGAGGCATCTGCGCCTTCTGGTGTTTCTTTCCTTTCTGTCAAGCTATTAACGAGAATACTTTTAATTTGGAGTTTACTGCAGACATTAGTTTGAAGACTGTTAATTTTTTAGATTTGACCATTAAGAAGGATGTACACTCATTGGTCACTTCGACTTATTTTAACCCTTTAACCCTTTGAGTGCCAGCCTACCTAGATTTTTTGTCACACTCTGTTGCCCGACGACTTTTCACGTTTTTGCGCTACACGTGTGCAACCTTGATTTTTGAAGGGATTTCCATGAAAATTATATATTGTTTTTTTCAGCAGAGTCTGGGCTTCAACATGAAATGTCTTGTTTGGCCTTTTTTTAGTGTATTCTCAATACTTTTGGGTGAAATATGTGCAAAAAAATGAAAAAAAACCTATTGTTTACAATTTGTAGTGTTTTTTTTTGTAATAAAAAATGTAAGTTTGTTAATAAAATATTATTGCGTGTGAAAGCCCTATTTCTCCCGGTTACAATGGTACCACATATGTATAGGTATACCCCCTTTCCTGAAACAGCAGTTTAGGAGATTCCAGATAAGATACAACTATGCAATATGATTGCATAGTTGTAAGGGGTTAATAAAAAAAAAAAATGACATAGGGTCCCCCCTCCCGGGGGGGAGGGGGGGGGGGACCTCATTTCTTTTTTGGAATTCTAAGGGTTAAAAACCCTTAAAATCCCCCCCAAAAAATGACATAGGGTCCCCCTTACCCAGCATTTCCCGACCCGGACCAGCTATGGGGGCTTGTAGAACAGGGTGCAGGGGCCAGCGTTGGTGGCCTCTGGCCCTGCAGGCTACTAGCCCACATAGCCACGTGGCCCGGGCCCTTCTGCCCCCCCCCTGGCCGTTGGGGAGGCAGGTAATGTTGGGCTAGGGGTTTTGGCAAGCCACCCGCTTGCCGTAGGTGACTTGCCATACCCAGAGCCTTGTGAACTGGTATAAGGGGTCTCATGGACCCCTTACCAGTTCACAAAGGGTTAAGTTAAAAAAAAAGACACCAGACAAATATTTTATTATTCTTTTTTTGACTTATACTTACCTCCCATCCAGTGTCCCACGCTGCTGCAGATGACAGTTGTCGGTAGTGATCGGAGCAGGGAGGGTGGGAGGCAGGGAGATCAGAGCCTCTCTGCCTTCCACCCTCCCTGCTCTGATCACTACCGACAACTGTCAGATCGCTGCCCGGGTGCCGGTAACCCGAGGAGCGGGATGACGTCATCGAGTGGGCGGGGCTAGGGACGGGGTTAGGGGCGGGTCTAGGGATGGGGTTAGGGGCGGGTCTAGGGGCGGGGCCAGCGCCGGCCAAAGAGGATGGTGAGGGCCCGTTTCTGGGCCTTCACAAGCAGCGTGGAAAGCCCAGGGGGGGATCGGAGCCCCCCCTGGTGAAGAGAAGACCCGGGGAGAGCCATTGCGCTGCAAGGTGAGTAAATGTCATTTACTGTTTTTTTTTTTTTACGGATTCTTGTACAGAATCGCTGGCCCTTTCAAATGAGGGGTAAGGTAAGTCTGTATGTTTTTTACTTTTTGTTTTATGGGCCTCTAAAATCAGCTACGTGACTCTCACATAGCTGGCACTTAACGGTTGGAGAGGCAGCTACGTGAGAGTCACGTAGCTGGCACTAGAAGGGTTAAGTGCCAGCCTACCTGGAGTTTTTGTTACGCGTTGTTGCCAGACCATTTTTCACTATTTTGCACTATGCATGTTCAACTGTGATTTTTGAAGGGATTTCCAGGGATTTCCCAGGAAAATTATATATTGTTTTTTTCAGCAGAGTCTGGGCTTTAACATAAAATGTCTTGTTTGTCATTTGTCAAGTGTATTATTAATATGTTGGGGTGAAATATGTGAATAAAAATGTAAAAAATCTATTTTTTACAATTTGAAGTGTTTTTTTGTAATAAAAAATGTAAGTTTGTCAATAAAATCTTATTGCGTGTGAAATCCCAATTTCTCCCAGTTACATTGGTACCACATATGTATCGGTAGACACCCTTTCCTGACCAGGACACTCCCCCAAACTGAAACAGCACTTTAAGAGATTTTTAGATCAAATACAACTATGCTAAGCGCTATGTGCACCTTGCAGTTTTTTAATAAAAACAACCCTTTACATTTGAAATACCCCCCACAAACTATATATTCTCTGGAAATACACACTTCAAGCTTTCTAGGCGTACCAGGCTTGTTGATGTTGCCACAGTTTTCTGGAAGTTTTCCCTCAATGTATTCTTTGGTTACACAGAGCTTCCCTAAAAAAGGATAAAAAAAGCAGGATCAAAGCCACATTTTCCTAAAAAAAAAAACTATATGCAAACAAGAAAAAACAAGTTAATCTGAAAAAGCAACATCCCCCGAACCGAACGATACCCAACATGCATAGCTACTGTCAAAAGAAGAGTTGCCAAACACCAAAAAGTAAAGCATGTGCACAATGGTAATTTTGCTTGAAAATTTCAGCTCTGCAGACCAAAACAACCCTTTACATTTGGAATACCCCCCACAAACCATACATTCCTTGAAAGTACACATGATAAGCTTTCTAAGCGTACCCAGCATGTTGTAGTGGGCCCATCTTTCTGAAAGTAATCCTTCAAATAATTCTTTTGTCGCACAGGGTTCCCTTAAAAAATGTATAATAAAGCAGAATAAAAAATGAGTTTTCCTAAAATATCAATATGCAAACAAGAAAAAACAAGCTAAATCTGAAAGCGCAAGGTCCTCCGAGCAGAACGATACCCAACATGCATAGGTACTTTTAACCCTTTTAACTGCCAGCCTACTTGAGATTTTGTCACCCTCTCTTGACAGGTCATTTTTAACCATTTTGCGCTATGCTTAACTGTGATTTTTGCAGGTATTTCCAGGAAAATGATATTTTATTTTTGCGGCAGAGTTTAGGCTTTAACATGAAATATCTTGTTTGTAATTTTTTTACTGTTTTTTAAAATATTTTTGAATAAATTAAACAAAATAAAAAAAATATTTTTTTAGAAAATTGTCTCCTTTATTTCAAATAAAACCTCTTTTTTTTTTTAAAGAAAACCATATTGCATGTGAAAGCCCCATTTCTCCCGATTACAAAGGTACCACATATGTATCGGTAGCCCCCCGTTACTGTTCAGAAGACCCCCCCAAACTGAAAAGAACACTTTATAACATGTAAAAATAAAATACAACTACAATCCACACTATAAAGGGTTAAATCAAGAAAAAAATTGGCATGAGGTTCCCGTTCCAAGGGGGGAAGGGGTAATCCCCATTTTTTTTATTTTTTTTATTTTAAGGGTTAAAAACCCTTAAAAATTCCCATAAAAATGACATTGCCTCCCCCCCCTACCCAGCATAACCAGCCCAGGGATCAGCTATGCAGAGCTTGTAGAACAGGGCGCAGGGGCCAGCTTTGGTGGCCCCCCACCCTGCCAAGTACAAGCCTGCACCGCCTAAATCAGCCCGGGCCCTTCTGCCCCCCCTGGGCTTCAGGGAGGCAGGTAATAGGGGGGCCGGGGTTAATGGCAAGTCACCCGCTAGCCGCAGGTGAGTTGACAGCCCCCCAGCCTTGTGAACTGGTATAGGGGTTTCATGGACTCCTTACAAGTTCACAATGGGTTAAAGTGGACCAACACCCAGGGCTGATCGGTCCGGGAATCTATAAGATTCCCAGACCGTTCTATTCCCTCCCCCCGGGGCATCCAAAATCGGGATGCCCCTCTGTGTGAAACCCCCCGGAACACCCGCTACCACTTACCTGAATCCCGGTCCTACGGCGCATGCGCAGGCCGCATCCCCGCTATCCCTCTAGCAGGGCGCGTGCCCGCGCTGGCTATTTATGAATGGCCGGCGCGGGCACGCTCCCTCTTAGACGTCCATAACTCTGCCGCTCTGAGCGCGCTGATTGGACGAGCGGCCGCGCATGCACCATAGGATCGGCGTGAGATGAGTTATTGTGGGCGGGGGGTTTCACAGAGCGGGGCATCCCCGATCGGGATGCCCCGGGGGAAAGGACCAATACCCAGGATAGTTAAAATCCTGGGTGTTGGTCCACTTTAAATGTAAAAAAAAACATAAACACACCACACCACAAAATGCTGGAAACATTTTATACCTGCTGTGTAACAGGACATAAGTGGTTAATTTAAAAAAAATTAACATAGGGTTCCCCCTCCCGGGGGGGGGGACCTATTTTTTTGGGGAATTTTAAGGGTTAAAAACCCTTAAAAATCCCCCCCAAAAATGACGTAGGGTCCCCCCTACCCAGCATTACCGACCCAGGCCAGCTATGGGGGCTTGTAGAACAGGGCGCAGGGGCCCTGCAGGCTACTAGCCCATATAGCCACTAAGTGGCCCGGGCCTTTCTGCCCCCCCCTGGCCGTTGGGGAGGCAGGTAATGGGGGGGCTGGGGGTTAATGGCAAGTCACCCGCTAGCCGCAGGTGACTTGCCAGACCCAGAGCCCTGTGAACTGGTATAAGGGGTCTCATGGACCCCTTACCAGTTCACAAAGGGTTAACTGTGAAAAAAAAGACACCAGACAAAAGTATTTTATTAAAAAAAAAATTTTTTTACTGTACTTACCTCCGATTGTAAGCTCTTGTCCCTCGCCGCTCTGCTGACAGATGCCGGTGATCGGCATCCAGAGAAGGGGGAGGCAGGAGATCAGAGGATCTCCTGCCACCTCCTTCCCCGGCACCGATCACCGGCCTGAGATCGGGGCCGGGATGCTTAGCGGCAAGATGGCGGCCGCCATCGAGGAGGAAAGGGGAGAGAGCCTTCTGGGCTCTCTCCTGAAGATCTGTAAGTCCTGGGGGGGATCGGAGGCCCCCCAGGTGAAGAGGAGGGACAGTGGGAGCCAGCGCACATGCAGGTAAGTGAATGTCATTTTTATTTTTTTACAGTTAGCAGCTGCTGCTGCCGAAGCGGGGGGGGGGGCGGCCTATTCCGGGGGCTCTCCTGGAGCCATCCAAATTAAAGAGGAGACCCGGCTGGATCCAACGAGAGGTCAGGTGAGTATTTTACTGTTATATTTTTTTTACTGTGGGGGTTTAAAGTCAGCTACGTGAGTCTCACGTAGCTGGCACTTAAGTGGAGTAGAGGCTGCTATGTGAGACTCACGTAGCTGGCACTAGAAGGGTTAAAAGCACGGACCGGAATGGTTACGTGCCCTTTACCAGCTGCCACCACCCTAATTGGTTGCAGGCAATACCAAAAGGGCAGTTCACCCGTCTAAGGCACAATTGCACCTCCCACGAGGATTATGATATTCAATCTGCTATGCTGATGCGGCACTTTATAGACAAAGGGTATGATGGTATGAAAATTCGAGAGCATTGGGCATTAGTTAGGAATCGGCCTAGGGAGTCCTTTAGGACGAATAAAACTATGGAACGTGCTTATGTCAATACAGGTGTTGAACAGGAGATTCCATTTGTCACAGGGTTCAATGTCCAGTATAAAGAGGTTTGCAATTTGTTGAACCGCCATTGTCAAATTCTAAAGTCTGACTCTATTTTGGGCCCGATATTACCTGAATGCCCTAGGGTGATTTTTAAGAAAGCGCCAAATTTAAGAGACCGGTTGGTCAAGAGCTTTATGGACCCTCCAAAATCTAAAATAGTTTTGAATAATCCTTCAGTTGAGTTTTATCGTTGTGGCTCCTGTGCTGGGTGCAAAGGATGCAGCCCCATTAAGAAGCCAAAAAAATCCATTCAGGATTTTAAAACGAAGAAGACTCATAAAATTTCTAAATTCATTTCATGCTGGTCCAAAGGGGTAGTATACTTAATTTGGTGCCCGTGTCAGAAAATGTACGTTGGACGCACCACGCGTGAGTTAAGAATTCGTATCCGGGAGCACATGTACAATGTTAGACGGGGTTATGAAGCTCATAGCTTATCAGCCCATTTTAAATCCTGCCATGATAGTGACCCTAGTTTAATGTCCTTTATTGGGATAGACAAGGTTGAACTCAATTGGCGTGGTTCTAATCTAGTAAGGGAGCTTTCAAAAAAGGAGTTGGTGGATTTATACCTTGGGCACACTTCATCCAGCCGTTCTAAACATTGAACTTTATTTAAATTGTTTTATTGATTCTTCTTAACCTTTTTTGTTATGCCTTTTTATCTTAAATTTTGTAATGTTTTATTACTACTTATTGTATACAATTTTGCTATTAGTATATTTTATTTAATCATATATATATATATACATATGCGCTTTATGCGCTATTTGCATATTTTTAGCAATTTCCAGTTTTATAGTTTATTTATAGTTGGGTTTGTTATTTGTCTATGCTGGCGCTGGAATCAGATGGCCTCCATCTCAATTGATACCATAATTTGTGCCATCTCCATATCATTAGTGTACCTTTGTTTTTTAATGTCATTTGGGAACAACTTGAAGAAAAAAAATTGTTTAATTATTATTTTTACCCATTTATGTACCTGTCTATGCATTAGGTTTTCCCGTTTTGGAGTTTCTATGAGTTGGAACGCATAATTTGCGGGATAGCAACGAAACGCGCCGGCGATGGTGAGCTGCAAAGTTTCCCATATTGGTACCAACTTCTTGAGATTATCGTCCCCCTGTGGCTGTCAGATTCCAGATTCCAAACTTTATTCAACGCGATTTTATCTACTCTGTTTGTAAGTGCATTTCCTTTTAATCTATTAAATGTTTGACAATACGGAATTACACTAGATTTGCTCCTTTTCTGTTTTGTTTGATCCTGGCTAATACTTGGTCTTCCATCATCACTGGCGAGTCTTGAGCCTTAAAGGGAACCTGTTTGAAATTGATTGCGGCTACCTAAGAATAAATTGACGGCTTGTCTTCTTTGTTAGCTGGTAAGAATTTGCACTTTCGGTGGTGGATTGCAACTATACACATTCCAGTGTGAAGTGTGAAGTGCACGCGTTGTGGGACAACTGTTTACTGTTCAGTAACATTTATGTTGTACATCACCTCCTTTTTGGAATAAGGACTGTTACACGTTGAGCACTACTATATTTGTATAATTTGTTTAATCAAAGACTGAGCGCGGTGTTATGTTTACATCTGTGAATATTTGTTGCATTTTTTCTATATTGATGATCTAATGATGGTTTGGCAAGGAAATGATGATTCTATTTTGGAGTTTGGTAAGTATCTGATTAATAACAATTTTAATTTAAAGTTTATGTTGGAAAGCCATGATCATATGATTCCCTTCCTTGATCTTGTGTTATCTGTATCGGTGTGTTTCCACATCCACTTTTTGAAAACCAACAGCAGGTAACATAATATTAAGAGCTGAGAGTTGACACCCCAGACATACTATACACGCAATTCCAGTAGGAGAAATCATACATGTGCGCAGGAATTGTTGACAAGAACCTGTCTTTGAAAAAGAGATGATGCAGTCCTCTGAGAGATTACACCAAAGGGGTTATCCCACAGATCTTATAGAAGAGCAAAGACAGTGGCTAGGAATAGAGCAAGGGATAAAATGCTTACTAATATAAGAACTGGGAAATTAATTAAAAATAAACCCATCACATTAGTTATCACATATAGTTCATAATTTTTCCAGGTAAAAAGAATAATTAATACTGGGTCATTCATTATCGCCCAGCATGAACAACTGTAGGAATAAAGGCATACATGGTTATCCCACACAGGTTTTTTTTAGGTGTAGTGGCACAATATGTGGTTGTTGTCCATTTGCATTAATAAGTAATCAGTTTAGATCGAAGTCTACTGGAAAAAGCTTTTTTGTTCAGTCTTTCATCAATTGCAACAGTGCATATGTAATTAACTTAATAGTAGGCAGGGATTTTGGGGATCCCATTGGTGGTCTGCACTTAGCACTTTATGGAACAAGTAAACAAATATTTTTCTGTATTTTCTTTGTGATTTGTACCTACCTCATTGCCAGTATTATCTGTTCGGTTTTGCATATATATACTTGATTCTGATGCACTTAGAAAGCACTTGACACTTTAGGAATTTATTATAATATATATATTATTATTAGTTAATTTATTTGGGTCCCCCACTGGGATATATTAGGATACCCCCTTCCCTCCTACTTGATGGCAGTTTATTATGTGTTTTTTTTAATTAAGTTTTTAATGTGTCTTGGTGTGAAATTCTGACAATTTAATAAACTTGATATGAATTATATTTGATAGAGTGCCATTGTCAGCCTCTGGTTTCCCTTTCCTTTTTGGGGGTCGGGGCATCTTCTTGTTTTGTATCGCTTTATAATTAACTTAATAGAGTGTACAACATTTGAATTACAATACATTGGCTGTACAGTCAGAAAAATTAAACGCTGCATAGCAGAACATGTGGCGGATATAAAACATAACAGATTGGGCTTCATATCAAATGTCTCTAGACACTTTAGGGATTTCTATGGGGGAGACTTAACATCCTTTAGATGTATGGCAATTGAAAAGGTGACTATTGGTCCCAGAAGAAGTTATTGCGGGAAACTCAATGGATTTTTGATATGGACACTCGTGTCCCTAAGGGATTGAATCATCACTGGGATGTAGATTTAAGTATAAGGTAGGAATTAAATAGTATTAGGTCAATATAATGTCCAATAGGGTTAGGAGTAGAGGATTTAATATTTGGAGCTGTTATATATGTGTTATTTGGGTTTTGTTCCCCTTTAATATATCATGATAGATTGTTTATTGATATGGGCGGAATCTGTATTATGCAGCGATGTCCTTGCTGTATTCTCTAGGGGTGAACATTTTTAATGATTGCTATACTCTGTATTTTGTGTAACTGTGCTCCATCGAGGCTGTGATCGGGGATATAGCCTCTGCTTTCACTTTCTCCTCCTGACTGTGCTTTCCTAGACGGGTGGCCCACTTTTCTTAGTGGTGCTGGAGGAACACCGCCAGTTTTTTGCTATTGTGTCATGAGGTCAGCTCAGCACCACTCTCTCATGCTCTGGACTTTGGGTTACTCCCGATTTTCATGTGACTCCCTGTCATGAAGAGACTGGTGCAAGCTCACTCCTCAGAGTCTGCATGTTGGTCTTTCTGATCCTCTGTTTTTCGAGGTGAGTTTAATGTTTATGTTAAGATGTGCTTTACACCGGCGACTCATTGTTTGTGATTGCTCATGTGAAACTGCTAATTGAGATTACATGCCTGAGGGGGGGTTTAACAAGTCTCGGCGGGGAGCTAAATTTCAGGTGCTACATTGTAAAAATGTCATGAGTAAGGACCTACTTAGGTCCGAAACGTGTAGACATTTTGCATACTTTTACTGGGATATGCCTGCATTGCGATTTTATGGAATCATGGAATAAAGTTATGTACTGATTTTTATTGGAATGCCTGGCTGGCCACAAAGCAGTCTGTGATTTATTGATGCGGCAGTTCTGCTTATGTTGTAGATGGTAATGCAGTATTCATACTAAAAAACAAACAGCAAAAATCGATGATTAGCCTATAGTTCACTACAGGCTAGCTCAGGGGACAGACAGTTAGAATTTAGTAATATCTGTTACCATCTTTACAAACCTCTGTAAAGAAGCAACTGTACATTTCATGTCCCCCAAAGTCAGGTTACAAAGGTCATCTAGTATGTCACTATATCTTCCTTGGCAGCAGGCAGTGCCCCCTTCCCATGAGGGGTTGGGACTCCTCCCATGTGACAACAGTGCAGGTACTGTAGTTTCAGGAAATATGTTTTAGGTCCAGGTTAGGCTTCTAGAGTTATATTGCTCCCACCCACAACTTGGGCACATATCCAGGGCTCTACATCCCACTGCCACCTTCTAACAGCTGTGGCACACTGGTTGCATGGCGCTCGCCTCACCCAACTTGCACTAACACACAAAAGAGCAACAATGTTTTCAACTTTGAAATGTCACGCTTCATATCTCACTACAGCATTGAACTTTAGACTACAATACTTTTATAGTTGACCATCTTGGCTATCTCATACATAATTTGTACTTGCAATCATTTAGTATATAATTAATTATGCAGATCCTTGTCATGTAACTGAATTGTTACTGTTTTGCTCCTAAAATTCTTTTCTTAGTATTTTGTAAATCCACCTTTGCATGCTCTCAACCACATTCAAGCATATCTCGGCTTGAAATCTTTTCCCAGGTGTGAGGAATTGGGATTTTTTTTATTTTATTTCTGATACACTCTTGTTCCCTTTCATTAAAGTAAACCTCATGAACAACATTCTTTCAGTAAGTGAAACAACCATATTTGGATGGGGGGGGAATTGTCCATTGGTACAAGTAGCGTTGCCACCTTGTAGTTTACCGGCCACTGGCCTGTCAGTGCCGGTATTTGTTTTTTACTGGTAATTGAGGATGGGAAAAGCATACCCACAATTACAAATATCAGTAAAAAAATTACCAGCACCGCCAGGCCAGTGGGCAGTAAATTAGAAAAAAAAAACACCAGCCAGGTGGCAACCCGAACCATAAACGATCAGACCCCTTGCTAATTCATCCTCCACCGCTGCTAACCTGCTGGCTGCAGTACAGGCTGACAGGATACCCCCCTGATGGGTACCTAAACTTACAGGGGACTTGAAAACTAAAACCCCAGATGCACAAGTGCCAAGATAATTTAATGAGCATTCAGTGCAAATTCCTCATAATAGAGGGAATAGGGGATAGTAAACATGTTTGGGCTAATCTGATGTGCAGCCTTTGACGCCAATAAAATCATTCTAGGAGCTTCCTACCAATGTCATGAATGACTTACCTTCAGTCCATGCCCGCTGTGTCCTTAGGCAGCTGGCAGGGGCTTCTGTTGCCTGGCAGCCACTTCCGCCTCCTCCCTCGTCCACTGTCATTCGGCTGGTACTCGCGCGCGAGCACAGTCAGCTTATATCCTCTGGCGGCTGCGCTGTTAAAAGGAGCCAAAACTAGGAGGTCCAGTTCTGGGCGGTACGCCTTTATTGTTCAGATGGGGCAATCAGTCCAGAGGTCTCCAAGTACACCAATCAACCCACAGATCCGAAGTGCACCAATCACAGTCACTTCCTCCCTGACCAATCCAGTCGGGTTTAGTCCTATAAAGGGATTACCACGTCAGTGCCAGTGTGTCAGTGCCCGTGATAGCGTTTAGCTGGCTTTGTAATTTTGCCTGTGATTTTCCTGAACTTTAGGGTTGATTCAGAGAGACAAAAAAGACTTTCATTTTTGTGTCAATCTGTTTTTTTTTTTAAATGTTCCCGCTCTCGTATGAGTGTACGAGCGATTCTATGCATGCATTGCAAGCCTTCAGTAAAGTCTTCGTCCGTTCGTATGCCAGAGTACGAGTACGAGGATGTCATTTTCCAGCATGACTTTTCCATTTCATTTTCTCATGTTACAACGTAGGCTTTCGTTTTTGTCCTTTTCCCATCGTCTCCTCCCACGAATCCTTTACGTTTCCCATTAGATTCTGATTTCCATTTTCAATAACTAATCGTCCAGACGAAAATCCTTACGATCTCACGCCTGCGCACTACAAACTTAACTCATTAAAGTGCTCGCCTACATATTTGGGTCACTCACTTCTGCTACAATGCTTAGCTAAATCACTTTGCGCTTTCCTACATCTTCCATTTATGACCCCTAAAATTTACCCAAGCCACTTTGCGCTTTCCTTCTTCTTCCATTTTTTTACCCCTAAAACTTGCCCAAAGCACTTCGCGGTTAGGGTCTTCTTCCATTTTTCACCCCTCAAACTTACCCAAACCACTTCGCGGTTACGTTCTTCTTCCATTTATGACCCCTAAAACTTACCCAAACCACTTCGCGGTTAGGTTCTTCTTCCATTTATGACCCCTCAAACTTACCCAAACCACTTCGCGGTCAGGTTCTTCTTCCATTTATGACCCCTCAAACTTACCCAAACCACTTCGCGGTTATGTTAATCTTCATCTCTACATTACATTATTTGGCCCATTCATTTGGTGTTAATGTATTTGGAAAATAAAATGACACTGAAACTTTTTTTTTCTTTTTTTTTAATCATAAATGCCATTTTTGTATGGCTTTTTTTAAAAATATCTTTTTATCAAAATGTATAAACTTTTTTTATTTTTTTTTAAATAATTAAAAAAAATTCTTTAAAAAGTCTTTAAAATATAAATTTACAAACTATGTACAAAACAATGGCAGGACCCAGGACATTAGTCTTCTTCTGTGGTCCCCAATGAGTCACGCAGCTCCTGCATGTCGGCCACCAACTGAAGGACCCTTTCGCTCATTGCTGCCACTCTGGCATGTGTGGTCCCTGTATAAAAAAGAAACAAACATTATTTGTTGGCAAATACATGTTTCTCACCTGTGGATGGAATGTTTTTTAGTTGTCAAGCTAGCTCATGACGCCATATGTCATTATGCTAAGTAATTTATCTAAGGAAGTGGGCATATGTCATTATGCTAAGTAATTCATCTAAGGAAGTGGGCATATGTCATTATGCTTATGCCATTGACTCTGGCTTTATGTATCTTGGTGATCATGTCAATTACCACATAGTCAAAAGAATGACATTACAACTTACTTCGTTGGTGGCCGATGTGTGTGTCGGGGACCACCCTGAGTTCTGGGCCCTTCCACTGCTGGGAAGTTGAGGCTGTAAAGACATGTCAAATAGGGTCACTTCTAATGTCTTAGTCAACAGTAAGCAAATTTCAATGTGTGTGTGACATCACCCACCTTCTACATGTGCCTCCTGGGCATGATCTGCTGCAGTCCCTGCTCCAGATCCTTCACCCGCTACATTAACATCTAGAAAAAGAGATTAAGGGAATCCGCTTTGTTTTAAATACCGTATTTGCTGGCGTATAAGACGACTTTCTGCCCCTGAAAAACATGCTTCCAAGTGGGGGGGTTGTCTTATACGCCGGGTGCACGGGTGACATACCTTCCCCCCAACCGTCCCGATTTTCGCTGGATTGTCCCGCGAGAAGGCTCCTTGTCCCGCCTCCCCGGGCCGCTATTCCGTGTCCCGGGACAGTCGGGGACTCGGGAGCTGTGGTGTGTGTGGGGGCGGAGCCAGAGGCAGGGCCTGCTTTCTCCTCCTGCCTGCTGCCCTGCCTGCTGCCCTGCCAGTGCGGTGCTTTGGCTCTACAAAAGGAAGTAAGAGCGGGGCGGGGCGCAGCCCGGCCTCCAATCCCCTCTACATTCACAGCCTTTTTCTGGCATCTGCTGTAAGCTCACTCCTGATTGGCTGCCAGTCGGCGACGCTGCTTCGGGTTACCTATGAGGAGGAAAGCCGCGATGACTGAACTGTGGAGAGGAGAGGGCGGTTCCCGGTGCCCTGTAAAGCCCCGTCTGGGCATCCAGGTAGTGTGTATGTGTGTTAATGGATGTGAAACAAAGGCACTTTACTCAGTCCCCCCAAAAGAAGCCGAGCTGTGTGTGAGGGGCTCCTCGCTGCTGCCCTATCATGTGACCTCCTGACCCGCTGCCTGCCTCACCTGTGCAGTGTGCCCCTCACACACAGCTCGGACTTGTGTGGAGATATCTATTTTATTTACACCATACCTCCCAAGTGTCCCTGATTTGAAGGGACTGTCCCCATTTGAAGGCTGTGTCCCCCTGTCCCTCGTTGGTGTCATTTGTCTGAGGTGTAACATGCAGATCTGCAGCAATAAATGATTCATTTGCCTATTCAAAGTGTTTTATTATTGTAACTTATATCCTATCTCCTATCCATCAATTAATGAGGGGCAGTGGCTTAATTTACATATTGTCCCGATTTCCCATTCTGAAAAGTTGGGAGGTATGCTGAACCTACAGCTAGTGGGAATCTAAAACCCAGGGTCAGCTTGTCTTAACCCTTAACTGCCAGGGGCTGTGAAAACACTACTACTGTGTCCGATTTCAGGAAACCCTACACCTGTTCAACACATTGTGACAGATCGTGTGTGTGGAAGGTGTGCGGAAGAGGGAGTAGCCTTATACGGCGAGTATATAACAAACTCTATATTTTGAGTGGAAATGTTGGGGGGTCGTCTTATACGCCCAGTTGTCTTATACGCCGGCAAATACGGTAGCATGTATGTGTGTGCGGTTACATGAAGAGTCACATACCAGAGGCTAATGGCTCCGTCGCTTGGTATGACTCCCTGCCCACGCCGTGATGCCCCTCCTCTGTAGAAAGGTCCAGGAGCTGGTCGAAGGCCCTACAGAGGAGGGGTTGGACCGTCGCCCTGGAGATCCACCACCTTCACTTCCTGCTGCAGATTCATGCAGCACTGGACGGCCTGTGCGCCTCCGGGTGCGTCGGATTCGGTACTCCATTTCCAACACTAGAAAAGAAAAGCATTTATAAATAAAGGCCTACCTTCTGTATTAGTTACATCTACCATGCAATCGCTATGTGCTTACTTGGGAAATGGAGTCCGAAAAATCGCAGCACCCGGGGCATGTGCAGCCTTTCAGGTCCGACCAATGCTGCATGATCTGCGTGTGGGTGAAGTTGGTTTCCGTCTAGTGCTGGATCCTGGAAACGATCTCCAGGGCGACGGTCCTCCTCTCAAAAGAGTTGGGCAGGTAGTCGTACCTGCACTGAAGCAGGTAAAAAACATAGTATTTAGATCAAACTGCATACAAATATCTGTCACAAATCGATCACTTGACTAAATGACATTCCAAGACACATTTCTAGCCTCAAACTATCCTTCTAGATGTTAGTGAGTTGGTTCGCACATGTGGGCCCTAACTTATGTTTGGCACGGAGTTTTACACACTTTTAAACCAAACCGTTTCTTCCTGCGCTTCCTTAAGTGCTAGGCATGCATTTAGATTGCAAATAAAAGGCATTAAAATGCATTTACAAGCATAATCAGCTCTTCTTGTTGGCGGGTGAAGATCGTGGGCACCATCTTTCTTCTTGTCTGCAGCAGATAAGTAATGCACCAGCGGTTTCAGTGTTCTGCACGGCCATACGAACGGCCGTACGCACGCGTACGCGTCATACCCAGGCATTAGAATTTAAAGGGTCCTGGACCCATAGCTCATTCTCTTTCAGAATCTCAACATTATGGCACCCAAAAAAGCCGGCGCTAAGACCAAGGCAGCAAAGGAGGGCAGCAGCAAAAAGGCAGAGAAGTGTGAGGAGGCTTCTGCAGGCCCCACCACTCGCTCAAAAATGCCAAAGGCTAAGGTGCGGGAAACCCGCTGTGGGCAGGCCAAGGCGAGCACAACCACAAAGGCACCAACAAGCACCAAACAAAAGGAGCCAGCGCCAAAGAAGAAGGCCCAGGCCAGCAAGCACACAGGTACAGTCCCTAAAAAGCACACCAAGAGGGTGAGAATCCCCAGCCCCCAAAGGTCAGCATCACCCCACCCACGTGGGCAAAGCTCCCATAGCAAGAGGCCAACCCACCGGGCCAGAAGCCCCAGCAGCCATAGCTCACCATCACCCCACTCATGTGGGAAAAGCTCCCATGGCAAGAGGCCAACCCACCGGGCCAAAAGCCCCAGCTGCCAGAGCTCACCATCACCCCACCCATGTGGGCAAAGCTCCCATGGCAAGAGGCCAACCCACCAGGCCAGAAGCCCCAGCAGCCAGAGCTCACCATCACCCCACCCACGTGGGAAAAGCTCCCATGGCAAGAGGCCAACCCACTGGGCCAGAAGCCCCAGCAGCCAGAGCTCACCATCACCCCACCCACGTTCAACAACCTCCCAGGGGCATGAAAGTGTGAAGGGGCCACAGAGGCACAGGGCAAGAAGCCCAACATCATCCAGCACACCCTCTCCTTTTCGCCCACATTTGGCACCGGCACAGGTGGCAAGGCACTCTCCATATGCAACATCTACGCCTGCTAGTTCAGTGGCCACCCAACCAAGAACCTCAAGTCCATATCCAAGTCCAGTTCAACATATTTATTTTATTTAAGGTGACCAATGTGTATATACATGTTGCTTAATACATCTAACAGATAATTACATTCATAGTGAAGCCCAACTTGGCCCGTTCGGGGAGTTGCCATTCCTGCTTGGCCACGTGTTTTAGTGATGCATATGTAGTAATACAGATCACCAATGCATATTTATGTGTTTACATGCCTTTTTGTAAACAATACAGACCAAAATCATCCCTCAGTGTGGAAGCCTCAGCCAGTTTGACCACGCCGTCAACTTCCGTGCTGCCTAGGAGCCAGGATCCAATATATATGGTAAGTGTATTTTTCTGAATCTGCTGATGCATGTGAATTTACATGAATAATTTGCAGAACAAAAATATTTAGGGCCCAAACTGAACCTTTTTTTTACATGCCCCAACAGACCCACACACTGATGGAAGAAATCCAGGAGCTGGAGGAGGATGGCACCTTGATGGGACCTTCAGAATAGACCCCCTTGGAACATAATCTGCAACTGTCCCAACATGTTTCTACACCAAATCCTCTGCAGCAGAGTGAAGCTGGCCGCATGCTGCCAGCCCATCGTGGGCAGCATGCAGAGATTGAGCCTACAGTCCCCAGTGGTAGGTCTGCTGCAGAGGATTTGCCAAGCACATCTGTGGCTGTTGGTCGAACTAGAGGACCATCATCTGCACGTGCCCCAACCCGGGGAATTGGGAGGCGTAGTCAGCTACGTCGCCCAGTTTCCCAAGGGGGGGCGCGTGCGGATCATGGAGTCAGCATGGCACCATGAGAGGCGTTTATTTCGCCAACAAAATCAAAGAAACAACAAGCAGCATCATGCACAATTAGAGATCTTAAATAATACCTTAAACACCATGCTGACAGAATTTTGGTCGACCAACAGCCACATGGCCACCTTATCCACAAATTTCATAGCCATGCTTGAGGAAGTTCGAACTAGCAACACCCACATGGCCACCTTAAGTAGTAATTTCAGTGCCATGCTGGATGAAGGTCGAACAACCAATAGAAACATGTTGCAACAGTTGCAGATTATGAATGCCACACATGTCCAGGTGATGGGCCACCTCCAAGGCCCACAACCAGGGTTTTTTGGGCATCAACCATATTAACCCCTATTTGCCCTGTATCTGCTACACATCTTTGCTCTACATCCCCACTGTATTGACCTGTCTGGTGAGTCCTAACAATATAGCCTTTTGGTATGGCTTGGCTTGTATGCTTTGGATTTGCAGGCATATAGCTCATTAGAGTGCTGAGATAGCCCACCAGCCAATGCCTGAGCTCAAGCCTCACTGAACCTGCCACTCAAGCTGCTGCGCTGCAGGCTTTGGCCTAATTACATTGTTTCTGGCTCATCCTGTTTGTAGGCATGATTGGGGGACATCCTAGGCTGGCATAGGTATGGCTGCTTTATACCTGTGCCTGTGGCAAATGTGACCAAAATGTGAACTGGTAGTTCACTGTATGAGATGGGTGGAGCGGACGTGAACCACCATGACACAACAAAAGCTGTGGCATGTGAACCAAACCCACACCCCCATCACACACAGCTATGCATCCCCAGACACCGCTGAATGCTCCCGCCCGGCACGCCCCCGCACCCCCCATCGCGCACAACCCGCTATCCACCGGGCAACCCAGGCACAGTGAACGCGAGCTGCACGGAGTGGGGCACGGGCGATCACCGGGCGCCCCAGCAAGGAGAGGGCATATATCCATGCAGCCCACACCTCAAAAATTTACTAGCATGTACCGACATTGTTCTGACAAGAGGGAAAGGGTACAAAGGCATGTACATAATATTAAAAACATATATACCATTATATACAGCAAATCGTATCAATAAAGGTTTTCATCAAAATCAAAAATATCCAAAAAGAGTTAATACCACTGCGATGGCATAATTACAACATTCCTAAAATTAAATTATTTAATTGTCCCTAACTTTAATCTTAATGCACAAACCATTAGAATAGAGGCACACAGAAATACCTGTGTCCCGTGTTATATAGTACACAATCTGAAAGACTGAGCAAAGTGGAGCACTAAGCTCATTAATTCAATTTAATTCGTTGTGGGGTCTGGTCCGTAAGATTATTCACACCACAAGGGATACACTACCGTGAACTTTAAAAGTTATATATTATATGTACACTGCCGGACCCTCCAATCAAAAGAGGAGGGGAAGAGGAGTACAGATGCTAAATGCCTTCTGATCTATGAGACTTGAAGTAGGATCCCAGGGGAAGTGTCTCCTAGTGTGACAACCAAAACCAACGTATAACGCTAAAATAGCAACCCCAAAAATGTGTAAAATGTATTGTAAACAAAACAACTGCCCCCGGATTAAAACTACTATAGATCTAATAATCCTACTTCTAGAAAGGAATGTGAGCACCATACCTGTCTGCCCCCCCCCCCCGTGGGGCGTGCTCTTAATCACTTAACCCAAAAACGGGGTGAAGGCCCAGTCCTCATTTAAACCTCTTGGACTGCGGGTATCCAACTGAAATACCCATCTTAATTCTCTCTGTTGGAGGCGGCGTTTCAGATCCCCACCCCCTGAGCCCATACGTACCTTTTCTATGCCCACCACTTTCAGGGATTTAGAATCCGACCCCCCCCCCCCCCCGTGTCGTTCCAAAAAATGGGCCGCTACGGGAGAGATGGTCTTACCTGTTTCTTTATCCCTGCTCGCCTGCCGGATGTTTGACAAATGCACCTAAACAGGTGTCTATGACCAGTTGTTTCATTGCATTATTTGTATTTCTTGTCTGCTGCTACATTTTTTGCACATTGTTTTTTTCAAATTAGATTTTTGTGTATTTATGCACATGTTTTTTATAGGTTGTTATATCTATATATATATATTTTTTTAGCGGATTCACTTATTTAGTATTATCTAGTATGATTAAATATTATTATGATTAGCATCTCATCAAAATTTCTTGTGTATATTCATATGCACAGTATTTTTTGCTCTTTAAGCACACTTTAGTACTATTTGAGATTGAGGTCAGACAGGTTATAGAAGTAATCGTGTTCTTTGTGCACAAAATTGTTTACTTATTGTAGTCCTTGCATGCTGAAAATTAAGGAGTTACCCAGTTACTGATTGCTGCACTTATATTGTCAGCACTGGAAGTATCCAGGGAATTGCAGTGTTTTTAATGTGTTGGTTTTGTGATTGTATGTTGTTGTCTGTATCTTAATAAAATATGTAATATTTTGTTATAAACTTTGTGCTTGAATTATTGGTGCTCCTGTTAATGGGGTGAAGTGGGGTTTGTTTATCCCCTGATCCCATAGGTATTTTAGGTCTTGTTCAGATACGGTGTAGCACAAATTGATTTATTGTATGCGGTGCACCCCTTGTTTGTGTTTTACTTTCCAATCAATTAAATATTGTAATGAATTGCGTATAATTCGGGAATCAAGAATCTTGTTAATTTCATATTCGGGTTCACATTCTACTATGAAACCTGAACATTACCGGTGGATTTCAGCAGAAATACATGGAGCGCATTAGGGATTTTCACGGATGGAGGCAAATTAACTTAAAAAGTAACGTTACTTAATCTTTGTATGATCGGTAAGGGACCAACATATTATGACCCCAACTTAGACAAGGGCTGGCACAGAGCAATGTTCTGAGTAGATACCCAGACCAGATCTGAAATAATTGTTCCAGAGATCTATGTCTATCGGCAAAAGTCTTATGCCTACTGGTAGCTATTTTAAGATTTTTTTGCACCTTGGACCAAATGACCACTCTTTCTCAAAACCATTCCTCCAAGGTCGACAGATTGGAGGAAGGGCCAGAGAGAGAAGATGCCTTGGGATTTGTCACGTAGTTACAAAAGAAAATTTTGTCAAATCACAAGGCGCATTATTGAAAGGAAATTTTGCAAACTCAATAAATTCAGACCATTGATACTGGAAATCTGACACAAAGCAGCACAGATATTGCTCCAAAGACCGATTCACCCTCTCAGACTGGCCGTTAGATTGTGGGTGGTAGGCTGATGAGAATGACGCACAAAAGTCCCTCCAAAAGCGAGAAACAAATTGAACTCCATGATCAGAGACTATAGGGTTGATTCAGAGCCCCTTTCTTGCAGTTTTATTGTGTGAACATTTCAGTTCTCATTCATTTTCCCCCTCGTCTGATTCGGCTGCGCATTTTTTCTGCAAGAATTTTTGTGTGAAATGTTTTTATTTTTGTGTGATTTTTTGTTTGGTAGTAAGACCTCCAAAAAAATGTCGAGAAAGGAGCTCTGAATCAACCCTTATATCTTAAGGGATGCCGTGAAGCAGAAAGATGTGTTTTATGAATAGTTGAGCCAATTCAGGAGCCGACGGGAGTTTTGCCAGAAGAACGAAATGCACCATTTTACTGAAACAGTCGACCACTACCCAGATTACACTATTACCCTGAGACCGAGGCAGATCAACAATAAAATCCATGGAAATGTGAATCCAGGGTTCCCCAGGAATCTCCAGAGGTACTAATAACCCTGCTGGAGGTTTCGGGGGTCCCCTTGTTATGGACACACACAGAACAAGCTTCGACACAGGCAGTAACATCAAGCCTGATAGTCCGCCTCCATACATGTCGCTTGGCAAGAGCCAGTGTTTTCTGATCACCTAAATGACCTGAGGTTTTGGCATCATAAAATTCTTGCAGAACATAGATACGCAGGTGTGGCAGAACAATTTGGCACCCAGAGGGATTACCTGGCGGGGCTTCTGCCTGAAATGGTACTAACCAGAAGGTTAAAATGGGTTCCTTCTGGTTGAGCCTACCCTTATATTCCCCAAAGTTGTGTGACAAGGCACCCGCTTTGGTATTCTTTGCTCCCGATTTAAAAGTAATAACGAAATTCAAACGGGAGAAAAAGAGCGCCCAGCGAGCCCGAAGGGAATTGAGTCTTTCCAATCAATGCCGCCATTCCTCAATATCCAATTTTATTCCTAACAATTTTCGATTTCCTACATCATAATTTTGCTCAGCTGGGCAAAATTTTCGTGAAAAATAAGCACACGGATGCAATCTTTCTGGATCACTGGAATATTGCGAAAGGACAGCTCCCACTCCGAGTTCAGAAGCATCCACCTCCAAAAAGAATGGATGATTAATATCTGGGTGTATCAATACTGGTGCTGATGTAAAGGTCTCTTTTAAGGTCACTGCTGAGAGAGGCCAATTCTCCACAAAGGCACCTTTCTGGATTAGGTCTGTTAAAGGGGCCACAATCAAAGAGAATCCCTTAATGGAATGCCTGTAGAAATTAACGAAACCTAGGAACCTCTGAAGGACCTTCAGGGTTGTTAGGGCGAGCGCCGCACGCCCATCTAGCAGCACTTCACTTACCTCCATGGCTGCATCCAGCCGTCATCCATTTTGCAGCTCTCTCCCTTCCCCCAATGCTTCCTTCTCACATGCTCAGGTGCGCGCACGTCTCCATCCACTAGAGGGCGAGCGCACTAGATTCCTGAGATTTAAAGGGCCTGTACAGCACTGATTGGTGCCTGCTCATCCAATCCTGCATCCACTTCCCCTATTTAAAGAGGCACTTCCTTTCCTTCTGTGCCGGATCTTGGTCTCTCCATGCTTGTTGAAAGTCAGACATTCTTGGATTGCTCACCCGTGTACCGACCTCTGCCTGTCCCCGACTCTGAACCTTTGCTGCCTGCCCCAACCTTGGCTACTCACCTTTACCGCGAACCTGTGCTGTCAGCCCCGATCTCTGCCTGTAATTACTATGCCTTTTGCCTGCCACTTGTGTACCTCGCTGAACCTCGGCTGACTGTGGGACTGGGCCGCTGTTTGGGGGTAGCGACCTGGGGGTCACTTGCCGCACAAGACCAACCTGCCTTGCGGTGGGCTCTGGTGAATACCGGTGGCTCCTTAGACTCCGCTCCCCTGACACGGTACCCGCCATCGGTCCCACAGTTAAAGCGGATCCACACCCGAGTCCGCTCCATCCGGTCCGTGACAAGGGTTTTAGGTTTTTCCCACTCCAAGACTGCTGACACCTTGGAGGGATCCATAACCAGACCCTGATTAGGGAGCTCAGAGACCTCAAATACACATTTAGACAATTTAGCACAGAGACTATTCGTCCACAGACTATTAAGTCAACACTAAGAATTAAACCAAAATAAGCGTGCACCACCTGAATCTACTCAATTTAAGGTGTACTTGATAGGTGCTGGCAGTAGAGGAAAAAGACCAAAAAATAACAAAGATGGAGGCCCTAGACCTGCCCCCCAAAAAATCCTATAATGCTGCCGCACACTAACACATGTTCAAAAATGTATCCAATTCCATATAATAAAATTTATGTATGAATTTATTAAGTAAAGTTAGAAATCACATACCGACAATACACAGAAAACTCATTAAAAGCACATGAACACACTTAAAACTAAAAGGAGGGATCCCTACTGGGGCTATAAATATACTAGAGATAATTGATAGATTGCTAGATCTTACTCCATAACAATTAGTATTATATATATAAAATGATGTGGCCAGAAAACAAAAAATGGGATAGATGACAAGGGATATTTAAAGTGCAAAAAATAGTGCTTAAAGGTAATACCAAAGATGCAAAAATTGTGTATGTGAACCAATATCCATGTGGATTACAATAAAGATATAAACTCATATAATTTCATAAAGTGCTAGGTGCAAGGATTACAAAGTGCAAAGTGCAAAGGATACATTTGTAAACATTCTATTAAAACTGGCCACAGAAGGTATCAAAGAGTAAACAAATACTGATACATCATAAAGAGAAACAAGTCTTTACATCACCATGTTAATCAGCCTCCAGGGGACCCCTTCCAAGAAGCTCGTCACCGACGCGCTGCGTGGCCTGTCGCCACTTCGCCTGGGAGTTTATATCTTAATTGTAATCCACACTCTTTTCTATTTTATGTGGATATTGGTTCACATACACAATTTTTGCATCTTTGGTATTACCTTTAAGCACTATTTTTTGCACTTTAAATATCCCTTGTCATCTATCCCATTTTTTGTTTTCTGGCCGCATCATTTTATATATATATAATACTAATTGTTATGGAGTAAGATCTAGCAATCTATCAATTATCTCTAGTATATTTATAGCCCCAGTAGGGATCCCTCCTTTTAGTTTTAAGTGTGTTCATGTGTTTTCTGTGTAGTGTCGGTATGTGATTTCTAACTTTACCTAATAAATTCATACATAAATTTTATTATATGGAATTGGATACATTTTTGAACATGTGTTAGTGTGCGGCAGCATTATAGGATTTTTTTGGGAGCGGGTCTAGGGCCTCCATCTTTGTTATTTTTATTAAGTCAACACTGACTTAACATGACGCCAGTGTTCAGGCAGGAGAAAATGAGAATATCGTCAAGATAAATGACCACAAACCGACCCAGATATTCACGAAACAAAAATCTTGAAAGACTGCAGGGGCATTACATAAACCAAAAGGCATTGCTAAGTACTAATAGTGCCCCCAGTTTCTAGGCCCCCTTAGATCTAGCTTAGTGAAAATCTGAGCCCCAGATACCTGGTTGAAGAGATTGTCAATTAGAGGCAACAGGTACCTGTTCTTAACCGAATCAATGCAGGGTCGTAACACTCCATCCTTCTTTTTGACAAAAAAGAACCCTGCCCCTGCGGTGAGGTGGAGGGACAGATAAACCCCTTTTTAAGATTCTCCGAAATACATTCTTTCATCGCTAACTCCTCTGAACGGGTGAGATTGTAAATCTTCCCCTTTGGGGGCATTGTACCTGATAATAAATCAATGGGACAATCATAGGCCCTATGAGGAGGAAGCGATTCGGCAGACTTTTCGGAGAACACATCCGCCCAATCAGCATAGGGGGCAAAGGTAACCCCTCCAGGGAGACATGAGTCATCCTAAGGGAAGTACAGAAACAGTGGTCAAGACAAAATGTGCTCCACCCAGACAAGTCTCCAGTTTCCCAATTAATGTCATAATGGGTCGTGGGTCCTTAGCCAAGGGAACCCAAGGACTACTGTGGTAACAAGACACTCTAAGACCAGGAATTCTAATTCCTCGGAATGAGAGGAACCCATGATTAATTTCAAAAGAGGGATTTTATGGGAAACCAACCCCCGGGATAGGTTCATTTTTAACTGCCAGAAAAGGGGATTTTCTAAAGGGATCAATGGAATACCCAGATCGGATACTAGAGACTTATCCAAAAAGCTGCCAGCTGCTCTACTGTCGATACTGTTGTATTGGGGCAGGTCTTGGCAAAGTGACCTGGGTTACCACAATTACGGGCGAAGGCCCTGTGTCCGACTCCTCATTTTCTCGGTCTGGGAGAGGCAAGGAAGGGGAACCTTCGGTTCAACAGGAGGTGATGCAGGCAGCTGACGGTTTTCCTGGGCAGCCACGCACTGAGCCAGCTGGTTGATGGTGGTAGCCATGGCCTGCACTTGTTGCACAAGTTCTTTCATCTTTTTTGGCCCATGATAATGTCAAGCACCATGGGACACTTGCCTTCTAGGTAAGTCCACAACTCCCAATCTCGGCTGCTAGCTTCACCTCGCTGGACATGGTTGCCCCCAGGACTAGCACAAAGGTTGTGAACTTACAGGGGTGAAGGCGGATGAACAAAAGGCAAGACTGGGTGAAGTCGGGTAAGCCAGGTGCATACACAAGTAATCAGTCCTTACTAAGAACAACACCAAAGAGAGAGACAAGAAAAGAGTTTAGTTCAAGCCAAGGGTCAAGCCAGGAGGTCACAGGTATGCAGCACAAGGGATGAGATGGATCATGTACAGGCAGGCGTTGGTCCAGGTGGCAGTCGCGTGGTGGTCAAACAAGATAGGTAGGCTACAATAGCAACCAACAACACTGGATCAAGAACACCCAGCAGCACGCTATCACGGGCAATGAAACAGTGTGGAGGGACAACCTTTATTAGACAGGAACTAATGGGATTGGCCGGGGAGAACACTTGGCTCATTGGCCAGCTAAACAACTCGTAGGCTGATTGCCAAATACAATATCAGGGCGTCTTGCCCACCAGTAAAAACCAAGGCTCATTGTCCCTTTAACTAATTTTCCGGAAGGCACGCTGTCTGCAGCACCGCCAGAGGGCATCAGGAAGCAGGGATGCGGCCACGAGCGGAAGGAGCCGCTCAAGCCAGCTCTGGCCACAGATGTGGCTGGCGGCCAACAGAGACCCAGGCACGCAGGCTGAGGGCCCCGCGGGATCAGGCAGGTAAGTGAATCGTGGCAGGTAACACTAGAACATGCAATAGGGAAATGTGACCTAGCTACCTTGGACTGGCTCCCTCAAAGGGACAATACCCAAGAAAAGTGTATTCCAGAGCATGAAAATCTAGTAATGTCTCCTGGTCCATACTCCCCAGATTCCCCTTTGCCCTTGAGCATAGCTTCCTAAAAGAGTGGAAAGGATATACTCCACGGGCATTCCAATTCTTTGAAAACTAAAAGATGGTGGACATTGAAGAAATTAATTAAAAAATCCATATCAAAATGCCACTTTGGGGCTAATTTCTTGCACAACAAAGAAATATAAAAAAATGTCACTAAATCCTTGACAGAGTTTGAGAAAGCCTGCCATGGATTGAGACCCAAGAACCACCTGCTCTCTTGGGCATATAATCTTCTGTTAGAAGTTAAAGAAGACAATGAGTCTCTGGGAAAATCAAAACGGGAAATTAGATTATATTCACAGACCCAGAGTGGACCAAAGTTTTGGAACTAGCACACAAATCCTCTACACATAGCTTCCTTCTAGAGACAAATGATAAAATATTATCACAGTTTTATAGAACGCCAGCGCTAATGCATGCAATAAACCCTTTAATCTCGGTCACCTGTTGGCACTGCAAAGACGACGTTGGTTCACATATGGTGGACATGCCCTAAAATGCAGTGATACTGGACACAAGTACACAACATGATCAAGCAAATTACTGGAACCCCGACACCTATTTGTTGAACTTTCCAAGGTCTGCAATCTCTATCTTCAAATAATCTTTGTGAATTCATCTAATAGGAGCAGCAAAATGACCTACGCAACCCTGACATATTATTCTTTACCTCTCCTCCTGCTTTTCCCCCCACTTAGTTCTTCTATCTTCATGTCCCCTTGTCTACTATCCTTTTCTTCCTGTCTTCTCTTTTTAACCATTCACAACCATTCTTTCTCTTTTGACCCGGGGGGGGGGGGTGTTTTTGCTCGATCTCCAAATAGTCATGAAAGGTTGCACTGACCTGTAAAGAAAAATGGTCTGCTTTCTGCTAGTATTTAATTCATTGTATTGCATACCTACTTTAATAAATACAAGTTTGGAAAAAAAGTTGTTCTGTGTGGCACTGAAGCCTCTTAAATAAGGCTCCCTGTCTATATTATAAGTAATTTGCCTAAAACAAAAGGGCAGAAAAATTATGGGGCCGTCAGCATTCAAACATACTAATTAAAATGTTTTATGTAACGGTAATAGCCTGTTGCTCTATTTCTTGCCTAGTGTAGTTATCAATTCGACCCTGTTCACCCTTAGTGGCTCAGGTGCCTCTTGTGCTGTTAATGGGGGATGATGGCCATAGAAGCTCAAACCAGTCCTGGTGGCTGGTGGGTCAAACAGAGGGGCTGCTGTCAGCAGCAGGAGTCACACCATTACCCAACCATCTCCTGGCGTGTATAAGAAGGTGGAATGACACTACATCCTGCCCTCTCTTTGAGTCCTAACAGCTAAGCAGGGCTGCATGAGCTACGGCCACCTATCAGGCCATTCTACTGGAAAATGGGGGGGGTATAGTTGTGAGATGTTTAATAGCATCATGCACGTCGCAACGCTGGTGGCGCAAGTAGCAATATGTCGATCCTGTAGCCAAGGCGCCTCCCGACACTGGTTTGGAGACAGCACATGCACCCTAAATGGGCACAAAGCGCTACGCACCACACAGGAACAAAATACCACTTGCTATCATGCATGTGCAGTGATGGAGCACACTCTGCTACACCCTGGAGCACATTGCACTTTCTGATTAAGGCTGAGAATTCCTCACCAGGCAGTACATTCTCAGTATTTCTGCAATCTCAAAAATTAGATATAGGGAAAATAATTATATTGATGGAGATAAGGCTGTGGCTGACCATCTGAATAGCTACTTTTGTTCAGTATTTTCAGGTAGTAGCAGGTATTGCCATGGCATAGCATCCAGCTATGCATCCATAGCATCCAAGCACTCATCTATCCTAAGATAAAGAGTACATACAGTATACACATAAGGGCAAACTAGATGGAGCATATGCTCTCCTTCTGCCGTCAATCTTCTATGTTTCTATGTACATGGACCGCCACTATAGCAACCTGCAATGTTGCAATATACACATCCCCTTTGCCTGAGCGGGAATCACTAGGCAAAGCTGCCCCACTGCTGTATAGGCAGAAGGTGGAGCTTTGTTTAATGTTCTCTTAGCCAAATATTAGTAAACCTAAAAATTGAAAAACACGGAAAAGGGCATGTTTTATAGTGGCATACCCCTCTCATACTATTCCAAGTATCCAGGCAGATCTCACCCCCAGATGGCTCTCACATACCTCCCAAGTACCCAGACAGAGCCCACCAGGTGGCCCCCCCTTCCCCCCAAGTACCCAGGGTCTGAGGGAGGTATTTGCTCTGAACCTCAGCATATTCTTGGGGTTAAGTGAACTCCACTGGCACTATGCATATTAATGTTGGTGTCAGGACACAGGATCTGCTGTTGCTCTACATATTAATGTTTGTGCTGCTGGAAATAATCAGCTGTTGCTCTGCATAATAATGTTTTCACAAATGTTTTTGCTATTTTGGAAGAGCCAGGTTGGAAACATTTATGGGATTGGTGGGCACAATTAAAACAATAATTTGAGTAAAATAAAAATAAAAGAAGCATTGCAGTGTGAAGCCTGCCATGGAACATGCTTGGCACTGTAAATCAAACACTGACGTGCAGGGTAATTTATTGCTAGGGTAACTGAGTGCCTCTTGCACTGCTAAAGAGAGGCGGTGACAGAACGCTGCAGAAAGGTCAATGCTGGGCACTCATGATGCGGGCACCCTTTGTTAAATCCATTCAATGCAATTTCACAGCAACATGCTCTACTACCAAAACATGCAATACGGATCACACACATTGTTTAGCTATATTCTTTTATTAACCATGTTTTGAAACAAACAAATTATCAAAGATCCAAAAAAAACACAATAACCAGAAAAAGTGCTTCATTCACTTTGTGGTGCCTAGAAGTGAACGGAAAAGAACATGTCATTTTTAACAATCAATCTCACTTTTATTCATGTAACCTGTCTATGGCTTTCCTAACTCTCTACCTATAGCTGTTAGTCAGCTTTTGAGAGTTGCAAGTATGTCTGTCAACTACATTATTTGAGCATAATTTTAGGTATACTTTAGCTGACACATATCGTCTGTAGCTACTGCAGCAGTCTAAGGCCACTTTGTGACACTTACCTGAAAGAAGGAATTAATCATGTGTGCATGCCGGCCAAAGCCAGTCTGTGTGTCTTCTGCACGACTGCGGGCATGTCTGGGACTTCAGGCATCGGAAGACAATATTTGTCCCATCAATGCAAGCAAGCTCATCTGACTTTTCCTGGCATCCCATAGAAGAGCTTGATGTTTTGGACCTCTTCCTCATGGGGTGGGAATCTGATGTAGTTCGGGATAAGGTCACAGATGACGAGGACCACCTCAAGAAATATGTGGCACATGGTTGGCTAGCTAATGCTGCTTAAGCGAGCAGTAGTAGCCTGAAATGTGCCCCTAGTGGTAGAGTTTAAAAAGGGCACCACGATTTAGCCAAAAACAGATGCGGATTTGCTCATCGCTCAAATCTGCCACAGCTAACTGGGTGTTGAACACTCTATCAGCATGTAGTCGCACCACTGGTGGTTCCTCACTCTCCTTTTCCTCCTCACCAGCAGCCACACAAGCCTCATCCACACACCAAACACCGCATTGCAACTGCTAACACAAATGCACACCTCAAATAAACCACCTAACACACTAACTCAGACACACACAAGTGCTAAACAAATGCAGCTCACCACTAAATCAGAAGCATTGTTGAAAAGACCAACAGCCTGAGGCAAGCACGTTTCTTAGGTTAGGCCTGGCCAATAGGTTAGATGCTCTACAGCGCAGATAAGGTGTCAAAGACACCAAACCTCAGCAGATGGATGAGCACAAGGAAACGCTACTGCTGACACAAAGCACTTGTCGACAGACAATTCAAAACACACACAGACTGGCTCTGCCTGGGTTACAACAGTAGTGGGCACAAAAACTGCCCCACTACTTGTGCCATCCCAAAGTGTTTCTTTTATAGTTAGCTGGTAATATGCTTTTAAAACAGCTATGCCACATGTTCACCATCTTCCTCCTCCACGCTTGCTCAACTAGGAGAAACGCTACGCATGTGTCTTGAAAGAGAGCCGCACCTGTAGCTCCACGATGGGCGTTTCCTGATCCAAACACATATGACACCTCCATGATTTCAGCCAAAGAGAAACACTAATCATTTTTTTAAAAAACATTACATGCTGCTTTGCAATAGTGGGCGTTTTCTGTTGTTTACACACAGCTTGTGCCTTAACCCTTTCGCTGCCAGCCTACCTGCGGCATTTGTGACTCTGTGTTGTCAGACCCTTTTCTGCCATTTTGCGCTGAACATGTTCAACTGTAAAGTTTGAATGGATTTCCAGGAATTTCCTAGGAAAATTATATATTGTTTTTTTCAGCACAGTCTGGGCTTTAATATGACATGTCTTGTTTTTAAGTTTGTTAGAGGCCGATTCATTAATAGCGCCAGGTAGCGACAGATGAGCGACTGTAGCAGTATTTTCACAGCGCCCGCTAGTAGTCGCTGTGCTTGGCCGTTGTTCGGTTGTTGACAGCGACTCAGTCAGTGTGCGGTAATGTTGAATATTGGGTGAGGAGTCGCTATTTGACAGGTTCCGCGCTGTATGGGAGCGCATGATAGCGAATAGCCATAGCGAACGGCTCCCACCATATTCATTAACAAATCACGCTCAAAAAATTCTCGCGCTGTGAAATGCATGTTTAAACCCCAGAGCGCTGGCGGCGATGGGTTAAAAGTAGTTTTTTAACCCCCAAACAACCATATTTTTGGAAACAAAAAAAAACAAGTTTATAAAAACATTTTGTAATATGAATACATTAATATCAGACCTGTAGTATCAATTCTGCACAATTTTTTTTTTTTTTTTTTACCTTAAAAAAAATATCTAACATGGCAGAAGTGGTAACAGAAATTTTCACATTAAAAAAAAAAAAAAATTATTAACAATTAATTATGAATATTCAAAGATTGTTCCATTGAAATGCATTGGAGAGCGCCAGGTAGCGAGAGGTAATACCTGTCGCTGTTCAATGTCGCTCGCTGGCGCTGTGGGGTGAGGCTGGAATAATGATGAATGATTCGCTATAGGGCGCTATCTCAGTCGCTAAGCAGGATCGGCTTGATAAATGTGTGATTGTGGTGGGGAGCCGGCGTTCTCGTGGCAGTGACCGTCATAAAAAACAAAAAACAATTTTTAACAATTTGTAGTGTTTTTTCCTCAGTAAAACATGCAAGTTTACCAGAAAATCATAATGTGTGTAAAATCCCTATTCCTCCCAATTACAACGGTACCACATATATTGATAGACACCCTTTCCTGTCCAGGAGACCCCCAAAACTGAAAAGAGTGCTTGAAGGGATTTTCAACGAAAAAACAACTATTCCGCACTCCTTGCAGTTTTTCCACAAAAACACCCCTTTAGATCTGAAATACCCCCCCAATACCATATATATATATATATACTGAAAGTACACACCTTAAGCTTTCTAGGCGTACCAGGTTTGGTGTTGTGGCCACAGGTGTCCAGGTGGAATCCATTGACAAAAGCAGGCTTTTCACAGGGTTTCTTGACTACAATAGTAAAAAAACAGAATCAAACCCACATTGTTTTTTTTAACAAAAACTTTAATCTTAGAAAAACACACCAAATTGGAAACAGCAAGGTCTCCCAAACAGAACAATACCCAACATGCATAGTTACCTGCAAGGTTAGGGTTACCAATCACCCCAAAGTTAAAGGAGCAATATCGCGAAATTTGCATTAAAAAAGAAATATAATTAAATAGCCACACAATAGCTTCTAACATGTGTATAAATAATCTGGCGATAGAAAAAGGAAAAAATATATGCCCTTCTTTTAAATTGTATAATGGCAATGGCTCAGTCCATTTGCTGAATAGGGCGATCTGCTGGGTTGTATTTAGTGAGCTGCTTCATTTAGCCCACTGGTCTCCTAGCAACACTTTACCTCAGAGGCTGACACTGTAATCAGTGGTAACGGCTGTGTGTGCGAGAGGTGCTGCTTTTGTTATGAGACCAGGTGACTCAAATGTGTAAAATCTATACAAAATAAACTAAACTGACTGAAAACGACTGAAATTCTTCTTTGAATAACTGTGCAGGAAAATCTAAAGGTATTAAAGTGGAACAAAACCCTGAGTTACCGACCCTGAAGTCTATAAGACCCGGCCATTGACCTTGCCCCTTGGGCATTCTAAATCAGGATGCCCACTATGTGAAACAACCCCTGGATAACCACAGATCCCCCCATTTCTCTGGCACGCTCACGCAGATTGTCATTTAGACAGGCCGGGCGGCCAGGAAGGTTACTGCTCAGGCTCCCCATCTGTGTGCAAACAGAGCTGATTGGATGAGAGCCCGCGCATGCGCTGTGGGACAGGGAAAGGTACGTTTTCACAGGCGAACATGGGGATTTCACATATCAGGGCATCCCAAGTCGGGATGCCCCTAGGGGCACAAAACAAAACTTCAGATAGTGAAAATCCTGGGTTGGGCTTTGCTCAAAACACACAAAGCTGAAAGAAAGATCATATGGAAAAATGTGTTGAGAAAAGAGAGAGAAATGGTAAACTGAAAGATTCTGCAGCAGAGCCAACATGAAGGGAAAACTGTCAAAATCAGCTAAATGACTTCTAGAGCTTTTCTCTCTGTTTTAGATATATGAGTTCTGGCCAGGCAATGTTGTTATCTTATGCTGGACGGCTGCCAGCACTGAACAGCTGATACTTTGATACATTGTTTCACCCCTCTCCTCAGCATGGAACAGGCCAGATTGTCGAGCTCCGACACTCAGAAGACATAAACATGAGCTATTAGTCTCCAGCTGCTCAACACAGACATCATTTTTTTCTAAATTTGTAATTCTTACTCCAACACTTACCTACATTCAAAGTACCATTTAAATGTAAGTCACCAAGAAAAATTTGCGATACTGCTCCTTTTAGCATACGCATGAAGGGCATTTCACTTCAACTCTGCAGACAAGATGCACACCCTACACTTTTTCAACCAAAACAACAATTTTCATTTCAAATACTCCCCACAAACCATATATTCTCTGAAAGTACACCCCTTAGGCATTCTAGGCGTACCAGGCTTGTTGCCGTGGCTGCAGCTTTTGGGGCGCAAACCTTCAAGGAATGACCTGGTTGCACTGGATTTTGCTAAAAAAAAAGTTAGAATGCTAAATCAAACCCACATTTTCCTAAAAAAAATAGGCCAATCAAAAAAATACACACCAAATTAAAAACGACAAGGTCCCCCGAACAGAACAATACCCAACATGCATAACTACCTGCAAAGGTAGGGTTACCAATCACCCCAAAGTTAAGCATACGCATGAAGGGCATTTCACTTGAAAATTCCCACTCTGCAGACAACATACACACCCTATGCTTTTTCAACCAAAAACAACACTTTTCAATTCAAATACCCCCCACAAACCATATATTCTCTGAAAGCACACCTCTTAGGCATTCTAGGCGTACCAGGATTGTATCCGTGGGTGCAGCTTTCGGGGTGCAAACTTTCAAGGAATTAACTGGTTGCACTGGATTTTGCTAAAAAAAAAAAAGTTAAAATGCTAAATCAAACCCACATTTTCCTAAAAAAAAATAGGTCAATCAAAAAAATACATACCAAATTAAAAATGACAAGGTCCCCCGAACAGAACAATACCCAACATGCATAGCTACCTGCAAGGGTAGGGTTACCAATCACCCCAAAGTTAAGCATACGCATAAAGGGCATTTCACTTGCAAATTCCTACTCTGCAGACAACATGCAGACCCTAGGCTTTTTCAACCGAAACAACACTTTTTAATTCAAATACCCCCCACAAACCATATATTCTCTGAAAGTACACCCCTTAGGCATTCTAGGCGTACCAGGTTTGTTGCCGTGGGAACAGCTTTCGGGGCGCAAACCTTCAAGGAATTACCTGGTTGAACCGGATTTTGCTAAAAAAATAGTTAAAATGCTGAATCAAACCCACATTTTCTTAAAAAAAATAGGCCAATCCTAAAAATACACACTAAATCGAAAACGATAATGTCCCCAGAACAGAACAATACCCAACATACATAGCTACCTGCAAGGGTACGGTTACCAATCACTCAAAACTAACACATATGCTATGGAAAAATAACAAAACGGCCCTTTACATTTCTTACCTGCACTAAGAGGTGCAATTGGGGTTAGAATGGTGAGGTGCAATTAGGATACTGTAGGTGTGGCATCAGATTATAAGATCAGTGATCAATGACCAATATCAGGAATCAAGAACCTGAAAAGGGGCCCATTTTTTAATCATCACTTGCCACAAGTATCCAGCTGCTCCTGCACTTCACATCAGATTAGCAACAGCTCCAAAGAAACTAAAGGAAAATAAAATATAATGACAACACAAAATACCTGTGCCAGCACACAGGAAACATAGTTTAACTAAAAGGGGGCCACCTACAGACTAAAACAAAAAATGCAGGAGAAAAAAATGCATTGCTCAATAATCTAATTGAGTATGATATACCTCAAAACAATCTTGTAGGCATAAACCGGGTTGGCTGGGACAGGTCGGGCAATAGTACAGCACATCCTTTCTAATGCCACGCTTCCTGAAAACCCTACAAGCTTTCTGGGGATACCTCTTTCTACCACTATCGGGAAGCAACTTTATAAAGTGCTTCCCAATCAACCTGATCTGATTATCGTTAGTAGCCATACTTGGTTCCTCCTCAGTATCCCCAAACAACAAAGCAGGGAGTAACTGCTGCTGGTATTTTATGTAAGATAAATTGGAGCCTGGCACTGCTGCCTTGAAGGCAACAAAGCTGTTGTAAGTTGCCATTTGGACCAAATGGATAGCAACTTTAGTGTACCAGGCTCTAGTTTTTCGGGTGGCGTTGTAATAAGTTAATATTTGGTCCGTTTTATCAACGCCACCCATGAATTTATTATAATCTTTTATGCAACGTGGCTTTTGGGAAGGGGCTCGGGGACCACGTTGCCGTACATTCACAACTGACTCATCGTGGAGTGTTGTCAGTAGGAATACATTTTTTTTGCCCATGTATTTCTTGACCAGGACCTCATCGCTTCTTAGAGCGTAAGACTCCCCACTTTTTAGTTTTTTTTCAAGTAGTGACCTGGGCAATCCTTTTCGATTAGGGTTCATGGTGCTGCAGGCCGGGGTATCCAACTAATATAGGGCGCGAAATAAGGGGATGCTGGTATAGAAGTTGTCCACATATAAGTGGTAACTTCTACCCAACAGTGGAGTCATGAGTTCCCAAACGATCTTTCCACTTATTGACAAATCAAGGGGACAACCAGGGGGGTACAGATGTGTGTCCCTTCCTTCATAGATTCGAAAATATTTGATGTACCCGGTCACACTATCGCATAATTGGTAAAATTTTATCCCATAGCGGGCACGCTTGCTAGGGATATATTGCCGAAAAACAATGCGCCCTTTGAAAAGCAGTAGTGACTTGCCAATACATAATTTTTGGTGGGGGGTGTACACTACTGCGAAGCGGAATTGTCGTTAAAATGCAGAAATCGCAGTAAAATTTGGTAGCGGTTTCTGGACATTACGGCCGGAAATAATGGAGTTGCCAATATGGATTGGGTATCCCAGTAGGAGGAAATACTAAATTTTTTAGGATACCCATTGCTAGAGTGAGCCCCTAAAATTTCTTTATCTCACTCAAATTTGTGGGATGCCATGCCTGAGCTCGGGCGTGCCTCTGCAGGGGGTTTTGCGCTAAGACCTGCTCGGCATAGAGATTGGTAAAGAAGACCATATCCAGTAGGATGGCTTCTGTGAGAAACAATTTGAAAAAGTCAATGACACCAAAATTTGTGGTGTCTACATTGACCCCGGGGACCGAATCAAAAGGGAGAATTTCGGGGGAAATATTATTAGGGGGCCTCCACGCAGATGCTCCTTCACCAGCTGCAGCACTGGGTGCCTCATCCTGCACTACACTCGCCTGTAGCGTGGCCTCACTTTGTGCGACACTATCCCTTCTACTGTGGCTACTACTACTGGTAGCACTGCGCGGCTGTGTTTCCTCAGTAGAGGATACACTGTCTGACTCGCTGTCTGATGAGAAGTACTCAGACCCTGACTCACTTAAATCTTCTGAGTCAGACGCCATCAGGTAAGCCGCAGCTTCCTGTGCAGAGTACCGCCTACCAGCCATACCCAAATGCGAAAAAAATCTAAAAAAAATTAAACTAAAGGGTCTTCCCGAACTAAAGGCTAGAACTAAAGGCTAAAACTAAAGGCTAAAACTAAAGGCTAAAACTAAAGGCAAATTACAAACAATACAATTTCACAGTAAACAATAAAACAAAGCAAATAAACAGTTAAAAATAGAAATAAAAGTTTATAGCTACAACCCGATGAGAAGTGGTGGAGTCAGGAGCAACAGGTCACGGGATCCCAGCGCACTTAGACCATCCCTGGAGCAGCATATCCGGCAGATGAGGAAGGTCTTCCTGGGGCAGCAGAAATAGGGTCCTAAAAGCTAGGGGGGGTTGGTCCTAAAAGAGTAGGCGAGGCTAGGATCCCAAAAGGAGGGGGGGCTAGGGTCCCAAAAAGAGGGGGAGGCTAGAGTCCCAAAAGGAGGGGGAGGCTAGGGTCCCAAAAGAAGGGGGAGGCTAGGGTCCCAAAAGGAGGGGAGGCTAGGGTCCCAAAAGGAGGGGGAGGCTAGGGTCCCAAAAGGAGGGGGAGGCTAGGGTCCCAAAAGGAGGGGGAGGCTAGGGTCCCAAAAGGAGGGGGAGGCTAGGGTCCCAAAAGTAGAGGGAGGCTAGGGTCCCAAAAGGAGGGGGAGGCTAGGGTCCCAAAAGGAGAGGGAAGCTAGGGTCCCAAAAGGAGAGGGGAGGCTAGGGTCCCAAAAGGAGGGGGAGGCTAGGGTCCCAAAAGGAGGAAGAGGCTAGGGTCCCAAAGCACGAGGGCTAAGGTCCCAAAAGAGCAAGTGAAAGGTCCAAACAGGCAGTAGCGATCTTCGGGGAAAACCAAATCTCAGCGAACCACCTAAGGGAAAAAGTTAAGATTAGGAAGTGTGGGTGAACCCCCCCCCCCTGATAATAACTACCTGATCCCCCAATCTAACGACGCTTGCATGGGCAACAGCGGCACTATGCTATACCTAGAGCAGTGGTAAGGTAAGTTTTACTGGCAATCGAGGGGATTCACTCTACTAGTCACTCCTCTGGAGATGAGCGAACTTTTTAAAAATTCGATTCGGGTGATTCGCCTAATTTCTCCAAGAAATTCGGGTTCGTCCGAATCGAAGTTTTAAAAATCGCTCATCTCTGCCGGCATGTAGGTAAGTGTTTGCTACATGCTGGCATGGTGGGAGCGGGGGAGGCCGGCTGAGCAGGTGGCATGGCTCACTCACCTGGTCCTCGCGGTGCTGCTGTCCTCCCTTCCCCTGCCTTCATGTATCACAGTGCCGGGAGCTGGAGGAGACATGGCTGCAGTACAGTACAGGCGCGGCACTACTAGCAGAAACGCAGTGACACACGCAGTGACACGCAGTGACACACGCGGTATACAACGAGTCCCCTGTTCCCAGCGGAAGCCGGCTACACTGTCAGCGGGCTTCCGCCGGGGACAGGGGACTCGTATACGGCGGCTGTCACTGTGTGTGTCACTGCGTGTCTACTAGTAGTGCCGCATCTGTACTGTACTGCAGCCATGTCTACTCCAGCTCCTGGTGCCATGACACATGAAGGCAGAATATGGGAGGACAGCAGCACCGCGAGGACCGGGTGAGTGAGCCATGCCACCTGCTCAGCCGGCCTCCCCCGCTCCCACCATGCCGGTATGTAGGTAAGTGTGTGCTACATGCCGGCATGGTGGGAGCGGGGGGAGGCCGGCTGCGCTGTCAGTGGGCGGCAGAAGCCGGCTTGCACAGCTGACAGTGCAGCCGGCCTCCCCCCGCTCCCACTATGCCGGCATTTTATTAATTAATTAAAAGAAAATAAGGATCAGCACAAAAAAAAAAAAAAAAAAAGTTGCTGCCGACACTATGTTTTTGGCAAGGGAACTACATGTCCCAGCATGCCTACGGCCACCCACCCAGGCAAAGTCCCTCCCCCACACAAGTGTGAACCCCCCTGGCACCCCAACCTTCAACCGATCACAATGCAGTGCAGCCGGCCTCCCCCCGCTCCCACTATGCCGACATTTTATTAATTAATTAAAAGAAAATAAGGATCAGCACAAAAAAAAAAAAAAAATAAAAAGTTGCTGCCGACACTATGTTTTTGGCAAGGGAACTACATGTCCCAGCATGCCTACGGCCACCCACCCAGGCAAAGTCCCTCCCCCACACAAGTGTGAACCCCCTTGGCACCCAAACCTTCAACCGATCACAATAAAAAAACCCTAGAAAAGGGTTACAATGGAGGCGGCAGTCGGCACCTGGTGCACTAATGATCCCAACGATCCTACGGCCACCCACCCAGGCACTCACCCACCCACACATCAAATGTCATCCCACACACCCCCAGCAACCCCCACGCACCTCAGAACCGACGATCCAGAAGAGGTACTGGAGATCGCTGGCTGCTTATATAGTGGAGGCGCCGGCTAATGACAGCAGCCATGCGCCCTACTTCCGATTGGTCCATCAGGTGACTGGGGTGAGGCCAGAGTCACCTCCAGATGACCCCCCCGAGGACCCTTCTGAAACACAGAGACGGAATCCCTGCTGCATGCGGCCGCTGATTGACAGGAGGTGAGTGAATGTCAAGCCCGTAACACCTACATGCTTGGCACTTAACGCCCAGCCAAGCCAGCAGGTAGGTGTTACGGGCTTGGCAGCAAAAGGGTTAATGCTTTTTTGATAATGCTAAATGCTATAATTTTTGAAAAACTATAACAGCATGCATCTGTTACCTATTGCTTAATGTTTCTTTGGTTAGCGTCTCAGGCAACACCCTGCGCCTACTCCTGCATTCACATACAACATCTTGCTGCTGTGGCTTCCATTGCGGGGACATCTGTTAGTAGCTTTTCCATTTTTTTCAGAGAATTATGGCACCTACTAGGCATAACATATCCACTGGTCCATTCTGCTTTGGGGCTCAGCCCCAGAGTTTTTAATTTGTGGTCGTGGCCAAGGGAGTACTCTTGCTCATACTGTGGTTAGAGGGCGTGGTGCCAAAATTAGACACAGTAACAACAGGGCTTTAGTTAGCTCAGTGCCTGATGCCAAGATTTCCAAAATTCTCCAGTAATATCTTGTGTTGTTCGTTTCATGTCCAACACCCCACTATTGTTAAGCATTACCCACATCTGTCTGACAACCTTGATGTTGCAACAGGTTTATTGGATGGGCTCCAGAAACAGGATGCCAAGCGTGAGCCAGAGTTAAAGCTGGCTTATAACATCAAGCTGGTTGAGCTCACCCTTGCAAAATAGTCACTCTTGTATGGGTCACGAGCCCAGCAAGACTTAGCACATCAAAATCTGGGCTGGAATAGCTGAAAAGGTAGTTAAATGTTCGTTTAACCAAAAAAAAACACAGATACCAGCTGGGCCAACACAGGGTAATGGTTATGCATCTCTAAACATCAGAAACATTACAACCAAATGTTGATAACTTAAAACTAAAACAATATCTCAGGGACTCAAAACAGGTCCAGATGGCAATGATGGATTTGCTGTAAATTAAAAAATTTAGGGAAAGTATGTATGTATAAATTTGGTTTAAAACATTTAGCACCCCTACCTGCATACATGAGAAAATGTAGGACTGAGACAAGCATTCGTCTAGCAGCAAAAAGGTCACAAACAACAACTTAATTGGAACAAAATGAATCCTTTGTTCGTTTCATTAAAATGATAGAGAGATCAACAAGGCTACTACAGTTACAACACAGGGTATATGTTACTTACCATCACAGCTCTAGCTTTGGCCCATGATGCTGAATTTCATGCTGTTGGGGACAAGGCAGGTTTTGGGGCCCAATGGATGTGTCATTGGGAATATGATGAGCTGTAATAATCCAAGGCAAAAACAATAACAAGAACATTACAAAGTTATATGTGGAGTATGTTTTCTAGCAACATATAAAAATTACAGATTTGTATCTGTGTGTATGTGCATGGCAATATTACCTGATATTAGAATAGGCTCAGGCGGGCGGAAGGGGTGTGGTGGAGATCACAGGCCTATGATGCACTGAAACAATAATAATAATAAAGAAATAAAAAAAAAATAATAATAAAGAAAATAAAAAAAAATTACACACACACACTTGTCACTTCCAAAATAGTTCAAGACAACAAAATATATTAAGGCTACTCATCAGTGGACAAGGTGCTGGCTTCAAACCAGAGGGCTGCAAAAAGCCAGACTCCTCCACTCCGCCTCCTGCATCTTCATGGTGGGGAGTCCACCACCTCCTCCACATCGGGACTCCCCACCTGAGACTAACCCTCCTGGTAGCAAGATGTTTCCTCAGAGGAGCTGATGACTCACACAGACCCCACCTCACCAACTGACTCCTCTGAGATGTCCTAATCCTCATCCCCTTGCTCCCTGGATCTTCCACCTCGCAAAGGCTTGAAGGACTCTCCTCCCCAGCTGTATTGGGATCGGGGGGTGGGGGAGAGCCTCCTTGCCATGATTGTGGTTTGTAGGCTGCTTATCTGTGAAGACACAGAACAAGAAGAGGCAATAAGTACAAGTTCTTGATTGTGCTCCTACAACAAGCAATGCTCTCTGACATTTTTCACTTACCAGAGGCATAGGCATCATAGTGCTTGTGCATCAATGCTGGGTCCCGGGGACCTTTGGCGGACGGATTTGGGCCGGAGCTTGACATTAAAGCGCCGGGACAAGGTGACCCTAATCTTGGCCACAATGATCCCCCTCCTGGCCGATGGTCGGGCATAGTCATAATATCACTGGCACATGTTCTACATGAAAACATTCAAAGAGGACAGAGGAGGAAAAAAATAAAATTAAAGAATATTTACCACAAATATGTTATTATTTCTATATCTACATGCTAACTGATGTGAATGGTAAGAGACGCCGATAAAAAAAAATAAATACATGTAAAATGCTAAGTACAATGCTAAGATCTCTGTATCAACAAAACGCTATTAACCCTCCTAGCACCAGCTACGTAAAATTCAGGAGAGGGCCAGTCATAGGGTCCCCCCACTTCAGCCACCGTCAGCATGTACTGTAAAAAGAAAAAAGGCATTTGCCTACCTCCGTACACAATCCATCTTGCCAGATCTCCCCTTTCACCGGGGGGGGGGGGGGGGGGGGACGACCCCGTGACGTCATCCAGCTCCCGGTGCTGAGTATTCAAATCGAGGGGAAAGGGGGCTGTGATCCCTTGCCTCCCCAGCCCTACCCCCTGTCATTGGATCACCATGGGATAGGATCACCAGGGAACACAGGATTGGAGTGTTAAAAAATAAATAAATAAAAGTAAAGCTTAGGGGGCTGGCAAGTGCCATTATTTTTTTTAGTTAATTTTTATTTAACCCTTTATACTGTGGATAGTAGTTGTATTTTATCTGTGCATGTTATAAAGGGCTCTTTTCAGTTTGGGGAGGGGTCTCCTGGGTAGGAACGGGTGCTACACATATGTGGTACAGCTGAAATATGCAGGAATGGGGCTTTCACATGCAATATGGTTTTCTTTGATAAAATAGATATTTTATTTGAAATAAATGAGACAATTTTTTTAAATCTTTTATTTATTTATTTATTTTACTAAAAAATATTGAAAAAACTGTTGAGAAATATTAACAAGATATTTCATGTGCAAGACTAAACTCTGCTGCAAAAAAAAAAAAAAAATTTCTGGAAAGTCCTGCAAAAATCATGGTTAAAGATGCAAAATGATGAAAATGACCTGTCAACAGTTAATAGTTGATACTAAAATGCAAATTTCACAAGAGGCCTGAGCCAGGAATAAAGTTGAAGGGACAACCCGGCCCCAAAAAACATAGCAAGATTACATGTGGAACCAACTCTGAGGAAAAGGGTAACAGAAGTAAAAACACGCCCACATTAAAGGAGCACTATTGCGAAAAATGACACAATGATAAAAATCCATGTAAATATACTGGATAGTGGAAGGAGGGGTCACTTATACACTTGGCATCAAGAAATATGCGTCCAGGCTTATTTTTTTATTTTAATGGAAGGAAGAGGAAAAATCAAAATGAATTCGGCATTCGGCGCAACACCTGCTAGCGTCAATGTAGTGCCCAGCACAGCGCCAGATAAGACAGGAATGCTGGCACTCAGAAGCCAAAAAACTGTTTCTAACAGACGCACGTTAAATTAGACCCTAAGTGCAGTAAGTGGCAGCCCTAGTGGTAGAAAGTGACCTTGCGATCAGGAGTGTTGGTGATAGTTTCCCCAACTGCACATATGAAAGAATTCCCTTAGTGCCTAAGCAAACAATGGCCATATATGCCAATATATACATATATATATATATATATATATATATATATATATATATACATCTTTACCTGATCTCAAGCCTATTTAATATAGACTTGTATATATTGTTGCCCTGGGTTCCTGGGAGATAAGATAATCACAAATGAACATGTCCCGTTTAGATTTAGAGACAAGACTAAAGAAATAACAGGAAATTCCGGATATGTTTAGCGCAGACAATCAAATACATTCTTTGTGTTTGAAGTTCTAAGGTCTTACCTTGCCTATTTCTGCTTCTAAATCTATACCATTCAGGACTCAAATACACAGTGCCTGGGGCTTTCCCAAGGGCTGCTCTATCACAGATTACAGATACAGTCATTGTGATATATGGTTTTCCGCTGTTCGGCTTTTGACTATTTATAGCCACCCTTTTAGTAAAAACAAGGACACTTTGGCAATGATCTCAAACTATATGCAGGTTAAAACAAAGATTTATTTGAATAAATTACAGTGACACAGTTAGTCTGAAAATGAACCTGATATTTTGAAATCCTCATTGCTGAAAACTAGACCAAACGAGGTTTTCAGAGCATATTAATTTAGTCTGGTGCTTTAAACTGGACCTTCACCCTGAATACGAACATATGTTATATGGTTCCCCCATGCTGTACATACAGATTGCTCACATTAAAAATGATCCTTCCTGCATCTACTGCATTTTCTGAGCCTTTAAACATTCAAGATGGTGGCCCATAGAGTTTCAGGCTGCCTGCAAACAGGAAGTGTCTTCTGACAGTGCCGCTCTGCATTCTGGGATTGCTGATCTTTTCCTGACCCCAGCTCTGCTCTGTCTTTGTCTGCTATGCTGGGGAATCATTTTTAAGGGTTTGGGCTTTTCATTAACCCTTTAAGTGCCAGCCTACCTGGAGTTTTTGTCAGACTTTGTTGCCAGACTATTTTGCACTATTATGCGCTCCCCATGTTCAAATTTGATTTTTGAAGGGATTTTCAGGGATTTCCCAGGAAAATTATATATTGTTTTTTGAGTCTGGGCTTTAACATGAAATGTCTTTTTTTAGGTGTAGTCTTAATATTTTTGGGTGAAATATGTGCAAAAAAAATAAAAAAAAAATCTATATTTTACAATTTGTAGTGTTTTTTGTAATAAAAAATGTAAGTTTGTCAATAAAATCTTATTGCGTGTGAAATCCCAAATTCTCCAGCTTACAGCGATACCACATATGTATAGGTAGACACCCTTTCCTGCCCATGAGACTCCCCCAAACTGAAACAGCGCTTTAGGGAATTTTCAGATAGAATACAACTATGCTATGCGCACCTTGCAGTTTTTCCAGAAAAACAACCCTTTAAATTTGAAATACCCCCAACAAACTATATTGTTTGCTTGTTGATGTGGCCATAGTTTTCTGGAAGTAATCCCTCAAGAAACAAGAAAAAACAAGTTTAATCTGAAAAAGCAGCATCCCCCGAACAGAACGATACCCAACATGCATAGCTACTGTCAAGGGAAGAGTTGCCGAACCCCCCAAAGTAAAGCATGTGCGTAACGGTAATTTTACTTGAAAATTTCAGCTCTGCAAAGTGCGCACCTTGCGATTATTCAAGCAAAACAACCCTTCACATTTGAAATACCCCCAACAAACTATATATTCTCTGGAAGAACACACCTCAAGCTTTCTAGGTGTACCAGGCTTGTTGATGTGGCCATAGTTTTCTGGAAGTAATCCCTCAATGTATTCTTTGGTTGCAAAGAGTTTCCCTAAAAAAAGGATAAAAAAGCAGAATCAAAGCCACATTTTCCTAAAAAAACTATATACAAACAAGAAAAAACAAGTTTAATCTGAAAAAGCAACATCCCCGAACAGATCAATACCCAACATGCATAGCTACTGTCAAGGGAAGAGTTGCCAAACACCCCAAAGTAAAACATGTGCGTAACGGTAATTTTACTTGAAAATTTCAGCTCTGCAGACAAAGTGCGCACCTTGCGATTTTTCAACCAAAACAACCCTTTTCATTTGGAATATCCCCCATAAACCATATATTCCCTGAAAGTACACATGTTAAGCTTTCTAAGCGTACCCAGCTTGTTGTAGTGGGCTCATCTTTCTGGAATTAATCCCTCAAATAATTCTTTGGTTGCGCAGGGTTTCCCTAAAAAAATGTATAAAAAAGCTGAATAAAAAACACCTTTTCCTAAAATATAAATATGCAAACCAGAAAAAGCAAGCTAAGTCTGAAAGCGCAAGGTCCCCCGAACAGAACAATTCCCAACATGCATAGCTACTTTTAACCCTTTTAATTGCCAGCCTACTTGAGATTTTGTCACCCTTTGTTGACAGGTCATTTTTCCCCATTTTGCGCCATGTTTTGCGCCATTTTTGCTGGAATTTTCCTGGAAAATTATATATATATTTTTTTGCAGCAGACTTTAGGCTTTAACATGAAATGTCTTGTTTGTACATTTTTTTTTTTGACAATATTATTAAGTAAAATTAAGACTCCTTTATTTTAAATAAAAAATGTATTTTATTAAGGAAAACCATATTGCATGTGCAAGCCCCATTTCTACAGATTAGAACGGTACCACATATTTATCGGTAGCCCCCCGTTCCTGCCCAGGAGACCCCCCTAACTGAAACAAGTACTTTATAACATTTACAAATAAAATACAACTATGATCCACACTACAAGGGGGTAAATCGAGAAAAAAAAATGACGGGACCCCATTTTGTGGGGGATTTTTAAAGGTTAAAAACCCTTACAAATCAAAAAAAAAATTGACATGGGGTCCCCCCTACCCAAAGTAACCAGCCCGGGATCAGCTATGCAGGGCTTGTAGAAACAGGGCACAGGGGCCAGCTTTTGTGGCCCCTGGCCCTGCAGGCTACAGCCCACATAGCCCGTGGGCCCGGGCTCTTCTGCCCCCCCACGGACCCCTTACCAGTTCACAAGGGGTTAAATGTAAAAAAAAAACACAGACACACACAAAGAGAAAAAAATATTTTATTAATTTTTTTTTTTTATACTTACCTCCCATCCATCCTGGAGCACTGTGTCCCTCGGCAATCACTGGCTCCTGCTCACCTACTGCCATTTATAGCTGCTGGATGACAGAACACAAAGGGTTAATTAAAAAAAAATGACATAGGATGCCCCCTCCCAGGGGGGGGACCCCATTTTTTGGGGGGATTTTTAAGGGTTGATAAAAAAGGGGTCATGGACCCCTTACCAGGTCACAAGGGGTTAAAAAAAAGACACTGACACAAAGAGAAAAAAATCTTTATTTTTTTTTTTTACTGTACTCACCTCCGATCCTGTGTCCCTCGTCGCTGTCCCGCGCCGCTGTCACTGACAGATGCCGGTAGTGATTGCCACCGGGCGGATGAGAGGCGAGGAGGGTCAGATCGGAGCCTCCTCGCCTCACACCCGCCCTGCTCCGATCACCATCTGATAGATGCCGGTGCTCGGAGGTAGTATAGGAGCAGCGGGATTACATCATCCCGCTCCTCCCACAATGGGCGGGGATACGGGGCGGCGATCCGGAAGAGGGTCCTCACCTGAAGCCTGCTCAGCCCAGGGGGGGATCGGACCCCCCCCCTGGTGAAGAGGAAACCCGGACAGAAGGATCGGGTGCGGAGGTGAGTAAATGACAGTTTTTTGTTTTATTTTACAGCCGAACTGTCAGCGCTGGAAAAGGGGGGGGGGGGGGCGGCGTCCGGTTTCGGGCCCCCTCCTGAAGACGGAAGACGGCAGGGGAGGGATCGGATGCCCCCCCAGGAACAGGGGACCCCAAGTTTCACATGGATACCAGAGGTAAGTGTTTTTTTTCAATTTTTTAACTATTAGGGGGAAATGGCAGGCACGTAGTTTCTACGTGCTTGGCACTTAACAGTAGGAGAAGCAACCACGTAGAAACTACGTGCTTGGCATTTAAAGGGTTAAATGATGCTGAAGGTCCGCTTTAAAGAATACCAGTCCGGAAGATGGAGACTAGGCATTCCTCCATATATGCCTTTAATTGGGTCACAGTCTGCTAAGAGCAGAGAAGGGACAAAATGACACCCCTTTCTTTTGTAACAGGAGAATTTATTCAGCACAGTGAGAAAAAAAAGTTCTTCCAGCAAATCCATTCTTGAGGACACACACAAAACAACTTGCATTTGTGAGAGCATGAGAGAAAGCCATGCAAGAATCATGTGTTCCGTGAGTTTAACAGCAGCTTTTTTCACCAAAAAAGTAATGCCCGCAAATGATGCCTCAATTTTTTTTATTAAAATGACATAGCAATTAAAAAATAAATCCCCCCTTAAAAAATAAAAAATATCACGTGTACCCGTCTCCTTTGAGCCCTAATTATTACCTGTCCTTATGCCCTATGGCAGAGGTACAGTGTTGAGCACCAAGCTCATAGTGAGGCACATGCATCATGCTGACCATTGGGGGTGTGAGTAATGTGACAGGGGGGTTAAGCAAGTTGGCTTGCTATTTAGTGATCACCATTCTTGCTTGTCTGCCTGGTAACATCTTTGTAATCATACTTTACTATGTACTTGCTTTGTTTATGATGTGGCACGTCATGATTATTAAGCAGTTATACTGTTACATACTCTATGAGGTTATCTCTGGTAGGATGATCACTGTCTGAACTGACCAGGGTTTCATGGTCAGATATTTCAACTCTTATTCTTTTATTACTATTATCCTTAACTCTTGGTATACATTGACTGATCCTTATGGCTACACAAATCGTCAGGAGTGACACCTATGCACCTCTTAGACTTATATGGTAAAGTTTTTTACCTTCCTCTAGTCGCCTGTGTAGATACAGTTAGATTTATTTATTGCTTTTCCCTTTCTTTTGAGGTGCTATGCCAATCCTGATGACTGATGCATTGCCATACAGAGAAACCTCTTCATATATCCTTCTGTATTGTCACATTCTAGAAACTATCATTGTATCTTGAGACCATTTTTGCACTTTTATTGTATAGCACTGATTTGTATGATTGTTGTCTTTCTGAACCAATACATTTTTTTGCATAACTAGAAATACCGTGGTCGGTGTGCATTCTTCCACTTTTTTTGTAATGTTTAAGTAATTGAGGTACGATGTGGTGAGGTACCTCGGTTGGTCTGCACCCGGTAAACAATATCTTCTGATTGTTCAAATTATAGACATGGTGTGCTTTATACCCTAATATTTATCTAAGGGTTAAGCAAGTTGTCCATCAGAGGCACCTTACCCATTAAAAATAGACGCATACAAAAACCCACCAAAGATACTTTATTGTTCTTAATACTTATTACTTTTCCCACCCTCTCTCCTAGAGAGGCAAAGCCTCTTTGGAATCTCCCCCATTTGACTTTGACATCACTGTAGGGGAGGGATATGGAGGGGGATCTCAGAAAATCTCCCTCCATACCCCTACACTTTAGTGACTTATTTAGTCACATGGGGAGGAATCTTCAGAGGTGGAGAGAGGCTACTAGAGATGAGCGAACTTTTGAAAAATTCGATTCGACTGATTCGCCGAATTTTCCGACAAAAATCGTTTCGACCCGAATTTATTCGCGACGAATCGCTATTAAAAACGGCTATTTCTGAGCCTCCTAGAGCCTCAATAGGGTTGTAAACCATTCTGCCTTGCTGTAACACGCACAGGATGCGTGCTGGCTTAGTTAAATAATACTTTGAATAAATATCACATGCAGATCAGAGGCACCGCTAATAGAATCGCAGAGCGGCACAATTGCAGAGAGTTGAAGTGGCATCACTATGAGGGGCAGGAGCCCAAACATTGCTTTAAAGAGACACTGGAGTTGGCAGCAGCAGGAGCCCAAAAATTGGATGAATCACACCCTGGAGTTGCAAGCAGCAGCAGCAGGAGCCCAAACATTACTTTAAAGAGACACTGGGGTTGGCTTCAGGAGCCCAAAAATTAGATGATTCACACCCTGGAGTTGGCAGCAGCAGCAGCCCAAATATTACTTTAAAGAGACCCTGGGGTTGGCTTCAGGAGCCCAAAAATTGGATGAATCACACCCTGGAGTTGGCAGCAGCAGCAGGAGCCCAAACATTACTTTAAAGAGACACTGGAGTTGGCTTCAGGAGCCCAAAAATTGGATTAATCACACCCTGGAGTTGGCAGCAGCAGCAGCAGCAGGAGCCCAAATATTACTTTAAAGAGACACTGGGGTTGGCTTCAGGAGCCCAAAAATTGGATGAATCACACCCTGGAGTTGGCAGGAGGTGGCAGCAGCAGCAGCAGCAGCAACAGGAGCCCAAACATTACTTTAAAGAGACACTGGAGTTAGCTTCAGGAGCCCAAAAATTGGATGATTCACACCCTGGAGTTGGCAGCAGCAGCAGCAGCAGCAGCTGGAGCCCAAATATTACTTTAAAGGGACCCTGGGGTTGGCTTCAGGAGCCCAAAAATTGGATGAATCACACTCTGGAGTTGGCAGCAGCAGCAGCAGGAGCCAAAACATTACTTTAAAGAGACACTGGGGTTGGCTTCAGTAGCCCAAAAATTGGATGAATCACACCCTGGAGTTGGCAGCAGCAGCAGCAGCAGGAGCCCAAATATTACTTTAAAGAGACCCTGGGGTTGGCTTCAGGAGCCCAAAAATTGGATGAATCACACCCTGGAGTTTGCAGCAGCAGCAGCAGCAGCAGGAGCCAAACATTATTTTAAAGAGACCCTGGGGTTGGCTTCAGGAGCCCAAAAATTGGATGAATCACACCCTGGAGTTGGCAGCAGCAGCAGCAGGAGCCCAAACATTACTTTAAAGAGACCCTGGGGTTGGCTTCAGGAGCCCAAAAATTGGATGAATCACACCCTGGAGTTGGCAGCAGCAGCAGCAGGAGCCAAAACATTACTTTAAAATGACACTGGAGTTGGCTTCAGGAGCCCAAAAATGGGATGATTCACACCATGGAGTTGGCAGCAGCAGCAGCAGGAGCCCAAATATTACTTTAAAGAGACACTGGAGTTGGCTTCAGGAGCCCAAAAATTGGATGAATCACACCCTGGAGTTGGCAGCAGCAGCAGCAGGAGCCCAAACATTACTTTAAAGAGACCCTGGGGTTTGCTTCAGGAGCCCAAAAATTGGATGAATCACACCCAGGAGTTGGCAGCAGCAGCAGCAGCAGGAGCCCAAACATTACTTTAAAGAGACCCTGGGGTTGGCTTCAGGAGCCCAAAAATTGGATGAATCACACCCTGGAGTTGGCAGCAGCAGCAGCAGCAGGAGCCCAAATATTACTTTAAAGAGACCCTGGGGTTGGCTTCAGGAGCCCAAAAATTGGATGAATCACACCCTGGAGTTTGCAGCAGCAGCAGCAGCAGCAGGAGCCAAACATTACTTTAAAGAGACCCTGGGGTTGGCTTCAGGAGCCCAAAAATTGGATGAATCACACCCTGGAGTTGGCAGCAGCAGCAGCAGGAGCCCAAATATTACTTTAAAGAGACCCTGGGGTTGGCTTCAGGAGCCCAAAAATTGGATGAATCACACCCTGGAGTTGGCAGCAGCAGCAGCAGGAGCCAAAACATTACTTTAAAGAGACACTGGAGTTGGCTTCAGGAGCCCAAAAATTGGATGATTCACACCCTGGAGTTGGCAGCAGCAGCAGCAGGAGCCCAAATATTACTTTAAAGAGACACTGGAGTTGGCTTCAGGAGCCCAAAAATTGGATGAATCACACCCTGGAGTTGGCAGCAGCAGCAGCAGGAGCCCAAACATTACTTTAAAGAGACCCTGGGGTTTGCTTCAGGAGCCCAAAAATTGGATGAATCACACCCTGGAGTTGGCAGCAGCAGCAGCAGCAGGAGCCCAAACATTACTTTAAAGAGACCCTGGGGTTGGCTTCAGGAGCCCAAAAATTGGATGAATCACACCCTGGAGTTGGCAGCAGCAGCAGCAGGAGCCCAAACATTACTTTAAAGAGACACTGGAGTTGGCTTCAGGAGCCCAAAAATTGGATGAATCACACCCTGGAGTTGGCAGCAGCAGCAGCAGGAGCCCAAATATTACTTTAAAGAGACACTAGGGTTGGCTTCAGGAGCCCAAAAATGGGATGATTCACACCCTGGAGTTGGCAGCAGCAGCAGCAGGAGCCCAAATATTACTTTAAAGAGACCCTGGGGTTGGCTTCAGGAGCCCAAAAATTGGATGATTCACACCCTGGAGTTGGCAGCAGCAGCAGCAGGAGCCCAAATATTACTTTAAAGAGACCCTGGGGTTGGCTTCAGGAGCCCAAAAATTGGATGAATCACACCCTGGAGTTGGCAGGAGTTGGCAGCAGCAGCAGCAACAGGAGCCCAAACATTACTTTAAAAAGACACTGGAGTTGGCTTCAGGAGCCCAAAAATTGGATGATTCACACCCTGGATTTGGCATCAGCAGCAGCAGGAGCAGCAGCAGCAGCAGGAGCCCAAACATTACTTTAAAGAGACACTGGAGTTGGCTTCAGGAGCCCAAAAATTGGATGAATCACACCCTGGATATGGTAGCAGCAGCAGCAGCAGCATCAGGAGCCCAAACATTACTTTAAAGAGACACTGGGGTTGGCTTCAGGAGCCCAAAAATTAGATGATTCACACCCTGGAGTTGGCAGCAGCAGCAGCCCAAATATTACTTTAAAGAGACCCTGGGGTTGGCTTCAGGAGCCCAAAAATTGGATGAATCACACCCTGGAGTTGGCAGCAGCAGCAGCAGCAGGAGCCCAAACATTACTTTAAAGAGACACTGGAGTTGGCTTCAGGAGCCCAAAAATTGGATTAATCACACCCTGGAGTTGGCAGCAGCAGCAGCAGCAGGAGCCCAAATATTACTTTAAAGAGACACTGGGGTTGGCTTCAGGAGCCCAAAAATTGGATGAATCACACCCTGGAGTTGGCAGGAGGTGGCCGCAGCAGCAGCAGCAGCAACAGGAGCCCAAACATTACTTTAAAGAGACACTGGAGTTAGCTTCAGGAGCCCAAAAATTGGATGATTCACACCCTGGAGTTGGCAGCAGCAGCAGCAGCAGCAGCTGGAGCCCAAATATTACTTTAAAGGGACCCTGGGGTTGGCTTCAGGAGCCCAAAAATTGGATGAATCACACTCTGGAGTTGGCAGCAGCAGCAGCAGGAGCCAAAACATTACTTTAAAGAGACACTGGGGTTGGCTTCAGTAGCCCAAAAATTGGATGAATCACACCCTGGAGTTGGCAGCAGCAGCAGCAGCAGGAGCCCAAATATTACTTTAAAGAGACCCTGGGGTTGGCTTCAGGAGCCCAAAAATTGGATGAATCACACCCTGGAGTTTGCAGCAGCAGCAGCAGCAGCAGGAGCCAAACATTATTTTAAAGAGACCCTGGGGTTGGCTTCAGGAGCCCAAAAATTGGATGAATCACACCCTGGAGTTGGCAGCAGCAGCAGCAGGAGCCCAAACATTACTTTAAAGAGACCCTGGGGTTGGCTTCAGGAGCCCAAAAATTGGATGAATCACACCCTGGAGTTGGCAGCAGCAGCAGCAGGAGCCAAAACATTACTTTAAAATGACACTGGAGTTGGCTTCAGGAGCCCAAAAATGGGATGATTCACACCCTGGAGTTGGCAGCAGCAGCAGCAGGAGCCCAAATATTACTTTAAAGAGACACTGGAGTTGGCTTCAGGAGCCCAAAAATTGGATGAATCACACCCTGGAGTTGGCAGCAGCAGCAGCAGGAGCCCAAACATTACTTTAAAGAGACCCTGGGGTTTGCTTCAGGAGCCCAAAAATTGGATGAATCACACCCTGGAGTTGGCAGCAGCAGCAGCAGCAGGAGCCCAAACATTACTTTAAAGAGACCCTGGGGTTGGCTTCAGGAGCCCAAAAATTGGATGAATCACACCCCGGAGTTGGCAGCAGCAGCAGCAGCAGGAGCCCAAATATTACTTTAAAGAGACCCTGGGGTTGGCTTCAGGAGCCCAAAAATTGGATGAATCACACCCTGGAGTTTGCAGCAGCAGCAGCAGCAGCAGGAGCCAAACATTACTTTAAAGAGACCCTGGGGTTGGCTTCAGGAGCCCAAAAATTGGATGAATCACACCCTGGAGTTGGCAGCAGCAGCAGCAGGAGCCCAAATATTACTTTAAAGAGACCCTGGGGTTGGCTTCAGGAGCCCAAAAATTGGATGATTCACACCCTGGAGTTGGCAGCAGCAGCAGCAGGAGCCAAAACATTACTTTAAAGAGACACTGGAGTTGGCTTCAGGAGCCCAAAAATTGGATGATTCACACCCTGGAGTTGGCAGCAGCAGCAGCAGGAGCCCAAATATTACTTTAAAGAGACACTGGAGTTGGCTTCAGGAGCCCAAAAATTGGATGAATCACACCCTGGAGTTGGCAGCAGCAGCAGCAGGAGCCCAAACATTACTTTAAAGAGACCCTGGGGTTTGCTTCAGGAGCCCAAAAATTGGATGAATCACACCCTGGAGTTGGCAGCAGCAGCAGCAGCAGGAGCCCAAACATTACTTTAAAGAGACCCTGGGGTTGGCTTCAGGAGCCCAAAAATTGGATGAATCACACCCTGGAGTTGGCAGCAGCAGCAGCAGGAGCCCAAACATTACTTTAAAGAGACACTGGAGTTGGCTTCAGGAGCCCAAAAATTGGATGAATCACACCCTGGAGTTGGCAGCAGCAGGAGCACAAATATTACTTTAAAGAGACACTAGGGTTGGCTTCAGGAGCCCAAAAATGGGATGATTCACACCCTGGAGTTGGCAGCAGCAGCAGCAGGAGCCCAAATATTACTTTAAAGAGACCCTGGGGTTGGCTTCAGGAGCCCAAAAATTGGATGATTCACACCCTGGAGTTGGCAGCAGCAGCAGCAGGAGCCCAAATATTACTTTAAAGAGACCCTGGGGTTGGCTTCAGGAGCCCAAAAATTGGATGAATCACACCCTGGAGTTGGCAGGAGTTGGCAGCAGCAGCAGCAGCAACAGGAGCCCAAACATTACTTTAAAAAGACACTGGAGTTGGCTTCAGGAGCCCAAAAATTGGATGATTCACACCCTGGATTTGGCATCAGCAGCAGCAGGAGCAGCAGCAGCAGCAGGAGCCCAAACATTACTTTAAAGAGACACTGGAGTTGGCTTCAGGAGCCCAAAAATTGGATGAATCACACCCTGGATATGGTAGCAGCAGCAGCAGCAGCATCAGGAGCCCAAACATTACTTTAAAGAGACCCTGGGGTTGGCTTCAGGAGCCCATAAATTGGATGAATCACACCCTGGAGTTGGCAGCAGCAGCAGCAGCAGGAGCCCAAACATTACTTTAAAGAGACACTGGATTTGGCTTCAGGAGCCCAAAAATTGGATGAATCACACCCTGGAGTTGGCAGCAGCAGCAGCAGGAGCCCAAATATTACTTTAAAGAGACACTGGAGTTGGCTTCAGGAGCCCAAAAATTGGATGATTCACACCCTGGAGTTGGCAGCAGCAACAGCAGGAGCCCAAATATTACTTTAAAGAGACACTGTAGTTGGCTTCAGGAGCCCAAAAATTGGATTAATCACACCCTGGAGTTGGCAGCAGCAGGAGCCCAAATATTACTTTAAAGAGACACTGGGGTTGGCTTCAGGAGCCCAAAAATTGGATGATTCACACCCTGGAGTTGGCAGCAGCAGCAGCAGGAGCCCAAATATTACTTTAAAGAGACCCTGGGGTTGGCTTCAGGAGGCCAAAAATTGGATGAATCACACCCTGGAGTTGGCAGCAGCAGCAGCAGCAGCAGGAGCCCAAACATTACTTTAAAGAGACCCTGGGGTTTGCTTCAGGAGCCCAAAAATTGGATGAATCACACCCTGGAGTTGGCAGCAGCAGCAGCAACAGGAGCCCAAACATTACTTTAAAGAGACACTGGAGTTGGCTTCAGGAGCCCAAAAATTGGATGATTCACACCCTGGAGTTGGCAGCAGCAGCAGCAGGAGCAGCAGCAGCAGCAGGAGCCCAAACATTACTTTAAAGAGACACTGGAGTTGGCTTCAGGAGCCCAAAAATTGGATGATTCACACCCTGGAGTTGGCAGCAGCAGCAGCAGGAGCCCAAATATTACTTTAAAGAGACCCTGGGGTTGGCTTCAGGAGGCCAAAAATTGGATGAATCACACCCTGGAGTTGGCAGCAGCAGCAGGAGCCCAATTATTACTTTAAAGAGACCCTGGGGTTGGCTTCAGGAGGCCAAAAATTGAATGAATCACACCCTGGAGTTGGCAGCAGCAGCAGCAGCAGCAGGAGCCCAAACATTACTTTAAAGAGACCCTGGGGTTTGCTTCAGGAGCCCAAAAATTGGATGAATCACACCCTGGAGTTGGCAGCAGCAGCAGCAACAGGAGCCCAAACATTACTTTAAAGAGACACTGGAGTTGGCTTCAGGAGCCCAAAAATTGGATGATTCACACCCTGGAGTTGGCAGCAGCAGCAGCAGGAGCAGCAGCAGCAGCAGGAGCCCAAACATTACTTTAAAGAGACACTGGAGTTGGCTTCAGGAGCCCAAAAATTGGATGATTCACACCCTGGAGTTGGCAGCAGCAGCAGCAGGAGCCCAAATATTACTTTAAAGAGACCCTGGGGTTGGCTTCAGGAGGCCAAAAATTGGATGAATCACACCCTGGAGTTGGCAGCAGCAGCAGGAGCCCAATTATTACTTTAAAGAGACCCTGGGGTTGGCTTCAGGAGCCCAAAAATTGGATGAATCACACCCTGGAGTTGGCAGGATTTGGCAGCAGCAGCAGCAGCAACAGGAGCCCAAACATTACTTTAAAGAGACACTGGAGTTGGCTTCAGGAGCCCAAAAATTGGATTAATCGCACCCTGGAGTTGGCAGCAGCAGCAGCAGGAGCCCAAATATTACTTTAAAGAGACACTGGGGTTGGCTTCAGGAGCCCAAAAATTGGATGATTCACACCCTGGAGTTGGCAGCAGCAGCAGCAGGAGCCCAAATAATACTTTAAAGAGCTCTCCTCGCCGTAACTATGGCCCCCGCCGCACTAAATACCCGCTCAGATGGCACGCTACTTGCCGGGCAGGACAGCTTTTCCAGGGCAAACTCTGCTAGTTGCGGCCACAAATCAAGTTTGGCTGCCCAGAAGTCCAGCGGATCCTCAAGGTGTGTTGGCATGGTCATGTCAAAGTATGACATGACCTGCTGGTTCAGGTCCTGCTCCAGGTCTTCCTGCTGCTCATGAGTAGCCTCACTATGCGGGTGTAGAAAGCTACTCATTAGCGACTGAAGACTGAGGCTGCTGCTGATGGAGCTGCTGCTGCTGCTCCTGCCAACCCCCCCAGCGGCCATGGCAGTGGAAGGTGAGCGCAGAGGTCCCCTCGAGTCAGACCTGCGAGAGTATGGACCATGGCACAGATAGGCATCGGCCAACTGCCTACGTAGAATGTCTTTGTAGTAGTTCAGTTTGTCCTCCCTCTCGGTGGGTTTAAAAAATGCCCCCATTTTGTGCCGGAAGCGAGGGTCCAATAAGGTGGACAGCCAGAAGTCATCCCGCCGACAGATGGAAACAATTCTGGGGTCACTACGCAAGCACGTGAGCATGCTTCCTGCCATTTGCGCAAGTGACTCGGATGGACTACCTGTCTCCATCTCCACTGCATACTGCCACGGTGTGCCCGGGTCCTCTGTCTCGCCTTCCTCAAAAACCTCTAGCTCCTCTGGCTGCTCCTGCTCCTCCTCTCCTGTCCGCTGACTAGATAAACCAGCCATTTCGCCAAGCCTAAACTGTGCTTCGCTGGGTAACTCCTCCTCTTCCTCCTCCTCCTCCAGTTCAGCTCCAACGGGGTTCATGTGGCCGTAAGATGTAAACGCCATGTCTCCAGTGCCCTGACCAGCCATGGTTTCCAACATGTGCTGTAGTACATGAAGCAGTGGAATCACGTCGTTCATCCCGTAATCCTGTCGACTGACAAATAAAGTGGCTTCCTCAAAGGGCCTGAGCAAACGGCAGGTGTCACGTATGAGCTGCCACTGGTTGACATTGAAGTTACACAGGGGAGTCCCCCTATCTGCTTGGATCATCAGGAAATCCGTGATGGCCTTTCTCTGTTCATATAATCGGTCCAACATGTGAAGGGTGGAATTCCAATGGGTGGAAACATCGCAAATCAGACTATGTTGGGGGATACCATTCTGACGCTGTAGCTCAAGAAGGGTGTGTTTGGCGGTGTATGAGTTTTCTGAAGTGCATGCAAAGTTTCCTTGAAGTTGTTAGGATGTCTTGCAGATGGGGGGAACACTTCAGAAACCGCTTGACAACCAGATTGAAGACGTGAGCCATGCAGGGGGCATGGGTCAGGCTTCCTTGGCGCAGCGCAGACAAAATGTTCTTCCCATTGTCGGTAACCATGATTCCCATTTTAAGTTTTCTTGGAGTAAGCCATGTTTGGATTTCCTGATGAATACATTTAAGCAGTTCCTCCCCTGTGTGACTCCGTTCGCCAAGACAAACCATGTGAAGCACTGCGGGACACCTCCGTGCCCTGCACACATGGTAGACTGGAGGGGCACTGAGACTTGAGCCTACAGTGAAGGGTGAGGAGATGGCGGAGGATGAGGAGGCCGAGTCGCACAGTGTCACAGGCCCAACGGGCAGGGAGCGCGGAGGCCGAAGCGGCGAGACCTGTCCAAGTTGCTGCTGCTGCTGCAAAGGGACCACATTCACCCAGTGGGCCGTAAACGACATGTACTGTCCCTGACCGTAGTTACAGCTCCAGATGTCGGCGCTGCCATGCACTTTGCTACACACCGACAGGCTCAAGGACTGGCCCACCTTCTGTTCAACAAAAGTGTGCAGCGCTGGTACTGCCTTCTTGGCAAAGAAATGACGGCTTGGGACTCTCCACCTCGGCTCGGCACAAGCCATCAGTTCTCTGAAAGGTGCAGATTCCACCACCTGAAAAGGGAGCGACTGCAGCACCAGCAACTTGGACAGGAGCACATTCAGCTTCTGCGCCGTAGGATGAGTGGGTGCATACTGCTGTCTCTTGGACATGGCTTCGCTGGTGGATTGCTGGTGGGATGCATGACTTGGAGGAGGAGGAGCAGGAGCGACAGAGGATGGGTATGACGCACAGCTGCCTTCGGCTGAGGTGCTGGAGCCTTGGCTGGCAGAAATTGGGAGCGGAGTGCCACTTGTTGAGGAAGCAGACTGGACCACCCCTTGGGAGCCTCGGTTCTCCCAGGTCGGTTTATGGTGACGCATCATATGTTGACACAGGGCCGTGGTGCCAACATTTGGACCCTGGCCACGCTTCACCTTTTGCCTACATATCTTGCATGTGGCCATGTTACCCTCCTGCGGATGCTTCAGGAAAAACTGCCACACTGCCGAGTAGCTACTTTTCCCACCCCCTGGCCTCACTGATTCACTGCTGCTGTTGCCAACTCCAGGAACCCCTGCTCCACTACCTCCCGATAAGGTAGACTGCCGCACAGCAGGTGCTCTACCCCGGCCCCGGCCGGCTCCAGCCTTTGGAATTGTGCCCCCATGCTGACTGCTACCACCTTGCTGCCTCAGCTGCTGACTCCGGGGCAACCTGCGCCCCTCTTCTCCTGATGATGACGATGAAGCCCCTTCATCACCCGGCTCCCAAGTGCGATCGGCTTCATCGTCATCATCATTATCACCGAGTTGTGGCTGTACGTCACTGATGTTCGTGGATTCGTCAACTGTCCTCTATCTGATCGTCCTCCTCACTAAAGAGTGGAGCTGAACCCAAAGCATAGGATACGTCGCTGGGGGAGGGAACGGCGTAGGACAGAGGCAATGGGAGGACAGGGACTGCTCTCGGGGCATGCCAACTCAGGGTTGTGTCAGAGGAACCTACCGACCCTAGACTGGGGGTCTCAGACGTAAGTTGTGATGATGTTGTTGATGAGCGCGTCAACCAATCTACCACGGCAGATGCGTTACTGGTGGAGACCCGACCGCTAGCAGATACTGGCAGATTAGGTCTCTCAGCGTGACTCCTGCTGCTACTGGCCCCCAGTCTGCTGCGAGCTCTGCCTGCGGAATCTTGGCCTCTGCCACTCCTCTTTTCACTTCCAGGCACTTGTCTGCCCGACATAGTCTAACTGGCGTGGTAGTAGGTGATATTTTAAGAACCCCCAGGCAGCGGTGGGTCTATATGAAACAGAATATAATGCACACCAAAAGTGAGCAGTAACACTCAGCCTCCAACAGGCCTGCCTAGTGTAAATAAGAGAGCTGCTTAGTGTAAATAAAGAGGGGTATGCTATGTTACAGAATGGGATGCCCCAACAGCCAGCAGTGCACCTGGCAGCAGTAAGACTATGCACAGCAAAAGTGTCTTTATCAGGCCTAATTTCTATGAGAATAAGTGCAAATGGTTATTATGGTATTAAATAGAGGCTGGTGTAGTCACAAAATGGAATGCCACAAAAACCAGAGAGCATGCACAGCAAAAGTGTCTTTATCAGGCCTAATTTCTATGAGAATAAGTGCAAATGGTTATTATGGTATTAAATAGAGGCTGGTGTAGTCACAGAATGGGATGCCACAAAAACCAGAGAGCATGCACAGCAAAAGTGTCTTTATCAGGCCTAATTTCTATGAGAATAAGTGCAAATGGTTATTATGGTATTAAATAGAGGCTGGTGTTGTCACAGAATGGGATGCCACAAAAACCAGAGAGCATGCACAGCAAAAGTGTCTTTATCAGGCCTAATTTCTATGAGAATAAGTGCAAATGGTTATTATGGTATTTAATAGAGGCTGGTGTAGTCACAGAATGGGATGCCACAAAAACCAGAGAGCATGCACAGCAAAAGTGTCTTTATCAGGCCTAATTTCAATTAGAATAAGTGCAAATGGTTATGGTCTTAAATAGAGGCTGGTGTAGTCACAGAATGGGATGCCCCAAGAGGAGGTTATGGTCTTAAATAGAGGCGGGTGTAGTCACAGAATGGGATGCCCCAACAGGAGTGCACCTGGCAGGCAGCAGTAAGTCTAGGCACAGCAAAAGTGTCTTTATCAGGCCTAATTTCAATTAGAATAAGTGCAAATGGTTATGGTCTTAAATAGAGGCTGGTGTAGTCACAGAATGGGATGCCCCAAAAACCAGCAGTGCACCTGGCAGGCAGCAGTAAGTCTATGCACAGCAAAAGTGTCTTTATCAGGCCTAATTTCAATTAGAATAAGTGCAAATGGTTATGGTCTTAAATAGAGGCTGGTGTAGTCACAGAATGGGATGCCCCAACAGGAGTGCACCTGGGACCAGTAGTGCTATGCACAGCAAAAGTGTCTTTATCAGGCCTAATTTCAATTAGAATAAGTGCAAATGGTTATGGTCTTAAATAGAGGCTGGTGTAGTCACAGAATGGGATGACCCAACAGGAGTGCACCTGGCAGGCAGCAGTAAGTCTATGCACAGCAAAAGTGTCTTTATCAGGCCTAATTTCAATTAGAATAAGTGCAAATGGTTATGGTCTTAAATAGAGGCTGGTGTAGTCACAGAATGGGATGCCCCAAAAACCAGCAGTGCACCTGGCAGGCAGCAGTAAGTCTATGCACAGCAAAAGTGTCTTTATCAGGCCTAGTTTCAATTAGAATAAGTGCAAATGGTTATGGTCTTAAATAGAGGCTGGTGTAGTCACAGAATGGGATGCCCCAACAGGAGTGCACCTAGGACCAGTAGTGCTATGCACAGCAAAAGTGTCTTTATCAGGCCTAATTTCAATTAGAATAAGTGCAAATGGTTATGGTCTTAAATAGAGGCTGGTGTAGTCACAGAATGGGATGCCCCAACAGGAGTGCACCTGGCAGGCAGCAGTAAGTCTATGCACAGCAAAAGTGTCTTTATCAGGCCTAATTTCAATTAGAATAAGTGCAAATGGTTATGGTCTTAAATAGAGGCTGGTGTAGTCACAGAATGGGATGCCCCAACAGGAGTGCACCTGGGACCAGTAGTGCTATGCACAGCAAAAGTGTCATTATCAGGCCTAATTTCAATTAGAATAAGTGCAAATGGTTATGGTCTTAAATAGAGGCGGGTGTAGTCACAGAATGGGATGCCCCAACAGGAGTGCACCTGGCAGGCAGCAGTAAGTCTATGCACAGCAAAAGTGTCTTTATCAGGCCTAATTTCAATTAGAATAAGTGCAAATGGTTATGGTCTTAAATAGAGGCTGGTGTAGTCACAGAATGGGATGCCCCAACAGGAGTGCACCTGGGACCAGTAGTGCTATGCACAGCAAAAGTGTCTTTATCAGGCCTAATTTCAATTAGAATAAGTGCAAATGGTTATGGTCTTAAATAGAGGCTGGTTTAGTCACAGAATGAGATGCCCCAACAGGAGTGCACCTGGCAGGCAGCAGTAAGTCTATGCACAGCAAAAGTGTCTTTATCAGGCCTAATTTCAATTAGAATAAGTGTAAATGGTTATGATCTTAAATAGAGGCTGGTGTAGTCACAGAATGGGATGCCCCAAAAACCAGCAGTGCACCTGGCAGGCAGCAGTAAGTCTATGCACAGCAAAAGTGTCTTTATCAGGCCTAATTTCAATTAGAATAAGTGCAAATGGTTATGGTCTTAAATAGAGGCTGGTGTAGTCACAGAATGGGATGCCCCAACAGGAGTGCACCTGGGACCAGTAGTGCTATGCACAGCAAAAGTGTCTTTATCAGGCCTAATTTCAATTAGAATAAGTGCAAATGGTTATGGTCTTAAATAGAGGCTGGTGTAGTCACAGAATGGGATGCCCCAACAGGAGTGCACCTGGCAGGCAGCAGTAATCTATGCACAGCAAAAGTGTCTTTATCAGGCCTAATTTCAATTAGAATAAGTGCAAATGGTTATGGTCTTAAATAGAGGCTGGTGTAGTCACAGAATGGGATGCCCCAACAGGAGTGCACCTTGGACCAGTAGTGCTATGCACAGCAAAAGTGTCTTTATCAGGCCTAATTTCAATTAGAATAAGTGCAAATGGTTATGGTCTTAAATAGAGGCTGGTGTAGTCACAGAATGGGATGCCTCAACAGGAGTGCACCTGGCAGGCAGCAGTAAGTCTATGCACAGCAAAAGTGTCTTTATCAGGCCTAATTTCAATTAGAATAAGTATAAATGGTTATGGTCTTAAATAGAGGCTGGTGTAGTCACAGAATGGGATGCCCCAAAAACCAGCAGTGCACCTGGCAGGCAGCAGTAAGTCTATGCACAGCAAAAGTGTCTTTATCAGGCCTAATTTCAATTTCAATAAGTGCAAATGGTTATGGTCTTAAATAGAGGCTGGTGTAGTCACAGAATGGGATGCCCCAAAAAACAGCAGTGCACCTGGCAGGCAGTAGTAAGTCTATGCACAGCAAAAGTGTCTTTATCAGGCCTAATTTCAATTAGAATAAGTGCAAATGGTTATGGTCTTAAATAGAGGCTGGTGTAGTCACAGAATGGGATGCCTCAACAAGAGTGCACCTGGCAGGCAGCAGTAAGTCTATGCACAGCAAAAGTGTCTTTATCAGGCCTAATTTCAATTAGAATAAGTGCAAATGGTTATGGTCTTAAATAGAGGCTGGTGTAGTCACAGAATGGGATGCCCCAAAAACCAGCAGTGCACCTGGCAGGCAGCAGTAAGTCTATGCACAGCAAAAGTGTCTTTATCAGGCCTAATTTCAATTAGAATAAGTGCAAATGGTTATGGTCTTAAATAGAGGCTGGTGTAGTCACAGAATGGGATGCCCCAACAGGAGTGCACCTGGGACCACTAGTGCTATGCACAGCAAAAGTGTCTTTATCAGGCCTAATTTCAGTTAGAATAAGTGCAAATGGTTATGGTCTTAAATAGAGGCTGGTGTAGTCACAGAATGGGATGCCCCAAAAACCAGCAGTGCACCTGGCAGGCAGCAGTAAGTCTATGCACAGCAAAAGTGTCTTTATCAGGCCTAATTTCAATTAGAATAAGTGCAAATGGTTATGGTCTTAAATAGAGGCTGGTGTAGTCACAGAATGGGATGCCCCAAAAACCAGCAGTGCACCTGGGACCAGTAGTGCTATGCACAGCAAAAGTGTCTTTATCTGGCCTAATTTCAATTAGAATAAGTGCAAATGGTTATGGTCTTAAATAGAGGCTGGTGTAGTCACAGAATGGGATGCCCCAAAAACCAGCAGTGCACCTGGGACCAGTAGTGCTATGCACAGCAAAAGTGTCTTTATCAGGCCTAATTTCAATTAGAATAAGTGCAAATGGTTATGGTCTTAAATAGAGGCTGGTGTAGTCACAGAATGGGATGCCCCAAAAACCAGCAGTGCACCTGGCAGGCAGCAGTAAGTCTATGCACAGCAAAAGTGTCTTTATCAGGCCTAATTTCAATTAGAATAAGTGCAAATGGTTATGGTCTTAAATAGAGGCTGGTGTAGTCACAGAATGGGATGCCCCAAAAACCAGCAGTGCACCTGGGACCAGTAGTGCTATGCACAGCAAAAGTGTCTTTATCAGGCCTAATTTCAATTAGAATAAGTGCAAATGGTTATGGTCTTAAATAGAGGCTGGTGTAGTCACAGAATGGGATGCCCCAAAAACCAGCAGTGCACCTGGCAGGCAGCAGTAAGTCTATGCACAGCAAAAGTGTCTTTATCATGCCTAATTTCAATTAGAATAAGTGCAAATGGTTATGGTCTTAAATAGAGGCTGGTGTAGTCACAGAATGGGATGCCCCAAAAACCAGCAGTGCACCTGGGACCAGTAGTGCTATGCACAGCAAAAGTGTCTTTATCAGGCCTAATTTCAATTAGAATAAGTGCAAATGGTTATGGTCTTAAATAGAGGCTGGTGTAGTCACAGAATGGGATGCCCCAAAAACCAGCAGTGCACCTGGGACCAGTAGTGCTATGCACAGCAAAAGTGTATTTATCAGGCCTAATTTCAATTAGAATAAGTGCAAATGGTTATGGTCTTAAATAGAGGCTGGTGTAGTCACAGAATGGGATGCCCCAAAAACCAGCAGTGCACCTGGCAGGCAGCAGTAAGTCTATGCACAGCAAAAGTGTCTTTATCAGGCCTAATTTCAATTAGAATAAGTGCAAATGGTTATGGTCTTAAATAGAGGCTGGTGTAGTCACAGAATGGGATGCCCCAAAAACCAGCAGTGCACCTGGGACCAGTAGTGCTATGCACAGCAAAAGTGTCTTTATCAGGCCTAATTTCAATTAGAATAAGTGCAAATGGTTATGGTCTTAAATAGAGGCTGGTGTAGTCACAGAATGGGATGCCCCAAAAACCAGCAGTGCACCTGGCAGGCAGCAGTAAGTCTATGCACAGCAAAAGTGTCTTTATCATGCCTAATTTCAATTAGAATAAGTGCAAATGGTTATGGTCTTAAATAGAGGCTGGTGTAGTCACAGAATGGGATGCCCCAAAAACCAGCAGTGCACCTGGGACCAGTAGTGCTATGCACAGCAAAAGTGTCTTTATCAGGCCTAATTTCAATTAGAATAAGTGCAAATGGTTATGGTCTTAAATAGAGGCTGGTGTAGTCACAGAATGGGATGCCCCAAAAACCAGCAGTGCACCTGGGACCAGTAGTGCTATGCACAGCAAAAGTGTATTTATCAGGCCTAATTTCAATTAGAATAAGTGCAAATGGTTATGGTCTTAAATAGAGGCTGGTGTAGTCACAGAATGGGATGCCCCAAAAACCAGCAGTGCACCTGGCAGGCAGCAGTAAGTCTATGCACAGCAAAAGTGTCTTTATCAGGCCTAATTTCAATTAGAATAAGTGCAAATGGTTATGGTCCTAAATAGAGGCTGGTGTAGTCACATAATGGGATGCCCCAAAAACCAGCAGTGCACCTGGCAGGCAGCAGTAAGTCTATGCACAGCAAAAGTGTCTTTATCAGGCCTAATTTCAATTAGAATAAGTGCAAATGGTTATGGTCTTAAATAAAGGCTGGTGTAGTCACAGAATGGGATGCCCCAACAGGAGTGCACCTGGCAGGCAGCAGTAAGTCTATGCACAGCAAAAGTGTCTTTATCAGGCCTAATTTCAATTAGAATAAGTGCAAATGGTTATGGTCTTAAATAGAGGCTGGTGTAGTCACAGAATGGGATGCCCCAAAAACCAGCAGTGCACCTGGGACCAGTAGTGCTATGCACAGCAAAAGTGTCTTTATCAGGCCTAATTTCAATTAGAATAAGTGGAAATGGTTATGGTCTTAAATAGAGGCTGGTGTAGTCACAGAATGGGATGCCCCAAAAACCAGCAGTGCACCTGGCAGGCAGCAGTAAGTCTATGCACAGCAAAAGTGTCTTTATCAGGCCTAATTTCAATTAGAATAAGTGCAAATAGTTATGGTCTTAAATAGCGGCTGGTGTAGTCACAGAATGGGATGCCTCACAGCAGACTTAAGATCAGTTCAGTATATATGCACAGTTAGTGTATAAGCAGCCTGAAAACGCTAACAAAGCCAGTCAGCCAGCCAGTAACACTCAGGCTGGATGAAAAAAAAAAAATCTCCCTGTGACTGCCTCCGATTTTTCCTAACTTTCCCTGTTTTACGCTGACTTTCTGTCTGTCTCCTGCCTGTCTCCAGCCTGTCCCTGTCTGTCCCTGTCTGTCTAACTGTCTCTCTCCCTGCCTACAGCAGCGTTCTGTCTCTCACGAATGCAATAGAGAAATGAGGAAAAGCAAAATGGCCGCCGGCCTTAAATAGCGCTGTGACGTCACCGGGCTTGCTGGCTGCTGACAGGCTGCATGTGACTGCCCCAGCTTGCACTGGCGCGGGGTAGATGTCTGGACATGTCCCGTCCGCCATCTTAGAATGCCTGTAATGTAAATGAATGGATGTTAAAGGAAAACGTCGAGCGATCGAATCGCGGGGAAATTCGGATTCGATCCGAATCGAATTTTTCATGAAATTCGGATCGAATCCGGGTTCGTCCGGATCGATTCGCTCATCCCTAGCGGCTACCTAAGTCAATCTAGACTATTAAACATTTGTTTTTGTAATGTGTTTATTTTTTTCATTACTGTTGGTGAACTGATAAGGGGTCCAGGAAAATAACCAAATATTGATGCTCCACTGGCATCATTTTTACATTTTTTTCGGCATAGACAGAGGTAAGAATAAGTACTTTTGGGCTATTAATAGGACCACCTTTTGGCAGTTTGGCCCTTGAGCCACGGGATGCCCTGCCAGCATCTGGAGGAGTCCCCCCTCCTCCTGCTTTGGCAAGGATAATGAATGGTATTTTTTTCCACTGTTAAATAACTGATAAGGGCTTCAGGGGATTTTAAAACAAACCAAAAAAGCACCCCCATCATGTTATTTTCACTGATGCTAGAGTCAAAAGAAAAACTGTCATGCAAGCAGAAAAAAAATCCCTGAGAAGGGGAATTCTCCAACAGCTTCTTGCATGCATCCCCTGAAGCATGAAGAAAGAGGGGGTTGTCTCAAATGACACCCATTGTTTTTCTACCTGTGCTGAATCGACCCCAATGTGGGAGAGCTCAACTTATCACTGCACACAGGAGGGCTTGCCAGGCACAGGGACCTTACTTTTTTTACAGTTAGTTTTTAACTCACATGTGACCGTCAGGGCTCATTTATACCATGTAGATGGAAATCCCTACCGCATTAGTGTTTGCTATTTCCTATGAAAATCACTACCGCACCAAGATCATGATTGTGCAGCGATTTTAAAATGCATGCGATTGCCACTAAATGGAATGGAATTAATGCATTCTCGAAATTGATGCTGGCAAGGCCTTTACGTGTGGCATAATCAGAATTCGTTCCATTAATTTGCCCATAGGCTACCACGGGCAGTGAAGATTCTCTTCTGGAAAACCTGCATCTGTATAATTTAATGTGGTAAAGCTGTGTATGGTTACATTTTTGTTACTGGAGGGTGGATACCTCAGGAAATCCCCTTCATGCCCCTCACCTTCAGTGACGAATAAGGGAGATTTCACAGAGGCTCCCCTCACCCCAGCAGCCAGCATTATCCCTAGCTGGATCCCAGGTAGAAAAATGGGAGGCCTTTGTATTCCTGAACAAAACATGTTGGCAGGGTGATTGGTAAAGCCGCCACTGCTGCCAGCATTACCACACCAGCTCGGACCAAAAGGAACCTCTTGACCTCGAGGACCAGCCAGAAGGACGCTGTCTAGTGGGGGACAGAAGAAGAAAGGTGCATATTTAACTCTGGTGCAAAATTGACCCTTTAAAGTGGACCTATCACCTGTTTTTCTATAAGACTCTAGGGCAGCCAATTATGTACCCCTGGGGCATCTCAATTTGGAATGCCTCCTGTGTGAAACCCCGCTGATTGTGGTAATAACTCACCTTTCCGTCAGGTCCACGACAAGTGTGTCTGCATTCCTGGTATCTGGCGGCTGAGGCACACTCTGACAAGAGTCTGATGCAGGCTGCAGGGAGACCAAGGAAGTGGCTGAGCTGTGCTCTGTCTGTAAACAGCTGTTGGCAGTGCAATCAAAAATGGCCATGACTGGATTTGAGCCAGCGTATAGGCCATGGGATTCCCAGGAGAAAGAGTTTTGACAGCGATCAGCAGCGTTTTGCATAGTGGGATGTTCTAGGGACAAGAACCAATAACCAGGATAGTGAAAATCCTGGTAAATTTTTGGTTGCACATATAGACTTGCATGCACACACCTAAAGGCGGGGGTGAACACAAACACACTTTTCCAGCACCTCCAGCTCTTTTAATGTATTTTAATTTAGTAACCATTAACTAGTAACTATTCTACATTTTTTTCTAATAAATGAATTATTATTATTTTGAAGGAGAGGAACAAGAAAAACAGGGAAAATAAGACATGAATTATCTTTCATTATTATAGCTATAAAAAGAGGAAAAATGGCGCTGGAGCTGTAGATTAAATCCTCTTTTTAAAAAAATGCAGATTCAATGTTCACAGCCATTGCAAAGAACAATAGCATATATTTACATAAAATATCCTAAAACCAAATGTGGAATACTCCAAGTAAAACAGCACCCATTATCTTTGGAATGTCCATTTTCTCCTCTTCCCAGATAGTTGCTGCGTATTACCTAGTCAACTGAGTTAAACTCAGCAGCATAAATCTATCCTAAAAATAAATGCTATCCTTTAGCAGTAATCTGTCACCTCTAATTCTATTGTATTATGTGGAAACATGAGTGACTGATTAATTAAAACTGGCATTTGGTAGATAAAATAAGAATCAGCAGGATGGTTGAGTCCATTGAGTCCATTTGGCTTAAGCATGAAAAATTCACAGCGATGGAGTTGAACTATGGTTCCCACTAGAGATGAGCGAACTTTTGAAAAATTCGATTCGACTGATTCGCCGAATTTTCCGACAAAAATCGTTTCGACCCGAATAAATTCGCGACGAATCGCTATTAAAAACGGCTATTTCTGAGCCTCCTACAGCCTCAATAGGGTTGGAAACCATTCAGCCTTGCTGTAACACGCACAGGATGCGTGCTGGGTTAGTTAAATAATACTTTGAAGAAATATCACATGCAGATCAGAGGCATCGCTAATAGAATCGCAGAGCGGCACAATTGCAGAGAGTTGAAGTGGCATCACTATGAGGGGCAGAAGGAGCCCAAATATACACTGGAGTTGGCCTCAGGAGCCCAAAAATTGGATGAATCACACCCTGGAGTTGGCAGAAGTTGGCAGCAGCAGCAGCAGCAGGAGCCCAAATATACACTGGAGTTGGCTTCAGGAGCCCAAAAATTGGATGAATCACACCCTGGAGTTGGCAGGAGTTGACAGTAGCAGCAGCAGGAGCCCAAATATACACTGGAGTTGGCCTCAGGAGCCCAAAAATTGGATGAATCACACCCTGGAGTTGGCAGGAGTTGACAGTAGCAGCAGCAGGAGCCCAAATATACACTGGAGTTGGCCTCAGGAGCCCAAAAATTGGATGAATCACACCCTGGAGTTGGCAGAAGTTGGCAGTGGCAGCAGCAGCAGCAGGAGCCCAAATATACACTGGAGTTGGCCTCAGGAGCCCAAAAATTGGATGAATCACACCCTGGAGTTGGCAGGAGTTGACAGTAGCAGCAGCAGGAGCCCAAATATACACTGGAGTTGGCCTCAGGAGCCCAAAAATTGGATGAATCACACCCTGGAGTTGGCAGAAGTTGGCAGCAGCAGCAGCAGGAGCCCAAATATACACTGGAGTTGGCCTCAGGAGCCCAAAAATTGGATGAATCACACCCTGGAGTTGGCAGGAGTTGACAGTAGCAGCAGCAGGAGCCCAAATATACACTGGAGTTGGCTTCAGGAGCCCAAAAATTGGATGAATCACACCCTGGAGTTGGCAGGAGTTGACACCAGCAGCAGCAGGAGCCCAAATATACACTGGAGTTGGCTTCAGGAGCCCAAAAATTGGATGAATCACACCCTGGAGTTGGCAGAAGTTGGCAGCAGCAGCAGCAGGAGCCCAAATATACACTGGAGTTGGCCTCAGGAGCCCAAAAATTGGATGAATCACACCCTGGAGTTGGCAGGAGTTGACAGTAGCAGCAGCAGGAGCCCAAATATACACTGGAGTTGGCCTCAGGAGCCCAAAAATTGGATGAATCACACCCTGGAGTTGGCAGAAGTTGGCAGCAGCAGCAGCAGGAGCCCAAATATACACTGGAGTTGGCCTCAGGAGCCCAAAAATTGGATGAATCACACCCTGGAGTTGGCAGGAGTTGACAGTAGCAGCAGCAGGAGCCCAAATATACACTGGAGTTGGCCTCAGGAGCCCAAAAATTGGATGAATCACACCCTGGAGTTGGCAGAAGTTGGCAGCAGCAGCAGCAGGAGCCCAAATATACACTGGAGTTGGCCTCAGGAGCCCAAAAATTGGATGAATCACACCCTGGAGTTGGCAGAAGTTGGCAGCAGCAGCAGCAGGAGCCCAAATATACACTGGAGTTGGCCTCAGGAGCCCAAAAATTGGATGAATCACACCCTGGAGTTGGCAGGAGTTGACAGTAGCAGCAGCAGGAGCCCAAATATACACTGGAGTTGGCCTCAGGAGCCCAAAAATTGGATGAATCACACCCTGGAGTTGGCAGAAGTTGGCAGCAGCAGCAGCAGGAGCCCAAATATACACTGGAGTTGGCCTCAGGAGCCCAAAAATTGGATGAATCACACCCTGGAGTTGGCAGGAGTTGACAGTAGCAGCAGCAGGAGCCCAAATATACACTGGAGTTGGCTTCAGGAGCCCAAAAATTGGATGAATCACACCCTGGAGTTGGCAGGAGTTGACACCAGCAGCAGCAGGAGCCCAAATATACACTGGAGTTGGCTTCAGGAGCCCAAAAATTGGATGAATCACACCCTGGAGTTGGCAGAAGTTGGCAGCAGCAGCAGCAGGAGCCCAAATATACACTGGAGTTGGCCTCAGGAGCCCAAAAATTGGATGAATCACACCCTGGAGTTGGCAGAAGTTGGCAGCAGCAGCAGCAGGAGCCCAAATATACACTGGAGTTGGCTTCAGGAGCCCAAAAATTGGATGAATCACACCCTGGAGTTGGCAGGAGTTGACACCAGCAGCAGCAGGAGCCCAAATATACACTGGAGTTGGCTTCAGGAGCCCAAAAATTGGATGAATCACACCCTGGAGTTGGCAGAAGTTGGCAGCAGCAGCAGCAGGAGCCCAAATATACACTGGAGTTGGCTTCAGGAGCCCAAAAATTGGATGAATCACACCCTGGAGTTGGCAGGAGTTGACAGTAGCAGCAGCAGGAGCCCAAATATACACTGGAGTTGGCCTCAGGAGCCCAAAAATTGGATGAATCACACCCTGGAGTTGGCAGAAGTTGGCAGCAGCAGCAGCAGGAGCCCAAATATACACTGGAGTTGGCCTCAGGAGCCCAAAAATTGGATGAATCACACCCTGGAGTTGGCAGAAGTTGGCAGCAGCAGGAGCCCAAATATACACTGGAGTTGGCCTCAGGAGCCCAAAAATTGGATGAATCACACCCTGGAGTTGGCAGGAGTTGACAGTAGCAGCAGCAGGAGCCCAAATATACACTGGAGTTGGCCTCAGGAGCCCAAAAATTGGATGAATCACACCCTGGAGTTGGCAGAAGTTGGCAGCAGCAGCAGCAGGAGCCCAAATATACACTGGAGTTGGCCTCAGGAGCCCAAAAATTGGATGAATCACACCCTGGAGTTGGCAGGAGTTGACAGTAGCAGCAGCAGGAGCCCAAATATACACTGGAGTTGGCTTCAGGAGCCCAAAAATTGGATGAATCACACCCTGGAGTTGGCAGGAGTTGACACCAGCAGCAGCAGGAGCCCAAATATACACTGGAGTTGGCTTCAGGAGCCCAAAAATTGGATGAATCACACCCTGGAGTTGGCAGAAGTTGGCAGCAGCAGCAGCAGGAGCCCAAATATACACTGGAGTTGGCCTCAGGAGCCCAAAAATTGGATGAATCACACCCTGGAGTTGGCAGAAGTTGGCAGCAGCAGCAGCAGGAGCCCAAATATACACTGGAGTTGGCTTCAGGAGCCCAAAAATTGGATGAATCACACCCTGGAGTTGGCAGGAGTTGACACCAGCAGCAGCAGGAGCCCAAATATACACTGGAGTTGGCTTCAGGAGCCCAAAAATTGGATGAATCACACCCTGGAGTTGGCAGAAGTTGGCAGCAGCAGCAGCAGGAGCCCAAATATACACTGGAGTTGGCCTCAGGAGCCCAAAAATTGGATGAATCACACCCTGGAGTTGGCAGAAGTTGGCAGCAGCAGCAGCAGGAGCCCAAATATACACTGGAGTTGGCCTCAGGAGCCCAAAAATTGGATGAATCACACCCTGGAGTTGGCAGGAGTTGACAGTAGCAGCAGCAGGAGCCCAAATATACACTGGAGTTGGCCTCAGGAGCCCAAAAATTGGATGAATCACACCCTGGAGTTGGCAGAAGTTGGCAGCAGCAGCAGCAGGAGCCCAAATATACACTGGAGTTGGCCTCAGGAGCCCAAAAATTGGATGAATCACACCCTGGAGTTGGCAGAAGTTGGCAGCAGCAGCAGCAGGAGCCCAAATATACACTGGAGTTGGCCTCAGGAGCCCAAAAATTGGATGAATCACACCCTGGAGTTGGCAGGAGTTGACAGTAGCAGCAGCAGGAGCCCAAATATACACTGGAGTTGGCCTCAGGAGCCCAAAAATTGGATGAATCACACCCTGGAGTTGGCAGAAGTTGGCAGCAGCAGCAGCAGGAGCCCAAATATACACTGGAGTTGGCCTCAGGAGCCCAAAAATTGGATGAATCACACCCTGGAGTTGGCAGGAGTTGACAGTAGCAGCAGCAGGAGCCCAAATATACACTGGAGTTGGCCTCAGGAGCCCAAAAATTGGATGAATCACACCCTGGAGTTGGCAGAAGTTGGCAGCAGCAGCAGCAGGAGCCCAAATATACACTGGAGTTGGCCTCAGGAGCCCAAAAATTGGATGAATCACACCCTGGAGTTGGCAGGAGTTGACAGTAGCAGCAGCAGGAGCCCAAATATACACTGGAGTTGGCTTCAGGAGCCCAAAAATTGGATGAATCACACCCTGGAGTTGGCAGGAGTTGACACCAGCAGCAGCAGGAGCCCAAATATACACTGGAGTTGGCCTCAGGAGCCCAAAAATTGGATGAATCACACCCTGGAGTTGGCAGAAGTTGGCAGCAGCAGCAGCAGGAGCCCAAATATACACTGGAGTTGGCCTCAGGAGCCCAAAAATTGGATGAATCACACCCTGGAGTTGGCAGGAGTTGACACCAGCAGCAGCAGGAGCCCAAATATACACTGGAGTTGGCTTCAGGAGCCCAAAAATTGGATGAATCACACCCTGGAGTTGGCAGGAGTTGACAGTAGCAGCAGCAGGAGCCCAAATATACACTGGAGTTGGCCTCAGGAGCCCAAAAATTGGATGAATCACACCCTGGAGTTGGCAGAAGTTGGCAGCAGCAGCAGCAGGAGCCCAAATATACACTGGAGTTGGCCTCAGGAGCCCAAAAATTGGATGAATCACACCCTGGAGTTGGCAGGAGTTGACAGTAGCAGCAGCAGGAGCCCAAATATACACTGGAGTTGGCCTCAGGAGCCCAAAAATTGGATGAATCACACCCTGGAGTTGGCAGAAGTTGGCAGCAGCAGCAGCAGGAGCCCAAATATACACTGGAGTTGGCCTCAGGAGCCCAAAAATTGGATGAATCACACCCTGGAGTTGGCAGGAGTTGGCAGCAGCAGCAGCAGGAGCCCAAAAAATGGCCTAAAGACATAAATATGTTTTGCACCATTTGGAAAGTGTAAAACGTGGCACCATGCTGAATCTAGTCGCATGCATCAGGCATTGGTGGGTGGAAATCCTGGCTGATCCATCCCTGATTCATTTTGACAAAGGTGAGTCTCTCCACATTTTTAGTTGACAGACGAGTTCTCCTCGCCGTAACTATGGCCCCCGCCGCACTAAACACCCGCTCAGATGGCACGCTACTTGCCGGGCAGGACAGCTTTTCCAGGGCAAACTCTGCTAGTTGCGGCCACAAATCAAGTTTGGCTGCCCAGAAGTCCAGCGGATCCTCAAGGTGTGTTGGCATGGTCATGTCAAAGTATGACATGACCTGCTGGTTCAGGTCCTGCTCCAGGTCTTCCTGCTGCTCATGAGTAGCCTCACTATGCGGGTGTAGAAAGCTACTCATTAGCGACTGAAGACTGAGGCTGCTGCTGCTGATGGAGCTTCTGCTGCTGCTGCTGCCAACCCCCCCAGCGGCCATGGCAGTGGAAGGTGAGCGCAGAGGTCCCCTCGAGTCAGACCTGCGAGAGTATGGACCATGGCGCAGATAGGCATCGGCCAACTGCCTACGTAGAATGTCTTTGTAGTAGTTGAGTTTGTCCTCCCTCTCGGTGGGTTTAAAAAATGCCCCCATTTTGTGCCGGAAGCGAGGGTCCAATAAGGTGGACAGCCAGAAATCATCCCGCCGACAGATGGAAACAATTCTGGGGTCACTACGCAAGCATGTGAGCATGCTTCGTGCCATTTGCGCAAGTGACTCGGATGGACTACCTGTCTCCATCTCCACTGCATACTGCCACGGTGTGCCCGGGTCCTCTGTCTCTCCTTCCTCAAAAACCTCTAGCTCCTCTGGCTGCTCCTGCTCCTCCTCTCCTGTCCGCTGACTAGATAAACCAGCCATTTCGCCAAGCCTAAACTGTGTTTCGCTGGGCAACTCCTCCTCCTCCTCTTCCTCCTCCTCCTCCTCCAGTTCAGCTCCAACGGGGTTCATGTGGCCGTAAGATGTAAACGCCATGTCTCCAGTGCCCTGACCAGCCATGGTTTCCAACATGTGCTGTAGTACATGAAGCAGTGGAATCACGTCGTTCATCCCGTAATCCTGCCGACTGACAAATAAAGTGGCTTCCTCAAAGGGCCTGAGCAAACGGCAGGTGTCACGTATGAGCTGCCACTGGTTGACATTGAAGTTACACAGGGGAGTCCCCCTATCTGCTTGGATCATCAGGAAATCCGTGATGGCTTTTCTCTGTTCATATAATCGGTCCAACATGTGAAGGGTGGAATTCCAACGGGTGGAAACATCGCAAATCAGACTATGTTGGGGGATACCATTCTGACGCTGTAGCTCAAGAAGGGTGTGTTTGGCGGTGTAGGAGTGGCTGAAGTGCATGCAAAGTTTCCGTGAAGTTGTTAGGATGTCCTGCAGATGGGGGGAACACTTCAGAAACCGCTTGACAACCAGATTGAAGACGTGAGCCATGCAGGGGGCATGGGTCAGGCTTCCTTGGCGCAGCGCAGACAAAATGTTCTTCCCATTGTCGGTAACCATGATTCCCATTTTAAGTTTTCTCGGAGTAAGCCATGTTTGGATTTCCTGATGAATACATTTAAGCAGTTCCTCCCCTGTGTGACTCCGTTCGCCAAGACAAACCATGTGAAGCACTGCGTGACACCTCCGTGCCCTGCACACATGGTAGACTGGAGGGGCACTGAGACTTGAGCCTACAGTGGAGGGTGAGGAGATGGCGGAGGATGAGGAGGCCGAGTCGCACGGTGTCACAGGCCCAATGGGCAGAGAGCGCGGAGGCCGAAGCGGCGTGACCTGTCCAAGTTGCTGCTGCAAAGGGACCACATTCACCCAGTGGGCCGTAAACGACATGTACTGCCCCTGACCGTAGTTACAGCTCCAGATGTCGGCGCTGCCATGTATTTTGCTACACACCGACAGGCTCAAGGACTGGCCCACCTTCTGTTCAACAAAAGTGTGCAGCGCTGGTACTGCCTTCTTGGCAAAGAAATGACGGCTTGGGACTCTCCACCTCGGCTCGGCACAAGCCATCAGTTCTCTGAAAGGTGCAGATTCCACCACCTGAAAAGGGAGCGACTGCAGCACCAGCAACTTGGACAGGAGCACATTCAGCTTCTGCGCCGTAGGATGAGTGGGCGCATACTGCTGTCTCTTGGACATGGCTTCGCTGATGGATTGCTGGCGGGATGCATGACTTGGAGGAGGAGGAGCAGGAGCGACAGAGGATGGGTATGACGCACAGCTGCCTTCGGCTGAGGTGCTGGAGCCTTGGCTGGCAGAAATTGGGAGCTCACTTGGTGAGGAAGCAGACTGGACCACCCCTTGGGAGCCTCGGTTCTCCCAGGTCGTTTTATGGTGACGCATCATATGTTGACGCAGGGCCGTGGTGCCAACATTTGGACCCTGGCCACGCTTCACCTTTTGCCTACATATCTTGCATGTGGCCATGTTACCCTCCTGCGGATGCCTCAGGAAAAACTGCCACACTGCCGAGTAGCTACTTTTCCCACCCCCTGGCCTCACTGATTCACTGCTGCTGTTGCCAACTCCAGGAACCCCTGCTCCACTACCTCCCGATAAGGTAGACTGCCGCACAGCAGGTGCTCTACCCCGGCCCCGGCCGGCTCCAGCCTTTGGAATTGTGCCCCCATGCTGACTGCTACCACCTTGCTGCCTCAGCTGCTGACTCCGGGGCAACCTGCACCCCTCTTCTCCTGATGATGACGATGAAGCCCCTTCATCACCCGGCTCCCAAGTGCGATCGGCTTCATCGTCATCATCATCATCATCACCGAGTTGTGGCTGTACGTCACTGATGTTCGTGGATTCGTCAACAGTGTCTGGCGCAGGAGCTGGAACGCTCGCAGCACCCACGACACTGTCCACATCACTATTTGTCTGCCTAGCTAAAGAAGCCACCTCCATTTCTTGGCTGGGCAGTAGCTGCTGACTGTCCTCTATCTGATGGTCCTCCTCACTAAAGAGTGGAGCTGAACCCAAAGCATAGGATACGTCGCTGGGGGAGGGAACGGCGTAGGCCAGAGGCAATGGGAGGACAGGGACTGCTCTCGGGGCATGCCAACTCAGGGTTGTGTCAGAGGAACCTACCGACCCTAGACTGGGGGTCTCAGACGTAAGTTGTGATGATGTTGTTGATGAGCGCGTCAACCAATCTACCACGGCAGATGCGTTACTGGTGGAGACCCGACCGCTAGCAGATACTGGCAGATTAGGTCTCTCAGCGTGACTCCTGCTGCTACTGGCCCCCAGTCTGATGCGAGCTCTGCCTGCGGAATCTTGGCCTCTGCCACTCCTCTTTTCACTTCCAGGCACTTGTCTGCCCGACATAGTCTAACTGGCGTGGTAGTAGGTGATATTTAAAAAAAACCCCGGGCAGCGGTGGGTCTATATGAAACAGAATATAATGCACACCAAAAGTGAGCAGTAACACTCAGCCTCCAACAGGCCTGCTTAGTGTAAATAAGAGAGCTGCTTAGTGTAAATAAAGAGGGGTATGCTATGTTACAGAATGGGATGCCTCAACAGAAGTGCACCTGGCAGGCAGCAGTAAGCCTATGCCCAGCAAAAGTGTCTTATAATATAAATATAATAAGAGCAAATGCTTATATGGTCTTAAACAGAGGCTGCTTTAGTCACAGAATGGGATGCCCTGGGCAGGAATGGACCTGGCAGGGTCCAGTAGTGCTTTGGCCAGCAAAAGTGTCTTTATCAGGCTAATTTCAAATATGATAAGAGCAAATGCTTATATGGTCTTAAACAGAGGCTGCTGTAGTCACAGAATGGGATGCCCCAACAGGAATCGACCTGGCAGGGTCCAGTAGTGCTTTGGCCAGCAAAAGTGTCTTTATCAGGCCTAATTTCAAATATGATAAGAGCAAATGCTTATATGGTCTTAAACAGAGGCTGCTTTAGTCACAGAATGGGATGCCCTGGGCAGGAATGGACCTGGCAGGGTCCAGTAGTGCTTTGGCCAGCAAAAGTGTCTTTATCAGGCTAATTTCAAATATGATAAGAGCAAATGCTTATATGGTCTTAAACAGAGGCTGCTGTAGTCACAGAATGGGATGCCCCAACAGGAATCGACCTGGCAGGGTCCAGTAGTGCTTTGGCCAGCAAAAGTGTCTTTATCAGGCCTAATTTCAAATATGATAAGAGCAAATGCTTATATGGTCTTAAACAGAGGCTGCTTTAGTCACAGAATGGGATGCCATGGGCAGGAATGGACCTGGCAGGGTCCAGTAGTGCTTTGGCCAGCAAAAGTGTCTTTATCAGGCTAATTTCAAATATGATAAGAGCAAATGCTTATATGGTCTTAAACAGAGGCTGCTGTAGTCACAGAATGGGATGCCCCGGGCAGGAATGGACCTGGCAGGGTCCAGTAGTGCTTTGGCCAGCAAAAGTGTCTTTATCAGGCCTAATTTCAAATATGATAAGAGCAAATGCTTATATGGTCTTAAACAGAGGCTGCTTTAGTCACAGAATGGGATGCCCTGGGCAGGAATGGACCTGGCAGGGTCCAGTAGTGCTTTGGCCAGCAAAAGTGTCTTTATCAGGCTAATTTCAAATATGATAAGAGCAAATGCTTATATGGTCTTAAACAGAGGCTGCTGTAGTCACAGAATGGGATGCCCCAACAGGAATCGACCTGGCAGGGTCCAGTAGTGCTTTGGCCAGCAAAAGTGTCTTTATCAGGCCTAATTTCAAATATGATAAGAGCAAATGCTTATATGGTCTTAAACAGAGGCTGCTTTAGTCACAGAATGGGATGCCCTGGGCAGGAATGGACCTGGCAGGGTCCAGTAGTGCTTTGGCCAGCAAAAGTGTCTTTATCAGGCCTAATTTCAAATATGATAAGAGCAAATGCTTATATGGTCTTAAACAGAGGCTGCTGTAGTCACAGAATGGGATGCCCCGGGCAGGAATGGACCTGGCAGGGTCCAGTAGTGCTTTGGCCAGCAAAAGTGTCTTTATCAGGCCTAATTTCAAATATGATAAGAGCAAATGCTTATATGGTCTTAAACAGAGGCTGCTTTAGTCACAGAATGGGATGCCCTGGGCAGGAATGGACCTGGCAGGGTCCAGTAGTGCTTTGGCCAGCAAAAGTGTCTTTATCAGGCTAATTTCAAATATGATAAGAGCAAATGCTTATATGGTCTTAAACAGAGGCTGCTGTAGTCACAGAATGGGATGCCCTGGGCAGGAATGGACCTGGCAGGGTCCAGTAGTGCTTTGGCCAGCAAAAGTGTCTTTATCAGGCCTAATTTCAAATATGATAAGAGCAAATGCTTATATGGTCTTAAACAGAGGCTGCTTTAGTCACAGAATGGGATGCCCTGGGCAGGAATGGACCTGGCAGGGTCCAGTAGTGCTTTGGCCAGCAAAAGTGTCTTTATCAGGCTAATTTCAAATATGATAAGAGCAAATGCTTATATGGTCTTAAACAGAGGCTGCTGTAGTCACAGAATGGGATGCCCCAACAGGAATCGACCTGGCAGGGTCCAGTAGTGCTTTGGCCAGCAAAAGTGTCTTTATCAGGCCTAATTTCAAATATGATAAGAGCAAATGCTTATATGGTCTTAAACAGAGGCTGCTTTAGTCACAGAATGGGATGCCCTGGGCAGGAATGGACCTGGCAGGGTCCAGTAATGCTTTGGCCAGCAAAAGTGTCTTTATCAGGCTAATTTCAAATATGATAAGAGCAAATGCTTATATGGTCTTAAACAGAGGCTGCTGTAGTCACAGAATGGGATGCCCCGGGCAGGAATGGACCTGGCAGGGTCCAGTAGTGCTTTGGCCAGCAAAAGTGTCTTTATCAGGCCTAATTTCAAATATGATAAGAGCAAATGCTTATATGGTCTTAAACAGAGGCTGCTTTAGTCACAGAATGGGATGCCCTGGGCAGGAATGGACCTGGCAGGGTCCAGTAGTGCTTTGGCCAGCAAAAGTGTCTTTATCAGGCTAATTTCAAATATGATAAGAGCAAATGCTTATATGGTCTTAAACAGAGGCTGCTGTAGTCACAGAATGGGATGCCCCAACAGGAATCGACCTGGCAGGGTCCAGTAGTGCTTTGGCCAGCAAAAGTGTCTTTATCAGGCCTAATTTCAAATATGATAAGAGCAAATGCTTATATGGTCTTAAACAGAGGCTGCTTTAGTCACAGAATGGGATGCCCTGGGCAGGAATGGACCTGGCAGGGTCCAGTAGTGCTTTGGCCAGCAAAAGTGTCTTTATCAGGCCTAATTTCAAATATGATAAGAGCAAATGCTTATATGGTCTTAAACAGAGGCTGCTGTAGTCACAGAATGGGATGCCCCGGGCAGGAATGGACCTGGCAGGGTCCAGTAGTGCTTTGGCCAGCAAAAGTGTCTTTATCAGGCCTAATTTCAAATATGATAAGAGCAAATGCTTATATGGTCTTAAACAGAGGCTGCTGTAGTCACAGAATGGGATGCCCCGGGCAGGAATGGACCTGGCAGGGTCCAGTAGTGCTTTGGCCAGCAAAAGTGTCTTTATCAGGCCTAATTTCAAATATGATAAGAGCAAATGCTTATATGGTCTTAAACAGAGGCTGCTTTAGTCACAGAATGGGATGCCCTGGGCAGGAATGGACCTGGCAGGGTCCAGTAGTGCTTTGGCCAGCAAAAGTGTCTTTATCAGGCTAATTTCAAATATGATAAGAGCAAATGCTTATATGGTCTTAAACAGAGGCTGCTGTAGTCACAGAATGGGATGCCCTGGGCAGGAATGGACCTGGCAGGGTCCAGTAGTGCTTTGGCCAGCAAAAGTGTCTTTATCAGGCCTAATTTCAAATATGATAAGAGCAAATGCTTATATGGTCTTAAACAGAGGCTGCTTTAGTCACAGAATGGGATGCCCTGGGCAGGAATGGACCTGGCAGGGTCCAGTAGTGCTTTGGCCAGCAAAAGTGTCTTTATCAGGCTAATTTCAAATATGATAAGAGCAAATGCTTATATGGTCTTAAACAGAGGCTGCTGTAGTCACAGAATGGGATGCCCCAACAGGAATCGACCTGGCAGGGTCCAGTAGTGCTTTGGCCAGCAAAAGTGTCTTTATCAGGCCTAATTTCAAATATGATAAGAGCAAATGCTTATATGGTCTTAAACAGAGGCTGCTTTAGTCACAGAATGGGATGCCCTGGGCAGGAATGGACCTGGCAGGGTCCAGTAGTGCTTTGGCCAGCAAAAGTGTCTTTATCAGGCTAATTTCAAATATGATAAGAGCAAATGCTTATATGGTCTTAAACAGAGGCTGCTGTAGTCACAGAATGGGATGCCCTGGGCAGGAATGGACCTGGCAGGGTCCAGTAGTGCTTTGGCCAGCAAAAGTGTCTTTATCAGGCCTAATTTCAAATATGATAAGAGCAAATGCTTATATGGTCTTAAACAGAGGCTGCTTTAGTCACAGAATGGGATGCCCCAACAGGAATCGACCTGGCAGGGTCCAGTAGTGCTTTGGCCAGCAAAAGTGTCTTTATCAGGCCTAATTTCAAATATGATAAGAGCAAATGCTTATATGGTCTTAAACAGAGGCTGCTGTAGTCACAGAATGGGATGCCCTGGGCAGGAATGGACCTGGCAGGGTCCAGTAGTGCTTTGGCCAGCAAAAGTGTCTTTATCAGGCCTAATTTCAAATATGATAAGAGCAAATGCTTATATGGTCTTAAACAGAGGCTGCTGTAGTCACAGAATGGGATGCCCCGGGCAGGAATGGACCTGGCAGGGTCCAGTAGTGCTTTGGCCAGCAAAAGTGTCTTTATCAGGCCTAATTTCAAATATGATAAGAGCAAATGCTTATATGGTCTTAAACAGAGGCTGCTGTAGTCACAGAATGGGATGCCCTGGGCAGGAATGGACCTGGCAGGGTCCAGTAGTGCTTTGGCCAGCAAAAGTGTCTTTATCAGGCCTAATTTCAAATATGATAAGAGCAAATGCTTATATGGTCTTAAACAGAGGCTGCTTTAGTCACAGAATGGGATGCCCTGGGCAGGAATGGACCTGGCAGGGTCCAGTAGTGCTTTGGCCAGCAAAAGTGTCTTTATCAGGCTAATTTCAAATATGATAAGAGCAAATGCTTATATGGTCTTAAACAGAGGCTGCTGTAGTCACAGAATGGGATGCCCCGGGCAGGAATCGACCTGGCAGGGTCCAGTAGTGCTTTGGCCAGCAAAAGTGTCTTTATCAGGCCTAATTTCAAATATGATAAGAGCAAATGCTTATATGGTCTTAAACAGAGGCTGCTGTAGTCACAGAATGGGATGCCCTGGGCAGGAATGGACCTGGCAGGGTCCAGTAGTGCTTTGGCCAGCAAAAGTGTCTTTATCAGGCCTAATTTCAAATATGATAAGAGCAAATGCTTATATGGTCTTAAACAGAGGCTGCTGTAGTCACAGAATGGGATGCCCTGGGCAGGAATGGACCTGGCAGGGTCCAGTAGTGCTTTGGCCAGCAAAAGTGTCTTTATCAGGCTAATTTCAAATATGATAAGAGCAAATGCTTATATGGTCTTAAACAGAGGCTGCTGTAGTCACAGAATGGGATGCCCCAACAGGAATCGACCTGGCAGGGTCCAGTAGTGCTTTGGCCAGCAAAAGTGTCTTTATCAGGCCTAATTTCAAATATGATAAGAGCAAATGCTTATATGGTCTTAAACAGAGGCTGCTTTAGTCACAGAATGGGATGCCCTGGGCAGGAATGGACCTGGCAGGGTCCAGTAGTGCTTTGGCCAGCAAAAGTGTCTTTATCAGGCCTAATTTCAAATATGATAAGAGCAAATGCTTATATGGTCTTAAACAGAGGCTGCTGTAGTCACAGAATGGGATGCCCTGGGCAGGAATGGACCTGGCAGGGTCCAGTAGTGCTTTGGCCAGCAAAAGTGTCTTTATCAGGCCTAATTTCAAATATGATAAGAGCAAATGCTTATATGGTCTTAAACAGAGGCTGCTTTAGTCACAGAATGGGATGCCCTGGGCAGGAATGGACCTGGCAGGGTCCAGTAGTGCTTTGGCCAGCAAAAGTGTCTTTATCAGGCTAATTTCAAATATGATAAGAGCAAATGCTTATATGGTCTTAAACAGAGGCTGCTGTAGTCACAGAATGGGATGCCCCGGGCAGGAATGGACCTGGCAGGGTCCAGTAGTGCTTTGGCCAGCAAAAGTGTCTTTATCAGGCCTAATTTCAAATATGATAAGAGCAAATGCTTATATGGTCTTAAACAGAGGCTGCTTTAGTCACAGAATGGGATGCCCTGGGCAGGAATGGACCTGGCAGGGTCCAGTAGTGCTTTGGCCAGCAAAAGTGTCTTTATCAGGCTAATTTCAAATATGATAAGAGCAAATGCTTATATGGTCTTAAACAGAGGCTGCTGTAGTCACAGAATGGGATGCCCTGGGCAGGAATGGACCTGGCAGGGTCCAGTAGTGCTTTGGCCAGCAAAAGTGTCTTTATCAGGCCTAATTTCAAATATGATAAGAGCAAATGCTTATATGGTCTTAAACAGAGGCTGCTTTAGTCACAGAATGGGATGCCTCACAGCAGACTTAAGATCAGTTCAGTATATATGCACAGTTAGTTACTATAAGCAGCCTGAAAACGCTAACAAAGGCTGGATGAAAAAAAAAAAATCTCCCTGTCAGCCAGCTCCGTTTTTCCTACCTTTCCCTGGCTTTCTGTCTGTCTCCTGTCTGTCTCCTGCCTGTCTCCTGCCTGTCTCCTGCCTGTCCCTGTCTGTCCCTGTCTCCAGCCTGTCTAACTGCCTCAGCTACACAGCGTTCTGTCTGTCTGTCACGAATGCAATAGAGAAATGAGGAAAAGCAAGATGGCCGCCGTTAAATACCGCTGTGTGACGTCACCGGGCTTGCTGGCTGCTGATAGGCTGCATGTGACTGCCCCAGCTTGCACTGGCGCGGGATACATGTCCAGACATGTCCCGTCCGCCATCTTAGAATGCCTGTAAATGTAAATGAATGGATGTTAAAGGAAAACTTCGAGTGATCGAATCGCGGGGAAATTCGGATTCGATCCGAATCGAATTTTTCCTGAAATTCGGATCGAATCCGGGTTCGTCCGGATCGATTCGCTCATCCCTAGTTCCCACTATATTTAAAATCATGTTAGCAAAGCTGCAATTATTCAGCAGCTAGACAACATTTTTTATTTTAGTCTCTGGTTTTGCATCAGGAATTCTGATTTTATCACTTGATATAATTATTCTTAAGGGAATAAATATCTGTATATTTAAAGTGTTGGACAGGGCAGTTTTCTTCCTGTTTTAATTGTGCCAAAGTAAATATACTGCATTCCAATGAAAGCTGGTAAGAAGTCATGTCTGTTGAAATTAATGGGCTCTTTCACATTGCAGTCTTTTGAAACCTGGGAAGTGCAAGGATAGCATATGCATTGACAACATTTCACACCACACAATTCTGTTAGCTAGCAAGCAATGCTATAATCTATGTATTAAATCGAGTCAACAACAGAGGTCTTGATGGGCACACATCTGCAGATGCTTTTTTTGGGACATACAATGCAATGGATAAAATGGGGAGAGCTTACCTGGAGTTGCCCTATTTATGCATTGCAGAACGGGGGGGGGGGGGGGGCCTTGCCCATAAAGTCAAAGCACATGCAATGTCCTTTAACTGTGCTGCATTATGGGGATGTTTGCTAGTCACCACTGCCTATTCCCACTGGTTACTCTGTCCCCACTGGCAGCTTCATGTCTTCACTTCTGCTGTCCACTGCCACCTCTGGGTCCTTCCACCACCTTCTTGCAATGGGTCGCTCTGCTCACGGCTTCCCCTTATTCTTCTGACAGTGGTACTGCCACCTCCTTTGGAAACTGTGGCACAAAAACACTGACTGATGCAGCATATGCAGTATAACCAAGCCTGTGGTCTATAGTGACCTTAACTGTGTGGTTAGGAGAGCTTTATTTAACATTACAACCAATTAGTCCTAGCTGGCAGTATCTGTGAGTTGTGCAGGGTTTGCTGGTGTTGCTGCCCTCAGAGAGTCCTCCACTCTGTGCCCCACCGCTGGCAGAATATGAGTGAGACTGAGTGTGCTCAGCTTGTACATAGTGGAGGAGGGTTGGACAGTGAAGGGGACAAGCAGGGGCATTCATAGCCCTGATAGGGCCCCATCAGCAGAACCCCCCCCCCCCAGGAACACTTACCAGCAGGTAAGAAAGGAGCAAATGGTGCACACATGGTGGCGAGAGAGGCATGTGGCGCACGCATGACAATTTAGAGTCCAGGTCCAGGTACATAACTTGATTTATATAATGAGCAAGGAAGGGTGAGAAACAATATATATTTGTATTGGAACCCATCAGGAATTATAACTCTTTCCTAATTAATAAAAATGTAGATCCAGGTGATATGTGAGATAATTTGAAAATGGAAATTGGTACTTGATGAAAATTTGAACCAGTAGTATGAGATTAGGTGGTATGCAGCAATGCTACAGGCTGATTTGAAGTCTTTCTCAAATTCATATTTGTGTTATCAGAGTCTATTATTCAATAAAAACCTACAAACCACGCTATACTGCAATGTTCCAATGCAATGGGCTTACCTTTAGGTACAAAACAACCATTTTGGCTTGCCCTTGATTGGGTACTAACTGATATGGGGCATTGTATGGAGTATGGGGAGTATGTTAGCAAACAACTCTCCACAAAAAGCTGGAAGTGTGTCACAGTTATACAAACTTCATTAATATAGATAAAGTAAAACCGGACTCCCCACCACAGCCCAAGTCCACAATGCCTGGGCTGCTAAAATCCACCGGCGCTTTAAAATAACAAACTCCTCCAATCTCTCACTGTCGCATCTTGGGCTTTTACTCCTCTGCCTTCCTTGTGCTGTTTTTCCCCTAAAGCCCCCATTTCCCTGAATAATGCTGGCACTCAGTATTAGGAGGAATTAACCTTTTATTAGGAAAAACTTCTAAAAAATGGGTGGTTACAGCACCCACCATCATGTGCTATGTGCACTGTGTAGTCTCATTCTCTCTCTTACTGGTTTGGCCAAATCAGTGTTTCATCACAGCCCACATCCTCAGAAATGTTCATCAAGCCAGATGGTCATGAAGACTATTTATGAGTATTTTGTGCATTTATGTAAACATGCTACACACACAAAGCAGACTTAGTATTGGTTGGCTGCACGGAAGCCCCCCGCTCAAAGGAGAACAGTAAGTTTAAATAGAACATTCAGACAATGCGTGTCCCACCACCATGGAAGTAGTAAACACAGACCCATACTGTGAGTAATCAATTACAGATGGTTAAAGGAGCACTATCGTGAAAAAATGGCCCAATTATAAAAATCCATATAAATATGCTGGATGGCCGGAGGCGAGGTCACTTATACACTCGACATCAGGAAATATGCAGCCAGGCTTGTTTTTTTTATTTTAATGGAAGGAAAAGGACATCCGGGGTGACAGGATCTGTCACCCCTCATAGACTAAACCTGTAACCCCTGGATTTTCCTCCTACCAGGGGAAGAAAACCACAAGCTTGGTGGGAGTTTTATTTAGTTCGGGTATATGAGTGGCCCTTCCTTTCATTAGCAAATGTGTTTATATGGATTTTTCATATTATATAATTTCGTGATAGTGCTCCTTTAACTTTTTTTTTCTACAGGTCAGTCACAGCAGGATGTTCCATCAGGGATAGATCCACATCTGTCTAGCGTCTATATTTTTTTTATATAGAATTGTTATACATTGTACTTGCTGTATGATCTTTTTAGAATTGTGATGTTGTTAATAGTTACTGGTTACAGTAAAAAAGGATATGAATCCTCTCAAAGTGTAATTACTACTATGGAGATTCAATGGTAATTGTAGTAATAGGAATTAAACTCTAGATGACAGTAACAGATCACACCCATACTATGAGTGAGACTGAGTGTGCTCAGCTTGTACATAGCGAAGGAGGGTTGGACAGTGAAGTGGACAATCAGGGGCATACATAGCCCTGATAGGGCCCCATCAGCAGCACCCAACCCCCCCCCCCCCCGGGAACACTTACCAGCAGGGTCCCTCACAGAAGGGAGCAAATGGTGCACACATGGTGGCGAGAGAGGCATGTGGCGCACACATGACAATTTAGAGTCCAGGTGCATAGATTTGTTATACATTGTACTTGCTGTATGATCTTTTTAGAATTGTGATGTGTTGTTAATAGTTACTGGTTACAGTTAAAAAGGATATGAATCCTCTCAAAGTGTAATTACTATTGCATTGCTATGAAGATTCAATGGTAATTGTAGTAATAGGAATTAAACTCTAGATGACAGTAACAGATCACACCCATACTAAACAACAGGTCTTATAGAAGCGAATAGTCTTAGTGGTCTAAAGTCACTGCTGGCTTTGGGGGAAAATGAGAATAACAGTTCTCAGTTCTCTTCACACACATATGAATTCTTTCTGCATTTTAACTCATCTGTGCAAGGAGACTACACATGCGGCATAGAGATGAGCGAACTTTTGAAAAATTTGATTCGGCCGATTCAGCGAATTTTCCAGAAAAATTAGTTTTGGTCAGAATTCATTTGCAACGAATCGCTATTAAAAACAGCTATTTCTAGGCTTCCGAGAGCCTCCATATGGTTGCAAAACGTTTTGCTTGGCTGTAACATGCATAGGATGCATGCTGGGTTAGTGAAATAATATTGTTAAAAAGTATGACATGCAGATCAGAGGCGTCGCTATTAGATTCGCTGTCACAGAGCGGCACAATTAGAGAGCCTTGATGTGGCATCAGCATGATGAGCCCATATATTGCGTGAAAGAAACACTATGGACTTGGCAGCAGCATAGGGAGCCCATATATTGCCTGAAAAACACACCCGGAATTTGGCAGCAGCATAGGGAGCCCATATATTGCCTGAAAGACACATTGGAGTTCGCAGCAGCATTAGGAGCTCATATATTGCATGAAAGAGACACTGGAGTTGGCAGCAGCATAAGGAACCCATATATTGCCTGAAAAACACACCCAGGAGTTGGCGACAGCATAAGGAACCCATATATTGCCTGAAAAACACACCCAGGAGTTGGCAACAGCATTAGGAGCCCATATATTGCCTGAAAAACACACCCATGAGTTGGCAGCAGCATTAGGAGCCCCATATATTGCCTGAAAGACACATTCTGGACTTGGCAGCAGCATAGGGAGCCCATATATTGCCTGAAAAACACACCCAGGAGTTTGCAGAAGCATTAGGAGCCCATATATTGCATGAAAGAGACTCTGGAGTTGGCAGCAGCATAAGGAACCCATATATTACCTGAAAAACACACCCAGGAGTTGGCAGCAGCATTAGGAGCCCATATATTACCTGAAAACACACCCAGGAGTTGGCAGCAGCATAGGGAGCCCATATATTACCTGAAAAACACATTGGAGTTGGCAGCAGCATTGGGAGCCCATATATTGCCTGAAAGACACACCCATGCGTTGGCAGCAGCATTAGGAGCCCATATATTGCCTGAAAGAGACTCTGGAGTGGGCAGCAGCATAAGGAACCCATATATTGCCTTAAAGACACACCCTGGAGTTGGCAACAGCATTAGGAGCCCATATATTGCCTGAAAGACACACAGTGGAGTTGACAGTAGCATAGGGAGCCCATATATTGCCTGAAAGACACACTCTGGACTTGGCAGCAGCATTAGGAGCCCATATATTGCCTGAAAGACACACAGTGGCGTTGGAAGCAGCATTAGGAGCCCATATATTGCATGAAAGAGACTCTGGAGTTGGCAGCAGCATAAGGAACCCATATATTGCCTGAAAGACACACCCTGGATTTGGCAGCAGCATTAGGAGCCCATATATTGCCTGAAAGACACACAGTGGCGTTGGCAGCAGCATAGGGAGCCCATATATTGCCTGAAAACACACCTTGGATTTGGCAGCAGCATAGAGAGCCCAAATATTGCCTGAAAAACACATTGGAGTTGGCAGCAGTATTAGGAACCCATGTATTGTCTGAAAAACACATTGGAGTTGTCAGCAGCATTAAGAGCCCATATATTGCCTGAAAAACACATTGGAGTTGGCAGCAGCATTAGGAGCCCATATATTGCCTGAAAGACACACCCAGGAGTTGGCAGCAGCATAGGGAGACCATATATTGCCTTAAAAACACACCCATGAGTTTGCAGCAGCGAAGGGAGCCCATATATTGCCTGAAAAACACACCCAGGAATTGGCAACAGCATTAGGATCCAATATATTGCCTGAAAGAGACTCTGGAGTTGGTAGCAGCATAAGGAACCCATATATTGCCTGAAAGACACACCCTGGAGTTGGCAGCAGCATTAGGAGCCCATATATTGCCTGAAAAACACATTGGAGTTAGCAGCAGCATTAGGAGCCGATATATTGCCTGAAAGCCACACCCAGGAGTTGGCAGCAGAATAGGGAGCCCATATATTGCCTGAAAGATACACCCTGTATTTGGCAGCATCATAGGGAGCCATTATATTGCCTGAAAAACACACCCAGGAGTTGGCAGCAGTATTAGGAGCCCATATATTGCCTGAAAGAGACACTGGAGTTGGCAGCAGCATAAGGAACCCATATATTGCCTGAAAGACACATCCTGAATTTGACAGCAGCATTAGGAGCCCATATTTTGCCTTAAAAACACACCCTGAATTTGGCAGCAGCATAGGGAGCCCATATATTGCCTAAAAAACACATTGGAGTCGGCAGCAGTATTAGGAGCCCATATATTGCCTGAAAAACACATTGGAGTTGGTAGCAGTATTAGGAGCTCATATATTGCCTGAAAAACACATTGGAGTTGGCAGCAGCATTAGGAGCCCATATATTGCTTGAAAGACACACAGTGGAGTTGGCAGCAGCATAGGGAGCCCATATATTGCCTGAAAAACACACCCTGGAGTTGGCAGCAGCATAGGGAGCCCATATTTTGCCAGAAAAATACACCCTGAATTTGGCAGCAGCATAGGGAGCCCATATATTGCCTGAAAACACACCCTGGAGTTGGCAGCAGCATTAGGAGCCCATATATTGCCTGAAAGATACACCCTGGAGTTGGCAGCAGCATGGAGAGAACATATACAGATTTTGGGCACATATATCTTATCCTAAGAATATTAATAAAAATTAAGATTAACATAAAGCATTTCCTCAATAATTACTTGTGGTCTGATGCGGAGGAATGTCTGTAACTGGAGAGCAGCACCTTAAATCTGTTTTGCATGATCCATATTTCTTTAGTGTTGGTCTGGCACCATGATCAATCTACTCTGATGCATCAGGCATTGGTCAGTGGAAATCTTGGCTGATCCATGCCCGATTCATTTTCATGCAGGCCAGTCTCTCAAAAAAACATTTTTCAAGCGTACTGGAGCACATTGAATTGCCCTCATCAGAGCATCAAATACATATATCTAAGAATTGTATCACTTTGTTCCTGTTAAAGTCTTCAGGGCCTAGTTACTACTTAGTGAAAGGCCATAGATAGTTACACACCTGCTGCTGTTATCGACAAATCCGTAGTGTAGCGTTTTGTCCTCCCCTCATATACGCACTAAGTATGTCAGGCAGAGAAGTGCCAGGATGGGCACAGAGAAGTTGCAGAGGCCAAAATTCATCAAGCAGAGGTCGCAGCAGACTAGGGGTGAGTGGCAGCAGGAGTCTCAGTGAGAGGCCTGATCTCCCGGTATAAGCTAGCGGTCATATCTCGACCAGCAACCCATCTGCCGTCATTGATTGGTTAACACGATCATCCACTTCATCACAAGTGACATCTGACACCCCCAGTCAACTGTCGGTTATATCTTATGCTTTGGGTTCAGCTCCACTATTCAGTGAGGATGATCTGATAATCTGAAAAATCAGCAGTTACTGCACAGCCAAGAAGTGGAGGAGACACTCGCCGCTTCTTCCACTAGGCGGGCAAGTAGTGATGAGGAGAGCGGCGTGGGAGGTGGTGTTGCAAGGGTTTTGGCTTCTTAAGCAGACACTGTTGAGGAACCTGAGGAGGACATCAGTGAGTTTTGAGGGCACTTTTAAAGGCTTGGAGTGATGGAGAGTGACAGATTAGTAACATTTTAGTAACACAGTAACATATTAGTAACATATTAGTAAGATAGCAACACATTAGTAACATATTAGTAAGATAGTAACATATTAGTAACATAGTAACATATTAGGCCTAAATTCATCAAGCAGAGGTCGCAGCAGACTAGGGGTGAGTGGCAGCAGGAGTCTCAGTGAGAGGCCTGATCTCCCGGTATCAGCTAGCGGTCGTGTCTCGACCAGCTACCCATCTGCCGTCATCGATTGGTTAACACGATCACCAACTTCATCACAAGTGACATCTGACACCCCAGTCAGCTGTCGGTTATATCTTATGCTTTGGGTTCAGCTACACTATTCAGTGAGGATGATCTGATAATCTGAAAAATCAGCAGCTACTGCCCAGCCAAGAAGGGGAGGAGACACTCTGCGCTTCTTCCACTAGGCGGACAAGTATTGACGAGGAGAGTGGAGTGGGAGGTGGTGTTGCAAGTGTTTTGGTTCTTAAGCAGACACTGTTGAGGAACCTGAGAAGGACATCAGTGAGTTTTGAGGGCACTTTTAAAAGCTTGGAGTGATGGAGAGTAACAGATTTAGCGGTCAGCATGGTGGCAGAAGGGGAAAGTATGGAGGCAAATGTGCTCGGGGTAGACCACTTGCTGCACAGCAGGCGACGTTCCCAGGAGGTAGTGGAAGAGGGACCATGGAGTCGGAGGCGGCGGCAGCAGCAGTGAATTAGTGCGGACTGTTGGTAGGAAAATCAGCTACTCAGCGATGTGGCAGTTTTTCATCAAGCATCCGCGGGAGGTTAACATGGCTACACCATTTTTTTTTATTTAACCCTTTATTATGTGGATAGTAGTAGTATTTTATTTGTAAATGTTATAAAGTGCTCTTTTCAGTTTAGGGGATCACATGGACAGGAACGGGGGGCTATCAATACATATGTGGTAAAAATATAAATGTTTTTGTTAAAATAAAGGAGACAATTTAAAAAATATATATATTTTTTATTTTTTTTTACTTATTTACTTAAAAATATATATAAAAAAGTAGAAAAAATACAAACAAGACATTTCATGTTAAAGCCTAAACTCTGCCACAAAAAGAAAATATGCCATTTTCTTGGAAATTTCTGCAAAAATCACAGTTAAACATCACGCAGAATGGTGAAAAATATCCTGTCAGCAGAGGGTGACAAAATCTCAAGTAGGCTAGCAGTTAAAAGGTTACAGGTACCTATGCATGTTGGGAATTATACTGCTCAGGGGACCTTGCGCTTTCAGATTTACCTTGTTTTTTCTTATTTGCATATTGATATTTTAGGAAAAGGTTTTTTTTATTCTGCTTTTTTATACATTTTTTGTGAAACCCTGTGCAACCTAAGAATTTTTCGAGATATTACTTCCAGAAAGATATCCCCACTACAACAAGCTGGGTATGCTTATAAAGCTTAACATGTGTACTTTCAGGGAATATATGGCTTATCGGGGATATTCCAAATGTAAAGGGTTGATTTGGTAGAAAAAGCACAAGGTGCGCACTTTGTCTGCAGAGCTGAAATTTTGAAGTAAAATTGCCGCTATGCGCATGCTTTACTTTGGTGTGTTTGGCAACTCTTTCCTTGACAGAACCTATGCATGTTGGGTACTGTTCTGTTGGGGGCATGTTGCTTTTTCAGATTTTCTGTTTTGCATATAGTTTTTTTTAAGAAAATGTGGTTTTGATTCTGCTTTTTTATTCATTTTTAAGGAAACCCTGTGCAACCAAAGAATACATTGAGGGATTACTTCCAGAAAACTGCACCCATGTCAACAAGCCTGGTACGCCTAGAAAGTCTGAGGTGTGTACTTCTAGGGAATATATAGTTTGCAGGGGGTATTTCAAATGTAAAGGGTTGTTTTTCTTGAAAAACTGCAAGGTGCGCAAATTGCATAGCATAGTTGTATTTTATCTGAAAATCTCCTAAAGCGTTGTTTCAGTTTGGGGGAGTCTCCTGGGCAGGAAAGGGTGTCTACCTATACATATGTGGTACCTCGGTAACTGGGAGAAACTTACGTTTTTTATTACAAAAAAACACTACAAATTGTAAAAAATAGTTTTTTTTTTTTTTTTTGTACAGTTTATACCCCAAAATATTGAGAGTACACTTAGAAAATGAAAAACAAGACATTTCATGTTAAAGCCCAGGCTGTGCTGAAAAAAACAATATATCACTTTCCTGGGAAATCCCTGGAAATCCCTTCAAAAATCACAGTTGAACATGGGGAGCACAAAATAGTGCAAAATGGTCTGGCAACAAAGGGTGATAAAATCTCAAGGTAGGCTGGCGGTTAAAGGGTTAAGGCCCACTGGGTGATTGTGGTTCCTGCACAACCACAACAGCAACTTGAACAGGTCCCTCCGCTGTGGCCTCCACGCTCCTAGGCCGTTGTGCCAGTGGCAGTGCACTTGCACTTAGCAATGGTGTCACAGAAAAAAGTGCCTAATTGTCAATTACATATTAATTGTTAACATTTATCTTATTTGAACACATTTATAATAATAACATATAACATAATAACAATACCATATAACATAATAACAATAACATATAACATAATAACAATAACATATAACATAATAACAATAACATATAAAATGTGTCACATTTTTTGGTTAATTTTGTATTTTTTTTTTTACATTTTGCATTTTTTTTAAATATATATATATATATATATATATATTTTACATTTTTTTGTATTTTGTTTTTTAAATATTTTTTTCATTGTCTTTTTTTAAATATCTTGTTAATTTTTTTTTCCGTTTTTTATTTCTTTTTTTTTGTATTTTGTTTTTTCAAAATATATATATATATATTTTTTTGGTATTTTTCTTTCTTTATTTTTTCAGTGCCCTTCCAGCCTACCATGTGTGCAGGACACGGCGGTTTCACGCTGTTCTTCACATGGTTTGCCTTGAGCCACGGAGTCACACATGGGAGGAACTGCTAAAAATCATAAATCAATAAATGAAATCATGGCTTACTCCACAAAAACTGCAAATGGGAACCATGGTGACTGACAATGGGAAGAACATCTTGTCTGTGCTGCGACAAGGAAGCCTGAGCCATGCGTTTTCTGAAGTCTTACCCCCATCTGCAAGACATAATAACAACAGGAAGGAAACTTTTCATGCACTTCAGCCACTCCTACACCGCCAAGCATGCCCTTCTTGAGCTACAGCGTCAGAACGGTATCCCCCAACATAGTCTGATTTGCGATGTTTCCACCCGTTAGAATTACACCCTCCATATGTTGGATCGACTATGCAAACAGAGAAAAGCCATCACTGATTTCTTGATGATCCAAGCGAATAGGGGGACTCCCCTGTGTAACTTCAATGTAAACCAGTGGCAGCTCATACGTGACACCTGTCATTTGCTCAGGCCCTTTGAGGAAGCCAATTATTAGTCGCCAGGACTATGGGATGAAAGATGTGATTCCACTGCTTCATGTACTACAACATATGTTGGAAAACATGGTTGGTCAGGCACTGGAGACATGGCACCTACATTTCATGGCCACATGAAGCCTGTGGGAGCTGAAGTGGAGGAGGAGGAGGGGGTGGGGCACAGCGAAGCGCAGTTTAGGTTTGACAAAATGGCCATTTTATCTAGTCATCTGACAGGAGAGGAGGAGCAGCCAGAGGAGCTAGAGGGCTGTGAGGAAGGTGAGACAGAGGACCCAGACACACCGTGGCAGTATTCAGTGGAGATGGAGACAGGTAGTCCCTCCGAGTCACTTGCACAAATGGCACGATGCATGCTCACGTGCTTGCAAGTGACCGCAGAATTGTCTCCATTTGTCAGCGGGATGGCTCTCCACCTTATTGGACCCTCGCTACCGGCACAAAATGGGGCATTTTTTACACCCGCTGAGAGGGAGGACAAACTGACCTACTACAGAGACATTCTACGTAGTCAGTTGGCCGATAGCTATCTGCGCCATGGTCCATACTCTTGCAGGTCTGACTCGGGGGGACCTCTGCGCTCACCTGGGGGGGTGGCAGGAGCAGCAGCAGCAGCTCCATCAGCAGCAGTCTGAGTCTTCAGTTGCTAATGAGTAGCTTTCTTCACCCGCATAGTGAGGCTAATCAGGAACAGCAGAAAGACCTGGAGCAGGCCATGAACTAGCAGGTAGTGTCATACCTTGAAATGACCATGCCAACGCACCTTGAGGACCCGCTGGACTTCTGGGCAGCCAAACTTGACTTGTGGCCGCAACTGGCAGAGTTTGCCCTCGGAAAGCTGTCCTCACCGGCCAGTAGTGTGCCATCTGAGCGGATGTTTAGTGTAGTGGGGGCCATAGTCATGCCAAGGAGAACTCGTCTGTCCACGAAAAATGTGGAGAGACTCACCTTTGTGAAGATGAATCAAGCATGGATCAGCCAGGATTTTCAGCCACCAATGGCTGATCCATGGTGGTAGCTGATGCATGGTAGCTCCATATGCTGCTGCCAACTCCAGAGTGTGTCTTTCAGGCAATATATGGGCTCCTAATGCTGCTGCTGCCAACTCCAATGTGTGTACTCTTAAAAGACACATGCTAGCATATTTGGGATGCCCCCCCCCCCCCACCCGGTTAAAGGCAATGGCTGCTGGCAATTTGACAACATGACTTTGTTTACAAAATGCAACCAGTTAGCAGACAGGTACTCTTGAAATATTTATGCTAGTATTTGGGATGCCCCATCTTCAAATACATAGGCTGGCTGCTTTTACAGTGGAAAATGACTTTGTTTACAAAATGCAACCAGTTAGTAGACAGGTACTCTTAAAATATTTATGCTAGTATTTGGGATGCCCCCTCTTCAAATACATAGGCTGGCTGCTTTTACAGTGGAAAAGTGACTTTCTTTACAAAATGCAACCAGTTAGTAGACAGGTACTCTTGAAATATGTATGCTAGTATTTGGGATGCCCCCTCTTCAAATACATAGGCTGGCTGCTTTTACAGTGGAAAAGTTACTTTCTTTACAAAATGCAACCAGTTAGTAGACAGGTACTCTTGAAATATTTATGCTAGTATTTAGGATGCCCCCTCTTCAAATACATAGGCTGGCTGCTTTTACAGTGGAAAAGTGACTTTTTTTTACTAAATGCAACCAGTTAGTAGACAGATACTCTTGAAATATTAATGCTAGTATTTGGGATGCCCCCTCTTCAAATACATAGGCTGGCTGTTTTTACAGTGTAAAAGTGACTTTGTTTACAAAATGCAACCAGTTAGTAGACAGGTATTCTTCAAATATTTATGCTAGTATTTGGGATGCCCCCTTTTCAAATACATAGGCTGGCTGCTTTTACAGTGGAAAAGTGACTTTCTTTACAAAATGCCACCAGTTAGTAGACAGGTACTCTTCAAATATTTAGACTAGTATTTGGGATGCCCCCTCTTCAGATGCATAGGCTGGCTGCTTTTACAGTGGAAAAGTGACTTTCATTACAAAATGCAACCAGTTAGTAGACAGGTACTCTTCAAATATTTATGCTAGCATGCTTTTTAAAGAATGACACTAGGAAAAGTAAAAGCTTAATAGGCAGGCGTGTTATTAACACTAAATAGTCTTGAAAGCTAATGCAAACACTTTAAACTTTCCCTGTCTTTCTCTGTCACAGCCTCTCTCCTTCTTTATCTGTCCCTCAATTTTTCTGTTCTTTGTTCTATCTATCTATCTCTCCCTTGCTGTATCTATCTATCTATCTATCTATCTATCTATCTATCTATCTATCTATCTATCTGTCCCTCGCTCTCTCCCTGCCTGATCTGCTCTGGCCGCAATACAGTGTCAGAATGAGCTTCCGCAAAATGGCCGGCGCTTATATAGGTCTGTGACATCATCGGTAAGCCTGTCTGCTGATAGGTAGCATGTGACGCCTGCCCAGGTTTCCTTGCCCCATGGGACATGTCCTGACATGTGGATCCACCATTTCAGATGGGCTGGATAGCAGTAAATGTTTTAAGGAAGCGATTCGAGCGATTGAATCGCGGCGATATTAGGAATCGTTACAAATCAAATTTGAATCAATACGAATCTTTTATTTTTCTTACATCCTTCTTATGCTGAGACATTGACCAAGGCTCAGTACTTGTTCAGACATCAACCCCAATCTATATATTGTACGTGTGCTTCTTATAAACTTAGGATTCAGCTCAGCACTGGGGGACGAATTCCACCCTAGGACCAATTCCATCGAATTTAGTTTCTAGTATATGAAAGTGCAATGATTAAAATATTACAAATATTTAAATTTCAGTTCGCTATCCAGCTGTTACTAAGAATTTTATTTCTCTATATTTATTATTCTCTGCAATTACATCACAGCACACCTCCACTATCTAAACGAGTCCCTTTCATTTTTCACTTACATAATAATGTTATTTCTAAAGTACAATACAATTATTCGGTCTATTGTGTTTTGTGCTGTGCCTCTGGTGCAGTGCAGTGGTGGCCCTATATGCCACCCTACACTACACTGTTGTTCCTTGTCCACTAAAAGATGCGGCTGCACTTGGATGGACGAAGCCCCAGTAGGCGGGGCGAAACGCCGTTGGTGGACGGAAGGCCCGACCACGCCCCCTCCTCTTCTCTCCTCACCGCACACGCTGGCCAGCTGATACAACACGCAGATGGGAAAGAAAAGCGCGGTTCAGCGCGATTTGAAGCAAGAGCCCGCCGCTTAGGAGAGGTAACACAGTAGAGCTGCGGCAACAGGGTCGGAGGCCGGACGCATCGGCGTGGCCGGGCCCAGTGCGGCTCCTGTGGACTTTATGTGTTCCATGCATGTGGCTTATTTTACGTTGCAAGTCTCAGCTGACAGTGCCAAGCATTATTATTGACGTGTGAAGGCGCTATATAAAGGCACAGCGCAATTACAAAGTGAGCGCTTGTATGAACTTTCATACTCACCGGGCAATAGTGCAATTCATTGGATCCTTGTTATTGGACATATACAGGCCCCAAGCACTCCAAGATTATTCAGTTGAACTGTGCTGCTATTAAGTCACGTTGGTGTCAAGCATCTTACTGTTTACAGCACACAGCACTTTGGTCACCATATGCGGTTTAGGTCCGCTTTAGGACAATATCCCCTATGTTTGCAGCTGCCCTCTATAATATCCTTTAGTGGCTGGCCGGCCTTAACCTTAGGGATGTGTGGTGGTATGTGTGAGTAGGAGGAGGTGTGGCAATTGTATGTGTGTGGGGGGCCCCCGCATTTATTTGAGCTATGCTAGCTTTTAAAATTGAGGGATGGGGTTTTTTTGATAAATTTATGTGTCATATTTAATAAATAAATTCACCTTTGTGTTGCAGCAAGCAGCCTGAGTGTGCTTTCTTAGCTGTAAAAGCCAGCCCTGAGTGAACCAATGGTCTTTTTGGTGTTTGTATTAGAATCTTTCAGGGTACTCTAGTCCCTGCACTCCTTTTATTAACTTTGTTGCCCTTCTTTGAACGCGCTCCAGTTCTGATATGTCCTTATTAAGCACAGGTGCCCAGAACTGTACACAGTATTCCATATGGGGTCTGACCAGTGACTTGTACAGGGGTAAAATGATGCTCTGGTCATGAGCACTTATGCCCCTACTGATGCACCCCATAATCCTATTTGCTTTGGCAGCAGCTGCCTGGCATTGATTACTACAGTTGAGCTTATTGTCAACTAAAACCCCTAGGTCCTTTTCCATTGTTGTTTATTCTTTATTTAGTGTGTAATCATGACACAGATTTCTCCTTCCCATGTGCATAACCTTACATTTATCTGTGTTAAACTTCATTTGCCATTTAACTGCCCATGCTTCCAATTTATCTAAATCTGTGTGTAGCTGCCTGCTGTCCTCTTTTGTTTTAATTACTTTACTCAGCATAGTATCATATGCAAAGATTGAGACTTTACTGTTTAATCCATACCCAATGTCATTTATATATATATATTGAAGAGAATTGGTCCCAGAACTGACCCTTGTGGTACTCCACTAGTAACAGTGACCCAATCTGAGAGTGTACCATTGATAACCACCCTCTGCTTCCTATCATTAAGCCAATTTCCCACCCATCTGTACACGTTTTCCCCCAGTCCAAGCATTCTCATCTTTTGTACCAGCCTTTTATGTGGCACAGTATCAAATGCTTTAGAAAAGTCAAGATATATGATATCCAATGACTCCCCCTGATCCAATCTTGAACTTACCTCCTCATAAAAGCTGATTAGATTTGTCTGGCAGGAGTGATTCCTCATAAATCCATGCTGATATGGAGTAATATGGTCATTTTCCCCAAGGTGCTCCAGGATAGTATCCCTTAAGAAGCCTTCAAACAGCTTGCCCACCACAGATGTTAAGCTTACCGGTCTGTAGTTCCCAGGTTCCCTCCTAGATCCCTTTTTGAATATTGGCACCACATTTGCCAAGCTCCAATCCCTCGGAACAGACCCTGTAGTTATGGAATCCACAAATATTAGAAATAACGGCTTGTCTATTACTGTACATAACTCCCTTAAAACACGAGGATGTATGTCATCTGGTCCCGGTGATTTATCGATTTTTATCTGCTTGAGACGGTGCTGGATTTCTTCCTTGGTTAGACCAGTGACATTTAATGGAGGGTTTCGGTTATTCCCCTGCATTTCACTCGGCATGTCAAATTCTTTTGTGAATATAGAAGCAAAGAAGTTGTTAAGCAAATTTGCTTTCTCCTCATTTCCCTCTATAGGGGTCCCCTCCTTGCTTTTCAGGGGGCCCACACCCTCAGGTTTGTACCTTTTACGGTTTATGTAGCTAAAGAATAATTTGGGGTTAGTTTTACTCTCTTTCGTGACCAGTCTTTCTGTCTCCAGCTTAGCTGCCCTTATTTGTTGTTTACATTGTTTATTTTCTTCTTTGTAGTTTTTTAACGCTTCCGCTGTCCCTTCCTGCTTTAAATGTTTAAATGCCTTTTTTTTGTTGTTTATTGCCCCCTTAACCTTTTTATTTAGCCACATCGGTTTACATGTGTGTCTAATAGTTTTATTCCTGTAAGGTATATATCTGTCACAATGAAAGTATTTCTTTGAAAGTATCCCATTTAGCGTCCATGCTTTTGTTTTTAAGGACATTTTTCCAGTCAATGCAGTGTAGGGCATCTCTAAGTTGGTCAAACTTTGCCTTTTTGAAGTCCCACGTTTTTGTGGCTCCTTGATAAGGCACCCTAGTGACTGCTAAGTGGAAATTAATGATATTATGATCACTGCTTCCAAGGTGTCCCCCAACCTGTACATTTACTACTTTGTCTGGTACATTGGTTAGTATTAGGTCCAATATGGCTTTCCCCCTTGTTGGAGCTTGTACTTGTTGGGAAAGGTAGCCATCTTTTGTTTTAGATAAAAAACTATTACTTTTATGTGAAACACATGTTTCAGCATCCAAGTCTATATATGGGTAGTTAAAGTCCCCCATAATCACTACCTCATTTAGTTTAGTGGCTATATCTATTTGCCTTAGCATCATATTTTCTATGGATTCGGATATATCTGGAGGTTTATAGCAAACCCCCATCAGTATTTTAATTTTGTTTCTCCCTCCATGTATTTCTACCCATACAGACTCCACATGGTCATTCCCCTCACATATATCCTCCCGCAGAGCAGGCTGTAGAGAGGATTTTACAATTAAGCAGACTCCACCCCCTTTGCGTTTGTTACGGTCCCTCCGAAACACACAGTATAGTCATAGCACAGCCACAGTCATAGCTTTCATCCAGCCAGGTCTCTGTTACCCCCACTATATCATATTGTTCTTCTGTTATTATCAATTCTAGTTCATCCATTTTATTAGTCAAGCTTCTAGCATTTGTAAGCATGCATTTCAAATGCTTATGACAATTTTGATAATTTTGTATATTGCCCTTATTCCTGCTAGATGTGCTAACCCCTCCCCCCTCTCCACCCCCAGTTTCATGTCTACACCCACTGTCTCTTTCTTTCCTAACTTCCCCTTTGTAACTGCTTTCACCCTCCCCCCCAGTGCTTAGTTTAACCCTTTGAGTGCCGGCCTACCGAGATTTTTTTGTCACAATCTGTTGCCAGACGACTTTTCACGTTTTTGCGCTACACGTGTGCAACCTTGATTTTTGAAGGGATTTCCAGGGATTTCGATGAAAATTATATATTGTTTTTTTCAGCAGAGTCTGGGCTTCAACATGTAATGTCTTGTTTGACCTTTTTTAGTGTATTCTCAATACCTTTGGGTGAAATATGTGCAAAAAAATGAAAAAAAAACTATTTTTTACAATTTGTAGTGTTTTTTTTGTAATAAAAAATGTAAGTTTGTTAATAAAATATTATTGCGTGTGAAAGCCCTATTTCTCCCGGTTACAATGGTACCACATATGTATAGGTATACCCCCTTTCCTGAAACAGCAGTTTAGGAGATTCCAGATAGGATACAACTATGCAATATGATTGCATAGTTGTAAGGGGTTAATAAAAAAAAAAAATGACATAAGGTTCCCCCTCCCAGGGGGGGGGGGGGGGGACCTCATTTCTTTTTTGGAATTCTAAGGGTTAAAAACCCTTAAAATCCCCCCCCAAAAAATGACATAGGGTCCCCCTTACCCAGCATTACTGACCCGGACCAGCTATGGGGGCTTGTAGAACAGGGCGCAGGGGCCAGCGTTGGTGGCCCCTGGCCCTGCAGGCTACTACCCCACATAGCCACGTGGCCCGGGCCCTTCTGCCCCCCCCTGGCCGTTGGGGAGGCAGGTAATGGGGGGCTGGGGGTTATGGCAAGTCACCCGCTTGCCGCAGGTGACCTGCCATACCCAGAGCCTTGTGAACTGGTATAAGGGGTCTCATGGACCCCTTACCAGTTCACAAAGGGTTAAGTTAAAAAAAAGACACCAGACAAGTTCTTTATTATTCTATTTTCACTTATACTTACCTCCCATCCAGTGTCCCACGCTGCTGCAGATGACAGTTGTCGGTAGTGATCAGAGCAGGGAGGGTAGCAGGCAGGGAGATCAGAGCCACCCTGCCTGCCACCCTCCCTGCTCCGATCGCTGCTGACAACTGACAGATCGGAGCCCGGGTGCCAGTAACCCGAGGAGCGGGATGACGTCATCAAGTGGGCGGAGTTAGGGGTGGGGCTAGGGGCGGGGCCAGCGCCGGCCGAAGAGGATGGTGATGGCCCGTTTCTGGGCCCTCACAAGCAGCGTGGAAAGCCCAGGGGGGGGATCGGAGCCCCCCCTGGTGAAGAGAAGACCCGGGGAGAGCCATCGCGCTGCCAGGTGAGTAAATGTCATTTACTGTTTTTTTTTTTTCAGATGTCGGCGCCGGCGGGGGGGGGGGGGGCTATTCCGGGCCCCCTCCTGAAGATCAGAGGCCTGGGGGCAGAAATCTAACAGCAGATTCTTGTACAGAATCGCTGGCCCTTTCAAATGAGGGGTAAGGTAAGTCTGTATGTTTTTTACTTTTTGTTTTATGGGCCTCTAAAGTCAGCTACGTGACTCTCACGTAGCTGGCACTTAACGGTTGGAGAGGCAGCTACGTGAGAGTCACGTAGCTGGCACTAGAAGGGTTAAACCCTTCTCTAACCTTTTAGCCATCCTCTCCCCCAGAACAGATGCACCCTCCCCATTGAGGTGCAACCCATCCCTGCCAAAGAACCTGTAGCCCACTGTGAAGCCGGCCCAGTTCTCTAAGAACCCAAACCCCTCCTTTTTACTCCAATTTTTGAGCCACTTGTTTACCTCTCTAATCTCCCGCTGCCTCTCTGGTGTGGCTCTTGGTACTGGTAGTATTTCTGAGAATACTACAGTTGAGGTCCTTGCCTTAAGCTTACGGCCTAAGTCCCTGAAATCATTTTTAAGGACCTTCCACCTACTGCTCCCTATGTCATTTGTGCCAATATGCACCATGACCACTGGGTTCACGCCAGCCCCTCCCAACAATCTGTCAGCCCGCTCCGCTACATGCCATACTCTTGCCCCAGGAAGGCAACACACTGTTCGGCAATCCCGGTCTTTGTGACAGATTGCCCTGTCTGTTCCCCTAATAATAGAGTCACCCACTACCAGCACCTGTCTTGCCTGCCCTGTTCTCCCATTTCCCCTCCCTTTCTTACTGGAGCCGACAGATGTGTCTTGCTGCAGCTGTGCCATCCCTGAGCTAACATCCTCCTCATCTGCCATCCGGGCAAACTTTTTTGGAGGTGCCTGTTCAGGGCTAGCCTCCCTATAACTTTTACCCCTACCCCACCTTCTAACTGTTATCCAGCTAGCTGCCTCATTTTCCTGCTTTTCCTCTTCCCCCCATACTACCACCCTCCCCCTCCCCTGACCCATGTAGTGCCAGATCAGATCAGTGAGATCCAGACTCTTTTGCATGACAACAATGTCTCTCAGTGTTGTCAATTGCTTATTTAGATCATGAATGACGGCTTCCAAATCAGCGATTCGCAGACATCCGGGGCATATATATCCACCATCGACCGATTGATCAAAAAGTGCATACATAGCACAAGATGTACACTGGACAGCATTGTTAGGCATGGAACCCATTGTATCAATTTGCGGGAAGTGTAGAGTTTACAACACTTAAAATAACAATCTGAAATCAAAGGCAGATACTTACAGCTTCAGCACTTCTGCTTTTAACTCCTGCTTTAACTCACCACTTCCAAGCAGCCACTTACAGAGTCAGCCTCCAAGAGCAAGCTCCACGAGTTGTGTGCTGCCTTATAACACACCTGCTTCAATTAGGCCTCAATTAGGCCTCAGCAGGAATCCAAGAGAGAGAAAGTGAAACCCCCCCTTTTTTTTTTGTTTAAATTTGTGCCAGCATTAACACACTGATTCACAAAAATAAAACAAACACATTTTGCTATATTTTACTTACCAAATGAGCTCAGTTTCCCCAAGCTTACCACAGGAGATCCTGCTTTAACTCACCACTTCCAAGCAGCCACTTACAGAGTCTGCCTCCAAGAGCAATCCAAGAGCACTCCTCAGGTGAAGTGGCCATCCTAATGGCCTGAAACTGTGGGGGCCTGAATATGCCCGTTGAGTAGCGACCGTCCGGGAGTATGTGGTCTGTGTTAGGATGCAGGTAGCCTTGCGTGGGAGAGTGGGAGAGTATGCTTCAGAGGGCAGTGCCCTCCCATCTCTACTACTGTCCTCTATTGTGAGAAGGTGGTGGGAGAAACTACCCTAAAAAGAGACAAGTGGGAGGAGTATTTTTATGTTAGGTGTGAAAGAAGGAAAAGTTAGTCTTTAACCTGAAAGAAGGGGGTGAGATACCTATTGATAAGTGAGCAGAATGGGAAGAGGGAAGAGTGTTGAGTTCAGCCCTTAGCTATATAAGGTGGATACCAGGGGTATAGTAGATGAAGGTAATGGCGGGTCACTGGGTAGGTTATCCCTTAAAAGCTGGGTTTTACACCAGAACAATGAGTGGTGAGAAATCAGCAAGCACAATGCAGGAGGTTATATTGGTTTAGCACGCAAGGGTTTTGGGATGCCTGAGTGAGGACCCTGTTAGGAGAGAGAGAAACTATGGGGGTGCCTATGGTAAACTAACAGAGAAGGAGCCTTTGTTGTTGGGAGTGTGCGTGGCCAATTGAAGTGCCTGGACTCCTGTAAGGTGCAGCTGCTCCTGTTGGAAAAGCGCAAGCTGTGGGATGTTGTACCCGGTTGGGCATGTTTTCTCTGGTCATTCGCTGTCTGATGTGAAACTTAGAACTTAACTAGTGATCAGTATCCCTAAGATGGAGAGACTCTCTCCTATTGTGTGTTACCCTGTGTGATTCCCTGTCTTTTATCACCAAGAGCTAGTGTTCTCACCAATGTGGGGTGAAGTAGGCTCCAATATCGTTGTTAGTTACTGTGAACTGTGGAGTGAGAACAAAGAGTCAACTGGGTATTAGCTGAGCTTGATTTGGATACTAACTGAATGTTCTGGAACTGTGCTGAGATGTGTTCCTTGAAAGTTGAAGCTTTCTTCTATGAATGTAATATGAACTGCCTTGTGCTGATAAGTCAATAAAGTGGAACTACACTTGTTAAGTCAAAGTGTGGGTGGAAGTTTATCGGCTAACTGTGACATACACCTATTGAATTATAAGTACTATGATCTTGACATATGCCTAGTGGATTATAAGTACTGTGAGCGTGACATACTGGGGATTATAACTGTGACTGTGTCTTGTTATTTGGATTACAATTAAAGCTGACCTTTGTTACCACTGCAGTGTGCCACTACTGTGACCTAGGTGGACCCCTGCAGCTGTAGCAGTCACCGGCATAGATTTAGAGTGGTGAGGCGGTCTGGGAGACGGCAGTAAGCAGAGGTGCTCTGGGGCCATAAATCCGCCTGGGATTTTACCAGCCCCTGGCCATCTCTGCTGAGGCCTCCCCCCAACCATGATAGCAGGATTATAGCATTGGCGGCTGGGATTCCTTGGCTTGTGGGTATAAAGGGGTTGGGTACAGGGGGTTGAGGGGGAGATTAAGAGGTCAGGGATTTAATGTGGATATTAAAAGCAGCAGCCCAACTGGTCTTAAAGCAGTGCAGCCTACCATGTAGTGTCATTGATCTCCCTATGGCCAGTCCACTCCTGGCAGTGAGTATGGGTCATTCAATCTACCCCATCACAGTGCAGTTAGGCTCAATACATACTCTTTACCCTATAGACTTATGTGGGCTGTACTGCTAGTGCTCTGCAGGCAAAATGTGGCATGAAGCATTTTGCAATACGCAAGGCAGAGATATGAAATGGCCTATTTACTTTAATGGATAGCGTTCTCTTCCTACCTGTGTCACACAACAGAGAAGGTGTGGAAGGGGCCTAAAAATGCACCAGGATCCACAAGTCAAAAAAAACTCTCATCCCTCGCGGCAGGGCTGCTGCTGCAGTAAATATGTAAAGAAATGGTCACTTATTATCCCTAGGGCTATGCAGGTGGTGAAAATTGGGGGATCAGTGGCCAGCTCCTGGGCAAAAAAAGCATATTTGGAGGCTAGAGATGGGAGGGGCAATGTAAATTTGAATTATAGGTCCACTTTATCTAGTATAGACCTCCACCCTTTTTGCCATAAACAAATATTTTATGTATAGCATACTTCTCAAAATAAAACTGATTCTTATTTGAAAATATTTATATTTTTATGCTATCAATAGATTTATGATTCTAGTTTCAATATATTGAAAAATGATTGTTGCTAATTTCTGATAAGACGTTTTTGAATCTCAGGAGATCTGTTTTCTGTTTTCTTAGAAAGCAGTTATAGTTGTATTAACTCACCAAGCTCCTGCAGGACATATTCCCTGGGCCAGACATGTTCCACTTTTAGTTTACATTTGTTTCAATTATTAGCTTATTGCTGTTGTGGAACAAGTCCAGTTTCCAGGGCAGTCTTCAAAAAAATATGATGTGCAGTCAACCATGTTTGCATATACTAGATGTGGATGTTTGTTTTCAGTCTACAGTATAGATTTGTTTACTGACACACATTGATCATTATCATGTCTAATTCAAGATGACAGGCATTGAGGTATCTATTGTTACCTGGCAAAAAGCCATCACAGTCATTCCTTGAGGTAGACATAACTTAAAGCAAACCTCCATTCAAAATAATCACAGTTTAGTAAATTGCTCCCCTAAACCCTGTCTCTCCAAATCAGTGATGTAATATATTTTTAAGCGGGCTCAAATCCATTACAATGATGGGATAGCAGGGATATTATTTGCTATGGCGGCATCCATCTTGCCACAGTTCTGACAGTCCTATAGTCAAAATTACCCCAAATCTCCTTAAAATAATGCATCTCTAGGCCAGTAAAAAGCCATCAGCTGCAATGACTCAGCATTGCTCAGAAAGCACAACAAAACATTGTAACAAAACTGTAAACAACTCTGCGGCAGCCAAACTCATTGACTTTATTGATTGATACATAGTTACATTAATCCCCTTCAGCAGGTGTTGATTCAGCATGTGTGTGAGATGCTGATCCCTTTTCGGAGGTAAATCTCTCTTTGCTGTGGGCTACTTATAGCAAATCCCAAACTCTGTGTGGGGAGACAGAATCATACAAACATACAGCAGCCATGCTGATCTTCAATGTGGCCAGCATTATCACCTTCTAAAATTCTGTGTGGAAACAGATAAAATCTTTCTCTGGCTTGTTGGACTGATTATAAGGAAGCTTCCAATGGGGCTCTCAGAGATTAGAGTTAGGACTGCACCCCACAGAGGCACCTTGGCGCTTGGGGGTGCAGCTTAAGCATACTTCTGCAGATGTGTGTGACCGAGTCCTCTGTTCTTAACCAGATTTAGAGACAGATTTTAGGTTGGTCTGCAAGTTAACAGGGTTGAGTGCTGTGGCTCCTTTAAGACTTTTGTATCCTAATTGCCCTGCTAACGTGCACCTCCCAGGTTAGTTATAAAATGGTCTGAGCGGCTGCCGCCCCTCCTTTGTTCCTGGGTGGATTGTTATATAATTCTCACACTGCCACAGATTCCACCTTCTCCAATAAGGGGTGCTGCCAGCTATTCTGAGTAGTGACTCTTCATACCTTGGTACCTTGGCCTCTTGGGTATAGAAGGGGCATGGACAATAATGAAAAATTATGCTACATTTCAGGCAGTAGAACAGACATTCTTGACTACTTAGACTACTTTCACATCATGGGGATTTCTCCCCAAAATGATGTGAAAGTGCTGCCCATAGTAACCTATTGAAGTCATTTGTGATATTTGATTATTAACAGGAGTATTTGTTGGCACTGTCTCACTTTAGAATCAGGCACAAGGACCTATTATCTATTATTACCTGCATAGGCTCAGTCGAGGGGATACAACTTCATAAAGAACAAGAACAATCATCATCAAATTAATAAATAATTTACAGGGCCTACAGATATTCCAAATTAAGGGGACCTGGCTTACATTTAAATTTGTTGCATTTAGGAAGGTTATTGTAGTGGAAGTACTCTGGTTTTAATGTGTGTTGTGTTAATGTGGGTTTTAAATCTTGTTTACACTCTTGATCTTTTTCATTAATAAAATGTATTTTTTGGGTGTATTTTTGTGGTGCTTCTTTTTGGCGTTGAGTCTCCTCTTCGCCACTTCTTTCTCTGTTTCAGGTCTATAGGAAGTCAGCACATATATAATACCTTTTCAATTTATTGTTTTTTGGTGGTGCGCATCGTTGTGCTTCCATTGTCTTGAGGAAAACTTCCTCGGGCTATACCAATATATCCAGTAACTAATATGCTAAAACTAATATGGGGAATTTGCTTTTTGTATGGGTTATTTTACATTCTAGTCACGTAAAAAATAAATCTCATACTTAATATATATATATATATATATATATATACATCTTAGCCCACCTAACCTGCTCCGGTGATAGTTCCAAGGATTCCAGCAAAAGAATGCCAGCTCACTTTCCTGTATAAAACTTCCACTTTTAGTCAAGTCAGTTTAGTCATATGACTATGGGGGGAGCATCCCCCCAAAACGTGTACATTTTATGCTGTGATCCTGGGGCGTTGCGCACATGGATTTTACTGATTATTATTAAAAAGATAATTTTTGTGGGAAACCTGAAGCTGGAGCTGTTTATCTTTTACACAAAAGAGTTTGGCCACCTCTCTCCTGACTCTGTATCCCTGATTTCAAGCTGTATACTGTGGTGAGCCATCCTATTTGCTTCTTTTGTGGTGGGAGGAGGTAATGTCATAAAATATAGGAACAAAAAGAGTGATAATAGGCCAACCTTTGTTACAGCATACAGTGCACATTATAAAAAAGTTGTGAAAATTCTTACAAGTAATTTACCTGTCCTAGGGACCAGCCAGAAACTGTCTAAAGCTATTGAAAACAGTATAAAAACAGTGGCCATAATCTACATAGTTAACTCTCTCCAAGTCTATTACCAGATAAATCTATTGTATCTGATACCTGGTTAACCCTGTAGGTTGCTACAAATCAGGAAAAGCCAGATGCTCTATCTGTAGATGCTACCAGGTGATACATGTGTGTCATATACTACACAGAAGGAATATAAAATCCAGAGTTTTTTGAATTGTGAAACCAGTGGAGTCATATGTTTGATGTTCTGTACATAATGTAAAGTCCAGTATGTAGGCTGTATTATATTAATGTACTCTAGTAATCACAAAGGAAATGCTGTTGTCTTTTTCTCTCTTCCCCCGTACAGACTGTCTAGCCTGGACCCTGAGTGGGGAGCGTGGCTGTTGCTTGGGGTGTGGTGGATCAGGACAGTGTCACTGGATTTGGTAAGGTGCATTTTGTACATTGACGTGTGTTCTAGTGCAGCCACGTCTTCCTGCATCTGGCCCATTGTTGTGAGCTTTTCAGCTCAGACAGGAAGTTCCTTTCCGCTTTGTATCTGGTGTAAGTGATGACGGTGCAGATGGTGCTGAGCTACAGGTAGAGGGGAGGGCCACAGTGTGTCCCTGAGAAAATGATAAAAATCGTTAAACTTGATGTTGTGATTTTTGTATTTTGCATGAATAAGGGGGTCTCTGGTGTTCCAAAACTCATTGCACTTGTCATGGCTGTTGTGATTGATTTTATGACTATGTGAGCTCTGTAGACAACTTTTAAATCGACTTGAATAAAAGTGGAAGTTTTATACAGTTAAGTGAGCCGGCACCCTACTTTTGTTTTGAACAAAATATTTCTATTCATAGTTTTGCTTAATAATTAAAGGCATTAATAGTCTCCTGTTAAACATTAAGTAGAGCTTAAGCCATTCCCACTCCTGGCTTCCTTTCTCTATCTTGGGTGTCTTCAGGTGTCCTACTACCTGTTAGGAGACCCTACCCTCTGCCTCACTCCCTGTCTAGTGGCTGCCCACCAAAGCTGCCCTGTAAGCCTCCCCTTCTGCTGACAGGGAAAAGTAGAAATGTACTGCATTAACATAATAACAGCATTTAATATATGCATTGGCTAATGTAGGAGCTCAACTATTAGGGGCATCTGTAGGCAATAAAAAGAAAATATATTCACCTTAAATCCCTTGAAAAATGTATTTATTCTATCAATCAAAGCCCTTTTCTGGCATGTCCCCTCTGGTTCATCAAAACTGGCCATGGTTGGCTTGAACTCCACCCTGTGCTGACATCACAATGTGTGTTCTCACAGCTCTATACACTCACGCAGTGAAGAGGGCATGCCAGACACAGTCTTGCCATGTTCTATTAGCAGTGACAGTGCCACTCATGCCCAGTGGGGCATGGCCAAAAACATGGGCCTTGATTCCATAGCTTCAGCTAAAATGTACATTTTAGTTTCCAAAACAAAATTGAAAATAATACTGCACTGCTCATACAAGAAATGAACCAATAGGTCAACGTGTAGGTAGAGGGGTCCATCACCCCACTTTAACAAGCAAAATAAATAAACCAATAATACAAAGAGCTATAAAGGCAAATAAAGTTCTTGATATATAGATGAGTCCCCTGTTGTATTTTTCAGCACACAGTGTGATCCACCACCGGTTGAATGAAACTCTTACCAGAAGGCTGGTATAAAGGTGCCAAATATATAATGTAATGCAGTCTTCAAATGAAACTTAAATCACATATTCCAGCTAGCAGAGTCCAAATCCATTCAATTTACAAGGAGTGCTCCAAGTTATAAACCATGTGAGAAAAATAAAAGAAGGCAAATCTAGAGCAAAACCTTCAAGACTAAAAACGGATTTAATGTATAAAATTTGCACTCACAAACATTCCACAAAGAAAGGGCTTTAAGCAGAAACAATCAAGCTTAGAAGTAGAAGCTCTCACCGCCAGGCTTCCTGTTAATCCAACATTACTTCAATGATGTTCAGAAGACGTATAACAAATGGATAGGGGGTACAGCTGATAACCTCGAACGCGTTATGTCCCTCCTTGGGACTTTGGCCAGGATAAACAGCTTTGAACAAGCTTCGGTATTTTTACCAGAAGCGTGATAGAAAGGACACACATGCAGCCGTTTCCGGCCAGCGCAAGAATGACAAGGAGGCGTGGTCAAAAAGCCTCAACACAAGTGAATCATCAGGAGGCGAGAAATAAAATCCACCTCCCCACATCACAAAATACCCGCCCATATCCATGACGGAGCAACATTACACAGCCGAGGTGGGGCAGGACTATAACACCCATCACTCTTGTTCAAAGGGCCACAACATGTAAAGAAATGGATAATAGCTGGTTAGGTCATAAATTCATAGATACGGGAGGCAGAAGGACAGCATCTTCGGCAAGGGTTACAGCGTGATAAACACATTGCGCCCAACCCGTCAGTCATTCCGTCAATGTTGCTGACGTAGCCAAACGGGACAGGACAGTTCACCCATTCAGGGCACCTATTGGCTACATGGTAGAGTTAGAAAGCAACTGTCACGGCCAGCACAAAGCCGCCTTTACCTCCAGTAGGCGAGGGCTGCGGCACTCGGCAACTCTCTCGCCACTCGTGAGGGCGGGGCGTGGAAATGACGCCCCATCCCCCTGATTAACAACAGAATGACACGAAGCATGACAAGACAGGGAATCCCTGCCCATGTCAATGGGAATAAATAAGAAAACAATAAGGTGTGTGCAAAAAGGCACACTTGGAGCAGTGGCAAGCATTCATCATAAACCTTAAGGGAAAAGAAGTTAAAAAAAAATATATAGTTAATATTGTATAAAACAATTAAGGCTTCCATAAAAAATGACAATAAAACTGGTAACACAGTGCCTATAGGTGAGAGCTACCTTACATCAGAATACTTTACATAACAAAGGATCAGGTTAAACATTAACAAGATTAAAAATGTTCAAGTATTAATTTAAAAACAATTAATAACAACAGTAAATTAATTGGCAAACATAAGGCATACTACGAGCTGTCAATAAAGCAATTGAGGTCAAACTCCACGTTCAAGCCCCTTGGAGATAAGGTATATAAGGTATATAAATCATATATCCAGCGGCTTTCACATTGTGAAAGCTCCCTTAGCAGATTGGTGCCACGCCAATAGGACTCTATCCTATCGATCCCCAAAAAGGACATACATCTAGGATCTAAGGCGTGTGATCTTTTAAAATGGGCCGAAAGGCTATGCGCCTCATAGCCCCGCAAAATATTGTATACATGTTCACGTATACGTGTCTTGAGTTGGCGAGTGATCCTGCCAATGTAGACCAAATTACACGGGCACCAAATAGCATAGACCACATACTTAGTACCAGAGGTAATACATTTCATGATCTTAACAGATTTACCCATGCCCCTAACTTCAAAGATTTTCATTGGCTTCTCCAATTTAAGACCAACTTTACAGCCGCAGCAGCTGTTTCCAAAACAGTTGGGTGGCTTACAGTGCTCTTTTTTTTGTACCTGATCCCCCTAGGGATCCCCCCTTAATCATTAGAGACCATAAGTTATTTTAAGAATAACTTGTTATTGGGGTGGAAATTTGGTGACCAGCATTCTAGTTATTAGACTCTACTGTTGCAAAATTCAAAGTGTTACAAAAAAAAGTAATGGTTGCAGTAGCATGGAGTTTACCAGCATGCACCCAATAAAATAAGTAATTTGGGGGCTGTAAAGCTTCTAAATTACTTCTAAAACCTCTAGTCACTGAAGTTGGACAATGTGGAGAGGAGAAAAATCCAGCTAATTGCCAGTTGGGAGGATCTGTGTAATGGCTGTGCGGGGAAATTCACCTTACTGTATCCCTTCTCCATGTCATTTAAGATGTATAATTAGTGTTAAGTAGTTAGTATTATTGTGCTGACATATTATTACATTTTTATTATTGGGTTTGAAATACATTTTATGGCTTGTTGTTTGGAAATGCATTTAATTGAATTTAAATGAGTTGAAGCAGTACCACATTGCTTACAAAAACATTTGAAGCCTTGCATGCATTTTGATTGTTATGTTATGTAATATGAACAAAGGAAAAGCTGCACCGTGAGCAGGAAACAATGTCAGACACTGTAGGTTAATGACAAAGCAGTGAACCAGGCTGATACGAGAGGCAGGCAGAGTAGGCTTAGAGATCACAGGTGAATCAGAGGTAGTATCCATGATTAAGTCCAAATGAATATCCCAAGCAGAGGGTCAAGGATAAAAAGCTGGGGCAGAAACTGGTTAGAGAAACTGTACAACAGACTTCCAGCTTAGTCTATGCTGGAGTGACTTTTGCTAGATTTGCTGCAGTTTACAGCTATGACATATTATGACACTGGATAGCACTGTGACAAAAGCTTAAACTGTAGAGTCTATGCATTTACTGATGTTTTGTATTTACTGTGTTCAGTTGCTCTATCACTGGTACTTGCTTCTTTTTCCTGTCTATGCTAGCCACCATGTAAGGTGACATTCTCTTACTGCATTCATGTTCCAGTAAAGGCAGTTCTTGTTATACCACTAATGTCTATCTGGAGTATGACTCCTCTGCACCCAGCACTCACACTCTGCAACAGGTTATAGGCCCAGTGAACAAATGAAGTCCCAGTGACCGAATGAAGCCGAATAAATCCCAGGCAGAGCAAAGCCCAGAATGGGAGATAGCACAGCCGATGCGGATATCGACATAATGAAGCTTCCACAGAGACAATTATAGGACTGGGACAGGAATAATAATTATCGGGACTGGGACAAGAAAAACAGACAGACAAAGGCACCATAAGCTTACTAGTGGAAGTCACACAGCAGCCATTTTGTTGTGCAGCTTGTCTGAGACATACACTGAATTGATTAATGCGCTGGAGACAAGGTCTGAGACATATCTGACACAAGCACTTGTAAAGACCAGGCTCGTAGATGAATATCAGTGAAGAAAGGAGTTTGTGCATGACTCCAACGAAACCAACACCAGAACCGATCTTAAAGCTACAAACACAAAGATACACAAGAAGGAAACCAGAGTGTGTGTTTAGGTGCAACAAACAGGGACACATAAAGAGAGACTGTACTTTATAGGAAGCAGAGCAAATGAGACAGTGTCCCTCTTATACTAAACAGAAAGTCAAAGCCACAATCTCTGATCCATGTGAAGGGAGCTGGAATGCCACATTTAAAGTGACAGGCAATCATACATTTCAAGGCTGGTGCATTAACTTGGGAGCAACCAGTCACATGACAATTGATAGAAGCTTTTTCACAGAACTTGATCTGAATAACAAAGAGATATTCACCTTGCAGATGAAAGTAAAATACAAGCAGAGTGATATGGGCATGGAACCCTTGTATGCCCCAATGATGTAGGGCACAATTTAGCCATACCAGTGTGCTCTATATCCCTGATCTAGAAGGAGGACTCTTATCTGTGAAGCGACAGCCAAAGGACTCACTGTAAAATTCCAAGGTGACAAGTGTTCTATCCTGGATGGCAAGCAGACCATAGCAAGGTTGCCAAATTGGATGACCATCTGTATTACCACACAGTGAAGGAAAAGGTGAGACTATGCACTAATAAACACATTGACTATATACACATATGGCACAGATTTTTAGGTCACAAACATCAAGAATGCATATAAGATCTGCAAAAGGGGAATCTGACAAAGGATCTGACAGTATTCCATTGTACAGTTACTGGTAAATGTGAATGTTGCATCAAATCCAAACAATTAAATAAATAAGTTAGGTAAGCACACCTAGAATTTTGTAGTGGTTTCAAAATAGGGAGAAGAAGCCGGGTGCAATCACAACAAGTAACTGGCAGAAATCTTCCAAAAACCATCTAGAACCAGAAAGTTTATGAATGCACACCTTGACACAAGGGTTAAGTTGCAAAAATTAGTATGTCTGTATTTCAAAGGAAATTTTTCAAATAACAGTACATTGATCAATAGTGAGTATATATGTGAATAAATCAATTCATGAGTCATCTGTATGTACAGATACCATCACCTATTTACACAATTTCAAAAATGGCCTATATACACTATATACAAGGGAAACAAGAAGTGCTGCCCATTCAAGTAGAGGGACAATTCGCAGGATGTTGCAGAACTTCTAGAGCAATGTGCATATTAGTAAGAGATAGAGCCACATAGTAACAATGCAATCCTATGAATAACAGGCAATTCTGGTGGCTTATACCTTTAAGGATGCAGCTTGTAAGAGGCACAAGTGTACGCTGCTGGAGAGTCCAGGTAGTGACCGTCTCTATTTGCAGATAAACAAAAGCGTCCGTGTTAAGAAAAAGGCTGCAGGCAGGCTGGCTGTTACTGTTCTTAGTCGGCTGCTGACACATGTTTCGGGAACGATTTTCCTTCCTCAGAGCATTGCTGGAGCGCTGCTGCTTTGTTATTGTTTTATGCGCTAAAAGCGCGCATATCCCCTGGGCCGGCCCTGTGACACTGCGATGACGCGAACATCCGTTGACGTCATCTCGTGTCACTTCCGGTGAGGAGCGTCCCGACCTTCCGCCCTCCACCTCCCGGTCGGCTGTATACTGCCAACCAAAAGATGGAGGCGCGCAGGCGCACGGGGCGCTCGCCACAGTGGAAATCAACGGAACAAGAAAAGGTGAGTATCAGCTGTGTTTGGAGGATTTTTCAATGGGGGATCACATCTATGGAGAGAAGAGAGAAAAAAAACATGGTGTAAAGTAAGGCACTCAAACAGGCAATAAAGAATAAAATAACATATATGCGGTTTTAATTTAAAGCTTAATAATATGTATATACAATTAACAGCAGATATTAACTGCCTATATAGATGGCCACAATCGCTGGCCAATTAGTCGACTAGGCAATAACATAAACAATGGGCATACGGCCAAAAAGTATATTAGCGAGGCATGGATAACTGGAGATATAGCCATAATAGTAAGGGGATACCCCTAATTCCCTAATTATACTGGATAAATCCTAATCCTTATGTATTCAAGGTCACATGATCCAAATAGTGATGGAGAACTAACCCCTGTATATCTAGCTATAGTAATTTCTTACCCAGGGGGAATTTAAGTCCTTGTGGATTCCATAACTACAGGGTCTGTTCCGATGGATTGGCGCTTGGCAAATGTGGTGCCAATATTCAAAAAGGGATCTAGGGGGGTACCTGGGAACTACAGACCGGTAAGCTTAACATCTGTGGTGGGCAAGCTGCTTGAAGGTTTCTTAAGGGATACTATCCTGGAGCACCTTGGGGAAAATAACCTTATTACTCCATATCAGCATGGATTTATGAGGAATTGCTCCTGCAAGACAAACCTAATCAGCTTTTATGAGGAGGTAAGTTCAAGATTGGATCAGGGGGAGTCATTGGTTATCATATATCTTGACTTTTCTAAAGCATTTGATACTGTGCCACATAAAAGGCTGGTACAAAAGATGAGAATGCTTGGACTGGGGGAAAACGTGTGCAGATGGGTGGGAAATCGGCTTAATGATCGGAAGCAGAGGGTGGTTATCAATGGTACACACTCAGATTGGGTCACTGTTACTAGTGGAGTACCACAAGGGTCAGTTCTGGGACCAATTTTCTTCAATATATATATAGATGACATTGGGTATGGATTAAACAGTAAAGTCTCAATCTTTGCAGATGATACTAAGCTGAGTAAAGTAATTAAAACAAAAGAGGACAGCAGGCAGCTACACACAGATTTAGATAAATTGGAAGCATGGGCAGTTAAATGGCAAATGAAGTTTAACACAGATAAATGTAAGGTTATGCACATGGGAAGGAGAAATCTGTGTCATGATTACACACTAAATAAAGAAACACTTGGTAAAACAACAATGGAAAAGGACCTAGGGGTTTTAGTTGACAATAAGCTCAACTGTAGTAATCAATGCCAGGCAGCTGCTGCCAAGGCAAATAGGATCATGGGGTGCATCAGGAGGGTGCTCATGACCAGAGCATCATTTTACCCCTGTACAAGTCACTGGTCAGACCCCATATGGAATACTGTGTACAGTTCTGGGCACCTGTGCTTAAGAAGGACATATCAGAACTGGAGCGCGTTCAAAGAAGGGCAACAAAGTTAATAAAAGGAGTGCGGGGGCTAGAGTACCCGGAAAGATTGTCCAAGTTAGGTTTATTTAGTCTGGAAAAAAGACGATTGAGGGGTGATCTAATAACTATGTATAAATATATTTGGGGTCAACACAAGGATCTGTACCACAATCTATTTATACCCCGGAGTGTAACTATAACCCGAGGGCATCCACTAAGGTTAAAGGAAAGGTGCTTTCTCCACCGACATAGGAGGGGATTCTTCTCTGTAAGAGCAGTGAGACTATGGAACTCGCTGCCAGAGGAGGTAGTAATGATGGATACAGTAAAAACGTTCAAAAGTGGCCTTGATGCCTTCCTGGCATGTAATAACATTACCAGCTATGGCTACTAGACCACTGGAAGGAGTTAAACAGGCTGAACTGGATGGACTAAAGTCTTTATTCAGCCTTACATACTATGTTACTATGTTACTATGGGTGCTTCATCAGAGATAGGTAGGTGCTGGGCTAGCTCGTTAGTTCTGTAAGGATCTATGTGTTCCCATATTGGAGCAAAAGGTTTCTAGATGGGAGTTGTAAAGAATAGTAAGTAAATACAGTATTATACGGAACTATTAAAAAGGGCAAGGGAGAGTGATTGTGGGGTAGACAGGCGACCAAGATAAACTGAAGGCTTATACCTGAGTGGTGTCTAGTCCAAGAAGGTAAATAAAGCGGGGTATTTCTGGTTCAATCAGTTGCTACAGAAAAAGGAGAATATAGAACAGATTGTTAGTATAGTCAAGGCTCTGGTAGGTTGGTCAGAAAAAGGGTGACAAATCACAGTCTTCATTCATACCCATTGGGATTTTTTGTTTTCAGCTCATAAATCCAAAACAATTCACGTTGTAAAAGTCTATTTGACAGGTCTCCACCTCTTTTATTAGGGATGACCTTCTCAATCACTAAATATCTAAGCTGTGAGACCTGATGGTTGGCCTCTGCAAAATGACGGGCAACTGGGGAATTAAAATCAAAGCGGCGGATCGCGCTCCTGTGTTCGCTTATGCGGGTCTTAATAGCCTGCTGGGTTTGCCCCACATAGGCCATACCACAGGGGCATTTCAGCAAGTAAACAACTTCAGTAGTGTTGCAGTTATAAAACTTTGTGGCGGGTAGGATTTTTCCATTTAATAACGGAATTGCACTGTGTGCAATTTCCACATGGATACATGTCCTTAGGTTTGGGCATTGTGCTCAATCAGTCCCTATCAGGTTCCACCTGAAATTTCTGGGAGGTGTCGGCATGAATTAGTGTGACCTCTTGTATGTGAACATAGGTGGTTGGGAAAAGGCTTTTTTAGTTCTCTTGTCACATGTGAGAATGTGCCAGTGTCTGTTGATTATTGATTGTACGGTTTTACTGTGCGTATTATAGGTGAGAATGCATGGAATACGATTGTGTGGTTGTTTGGGACGATATCTAAGAAGAGAGTATCTAGTCCTGCTGGAGGCCTTTCTCAGGGCGTTATGTGGTTGGGGAATAGCCACGGTCCTTAAAGTCGTTAGCCATCTTCATGGCCCTTGTCCGAAAGGTCCATCCTTCAGTCTTTTAGGGTGAAAGCTGTTAGAGTGGAGGTATGTGTTTCTGTCTGTAGGTTTACAGTAAAGATCAGTGTGTAGGGTGTTATTTGTGCAACTAACCCAGACATCCAGGAAGTTTACCTTCTCTTGATCAGCTTCCAGGGTGAAGGAGATCGTAGGCCAGGCGCTATTGAGATCATTTTTAAAGGTTTGTAAGCAGTTTAAATTTCCTGTCCAAATAAAAAACACATCGTCTATATATCGGTACCATACAAGAACATGTTCCAAAAAAAAAGGATTAGGGTATACAATTTCGTGTTCAAATTCAGCCATGAATAGATTGGCATAAGCTGGCGCAACATTGGAGCCCATCGCCGTACCTTGCTTCTGCAAGAAAAACTTGTCATTGTACCAAAAGTAATTTTTTGTGAGCATTGTCTCTAATAGATCTATACAGAAAGTTTTGTAGGCAGCAGATAAAGGCATCTGGTCCAAGTTTTTCTTGACTATGGAGATCCCAAGTTCATGTGGTATGGACGTGTACAGAATGTTCACGTCCATACTGCATAAGAGGGTGTGCAATGGGATGGGGCCCAGTGTTGCCAGTTTGTTTAGGAAGTCGCCTGTATCGAGGAGAAATGATGGTATTTTGAGTACCTTGGTTTGCAAAATTTTATCAAAGAAAGTGGCTGCAGGTTGGAACACTACAATTGGGCGGCCTGGTGGTTTAGTTGGATGCTTATGAATCTTAGGTAGTATGTAGAATAAGGGTGTCATTGGATGGGGTGGCTGTAAATAATCTTTGACCTTCCGATCTATAAGGGATTCACTAAATGCTTTCTCAACCACCTGGTGGATGATTGCTTGAATTTCAGGAAGTGGGTCCTTTTGCAGTGGTGCATAGACTTGTGGGTCAGCTAATTGTTGTAAAACTGTCTCGTTGTAATAGGAAGAATCCAAAATGACAGTGGCACCCCCTTTGTCAGCTGCCTTAATGATAATGGATTTGTCATTGGCCAGGCTTCTAACAGCTTCTCTTTCCAGTTTAGTCATGTTGCTATTATAACGGGAACCTTGGGGGTGACATTTCAAATTGGAAATCTCCATCTGCACAACTTTAATATATGTTTCAACACTATGTGGACTAGTAGGAGGAAGCCACTTACTTGGGGGGCGACATCTGCTCAGGTCCACTCCCATTGGCGTGATTTCAGATTTGGTGGAAGGATAGGACATTATGGATGTGTCAAAATGTGATCGTAACCTAATTGAATGAAAAAAACCAAACAAGACTGAAGTGGACGTGTCCAATTACACACCTTTCTTCAAAAAGGAGCACCAATATCAATATGGATACAAAATTCTTTATTATGAGGATCATCAAATATAAATCACCGCGCCCGCGACTCCCATGTCGCTTCAAGGTGAGGGTTAGAGACTAACCCTCACCTTGAAGCGACATGGGAGTCGCGGGCGCGGTGATTTATATTTGATGACCCTGTGATGCTGACTCTATGTGCCATTCTTTATATTCTTGAATATTCAGGTTTGCTGGTGTCATTTAGCACGCACACGTGCACTTTGAGTATATCTTTATTGTTTCCATTCACTTATAACTGTTTAAACTGGGCGAGTCTGTCAATATATTTTCTGTGGAATTTAGTTTTTTATTTATTTTCACATATGAGGTATTGTTGTTAAGAGTTGACACTTATTTGTATAGGAGACTATCAGCATGTCTCATGGTTTATATGTAGTAGATATAGGTTGTACACTTTGAGGGTTTACACATATAATTTTTATGCCGGCATAAAATAACTGTTATAATAGGATCTAATAAGCGCACATAGGGTCTTTTGATGCATTGTTCCCCTTAGGGGGTTTTTTCATGAATATTATTGAGACCATGGGGTCATCTATGTGATTTTAATTGTCCAGTGTGTTTTTGTGTATTTTAAAAGTATCTCCTTTTTCATAATAAAGAATTTTGTATCCATATTGATATTGGTGCTCCTTTTTGAAGAAAGGTGTGCAATTGGACACGTCCACTTCAGTCTTGTTTGGTTCTTGTGAGTGAGCACATGTTTATATTCAGTGGTATTGTCTGGTGCACCCCTGTTACTAGTAATTGAACGAAAAAGGCGGTGCAGGTCAATATCTAGCTCTAGTGGATTGCCCCAGTGGGTGGGTACAAAGCCAAGACCCTTCTGTAGTACCTTGGTCTCTATAGGGTTGAGCTCTCTTGAGGACAGATTCACCACTAGGAGTGATGCCCCTGTGTCTGGCTCCGGAGTATCCTCTGTGGGCCTGGGGGTTCTTGAGTATTTCTTCCCCCTCCTCGTCTTCTTGGATTTTGGCTTCGGGAATTGGGGGCTGTATCTAAAAAAGGTTGAGGCTCTTGGTCCTCAGAGGATCTACTTGAATCAGAATCACTAGGATTGCCTTTTTGAGGATCCCTTCTAAGGTGATGTCGAGGGCGTCTAAAGTCCCTCCAGGAGTATACTCGGTTCTCCTCGTAGTCGAGGGTATCTCTTCTGTTTTTGTAAAGTTTAGTGGTAAGCGTTTCTTTTTTATATTGTTCTAAGGAAATCTCTAATGATTTTAGATAAGTTTGAAAGTCGGGTGCGGGAAGGGTACTGGTTAATTTTTCTTTAGTGTGGGCTACTGAGTTTTGCAGAGAAGTGAGTTGTTCCTGGATACCCTGAATGGTTAACGCTATAAGGTCAAGGCTGCATTTATTCAAAATCTGGTTCCATTGGTTGCAGAACACTGGGTCTTCTCTGCAAAAGGATGGTCTTAGATTTATCCTGAGTCCTCTGGGTATCCTTTTGTTCCTGAGGTATTCCACTAGAGTCACGGAATGGAGTTGAAACTGTATTACTCGCTTACGCTGAGTTTCAAAATGGCGTTTGAGAAGGATATTATCCTTATTAAGGGGGCTTATTGCATGTTTGAGTGCCTTACTTTACACCATGTTTTTTTTCTCTCTTCTCTCCATAGATGCGATCCCCCGTTGAAAAATCCTCCAAACACAGCTGATACTCACCTTTTCTTGTTCTGCTGATGTCCGCTGTGGCGAGCTCCCCGTGTGCCTGCGCGCCTCCACCTTTTGTTTGGCAGTATACAGCCGACCGGGGGGTGGAGGGCGGAAGGTCGGGGCGCTCGTCACCGGAAGTGACACGAGATGACGCGAACGGATGTTCACGTCATCACAGTGTCACAGGGCCGGCCCCGGGGGATACGCGCGCTTTTAGCGCATAAAACAATAACAAAGGCAGCTCATTTCAGGCACTCCTCTTCACTGACAGCCGCGCTCCAGCAATGCTCTGAGGAAGGGAAATCGTTCCCGAAACACATGTCAGCAGCCGACTAAGAACAGTAACAGCCAGCCTGCCTGCAGCCTTTTTCTTAACACGGACGCTTTTGTTTATCTGCAAATAGAGACGGTCACTACCTGGACTCTCCAGCAGCGCACACTTGTGCCTCTTACAAGCTGCATCCTCAAAGGTATAAGCCACCAGGATTGCCTGTTATTCATAGGATTGCATTGTTATTATGTGGCTCTATCCCTTACTAATATGCACATTGGTCTAGAAGTTCTGCAACATCCTGCGAATTGTCCCTCTACTTGAATGCGCAGCACTTCTTGTTTCCCTTGTATGTAGTGTATATAGGCCATTTTTGAAATTGTGTAAATAGGTGATGGTATCTGTACATACAGATGACTCATGAATTGATTTATTCACATATATACTCACTATTGATTGATGTACTGTTATTTGAAAAATTTCCTTTGAAATACAGACATACTAATTTCTGCAACTTAACCCTTGTGTCAAGGTGTGCATTCATAAACTTTCTGGTTCTGCATCAAATCCAAAGCCACAAGAGAAACACTTTCTAAAGTCTGTCAGATTAGAGCTTCAAGACCACTTAACCTAGTTCACAGTGATGTATGTGGTCCCCTAAATCCACCTACACCTGGAGGCAACAGGTACATAGTGACTTTCATAGATGTCTATTCAAGATACATAGTCACTTACCTAATGCAACACAAGAGTGACGTTCATGATGAATTACAGTACTATGTAGTAAAGACAAATTTCAGTGGAAACCAATCTACAGAGGGGGGATGTAGAGAACACACATTGCCCAACCTTTATTGGTGGCACAAAATATTGGGAGGGTTACACTTTATCCAATGCCCTCTGCTTAATGAGGGTACAACCCCCAGCTCTTCACTGCAAAAATGTAGCACCCATAAAATGGGAAAGCAACTTGAATTTATGAAATCACAAAGAGCCCTATCGTCCAGAAAAATAAAAATGCCACAAAATAAATGAAACACTTTGGTCATCTCCATCTACTGTATAAATTATAGTAGTAAGGGATGAACAAGTGGATGTCATCAGATAACGTTATCTATAATACATACAAACTCTCCTGCCATTGTGAATATCTCATTTAAATGATTGTAACTGCTTTAGTGTTGCTTTCATTGCCCTTTGGAAGGAAGATAATTAATTCATCATTTTCGAGTTCTGTGTCTAGATGCAAGGTAGCGAGGAAAAGAGCAAGGTGAATAATGGTATCAAGAACAATTATGGAATCAGAACAGATGATGTGTTATCTGGGTAGCTAATTAAACCATTTTGACCAATGTTAGCAAAATACAACTTGACAAATGAACAGTAAACATTTACATTATTAAATGTTCAGTGTCTTTTTTGGCAAATTTTAGATTAGTATTCTGTCACAGCAAATGTTCATCATCCATATACAAAAAATAAAAGAATGTACTTGCATTTGCAGTGATTGTTGGTGAGATTGCCTGGAGAGAACCCCAGGCAATTATTCATAGAGAGTGCTTGTACAATAGGTGCCTATGGAGTAAGTACTCCGTAAGGTTTTCCAGTGATTGATCTCTTAAATTGCAGCACCATGGGATCCTTGGTTACTGATTACATAAACATGCATACGGTAGCTTCTTTCTTTAGACTGCCAATTTGACTCATCATACACTTCTGTATGACAATCCCTATTTTTGCTTTCATGGATTGTTGGCCATCTCTTTTTACACAGTTAAATGAAGTGAATCACCATCAATGAAATGTATGAATTAAAAAAACAAAAAGGGTAATTATCTTCCTTTGTTAAGATAAACCTGGATAGATCTGGAATATATATATTTTTTTGTTTGGGCTTAACAATATCCTAAAAACTTTTCATGCCAGCCTACCTAGAAATTTTGTCACCCTTTGCTGCCAAGCCATTTTTCATTTTTACATGTGTAACTGTGACTTTTTAAGGAATGTCCAGGGATTTCTCAGGAACATTATATCTCTTTTTACATTGTTTTTTTTTCAGCAGAGTTTAGGCTTTAACATAAAATGTGCTTTCTCAATATTTTGGGGTGAAATAAGTAGAATAAAATGTTTTCAAGTCAATCATACATGTAGAAGCCCCATTCTTCCTGGTTACAGTGCTACCACATAATGTATCTGCAGCATTTGAACCCCCCCCCCCCCAAAAAAAAAAACGATATATTCTTTCCAAGTACACATCTCAATCTTTCTAGGAATAAAGGGCTTGTTGTCATTGGTGCAGTCTTCTGGACGCAACCCCCCAAGGAAGTTAATGGTTGTACAGGGTTTCTCTAAAAGAAAAAATTATAAAAAAGCAGGATAAAAAACACACACCAAACAAGGTAAATTTTAAAGTGCAAGGTCTTCTGAACAGAACCCAACATGTATAGATAGTTTAAACCTTTTAGCTGCCAACCTACTTGAGATTTTGTAACCCTCTGTTGCCAGGCCATTTTTCACCATTTTGCTTTGATTCTGTTTAACTGTGATAGTTGAAGGGATGTCCAGGAAAATTACGTATTGTTTTTTACTGTCAGAGTTTGGGCTTTAACATAAAATGTCTTGTTTGTAATTTTTTCAGTGCTTTCACTGCTCGGCAGTGGTCCTCAGGCACTTAACTTCCAATAATGAACAGATCTCAGAAAAGTTCCAATAGCCTTTAGTTAATCCAATTCAGTCTAATTAATCTCCAGTTAACTCTTTTGTCACAGTTCACCATAAAGGACAGCAATACAGGGCATAGACCACCCCACATTGATAGGACTACTCACTCCTGTTCAACTTTAAGGCAAAGGATCACGCAGGACAATGTTCACTTAGGGAGAGCTTCTGAACCTTAGGGCTAGGGATTACTTAGTTGGGTTTCACTGCAGACAGTAGAATGTCCAGGGACAATTCACGCACCCCGGGTCTTACACTTTCCTGGGGCTTACAACCAGGGCAGCCACACCTTACTGGAGCTCAGGAACCTCTTGCAGGCTTTGTAAATTAGGTGGCTCCACGCATCAATGTCACAGATACCTTTGGGGATTCTCTCTCTCTCAACCAGGTCCTTTCCAGGCACCCTGAAACCCTTGCAGGCCGAAGCAGTATGGCCACTTGTGTTGTGTTAGTGGTTCCCACTACTCCCTAGACTGGTATGGAACTGGGCTTTTAAGGAGTGACCTACCGAGTGACCTACCATGGACCCCACACAGTAAACACCCCAGTATATATATAGACTCCACCCACCTTATATTGCCAGGGCTAAACTTCCCCCTCTTTCCTCTAGCCTAAAGTCTAGCTCTAACTCTGTTCTTTTCTTAAGGGGAACCCCACCCCTTCTCTCTGGTTAAATACTAACTCCACCTATTTACCTACCAAATATAAGATAACTACTCCCACTTGTCCCCATTTTATAGGGTAGCTCCTCCCCTTCTCTCTCTCCCACCAGTCACAATGGAGGACAGTGAGATAGGAGGGGGCTGCGCACTGATGCAAACACCTCTGCACAAAGCTACCTGTCTACTTATGCAGACCCTTCCCCACCTGCGAAGGACCGGGACATCCCATCCCTTCTGGCCAGGAGCACAGCATCCAGACAGACACTTCTTAAGTCCTACAGGCACAACAGAGGCCTCACAGCATCAGACAAGAAGGATGGTCATCTGGAAAAAGGGGCTCCTGTGGCATCCCCAGGGGACCGTGGAATCACCCACGAACCCCTGCCAACACACCAAGGATCGAGGCCACCAGGATTAGAATGGAAACTGCACATCCTCAGCCAAGTTAAGAACACTTCTTGCCACACCCCTCTAGGCCTCAGAACCTTTGCCCTGGCTTCCCCTTGTGGGCACACACAACCTATTTACCACTATGCCCCTTAGATAGGAATCAGATTCTGTTCCCTTAAAGCGGTCCTTCACTCTGAATAAGAGTCTATCTTATATGTTTCCCACACCCGGTACATACAGATTGCTCACATTAAAAATCATCCTACCTGCATCTACTGCATGCTATGAGCCTTTAAACATTCAAGATGGCGGCTCATGGGACATCAGGCAGCCTGCAAACAGGAAGTGCCTTCTGACTGTGCTGCTCTGCATTCTGGGACTGCTGACCTTTTCCTGACCCCAGCTCTGCTCTGTCTGAGCAAAGCAGAACTATAACCCACCCCCCTGCACTTTATCCCACTCTCCTCAGTATGTGTGATGCTTCTGAGTCAAGATGGCGGCACCCGTATCCTAAAGTCCTGAACAGAGCTGCAGCCCAGTGGGGGAAAGAATAATAAGTAAGTGACTAAAAACTTAAAATATATTAATTTTAGATGCTGGGGGATAGTTTTATAAAGGTTTGGGCTTTTCATTAAATCATGCTGAAGGTCCGGTTTAAGTAACTGAACCATTTGTTTTTCCCATAACAGGCATCTCCAACCCTTCTCCATCGCCCACCTGGACCCTGTTAACCATTTTCTCCCCTTGTCCCCAATAAACCCCCCCATTTAAAGGAAAAGTGTGGGAGTGTTTCTTTTTCTTTTGTTCCTACCACACCTCTATTTCTAAGGTGTATGCAATTATGCTAAAACGAACCACAATCTGCGCTGACATATGCACTGTGTAGTTTTCTGTGCAGTGCAATCTGCTCCGTGTTTTTTTGCACAAGTCTTCACTTTAGTTTACTTTTGGAAATACACACACATATTGTGAACTGAAAAATGCACCAGACACATTAAGAGCATTGGACACTGAACTTACAGACACTCTTTGGGGAAAATGCTCTGGTTTGAAAGTTGGTGCACATGTGCTTTTTCAGATTGACAGATATAACCATATTTTAATGTATCTCTAAAAATATTTGTATTTCTATGTTTTGTGTTGGGCTACACCTGGCCGCAACACCTAAAGAAATAGCCATATGGCACACTCTGGAGCAGTGCAGAAAATCCTTTGTAGAGCCTGTGAACAATTCTTGCCTGCGCCTGGACCGCCATAGGGTGCTGGGAGTTTATACAGTGATGTACCAAACATTCAGCCAACTAGCATACATCAGCACACACCACTGTGAGCCTTGTACCTTTGCACAGCTTGGTGAATAAGGTATATCAGGTACATAGTGGGCCTTATTTAAGTTTTTGAGCACCAGCATTTCTTTCTTTTTTGGCATTGCTATTTTGACAATACAAAAAACATTTTAAATTGCAGATTGGAAGTATATTTCAGAATATCAAACACTACATTTAAAATCCTCACAACAGATAAAGCAAAGAAAGGATACAGTGGGTATTTCAATCTTTTGTTCAGAGTCGATCCACAGGAGGATGGTGCCCTTCAAGACTATAGAGAGGATAGATATGTAACACGTACCCACTAGCTATACAAAAATGCGGTATGGGTAGGAAAAAGGTTACCATCAATGTTATTTAGGGCAATCAGCACTAGGCTCCTGTGGATGGTTGATATAGTATATACAGGAATAAAGGCTGCACAAATGTGCAATGCTGGTTGCAAAGTACAAGTCAAGGAATGAATATACGTTTTTTACATGTCACAAGGCATAGTGCAATCTCTATAAGCCAGCATAAAGTAATCTAGAAAAATTGCACACAATCAATGTAGGCATGAACAGTGAAAATGTTATACCCTTAAGACAAGCAAGGTTGAGATCGCGTAATTAGCCGACGTTTCAGGGCATACAGCCCTTTTCTCAAGGCAGCGATCGCACCCTCTCTATAGTCTTGAAGGGCACCATCCTCCTGCGGATCGACTCTGAACAAAAGATTGAAATACCCACTGTATCCTTTTTTGCTTTCCGATTGTGATTGCACCCATAACTTTTGAACTAAGTAGGTGTGCCATTATCAATTGTATATTAATAAGACTGCTATTTTAACAGAATGGCACTGGAATTCACTGTGTCCAATGTCAACTATGTAGATTTAATTGTTGCACTAGGTATTGGCCGGCCTATGTCAGTTGCGGTTGGACCCAAATGCTAATTATAATAGTACCAGCCACTTTGTAGCGCTGTCTTTTAAGTGCTGCACATTGTATTTATTAATTTTTTGCATGCTTAAAAGGTTGGTGCTGTATTTTGCTAGCACTGCTCAGTGTTTCATTATTACACTTACAGAATACAACTGCTGCATTTAGGCTGCGTTTTAATTATTGTTGTCCAAGTTACACACTGGTAAGCAAAAGAAGCCATGAAAAGCGATTTTACAAGAAAAAATCTAGGTCCTGTAGTTCTGTACAAAAAATGTGTGTAATGTTATTTATAAGCATAAAACAGTTCAATACAGTTCTACTCATTGTGTTCTAGGGAATCTTAACCTACAGCGCCAAAAAACTGGTGCAGCTTAAACAAGACCACCAGTCACAGCGAACTAAGGGGCCCATGATGCTAGTGATAAATTAGACACATGCTGACAGCCACATCGGCGCAGCCTGTGTTTGTTTGTTAAATAGCACAATGAGCGCCGCTGAGGCAAAAATATTAGTGCTGAGTATTAACAGGCTCTGGCGCTTGATAAATCAGAGTCTCCGCATCTAGACCTACTGTAAGTAACCCATAACCCATAAGTAACCTCTTGCAATAGGGTTTTTTCATCCTGGGTTTACTAAAATACTGCAATGAGCTGTCATGTTATAAAGATGAATTGCTGGCGTTACATTTTTAAATTAAAAACAGAGCTGTCTGAATTTCATTTGAAAGTTGCTACAATTCTAGTCTTAACTTCAACTAAATCTTAATAATTACTTACATTTTCTGCAGGTGACCCGGGGGGGGGGGGGGAGCACTAAACAGATTATTGACTTTCCCCTCAAGTTTAAAGTAATACTTTCTGTGCAAAGGTTATTTATTCATGTTATCTGGCATAAACCTATCAGTCTGGTTAAAGTTTTTATAAGTAAATGCGTCGATGCTACGTAGATGGCAAGGACATCTTGAAATCTGGGGAGTTGAAGTTTTGCTTGAAACACATTGTAAAGTGAATTTTGTGAGTGTATTTCTTAAGAAAATCCTATTTTATTTACTGGATTACACTATAGTTTTCTGGTAAGTGCATTTGATTTAAGAGGTGACGTGGCGGAAGTACACACGGATTAAAATGTAATTTGCAGAGAGATGAATTGTCCAACTGCAATATAACGGGACTTGTTAAAGCTCTTATGCTATATGGTTGGACTGACAATCTTATTAACATTCAATCGCCCACAGAACTTTAATCAGCTTCTCTCAGAGTTGAAAATGGTGCTAATCAAAAATGTCTCTTGAAAATGGTATTTCCTCATCCATCATACCTTTATGGCTGTGTAAGAGGTGCATAAAATATTAACCTTAAGAAAACTGAAACTAAATGTGACAGGTCCTGGTGCAAACATTAAATGGGGCCCTATCAAGGTTTATACAGTAAACTTTTTATGTGTTTTAAATCATTTGAATGCAGCTATACAACTAAAGGCTGAAACAGCAGAAACGAATAGTGCTTCCTTTACCTAAATGATGCCAAGTGAGCACAAATAGTGGTGTTTGTTTTCTCATGTTTTCCTCATTGGGTTATTTGACTAGATGTTTCTATGACTCTAATCCTTCCTTAATGTTGCACATAACCCATCATTGTAGGCCCTGAATTGCCCATTAAACTCTCCAATTTGCTAAATCTACAGTGCATACACCATTGCAATTCTTTTATGGATGATTTTAACTGTCGATCTTTGTAGAGATACACAGTAAGCGATCTAAACTTCAGAAGACCCTGTTACTTTGTCACAATCCAAGGTGATTGTAACTCATTGTTTTGTTTTCAATGTAATCATATCTATGTTTTGCTATACTGTACTTGGGAAAATAATGCAACACCATAGTTCGTCCTAAACTTTAGTTTACTATAAAGTGTATTGAATTTGTATTAAATCTGTATTAAATATTACATTTGCTAAAATGATTTTTTTAGAATAAATAGACAATAAAACCAACTTTGTAAAATATTAACCTTAAATTCACTTTGCAGTCATTAAAACAAACTTTTTATTCATCCACAGGCAATTGCTTATTGTCCCATGTTCAGACTTGTGTCCATTGACCACCTGATAGACCACACTATGCCATCATCACATGCCCCCTCCATTAACTGCAATGGAGGGGGCATGTCATAGTTACTTTGATGAATGGCACAGGGTAGTCCATCGGGAGTTGAATGGATAAGACGATTGACGACTGTGTGAGTAGTGCAGGACTGGGATTAAATGACCCGTAAGTGTCTGGGCACTGGATTATCAGGGGTCGTCTGCATGGGGATTAAAGGTGAGTATAGCATTTTTTTTATTGCCTGCAGAGTGACTTTAAAATCAGTAAAATGTTCTGAACAACAATAACAATAATTTAACAAAAAACATTTTTTAAATACCCTTAAAATTTGGGAAGCACAACTAGGGTGGTATTGGAGTTATTTGGTAGCTTTTCAGGGCTTTCTGGAACCCTTGTAGATCCAGAATCAGCCAATGAACAGTCTCCCTGTTTCTTTTTTTGATATTGGGGTGTAAATTTACACCCTGTACACTATGACAGTAAACGGCAGTTTCCTCTCCTAAAAAATACGTGAGTTTTCTCCACCAGGCTCTAAATCGACCCCACTGTCCTGCATAGGCACTGTCCACTGAAAATGTAGAAATTGCGATGTCAGTATTAGTTGCTCCTTTTTGTTCCCAAAAAACATAGGCCTAAATGTGCTGGTCTCATAAATGCTGGGCTTTTTTGGACACTGTAAAGAATGGTTGAGACTGAACCACTATGGCCCTTGAATGTTTAGTATGGTATTTGTACTGTTCTCAATTTAACATGTGTACTGAAACACTTCTGTAAAATGTATGTCCAAAATACTTACTATACTGCTGCTAATATTATACGGATTCCGGACATGTGGATAGGAAGCTAGCTTACGCTTCAGCTGCAGAATCTGTTGATGGTTCTTTTTCTGGGTCTCTTGGCTCTATTTAGACCAAATCAAATTACTTTTGTGTTGCGGCCTCAATCATATTTGTGTTGTTATTAATTATGCTTGAATGCCCCAAACACTATTCCCATTTTAGGCCTATTTGATACACTATGTTTCTTTTTTGAAGCTTACTTCAATGTAATGTAATATATTACAACTCGGTTTTAATAAGAATATTACTTTAGTATTCCTATTCATTAGGTGTCATCAGGGCCGGATTATGAGAGGGGCGCAAGGAGCGCGAGCCCCTGGACCTCCACCACATCCCCTGCAAAGGGGGCCTCCACCAACCTTTGGGTTATGGTCTGGTCTAGGAGGCCTTTCAGTCTTTGGCCTGACGGGCCGGCTCAATGCAGGGAACTGTTTTCTCCTGGACCAGCTGGGCGACTACACCCCCCACCCAGAATGGAATGGCAGGAGCTCCCAAGCAGCACGCCCCCTCACAAGGAAGGCACAAGGGATTCAATTTAACATTCCAGTAACTAAATGGGTGCCAGACAACCACTGTTAAAGGACACATTACCATTCAACAATAGTGGTTCCACATCGTGCCATCTATAAGAAAACAGACCATGACAATAGACACCTATCACACCTAGCTGGCAACAAGCTGTACTTGCAAAGGAATCCTTGAATTTCTAATTAGATCTCCAGGCCCAGACATTTCCCAGATATTTCTGGGAAGTATTGTAGCTCTTGTAATATGTCAGTTATGACTATGTTAATGAGAGGGTCTTATTCAGGACAATGAGACCTTTCATTTGATATCAAAAATAACATGTATATGTTGTTCAGAACCTGGTAATCCACATAGTACCGGACCCTGGATGATATATATGGGGTGTTTGGGTTCATTTAACTAATTAATGGGGATCATGAATTTCTTGGTTACAATATGATAACATGCATATTGTGGGAGTTATACCCTTTATGAAATATACATCCAATCTCAGAGACCTGATGTGGGCCAACCTTGGCAGACACAAGGTGTGGAATGCTGGCCACTCCCCCTATTGTTCATACATTAGGAAGCTGTGTGGGGGGAGACAGTCAGTCGATGAATGGATGGACGTCTTACCTGAATGACCATGAAACCATAAGTATCTCTATCTGTCTCTGCATTATCTCTCTCTATCCACTATAACATATATTTACTGTAACTAATGTATAACTTAATCATTTATGTAACAACTGCCTATAACATCTTGGGGAACTTTAGGAACATATTGGGTTAGTAAGTTTATTTACTGTGCTGGAACTTAAACCAGTTTTATATATGCATCTTACTGTGTGTGTAGTGGATAATTTCTCACACAATAGATTGTAGTTGCAAAGTATAACCTATTTCTTCCTTGGGACATGTCACTGGATGTGTAGGGAGAGCCTTAGCGGCCATTGTTTTGTATCAGATTAGTGGCTGCTGGGCTGATATGATTGTTGGTATTTGCAATATTTATCATATTGATCTCTAATAGAGATATTGGAGATTAATATGCAGCAAATATTGGAGATTAGAAATCAGATATTTCCCCTTTTTCAACCACCAATTTGTTACTTAGATGGACTATTATTTTAAATGGAAAAATATACTGTATCTGGGGCCTCCATCAAATTTTGTGCCCAGGAGCCTCCACCGCACTTAATCCGGGCCTGGGTGTCATGTTTCGTTATACTGGTTGGTCTAACATCATCCGCTGTGCTCTGAAGCCATGAGATTGGTGGCAATTGGAAAGCCAGGTGACATTTTCTACAGTGCTAGCTTGGTCAGCGATCTTTCTTGCCTGGCAAGGCGCTCTATTTGCTTTATGCGCGTTTTAAGGAGCTTAAAAAAAGAGGTTTATTTATTACCAGTGAAATTTTGTAACCAGTTTCAAAGTGTGGCATAAACCAAGTTTACCTTGGAAATGTGTGTGGCAGTGACACAGCACTGGACCCATGTGCCTTCTCTTGAGGTCTGATCAATGCTGCATAATCTGGATTGCAGAATATGTCGTCCTGCCACAACATTCTATTTTAATGCAAAAAATTATTTGCCACCATCCTCTTGGCCAAGGTGCTTGGCAGGGAATCATATCTAGCGCCAATCATCATCTATAGACACACAGATTAAAACAACTGGGTTCGATAATGTACTTATCATCATTGTCATCACAAAAGTACATATGGCTGCACCAGTTTCCTGTACATACCTGGCTGGCAATAATAAATAACAGGCTGACATTTTACTATACTATGGGCCTAGTAAATGTGATGCCTATGAAACTAAGCATTTGTGCCTCACATTTCATTAGTGTGTATGGCAATACATTTATGCATTTCTGTGCATACCTGGATGGCAAGAATGAATAGCTGACTGACATTTTACTATAATATGGGCCTAGTCAATGTGATGCATATGAAACTAAGCACATATGCCTCATGCTACACTCGTAAATATGGTGGCACCAAATTACAGTTCTCTGTGCATACCTGAGTGACTAGAACACATTACTGACTGACATTTTACTATAATATGGGCCTAGTCAATGTGATGCATATGAAACTAAGCATGTATGCCTCATACTACATTAGTAAATATGGTGGCACCAACATACAATTCTCTGTACATACCTGGCTGACTAGAATTACATTACTGACTGACATTTTACTATAATATGGGCCTAGTCAATGTGATGCATATGAAACTAAGCATGTATGCCTCATACTACATTAGTAAATATGGTGGCACCAACATACAATTCTCTGTACATACCTGGCTTACTAGAATTACATTACTGACTGACATTTTACTATAATATGGGCCTAGTCAATGTGATGCATATGAAACTAAGCATGTATGCCTCATACTACATTAGTAAACATGGTGGCACCAACATACAGTTCTCTGTGTATACCTGGCTGACTAGAATTACATTACTGACTGACATTTTACTATAATATGGACCTAGTGAGTGTCATGCCTATAAACTAAGCATTTGTGCCTCACATTTCATTAGTTTATATGGCAACAAACAGTTTTCTGTGCATACCTGGATGACTGAAGGTAAAAATTAATGTGATTTGATTTTTGATCACAATTCCCCTTTTAATGCACCACTGTTGTTTCAAGACTTGCACAACCCATTGTACAATGTACAATGACAAACAGAATATTGTATTCTAATGTATGTTTAGATTAAAAAAGATACCCTCTTTTTAGAGAAAAGAATATATTTTATCAAAGTGGTACCCTATAAGACCATGTACTGGCTTCTGTTTGTTTTCATAGACATTAAGTAAAGGGCGGTTGATCTTCCATGCAGTTTTCGACAAAATAGGGATACTAACGTTACTTTAGTGAAAGTGGACCAAAACCCAGGATTTTGACTTAAAAACGATTGGGTTAGTTTATTGTATCTTTGATCTTTAGTGTGACAGTCTGTAATTGAGTGTGTATAAAATGCAGGTAGGGTATTAATTTCAGAATGATGCACTGAGATTTAGAAGGATACTGTAATAGGATGTCAGTGTTGCAACAGTGCAAGTCAGTTTGTGAAATTTCTCCCTCCCCAAAGTTCCTCGGCTGTGACTGGTATGATTGAAAAATTGAAGTGTTTCGGAACCACAACTCAACCATTTTGAGTCCACAAACATTTATAAGGTGCATAGTGCACTAAAATAAAAAAAACTCCTTCTGACTTGGTTAACCTTGTGTTAACCTCAATATGGCATTAAAGGGATACTATATCATCACTTCCTCATTCACATGTTCGGTAGAAAATTACAGCCTATCATATGACAGCTGGAAACCGTTACGTTTTGTTGGCTGACTTGAGACTGCAGTGCCACTTGCACTTTTGGGAGCCTAATGGCTTGAGTTTCTCTGATTGAGAAGCTGCATGCAAGCTTTATATTACAAGTAGTCAGATAGGGGAGTCTGGGTCTAGTGAATGCCAGGAGGTTGTTACTGCTCTGACTGTGTACTGTAAAGTTTAGTAGAGGATAGATAATGGTATGGGGTTGATTTCTATTGTATGGCTAATTCACAGGGGGTACAAGAGTACATCAGAAAATGTGCAGAAATCCCTAGGAGTGGGGGCGGGGGGAGGTGTGGGGGCTGTGGTGCCTCACTTAAAGGGTAAAAATGTGTTACATTCCAAACAAAAAAAAACTTTTGGATATTTGACCTCATATCAAGCAATAATTAAACTAAAATCATTATGCAGATTACACAGTTTAAAGTAAAAATCCCTTTTTGTCTGGTTTTTGGTGTTCTGCCTTATTGTTTTCCTCTTCTGGGATGTAAAATAAACCTGGGCCTTAGGAGTGTGCCCCCAGACCTGTGATTTACTAATCAGCACGCTATTTCCATGTTTCTTATATTCCAGAGGATCTGTCTTGGAAAAAGTAGGTGTGGCTTTCTTGCTCTTCATTAAAGATCCTAGTCATTATCTCACTACAAATCCCAGAATCATATTTAATATGGTTAAAAAAAATACATATGTACATCAAGTTCAACCAAGGGTCTTGGGGTAATGGAAGTTATTTTTAATTTAATTTTTTTTTTTTACTGATAACAGCGAATAGTAACTGTTAATGTTATTTTCTTCTAAACAAGCATCTAATCCTTTTTTGAAGCTGTCAGCGGTTGATGCTGTAGCAAGCTTCTACGGGAGGCTACTCGAAGGATTTACAGTTCTTATGGTAAAAAATGATTGCTGCCTCCAGAGACTGAATTTCTTTTTTTCAGGTCGAAGTGAGTGCCCCCTTGTCTTTAGAGAGGATTTTACCTGAACTAGTATTTTCCCAAACTTTTTGTATTGCTTATTTATATATTTATACAAGTTAATCATGTCCCCCCTCAGTCGTCTCCTCTCAATACTACACAGATTCCTGCAATCTTTCCTCATAACTTAGATTCTTGATTCCCCTTATTAGTTTGGTGGCTCTCCTCTGCACCCTTTCCATAGTCAGAGCGTCATTTCTATGAATGGGTGCCCAGAACTGGACGGCATATTCCAGGTGAGGGTGCACCTTGTAAAGAAGCAAAATTACATCCCTATCCCATGATTCCATGCTTCTTTTAACGCATTATAATATCTTGAATCCTTCAACTTTAACAGTTGGGCTTATTAGCAGCTTTGGCTAAATAAAGCAGCAGCAATCACCCTTTTTACCTAAGAATGCTTCTAGTAACCCTTTAGCTTCTTGAACACAGGACTGATTCCCCATGTCTGAAGAGATTGAAATAATACAGATAGGCGTTAAATTTGTCATGTCTGCCACGGCCAGTCAGATGATTAGCAAGTCAGTGAGGAAGTTTCTGAAACTTACATCTGAAGTGTAGTTTGATGAACATTTCTAGGGTAAACACATTGTTGCTATGGAGATATGTTTGCTTTTATAACATGACGTTGCAATAACAAAATTAGTAGATTAACTCAGCACCTTGAGCACATCATATTGGCACACTGGATTGGAAACTTTTAAAAATGTAATTGAAAGTGGAGCCTAGTAGTCATGCAACTAAACTGATGAATCATAGCACAAAAATGTGAGCTTTACAAAATATACGTTGTGTGATTTTTTAGATTATGTATGCTTTATCTGTATATAATATTTTGGATCTGCAATTGTATTTCTCCTTTTCTCTAAATGTTGTTCATGCTTTGTAACTGACAATACAGAGTATAGGAAAATATATTAGCATGAAAGGTCAATGTTAATAGTTCCTGATCAGCTAAACATATTGCTAAGACAAAGTAATGTCCTTGCAAAAAAAAAAAAACTAACCTAGGGCAAGTTCATATCTGACCCTGCATACGATAAAGCTTCTTGCTTATCAGGGCAGAAAGATAACCAGTGGTGGCTGTGAGCTACTGCTGACTGATTGAATTATGATCTGGAGCATTATTGGAGTGGAATATGATGGATCAAGCCTTGAAATCCTCAATGAATGCGTTGTATTAATTATCCATTTACAGAATTTACTCAGACGTGGAAGTGAAACATTAGAAAACACATTTCTCACTTAAATCATTAATGTGTCATACATTTCCTCATTCAGAGTATTGACTTTCTGTTCATTTCAAGTTAACACACTGCTGTAAATTTGTGAATTTGGTAATTGGATCTATTGCTGGTTCAGTTCAGTCTGTACTAGTGAATGTCACTAAGGCTATGCTCAAATAAACAGCTGAAACATTAGAGAATCCCACATCAATCAAAGACCAAGTCATGTTGCAGCTGAGGGCCAACAGCAAACAAAAAAAAAAAAACAAATAGGGAGCACATTTAAGCTGCATCTTAAATGCTGCTCATACTATCTGGGCACAATGCAATACATCAAATCCCCTGGCACAGAGGCAAGCCTCTCTGCTGCCTGAGACAAATTACACCCCTCTAAGACATGCCACTCCACTCCTCAAACTTTTGTCAGAACAGTAGATTTTTTTATCACAGTCAGGGTGTCCCACTTTGACTGTGCAACTTCCATGCTTCCTTGCTACCAGCTACAGCATTTCCCTGGACTGGCAATCAACAAGCCTGTCCCACAAACATCTGACCTTCTCAGATGCGGTGGCCACTGACCAGGGGATATTTAACCAAGAGTTAAGTCATCTGTCGGCCAATCACCTATGGTCAGTGTTTGAATACAGCTAGCCCTTTACCCCTGTTCCATGCCTGTGATAGCATCTATTCACATTTAGAGGCTGATTTATTAATAGCGACATGTAGCGACAGTTGAGCGACTATAACGGTATTTTTACAGCGCCCGCTAGTAGTCGCTGTGCTTGGCCGTTGTTCGGTTGTTGACAGCGACTCAGTCGGTGTGGCGTAATGTTGAATATTGGGCGAGGAGTCGCTATTTGACAGGTTCTAAAATGGCAGAAGTGGTCACAGAATTTTTCACATTTAAAAAAAAAAAAAAAAACATTAATAACAATTAATTATTAATATTTAAAGATTGTTCCATTGAAATGCATTGGAGCGCGCCAGGTAGCGAGAGGTCATACCTGTCGCTGTTCAAGGTCGGACGCTGGCGCTGTGGGCTGAGGCTGGAATAATGATGAATGAGTCGCTATATGGCGCTATCTCAGTCGCTATCTCAGTCGCTAAGCAAGATTGGCTTGATAAATGTGTGATTGTGGTGGGGAGCCGGCGTTCTCGTGGCGGGGCCCGTCATTACCGGCCGCTCACCAGTCGCTACCTGTCGCTATTCCTTCATAAATAAGGGCCTTAGTGTGAGTGTTATACGTTTCTGGATATCCATTACTGACCCAGCTTGTTTCTGACCTTCCCTAGTTTGTTGCCTGTTCTGACATTTTGTCTTCCTGACCTTGAACATGCCTGTTCCTTTGTATAACTCGCAGTGTAGGTCTTGGTCTGTCTTTTGATTTCATAATTTGTTTCATCCCTTGGTTTACATGCTTTTTGGCCCGACAACCTGTTGCTGACTTGTACCTGCAATGATACATTGCTTCCCATGTACCAGGAAGTGCATCTGTCTTCCCATCATCAGAAAGCATCCTTTAGTTTTTAAAAAAACGTATGTGTAACTATGCCTGGGAAGATGTTCTATACATCTCAGTTATAGGCAGAAGTAGTGGTGGAGATAGGGGGTTGCAGTGTGATAAGATGTGAGAGTGGGAGGCACCACAGATAGATAACAATGCTGCCATATGGTTAACAGCTCCCCTTCTTTACCACATAATCCACCAGGGTTACCTTACTTCATCGCTTGTCTGCCAGTGTAGTAACAGATCCACCCAAACTCTAGTTGTAACAATTTGACGCAAATTTTTGAAATGGCTTGTCTAATTTCTTCATGTTAGGTTGTATGCTAGGTTAGACATGCTTGGTATAAATATTTAAGTAACATTATACCCTATTACTTAGCTAAAGCTAATTAACTAAATTCTTACCTAGAGCACCAGTGCCTTGATCTATTATGGTCTAGTGAGCAGTTGCAAGAATGCTTGGCATTAACAGACTACTTTATGCTTTAAGTATGTGGGGGTAAAAAGTAACTACATTTAGATGTAGTTAGAGAATTTGAATAGGAATCCTCCCCATGTATTGCAATGTAGATTCAAGGACAGTTGAAAACAGACACTAGATGTATTGTACACTGATGTATTATACACTAATCTATCACATTAAAACTTGTCATGATTTTTCCATAAGCTTTCTCTTAATAGTTCATTTCTCCACTCTTTTGGAAGAGTGTTGTGTGCAGTTATTGGGCAAACTTTCAGGAGCTTTTGAAACCCATTTATTCCTTCTTTTTGGAACTGATTCAAGTTCCTTTATTTGGTTTTGGATAATTGATGGGCATTAATCCTAAGAGTACAGTGTATGATTTTTAGCTGAATTTTTTAGCTTTTTTAGCAATCCTATAGAGAAGTACAGTCCAAATAGACTAGTGTATATAAAGTGTTTCACAAGAAGGTCACTTATCGAGCAGTAATTAAGGGGATCTTGATATTGGCTAAATCTTATCTAGAAGTCTGCCCATGAGCGGAGATATGTTTAGAAGAGGAGACAGTAAAAGCAGAAAGAGGTTATTTCAGAAAAGAGAGCAAGAGAGGGATTATGTGGTAGACCTGGCAGCCCATCTTGAATAAGGACCTAAACATCTTTTCTGAGAGGAACAACACACGGGAAAGTGAGTTGTCAGATGTCAAATTTTTGTGTGTTGTTCCTCTCAGTGGGGCATCCTGAATGGGATTGCCCCGCTGTGTGTATTCCCCCATGTCGCCCCATAGACTCACCTTCTTTTTGCTCCTTCGGAGCAGACTCGTGTAATGGCAAGTGAGCTGATTGGCTGAGTGGCATGCTTACTTTCACTCGGCTACCTTCGCCTCCACTGACTGCTAAGCTGCCTGGACTAAGCTGAGCGGTGCCGTAAAGGAGTCGAGTGCGCCACCAGCCACATACCCTGCTCACCTCCTAGCCGTGGAGTTCACGCATTGCCCATTCACAAAAGGCCGGGTGTGGGCAAATGCAGACATGCCGCAAGGGCTTCAGAAGAAGGTGAGTGTATCGGGGCTTCTGGGGGGGGGGGTTACACAGCAAAGCACCCCAATACGGGATGCCCCAAGGAGTGGAACTTGGAAGGCCCTGGAGTCTTTTAGAAATTCCTTTTTAAGGGAGTAAGTACACAAGTGCCCCATGCCTCTAAAGTGGAGTGCAGAGGAAGCTGTGGAGCCAGTTGTGATGCATCAGTTCAGTAAAGTTGCTGAAGTGTAACATCTGCAAAGGTATATGCTAAAACCTGAATAAATAAACCATTGTTTTAATTCAACTGAAGTCGTCTCTGGATTCAGCAAGGAGAGATCCACTAGAAGTAAGTGTACCTCACCTACACCATGAGGCTGATTCACTACTAGTGCCACGTATTGCCAGATTAGCGTCTGTATAGTGGCGCTTAGAGTGACCACTAGTAGACGCTGCAAGCGGGTATCGGGCGCTGTAACCTAGCATTGCTGTTGCTGTAGTAAACTGACCGGCATTGATGAATATGATGTGTGTTGGGTGCTCTAACAACAGTATAAAGATGCAGCAAGCGAGAGGTAGCGCCAGCTCAGTGCGTCCAGCGTCGGCGCTCTAAAGCTGGGCGCTCTAGCATAGAGCGCCAGATGCTGTGTTATTACACCAGTAACAAAACTAAAACATATGGAATTACATTTTTTTTTTATAAAAGTGTGTGTTTGCATGCTAGGAGAGGTCACACAATGACTTGGGCAAAAAATAAAAACAATTAATTGCCAAACACGCTATTTAAACATGAACACATGAAAGCCCATTGAAATGTATGGGAGAGCCACACTGAGTGAAAGGTAATACCTGGCGCTCCTGAACCTAGAGCGCCGGCACTATACGCTGAGCCACCTGTAGTAATACATGTGACACTACATGGCACTGTTAGACAGGCTCACCAGATTCCTTTTCTTAAAGGAGCAGTATCGCAAATTTTTCTTGGTGACATATTTAAATGTAGGTAAGTGTTGGAGTAAGAATTACAAATTTAGAAAAAAAATGATGTCTGTGTTGAGCAGCTGGAGACTAATAGCTCATGTTTATGTCTTCTGAGTGTCGGAGCAGACACTCTGGCCTGTTCCACGCTGAGGAGAGGGGTGAAACAATGTAACAAAGTCTCAGCTGTTCAGTGCTGGCAGCCGTCCAACATAAGATAACAACATTGCAACATTGCCTGGCCAGAACTTATATATCTAAAACAGAGAGAAAAGCTCTAGAAGTCATTTAGCTGATTTTGACAGTTTTCCCTTCATGTTGGCTCTGCTGCAGAATCTTTCAGTTTACCATTTTCTCTCTCTTTTCTCAACACATTTTTCCATATGATCTTTCTTTCAGCTTTGTGTGTTTGGAGCAAAGCCCAACCCAGGATTTTCACTATCTGGAGTTTTGTTTTGTGCCCCTAGGGGCATCCCGACTTGGGATGCCCTGATATGTGAAATCCCCAAGTTCGCCTGTGAAAACGTACCTTTCCCTGTCCCACAGCGCATGCGCGGGCTCTCATCCAATCAGCGCTGTTTTCACACAGATGGGGAGCCTGAGCAGTAACCTTCCTGGCCGCCCGGCCTGTCTAAATGACTATCTGCGTGAGTGCGCCAGAAAAATGGGGGGATCTGTGGTTATCCAGGGGTCATTTCACACAGTGGGCATCCTGAATTAGAATGCCCAAGGGGCAAGGCCAATGGCCGGGTCTTATAGACTTCAGGGTCGGCAACTCAGGGTTTTGTTCCACTTTAATACCTTTAGATTTTCCTGCACAGCTATTCAAAGAAGAATTTCAGTCGTTTTCAGTCAGTTTAGTTTATTTTCTATAGATTTTACACATTTGAGTCACCTGGTCTCATAACAAAAGCAGCACCTCACACACACACAGCCATTACCACTGATTACAGTGTCAGCCTCTGAGGTAAAGTGTTGCTAGAAGACCAGTGGGCTAAATGAAGCAGCTTACTAAATACAACCCAGCAGATCCCCCTATTCAGCAAATGGACTGAGCCATTGTAATTATACAATTTAAAAGAAAGGCATATATTTTTTCCTTTTTCTATCGCCAGATTATTTATACACATGTTAGAAGCTATTGTGTGGCTATTTAATTATTTATCTTTTTTAATGCAAATTTTGCGATACTGCTCCTTTAAATGTGGTTTCACATACAGTACCCAGTGTTCACCACATGCTAACTGCCGCTACGAAGCACTACCTGGCGCTATCCTTTCTTAAATAGCCCTCCTAATCTCACAAACAAATGTCGCCCACCCCAGTTCTTACACTCTGCCACTACTTGCGTGGAGGTATTCTGAATACAATGATTGTCCTTTGGGTAATTCTGCTCTTACATAAAAAAACATTCATGGCCTTGAACTGCTAACTTGTCTTAAAAATATACTTACTAGGAAGCTAAAGTAACTGAAGTGTCATGCAAATATTCCCTCTATTGGGAACCTGTAGCCTACATATTATCTTCTTTACTCAGGATGAGCAACAGTAAAACATATTTTTAATTTATTACCAGGACAACATAATGGCTGCCTAGTTTAGCCTGTTTACATCTGGATTTTGTTTGTGTCTTTCATAAAGGGGGAAGCAAAAGGAATACAGCTAAATAATTAAATGGTACTATGTCTACAGAGAATTACCTTCAAATACAAGAGCTGAAAATAGATGGAGACGAATGAACACAGTTGTACTTTCCCAGCCAAAGAGTCATTTTCTAACAGTTGAAAACATGACAAAGCCTTAAAATAGACTAATATATTGTCAATGTGGAAACTTGGCTCTGCACATCATGCTTCATTTAAGAAAAGCAACTGTAGTATAAATAATTGTGCTCTTTCTCTCTCTGTTATGCATACATCTGGCTAGAACATTACAGAAGGCCACTCTTATAGCTTGTTAGTTCGCTTTCTGTGGGAAAATAAAAACTGTTCTATAATGGTATTTCCAGTACTAGTTTAGATGCTGGTTTGCTGCTTTCATGTAGACAATGGTGAAAATAAAGATGCAGATAATGAATTACTGTTTGATTACTGGAAGTATTTGGTGGTGTTTATTTGGTGGGGATTCACATCCAAGCCCGCCTCCCAGCATTCAAAAATGGAGAAGTCATTACAATTTCAAAGAAAAAAAATCACAGTTTCTATATAATGAAATTATACATTAAAATGAAACGCCAGTCATAAATTACAATTTGGGATATTCTTAGAGTCCAGGCAGGTGCATATAAAATACTAACCCTTTAAGGCCATATGAGCAGATGCACCCTGCCCCAGCAAACTATATGGCCATGGTGTTAAGGTTGCAGCAGCCAAGATTATTTTGTTATGCCTATTTTTGGGGCTTTGAAGAGAACCTCTAGCTGGTGGGCATCCGCTGTTCTGGTGTAATTGTTTCCCCATAAAAATTATACACCTTACCCACCTCCTCTTCACTTAAACTGTCCAAACTTAACAGATGCATGTTAGAAGCAACACTTCCCTTTTCCTGTAGCACTATAGTGAAATGGGAGAAATGCGTATAGTAGGCCTTTAGTTAGACCCCAGTCAATAAACTAAGATATTCTGTTTTATGACCCTAAACCTCAAGAAACTTTAAACTCATTACTGGCCCAACCTTTACTAAACATGCCCTCATACCCCCCCCCCCCCCCACCCCCGTTGCTGGGCCTGATTTGTGAAAAATGAAAACGAAAATCACCTAACTACAGTGGCTACAGTTCCCCAGCTGGGATCAGTGCTGCAGCTGCAGCAGGGGTCGTGAACACTGGGTGTACAGGCAGCTATTTGCTTGCCCAGCAGCAGTGTTCTGTGTGTGCAGGGCTCTCTCCTCTCTTTTTGTAGATCTTGGTGTACATTTGCCAATACCAACAGATACTTCACATAGCACATTCTGTAAGTTCTATTCATTCTACACAGTAGTTCCCACTACAATATAGATAGATTTTAGCTTAAAATCCTTCATTTCTGCATTTATTCCCCATATAGTCCCCCACACGTGCCTCTGTGCATCATATCCCTGCCCAGGTATTAGACCATCCCTTCCTCTCACCACGGTCATGTTTAGGCATATCCATTTTTAGATTTACACCACTCCATGAATAAAGTTAAGAGACCCAGTGTTACTGCATTTGGGGGGAGGAGTTATCTCGTGCTCTGCCATAGGTGATGGGTGATAGAACAATTGTAACTCAGTTTTCAAAACACAGTGTGTGTGTGGGGGTGGGTGCATTTTTCATCAGTGCAGCTTTGAATTTTCAAAAGCATTTCTAAATTCTCAACAAACGTTGATTCTTCATTGTTGGTCTATAGTTCAAAAACATAAGGCACACATCAGTAAAGCTGATCCAAAAAGAGAAGGGATTTCCTGGGGATTATGTTAGATGGAGGTCTCCCTGGGGACCAGTGTCTAGGTGTTTGTGTAGGCTTAATCTAAGTCAAGAAGAAATCAACACTTCTGGCAATGACTCTACCTACCAGCCCTAAACTTGGGGCTGGAGTTCAATCTTGGCTGTACATCTGAAAGCCACCAGCCTACAGCAGCTCATATCAGTTGAATGAGGGCTACATTACTACCATGTGAAACTTATTCCTCTGAAGTTTTCACTCTCTATATTGGGATTTTGAGGCTGGCTTTTACCTAATTGTTTACCTTTAGACCAAAAACAATGACAGCAATAGAAGTACTTTCTTTGTAAAAAAAAGTTTATTTTTTAAATGTAGGTGGAGTTGTAGGTTGTAATAGCTGCAATCAATATCAAATCTCCAAGCTTCTGTAAATATACAATTTTGCTGAGTATGACTACTTTAGTAATTGTAAGAGAAATGTACCCTGAGGCTTGTACATATATATATCTGAAAGGGCAACATAACGCACTTTCACATAACAATTTATGTTGAGTCACTAAAATGGATCATAATACAGAGATTAAGCATACATAAAGTTTATACATTCATTGATTACCTAAAATTGATTTGCTTAATGCTCTTGCTCTTAGAATGCAACAACATTTTACTTTTAATCATGATCCTTAAAAATCAAATGAAAAAATAACAGCAACTTTTTTTTTTGCCTGAGGCATAAAAATATGCTGTAGAAAAGAAGAGAAATACTTCCCAACTGTCTGATCATTTCACAGCATGGATTTTATGATTAAAACATACATTGTATACTTATTATTTAAATTAGAGCAAAGCAATTTGCGGATTGTGTCTGTTGTTTTTAATTGTGTGACTATAAATGTAAATTGTCTTTGTAAAGTCACCTTAGCAGAGCTAGCCTTTAGGGTGCTCAAGTGATGTAGAGAATGGGAATGTAAGGATGAATCATGAGTTCATTAGCTAAAGAATACTGTTAGACCGGCCAGTGCAAGGATCCCGCAGCTGAGGTCTGCTTAGAGCCAAATACATCACTACTATCCTAAATATAGACACTGGAAGGAAAACACACAATTCAAGCAAAATTCATGGGTCATTGCTTTGTACGTTTGTTTGGCTTTCCAAAAAATGAAGGAAAACCAACTGTGCTTTGTAAAACAAAATGATCATGGCAATTCAACTGATGCCCAGGCAAGTAATGAGAAGGCCATTATATAACTTCAATTGAATTCTAAAAATACAGCATATCCTGCTACTTACATTCTGTGAACAAATTTAACATTTCCCCTTTTATAAAGATCCAGATAAAAGTGTAAATGTTATGAAGGAAAGGTATACAGGGGAATTATCATATTTTCGAGACATGTCCTGCCTTTAACTTAATGACTATAATTTGCATTCTGGTATTCATTCTAGCCAGATTGTTCCTATGCTTGTCACATAGGTTAGTGACATTTCAATCAAGGGACTACTTGAATGGAAGGCTAGTATTCCTGGGATTGCCTGTAAACCCACATTTTCCCCGAACACATTGCACATGCACGGTACACTCACACTCAGATTTCCTTTGCCGATCTGTGCCTAGATCGGCAAGGAAATCTCAATGGAGCATATCCCTGCTCACATCCAGCTGTGGACGTGCCCACGCCAGCCTAGCATGGGTGCACACCTAGCTAGAGTTATTGCTCGGGGAGAGGTTAGTCGATCTGTGTGCCTTTTATTATAGTTCTTTTATTATATTAAGTTGCACTGATCTTAACTTGCTCTAAACCTTTCCGACTGCTATACTGAATTTTTATTTAGATTTCGGGTAATGAAATTGAAAGGTTAAATGTCTTGCTAATTGTCTGAACCATTTCACTTTGGTCTAGAAATGCTGCTAAAACCATTTTAAATAGAACGGGGCTTAAATTGACACTGTAACTATTTTTCTTTGCCATCTAATTGGACATCCTAGTCTCATCAGCTCCTCAGAATTAAAGTAAGCAACTGTTTTTAAAGTTTTTTAGATTGGTAATTAAGTGTTCTAGCTCTCTGAACTTGTCAGCCAGCTTAAAAGGGCCAATTTACTAAAGCTGTTTAAGTAGGGGCACATGGCCATGTTGTAACATAACTAGGATTCGACCCTTAAGCTGGTCCCTGATTTTTATCTTTCAATAATTTTTTTGTTGAGTTTCAACAAAGAAAAATCATGCCATATCACATCATCTTTGTTGTTTCGTATTCACCTGCTGTTCTAGGTTAACCTTTATTTTTCCCAGGGTTCCTACATGGCCTTAAGTTTGCTTTTACAGTTTAATAAAACACTTTCCGATTTTTGGTTAACTCATATCCAATCTACTTTGGCCTTAAAGCACTGCCATCTAATTTTATTGGTTTTTCAACCCTGAGATATTGTTAATTTTGTCGACATACAGAAATAAAATAATAACCATTGTGAAAACTTATCAATAGAAGAATTTTTCCCTCCCAACAGATCTATCCAAGGGTCTTTTGGTATCCTGTTACCTGTTATTAAAGAGAACTGATGGAAGACAATGTTTACCCACTATCAGACAGGACCACCAAGTGAACAGATAATCACCCCACACTGTCCAAAACATGAAGCTGAGGCATTTGGGAACAGCCTTGACAACTTAGTTGGTATGAAATAACACCTCATTGCTACCTTAATGTTAGCCTGCAATAGGGAGGTATTTAAGGACCCCTTCATTAAATAGGATATTAAATTATCCCAATCTGCGCACGCTTGGCACATACCTTTCTGGAGACTAAGCTGATACAGACAGCTGCCAGAAATACCATCTGTGGCCTCCCCATAAAATGCGGGACTCCTTTAGTCCATAGTGAAGGTAAAGGATCTGGGGGGGGGTTATGTGCCGGGGTGGAGAGTCCAGCATTCTGGATGCTCCCCCAAGCTTGTTTTTATTAGCTGTCTGTGGGACCAATGCCCATTAAAGAAAAAACAGGGTCTGCAGGAGCGGATCTGAGTGCCCTAATCGGCCGTGCAGATGCCATAGGACTGGGGAAAGGGAAGTCAGATTGTGTCTACTGTGATCCCACAACATCCTTTAAGCACTATGTTGTATCCCCTTACCCTACAAGAAGCTATAAGCTCTGAGTTTTGTGTGGCATGTGGACCATGGTCGCGTCCTTTGCGCCGGCAAGTGAAATGCCCCACCCACGTGTGCTCCAGCAGCCAATCGCGGGACTCCTTCCCGGCACTGGCTCGTAGTGAAGGTAAGGATCTGGGGGGGTTATGTGCCAGGGGTGGGGGCCCCAGCATTCTGGATGCCCCTCAAGCTTGTTTTTATTAGCTGTCTGTGGGACCACCAACCATTAAAAAAAAAAAATGGGTGTTGGGCCGGTTTAAGCACTGGGGTTTGTGGGGTGTGTACTGTTATCCATCCCACAACATCCTCTAAGCACTGGGGTGTATCTCCTTATCCTACAAGAAGAGGTAAAAAGGGGCCACATCACTCAACCCTGTTAGCTTGCAAACCAACCTAAAATCTGTCACTAAATCTGGTTAAAAACAGAGGGCTTGGTCCACACACATCTGCAGAAGTATGCTTAAGCTGCACCACCAAGTGCCAAGGTGCCTCTGTGAGGTGCAGTCCTAACTCTAATCTCTGACAGCCCCATTTGGCAAATGCAATGCAACAGATAAATTGGGAGCAGGTTTACCTGAGGTTGACCTATAGCCTAAAGTGCATCCCATGGGGTGGAAGGGTCGAAGACCTCACAGTACAGTCTAGACCCCACACCCCAGAAGAAACAAAGGAGGGATGGCAGCCATTCAGGCCCTTTTATAACTAACCTGGGATGTGCACGTGAGCAGGGCAGTTTGGATACACAAGTCTTAAAGGAGCTACAGCACTCAACCCTGTTAGCTTGCAAACCAACCTAAATAGCTTGCAAATGAACCCTGCTCATGTGCACATCCCAGGTTAGTTATAAAATGGTCTGAGCGGCTGCCATCCCTACCATTTGCTTACTGGAAAAAACACTTCAGGCCATGACTTAGGAGGAGGAGGAAGAAAAGAAGAAGGATGAAGGCCCAGGGCAGTGCACATGTGGCTTGCAGTGTGGGTTGCTGGGCCGACAGTCGGCAGGTACACCAATGTCCAGCCAGAGGACAGTTTTGAAGGAATTGGGGGAGAAGGGAGAGGACTACTTTCTCTCACAGCAGGGTGGCACCCTGCGCAGCTCACAGGCATCACTGGAACGTGGCTGGAAGGAGTAGGAGGAGACACCTGACAGTTTTTTCTTGAATCAAAGCGGCCTGGCTCACATGACCCACTACATGGTCCAGTGCCTGCACAACATCCGTAGAGCTGGCCACATAGACATCAGTGCTTATTTCTGGGTGGCCACCCTGCATGATCCTCACCATAAAGACTACATCACCTCCTTGATTCCAGCAGCAGAGCGGGATCAGAAAATGAGAGAGTACAAATGCACACTGGTGGACACACTACTGGCCAAGATCCCAGCTGACTCTTAGGGCTCAGTGATGTTACGAGGAGGGGTAGGAGGAGGAGCAACATAGCAGGGGGGGACCGGAAGCACCTCACAGGGGAGGGTGAGCATGGCCACAATGTGGAACATTTTTTCACATGGTGGATGACTACCTGTTCATGAGGCTCCTGGTACTGAGCAATTCATCCATCGTGTTCATTTTCTAGATCGCTAAATTGGACACGTGGCCAGAGCTTGCCCTGTCATTATCGACAAGAGGACCCGCCTATGCACAACCAACGTGGACATCCTTACATTTGTTAAGATGAACCAAGTGTGGATGCCACGGGACTTGGTAGTGTCAGCACCTGAGGGACTAGTTAAAGTGTTTGCTACCTCCTCCTCTGCCTCTTACACTTTAACCCCCACAGGTGTTCCCCCCCAATTCGACATCCTTTATTATTTATTTGTGTATTTCTTTTTTAGTTTTCTGTTATTGTTTAAAGTACTTTCCCTAGATATTTTGTGCTGGTGTTCCACTCGATTTTCAGTCCCCTAACCTTTGGTTCCCCAATTTTTTTATGCTCAGACCCCGACCACACCGCCTGAACAGAGACACCCAAGGGGCACAACCATGCACACGCACACTTTCAGGGATGAGCGTGCACACATCGGCGCATGTAGGTAAGACCAGGTCTCCTACTGTAACACTATGTCTGTTTAATGCTGAGGGTACCTAAAATGTTGAAGACCAGAGAGATCCCTCCTGGGGCCCTTGGGCTTTTCAGACATTATTGCTCAAATTAATTTCCCCCTAATGGCCTGGGACTAGTTGAAACCAAGCAACAAATTCCGAGACATTTGTAAATCCCAAGATCTCATTACTGGACATATTGTACTTTGACTGGTATTGTGCCATTGCCCTCACTCCCTCATGGTTCATAGAGTCTGTAATATAATACAGCCCCTTGAAGGTCTACCAAAGAATCCCATGTGAATGTAGTCCTGGGGGGAAAACAGGGTTATTAAATAGTGGGGCAACGGGGGTATATGGTGAGGACAATTTAAATTGTCAATCAACTCTATCCCACAAGATTACAGATTGGGAACGTGTAGTATTACTAGTCTATCATTTACCCTTATTCACATTAATAAGTATATTGGGATCTTAGCACATGCGGATTTCTCAATCATTTCCCTGGTCGAAAACTCAGTCCTCGAGTATAAACTGGTTAATTGAGCATAGGGTTTGTCTGCCCATTGTGTTTGGTCTCACAAATCTGAACACAGACTTCAGCCAGAAGTCTGTGTTCGAGTTAAAGGTTCTTTTATTGGCCACATACATAAACCATATAGTAGCATGAGCAGTGAACTGCTCTTTTTTACAGTTAGAGTTTCAGCGTCCGGCACAGCTTCACCTAAAGAATGCAGCAGCCACTGGCACTAGGCAAGTGCTCACTCATAGGGAGCAGTGGACATTTTTCTGTGGCCCTGGCAGTGGACCATTTCAAAGAAACACCACTGCTGACAGGAAGAGGGGCTCAGGTAAGTTTTACAGCAGCTCTACCTACTGCACACTCTGCACCCTCCATCGCCACACCTGCCATCACAATTCTTTTTTTACACTTGCCTTGTCTCAGGGGGGGCCCTTGACAGATGGCCCCCCTCTTCCTAGATGGGTGGCCCCAGAGGAAGAACCGCTCCCAAAGTTTGGGTCCCCATTGATTTCAATGCGGGCCGGGTTCAGCCGAACTTACTGGACACAAACTTTGGGGGGATTTGCTCATCTTTTCTAATAGATTGTCAATGAACATGGCGCACTTATGTGACCTGCCACCACTCATTATGCAGCTAATGTTTGGATTGATTCCAAGCAGTTTGGCTAAGGGTTTGATTGCCAAGACAAAGTGCAATGGCGATGATAGGCATCCCTGTCTGGTCCCTCTACGAATAAGAAAGGAGTCAGAGAGATAGCCACCAGTAACTGATGCTCACGAATCATAATAGAGAGCTCTCAATATGTTCTGAAAGGACAAACCAAATCCATGTCTCTCTAGAACATAGAAGAGAAAATCCCACGAAAGGGCATCAAATGCCTTATGAGATCTATTGCGAGCACATCCACCTGGATCTAACTGCTGAAATCAGGTCTACTGCCCTTCAAATCTTATCTGGTGCTTGGCGCCCTGGAATGAACCCCACTTGATCTAAATCAACATATTAGACGTGTAGCCAGGATTTTCATCATTATTTTTAGGTCCACATTTATGAGTGATACGATATTTGCCCCAATCCGTCAGGTTCCCCCTGGGTTTTGGGGTAATGCTAATAACAGCAGAGTTTAAGGCCTTGTCTTGGTTGAGTTCTCCTCTTATCCATTGAAAAAAGAATCCTGTAGTAAAGCCCTATAAGCCCATCAGGACCTGGGGATTATTTTCAAAGATTTAAAGTGTTGGGCAAGTAAAAAGTTAAAAAATAAATATCAGTAGCTTATCTTTCATTGAGTGGCTGCAGCACTGTCCTTCCTCTTCTGTCTCTCTCCTTTGTAGAAAAATCAGTCCCTCATTCAGCTTTCAGTCTCCACTTGGCTGACCCGGTCCATCAATCAATTTTAAGTGGATCAAGCATGGTAACACCCTCCACTCCCTAGCCCAAACATCCTGATTTGCTGCCTCTCTCTGCAGCCCTGAAACCCTCCTCTCACCTTTTATCTCTGACACTAAATACATTGTGCTTACATCAGATCACTGTTGCCACACCCACTGTTCTCTTCATTTTTTCTCTGCATCTCCAATGCTCTAATACTTTAAAAGATAACTTTTTGAAAATAGATTGAAGTTTAGGACAGTGCAACATGTGGCCCGAGACAATGGGACAACAATCGGGCTTGCCTTTATTACAACTTTAATCACCCCTTTTTTCTCACAAAATTTCCCGTCAAGCATCTCCGTGAGAAGCCTGACGTTTCAGAAAGTCTGCTCCCCTGAAAAGATTGTTTTCTTCAGTCTTTGAGAATTTAGGTGGTGCAAAATAAACATTATCAAAAATTGTGCAAATTCCTTGACCACTTTTACAGTATCATTCAGTTCTGGCCCGATGATAACTTAAGTTTGGGAATAGTATTTCCTTTGACTCTAGAGATGCAAGTTTTAGCTAGTAAAGTGCCAACATTATCCCTATTTAGCTAGTAAAGTGTCAGCTTTATCCCTTAAGCTATAAAATGTTTATTTCCCCCATCTTAATCGTCTTCTTGCCGTGAGAGTGAGCTAAATTTTTAACTGAGACAGTCAATCCTTTCCAGAAGCACAAAATACGTCTTCTGCTTATGGGCTTTGCATAGGGACACCAGTGAAGCTTCTTTTTCCCTAATCTTTGCCGAGGATATTTTTTTTATCTTACTCAAATGCCCTCATACTACCGTTTTATGGGTTGCTTAATTGATAATGGGGGATGTATCTAAGGGAGAGTTATGCAAAAAATATTCCTTTAGATCCTTCTCAAGCTCATCACACACCTCTGTCTTGCTAAGCAATGATTAATCGATGTGCCATCTCACTCCATTCGGTTTAGTGCAAAGATCCAAAAACAATAAAATTATTGGGACGTGATAAGACCAAAGTGTTTTCAGAATCTTGAAAGCACCAAATTTAGGAAGAAGTTTAGTTGGGATCAGAATGTGATCGATTCTGGAGTATTTGTGATGAACTCAAGAATAAAAGAAGTCATTCCTTCTGGTAGAATTAGCTTCCCCCCAGCTATCAACACTCGAGAATTGAGGAATTTTGTCCACCTACATCTCATTTTGGATACTCTTTGTAGTCATGGGATGGTGTCTGGAGTTTTGTCTAATTAAGGGTCAAAGGGTAAATTCGTGTCTCCCCCAAAAATTTTGAATCCTTCATCCCAATCCAAGAATGTATGGGGAAACTACACAGACAGGAAATGGGTACAGATGGCTAAAGTTAGCACAATTTTATTAGCAAAATATAGTACAACACTTAACTGTAGAATAGTCTTATAAAAAAACAAAGATAAATAAAAAGAGTAAAAACATTGTAATAAAAACACAGGGGACCCCTACACCCATTGGATGGCCCGGCCCGGCATCCTGCTGAGGCTGGCTCTGATGCAGAGAGGCATGGGCATTGTTCCTGTTGGTTTTATCGCTCGGAGTCAAGGTGACTGGAGTCCCAAAATTTAGTGATACCTGCCACCTGCCATGAAGGTCCTGCAGTATCCATTGTGATTGTGGAGGCATTGTTGTATGCCCATCTGAAAAATATAAACTTTGGTGCTATGTGACTCTGTTACCTCATTTGGATTCCCCATGACTTCTGGCACTTGCTGACTGCTCTCAGCATACATTACTTTAGAGGCCTGTATAGGTCCCCTCTTCTTTTACGATATACTGCCGGCTTAGGTGTGTGGTGAGGAGAACAAATCTTACAAACAAAACCTTTCCCTGACTATGAAGACTAGCTCCCAAGAAAGGAATTGGAGGTTCATGTCTACTCCCCCCACCCCTGCTGCATTGCGAATATACATTATAGAGGCAACCAACTCTTATAATACAAATTAACACTTTGATAACACAGATGATGTGGAAATGAGAAATTGGATTTGCTCCAGTCATATTTTTCCCTTAGATACCTCTTAAGGTTTAACAACAACCTACAGCCTATTTCTTAAAATACCTGCCCTTTCCCTGACAGGAATTTAGTCTAGCCTGAGCTGCACAATACTATCCCAGCCCCCCACTCCCAATACAACCCCCAATCTTGTCTGCCTAAATAAACACATAAATAAATAAAAGAAGATAAGAATAAAAACTAAATAAAATGTAAATAAAAATGTAAAAGAGAGAAGAAAATGGGGAATGCATTCAGTTATACAAGCAATTACTTATATAATAAATAGTTAAAAAGAAACAAGTTATTGGACTCTTCCCCAGTAACCCCATTTTTGGGGACTAAGATTGGGAAGAAGAAGGCGTAGGAAAAAAAAAGGGCACAACGTATCTGCTAAATCATGTTCCAGGAACAGATTTCTTGCTAGGCCCTTGTCACGATCGCACTCTATCAGCCAGCCAAGACGCTAGAGAGAGTGTGATGGTGCAAGGGTTAAAGCCACCAGACCCCTGGGTATTCACTACTAGTCCCAGCAAGTCACCAAATTAACCCTTTGATAAACGTGTTTCACACGAGCTTCCTTCAGAAAGGTGAGCTCATATATTTAGAGACCAAAGGCCAGAGCTGATTAATTAAATATTTAATCTGGTAAAAAGGTATCACAGTGCTAGATGTAATATACAGAAATAAATGACATACAGGTACAAAAATACATAAAAGAGTACAGCAAGACAAGTTCAGAAAACAAAAAGAAAGTCCTTACAGTATAATAGCATAGCAGTCCTTGTGAGTGAGTCTCCAGCTGTTGCTTAGGGTTTTTGTCCAGCTTTTGCCACAGGCTTGTGGCAGAGGTTTCTGACTTCAGAATGTCCTTAGCACCTAGGTTTTATTAGCTAAATTTCTGAGGGAAAATCTTCATCCCCCCTCCCCTCTGACCCAACCTGGTGAGGGCATTTCTCTTCCAGGTCCCTTATCTCAGTTTGGTTTTTATGGTGGGTCCAGAGACAGCACATCCTGCTGCTACAAAGGCTTTTGACTTCAAATAAGGAAGTACTACAAACAGAACCCCCCATAAAACTGGAATACACAAAACAGGCACAGTCTGAGTGACCCCTCACCCAGGTCTTGGACTGTACATGATACACAAATACAATCATAATACACATGCTTATTCTATAATCAGGCCTTGGGCCTGACAGCCCTTTGTTGCCACAAAGGTGAAGGTGGATCTTGATCCTCTCTATGTTGCTATAATTCCCAACTGAAGACTTAATTAAAAGTGGAAAAGGTGTGGACTTATGAATGTGTATCAAAAGCAGTTTAAAAGCTCTCCTACTTGTATTGTGCTCTGTGCAAGGTCAGCCAAGATTTGAACAAAGAAATCAATGATTTTAAGATCTGGACACATCCTGACCACTGTCATTAATTTTTCTTTATTAGAATAGTAATGTATATGGACAATGATGTCTCAAGGGGCCGTTTGTTCTAGGGGCAGTGAGAACTCTGTGAATCATGTTAATAGCATGTAACTCTGAGCTGATTTCTGGGGTTAGTGCAGATAAGAGTTCCACTATCTACTCTTGCTATGGATGTTCATTCTTCTGAACCTGTTTTAGCTTTTGAAAAATCATGTTGTTGCTGCAGAGATGTTATTAAAGAAGAGTGCGGATTTATATGTGACACCATAGACTCTACTTTCTCTTCCACCTTATCCATTCTTTGGCAAAACATTATAAGATCATTTTTAATATCGGATATTATTTTCCCACAAACAAGGCAAACTTAGAGTCTAGTAAGGCAGAGATTTATGCAAGGGACAGTGAATTGTGTATGTGATCAATTGAAGTCTCCTGGACTGCCAAGGCAAAGGATTGACTGAGGGAGATTTCAGCCATTGTAGAAGAGGCTGAATATCTGGGCTCAACAATGATATTGGAGTCTGATGAGGCTGCTGGAACAGGGGACAGGGGCAGGTCAACTTGTGCACAGTGCAAAGAGGCTGTGGATGCTCCCTGCTTAGGAGTGAAACCTTGCGTCTGCCTGCCATTGGCCAGTACCCGACTTGGATGAGGAGCCCACCATCCCTGCAGACGCCCAAGTGCCTCAGCAGATCTCCGCTGCTAAATTCACTGCTGTTGGCCTGGACTCTGTGTCAGTATAGACTGGTAAGAGCAGGGGGGAGCGGAGCTGGGCATTTATGCTGTCGCCATCATGAGATACTACTCCCTGGTTTTTGTGTATGTGTTAATAAATGCAACCCTAAACAATGATATCCTTGTGTTCAATTAGTGGTCCGAGTAGGTTTGGTTGTGCAATCTGGCTCCTTTCTCTAGATAAAGTTAGAATAACATCATGTTATGTGATGATATTACAGTATATTCTAAGCTATAATAAATTTTAGAGTTAAACATATATACTTCTTTTTTAAATAGTCCTCAAAAGCAGAAAAATGATCTAGGATGACAATTGTAAAGGCCTGCAATTTAAAGTGGATTAAAACCCATACTGCCCAGGTCTGGAGTCGGAAATGAATTCACGTCAGCCGGGACATTTGAGATTAGGCAGTCTGCAATCTCAAATCTGTCAGCTGGGTGTGACTATGGCGGTGAAAAAAGTTGTTTTATTTTGAAGCGGGCTGCTGCCAAGCCTTTTGTGGAGGTACTCGGATGGGGGGCAAGAGGGGCATTTTGTTGGCTTTGATCCACTTTAGCAAAGTTATATGTGTGAATTTCCTGTATACTATATAAACACAATAAAGAACAGATTTTAATCACTTAACTGGAGTCTTATTCAATCTCATTGTATAAAAGCAAGCAAATAGCCATGCAGTGAAAAAGAATTGCTCATTCTGAAGAGCTCACAAATTCTGGTACACTTTACTGACTTATTATGACACCCCTTTATACCAATGCACACCCATTATTTACCATACCCCTTAAAGATTATTGCTAGAAAATGAATATCAGTGCACCACAAGTACAATCTTTCACCTTTCTGTTTTATTGCATTGGAGTTGTGTAGCAAACAAAGGGAAATAGTCTCAATCCACTACAGACAGGCGGGCCAGGGATATAGTCACATAGGAAGATTTATAGACAATAGGCTCGATTCAGAGAGTTTAAAAAATACTTTTGTTTTAGTGCCGAACTGTTTTTTTTTTTTAAACTTCCGGCTCTCGTATGAGTGTGCGAGCGATTCTATGCATGCATTGCAATCCTTCTGTAAAGTTTCCGTCCGTTCGTATGCCATAGTACGAGGATGCCATTTTCCATCGTGACTTTTCTGTTTCATTTTCTCATGTTACAACGTAGGCTTTCGATTTTGCCCTTTTTCCATCGTCTCCTCCCACGAATCCTTTACATTTCCCGATAGATTCTGTTTCCCTTTTTTCAAAATAATCGTCCAGACAGAAATCCTTACGATCTTGCGCCTGCGCACTACAAACTTAACTCATTAAAGTGCTCGCCTACATATTTGACACCCTCACTTCTACTACAATGTTTAGCTAAACCACTTAGCACTATCCTCCATCTTCCCTTTTGGACCCTTAAAGCTCACCCCCAACCACTTCCCGGTTAGGTTCTTCTTCCATTTTAGGCCCCTAAAACTTACCCAAACCACTTCCCGTTTAGGTTCTTCTTCCATTTTATGCCCCTAAAACTTACCCAAACCACTTCCCGGTTAGGTTCTTCTTCCATTTTAGGCCCCTAAAACTTACCCAAATCACTTCCCGGTCAGGTTCTTCTTCTATTTTAGGCCCCTAAAACTTACCCAAATCACTTCCCGGTCAGGTTCTTCTTCTATTTTAGGCCCCTAAAACGTACCCAAACCACTTCCCGGTCAGGTTCTTCTTCCATTTTAGGCCCCTAAAACTTACCCAAACCACTTCCCGGTTAGGTTCTTCTTCCATTTTAGGCCCCTAAAACGTACCCAAACCACTTCCCGGTCAGGTTCTTCTTCCATTTTAGGCCCCTAAAACTTACCCAAACCACTTCCCGGTTAGGTTCTTCTTCCATTTTAGGCCCCTAAAACTTACCCAAACCACTTCCCGGTTAGGTTCTTCTTCCATTTTAGGCCCCTAAAACTTACCCAAACCACTTCCCGGTTAGGTTCTTCTTCCATTTTGGGCCCCTAAAACTTACCCAAACCACTTCCCGGTTAGGTTCTTCTTCCATTTGAGGCCCCTAAAACTTACCCAAACCACTTCCCGGTTAGGTTCTTCTTCCATTTGAGGCCCCTAAAACTTACCCAAACCACTTCCCGGTTAGGTTCTTCTTCCATTTTAGGCCCCTAAAACTTACCCAAACCACTTCCCGGTTAGGTTCTTCTTCCATTTTAGGCCCCTAAAACGTACCCAAACCACTTCACGGTTAGGTTCTTCTTCCATTTTAGGCCCCTAAAACTTACCCAAACCACTTCACGTTCATCTGAATCTTCATCTCTAAATATTTATTTCACCCTTTGTTTTGTGTTAATGTATTTGTGTTTAAAAATGACACTGAAACTTTGTTTTGGTTTTTTTTTTTTTTTTAAAAACAGGTGGAAAACAAGTTTAAAAACCACAACATTAAAAATATTAAAAATGTTAAATTTAAAAAACTATTTACAAAACTAAAAACAGTGACAGGACCCAGAACACTATTCTTCTTCTGTTGTCCCCAACGAGTCAACCAGCTGCTGCATATTGGCCACCAACTCAAGGACCCTTCGATTCATTTCTTCCACTCTTGCCCGTGTGGTCCCTGTATCAATTTAAGAAACAAATTTACTTCGAGACATATACATGTTTCTCACCTGTGGATCGAATGTTTTTGAGTTGCAAACATAAATAATGATGACATATGTCAGTCTGCTAATTACTCTAAGCAAGTGGGCACTGGTCAGTCTGCTAAGTAATTACTCTAAGCAAGTGGGCACTGGTCAGTCTGCTAATGCTATTGACTATGGTTTTATGTATCTGGGTGATCATGTCACCTAACACATACTGCAAAGAGTACTGCGAAGGATGCCTCGTTGGGGACAACCCTACGTCCTGGGCCCTGCCACTGTTGTGAAGTAGAGGCTGTTGAGGCATGGCAAATAGGGTCACTTATAATGTCTTAGTCAACAGTAATCCAAATTCAGTTTCAATGTGTGTGTCACAACACTCACCTTCTCCCTGTGCCTCCTGGGCGAGATCTGCTGCAGCCTGCACATCTTCACCCGCTCCAGAAGCATCTACAAAAAAAGATTAAGGGAATCAGCTTGGGTGGAAATTGCATGTATATGTGTGTGCAGTTACATGAAGAGTCACATACTAAAGGCTCCCGCCTGCGTCGCTGGGTACGACTCCCTGCCCACGCTGTGCCGCCCCTCCTCTGTGGAACGGTCCAGGGGCTGGTCGGAGGACCCAACAGAGGAGGGGTAGGACCGTCGCACTGGAGATCCACCACCTTCACTTCCAGCTGCAGATTCATGCAGCACTGGTCGGCCTGTGTGCCTCCGGGTGCGGCGGATTCGGTAATCCATTTCCAACACTAGAAAAGAAAAACAATTATAAATAAATACCTACCTTCTGCATGAGTTACATCTGCCATGCAATCGCTATGCACTTACTAGGGAAATGGATTCCCAAAAAGCGCCGCACCCGGGGCATGTGCAGCAATTTCAGGTCCGACCAATGCTGCATGATCTGCGTGTGGGAGAAGGTGGTGTCCGTCTGATGTTGTATTTGGGCAATGATCTCCAGGGCAACGGTGCACTTCTCAAAAGAGTTGGGCAGGTAGTCGTACCTGCGCTCCAGCATGGTCTACAAAACACAAAATAAAGCAAGGTTTTAGTTAAAACTGCATTCAAATATCTGTCAACAATCGATCATTTGACTAAATGACATTAACAGACACATTTGTAGCCTAATCCAATCCTTGAAGCTGGCCTCAGTGTTGGTTTGCACGTGTGGGCCCTCACTTTGTTTGGCACGGAGTTTGAGACACTCTTGAGACACTTTTGAAACCAACCGTTTCTCCTTAAGGGCTAGGCATGCATTTAGATGGCAAATCAAAGGCAGTAAAAGACACTTACAAGCATGATGATCTCTTCTTGTTGGCGGGTGAAGATTGTGGGCGCCATCTTGCCTCTTGTCTGCAGCAGATAAGTAATGCCCCTGCGGTTTCCGGGTTCCGCGCGGCCGGACGCACGCGTACGCAAACGCGTAAACGTCAGACCCCGGCATTAGTATTTAAAGGGTCCTGGAGCCATAGCTCATTCTCTTTCAGAGTCTCATCATTATGCCACCCAAAAAATCCGCTGCTAAGGCCAAAGCAGCCAAGGAAGCCAACAGAAAAAGGCAGAGAAGTGTGAGGAGGCTTCAGCAGGCCCTACCACTCGCTCAAAAATGCCAAAGGCTAAGCAGCCGGGAACCCGCAGTGGCCAGGCGAAGGCGACCACAAAGGCACCCACAAGCACAAAAACCAAGGAGCCAGCGCCAAAGAAGAAGGCCCAGCCCAGCAAGCACACAGGTACGGCCCCTAAAAAGCACACAAGAGGGTGAGAAGCACCAGCCCCCAAAGGTCAGCATCACCCTACCCACGTGGGAAAAGCTCACATGCCAAGAGGCCAACCCACCGGGTCCGAAGCCCCAGAAGCCAGAGCTCACAATCACCCCACCCACATCCAACAACCTCCCAGGGGCATGAAAGTGTGAAGGGGCCACAGAAGCACAGGCCAAGAAGCCCAACATCATCCACCACACCCTCTCCTCCGCGCCCACATTTGGCACCGGCACAGGTGGCAAGGAACTCTCCATATGCCACAGCTACCCCTGCTAGTTCAGTGGCCACCCAGCCAAGAACCCCAGGTCCATATCCAAGTACAGTTCAATCTGAAGCCAGCCACCTGTCCTACATTTCTCCCCAACACAGCCAGGCCAGAATGTCCCCCGATTTGCCTGCAACCACTGATGAGCCAGAATGTCAAGCAACAGGGCCCACATTGCGCCGAGGCCACTTGAGTGGCAGGTTTGGGGAGCCCCAAACTCTGGCATTGGCTAGTGGGCTCACCTTGTATTATAATGTTCTATATGGGCGCAGATCCAAAGCTACCAGCAAACAGCGCAAAGCAGAAATTTTGGAGGAGCTCACCAGACAGGTCAATGCAGCGGGGGAAAGAGCTCAAAGATGTGGAGCAGATACAAAGGAAAATATCGGACCTAAAGTATGCAACACGGAACAAAGAAAATAAATGGTGTAATTACAGGTACATAAATACTTTGTGGATTTGGCTTCGTCTTGTATTGGAAACATTTAGCTAAATGTGTGCAACTCTCTTTCAGCTTACAAACTGGCAGCGGATTCCCCACCAAAATGCAATTTACCTGAGCTGAGGAGATGGTGCTGGGCCTGCTACATCCCGTGGCCTTAGAGGGACACTCGGCAGGACACGGACATCCCTACTATTCCTGCAGGTTAGTAATGTTAGTGTGTATGTAAAATGTGATCTACGTGTAAAATTAGGCACAAACCCATATATTAACACATGCCCCTAAGGTGTGCCTTGTAGTGGAGGTAACAATTTAAACAGGGTGTGTTACGTGTGGCGACTCATCATTTGCTTTTTTCCTTGCTCATAGATTATTTTGGAGAGTCTTGAGGAACACTATTAAGATTAGCAAATGACTGCCTGTTATGTATTTAGAGTCAATTACATACAACACTTCCAGCTTTATCTGTAGCCAATTTGGTTTGGAGCTGTGCTTTGCTCAGAAAGACTTGATCTGGGGCGCTTGAAAGTTTGACCTAGAAAGAATGTCAAACAGCCTAATCTAATGGCAAATGCCATTTGCAAGCTGAGTGTGGTCCCATAATGGGCTTTTAGGGATGTGTGAAGCCTCAGAACAGCCAGTACATGCATGTTTATTTTGGTTAAGGAGACCAATGTGTATGTAGTTGTTGACTTATACATCTAACAGATAATGGCAGTCATAGTCAAGTTGGTAACTTGGTCCGTTGGGGGAGTTGCCATTCATGCATGGGCCCGTGTTTTAGTGAACCATATGTGTTAATACACATCAGCAATGCCTAGTTGTGTGTTAACATGCCTTCTTTTCCCCAATGCAGCCCAGCATCATCCCTCAGCTAGTGGGGAATCCTCTGCCAGTTTTACCATGCCGTCTACTTCCGTGCTGCCTCGGACCCAGGATCCGATATATAGGGTAAGTGTCTTTTTATGATGTTGCTTATGCATGTGCCTTGCCATGTTTCTTTTTGCGGAATTACATATGTATTCCCCAAACTGAACCTTTGTCATTTACATGTCCCAACAGATCCACACACTGATGGAGGAAATCCAGGAGCTGGAGGAAGATGGAGCCTTCATTGAACCTTCAGAACAGCTCCCCCTGGGACAGAATCTGCAACTGTCCCAACATGTCTCTACACCAAATGCTCAGCAGCAGAGTGAATCTGGCTGCATGCTGCTAGCCCATCGTGGGCAGCATGCAGAGACTGAGCCGACAGTCCCCAGTGTTAGCTCTGCTGCTGAGGATTTGCCAAGCAGACCTGTGGCTGTTGGTGGACCTAGAGCCACATCATCTGCACGCCCCCCAACCCGAGAAATAGGGAGGCGTAGTCGACTACGTCACCCAGTTGCCCAGGGGAGGGGCGCGCCGATGATGGAGTCAGCATGGCACCATGAGAGGCGGCTATTTCGCCTCCAAAATCAACGAAACCACGAACATATTCATGGGCAATTAGAAACATTGAACAACACCTTAAAGGAGCAGTATCGCGAAATTTGCATTAAAAAAGATAAATAATTAAATAGCCACACAATAGCTTATAACATGTGTATGAATAATCTGGCGATAGAAAAAGAAAAAAATATATGCCTCTCTTTTAAATTGTATAATTAAAATGGCTCAGTCCATTTGCTGAATAGGGGGATCTGCTGGTTGTATTTAGTGAGCTGCTTCATTTAGCCCACTGGTCTCCTAGCAACACTTTACCTCAGAGGCTGACACTGTAACGGCTGTGTGTGTGTGAGGTGCTGCTTTTGTTATGAGACCAGGTGACTCAAATGTGTAAAATCTACACAAAATAAACTAAACTGACTGAAAATAACTGAAATTCTTCTTTGAATAACTGTGCAGGAAAATCCAAAGGTATTAAAGTGGAACAAAACCCCATTCTAAATCAGGATGCCCACTGTGTGAAACGACCCCTGGATAACCACAGATCCCCCCATTTTTCTGGCGCACTCACGCAGATAGTCATTTAGACAGGCCGGGCAGCCAGGAAGGTTACTGCTCAGGCTTCCCATCTGCGTGCAAACAGAGCTGATTGGATGAGAGCCCGCGCATGCTCTGTGGGACAGGGAAAGGTACGTTTTCACAGGCGAACTTGGGGATTTCACATATCAGGGCATCTCAAGTCGGGATGCCCCTAGGGGCACAAATCAAAACTCCAGATAGTGAAAATCCTGGGTTGGGCTTTGCTCAAAACACACAAAGCTGAAAGAAAGATCATATGGAAAAAAGAAAAATAAGAATATGAAAGAGAAAATGGTAAACTGATAAAAAAAAACTGGTAAAAAGATTCTGCAGCAGAGCCAACATGAAGGGAAAACTGTCAAAATCAGCTAAATGACTTCTAGAGCTTTTCTCTCTGTTTTAGATATAAGTTCTGGCCAGGCAATGTTGCAATGTTGTTATCTGATGCTGGACGGCTGCCAGCACTGAACAGCTGAGACTTTGATACATTCTCCTCAGCGTGGAACTGATACATTGTTTCCCCCTCTCCTCAGCATGGAACAGGCCAAGAGTGTCGGCTGCCAACACTGACAAGACATAAACATGAGCTATTAGTCTCCAGCTGTTCAACACACACATCATTTTTTTCTACATTTGTAATTCTTACTCCAACACCTACCTACATTCCAAGTACCATTTAAATATAAGTCACCAAGAAAAATTCGCGATACTGCTCCTTTAAACTCCATGCTAACCGAATTTAGGTCCAACAACAGCCACATGGCCACCTTATCCAATTATTACAGTGCCATGCTTGAGGAAGTTCGAAATAGCAACAGCCACATGGCCACCTTAACTAACAATCTCAGTGCTATGATGGCTGAATTTCGAACTTCTAATAGAAACATGTTGGAACAGTTGCAGATTCTGAATGCCACACAGGCCCAGGTGAGGGCCCACCTCCAAGGGGCCACAACCTGGGTTTTATGGGCATCCCCCATTTTAAGGCCAATTTGGCCTGTATCTGCTCCACATCTTTGCTCTACATCCCCACTGTATTGACCTGTCTGGTGAGCCCTACCAATATACCCTTTTGGTATGGCTTTGCTTGTTTGCTTTGGATTTGCACCCATATAGCTCATTAGAGTGCTGAGGTAGCCCACTAGCCAATGCCGGAGGTGAAGCCTCAATGAACCTGCCACTCAAGCTGTTGCGCTGCATGCTTGTTGCGAATTACATTTGTTCTGGCTCCTCCTGTTTGTAGGCATGATTGGGGGACATTCTGGGCTGGCAAACTACTACCTTGACCCCTGGCTAAGATTGAACTGGACTTGGATTGGGACTGGGGGTTCTTGTTTGGGTGTCACACTAAGTAACAGGTGTAGATGTGGCATAGGTTTGGCTGCTTTACACCTGTGCCTGTGGCAAATGTGGCCAAGCAGGAGAGGGTGAGTCTGTGGGCCTATTTGTTTGCTGGCCAATGTGGACATGGAAATGCTTGGCATCTATGTTGATTTACTTTTCATTTGTACGAAACTTTGCACAGGAGTGCCTTACTTTACAACTCCTGACTCTGGCCCATTGCTATGTGGGGTGATTTGCCTAATCTTTCATTTGTGTTTTGCCCATGTATTTTATGCTACTATGGGAGTGACCATCAACTCCAATGTTTGCTTTGGAAATAAACTACCTAAAATTGTAATTAACCTGTGGTGGACTAAGTTTATGCCTTTATGTTTTGGGGGAATAAAGATGAGTTAAAGTAGGCAGTAACAAATTTGGAACATCACCAAAACAAAAAAAGTAACATCATGTGTGAGGTTCTTTGTAATTATTTCTTTACTGTTTGTAAAAGTAAGAAACACACATAAAAACACCAAGGTCCAAAAACACAAATAACAAAAAATAAAGGGACAAAACAACATTAAGCAAAATGTGTCTCAATTAAATTAGACCGCACGGCTTGGGCAGACGCACTCGGTGGGCCCGATAGTCCTCGTCTGGGTCATTGGTGGGTGGAGAGGGGGGCAAATCCACATACCGGGGGACACACTGCAAAATAGCTAAATTATGCAACACTGCACAGGCCACTATAATATCTATGACCTTTTTGGGGTCATACTGAAGTGCTCCCCCAGTATGGTCCAAGCATCGGAAGCGGGTCTTCAATAGGCCAAACGCCCTCTCCACCACAGCCCTGGTCTTCCTGTGCACCCTATTATATGCCTCCTTGGCTGCATTCTGGAGCCGGAGGACGGGCGTCAACAGCCACGGAAGGAGTGGATAGCCGGAATCACCTGCCAAAATGTATTAGAAAAAACCTAAATTACACATTACTCAATAAATGGAATCCCCTAAATGGCCCATCAACATGACTAAGAGCCTAAGTCACATTTGCTACACAGCATCAGCATACATAGTGCACAGCCCCCCCCAAAAAAGAAAAAACAAATAGATGTGGAATCAAATTAAACATCAAAGATGGCGGATGTGGGCCATTCAGGCAGACTGCTAACAGGTATTGGTTTCGGACTGTGCTGTTCAGCATTCTTGGATGTCTTAAATTCTCAGGACCCTGTATCTGCTTGGTATGAGTCCAAAACAGCTCTAACCCGCCCCCTGCACTTTATCCCGCTCTCCTCTACTCAGTAAGTGTAATGCATCTAATCAAAGATGGCGCAGACCCTATTAAAAATTCAGGTACATAATTTAAGCAGAGTGTGGGGAAGACTAATTCTTACTTTACTCTAAATTCTAATTCAACATTTTGCTAATGCAGGACTAACATTTGGCAAGGCTTGGTTGCTTTAAAAATCTAATGGTTAAGGTTGTGTTTCACAAGTAAACAAGGTGTGAAAAAAGGCATAGTTTCATACATGGAACACAAATTAAATTCATAGCCATACATATAAAAAAAAAGGCGTTATTGGCGTCAACTTACCAAGGAGCCATCCACCGGAAAATTCCCCAGACTCAAACCGACCGTACAATCCAGATATTCAAAGAATGTAGGAATCATGGGATGAGCCTGGGAACCCGGCGAGCAGACTTAGGAACCGCATGTCCGTGGCCACCACTGCTTGGACATTCATTGAGTGGCCCATTTTGTGGTTCATGGGATTTTGAAAAAAAAAACAAAAAAAAACATTACAAAGGGAGGGAAAACTAGGGAAACACTAACTAATCACACCCTAAGCAAAACCTGTGGCCCAATTAAAATAGCAATAAACAAGTGCATAAGTATTTTGGCTTTCCAAATAAGAATATATCTGTTTGAAAACGGAAATATTAACTTTCCAGGGTCTATTTCAGTTACACATTAAAATATTTCCTTGGTGAACACATGTGACATTTATATCCAACTAAATACGGTCCATGGCTCCACAGGGACTCTTTACAGGGATGGAATACTTAAAAGGAGGGCTAAATTTCAAGGAGGGATAAATTACAAGGAGGGAAAAAATACAAGGAGGAATTACTTACAAGGAGGCAATATTTACAAGTAGGAAATAATTACAAGGAGGGATTAATTGCAAGGAGGGATTATGTAAAAGGAGGGTTAAATTAAAAGGAGTGAAAAATTACACGGAGGGATTAATTAAAATAAGTAAAGTATTTTAAAGGTTGGATAAATTACAAGGAGAGATTAATTACAAGGAGTGAATAATTATAAGAAGGGACATTTTACAAGGAGGGACTTTTTGAATTTTTGGGTACATAAAATAAAAAAAAAATGTTAAAACATATGACTGATTGTACTTGCCTGTAGATATACTCGTCGACTGCCGGAGGGACCAGGGCAACGTGGGTGCAGTCAATTGCACCCATAACGTTGGGCATATCGGCGATGTTATAAAATGCCAGTTTAATCGCGTTCCTGGCTACTATGTCGTCAGGAAAATAAATATATTTCCGAGTAATGGTAGCCATGCCTTTCAAAAACTTGGATAGCACGCGGCTCAGCGTAGGCTGGGAGATACCCACGGAGAGGGCACCCAGCCTCTGGAACGAGCCGTTTGCCAAAAATTGCAGGCAGCCAAGCATCTTGGTCATATCTGAAATTGCATGCCCCTTCCTTGTGGTGTGGGCTAACCATGGCCGCAGCTCACTATACAATTTATGGAGAGAAGCGCGATTAAATCTGGTGAGCTCAAACAGCTCAACGTCATGCATGCCATCGATGTGCATGCGTCGCCGCTGGTGCAATCTGGTCTCAGCCCTCCGGACAATTTCAATGCCCATGAGCTGCAGATCCTCATGCTCCTCAAATACACTAGAGTCATTCATAACTGCTAGTCTCGAGGTCAAAATGGTCCCGTAAGGGGATCGCAAAGGAAACGGATTTATAGGGTGGTGGTCCGTCGGCAATCAGCTCTGTGAATGAGATGCAAGCCCATAGCAATAACGTAAGTTTTCTGAACGAACGAAAAATATCAGATTTGGTTTTGAAAATGACCCAAACTAACGCAAATGTTCCGATTTGCATTCGTTCATCGAAAGCGCATATACGCATTTGCCCGAACGTTCGTATGAATGAAAAATGATCGCAAAAAAAGACAAACACCCACTAAAACTTTCACAGGGAGCTACGGAAGTGCAGGCGAATGTGCCTCTGAATCGAGCCTAATGTGTGCAGTGTGCTGCTTGTAGTATTGTAGTTGGAATGCAGAGGACACACCAAGGATGCTTTATTAGTTGATCAAAGAGCTGTATTTCCTGCTTTTTGTCTGGCTCTGGTTCCTGTATAATAACCACTTTGTTTATTTGCTCCTCCTTCTCCATACTTCACTGTTGCCACGCAGAACATACAAGCAAGCAACACAATAAGGAAATAGTATTAGCAACATCACGTCTCCCCTCCTTACAAAGAAAAAAAAACATTTAAACAACTACTTTAAATGGTCCTTAATATTAATGATAACATTAATTAGGGACAGGCATAGTCCCTTTGGCGGTCTGTGGCCTGTTCATATAAGATAGTGCTGAGCCATTCCAGTACCCAGAGAAGTCTGTGAATTCTCTGAGGTGTTAGTTGTTGGAGTAACTGAATCAGGAGCCTCATTTAAGTTGGTAGATGAACTTGACTCATCTTCATCAAGTACCTTTGCATGTGTTATTTCTGGTACATAGCTGTGAAGTTTTTTTAAATGGGATTGTGATTTGGTGGCCCTGGCGTTGCACTGCAATCATTGTCCCTTTGACCTGTGTGACCTGAAAAGGTTCTGGAAAGCATGGTGATGTCAGTTTGTTCTTAGGTCTCAACTGTGTAATCAGGACCCAGTCTACCACCCTAAATTCAGAGTGCCTGTAGCAATGGCCACCCTTATCTGCATAGCTCTTAATCTTTTCTTTAGAAGTTGAATCCTTAAGTGTCAGGGGGGTTTGAAAAGGTGCTGCTGTGACAATCGAGACTTTGATGAGCAAAAGTCTGTTGAAAAGCATTGTTGCTGATGGTGTGTTGTTAGAGAAGTGGGGTGTTGCTCTGTACTGTTTAAGGAATTTGTACAGTTCAAGTTGCAAATCTTTGTGCTCCATGGTGGTAATCCTGAGATCATTTGCAAATAATTGCTATTGAAAGGAGGCCCATTGTCGGTCTTCACAGTTTCGGTTATGCCATAAGCTGAAAAGATCTCATAACAGCTCTAGATGAAGTTGCCGACAGAGGTTCAACTACAGAATTGAGATTGAGACCCAGTTTAAAAAAATATTTTGGCACCATTTAAATCTGCGAGAAAGTCATAAATAGTAGGTGTGATGTGCCTTTCTCTTTGGATGGCCTGATTGTAGTGATGCATATCGCGCATAATCTGAATATTTCAGGCTGTTTTGGTTTACAGATGCAGCAATCAGTAACCCACATATCACAGCTTAACTAACTGGATTATCTCAGCACAGACGCCATTGAAAAGCATTAAAGATTTCAAGATAGCAAGATGCACCAGTTCAATAAGTTGACGGTTAAAGAATGCTGCACTTGTGGGGCCTTAGATTTGTTCAATAACATCTGGTGCCTCTAATTCTTGGAGCTCTTGCCCCACGAGTTTGTGGACATGGAACGGAAGACGTCTGTGAGGCTGGTAGAACTGACAGATTAATGTGTAGTTTACTGGAAAGTATTTCTGTTTACCATGGCCCTTCAAGAGGTGATGGTATTTTTGTGTAACAGGGGATTTGTTTATGCTGTGTATCAGTTTCACAAGAACTAGGGACACGGCACTAGTGCAGCTGATAAGTGTGTCTGACCCCTGTCAGGCAGGGGTAAGGCAGTGGTAGAACCATAAGGAAAGATTTTTGAGCTTGATAATTAGAGATGATGAACTTTTGAAAAATTCGATTCGACTGATTCGCCGAATTTTCCGACAAAAATCGCTTCGACCCGAATTTATTCACGACGAATCGCTATTAAAAACGGCTATTTCTGAGCCTCCTAGAGCCTCAATAGGGTTGCCTTGCTGTAACACGCAAAGGACGTGTGCTGGGTTATTGAAATAATACTGTAAATAATTATCACATGCAGATCGGAGGCATCGCTAATAGAATCGCAAAGCGGCACAATTGCAGAGTTGAGGTGGCATCACTATGAGGGGCTCCTATAGTGCCTGAAAAACACACCCTGGAGCTGGCAGCAGCAGAAGTCCAAAAATTAGCTGAATCACACCCTGGAGTTGCAAGCAGCTGCAGGAGCCCAAACATTGCTTTAAAGAGACACATGATTTGGCTGCAGGAGCCCAAAAATTTAATGAATCACACCCTGGAGTTGCAAGCAGCAGCAGCAGGAGCCCAAACATTGCTTTAAAGAGACACTGGATTTGGCTGCAGGAGCCCAAAATTGGATGAATCACACCCTGGAGTTGCAAACAGCAGCAGGAGCCCAAACATAGCTTGAAAGAGACACTGGAGTTGGCAGCAGGAGCCGAAAAATTGGATGAATCACACACTGGAGTTGCAAGCAGCAGCAGCAGCAGCAGGAGCCCACACATAGCTTGAAAGACACACTGGAGTTGGCAGCAGGAGCCCAAAAATTTGCTGAATTGCACCCTGGAGTTGCAAGCAGCAGTAGCAGGAGCCCAAACATTACTTTAAAGAGACACTGGAGTTGGCTGCAGGAGCCCAAAAAATTGAATGAATCACACCCTGGAGTTGCAAGCAGCAGCAGCAGGAGCCCAAACATTTGCACAGAGGGGAAACAGTGTTTCATAACCAATACCGCGCTAAATAAAATAAAAAGTCCAAAAGCTCAACGTGCCAGACTCCAGTCCAATAGAAAGTCCAAAGAGGCAAATGGTATTTAAAAGACACAGAGCTAGATTTTCTTAAAATGGAATATGACACTCCCAAACTTCATGCACATCTATTATCCTCCACCAGTATCACCAAACTCTTACCAGAACATTGAATAATATGCACTTTCAAATAGATGAGATCATTCTTTGAAGGATCATTTGGTCTGCAGTCATATAGACCCCCCTAAACCGGTAACCCTTGTGTCTAATCCAATGGTGGGGTTCTACAAATGTGGAACTTGTAGGGGCTGTAAGGTTTCTTTAACGGGTGCCAGGTCCACAAAGTTTTTTGTAGATCCTCATACAGGGAAGAGGTTTAAGATCTCTGTAGTATATCTGATATGGTGCCCGTGCAATTTATTATATGTGGGCAGGACTTCTAGAGAGTTGAAAATTCGTATCAGAGAGCATATTTACAACATACAGCGGGGCTATGAGGCACATAGCCTTTCAGCCCATTTTAAGGATGTACATGCCTCTGATCCTAGCTGCCTATCATTTATTGGTTTAGAGCGAATTGAGCGACACTGGCGAGGCTCCCACCTAATTCGTGAACTAAGTAGGTGTGAGAGCCGCTGGATTTTTAACTTGAATTCCTTTTTTCCCACAGGTCTAAATGTGGAATTTGATCTAAATTGTTTTATTGACACTTCATAGTTTTTTAAAACAATATTTTAATTGTATTGTTTGTTATTTTAATATGTGGTTTGCGAACAGCTTTCACCGTTCCTTTCAGCCGTTCTAAGTTTAAAGCCTTTAGAACAGATATTACATTCTCTATTATAGTCTCTTTTACATATTGGTGTTTTATGGGTTAACAAATATGCCCCTTCTAGGAGCCTTAGATTTTAGCAATTTTTAATAAACCTTTTTCTAAATTGCACTTGGATTGAGTTTTCACCTTTAAGGGGTTCATTTATATTGGCTAATTGCACTTACACATTTTTCAAAGCCTTAAAGTTCACTTAAGGCTGATATTTACCCTCGTTTGAGGGCTGAACATTGTCAGATTATTTCTGACTATTTTCACTTTATAATAGGGTGGTTTAATACACTTAGAATTTAATTCAGGATTAGTGGCCGTTTTAAATTAAATAATTTGATTAATGAGTACATAGGTGCTGGCGGAAGATATTGCTGTAAGGGCACAATGGTTTATGAAATCCCACAGCCTCAGCTTCCTGATTTCATCAACAACGCCGTGTGGTGACGCTTTTCGCGTCATCTGAAGGGCGGACTTGCAGACGCGCCGTCTGTTAGTGTAATCCGCTTAACAGCTGATATCCATCACGTTACTAAGTGGGCGTGACATCTGACGCGGTATGCGTCACAAGGGGGGCGGGTCCTTCAACCTCGTTTTCGCCAGGTGCCGATATAAATAGCGGCACTCAGGCGGCGCCGTTCATCCTAGTTAAAGTCGCCGGCGAGCGCCGAAACGCGTTGGAGTTACATCTACTTTGGACCTTTGCAAAGCTTATAAGGAAGCCGGCTGGAGCGGTGAGAGCTGTCCGCTGTGATTTTTATATGCGCTGTTTTTACTTGGATATTGTGAGTTTTCTGTCATATATTAAAACACTGGCTTTTACTTGGATCAACGGTGTTGCACTAGATTTTTTCTCCTTTTCTCTCCATCTATGGTTCTCTGCACTCTGAATTGGGTGTATGAGTTGGATATGGTTGAAGGCCCTTATTGATTAGATCCTGATACAGCTTGGAGTCGATTAGAGGAGCTTTTATCAAGTGGCATTATGGAAATCAAAGAATGATCTCATCTATTTGAAAGTGCATATTATTCAATGTTCTGGTAAGAGTTTGGTGATACTGGTGGAGGATAATAGATGTGCATGAAGTTTGGGAGTGTCATATTCCATTTTAAGAAAATCTAGCTCTGTGTCTTTTAAATACCAGGAGCCCAAACATTGCTTTAAAGAGACCCTGGATTTTGCTGCAGGAGCCCAAAAATTGGATGAATCACGACCTGGAGTTGCAAGCAGCAGCAGCAGCCCAAGCATAGCTTGAAAGAGACACTGGAGTTGGCAGCAGGAGCCCAAAAATTGGATGAATCACACCCTGGAGTGGCAAGCAGCAGCAGGAGCCCAAACATTGCTTTAAAGAGACACTGGAGTTGGCAGCAGGAGCCCAAAAATTGGATGAATCACACTCTGGAGTTGCAAGCAGCAGCAGCAGGAGCCCAAACATAGCTTGAAAGAGACACTGGTTGGCAGCAGGAGCCCGAAAATTGGATGAAACACACCCTGGAGTTGCAAGCAGCAGCAGCAGGAGCCCAAACATAGATTGAAAGAGACACTGGAGTTGGCTGCAGGAGCCCAAAAATTGGATGAATCACACCCTGGAATTGCAAGCAGCAGCAGCAGGAGCCCAAACATAGCTTGAAAGACACACTGGAGTTGGCAGCAGGAGCCCAAAAATTGGCTGAATCACACCCTGGAGTTGCAAGCAGCAGTAGCAGCAGGATCCCAAACATTGCTTTAAAGAGACACTGGAGATGGCTTCAGGAGCCCAAAAATTGGATGAATCACACACTGGAGTTGCAATCAGCAACAGGAGCCTAAACAAAGCTTGAAAGAAACACTGGAGTTGGCAGCAGGAGCCCAAAAATTGGATGAATCACACCCTGGAGTTGCAAGCAGCAGCAGCAGGAGCCCAAACATAGCTTGACAGAGACACTGGAGTTGGCTGCAGGAGCCCAAAAATTGGGTGAATCACACCCTGGAGTTGCAGGCAGCAGCAGCAGCCCAAACATAGCTTGAAAGAGACACTGGAGTTGGCAGCAGGAGCCCAAAAATTGGATGAATCACACCCTGGAGTTGCAAGCAGCAGCAGCAGCAGCAGGGGCCCAAACATAGCTTGAAAGAGACACTGGAGTTGGCAGCAGGAGCCCAAAAATTGGATGAATGACACCCTGGAGTTGCAAGCAGCAGCAGGAGCCCAAACATAGCTTGAAAGAGACACTGGAGTTTGCAGCAGGAGCCCAAAAATTGGCTGAATCATACTCTGGAGTTGCAAGCAGCAGTAGCAGCAGGATCCCAAACATTACTTTAAAGAGACCCTGGATTTTGCTGCAGGAGCCCAAAAATTGGATGAATCACACCCCGGAGTTGCAATCAGCAGCAGGAGCCTAAACAAAGATTGAAAGAGACACTGGAGTTGGCTGCAGGAGCCCAAAAATTGGGTGAATCACACCCTGGAGTTGCAAGCAGCAGCAGGAGCCCAAACATAGCTTGAAAGAGACACTGGAGTTGGCAGCAGGAGCCCAAAAATTGGATGATTCACACCCTGGAGTTGCAAGCAGCAGCAGCAGCAGCCCAAACATAGCTTGAAAGAGACACTGGAGTTGGCAGCAGGAGCCCAAGAATTGGATGAATCACACCCTGGAGTTGCAAGCAGCAGCAGGAGCCCAAACATTGCTTTAAAGAGACAATGGAGTTGGCAGCAGGAGCCCAAAAATTGGATGAATCACACCCTGGAGTTGGCAGCAGCAGCAGCAGGAGCCCAAACATAGCTTGAAAAAGACACTGGAGTTGGCAGCAGGGGCCCAAAAATTGGATAAATCACACCCTGGAGTTGCAAGCAGCAGCAGGAGCCCAAACATTGCTTTAAAGAGACACTGGAGTTGGCTGCAGGAGCCGAAAAATTGGATGAATCAGACCCTGGAGTTGCAGCAGCAGCAGTAGCCCAAACATAGCTTGAAAGAGACACTGGAGTTTGCAGCAGGAGCCGAAAAATTGGATGAATCACACCCTGGAGTTGCAAGCAGCAGCAGCAGCCCAAACATAGCTTGAAAGAGACACTGGAGTTGGCTGCAGGAGCCAAAAAATTGGATGAATCCCACCCTGGAGTTGCAAGCAGCAGCAGCAGCAGGAGCCCAAACATAGATTGAAAGAGACACTGGAGTTGGCAGCAGGAGCCCAAAAATTGGATGAATCACACCCTGGAGTTGCAAGCAGCAACAGCAGCAGCAGCCCAAACATAGCTTGAAAGAGACCCTGGCGTTGCAAGCAGCAGCAGGAGCCCAAACATTGCTTTAAAGAGACACTGGAGTTGGCAGCAGGAGCCCAAAAATAGCTGAATTACACCCTGGAGTTGCAAGCAGCAGCAGCAGCAGCAGCTGCTGCAGGAGCCCGAACATTGCTTTAATGAGACACTGGAGTTGGCAGCAGCCACGGCAGGAGCCCAAAAATTGACTGACACACCCTGGAGTTGTAAGCAGCAGCAGCAGGAACCCAGAAATTGGCTGGAAGGCACCCTGAAGTTGGCAGCAGCAGGAGTACAAACATTAGCTGGAAGGCGCACCCTGGAGTTGGCAGCAGCATAAGCAGGAGCCCAAACATTGCTTGAAAGACACCCTGGAGATGGCAACAGCAGCAGCAGGAGGCCAAAAATTGACTGAAAGGCACACCCTGAAGTTGGCATCAGCAGGAGGCCAAAAATTGGCTGGAAGGCACACCCTGAAGTTGGCATCAGCAGGAGCCCAAAAATTGGCATAAAGACATAAATATGTTTTGCACCATTTGGAAAGTGTAAAACGTGGCACCATGCTGAATCTAGTTGCATGCATCAGCCATTGGTGGGTGGAAATCCTGGCTGATCCATCCCTGATTCATTTTGACAAAGGTGAGTCTCTCCACATTTTTAGTTGACAGACGAGTTCTCCGCCGCACTAAACACCCGCTCAGATGGCACGCTACTGGCCGGGCAGGACAGCTTTTCCAGGGCAAACTCTGCTAGTTGCGGCCACAAGCCAAGTTTGGCTGCCCAGAAGTCCAGCGGATCCTCAAGGTGTGTTGGCATGGTCATGTCAAGGTATGACATGACCTGCTGTTTGAGGTCCTGCTCCAGGTCTTCCTGCTGCTCATGAGTAGCCTCACTATGCGGGTGTAGAAAGCTACTCATTAGCGACTGAAGACTGAGGCTGCTGCTGATGGAGCTGCTGCTGCTGCTCCTGCCAACCCTCCCAGAAGCCATAGTGGAAGGTTAGCGCAGAGCTCCCCCCGAGTCAGACCTGCGAGAGTATGGACCATGGCACAGATAGGCATCGGCCAACTGACTACGCAGAATGTCTTTGTAGTAGTTCAGTTTGTCCTCCCTCTCGGCGGGTTAAAAAAATGCCCCCATTTTGTGCCGGAAGCGAGGGTCCAATAAGGTGGACAGCCAGAAGTCATCCCGCCGACAAATGGAAACAATTCTGGGGTCACTGCGCAAGCACGTGAGCATGCTTCCTGCCATTTGCGCAAGTGACTCGGAGGGACTACCTGTCTCCATCTCCACTGCATACTGCCACGGTGTGTCCGGGTCCTCTGTCTCACCTTCCTCAAAAGCCTCTAGCTTCTCTGGCTGCTCCTCCTCCTCCTCTCCTGTCCACTGACTAGATAAACCAGCCATTTCGCCAAGCCTAAACTGTGCTTCACTGGGCCACTCCTCCTCCTCTTCCTCCTCCTCCTCCAGTTCAGCTCCAACGGGGTTCATGTGGCCGTAAGATGTAGACGCTATGTCTCCAGTGCCCTGACCAGCCATGGTTTCCAACATGTGCTGTAGTACATGAAGCAGTTGAATCACGTCGTTCATCCCGTAATCCTGCCGACTGACAAATAAAGTGGCTTCCTTAAAGGGCCTGAGCAAACGGCAGGCGTCACGTATGAGCTGCCACTGGTTGACATTGAAGTTACACAGGGGAGTCCCCCTATCCGCTTGGATCATCAGGAAATCCATGATGGCTTTTCTCTGTTCATATAATCGGTCCAACATGTGAAGGGTGGAATTCCAACGGGTGGAAACATCGCAAATCAGACTATGTTGGGGGATACCGTTCTGACGCTGTAGCTCAAGAAGGGTGTGTCTGGCGGTGTATGAGTGGCTGAAGTGCATGCAAAATTTCCTTGAAGTTGTTAGGATGTCTTGCAGATGGGGGAAAGACTTCAGAAACCGCTTGACAACCAGATTGAAGACGTGAGCCATGCAGGCATGGGTCAGGCTTCCTTGGCGCAGCGCAGAAAAAAAGGTTCTTCCCATTGTCGGTAACCATGATTCCCATTTTAGGTTTTCTTGGAGTAAGCCATGTTTGGATTTCCTGATGAATAAATTTAAGCAGTTCCTCCCCTGTGTGACTCCGTTCGCCAAGACAAACCATGTGAAGCACAGCGTGACACCTCCGTGCCCTGCACACATGGTAGACTGGAGGGGCACTGAGACTTGAGCCTACAGTGGTGGGTGAGGAGATGGCGGAGGATGAGGAGGCCGAGTCGCACGGTGTCACAGGCCCAACGGCAGGGAGCGCGGAGGCCGAAGCGGAGTAACATAGTAACATAGTAACATAGTATGTAAGGCTGAATAAACACTTTAGTCCATCCAGTTCAGCCTGTTTAACTCCTTCCAGTGGTCTAGTAGCCATAGCCGGAAATGTTATTACATGCCAGGAAGGCATCAAGGCCACTTTTGAACATTTTTAATGTATCCCTCATTACTACCTCCTCTGGCAGCGAGTTCCATAGTCTCACTGCTCCTACAGAGAAGAATCCCCTCCTATGTCGGTGGAGAAAGCACCTTTCCTAACCTTAGTGGATGCCCCCGGGTTATGGTTACACTCCGGGGTATAAATAGTTTGTGGGACAGATCCTTGTATTGACCCCGAATATATTTATACATAGTTATTAGATCACCCCTCAATCGTCTTTTTTCTAGACTAAATAAGCCTAACTTGGACAATCTTTCCGGGTACTCTAGCCCCCGCACTTCTTTTATTAACTTTGTTGCCCTTCTTTGAACGCGCTCCAGTTCTGATATGTCCTTTTTAAGCACAGGTGCCCAGAACTGTACGCAGTATTCCATATGGGGTCTGACCAGTGACTTGTACAGGGGTAAAATGATGCTCTGGTCATGAGCACCCATGACCCTCCTGATGCACCCCATGATCCTGTTTGCCTTGGCAGCAGCTGCCTGGCATTGATTACTACAGTTGAGCTTATTGTCAACTAAAACCCCTAGGTCCTTTTCCATTGTTGTTTTACCAAGTGTTTCTTTATTTAGTGTGTAATCATGACACAGATTTCTCCTTCCCATGTGCATAACCTTACATTTATCTGTGTTAAACTTCATTTGCCATTTAACTGCCCATGCTTCCAATTTATCTAAATCTGTTTGTAGTTGCCTGTTGTCCTCCTTTGTTTTAATTACTTTACTCAGCTTAGTATCATCTGCAAAGATTGAGACTTTACTGTTTAATCCATACCCAATGTCAGTGACCTGTCCAAGTTGCTGCTGCTGCAAAGGGACCACATTCACCCAGTGGGCCGTAAACAACATGTACTGTCCCTGACCGTAGTTACAGCTCCAGACGTCGGCGCTGCCATGCACTTTGCTACACACCGACAGGCTCAAGGACTGGCCCACCTTCTGTTCAACAAAAGTGTGCAGTGCTGGTACTGCCTTATTGGCAAAGAAATGACGGCTTGGGACTCTCCACCTCGGCTCGGCACAAGCCATCAGTTCTCTGAAAGGTGCAGAGTCCACCACCTGAAAAGGGAGCGACTGCAGCACCAGCAACTTGGACAGGAGCACATTCAGCTTCTGCGCCGTAGGATGAGTGGGCGCATACTGCTGTCTCTTGGACATGGCTTCGCTGATGGATTGCTGGCGGGATGCATGACTTGGAGGAGGAGGAGCAGGAGCGACAGAGGATGGGTATGATGCACAGCTGCCTTCGGCTGAGGTGCCGGAACATTGGCTGACTTGATGAGGAAGCAGGCTGGAACACCTCTTCGGAGCCTTGGTTTTCCCAGGCCGCTTTATGGTGACGCATCATATGATAACGCAGGGCCGTGGTGCCAACATTTGGGCCCTGGCCACGCTTCACCTTCTGCCTACATAACTTTCATGTGGCAATGTTGCTCTCCTGCGGATGCTTCAGGAAAAACTGCCACACTGCCGAGTAGCTACTTTTCCCACCAACAGGCCGCACTGATTCACTGCTACTGTCACCAACTCCAGGAACCCCTGCTCCACTACCTCCCGATAAGGTAGCCTGCCGCGCAGCAGGTGCTCTACCCCGGCCCGGTTTGGCTCCAGGCTTTACAATTGTGCCCCCATGCTGACTGCCAACCATGCTGCTAACACCTTGCTGCCTCAGCTGCTGACTCCGGGGCAACCTGCGCCCCTCTTCTCCTGATGATGACGATGAAGCCCCTTCATCACCTGGTTCCCAAGTGCGATCGGCTTCATTATCATCATCATCATCATCACCGGGTTGTGGCTGCACGTCACTGATGTTCTCGGTTTCCTCAACAGTGTCTGGCACAGGAGCTGGAACGCTCGCAACACCCTCGACACTGTCCACATCACTATTTGTCTGACTAGCTAAAGAAGCCACCTCCATTTCTTGGCTGGGCAGTAGCTGCTAACTGTCCTCTATCTGATTGTCCTCCTCACTAAAGACTGGAGCTGAACCCAAAGCATAGGCTACGTCACTGGGGGAGGGAACGGCGTAGGACAGAGGCAATGGGAGGACAGGGACTGCTCTCGGGACATGCCAACTCAGGGTTGTGTCAGAGGAACCTACCGACCCTAGATTGGGGGTCTCAGATGTAACTTGTGATGATGTTGATGAGCGCGTTAACCAATCTACCACGGCAGATGCCTTACTGGTGGAGACACGACCGCTAGCAGATACTGGCAGTTCAGGTCTCTCACCGTGACTCCTGCTGCCACTCGCTCCTAGTCTGCTGCGACCTCTGCCTGCTGATTCTTGGCCTCTGCCACTCCTCTTTGAACATCCTTGCACTTGTCTGCCTGACATTTTTATGTATTTGAAATGCGCAATAGGTACGATAAAAAATGTGTTTACTTTAAAAAGAAGAAGCTAAATAAAGTGAGGGACTGCTTCTCTGCACCAGATACTATGAAAATTGGCAATATGAGATACCCTGCTGCCTAGTGTTTTGGCGGCAGACCAAAAACCAATTCAAAATGCAATACTTTGATTAAGCTGAGGAAGGATCAACAAGCGTCTTTAGTATAACAGATAGGCTACCTAATGCAGGTTTAGGATGCCCTGCAGCCTGGTGTTTTTTTTGTTAACCCTTTCAGTGCCAAGCACGTAGATTCTACGTGCTCGCTTCTACTCCACTTAAGTGCCAAGCACGTAGAATCTACATGCCTGACTTCCCCCCCTGCTAGTTAAAAAAATAAAAATCAAAAATACTGACCCCTCATTGGGTCCGGCCGGGTCTGCTCTTTAATCTGGTGCCATCCGATCCCCCGTGGGGGGTCGGATGGCTCCAGGAGAGCCCCCGGAATAGGCCACCCCCCGCTTCGGCAGCAGCTGCTAACTGTGAAAAAAAAAAAAAAAAAATTTGCTTACCTGTGGCCGCGCTACCTCCCACCAAGCCTTCTCTTCACTGGGGGGCCTCCGATCGCCCCCCCAGCCTCTTCGGTGGCGAGGAGAGGGCAGAAAATGCCCTCTCCCGCCACTTCCTTCATTGCGACTGCTAGCCTATCATTGTGATGTCACCAGCAGCCGGCTTCTTCAGTCCAAGCCCCCGAGACTCTGAATCAGTCTGCTCGGGTGGTTGGAGCAGAGAGCAGGGGAGGAGGAGAGGGCTGTGATCGCCCCCCCTCCCCAGGCTCTCTCCTTCAAACACGCGAGCAGACTTGCATCGGAGATCGCCGGGGGACACAGGATCGGAGGTGAGAAAAGTTAAAAAAAAAAAAAAAATAAAGATCATTTTTTTTACTTATGTGTCTGTGTCTTTTTTATTTAACATTTAACCCCTTGTGAACTGGTAAGGGGTCCATGAGACCCCTTATACCAGTTCACAAGGCTGGGGGCTGGCAAGTCACCCGCTTGCCGCAGTGGGTGACTTGCCATTAACCCCCGGTCCCCCCATTACCTGCCTCCCCAAAGCCCAGGGGGGGGGCAGAAGAGCCCGGGCCCACATAGGCTATGTGGGCTCCTAGGCTGCAGGGTGGGGGGGCCACAAAAGCTGTCCCCCCCACTCTGTTCCTACAAGCCCCCATAGCTGGTCCCGGGCTGGTTACTTTGGGTAAGGGGGACCCCATGTCAATTTTTGGGGGGATTTTTAAGGGTTTTTAACCCTTAAAAATCCAAAAAAAATGTCATTTCTTTTTAAATTAACCCTTTGTGTTCTGTCATCCAGCAGCTATAAAAGGCTTCCAGCAGGTGAGCAGAAGCCAGTGATCGCCGAGGGACACAGTGCTCCAGGATGGATGGGAGGTAAGTATTAAAAATTTTTTTATTTTTAATAAAATAATTTTTTCTCTTTGTGTGTGTCTGTGTTTTTTTTACATTTAACCCCTTGTGAACTGGTAAGGGGTCCATGATCCCTATACCAGTTCACAAGGCTGGGGGGGGTGGCAAGTCACCTGCGACTAGCGGGTGACTTGCATTAACCCCCGGAACCCCCATTACCTGCCTCCCCAAAGCCCAGGGGGGGCAGAAGAGCCCGGGCCCACGGGCTATGCGGGCTTGTAGCCTGGGACCACAAAAGCTGGCCCCTGCGCCCTGTTCCTACAAGCCCTGCATAGCTGGTCCCGGGCTGGTTACTTTGGGTAAAGGGGACCCCATGTCAATTTTTGGGGGGATTTTTAAGGGGTTTAACCCTATGTAATTTTTTTTTTCTCGATTTAACCCATTGTAGTGTGGATGGCAGTTGTATTTTATTTGTAAATGTCATAAGATACTTGTTTCAGTTAGGGGGGTCTCCTGGGCAGGAACGGAGGGCTACTGATAAATATGTGGTACCGTTCTAATCGGTAGAAATGGGGCTTTCACATGCAATATGGTTTTCCTTAATAAAATACATTTTTTATTTAAAATAGTCAATTTTCTAAAAAAAATGTTTTTTTTTTTTTTTTTTTACTTAATAATATTGTAAAAAACAAAATAACATTTACAAACAAGACATTTCATGTTAAAGCCTAAACTCTGCTGCAAAAAAAAATATATATATATAATTTTCCTGAAAATTCCAGCAAAAATGGCGCAAAATGGGGAAAAATGACCTGTCAACAGAGAGTGACAAAATCTCAAGTAGGCTGGCAATTAAAAGGGTTAAAAGTAGCTATGCATGTTGGGTATTGTTCTGTTCGGGGGACCTTGCGCTTTCAGGCTTGTTTTTTCTGGTTTGCATATTTATATTTTAGGAAAAGGTGTTTTTTATTCAGCTTTTTTATAAATTTTTTAGGGAAACTCCACGCAACCAAAGAATTCTTTGAGAGATTAATTCCAGAAAGATGAGCCCACTACAACAAGTTGGGTACGCTTAGAAAGCGTAACATGTGTACTTTCAGGGAATATATGGTTTATGGGGGATATTCCAAATGTAAAGGGTTGTTTTGGTTGAAAAATCACAAGATGCACACTTTGTCTGCAGAGTAAAATCACTATTACGCACATGCTTACGCAATACTTTGGGGTGTTTGGCAACTCTTCCCTTGACAGTAGCAATACATGTTGGGTATCGTTCTGTTCGGGGGATGTTGCTTTTTCAGAACTTGTTTTCAGAACTTGTTTTTTCTTGTTTACACATAGTTTTTTTTAGGAAAATGTGGCTTTGATTCTGCTTTTTTATCCTTTTTTTTTTAGGGAAACTCTTTGCAACCAAAGAATACATTGAGGGATTACTTCCAGAAAACTATGGGCACATCAACAAGCCTGGTACACCTAGAAAGCTTGAGGTGTGTACTTCCAGAGAATATATAGTTTGTTGGGGGTATTTCAAATGTAAAGGGTTATTTTTCTGGAAAAACGGCAAGGTGCGCATATTACATAGCATAGTTGTATTTTATCTGAAAATCCCCTAAAGTGCTATTTCAGTTTGGGGGAGCCTCCTGGGCAGGAAAGGGTGTCTACCTATACATATGTGGTATCGCTGTAACTGGGAGAAATTGGAATTTCACACGCAATAAGATTTTATTGAAAACTTACATTTTTATTACAAAAAAAAACACTACAATTTTTATTATTTTTTTCACATATTTCACCCAAAAATATTGAGAATACACCTAAAAAATTACAAACAAGACATTTCATGTTAAAGCCCAGACTCCTGAAAAAAACATATCATTTTCCTGGGAAATCCCTGGAAATCCCTTCAAAAATCACATTTGAACATGGGGAGTGCAAAATAGTGCAAAATGGTGTGGCAACAGAGTGTGACAAAAACTCCAGGTAGGCTGGCAGTGAAAGGGTTAAAGGCAGACCAAAAACCAATTCAAAATGCAATACTTTGATTAAGCTGAGGAAGGATCAACAAGCGTATTTAGTATAAAAGATAGGCTGCCTAATGCAGGTTTGGGATGCCCTGCGGCCTGGTGTTTTTTTTGTTAAAGGCAGACCAAAAACCAATTCAAAATGCAATACTTTGATTAAGCTGAGGAAGGATCAACAAGCGTATTTAGTATAGCAGATAGGCTGCCTAATGCAGGTTTGGGATGCCCTGCGGCCTGGTGTTTTTTTGTTAAGGGCAGACCAAAAACCAATTCAAAATGTAATACTTTGATTAAGCTGAGGAGGGATCAACAAGCGTATTTAGTATAACAAATAGGCTGCCTAATGCAGGTTTGGGATGCCCTGCGGCCTGGTGTTTCTTTTGTTAAAGGCAGACCAAAAACCAATTTAAAATGCAATGCTTTAATTAAGCTGAGGAAGGATCAACAAGCGTATTTAGTATAACAGATAGGCTGCCTAACGCAGGTTTGGGATGCCCTGCGGCCTGGTGTTTTTTTTGTTAAAGGCAGACCAAAAAACAATTCAAAATGCAATAATTTGATTAAGCTGAGGAAGGATCAACAAGCGTATTTAGTATAACAGATAGGCTGCCTAATGCAGGTTTGGGATGCCCTGCGGCCTGGTGTTTTTTTGTTAAGGGCAGACCAAAAACCAATTCAAAATGTAATACTTTGATTAAGCTGAGGAGGGATCAACAAGCGCATTTAGTATTACAAATTTTGAATTGGTTTTTGGTCTGCCCTTAACAAAAAAACACCAGGCCGCAGGGCATCCCAAACCTGCATTAGGCAGCCTATATGCTATACTAAATACGCTTGTTGATCCTTCCTCAGCTTAATCAAAGTATTGCAATTTGAATTGGTTTTTGGTCTGCCTTTAACAGCTTTGATTAAGCTGAGGAAGGATCAACAAGTGTATTTAGTATAACAGATAGGCTGCCTAATGCAGGTTTGGGATGCCCTGCGGCCTGGTGTTTTTTTTGTTAAAGGCAGACCAAAAACCAATTCAAAATGCAATACTTTGATTAAGCTGAGGAAGGATCAACAAGCGTATTTAGTATAACAGATAGGCTGTTAAGTGCAGGTTTGGGATACCCAGGTGGGCTGGTGTTTTTTTTGTTAAAGGCAGACCAAAAAATATTTAACCCTTTAAGTGCCAGCCTACCTGGAGTTTTTGTCACACTCTGTTGCCGGACCATTTTGCACTATTTTGCGCTCCCCATGTTCAAATGTGATTTTTGAAGGGATTTCCAGGGATTTCCCAGGAAAATGATATATTGTTTTTTTCAGCAGAGTCTGGGCTTTAACATGAAATGTCTTGTTTGTCATTGTTTAGGTGTATTCTCAATATTTTTGGGTGAAATATGTGCAAAAAAAAAACAAAAAAAAAATTTTTACATATTGTAGTTTTTTTTGTAATAAAAAATGTAAGTTTGTCAATGAAATCTTATTGCGTGTGAAATCCCAATTTCTCCCGGTTACAGCGGTACCACATATGTATAGGTAGACACCCTTTCCTGCCCAGGAGACTCCCCCAAACTGAAACAGCGCTTTAGGGGATTTTCAGATAAAATACAACTGTGCTACGCAATATGCGCACCTTGCAGTTTTTCCAGAAAAACAACCCTTTACATTTGAAATACCCCCAACAAACTATATATTCTCTGGAAGTACACACCTCAGGCTTTCTAGGCGTACCAGGCTTGTTGATGTGGCCATAGTTTTCTGGAAGTAATCCCTCAATGGATTCTTTGGTTGCAAAGAGTTTCCCTAAAAAAAGGATAAAAAAGCAGAATCAAAGCCACATTTTCCTAAAAAAACTATATACAAACAAGAAAAAACAAGTTTAATCTGAAAACGCAACATCCCCCGAACAGAACAATACCCAACATGCATAGCTACTGTCAAGGGAAGAGTTGCCAAACACCCCAAAGTAAAGCATGTGCGTAACGGTAATTTTACTTGAAAATTTCAGCACTGCAGACAAAGTGCGCACCTTGCGATTTTTCAACCAAAACAACCCTTGACATTTGGAATATCCCCCATAAACCATATATTCCCTGAAAGTACACACGTTAAGCTTTCTAAGGGTACCCAGCTTGTTCTAGTGGGCTCATCTTTCTGGAATTATTACCTCAAAGAATTCTTTGGTTGCGCAGGGTTTCCCTAAAAAATGTATAAAAAAGCTGAATATAAAACACCTTTTCCTAAAATATAAATATGCAAACCAGAAAAAACAAGCTAAGTCTGAAAGCGCAAGGTCCCCCGAACAGAACAATACCCAACATGCATAGGTACTATTAACCGTTTTAATTGCCAGCCTACTTGAGATTTTGTCACCCTTTGTTGACAGGCCATTTTTCCCCATTTTGCGTCATGTTTTGCGCCATGTTTTGCGCCATTTTTGCTGGAACTTTCAGGAAAATTATATATATTTTTTTTGGCAGCAGAGTTTAGGCTTTAACACGAAATGTCTTGTTTGTAAATTTTTTTTTTTTTTTTACAATATTATTAAGTAAAAAAAATAAATAAATAAATAAAAAATTTTTTAGAAAATTGACTCCTTTATTTTTAAATAAAAAATGTATTTTATTAAGGAAAATCATATTGCATGTGATAGCCCCATTTCTACCGATTAGAACGGTACCACATATTTATCGGTAGCCCCCTGTTCCTGCCCAGGAGACCCCTCTAACTGAAACAAGTATTTTATAACATTCACAAAAAAAATACAACTACCATCCACACTACAAAGGGTTAAATCGAGAAAAAAATGACATAGGGTCCCCCCTCCCAGGGGAGGGAGACCCCATTTTTTTTTATTTTTAAGGGTTAAAAACCCTTAAAAATAAAAAAAAAATTGACGTGGGGTCCCCCTTACCCAAAGTAACCAGCCCGGGACCAGCTATGGGGGCTTGTAGGCACAGAGTGGGGGGCCAGCTTTTGTGGCCCCCCCACCCTGCAGCCTACGAGCCCACATAGCCCATGTGGGCCCGGGCTCTTCTGCCCCCCCCTGGCCTTTGGGGAGGCAGGCAATGGGGGTGCCAGGGGTTAATGGCAAGCCACCCGCTAGTGCAGGTGGCTTGCCATCCCCCCAGCCTTGTGAACTGGTATAGGGGTCATGGACCCCTTACCAGTTCACAAGGGGTTAAAAGTAAATAAGACACAGACACAAGAAAAAAAAATCTTTATTTTTCTTTGTTTACACTGTACTCACCTCCGATCCGACGTCCCTCGCCGCTGTCCCGCGCCGATCACCTCACTGACAGATGCCGGTAGTGATCGGCGCAGGGCGGGTGACAGGCGAGGGGGCTCCGATCGGAGCCTCCTCACCTGACACCCGCCCTGCTCCGATCACCACCGGCATCTGACAGATGCCGGAGCTCGGAGGGGGTATAGGAGGAGCGGGATGACGTCATCCCGCTCCTCCCACAATGGGCGGAGCTAAGCGGCGGCGGCCATCGCCGCCATTACAAGAGGTGAGGACCCGGAAGAGGGTCCTCACCTGAAGACTGCGCAGCCCAGGGGGGGGATCGGACCCCCCCCTGGTGAAGAGGAGACCTGATAGAAGGCTCGGGCGCGGAGGTGAGTAAATGACAGTTTTTTTTTTTTTTTTTTTTTACAGCGCCGATGTCAGCGCTGGAAACGGGGGGGGCGGCTGGTTTCGGGCCCCCTCCTGAAGACGGAGGACGACGGGGGGGCGATCGGATGCCCCCCGCAGGTAGAGGGGACCCCAAGCTTCACGGGGATACCAGAGGTAAGTGATTTTTTTTTTCTATTTTTGAACTGTTTGGGGGAAATGCCAGGCACGTAGTTTCTACGTGCTTGGCACTTAACGGTAGGAGAAGCAACCACGTAGAAACTACGTGCTTGGCATTTAAAGGGTTAAACTAATCCAGTTATATATTATGATAAATGCTTGTGTGTAAATAAGCCACTGCATAGATGGCATGCACAGTGGCAAGGCAAATTTACAGCACAAAAAACTGAAATCAAATTGAAAACTGATCTGGCTAATGACAAAAAAAAAGAATTTTCACTGTCACTTCTAAGCTGTCCCTGACTGGATGGTTCCGGTTTTCCCTATCTTTCCCTGGCTCTGTCTACCTCTTTGTCTGCCTCTCTGACTCTCCCTACCTATCTCTAACTCTCTGTCCCTGTCTCTAACTAGCTGTGCTCTGGCCGCAATGCAAGGCTGAAATGCGCACAAGCAAGATGGCCGCCGCTTTATATAGCACGGTGACGTCACCGGGCTTCCTGGCTGCTGATACGCTGCATGTGACTTACCCATGATACCTTGCCCCAGGGGGTATGTCTGGACATGTTCATCCACCATTTTAGAATGCCTGTAATTGAAATAAATGGAGTTTAAAGGAAAACTTTGATCGATCGAATCGCAGGGAAATTCGGATTCGTTCAGAATCGAATTTTCCATGAAATTTGGAACGAATCCGGGTTCGTCCGGATCAATTCGCTCATCCCTATTGATAATTTGCAAGGTGGATTTAATATTAAGCTGGTGGCTTTTCTGTGACTGACTCTGTTCAAAGTGAAATGATTGGGATTTAGATGATGAGCTGCAAACCCTGCAAAGTGATTGGTTTCCCACAGTTATGGCAGGCTATTCCCAGGGCCATATTTTGCCAATCCTAGACAATCCAAGACAATCCTAGGCACGTGCCTAGGGCGTTGCCCAGGGAGAGGGCTGGCATTTCATTTTTTTTTGCCCAATTTTGCCCGCATCCCTGAACTCAAATGGGTCTGTTGTGCTTCCCATTACCCCTCTCAGCCACCACCTCAGACATGCCGCCGACTGTCCCTAATCCCCGCTGGTGCCTTGCAGCTGCACTGGCGCAAGCGAGGTGTATGTGCAGTATGCTCTCTCGTTTCACCTTCGGATGGGGACAGCATTGCAGTGCCTTAAGTTCAGACAGGAGCTGCATGGTAATGGATAAGGGTAACTGTCCTTTTCATTTTTTTTTTATTGTGTTGGCACCATGACAGCTGGTGCTGGGCTAAGTGGGTGCACACAGGTGGGGTTTATATGCCCAATGGGCACACATGTTGTGGGGCCCTAGAGGGGAGGAGTGGTGCCATTTTTGTATAGGGGATTACAAGGCTCGGAAAGTACACATGCTGTGGAGCCCTAGGGTGGGGGCAGTGAAAGGATGCTGGATGGTTCCTATACAACCCCGGCCTTGCCACCCTCTCCTGGCACTGAGACAAGAAGGGGGTGCTAAAAAAAACAGTTTGTGTCTGGGTGGCCACATCCCTGGCATGCTGTTCACACGTGTGCACTCCCACGCCCAGCCATTCAGAAAGGCGGGAGCGTGCAGCTGAAGAGAAGCCAGGACCCACTTCAAAGGCTTTTCACTATCCCAGGTTTTAGTCCTTGCTCCTGGGGCATACTGATTCAGGATGTTCTGCTGGGTTGTGTGTGCAAGAATGGGTTGTGTGTGTATGAATGGAGTGGGTGTGCGTATCTGAATAGGTTTGCATGTGCATGTATGGTAGGGGGGAATAGCATTGGGGGTACATTGGTGTGCATATGTGCATGGAGGACTTATGGATTGGTGGGGTCTAAGAAATTGCCCTTTTGCAATGTGTATTTTTACCTGGATGGCAATCTCACAGTGCATGTGCGGAGTCTTACAATCAGGGTACCTAGCTTTAGCAACAAACTTTGTAATGGAATTTTAGCAGCCACTCTCTTAATCTATTGTATTTGCCTGACAGATACATTCCTTATTATGCCTTTATCTGCACAAACCCATATATGCACTGAATCAGCCACAAAATGCCATCACAGTAGGATGATTAGGCTTAAGTTTTCATAAAATATCTAATGTTTTCATGCCTTGTTTAAGGCATTGCACTACTTGATGCTTTTCTGCAACAGAGAGATCCCTTCTCTCATTTCAGTGCTTTTATACATTTTCTACATTATTAAAAAATAATTTACTTCAAAACTTGACTTTGATTGTTCTTGAAAAAAGATAGAGTAAGTAAGGATAAACATCAATAAAAACATAGGTCCTGTACATTTAACAGGCCATTAACAATATTGCCGTATTTTGACAGTACTTTTCTTTGACTTTTACAGTGGTTCAGCAGACATAAACCAGCCAATTAAAGCCTTTAAAGGTGGCCCAGGCTCTTCATCTGAATTGATGCTAAATGATCCAGCTGAACCGATAAAACATTTTCTTTCTTGGTATTTAGCTGTGGTCGGATGCTTTAGCAACAGCTGTTTCATTTAAGTTTTTCATCACACACAAATTACACAGAGGATTTATTTAACTGATTGCATGCAGTGACCCCAATGCATTGTGATGCTTTTATTTTTAGCCACCATTATAATCTGTTTCTCTAAATACAGAAAACCGAAACAAAGCTTTTAACATTTGAACTAACACTACACATGTATGGCATGTGCAGACAATAACACTATTAGTAATTTTAAAATTCACAACAATTAGTAAATTAGCAAACAGTTCTCTAACCTTCTTTTAGTGAGTACAACTATATTTTCTATCTCCCTCTAGCATAATATTGAGCTTGGTTAAAGATAGATGGAAGCAAATCTGGGCTTCTGGGACTTGTGAGGAAATATCCAATTGGGATGCCCCTTTCCCAGTCACGTTAAGCTGCAGGGTTGCCGCAATTTTAACTCACCTGAGTGTGGGTTTGCTTTAAGCGGTTGTAGGCGGTTGTAGACATTCTTAAACTGTTACTAAGCTGCTAGTTATAATCTGAGAATAATATGATGTAGTGCAATATGTTCTGAACTGGTACACAGAAGACCAAGACTTTGAAACCTTCCTTATATGAATTATTTAATAAACCACAAATTAGTTAGTATAAGTTGTTTTTACAGTAATTGTTTTATAAATAAATATATATATATATATATATATATATATATATATATATATATATATTACACTTCTTACTCTCTCCCTTACCCTCACCCTGTACAATGTAACAAGCAGGTGAATGGTTGCTGATGTATCAAGGTATGCTTTCTGCTTTAACTTGTAGCAATGTGTGAGTACATATAATGAGGCTCTTTTTTAAGAAGGAATAGCGTCAGGTAGTGGCTGGTTAATGAGAGGTAGCGACAGGTAGCGACTGGTGAACGCTGGACACGGCACGCAATTACACATTAGCGACCGGGATAGCGCCATGTAGCATCTGATTCATTATTTTCACAGCCTCAGTGAACAGCACCGACGTTCAGCCTTGCACAGCGCCAGGTATGACCTCTCGCTACCTGTCGCTCTCCCATACATTTCAATGGACGATACCTTTCCAGTTTTTCCAAATTTACAACCCTTTACATTTGAAATACCCCACACAAACTATATATTTTTGGAAAGTACATACCTCAAGGTTTCTAGGTGTGCTGGGTTTTTTGTTGCAGGAACCTTTTTTGGATGAAATACCTTGAGGTGATCATTGTTTGCAATGGATTTCCCTAAACAATATTAATAAATATGCAGCATACAAGAAAGTTTTCCTAATATAGCAATATGCAAACAAGAAAAAACTCAATAAGTCTGAAACCACAATGTCCCTTGAACAGAGCAATACATAACATGCATAGTTTTAAAGGGTAGAGTTGCTTAACACCTCAAAGTAAAACATATGCGTAAGGGTAATTTTACTTCAATATTTTAGTTCTGCACTTTTTCAAACAAAAAAACATTTACCTGTCTAATACCTAAAATGAAGCTTTTTCGATCTAGGGATGCTATTGTGGGAACAGACCGCTAGACAAATAGCACAGAAGTTAAATAAACATCTGAAAAAACAATGCAAAATAAACTCAACAATGGTACTAAGAGGTGCTCCTAGGATTAGTCATGGGAGGATTAGCCTTGTGCTGATAGACTGTGAATGTCAGTAAACACTGAAATCCTAGTGAAGGGCCCCATGTTTTCATCATCTATCACAAGTATCCGCTGGCTCCTCCTTCACCATTTCTTCCATCAGCTTTTGGCTTCACAAGTACCAAAAAAAAAACACAGAGACAAGAAAATGCAATTACCTAACTGAATTGTTAACTAGAGAAAGTATAAATTAAAGTGGCAAATAGCCTAAAAGATTCCAGGTCTGGCCACTTACCTTCACCCAGCTGTGGAGATGTATTCTGTTACTATAGATCTGGGGGGTTTTGCAGAGCAGGGTATTTCAAACCAGGATGACCCTAGGGCACTGAACAAAACCTAACCTAAAGCCTACATACAGCCTAAAGTTAAATCTAAAAATCCAGAACAAAACAATTTAAAAATTAAAAATCTAATTGAGTATGGTATGCCTCAAAGCAACCTTCCAAAAACAAACCAGGTTGGCTGGGACATGTCGGGCAGTAGTAGCGCACATCTCTCCTAAAGCCACGCCTACTACATACCCTACAAGGCTTTTGGGGATACCTCTTCCTATTGATGGAGGGAATGCACTTTATGAAATGCTTCCCCACTAATCAAGCCTCGTCATCGTTACCAGCCATCTCTGGTGCCTGCTCGGTATCCCCAAATAACAGAGCAGGGAGTATCTGCAGCTGATATTTTACAAACGACAAATTGGAGCCTCGTACTGCTGCCTTGAAGGCAACAAAGGAGTTATAAGTTGCTAATTGGACCAAATGGATAGCAACTTTTTTGTACCAGGCTCTGGATTTTCTGGTGGTGTTGTAATATGTTAAAATTTGGTCTGTTTTATCAACGCCACCCATCAATTTATTATAATCTTTGATACAACGTGGCTTTTGTGAAGGGGCTCGGGGACCACGTTGCCGTAAATTCATGACTGACTCATGGTGAATTGAGTGGGCGTGCCAACAAGCACCACAACTAATATTGATCACACAATTTGATATTTTATTGGTACAAACATTAAAAATATATATACACCACAACAATTATTTAAAGACAACTAAGTATGGCCAAAGAACCTGTATCAATAAATGATGCCCCTAGAGGCTATCCAATTCATGCCACATGGGTAAGAGACCACATATTATAATATCTCAAAAACATCTTTTTGTGCCGGCACAAAGGATATTTTTTTTGTCCATGTACTTCACGGCCAGGAGCTCATCGCTTCTTACAGCATATAACTCTCCACGATTTCGTTTTTTTTTCAGCCTTGACCTGGGATTACGGTTGATGGTGCCGCAGGCCGGTGTGTTCAATGAGTAGACAGCTCGAAAAAGGGGGGTGCTGGAATAAAAGTTATCCACATATAAGTTGTAACCTTTCCCAAGTAGAGGAGTCATGAGCTCCCAAACAATCTTGCCACTGATAGACAAATCAAGGGGACAACCAAGGGGTCCAGATGTGTGTCCTTCCTTCGTAGATACGAAAAAATTTGGTGTAGCCGGTCGAGCTTTCACACAATTTGTAAAATTTTATCCCATAGCGGGCAGTCTTACTAGGGATATACTGACAAAATACACAAGCAGAAGTGATTTGTCAATACTTAAAATTTGGGAGGGGGTGTACACTTCTGCAAAGCGCTCAGACAGACTATCGATCAGGGGAGATACTTTGTGAAGCCTGTCGTGACCGGGCTCACCACGGGGAATTGCAGTGGCATAATCATTAAAGTGTAGAAACCACAGTAAAATTTGGTAGCGGTTTCTGGTCATTATTGCCAGAAATTATGGGGTTGCCAAAAGGCTTTGGGTATCCCAGTAGGCGATACAAAATTTTTTGCAGATACCCATGGCTAAAGTGAGCCCCCCAAATTTTTTCAACTCACTTTTGTGGGATGCCATGCATGAGCGCGGGCGTGCCTTTGTGGGGGATTTTGTGCTAGGACCCACTCAGCATAGCAATTTGTATGGTAGACCATTTCCTGTAGGAGGGCCTCTGTGATGAACAATTTGAAAAAGTCAACAGGACGGAAGTTTGTTGTGCCAACGTTGACTCCGGGGACCGAATCGAAAGGGGGAATTTCGGGGGAATAATTATTAGGAGGCCTCCACGCAGGCACTCCATCACCAGCTGCAGCACTCTCCATCTGATCTACACTCTCCTACAGCATGGCTTCTCCTTGTGCACTACCATCCCTTCTTGGATGCCTAGCACTACCACTGGTACTACTGCACGGCTGTGTCTCCTCAGTAGAGGAGACACTGTCAGACTCACTATCTGAGGGCAAATATTCTGACCCTGAATCACTATACTCTTCCGAGTCCGACTCCATCATGTAAGCCGCTGCTTCCTGGGCAGTGTACCTTTTCCCAGCCATACCGAAATCTGCTAAACAAAGGCTAAAACCAAATGAAAACAATAAAAATACTACACTAAAGGGGAGGAACTAGGGGGAAGTTTACAATAACTAAAAGCTAAATCTAAAGCCTAGAACTAAAGTTGGGGAACAAAACAGCCAAAAAGCAAATACACAAAAGTAAATGTCAGTCAGCAAGCTTGCAGATTCGAGAATCTTGAGAGCAATCGCAATCTAAAAGGAAGTTAAAGTAACAGAACATTACAATTAAGAAGGATGGTTGAAACCCCCTGCAGCTGTAGTGCCCATGTACAGAGAGGTGGGAGGAGCATATGTATATGCTGGAGTTGTACCTCTCTCTGTACATGGGCCCCTCCAAGATAGAAAGAATGAATGAATGGACAATTGCAGCGGCGCAACATGGAAGGAAGGAGCTGGTCCGGCGATCAGTGATCGCTTACACACCGATCAGTGGAGGGAGGTGGGGATGGGGTGGCTCCTTGTTGGGAGGGAAGAGATTTGCGCTAATCAGCGACTGGTCATGGCAGCGGCGATCACATGCAGGGAGTGGGGGAACACGAGGAGCCGCCCCTCCACCTCCCTCCAAAGCTCACACACAGCCGAGAACGGCACAGGCAGGGTGGCGCTGATCACATGTAGGGAGGCTGGCAACACAAGCAGCCACCCTCTACCTCCCACCAAAGCTCACACACTGATCGGTGGCCACTCAGGGACACACTGATTGGCAGACAGTACAGGACAGGTCAGAGAGTGAGAGACTCTCTGATACACATCCGGGAATGGCACAGGCGAGGAGGCGCCAATCACATGTAGGGAGGGGGGCAACAGGAGGAACCACCACGCAACATGGAAGGAGCTGGTCTGGCAATCACATGGGGGTAACACAAGGAGCCGTGTTACCCCCCCATGTGATCGCTTACACACTGATCGGTTTAGGGCGGCTCCTCATGTTCGCCCACTCTCTGCATGTGATTGCCGCTGCCCCGACCTGTCACTGATCAGCGCAAATCTCTCCCCCCTTCCGCCGATCTGAGAGATTTGCCGTGATCAATGACAGGTTGGGGCAGTGGCGATCACATGCAGGGACTGGGGGAATACGAGGAGCCGCCGCCCCCCCCCCACCTCCCTCCACCCACCTCCCTCCACCCACCTCCCTCCAAAGCTCACAAATGGCTAGGGAATGGCACAGACGGGGAGGCCAGGTCTGGAGCAGCGGCGATCACAGCAGGAGCAGCCGCCGCCCTCCAAAGCTCACACACTGATTGGAGGCCACTGAGGGACACACCAATCAGCAAGCAGAACTTGACAGGAAAGAGTGAAGGACAAGTGGCAGGGCAGCCATGTCTGGGGCATCTGTCATTCATGCTGATCAGTGACAGGTCTGGGCAGCAGTATCACTCCCTGCATGTGATCACCACTGCCCCGACCCATCACTGATCAGCGCAAATCTCTCTCCCCTCCTCTGATCGGCGGAGAGATTTGCACGGATCAGTGACAGGCCAGGGCAGAAGCGTAGGCGGGGGATCACATGCAGTGTGATGGGCACCTTGAGGGAACGGCACAGGCGGGGGTGGATCACATGTAGGGAGGGGGGCAACACGAGCAGCTGCCCCCGCCAAAGCTTGGTGTGGACTCGTCAGTGACTGTGACCTGATCAGCGACAGGTCTAGGCAGCGGCATCACTCCCTGCATGGGGTCGCTGCTGCCCGACCTGTCACTGATCAGCGTAAATCTCTCTCCCCTCCGCCGCTGATTTGCACTGATCAGTGACAGGTCAGGCAGCAGTGACCAGATGCAGGGAGTAATGCCGCTGCCCAGACCTTTGACTGATCAGGTCACGACACTGCCCCAATCCGTCACTGATGAGTGCAAATCTCCCCCCCCTCCGCCGATCGTCGGAGGGGAGAGAGATTTGCGCTGATCAGTAACAGCTCAGGGCAGCGGCGTAGGCAGGAGGGGGATCACATGTAGGGTGGGGGTCAACATGAGGGAACGGCGCATCAGCCGCCCCCCCTCCAAAGCTTAGTGTGGACAGGTCAGTGACACTGACAGGTCTGGGCAGCAGCATCACTCCCTGCATGTGATCGCCGCTGCCCCAACCGGTCACTGATCAACGCAAATCTCGGCGGAGAGGGGGGAGAGATTTGCACTGATCAGTGACAGGTCAGGCAGCGGCGACCACATGCAGGGAGTGATGCCGCTGCCCAGACCTGCCACTGATTAGGCCACGACGCTGCCCCAAACTGTCACTGATCAGCGCAAATATCTCCCCTCTCCACCTATCGTCAGAGGGGAGAGAGATTCGCGCTGATCATTGACAAGTCAGGGCAGCAGCATAGGTAGGGGGGGATCACATTTAGGGAGAGGGGCAACACTAGCAGCCGCCCCCTCTAAAGCTTAGTGTGCCCAGGTCAGTGACAGGTCTGGGCAGTGGCATGTGATTGCCGCTGCCCCGATCTGTCACTGATAAGTGAAAATCTATCTATTCTAATCTATTTCTCTCAACTGTCCTTCATTTGAAGGGGCGGTCCCTCTACTGAGTCCACGTCTGTGCCCCTCTGAGGTGTAACATCAAGATCATCAACATGTAACATCAATGCTGCCCCGACCTGTCACTGATCAGGTCTAGGGTTAGGGCATGTGTGTTGTCCCCCCTCCCTTCCTTCATGGCTCCCTCATGCCCCCCTCCCCCATCACGGTGCCTGACCTGTGCCGATCAGTGACAGATCGGGGCAGCAGTGATCACCCCTAACTCTAGCCCTAACCCTAGGACAAGTTAGGCCCTATTATAATAGTAATTTTAAAAATTAGTGGTATTTTTCCATGTCCGCCCGTCGGAGGAGAGAGAGATTCATGCTGATCAGTGACAGGTCGGGGCAGCGGTGATCACCCCTAACTCTAGCCTTAACCCTAGGACAAGTTAGGCCCTATTATAATAGTGATTTTAAAAATTATTATATTATAAAATAGTATTTTTCCATGTTTATTTCAGTCAGTAATCATTTAGTTCTTGCCAAGTCCTTGCATTGCTAGTAGTAAAATAAATATATGTGTTTATATAAAGACAAGTGACAACTGACACATGAAAGCCTATTTACAATTTATTATCTATAAGTAATTCATTTTTGATTTCCCTTATTTAACTGTAATTGTATTAATGACTTCACTCACCCTATATAGTGTAAGCAGATAGCGTGATCAGCCCTAGGGTTAGGGCTAGGGCTAGGGTTAGGGCATGTGTGTTGCCTCCCTCCCTTCCCCCATGGCTCCCTCATGCCCCCATCACACTGGGGGGGGGGGGGGGCATGAGGGAGCCATGGGGCAAGGCAGGGGGGACAACACACATGCCCTAACCCCAACCCTAGGGTTAGGGCTAGGGTTAGGGCTAGGGTTAAGGCATGTGTGTTGTCCCCCCTCCCTTTCCCCATGGCTCCCTCATGCCCCCCTCCCCCATCACGCTAGGGGGGGCATGAGGGAGCCATGGCGGAAGGGAGGGGGGACAACACACATGCCCTAACCCTAACCCTAGCCCTAGGGTTAGGGTTAGGGCATGTGTGTTTACATTTATATGTTAAGCCAAAGGAGCAGAGCCACACCTGCACCGTGGGAACGATGCCAAGGTATGTATATTGGCTGATGGACTGTGTTTCACAAAGTAGAGCATCGCTGATCAGCCAGAAAACCCAGGATTGTAAAAATCAAGCGTTTAAGTCCACTTTAAGCAAATTGCAAGTCATAGAACAACCAATGCGATATTTGGGGCATAAGTCAGTGACAACCAGTTTTGTTATCTATAATAAAATTGTGCAGTTTGAAGCATTTCTATGATTATGAATGCAGAGGATAAAGATTGGGAAACTGAGTGCCAATGTGAGGTGCAGGCGTGATGACATATATTTCACTAGCTGTATAGAATATGGATCAAGGTCATTGTTATACAGTAAGTGACACAGGACAAAGTCTCACTATATAAAAAATGCAATCTTGGATAACATTGTAGGTTCCAACAAAGGTTAATAGAGTGCTATCATAGTTGCAAGAGGTGGCAAAATATACCTTCCTAAGTAAATATGAAGCTTAGAGCGCCTATTGTTTTAAACCTTGTCAGTCTGTTTGAAGAGGAACAACGTCTTGGATCTTTGCTTTCTCTGGAGTTCTCTGGCAGGACACCCTGATTTGGGAAGCCCCGCTGTGTGCATGCCCTATAGATTGCTGAGAAGATGCACATTTTCTATGCTAAAGTGGGGATGTGGCTAGGTGAGTTTACTCGGTGAACCCTGGGGTTGCACACACTGGGGTTTCCTGCAGGGATTGTCCTGCCCTGGAGACCTTAAGACTAAAAAAGTCTGTTGTTCCTGTTTAAGGCGTACTGGTAAACAGGGTTACTTGTATGCACCAGCATCACCTCGATTTTTTTACACCTTGCCTTTCTTTCTTCCTTACTAGAGATGAGAGAACTTTTGGTTTGGACGATACACAGAATTTCAGAAGAAATTCAGATTCATCCAAATGAACTGACTCAAAAAAAAGAAAATAAGCTTACCTCTGTCCCCATGTGTGTGTGTGTGTGGGGGGGGGGGGGTGATGTCCTCATCCTCAGGCATTGTCCTGCACTGTCCTGTCTCGGCAGCATCCAGCTCCCAGCATGTCTGATGAGGAGCATTTATATTGGGAGTGAGCAGTGACATCACAGTGACAGCTTGGCTACACGCCATAGGGATGGACTATTTATACTGGGAGTAAGCTGTGACATCAAAGCTCACTTCCAATATAAATGCCACTCCCTGCGGTTTGGTCATCTGTAATCCATACTAGGGGTTGTGTTGGCAATAAGGCTTATTGATCTGCCCCAAGAAAACCTGGACTGAACCTTGAAATCATGATTGCTAAAAATTACTAAAACAAATCACTATAGCTCCCCTTCTCTAGAGCAGAGATGCCTCATCAGTTTCTAAAGCTGAAGCAGTAAATCAGACAAAACTCTTGGGCCGCACAGGGGGGTATTTGTCCTAATTTCAACCTTTTCCCCAAGTTTATTCTCTGACTGGGCACGGAGTGTACTGTATTTTCTTATCCCCCAGGAAACACTCTCAGAGAAAGGCATGTAGTGCCATAATGTATCGCTGGAGAGAGTTGGTGCTGACGAAAATCAGAGCAGGCTTTCTATCAGGTGACATACAGTGGATTAAAGTAAACCAAAACCTGTGATTTTCACCATCCTGGGTTTTGACCAGTCCCCCTGGGGCATCCTGATGTGGCCCACCAGACAACCGATATACATACCTCGCCAGTATTCAAGGTACAAATGCGGCTCTCCTGCTTTCAGGTTCTTTTGCTTCGCATTTTAATATACAGATAAAAAAACTTCATGTGAATGTACTTGCAATCTGCACTCCCTGTATCCATCTAAGGCTGTGCACGCCCATAACAGCCATCCAGTTTTGATGAGTGCTGCTGTGCACAGCCGTAGAAAAATGTGAGGCATGCTTCAGCTGGATCGCACGCATGTCATGGCCTTGTTGGTAAGGTAAGAATGTAAAGCAGCTGGCAGGGTAAAATGTTTACAAGACTTCTATAAGACGCTAGGCATGGTTTTGGCCCACTTTAAAAAAGTACATGTACAGAATAATGGAGGTGGTTGTGGGAACATTATTTAACTGATCTGGGGGAAAGTTTTGTTGGTTTAATGAAGATTGTGTGTTGAAAAGGGCTCCAAAGAACCTGTGAGTGATTCAGTCGCCCCACCTGGCTGCAGCTGCTGCTAGGACTGGATGGCTGACCTATAACTGTGGAATATATGATGTAAATCAGTGGCTGGAATGAGGGACAGTGAGGGTCATTGTAGTTGAGGCCACATGAGGGTCATTTGTGTTAACAAATAGTAGGTGAGTGTCCACTTGTTCAGGCCACGTGAGACTCATTTGTGCTTAAGTATCCAAGAAGAATTGATCCAGAGCTTCCTAGGCAGAAATATGAAATGCAACCTTTAAATAAACTAGTTAAAATTCCATCAAAATATCCAGGTGAAAAGGGGAAGAAAAGCCATCAGCGATGCATTTTGGGGCGACCCCCTGTATCATGCCTTTGTTACTACTTAGCTATTGCTCCAGTAGTGGTGAGAGCAATAGATAAGTAGTAACAAAGGTAATCAGGTGACTACATTGAACCAACCAGAGGATAACAGAACTGGGTCAAAGTGTGGCCAGTCAGTTAAGCAGAGAGCAATGCTTACTATGGTCAGTCCCCAGCAGTTTATGTTATAAGTAAGAGGATGTGCCTTAAAAGTAAACCACAGTAGATGACTAGGTTAGGGTGTCTGCCAGCTCCACCCCTGTCTGCCAGTCCCACCCCTAACAAGCAAGAACCAGTATATTTCTGTGATTGCGGTGAGCCCCTCTATTGTTGACAGATGTGGCTTGGATATACCACCACTGCCTAGTTAGTGGTAGGTATGCACTGGTATTGGCCAGGTCAAATAAATCATGAAAAGACCCAGCCCCTCTTACAGACAAATGCCATTGAAGTATGATAGTGGGCTGATCAGTTAATAGGAAAAGCCCAGACTGGGCTGAAGATAAGTGTGTTACAAAATTCATACATTTGTGTTTAATAACAAATAGTAATTGAGTGTCCACTTGTTCAGACCATGTGAGGCTCATTTGTGTTTAATAACAAATAGTAATTGAGAGTCCACTTGTTCAGGCCATGTGAGGCTCACTTGTGTTTAATAACAAATAGTAATTAAGTGTTTAACTTGTTCAGGCCACGTAAGGCTCATTTGTATTTAATAACAGATAGAAATTGAGTGTCCACTTGTTAGGGCCCCGTGAGGCTCATTTCTATTTAATAACAAATATTAATTGAGTGTCCGCTTGTTCAGGCCACATCAGGCTATTTTTGTTTAATAACAAATTGAAATTTAGTGTCCACTTGTTCAGGAAATTTGAGGGTAATTTGTGTTTAATAACAAATAGTAGTTGTGTGGCTACTTGTTCAGGCCATGTGAGGGTCACTGCTGTTTAATAACAAATTTTAGTGAAGCATCCACTTGGTTAGGCCATTTCTGGGTCATGGCTGTTTAACCCTTTAAGTGCCAGCTGAACTATAAACTTTAACACCCTGTGTTGCCAGACCATTTTTCACTATTTTGAACTATACATGTAACTATATATGTTTAACTGTGATTTTTGAATGGATTTAAAAGGATTTCCCAGGAAAAAAATATATTGTTATGTACAGCAGAGTTTTGGCTTTAACATACAATGTCTTGTTTGTTATTTTTTAAGTGTATATTTTGGGTGAAATATGTACAAACAAATGAAAAAAAACATTTTTTTTATATTATAAATTTAATTTTTTCAATAAAATAATATTGCGTATAAAAGCCCAATTTCTCCCAGTTATAATGGTCCCACATATTGGTAGACAGCCTTCCCTGCCCAGGAGACTCCCGCAAACTTAAGCAGTGCTTTAGAAGATTTTCAGATAAAATACAACTGCTATTCGCACCTTTTCAAGAAAAGCAACCCTTTACACTTAAAATCTCCTAAACTATATATTCTCTGGAAGTACATACTGCAAGCCTTCTAGGTATACAAGGATTGTTGACATGGGCATAGTATTCTGGAAGTAATCCATCAATGAATTCTTTGATTGCCCAGGGTTTCCCTAATAAATGAATAACAAAGCAGAATCAAAGCCACATTTTTCAAAAATTACAATATAGAAACAAGAAAACACTAGGTAAATCTGAAAAAGCAAGGTGTCCCCAAACATAACAATACCCAACATGCATAGGTACTGTTAACCCTTCCAGCGCCAGCTACATTTTTTTTGTTTTTTTTTTCAAAAATATCTTAAAAAGCAATAGAAAAATTACAAACAAGACATTTGATGTTAAAGCCGAAACTCTGCTGCAAATATATATATATATATATTGTGGGATATTGGGGGGGAACGGTAGTGACACAGACAACAGTTCTCTCTCGGCAAAGCAGGTTTATTTCAGAAAAATGCAAGTATTCAAATGAAACAATACTTCTCCATTCATAGGTTGCAGCGTCAATGCAGAAAATCAAAACAAATGGTTACATCACCAAATAAAGGTACATCCAGGGCTGGGGATTCCAGCAAGCTGTGGGTCAAAGGAAAGTCCAATCCAGATTGCAGGGCAAAGCAGCCCGCCGCTTCTCACCCCCAACGGTCCAAGAGTGGGGCGCAGAAGCCAAGTCCTCCGGCTTAATAGTCCAGTATTGTTATTCATACAACATGCAGTTCAGCCAGCCTGAGCACCCTCCATCAGGCTGGTCAAAGACAAAAGACTGGCTCAGTGGGAGCCTTTTATTCAGGCTCCTTTCTGAAATCACTCTGACCAGGTGTGCAAGGCCTGAGATCAGAAGAAACCTAGGAGTGGGGAATGTGACCAGGGTTCTGAAATCCTGGCATGGATCTTGCTCTATACAGCACTTTAGGGGAAAAATATACTCCATCCAGGACTTCTCCACACACTTTACCACATATCCCCCCCTCTTCTTCAGAGGTCTGACAACCCTTACTGGTCATACAATAGACTCGGGACAAAGCATCTGAATTCCCCTGTAACTTCCCCGGTCTATGTTCTACTTTAAATTTAAAGTTTTGTAAGGAGAGAAACCATCTGGTGACCCTTGCATTTCTCTCCTTATTTTGCTTCATTCAGGTCAGCAGCGCATGATCTGTCATTAGGACAAATTCTCGACCCAACAAATAATATTTTAGGGCCTCTAACGCCCACTTAACAGCGAGACACTCTCTTTCCACTATCGCGTAGTTTTTCTCTGCCGGAGTCAGCTTCCGGCTCAGGTACAATACTGGGTGCTCTTCCCCATTCACCTCTTGTGACAGAACTGCCCCCAAACCTGAATCAGATGCATCCGTCTGTACCAAGAATTGTTTGCTGAAATCTGGGGACACCAGAACAGGCTGTTTACACAGGGCAGATTTTAGGCTTTGAAAAGCCTTTTCTGCCTCGGGGGTCCATTCCATCATTACTGACTTACCCCCCTTTGTTAAGTCAGTTAACGGGGTAGCCATTAACGCAAAATTGGGCACAAACCGACGGTAATAGCCGGTTATACCTAGGAAGGCTCTCACTTGTTTTTTTGTAAGGGGTCTGGGCCAGTCCTCCAGACCCACTGCACACTTCTCAGGATTTATGGTTAAGCCAGCATTACTGATGGAGTCTAGGACGGCCTGTACCTTGCAGAGGTGACTCTTCCAATCAGACGAAAAGATGACCACATTGTCTAGGTAAGTAGCGGCATAATTCCGATGTGGCCTCAAGATCACGTCCATCAGCCTCTGAAAGGTAGCAGGGGCCCCATGTAACCCAAACGGCATAACCAGATAGTGAAACAGCCCTTCTGGCAAACGCTGTCTTTTCTTTAGCGTCCTCCGCCAAAGGTATCTGCCAATACCCTTTTGTGAGATCCAGGGTTGTAATGTATATTGCCCTCCCAAGCTTTTCAATCAACTCATCTACCCGGGGCATGGGATACGCATCAAACTTTGAGACCTCATTGAGTTTTCTGAAGTCATTACAGAATCTCCAGGTCCCATTAGGCTTTGGTATTAAGACAATGGGACTGGACCAGGCACTAGCAGACTCCTCAATGATGCCCAACTCTAACATGCGTTTTATTTCAGAGGAGATCGTCTCTCTCCGTGCTTCAGGAATCCTGTACGGCTTTAGGTTTACCTTAATGTAGGGTTCAGTTTAAATCTGATGCTTTATTAAATGCGTTCGGCCCGGCAGGTCAGAAAGCTTGTCTCTATTTCCTTGCAGAAATTCCCTAACCTCCTGCGTTTGATGACCTGACAAAGACTCACCTATCTTGACTGGGGGAATGGTCTGCACCGCCTCTTTAACTCTAGCCGGGGCAACTACCAAAGCTTCACGATCTTTCCACGGCTTAATCAGGTTCACATGGTAAATCTGGTAGGGCTTCCTTCTACCTGGTTGGTGAACCTTGTAGTTCACCTCACTCACCTTCTCTACAACCTCATAGGGACCCTGCCACTTTTCCAGAAATTTACTTTCAACTGAGGGCACTAATACCAGGACCCGATCCCCAGGATTAAAGGCCCTCACCCTGGCCGATCTATTATATATCCTGCTCTGGGCCGCCTGAGCCCTTTGCATATGCTCCTTTATTATCGGCATTACATTTTCTATACGGTCCTGCATCTGGGCTACATGCTCAATTATACTCTTGTATGGGGTGGCCTCAGTCTCCCAGGTTTCCTTGGTGATATCTAGCAAACCCCGGGGATGCCTACCATACACCAGTTCAAATGGTGAAAACCCTGTAGACACCTGGGGAACCTCCCGTATGGAAAACATGAGATACGGCAACCAACAGTCCCAGTCACGGCCATCCCGTTCTACAACTTTCTTCAGCATGTGCTTAAGGGTTTTATTAAATCTCTCTACCAAGCCGTCTGTTTTAGGATGGTACACTGAGGTGTGGAGATGGGTAATCTTAAACAGCTTGCACAGTTCCTTCATGACCTTTGACATGAAGGGCGTGCCCTGATCGGTTGGAATTTCCTTTGGTATTCCTACACGAGAGAACATAAGAAACAGCTCCTTAGCAATATTTTGGACGCCATATTTTTTAGCGGTACTGCTTCCTGGTAGCGGGTAGCATAATCTAGTACCACTAATATATATTGGTGTCCTCGGGCTGACTTCACAATAGGCCCCACCAAATCCATGGCAATTCTCTCAAAGGGGACCTCGATAATGGGAAGTGGTACCAAGGGGCTCCGGAAATGTGATATTGGGGCACTTAACTGGCACGTAGGGCAGGAATCGCAATATCTTTTTATTTCCTCATACACCCCAGGACAGTAAGACCTCTGGAGAACTCTTTCCTGGGTCTTATTAATCCCCAAATGCCCTCCAAGCTCATGACTATGGGCGATCTCCAGCACCATGCGACAATATGGCTTAAGTACCAGAAGCTGTTCCACAACTTCATTGTTAATTTTGGAGACCCGATATAACAGATGTGTGGAAATTTCTGGTCAGCTTCTGGTTCCTGAGGCACTCCGTTCAACACTGTGACATTACCTCTTGCAGTCTCCAGAGTGGGGTCTCTTAATTGCTCAGACCCAAAATTACCCTGAGCCATCTCTAGGTCTAAGACCCGCTGATCAGGCAGGGAATCCTCATCATCCTCACCTGCTAACACCTGTAGGGGAAACTGGTGATTACTGCATAATTCAGATATTCCCATTTCTTCACTAGGTACCTCATGGGGCCTATTGTCTCTACTAGATAGTTCAGCCGGCTCAACAGGGAGGGTCACCGGTTCTGCCGGAGATACTTCGCTACCGGAAGAAACGTTTCCCCTTTCCCACAACTCCCAGAACAAGGGAAAATCCCGGCCAACAATCACTTGGTACATAAGGCATTCTACTACACCTGCTTCATATTTTAGTGTTCCAGCGGGGGTCTCAAACGTACCCACGGCTACAGGGTAAGCCACGATATCCCCATGGATACAAAGCACGCTCACATTTTTATTTGGTATATAACCTCCTCCCACAAGGTTGGCCCGGACCAAGGTTACCAGGCTACCTGAGTCCAACAGCGCCTTCACTGAGCACCCATTCACTCTGATCAACACAATATGGGGCTCGGTCTCTAACCGCAAAACCGCGGTACATGCTGGTTCCGCAAACAGGGATCTTCTGCGGCCAGCGCCACACTCCATAGGCTCAGGGCCAAGGGGGCAATCCACGGCTATATGCCCCCACTCGCGGCACCTCCAACACTGGGGACCCCGAAATCTCCGTGCCCGGGCGTCCTCCCTAGGATTGGGGGGCCTCTGGGGGTCAGGGTCAGTCCTGGGCCCTTTTTCACCCTTCCATACACCTACAAGGGGAACCTGCTTACCCGTCGTTGTCACAGGTTTGTGGGTCTTGGAGGATGCTGGTGTAGTAGGGGCATCCCGTAGGTAGTCCTCCGTCGCAATAAAACATTCAACCAAGTTGACCAGCTGCTCCGCACTCTGCGGGTCGCCTTGTCCCACCCACCGTTGAAGCTTTGGCGGCAGCGACCGAAAGAAGCGGTCCACCACGATTTTCTCGATAATCTGCACGGGGTTGAACGCTCTGGCTCCAACCACTTTTGGACGAGATATATTAGGTCATACAACTGCGACCGGGCAGGCTTATCAACGGCAAAAGTCCAGTTATGTATTCGCCTTGCCCGAACCGCTGGCGTGACTCCCAGGCGAGCAAGGATCTCCTGTTTAAGCTTATCATAGTCCCATACATCCTGCTCCCTTAAGTCAAAATATGCCTTTTGCGGCTCACCCGTTAAGAACGGCGCAATTTCGTCGGCCCATTCCGCTACTGGCAGCTGTTCTCTCTCGGCCACGCACTGAAACACTGTGAGGTAGGCTTCGACATCGTCGTCCGGGGTCATCTTTTGTAAAACCCGCTGAACGGTTCTTCTCACCCCCTCTGTCTCAACCGGGCTTCTCTCCGGTTGTGCAACTTTGGCACCAACAGTCTCTCTAAGCGCGGCCATCTGTTCAATCAACAGGCGATTTGTCTCCTGCTGGTTAGCCACGGTCTGCTGCTGCATTTGGAACTGTTGTGCCAGGGCCTGCTGCTGTTGTGCCAGGGCCTGCTCCTGTGCTCGCTGCTGTTGTGCCAGGGCCTGCTCCTGTGCTCGCTGCTGTTATACCAGGGCCTGCTCATGCCGGAGGTCAGCTTGTATTAGGTGTTTTATCACCTCCTCCATGTGAGACATCTTGGTGATGGCCTTCACCCAGGACATTAACTATTAAATGCAGCGTATTGTCACTCCGTTGCCCCTAGCAACAGTCACCATGCCCGCATCCTCCACCAACTGTGGGATATTGGGGGCGAACGGTAGTGACACAGACAACAGTTCTCTCTCGGCAAATCAGGTTTATTTCAGAAAAATGCAAGTATTCAAATGAAACAATACTTCTCCATTCATAGGTTGCAGCATCAATGCAGAAAATCAAAACAAATGGTTACATCACCAAATAAAGGTAAATCCAGGGCTGGGGATTCCAGCAAGCTGTGGGTCAAAGGAAAGTCCAATCCAGATTGCAGGGCAAAGCAGCCCGCCGCTTCTCACCCCCAACGGTCCAAGAGTGGGCGCAGAAGCCAAGTCCTCCGGCTTAATAGTCCAGTATTGTTATTCATATAACATGCAGTTCAGCCTGAGCTCCCTCCATCAGGCTGGTCAAAGACAAAAGACTGGCTCAGTGGGAGCCTTTTATTCAGGCTCCTTCCTGAAATCACTCTGACCAGGTGTGCAAGGCCTGAGATCAGAAGAAACCTAGGAGTGGGTTCTGAAATCCTGGCATGGATCGTGCTCTATACAGCACTGTAGGGGAAAAATATACTCCATCCAGGACTTCTCCACACACTTTACCACAATATATATATATATATATATATATATATATATATATATATATATAATTTTCCTGGAAATTCCTGCAAAAATTACAGTTAAACATGGAACAAAATGGTGAAAAATGACCTATCAACAGAGGGTGCCAAAATTTCAAATAAGCTGGCAATAAAAAGGGTTGAGAGTAGCTATGCATGTTGGGTATTGTTCTGCTTGGGTGACCTTGTGCTTTTTATTCTGCTTTTTTATACATTTTTTAGGGAAACCCTGTGCGACTTAAGGATTCTTCGAGGGATTACTCCCAGAAAGTTGAGCCCACTACAATATGCCTAGAAAGCTTAACATGTGTACTTTCAGGGAATATATGGTGTGTAGGGGGTATTCCAAATATAAAGGGTTGTTTTGGTAGAAAGGTGCGCTGGTGTCTGCAGAGTTGAAATTTTCAAGTAAAATTACTGTTACGTGCATGCTTTACTTTGGGGTGTTTGGCAACTCTTCCCTTGACAGTACCTATGCATGTTGGGTATTGTTCTGTTTTCTCATTTAACTTGTTTTCTCTTGTTTGCATATAGTTTTTTTTTTTTTTTTTTTTTAGAAAAATGTGGCTTTGATTCTGCTTTTCTATGCAATCAAAGAATTCATTGAGGGATTACTTCCAGAAAACTGCATCCATGTCAACAACTTGTTACGCCTAGAAAGCTTGAGGTGTGTACTTCCAGAGAATATATAGTTTGTTGGGGATATCTCAAATGTAAAGGGTTGCTTTTCTTGCAAAACTGCAATATGCGTATAGCGCCTAGCACAGTTGTATTTTATCAGAAAATCTCCTAAAGTGCTGTTTCAGTTTGGGGGAGTCTACCAATACACATGTGGTACCGCTATAATCAGGAGAAATTGGGATTTCACACGCAATAAGATTTTATTGACAAACTTACATTTTTTATTACAAAAAAAACACTACAAATTGTAAAAAATAGATTTTTTTTATTCTGTTGCACATATTTCACCCACAGTTACCGAGAATACACCTAAAATATGACATGTTCATGTTAGATCGCAGACTCTGCTGAAAAAAACAATATATCATTTCCTTGGGAACTCCCTGGAAATCCCTTCAAAAATCACAGTTGAACATGTGGAGCTCAAAATAGTGCAAAATGGTCTGGCAACAAAGTGTGACAAAATCTCCAGATAGGCTGCCAGTTAAAGAGTTAGGGGAAGAGTTGTCAAACCCCCCAAATTAAAGCATGCGCAGAAGGGCAATTTTACTTTAAAAAATCAGCTCTGCAGACAGAGTTTACACCTTGCTCTCCAACAAAACATATATTCCCTAAAAGTAAGCATGTTAAGTGTTCTAGGCATATACAAATTGTTGTAGTGGGCTTATCTCTCTGGAAGTGATCTCTCAAAGCATTCTCTGGTTGCACAGGTTTTCCCTTAAAATGTATAGAGGCAGAATAAAAAATACATTTTCCAAAAACATCAATATGCAAACAAGAAAAAACAATATAAATCTGAAAGCACAAGGTCCCCGGAACAGAACAATACCCAACATAGCTACTATTAACCCTTTTAACTGATAGCTCACCCTATGTTGACAGGCCATTTTTGTGATTTCTGAAAGCATTTCCAGAAATTTGATGCTCTTTTGGATCTGGTAATATCAAATAATGATGGCCTGATAGGGACATTAACAGTTCGTGAAAATCTTTGTAACAGTGACCACAATATAGTTGCATTTAACATAAACTGTAAGAAAGATTTTCTGTCAGGGAGGGCAAAAACAGTGAATTTTAGGACTCCCCCAGGCTCAGAGTTGCACTCCAGGACATATGGCCTGATGCAGAGCCTCCCCGTTCAGCTATCCCGTACGTTTTCCCGTTGGTTTTGGGCTGTGATCGGGTCCTGAAAGGGTGCTACGTTGCTTTTTGTGTGCGTTTATGCGCTCAGGTGTGTCGGCATGCGCCTTTCCGATTGCATCCATTGTTTAGTAATGTTGTTGATGTTTTTTGAATATTTGTGTGCATCTTGACACTTATGGTCACACTAATTACAGTTCTGTTGGGTTTGTGCAGGAACAGGAAGATGGGCCATTCGATTAATGTCCAGGCAGTGTCCGGCCCTGATCTGCAATTTTTTAGTATCTTTGCAGCCTTCCCTGGTTCCACGCATGATGCCCACATTTTGAGGAACTCCTGCCTCTTCGAACGTTTTCAATCTGGAGATCTGTCTGGCGGATGGCTACTGGGTATGTGTCTCAAACGTGTTGTTGTTGTGAATTTTTTTTTTTACATTTTGGGTGCCTGTCCCCCATTAATCTGTGATAGATAGCAATGAAACAGTACAAGTTGGCAATCACTTACCACTATTTGATCATCTTAATTCTTGTATGTCTTCTCCACTATTGCGTCCTGTCCTGGCCCTCTTAGCTATGTAGCATACCACAGTCATTGTATAGGAGTGTACTGGTTGGATGTGCATGTTGGCTCATCTGAACTGTGCTTTGCTCTGACACTGCACAGCGCACCTATTTGTCCCTGTTCAATAATGCTTTAATGCACACCTAAACATTATTGAGGTTATTCCCCTTAGGGCTCTGTCTGTTGCTCCATGTTGTTAGGATTCTAAAGTTACCTAACATGCCAGGTACTTGTGGATATTGTTTAGTTATTAGATTTAGAGTTATTTGGTATTTTTGGGTGGCCTTATAGTTATGTGTTGACTAGTTATGGTGCCAGACACTACATATGTTTACAATAGGCACATTTGTCATGTGTGTTGGTATTATTGTTAGTGCTTAGTTTTGGTTGTTTTTTTTGCAGGTGATTCTGGCTATCCTTTGCTACCATGGCTACTCACCCCAATCCTGCACCCATCTTCCCTGGCCCAGGAGCGGTATAACACTGCCCATAGGAGGACTTGCTCAGTGGTGGAACGTGCCTTTGGCTTGCTCAAGATGCGCTTCCGATGTCTGGATCAGACTGGGGGTGCACTACAGTATCAGCCTGCCAAGGTCATCAAAATCATTCTTGCTTGTGGTGTCCTGCACAACCTTGCCATTCGAGGCCGGATATCCAGATACACTGACCTGCCTGAGGACACTTTAGAGATTTCTGAAGATCACACCCCTCCATACTCCGGATCACCAAGTGGCACAGCACAGGCAATACGTGCTCAACTAGTGGACAATGTTTTTGCATAAAACACACGCCTTTGAAATGTATTTCTTTTAAATTTATTAGTGAATCGACCAAAAATTCTTTTCAATCCTTTTTTTGGATTTTTTGTTAAACTGAAACGTGGGGTCAAATACATTAACACAACCATTTAGTGGTAGGTAGAGTATGATGTTGCAGCTGATGGTTGGGATGGGTAAATCTGTGCAGCAATATGTGCCAGGCTTTGGTTAATGTGCTGCCATTGTTGGACCATTTCACCCATATGCCTGTTTAGGCTTCTTGTTTCTGCCAGTAGGCCAGACACATTTGAGTTTAAAACCTCTAATTGCTTAGTCATCGATGTTATTTGGGTGCACACCGTGTCATTAAATTGTTGTGTGGTTTGGGAGAATGCTATATTCTCCTGGTGCCACGCTTCCTCCATAATCTGAAGCTGTCTCCTCTGGCTTATATGTCGCCTTGGCTGTGTTCTTGCACTGGCACGGGTGGGTGGTTCGGAGTTGGAGTTGGTGCTGGTGGTTGGGTTGCCACCGAGTGTGTGGTGTGGACGGCAGAAGTGGTGGTTGTTGACACAGAGGTTGTGGTAGTGGACACCAGGTGATGAAGTTGCTGTGCCTGTTGGTTCTGATGTTCGCACACTGGTTCTGTAGGCATTTGTGGCATCTGATTTGTGTCCTCCTCCAAATCTCGAATGTCTTCAATAATTGGGGGACTTTGTCTGTTCTGTAAAGAAATGTAGCATTTATTGAGTTCACTATTTTCCCACAAATGAATGCAAGTGCAATTTCCAAAGTCTACACAGTGGACCATTGACTTACCTCATCCAAACACTCAATTTGGTTTGTGTGGGAAGAAACCTGGTGTTGCATGGGCCTCTGGGACAAGCCAGGGGTTGCTTGGCCTTGTGACGTGTGTTGAGTTTGTTCTGGGAAGAGAGAATGAAATGTAATTTTTAGCAACAAACACAGTGTGTATTAACGGTTACCCAAGTTTTTGGTTCAACATTGAAAAGTCTCTCTGTAAAAACAAACTCACCTTTCGACCTGACATTCCTGTCTGTGTCTAGGCCCTCTGGCAGGCCCTGAAGGGTAGCAGGGTGAATATATGTGTAGACATGTTCTTCTGCTGGGGTTAGTGTGATTTTAGTCGGGAGACCACCCCCTGTCTGCTGGCTGGGGTAGATTAAAACACACCTATTAAGTGTTACATCCTGTTACAAAGCAGGCTAGACATGCATTTACACTCTAAAGGGACTTTACCTCTGCTGGCGGCGCATGTCCATTTTTTTTTACCATAATATTTGAGATCCCCAAATTTGCGCTTAATTTGCTCAAGATCTCTCCTGACAGAGCCAACACTATTAACTTGGCTGCAAATATTAGCCCAGATCTCCTGCTTTGCCTGCTTTGTGGTGCTTTTTGAATAACGGCCAAATAGGGCATCATAGTGCTCACAGACACCAGTGGCTACAGCCATGCTTTGGGCATCACAAAAACGGGCTGTAAGTGAGCCACGGCATAGCTGATGGCCACATGGGTGTGTGGTGTCCCCTGCATCAGATGAAATAGATGGCTGGCTGTCTGGGGAGTCGTGTTGGGTTCTTGGGCTTATGGGTGAGTGTGATGGAGTGTGGGTGCTGCTCTGTGTTAATGGCTGGGTGCCTGTGGAGCTTTCACCTGTTGAGCTCTCTAGTGAATCTGTGGTAGTGGTACTTTGTGACACAGAGTGTTGCGGAGGAGGGGTGGGTGGCCTGGGTGGGGTGGAGGTTTTGGACCTACGCTTCCCCTTGCTGGTGTGTCTTGTTTTTTGGGCATGCTTTGTGTGTGGAGGAGGTGCAGGCAGCAGGCTTTTCACAGATGTGGGTCCCTTGTGAGGCCTGGCAGATTTAGCAGGTGCTGGCGAATGTGGCAAGGGCTCCTTGCTCCTGCTTTTTGGGTGAGCTACGTGTGTGTGTGTCTTAGCCACCCTTTTAGTAGGTGCATGTCCATCCTGGCTCTTGTGGCTGCTCTTGTGTTGTTTTTTGTGTGCTGGATCTGAGCGGCTAGTATGTGCCTCTGGGCTTTTGTGGGTCTTACGGCTCCCTTTTGGTCTGGCCATAGTGATATGGTATCCAACACAGAGCTGAGTGCATTGACCTTTAAATATTTTTACCGTGTGGGCGTGTTCACCAGCGTGTGTGCCTGCGTGCGCGCACGCACGCACGCACGTCACCGCGGGGGAACGTCATAGCCATACCCGAAACCCCTAAAAAAATGTCGCCAGCAATTTACACTGCGGAGCAGCACGACCTTATCATGGATGTGAGTAGGCGAGCTTGCGTTTATGTGCGCGCACAAGCCGCTTTAAAAAAATAGCTATGGCAGGGCAAGATTAATGAGGATCAACTGACTTGTTAAAGTAAACTACTAGACCACCTTACTTTTAAACATGTGCGCAACATCAAACTAACCTACATGCAGATTGTAGAACTAGGCCCATGTAAGTAGGAATGAGGGGCAGAAAGTGACTTTAGGTAGGGCATAAGACTTGGACATGTTTTTGTGTGACTAATGGGGTACCATTGTGTTTTTTCTTATCAGATGATGCTGAGGAACCGCTACGATTACCTGTCGTGCGATTTCGAGAAATGGACGTCGGCGCTGGCGGTGGTGGACGCGATTGCCCGCATTTCGGGTACCACCTATACCTTCCCCCAGATCGCCCAACACTGGTCTGACTTAAAGAGGAGGCATATGCCCCGGGTGAGGCAGTACTTTGCAAAACATTTTCCAGGTAAGTGTGGCAACTTGACATGCAAGAATCACACTGGCCTTGGCTGGGACTGTTTTTATGATTGTGTTTATATTTCAGCTAATGAATGGACTATGCGTTGCCGCCCCACCCGGAAAAGAGCCCGCAGCCCAGTGTTGGACGAATCTGGGGAAGGTATAGGTGGTCCACCGCCAGTGCCAACGCCCACCCCCTCCTCTGCCAGTGAGTATGAGGGCCCCTTAGACCTCAGTATGCGGGGGGGGGGATCGCACGGCAGGGAGTCTAGCCTCACTGAGCAGCAACCTGACTCCGGTAAGACTATCAAAATAACAGATGTCCTGATACATGCAAGAAAGACATAGACTAATGTGCACTATTGTGCTTTGTAGATTCTGATGTTGCAGGCCCATCCCAAGGGATAGTCGAGGGAGGTGCAGAACAAGAAGAGGTGGCTGGGGAAGGTGAGTGATTTGATGCATAGAAGCATAACCTAATCTCACATTCAGGAGGCACAAAGAGTAAATAATATACTTGTGTTTTGGATCCAAACAGATTCAGAGGCGGACGTATTGCTGGACCCAGGGAGGAGGCTGCGCCCCAGACGCACTGTTGCCAAAAAGCAATGTAAGTTTTAGTTATTTATTTGAAAAATAGTTTAAACTCATGTCCACCAAAAAAAAAAAAAATAAACAATAACAATGATGATGTTTTTCTTTCACAGATCAAAGAAAACGGCAACTACTTTGAAGGAGCCACCCATTTTGCTCCAAAATGTTATATTGTAGCTTTTTACATTTTTACACAGTTTTAACCAGTTCTTAAAAAAAAGGTTGACAGTAAAAAAACAAAAAAAAAAACAAAAGTGTGGTGTGTTTTATTTCCTGCCAATGTACGTTATCACAACATAATCATACTGTTACATGTCCCAAAAGGTAAGTATATGGGACAAGGAATAGAAGAAGAAGGAGAAGACAAGGAATAAAAAAAGAGATTAAGGTAAGCATTAAAGCCAAGGAAGAAGAAGAAACAGAGATTAAGGTAAGCATGAAAGACAAGGAAGAAGAAGAAAAAGAGATTCAGGTAAGCATGAAAGACAAGGAAGAAGAAGAAACAGAGATTAAGGTAAGCATGAAAGACAAGTAAGAAGAAGAAAAAGAGATTCAGGTAAGCATGAAAGACAAGGAAGAAGAAGTAAAAGAGATTCAGGTAAGCATCAAAGACAAGGAAGAAGAAGAAAAAAAGATTCAGGTAAGCATGAAAGACAAGGAAGAAGAAGAAAAAGAGATTCAGGTAAGCATGAAAGACAAGGAAGAAGAAGAAAAAGAGATTCAGGTAAGCATGAAAGACAAGGAAGAAGAAGAAACAGAGATTCAGGTAAGCATGAAAGACAAGGAAGAAGAAGAAAAAGAGATTCAGGTAAGCATGAAAAACAAGGAAGATGAAGAAAAATGTAAGTATACTTGTCCAAAACATCAGAATACGGGTGAAAACGGAAACGGATGGCAAGAAGGTACGTTGGGAAACCCATTAAAAAGGAGGGAAAAACGGATCGTCCGTGTGAACGGGAACAGAAGCCACGACTAAATAGCATGCCCCCGAGAGGGGGGAAAAAACCCTTCCCGATTGAAGACACAGAAACGGAGCATTAACGGAGTTCCCCCGACGGCGGCTCTGCATCACATTTTAACCCCGGGACAAATGTAAGCAAAACGTGCCAGAGGAAAAACGGAACAAAATAAGCTCAGATCGGGGGAGGCTCTGCATCAAGCCAATAGACTGGGAGCATCTATTGAGGAATAAGGATACAGATGCTAAATGGGAGTGCATTAAATCAAATGTGAGTACCAACGTTGCAAAAAGTATTCCTATGGGTAACAATTATAAATGTCTAAAATTAAACCCCTCATGGCTGACACCTGGGGTTAAAAGGGCAATAAAGAACAAGAAAATGGCATTTAAACATTACAAGGCTGAACTCTCAGCTGTAACCCTTGAAAAGTATCATTTAGTAAATAAAGCATGTAAGAAATAAATAGTTGGCAAAAGCACAAAATGAAAGAGATTTGGCCAAAGAAAGCAAAACAAACCTTAAACGTTTTTTTTAAATATAGAAGCATAGAAACATAGAAGGTTGACGGCAGAAGGAAACCATACGGTCCATCTAGTCTGCCCTTATGTGTATACTGTATGTACTCTTTATCTTAGGATAGATGTGTGCTTATCCCAGGCATGTTTAAATTCAGTGACTGTTGATTTTTCAACTACCTCTGCTGGAAGTTTGTTCCAAGCATCTACTACTCTTTCGGTAAAATAATATTCTCTAACATTGCTCCTGATCTTCCCCCCGACTAGCTTCAGGTTGTGCCCCCTTGTTCTATCATTACATTTCTTCTTAAAAACACTTCCCTCCTGAACCTTATTCAATCCTTTCACATATTTAAAGGTCTCAATCATGTCCCCCCTCTCCCTTCTTTCCTCCAGACTGTACAAATTAAGTTCTTTAAGTCTCTCCTGATAAGTTTTAAGTTTAAGTCCTTCCACCATTTTCGTTGCCCGCCTTTGGACACGTTCTATTTGAATAATGTCTTTTTGCAGGTAAGGTCTCCAGAACTGCACGGTATTCTAGCTGTGGCCTTACCAGGGCTCTATACAAATATATAAACTCAAAGAAAACCAAATCAGAACATGTAGGTGCCCTAATTAACCAAAATGGGGAAATGGTCATTGAGGATGAAGAGAAGGCAGAACTGTTAAATGAATTCTTTAGCTCTATATACACAAGAGATTAGCAAGGAGCCAACACAGGACTCACCACTGATAGCAATGGTCCAAGTATAATACTCAACAAGCTAAACATGGTTATCATCCAAGATAAATTAAATAATTTAAATGTGAATAAGCAGGACCATATTGACTTCACCCAAGGGTTCTTAAAGAACTCTGCTCAATTATCTCATCACCCCTTTTCTTGATCTTTAAAGACTCGCTAACAACTGGTATGCAAATGTGGTGCCCATTTTTAAAAAGGGCTCTAGGTCTTCTACAGGCAGTTAGAGATCTGTAATTTTATCTTGAAAGGCTATTAACCCTTTAAACGCCAGCCACGTAAATTTTACGTGGCTGCTTCTCCAACCGTTAAACGCCAGCCACGTAAAATTTACGTGCCTGGCTTTACCCCCTGCTAGCGCCTGAAAATGTAAAAAAAAAACACTTACCTGACCCCTCATTCGAACCGGCCGGGTCTCCTCTTCACCCTGGGGGGCTCCGATCCCCCGTCGGGGCTCCTCCGGAGGAAGGGGAGAGCCCGGAGTAGGGCCCCCCCCCCCCGTTTTTGCGGCTGCTGGCTTTTCCTGTAAAAAAAAATAAATAAATAAAAATGACATTTACTCACCTCCATGTGCGCTCGATCGCGCCTGCCCTTCTCTTCACCTGGGGGGCCTCCGATCCCCCCCCAGGGCTTTCTATCTTTCAGGCTCTCTCCCCTCTTCCTCCGACGGGCGCCGCCATTTTGCCGCTTATGACGTCACTCGGCCAGCGTCTTCACAGCTCCAGGCCTCTCAGCTGTCAGATGCCGGTGATCGGTGGCCGGAGAAGGATGGGGACAGGAGATCCTCTGATCTCCTGCCTCCCCTCCTCCTCTGGCTGCCGATCACCGGCATCTGTCATCAGAGCGGCGAGGGACACAAGAGCTGACGATCGGAGGTGAGTATAGAAAAAAAAAACATTTTTTTTTTTTTAATAAAATAATTTTTACTGTGTGTGTGTGTTTTATTTAACTGTTAACCCTTTGTGAACTGGTAAGGGGTCCATGAGACCCCTGTACCAGTTCACAAGGCTGGGGTCTGGCAAGCCACCTGCAACTAGCGGGTGGCTTGCCATTAACCCCCGCACCCCCAATTACCTGCCTCCCCAAAGCCCAGGGGGGGGCAGAAGAGCCCGGGCCCACATAGGCTATGTGGGCTCGTAGGCTGCAGGGTGGGGGGGCCACAAAAGCTGGCCCCCCCCTCTGTTCCTACAAGCCCCCATAGCTGGTTCCGGGCTGGTTATGACGGGTAGGGGGGACCCTACATCATTTATTTTTTGAATTTTAAGGGTTAGGGTTAGGGTTAGCCTAACCCTAACCCTAACCCTTAAAATTAAAAAAAAAAATGAGGTCCCCCCCTGGGAGGGGGGGACCCTACGTAATTAAAAAAAAAAAAATGTTTAAATTCAGTGACTGTTGATTTTTCAACTACCTCTGCTGGAAGTTTGTTCCAAGCATCTACTACTCTTTCGGTAAAATAATATTCTCTAACATTGCTCCTGATCTTCCCCCCGACTAGCTTCAGGTTGTGCCCCCTTGTTCTATCATTAAATTTCTTCTTAAAAACACTTCCCTCCTGAACCTTATTCAATCCTTTCACATATTTAAAGGTCTCAATCATGTCCCCCCTCTCCCTTCTTTCCTCCAGACTGTACAAATTAAGTTCTTTAAGTCTCTCCTGATAAGTTTTAAGTTTAAGTCCTTCCACCATTTTCGTTGCCCGCCTTTGGACACGTTCTATTTGAATAATGTCTTTTTGCAGGTAAGGTCTCCAGAACTGCACAGTATTCTAGCTGTGGCCTTACCAGGGCTCTATACAAATATATAAACTCAAAGAAAACCAAATCAGAACATGTAGGTGCCCTAATTAACGAAAATGGGGAAATGGTCATTGAGGATGAAGAGAAGGCAGAGCTGTTAAATGAATTCTTTAGCTCTATATACACAAGAGATTAGCAAGGAGCCAACACAGGACTCACCACTGATAGCAATGGTCCAAGTATAATACTCAACAAGCTAAACATGGTTATCATCCAAGATAAATTAAATAATTTAAATGTGAATAAGCAGGACCATATTGACTTCACCCAAGAGTTCTTAAAGAACTCTGCTCAATTATCTCATCACCCCTTTTCTTGATCTTTAAAGACTCGCTAACAACTGGTATGCAAATGTGGTGCCCATTTTTAAAAAGGGCTCTAGGTCTTCTACAGGCAGTTAGAGATCTGTAATTTTATCTTGAAAGGCTATTAACCCTTTAAACGCCAGCCACGTAAATTTTACGTGGCTGCTTCTCCAACCGTTAAACGCCAGCCACGTAAAATTTACGTGCCTGGCTTTACCCCCTGCTAGCGCCTGAAAATGTAAAAAAAAACCACTTACCTGACCCCTCATTCGAACCGGCCGGGCCTCCTCTTCACCCTGGGGGGCTCCGATCCCCCGTCGGGGCTCCTCCGGAGGAAGGGGAGAGCCCGGAGTAGGGCCCCCCCCCCGTTTTTGCGGCTGCTGGCTTTTCCTGTAAAAAAAAAATAAAAAATAAAAATGACATTTACTCACCTCCATGTGCGCTCGGTCGCGCCTGCCCTTCTCTTCACCTGGGGGGCCTCCGATCCCCCCCCAGGGCTTTCTATCTTTCAGGCTCTCTCCCCTCTTCCTCCGACGGGCGCCGCCATTTTGCCGCTTATGACGTCACTCGGCCAGCGTCTTCACAGCTCCAGGCCTCTCAGCTGTCAGATGCCGGTGATCGGTGGCCGGAGAAGGATGGGGACAGGAGATCCTCTGATCTCCTGCCTCCCCTCCTCCTCTGGCTGCCGATCACCGGCATCTGTCATCAGAGCGGCGAGGGACACAAGAGCTGACGATCGGAGGTGAGTATAGAAAAAAAAACATTTTTTTTTTTTTAATAAAATAATTTTTACTGTGTGTGTGTTTTATTTAACTGTTAACCCTTTGTGAACTGGTAAGGGGTCCATGAGACCCCTGTACCAGTTCACAAGGCTGGGGTCTGGCAAGCCACCTGCAACTAGCGGGTGGCTTGCCATTAACCCCCGCACCCCCAATTACCTGCCTCCCCAAAGCCCAGGGGGGGGCAGAAGAGCCCGGGCCCACATAGGCTATGTGGGCTCGTAGGCTGCAGGGTGGGGGGGCCACAAAAGCTGGCCCCCCCCTCTGTTCCTACAAGCCCCCATAGCTGGTTCCGGGCTGGTTATGACGGGTAGGGGGGACCCTACATCATTTATTTTTTGAATTTTAAGGGTTAGGGTTAGGGTTAGGGTTAGTCTAACCCTAGCCCTAACCCTTAAAATTCAAAAAAAAAAATGAGGTCCCCCCCCCCTGGGAGGGGGAACCCTACGTCATTTTTTTTTTAATTTTAAGGGTTAGGGTTAGGGTTAGCCTAACCCTAACCCTAACCCTTAAAATTAAAAAAAAAATGAGGTCCCCCCCCTGTTTAAATTAACCCCTTATGTTTATAGTGTAGATAGTAGTATTTTATTTGTAAATGTTATAAAATGCTCTTTTCAGTTTGGGGGGTCTCCTGGACAAGAATGGGGGGGCTATCGATACATATGTGGTACCGTTGTAATCGGGAGAAATAGGGCTATCACATGCAATATGGTTTTTATTACTAAAAAAATGTTTTATTTAAAATAAAGGAGACAATTGTTTAAAAAATATTATTTTATTTATTTTTATTTTTTTTTTTACACAAAAATATTTAAAAAACTGTAGAAAAATTACAAACAAGACATTTAATGTTAAAGCCTAAACTCTGCTGCAAAAATATATATATATATATTTTCCAAGAAATTCCGACAAAAATCACGGTTAAACATGGCGCAAAATGGGGAAAAATGACCAACTGAGGCTGACAAAAGTTCAAGTAGTAATTAAAAGGGTTAATAGTACCTATGCATGTTGGGTATTGTTCTGCTCGGGGGACCTTGCGCTTTCAGATTTACCTTTTTTCTTATTTGCATATTGATATTTTAGGAAAAGGTGTTTTTTATTCTGCTTTTTTATACATTTTTTTTGTGAAACCCTGTGCAACCTAAGAATTCTTCAAGGGATTACTTCCAGAAAGATGAGCCCACGACAACAAGCTGGGTACGCTTAGAAAGCTTAAAATGTGTACTTTCAGGGAATATATGGTTTATGGGGGATATTCCAAATGTAAAGGCTTGTTTTGGTAGAAAAAGCACAAGGTGCGCACTTTGTCTGCAGAGCTGAAATTTTGAAGTAAAATTACCGTTACGCACATGCTTTACTTTGGTGTGTTTGGCAACTCTTCCATTGACAGTAGCTATGCATGCTGGGTATTGTTCTGTTCGGGGCATGTTGCTTTTTCAGATTTTCAGTTTTTTTCTTGTTTGCATATAGTTTTTTTGGGGAAAATGTGGTTTTGATTCTGCTTTTTTATACTTTTTTTCGGGAAACCCTGTGCAACCAAAGAATATATTGAGGGATTACTTCCAGAAAACTGCACCCATGTCAACAAGCCTGGTACGTCTAGAAAGCTTGAGGTGTGTACTTCCAGAGAATATATAGTTTTTGGGGGGTATTTCAAATGTAAAGGGTTGTTTTTCTTGAAAAACTGCAAGGTGCGCTTAGCGCGTAGCTTAGTTGTATTTTATCTGAAAATCTCCTAAAGCATTGTTTCAGTTTGGGGGAGTCTCCTGGGCAGGAAAGGGTGTCTACCAATACACATGTGGTACCGCTGTAACCGGGAGAAATTGGGGTTTCACGTGCAATAAGATTTTATTGACAAACTTACATTTTTTATTACAAAAAAACACTACAAATTGTAAAAAAAATTTTTTGGGTGGTTTTTTGCACATATTTCATCCAAAAATATTGAGAACACACCTAAAAAATGACAAACAAGACATTTCATGTTAAAGCCCAGAATCTGCTGAAAAAAACAATATATCACTTTCCTGGGAAATCCCTGGAAATCCCTTCAAAAATCACAGTTGAACAAGGGGAGCGCAAAATAGTGCAAAATGGTCTGGCAACAAAGGGTGACAAAATCTCAAGGTAGGCTGGCGGTTAAAGGGTTAAGGGACTACAAACACGAATTTGTAACTATGCATAATATTATAAGTGAAAACCAGCACAGTTTTACTAAGAACAGAAACTGCCAGACTCAGCTGATTAGCTTCTATGAGGAGGTGAGTAGAAGCCTGGAGGGAGGGCTATAGTTTTTTTGAATTCTTCAAGATTAGAAAATACAGTTTGTAACTTGATTGAAAACTGGCTGAAGGATTGTGTGCAGAGAGTTGTGGTTAATGATAACTACTCTGAATGGTTACCAGTTGTACGCGATGTACCCCAGGGTTCAGTGCTGGGTCCACTATTATTCAACTTGTTTATGAACGACATAGAAGATGGAATTAAATACATTGTCGCTATTTTTGCAGATGACACAAAGATATGTAGCACAGTGCAGTTCACAAGCTTCAAGCAAATGTTCACAAGCTTCAAGCTGACCTGGACACTTTGAGTGTCTGGGCATCCACTTGGCAAAAGTAGTTAAATAAGGAGAAGTGATGCACTTGGGGTCTAATAACCTGAAGCCCACATATGTCCTCGGGGGAGTCAAACTGGGAGAAACACTTGTTAAGAAGGATCTGGGGGTACTGGTAGATCACATGCAATGTCAAGCAGCTGCTTCCAAGGCCACCAAGATATTATCATACACTAAAAGAGGCATGGAATCACAGGATAGGGAAGTAATTTTGCCTCTTTACAAGGCACTGGTGTGCACTTACCTGGAGGAGAGCCACCAAACTTATAAGAGGAATGAAGGATCTTTGTTATGCGGAAAGATTACGAGAATTGCATTTGTTTAATCTTGAGAGGAGACGACTGAGGGAAGACATGATTAACTTGTATAAATATATAAATGGCCAATACAAAAAAAAATGGGGAAACACTATTTCAGGTGAAGTCCTTTCTAAAGACAAGGAGCACTCCCTTTGACTGGAAAAAAAGAAGTTCAGTCTCCGGAGGCGACAATCATTTTTTACCATAAGAACTATAAATCTTTGAAATAGCCTCCCACAGAAGCTTGCTACAGCATCAACCACTGACTGCTTCAAAAAAAGATAAAATGCTTATTTAGAAGAAAATAACATTAACAATTACTATTAGATGTTCAGTAAAAAAAAAAATAAAAAAATAAAATAAAAAATAACTTCCCCTACCCCAACACCCTTGATGGACTTGAACTTGATGGACATATGTCTATTTTCAACCGTATTAACTATATGTAACTATATGTTCTTTTTCGTCTTTAACATACAAAAAAATTAAGGGTTAAAAACTCCTAATTTTCTTTTTAAAATTGCATGGGGACCCCCTTGCCAGTAAACCCAGCTCAGGCACCAGCTATGCAGGGCTTGTAGACTAGAACACATAGGCCAGCCTTGGTGGCTCCAGGTGACTGCAATCCGACATAGCCTTCATGGGCCATGGGGTGTTATGCCTCCCTGGGCTTTGGGGCAGAAGATAGCTTGCTGCAGATGCCAACCCCTTGAGCCCTGTGAACTCTTATAGGTATTTCATGAACCCCTTACCAGTTCACAAAGGGTTAATTGTAAAAGCATAAACACACACACACAAGCAAGTAATAAAAAATATATATATTTTCAGATACTTACCTCCCATCCATCCTGAGCACTGTGTCCCACTCCTGCGGCAGCTGGAAGCTTTGTTTTTACCTTCTGAGTGACAGGACATAAAAGGTTAATTAAAAATAATGATATAGGGTCCCTCCTCAGGTGGGAAGACCCCATGCTTATTTAGGTAAAACCATTTAAGATATTTAAATAAAAGGCATTGGGTCCCCCCTTCCCAGCATAACCAGCCTGGGCACCAGCTATACAGGGTTGTAGACCATGGCAAACCCGCACAGTCTTCATGTTCTACGGGCTTCTCTTCCCCCCCCCTGGCTTGTGGAAGGCAGGTAATGGGGCCTTGGGGGTTAATGGCTAGTCACCTGCTTGCTGCAAGTGACTTGCAGGGACCCTGAGCCTTGTGACTTGGTATAGGGTTCTGAATAAAAAACACAGAGACACAGCTTGGAAAAATGAAATGTATTCATTTTTTTTTCTTTACTCGTCTCTGATCCTGTGCCCCATGTCAATTGGTCCTGTCCCACACTGATCTGATGACAGATGCCAGTATTATCTGATGCTTCAGGGGATCAAAGCCCCCTGCCCTGCCATTCACTCTGCAACAGTACTATAATATGGGTTTTCCACCTTTTTAGGTCTATAGGTTGAAGTTCTGCCCATCTAGTTATTATACTTTTTCTTATTGTTTGGGAGTTTGGTGGGGTAAGAAGGGCCTCTTTGCTAATAATATCTCTGGCAGTCTTAGTGATTTCTTGCATCATTTTGTTGGTGATATGCCAGGGGGTTTACATATCTGCACTCTCACCATATGTGTTTAACCATTGCCTGAAATACCGTACACCACCAACATTCATAATCTTTAAAGCTGTTGTTATAGCCAGAAGTATCTTAAGTGCCAGAGATGGTATGTTATTAATAGCACAGAATATCTGTTTCTCTTCTATTTGTCCCATTTCTGTTCCCAGGTTTTTATCATTTAGGAGGGAATAATAATAAGAAAGGGGTCTTGTTTTTTTTTTTGTGATGTCAGAGAGGGCGGAAGCAGGGGGATAGTCAGGGCCCTCCCCTGAAGCCAGAAGATGCTGGGGGGGATCTGAGGCCCCCCAGCTGCAGAGATGACCCGGTTGGAACAATCAAGGGGACAGGGAAATTTATACCTTTTAAACTTTTTTTTATTAAAGGTTAAAGCTGGCATTTAAAGGGTAAATAACAAATATTAGTGGACTGTAAACTTGCTCAGGTGCTTGCTCATGAGAAGACCATATATTGCCTAAAGCACACACCTTGGAGTTGGTAGCAGCATGAGGAGCCCATATATTGCCTGAAAGACATACCCTGGAGTTGGCAGCAGCATGAGGAGTCCATATATTGCCTAAAAGACACACCCTGGAGTTGTCAGCAGCAAGAGGAGCCCATATATTGCCTAAAAGACAAACCCTGGAGTTGTCAGCCGAACGAGGAGCCCATATATTGCCTGAAAGACACACCCTGGAGTTGGCAGCAGCATGAGGAGCCCATATAGTGCATAAAAGACACCGTTGAGATGGCAGCAGCACGAGGAGCCCATATATTGCCTGATAGACACCCTGGAGTTAGCAGCAGCATGAGGAGCACATATATTGCCTGAAAGACATTCCCGGGAGTTGGCAGCAGCATGAGGAGACCATGTATTGCCTAAAAGACAAACCCTGGAGTTGGCAGCCGAACGAGGAGCCCATGTATTGCCTGAAAGACACACCCTGGAGTTGGCAGCAGCATGAGGAGCACATATAATGCCTGAAAGATACCCTGAAATTGACAGCATGAGGAAAACATATAAAAATGTGGGTACATATATGTTATCCTAGGAATATTATTAAAAGTTCAGTTTCAGGTAATGCTTTACCCTAATACTTACTTGAGGTGTGATGCGGAAGAATGTCTGTAACTGGGGAACAGCCCCGTAAATCTGTTTTGCACTATCCATATTTGTGAAGTGTTGGTGTGGCACCATGATCAATGTTCTCTGATGCATCAGGAATTGGTGGGTGGAAATCCTGTTTGATCCATGCCTGATTCATCTTCACACAGGTCAGTCTCTCCACATTTTTCGTGGGGTTTCTATGGCCCCCACCACACTAGACATCCACTCTGATGGCACAGTACTGCCAGGGCAGGACAGCTTTCCCAGGGCAAACTCTGCTAGTTGCGACCACAAATCAAGTTTGGCTGCCCAGAAGTCCAGTGGATTGTCAAGGTGGGTTTGCTGGTCATGCCATGCCACCACCTGCTGGTTTAGGTCCTGCTCCAGGTCTAACTGCTGCTCATGAGTTGCCTCAATGTGCAGGTGAAGAAAGCTACTCATCAGGGACTGTAGACTCAGGCTGCTGCTGATGGAGCTAGTACTGCTCCTGCCACCCCACCCCTCCACAGCTACCATGGCAGTTGAAGGTGAGCACAGAGGACCCCCTGAGTCAGACCTGCGAGAGGATGGAGAATGGTGCAGATAGGCATCGGCAAACTGACTGAGGATGTCTCTGTAGTAGGTCAGTTCGTCCTCCCTCTCAGTGGGTCTAAAAAAGGCCCCCATTTTGTACCAGTAGCAAATGGTTCCAATATGGTGGAGAGCCAGAAGTCAACCCAGGGGGCACTGCAGCTCCAGGATGGTGTGCTTTGCGGTATAGGAGTGGCTCAAGTGCATGCAAAGTTTACTTCCAATTGTTAGGATGTCTTGCAGATGGGGGGAAGATTTCAGGAAATGCTTGACTACTAGATTGAAAACTTGTGCCATACAGGGTGCATGGCTAAGGCTTCCTTGTTCCCATTGTCGTTCACCATGGTTCCCATTTTCAGTTTACATGGAGTAAGCCACGAATCGGTTTCTTGATTAGTGAATTTTAGCAGTTTCTTCACTGTGTGACTGTGTGACTCCGTTTCGCCAAGGCAAACCATGTGAAGAATGGCGTGACACCGCCATCCCTGCACACATGGTAGGCTGGAGGGACACTGAGACTTGTCCGAGCAGCAGAGGATGAGGAGGGGGTTGTTGATTCATTTTGATTTTGGTTTTTCCCTTCCCCCCTTTTTCCCTCATATTCATTGTTTGGTGGCTTCTGGCCCATGGTTATTGTGGGCCACATAATTGTATGTTTTAGGATACATTACCTATGGTATCATAGGGGTGTGGTTGATATGGAGTATAGTATGGGCCTGGTTGTCTGTTTCTACTCCTGTTTGGGATCTCAATTAATTATTTTTCACATTTGATTTTGTGTTTATTGTTCGCACTCATCGTTTTTTGCTTTATAGAGCACTAATGATTCACTGTTTTGTGTTTTTTTTTTTTTTTTCTCTCCTTTTCTTTTTTAGATAGGTATAGGATCGGGTTGTATAGGATCGTGATTGTTCGGCCAGCAAAAAATTGTTTTGGAGGACCTCTATCCATCCATATACTGTATGTGTATACATCTGTATATATATGTATATATTGTTTATATTGTTTGTTTGTACCTGTATATATATACGTTTATGGATTACCTTTGCCCCTGCTTTGCCTGCAGGTCATATGGCATGTTAGGATCATTGTCAGTATGCTCATTAGATTTCTGCATGCTATAGGTTGCCTATATACCTTTACTGTGTAGTCTGGTTTTATTTCAGAATAGTATACTGATTACATTCAACATATTAATTATACATATGATCATATGTTTTTAATCGCCATGTATTTATGATAATAGCATTAGATTACACATCAGATATTCTTATATTTGCATTATAATTTTACAGTAGTTATTACCACATAGTATTATTCAGCCAGCTGCTTATTTACACTGTAGAGCTGGCCCGTGTCCTTGCTCCTGCGGTCCTTCTCCGGGGCTGCAGCCATTTACACCCCGGCCGCGTCGGTGGTGACGTCGGTGTCTCATAGTGTCTCTGGCGAATGCGCAGTAGATGGGGGATGACTGCGCCTGTTAATGCCTCTGACGCTGTGTTGACACTGCGTCCCGCTGACGCGCTTCCGGTGTTTGGTATGTCTCCATGGATACAGTTGCGCGGTCGGCGGCGACGGCATCGCGTCATTCATCTAGTCGCATTGCTTCCGTTGCCGGGCTGCTTCTGGCTTCATCACCGCCCTGCATACACGTGGATACCATCTCCTCCCTGGGTCTGCAGGTATTTAAGTGGCAATTGGCATCACTTTTCGTTACCCTCACCTTGAAGCGGCATGGGAGCCGCGGGCGCGGTGTTTTGTACCTGCTTTTGATTTTTTCATTTCATACCCCATGGTGTCCCTAATGTGGTAACTATTTTGGGATCTGCTTATTTGTCATTGGTTTATTTATGCATCATGTTAATTGCGTTTCTTGGGATTTATATTGGGTGGTAATTCTTATACACCTGGTGGATTTAGATTTTGTGCAACATATGTTCCTTTAGTATTTTTTCAGTATTGTTTATGATGATAGGTTGTTTCACTGTGTGGTTAATTGTTTATTCTTTTATATTGATTATTGTTTATTGTATATAATTTCTATGCACCTGGTTTATTTATACATTAATTATTGTTAAACATTGTTTGTACTACAGCACTTTATTGTTAAAACACTGGTGGGTGGAGTTTGATAGGTTTAGGTCTTTTTGGGTGTGCCGGCACATTAGTCAGATTATTTATGGGGTAGATTCAGCGGGCTCATTCTACATGGGGTATTGATTATATTGATATACCTGTATAGGTGTCTATTATTATTGGAGATTGATCTAGCATGGTTGGTTTTAATCTGTATGTCTCTGATTGTTTTTTAGCTTTTTGTGTGTGCGTTTTTGTACTAATAAAGATGATATATCTACATATAGCTTGTGGTGCTCCTTCTTTAGAGATAGGTATGCTTTTTTGCATGTCCGCTCTGTTTGCTATGGTTTGAATTTTGTAGTGAGCACACCATATTCAATTGCTATTAGTGGTGCACCCTTATTTCTGTGGTTCAAACTTTATTGGGTGGCTTTGTCATTGAAACTTTGAGTTTTTCGCTGTACGGCCACCGAATAGGTGATTGCACACGGTCATGGCGTTCAACTTTGAAGATAAAGAGGCCATTTGGGCCAATAAATTACAGTATCTTTTAGGCAGTAATCATAATGCCAATATGGATATATCTGATGACTTTTTAAAATATTATCTAGACAAGTAAGACAGGCTCACAAAAATTACACCAGACTGTGATGGAATGTCCACAGTCTAGAAACCTATGTTGCACAAAAGATCTGTCCAAGAGGTTTAAGGAATCAGCTCTTTCCAGCATGGGAGCCAGATGGGCCCTTTAAGGAGATTTGAGAGAAGGGCCTACTGCAGGCTTCTCACATCATTATAAATATGCTGATCCAACATGATAAACAATTGTTACAAGAGACCAAAACTAGATTAATGGATCTGAGACAGAAATTGGAACAATTTGATCAGCAGACTCAGGTGGGCCCCTTTCTCGAATCTCTAACCACTGAACTCAACAAATATGAGCAATTAGTGATGGAAACCAAAAGACGTAAACTTCAGAGAGATACCACAGATTATGCCAACAATAATGCATATAGGTGGCACCATGTAGGTAATGTTCGCAAGGGCAAAAGGAGTAATGCGGTGCACCCTAGAGAGGGTAATTATGCAGACAATGGCCTAAGATTTGGTCCAACCACTAGCTCCCAAAATAGCTCTAGAAGCGATGCCCAACATTTTTTATCATCGGGCAGCGACCTAGAGGAAGAACCAGGAGGGGCGGTAGGAGACGCCCAAAGGGCATTAAGGAGCAGGGAACGATGGGGGTACAAGCGCCTTACCTCACGGATGGGCAGGACCCCAATGACCCACTCCAAGTTATCAATATCTCAGAACATGTACTCACACCAGCCGAAAAGTCAGTGTTATCGCGAGGCTTATCCCTTTCTCCTGCTCATGGTATGGATAAATTCACTTTCATTAAGGATGTATACCTTTTTTGTAGGCGATTACTGCTAAAGAAAAATTTTGAACCGGCTGGTCACTGTGGTACTGACAGTGGATTGACATTGGGATTGGAGGATCGAAATGCACTTATGGATCTTCAGCATCTATTGCTTGAACAGGATGCCAACATGCCCCTGGATGAAGGCCTGGTAAGGCAACAAAGTGGACTACAGCGTCCTTCTACATATTGTCCTTCTCTGTCTGCCTCTCCTTCAGTACAGGTATACTTTGATCTTGTAGTAGGTGAAATCATGAGGTTACACACTCATTATGGGGGTGATAACCTTACTAAAGACGAACGCAGGGCACTGTCTGATTTACAACATAATACAGAAATCATTATTCGAGAGGCAGACAAGGGCGGTAATGTCGTGGTTTGGTCAAGATTCATTTTGATTTTGGTTTTTCCCTTCCCCCCTTTTTCCCTCATATTCATTGTTTGGTGGCTTCTGGCCCATGGTTATTGTGGGCCACATAATTGTATGTTTTAGGGTACATTACCTATGGTATCATAGGGGTGTGGTTGATATGGAGTATAGTATGGGCCTGGTTGTCTGTTTCTACTCCTGTTTGGGATCTCAATTAATTATTTTTCACATTTGATTTTGTGTTTATTGTTCGCACTCATCGTTTTTTGCTTTATAGCGCACTAATGATTCACTGTTTTGTGTTTTGTTTTTTTCTCTCCTTTTCTTTTTTAGATAGGTATAGGATCGGGTTGTATAGGATCGTGATTGTTCGGCCAGCAAAAAATTGTTTTGGAGGACCTCTATCCATCCATATATGTGTATACATCTGTATATATATGTATATATTGTTTATATTGTTTGTTTGTACCTGTATATATATACGTTTATGGATTTCCTTTGCCCCTGCTTTGCCTGCAGGTCATATGGCATGTTAGGATCATTGTCAGTATGCTCATTAGATTGTTCTGCATGCTATAGGTTGCCTATATACCTTTACTGTGTAGCCTGGTTTTATTTCAGAATAGTATACTGATTACATTCAATATAAAAATTATACATATAATAATCATATGTTTTTAATCGCCATTAATTAATGATAATAACATTAGATTACACATCAGATATTCTTATATTTGCATTATAATTTTACAGTAGTTATTGTCACATAGTATTATTCAGCCAGCTGCTTATTTACACTGTAGAGCTGGCCCGTGTTCTTGCTCCTGCGGTCCTTCTCCGTGGCTGCAGCCATTTACACCCCGGCCGCGTCGGCGGTGACGGCGGTGTCTCATAGTGTCTCTGGCGAATACGCAGTAGATGGGGGATGACTGCGCCTGTTAATGCCTCTGACGCTGTGTTGACACTGCGTCCCGCTGACGAGCTTCCGGTGTTTGGTATGTCTCCATGGATACAGTCGCGCAGTCGGCGGCGACGGCACTCATCTCGCGTCATTCATCTAGTCGCGCTGCTTCCGGCTTCATCATCGCCCTGCATACACGTGGATACCATCTCCTCCCTTCCTGGGTCTGCAGGTATTTAAGTGGCAATTGGCATCACTTTTAGTTACCCTCACCTTGAAGCGGCATGGGAGCCGCGGGCGCGGTGTTTTGTACCTGCTTTTGATCTTTTCATTTCATACCCCATGGTACCCCTAATGTGGTAACTATTTTGGGATCTTCTTATTTGTCATTGGTTTATTTATGCATCATGTTAATTGCGTTTGTTGGAATTTATATTGGGTGGTAATTCTTATACACCTGGTGGATTTAGATTTTGTGCAACATATGTTCCTTTAGTATTTTTTCAGTATTGTTTATGATGATAGGTTGTTTCACTGTTTGGTTAATTGTTTATTCTTTTATATTGATTATTGTTTATTGTATATAATTTCTATGCACCTGGTTTATTTATTCATTAATTATTGTTAAACATTTTTTGCACTACACCACTTTATTGTTAAAACACTGGTGGGTGGAATTTGATAGGTTTAGGTCTTTTTGGGTGTGCCGGCACATTAGTCAGATTATTTATGGGGTAGATTCAGCGGGCTCATTCTACATGGGGTATTGATTATATTGATATACCTGTATAGGTGTCTTTTTTAGCTTTTTGTGTGTGCGTTTTTGTACTAATAAAGATGATATATATTAATTTCTACATATAGCTTGTGGTGCTCCTTCTTTAGAGATAGGTATGCTTTTTTGCATGTCCGCTCTGTTTGCTATGGTTTGAATTTTGTAGTGAGCACACCATATTCAATTACTATTAGTGGTGCACCCTTATTTCTGTGGTATGTCCGCAATTAGGCGCCATTTTGTCAATGCCGCCTAATCGCTGCCATTTTGCCTATGCCAAAAATATCCAGCGCCATTTTGTTAGAGCCCGGAGCCTCGGCGGCATTTTGCCGTGGTTCCACCTATTAATTGCTCCGCAATGCAGACCGATCTTGCTCACCAACATCTATCTTAAGCATAACTAACCTTTACATTTTTAATATCCAATTTCCTCATTTATGCATGCTCATTTATCTCTACTATTCTCCTAGATCTTATTACATATACCAAGTTTTGTATTTACAATTTTATTTTACTCTTAATAGCAGATATTATTATTCTCTTTTCTATATCGGCACTTCCTACCTTTACTCTGCACCCGGAACGGTCCCTGCTTGGTATTAAGGGGCTATTCCTTTGTTTAGCCATGGAAACAATATATTTCCATGGAGGGATTATATATCTGACAATACCATTCCCCATGGTACCTTAAGGGGATATATATATCTGTCATCTGCATATTTTCCCAGATGGGTTTACAGCTTCCTATAGTATTCCAAAGTTCCATTATTTATAATTACACTTTTTATATATACAGTATGGAATGTTAAATCTAATACAGTATAAATCATTCTTGCTAAGGGAGAGAAACAGGGGGAGAGAGATGAATACAAGGAAACATGGAGAAAATGGTTATGCAGAGGCATATATTATATATATATATATATATATATATATATATATATGTGAGGCAACATGGTCAAGTCACCAGAATGGATAAGATACCCCTCTGGTCTAGTACCAAATCAGGGGCATCCCTATTTGTTCAAATCTTTATTCTAAGATTGAGGCAAAACTGATTGTCTCATTCAGGCCCGGGGGTCTCGAGGCACCAAGTGTTTAGATCCACCGTGTTTCTATCTTTAGTGTCCTTTTAACTTGCTTTAAAACAAGGTTTTGGTACAAAAGCAAGAGGTGGATATTTTTGGATATGTGTGGCCTTTTAGATAGGTAGATATCTGTGGCCTTGAACACTCACTTGGCTTTCAAGACCTGGGCATAAAACCAAATGCAATTACACTGTACACTGTAACTCTGTCTCTTTCTCTCCCTCTCTCTCACCCTTTCTCTTTCCTTTTCTGTCTTTTTCTCTCCTTGTCTCTTTTTCTCCCTGGCTCTTTCTCTCCCTGACCCGTTCTTGCGGCAATACACAGCCGAAATGAGCTCCCACTAGATGGCCTTCGCTTAAATAGGGCTGCGACATCACTGGGGGGGCTGGCTGCTGATAGGCTGCATGTGATGCCTTCCCAGGATTCTTTGCCCCATGGGACATGTCCTGACATGTCAATCCACCATTTTAGATGGCCTGTACCGCACTAAATGGAGTTTAAAATTTGCGCAATTGAATCTCGCCGATATTCGGATTCGTTGAAGAATCACATTTTTCCTGAAATTCGTAATGAATTTGGATTCGTCAGATTAGATTCACTCATCCCTATTGGTGACTGCTGCTGTGTGACAGCCTGGTTGTCTAGATAATGCCGCTAAGTACTTACAGTAAACTCAGGCACAAGTCCCTCTGGGCTTTCAGCTCATGAAATTTGAGGTTTCAATGTCTCCCTGCAACATTGCTGCTACCTTTGATTACTCCGCGGCTGAGCACCTGTCATATGCAGCTTAATGCTATGTATTGAACTTTTTAATAGAAGTGAAGCATGCAAGTTCCCTTTGGAGCAAGTATTCATCTCTGATGCTAGTTACTTTATGCAGTCCCAATTTCCTATGAATTTGAGCTGGCAATATGAATGATTGGAGTGTGTAAATGGGCCTTTTTCTATTTTTGGCCAATTTTTTTTTATCTTAAACAACGTTTTTGTATTCTATTCCAGTGTGGGTAGGGATTTTTGTTAGTCAATGTGTATTAGAATATCTTGTGTAATCAATAAAGTTTCTGTACATTTCAAGCCTTATTCACAAGAACCTTTGTCCTTTTTTATACTTTTAATGATAACACAGCACACCAAAACTGCCTCAAAGGACCTCACCAGAGTGAGATTTTTTTTTAAGCAGTACACAGATGACAAGACACGGCTCATGTGCATGCTGTGCCAACAGTCCCTGAAGCAAGAGAGAAGTGCTAATAATGTCAGCACCTCGTGCTTGAACAGGCTTCTGAATTCACAATCTGCAGTGACAAAAACACATGAAAAACACCTGCGTCCCCCGATGCTGCTTCAGTTGTCTCAGCCTTTAGCATCACCTCCCCAACAACAAGGCCACCTGTTTCCCCCTAAAGGGAGGTTGTGAGACCACCACCCCCACCAGCAGCAGCAACACCATCATCAAGCTTGTCCACAGCATTCCAGGGAAGCATTCAGACATGGGGGGGTCCTTCAACATGGCTTTACATCCCCCCAACACTCCAACTCCATTTTTTGCATTGGAGGGGGCGTGTCAAAGCCAGTTGTGCTGAACCCGCTTTGGGATGACCCGTGCATTGCAATGAATGGAGTAGGCTTGTACGTTCATATACAAGGCTCCATGGACTCTAAGTTTTATAATTAAGTTAAAATTAAAAGCGAGGGCCCCAAATCATTTCAACTTAACATTCACATTCATAGTGTATACAGCTGCTTTCTATCCTCTTTTCACAGAGCCCACAGCTGAATCAGATGAGTGTATATAACGGTAGGTTTGTGAGGTAGCTGAAGGGGTCATTTAGAGAGGTTTTTGTCTGTTCTAAGCATAACAATTTTTCCTTCAAAAACCTACAGTTAACGTTACTCACCTCGTCCAGGCCAGGTCTCCAGGAGCTGGGAGACTGGAGGCCAAGCAAACACTGTACCATCAAACACCTTTTTCAGTAGGTTGTTTCCCCTGCCATCACTGCTGATGGTTTCCAGAGGCTGATCAACAACTGCGGTGAAGCCCAAGGGGCAGCAGTGAGGCAGTAGTGGCCGATAGCAAAGATTTGGAGCTCAAGGTAAAGATAGCAAGGAGTTAAGGAGCAGCAAAGACTAGACAATGATTTAGCTAAAAGGGGATTGGTAAAGTAATGGCCAAAGTCATAGGCAGCAAGGGGCAGGTGGCTGCAACATCCTGAGGCAGTAATGGTGTCTAAAAAGACCCACCAGAGACCTAGCGGAGGAAATGACAAGGGCAAAAAGAAAACAGTGGAGAAAGCCGCAGAGGACTGAGTGAAAGTAGCAGTGCGTCATTGGAGGTCAGCTTTGAGTCAGGATCGGAGAATAGTAGATGGCGATACAAAAGAATGACACAAGATGTAAATAAAAAGGTAAAACTGCCAATTTGCTATGGCAAATTCCCCCCCTCATTGATTGGAGTTTCAGGAGTATTTTAGGGAAAATTTGGCCAAATATGTAAATATGTATGACATGACTGAAAATTTTGCTCTCTCAGCATTTAGACATTCATCAGACATACCTTTAGGATATAAAGATAAATTCACTGCTAATAGTAAAGTATAGACAGAGCTGTCATCAGGAATTATGAGCCTCCCCTACAACTAGATGTCATGGGACCCTTTTCCAATTTCAAAAAGACATTTCAGGATTTTTATAAAAAAGAGACATTGCAATATTGCCATCCTGGCTCTGAAACAGCACTGATTAAACTGAGCAGAAATGTACAGATATATTGTTTAATATATTTCTGTCACAAAACTCATCATCTAAGGCTTGCTCAAAGCTTGCGTTTGGCACCTTTTGTCTTTTTTCATGCAAAAGTTTGTAACATTTCCTTGGATAAAAATTAACCCCTGATTGCTAGTAACTAGGGCCATGCCAGGTTGTGGTACAAACATGCCACTGAGTTTGTGGTAATACGTAATAAGTGAATTGGAATGTTATTTTGGTGGTAACACAGATAAACAGGGCTATTGGTAATACTGGTACAGATGGACAACAAGAATGCACCTAGTACTGTAGTACAAATGAATAGAGCAGCTGGTGAGGTGTGCAGCAATGGAGCTGTAAGTTGGGATGTAGTACAAGTATATCAGGCAGTAGTTTGCTAATGAATCAAACTGCACTATAGGTAAATTTAAAAGTTTTCATTTGAAGGGCAGGGTTGCAAATAAAAAAGTGCTAAACATATATTGAAAAAGGCATTAGCTGAAATTACCTACACATTTAGTACATTCTCGGGCCTTGGAGCTGAACTGATAAAATAAATAAATAAAATGCATGCACAGTAAATAATTAGTAAATCTATTCATGTAATTCCTATTTATTCATGGCTTTAAGGTCTAAAGGATTTGCATATTTTTTGAGTCATACGATGGGAATGCTGGTATGCAGGGGTTAGAGGCCTGTACCGGCAGGGAGAAAGAGCTGTGCATTTTATTCTATAGTACTTGTCAGGGTTACAAATAGCTTATTCTGTTGCATATCTTTGAACGATGCTTGACCACACTACATATTATTATGCTTGAATCACAGACACAGTAGGGATGAATAAGACTGGAGCAGATGGGAAAATACAAAGTCACATCTGCTTTAGCTATTGAAAACATAAAAGAAGGAGCATGTTGCATTCTGTGTCGCTATTCAAAGCAGAGTTCATTTAATTTTATCATAACAAACATCAGCAACCTGAAAAGTGAACATGATGACAACTGGGATTTATCCTCTCTGTTGTACGCCTGTGTAGTTTCTGTGGCTCCACATGCTGCAGCATTAGCATGAACAACTCAATTTGCAAAAACAAGTACCATGAGGAATTCTTTGTTCTAAATTCACATTTGTATAACTTCCTAAGTTATATATATATATATATATATATATATATATATATATGTATACAATTACTATTGTTGAAGGAATAAGGAATAAGGTGGCCTTCTCCTTCCTGATGCTTTTGGATTACAATAAAATATATACAGTGTGTTCTACATTTTAAGCGTCTGAAGCAGTGATATTCTAGAAATGTTAGTTATGTTCTTTTTGTTGTATCTTGCTCATCTGAACTGTGCTTAACATTTTTGTTGTGTTTTCCTTTTTAGCCCCCTCCCCCACCCCCCAGGACTACCGACTGGTACAAAAAGAAAGCCATATGACTGGCCTCAGACCATGCTAGGATTCCAGCAAATATGCCATCTGACATATATCTTAGATGCTCTTCCTAAAGTGCCCTAAACATCCCTAGAAGATCAAGGGGGCCTAGGCCAATGGGCATTAGGAGCTTATGCAATCTGATAATTAGGTGTGATATCGGTTAGCTCCTTGCCCAGTGGCCGGGCAGGTGGCTTGTTGGTATGGGGGTCCTTGTTACTCCTTACCAGTTACTAGTAGTGTACAAAGATAGGAAAGCACAACACCCCCCTTTTACACAATGTTATGATGATTTAAAGTGGCCCAACTGCATCCTATTGAAGGTTAAATAAAAATGTATCAACTCCATTTTGTGTCCTGGTAATGAATTGGATAAAAATACTCACAAACAATTTTGGCTTCAAAAGAATAGCACTGCTTTCAGTAGATATTAATCACTCACAGCATGACTTTGCGAGAAGGGGGGAAGAAGGGTTCTTAAACAGCTAGTTTAGAACAATGGTACCCTGTCAGAAACCAATGGCATGCCTGGGGAAAACAAAAATGAAAATGTAACAGGAATACCAAGCAGTATTAAAGGCAGAAAACATGCAAATAGGAAGTTACCTGGGGTGGGGGAGCAAGATAGATTGAGTTGTTTTGGGGTTTTTTGGATCACTTCAAGTGTTACATTGTATAACGTAAAACAAAAACTCTATTCAGGTTTGTCAGGTGAGTACAATGAAGAATAGCTCCTCCAATAAAAAAAGATTTGTACAGGGTAATAAGATGTTACGGTATGTCACTATAGCGTTGTTTTGGACTGCATATCTTTGTGGTCTGCTGGTCCTCTGTTCATTTTTCTGTAATGTACTGCTAGTGTTGTTAAGTTCCTGTCAGGTCTGTAAAAAAAACATGTACCTGCAGTCCTACAGATTTCAGCACTGTTGGCTCTGGTGCTCCATTGCAGTCTATCAGAGCTGATTGCTGAATTACATATGCACAGCAAACTGCTCTGATTGGCTGTGTACCCAGCATGTCCCAGAGGAAGGAAAATAGAGAGAGGAGGAGAGAATGAGGAATAGAGAAAGAATGAGGGAATATGGAAAAAGAGAGAAAGATGGAGGGAATGTGGGAAAAAGAGAAAGATGGAGGGAATGTGGTAAAGAGAGAAAGATGGAGGGAATATGGTAAAGAGAGAAAGATGGAGGGAATATGGAAAAAGATAGAAAGATGGAGGGAAAATGGTAAAGAGAGAAAGATGGAGGGAATGTGGGAAAGAGAGAAAGATGGAGGGAATATGGGAAAGAGAGAAAGATGGAGGGAATGTGGGAAAAAGAGAAAGATGGAGGAAATGTGGGAAAGAGAGAAATATGAAGGAAATGTGCTCCAGGCTTCGATAAGCATCCCCGATGCTGGTCATTTGGGAGCTGCCCTTCCCCCCTTTGACTTCCAACAACGGGCATATCACATGTCCTCTGGCAAGCTGATTTGAATTCAGCTCAAAACTCTCATGGCGGGAAGGGAAGTGCGCTGTTGGCAACAGAGTGAACAGCATTGAAACTGGAGGGCTCCAGCCCACAGGACTTTATAGGATTGGGCCTCCAAGCCTGGACTGGCACTTTGAACTGTATCTTAGCTAGCCAGAAAGGGGTTTTAAGAACAGACACTTATCTATGGCAAATTTATGGCAGCTGGTGAGAGGAAGCTGTGAATTTGAATTCCAGAAGGATGTTCTGAATTAAATATGTTGGTAACAGTATAAAATAAGCCATTTCAAAATCCCTGCGCATCTCTGATTGTATGTAAATAGCTTATGCATGCTGGGCAAAACTGATGTCTTTGCTTCAATTTCCTGACAAAAATTGAGGTTTTAAACTTGCATAATCTGAAATGAATGCTTTCAAATAATAAACAAATGAAAATACCAACTCTCATTCAATACCAGCTTTTAAAGTGTTCCTATACCCAGATATGTCATCATCTTTTTGACCAGCTCAGTGTCCTAAAAAAGCCAGCATTTTTTTTAACCTAAAGCCTTTGTCGAATATTCATAAAAACACTAACATAAAGCAGTATGATGCCTGAATGGCAGCCATATGCTAATTGATTCCGTATAAAACTAAATTGTCACCTTATAGCAGTTAGTTTGTAGTGCTTTCAGATTTATTGCAGTTATTATAACTTATAAGGCTGACCCCCAATGCTAAGCTGTGTGTACTGTAACTGAATGCATCATCATTGGAATGCCCCAGGGGACGGGGTTGTTCGGACAGGGAGCAATATGGCCAGCTGCATCCAGTTCCTGTTGTTATATTGGCCAAAGGCTTAATTAGGCAAAGGCTTTAGCAATTAAAAAAACATAGGATATTTTGGGGCACTGGGCTGGGGATAGAAGGTGACGACATAAATTTCCTTTCGGGGTATAGGATCACTTTAAGAAGCAATATAGCCAGTAGCTAAAGTGCACAAGAAATATTAGAAAGAAAAGAGACAAAGAATGGAAAGTAGAAAAGAGATGAATTAGAAAGGGAATGCGGAAAACAGTGAAAGAAGGAGCAGACACGGGGGGGGGGGCGTGTCCCGGCATGGAACAGGGAAGGAGCGGGTGATTTCTCTCCAGCTCTCCAGGCCCCTTTGAAATTGGTTTTCCGAGCGCTCAGAACCTTACAAACAACATGTCCAAGAGGCATAAGAAGCTTAGAGGACGGAGGGATGGCAGAGGAGCCCCTGCGGGTCAGCGCATACCTGCAAAGGTGAAGAGAAGAGAGGAGTCGGAGCTCATCAAGATGGCGGCGGAGGAAGCATGCCGCAGGCGAGAGCCCGAGGGAGGTGTTCCTGCCTCCACAACCACCGGAGACGACGCCGGTGAGGAGAGCGACGGGGCGCAGTGGACGCCCGAGAGTGCGATGTCGCGGCCGGGGGCCGGGAGGCAACAGCAGAGAGATGCGAAGTCGGGTGCAGAGGAGCCTGGGTGGACCAAGATGGTGGCCGGCGCCTACCCTCGGTCGCGCCCGCAGGAGGCAGTGATGTGGAGACAGAGACGGTCTGACCGGCGAGAAGAGGGGGTGAGTGACGCGGAAGCGCCCGGGCCCATGTGTGGCGGTGACACTGGCTGACAGGAGGGAGGTTCGGAGATTGGCCCCAGGGGGAGCACTGAGACTGGGAGCAGCAAGATGACGGCAGTCACTCCTCAGACAACGAGCATGTCACAGGGCAGCGGCGCAGATGGAGCTGTGCTGCCCTGCAGATCTCTGATGCCGGGCACTGACAGTGGGGAGCAGGAGGAGGGGGGCAGTGAAGGAGGAGATAACGTTCCTGCCCAAGCCCATTCAGAATACCCACATACCCCAGATCACCCCAGGCCACAGGAGCCCCAGCGTGGCTCCCCAGTTTTAAAGAGACAAAGCGCCCAAACTGTTGAACACGGGAAGCCTGGGTTCACAGCGCTCCACAGTGTTCCTGCCGGTGCAGGAGATGAGGATGCCATGAGCATAGTCCCCAGGTCCCTGGCTAAGGTCAATGGCAGTGCCAGAGGGCCGGCTACAGGATTGGACAGGTTTGCATACAGGCCAAGAGATAGTCAAGGGGCATTGTACCTCCCCAGCTCTCCCCTGAGATATGAGGAACAGCATTCAGGAGCCTGCGGCAGTGTCCTCCCGCAGGGGCTACCGAAGCGCAGAGCAGATCTGGCAGAAACCCCCCATTCATATGCAAGAATGGCAGCACGGCTGGGATCACCAGGGTCCCCGCTTCTTTCATCCCCGGAAGGAATGCCAGCTATCCAAGGAAGAAGCCCTGGGATGATGTCCCCGGCAGCCCCGTTCGCCACGCCCTCCCTGACACCAGTGGCGCCAGACGACTGGGGAATGGACGTCACGCTGGAGATCCCAGATGAGGAGAAAGGCTGCGAGCATCAGATTCACCTTGAAACTATCACTCCTTTGAGAGGAATACCGACTAAATCTGAGATTGAAAATTTAATAGCGAAGTATGAGGCAGCGCACAAAAGCGAGATAACAGCGGTGCGAAGTGAGGTGGGGGAAGTTGCATCCAGAGTACATGCACTGGAAACTGCGGGTCCCTCCTACGAGAGTAGGTTACGGGCGCTGGAAGCCAGGTGTGATTCCCAAGAAGCTGTAATTAAAACCTGACTTCTGCACCTAGATGACTTGGAGAATCGCAGCAGAAGAAACAACTTGAGGATTAGGGGCGTTCCGGAACCTCAGGCCGCGGAAGATACTAAGGCGATCGTCACCACCATATTTAACGAGGTGCTTGAAAGGGATCCCTCTTCGACCATCGAGCTCGACTGAGCACACAGAGCGCTCGGCCTCAGGAATGCAGATCCGGCCTTCCCTAGAGATATAGTCTGTAGGATACATCTCTTTTCCCTCAAGGAGGAAATCCTGCGGAAGGCAAGATCCTACAGGACTTGTCCACACGGACTCTCCAGATGCGCAGACTGATGAAGCCTCTTCTCGAAACCATCACCAATTAGGGAGCAACTTATAGCTGGGGCTTCCCTTTCCATTTGATTGTCAAAAGTTCCAAAGGGGTGTTCCTACTGAAAACACTCCAAGAGCTGGAGAACTTGTTCGAGTTTCTGCAGTGCGACCCAGTCGACATTCCGGACTGGTTGGACCCGGAGAGACCGTCGACACAAGAGCGGCCAACGAGAGGGAAGATTCGAGGTCCGAGAAGCTTCCGTGACCTTAAGCGTGTTAGGGGCCCATCGCGGGCGACTGCGGTTGGGCTGAGGGAGGCCTCCAGCCATAGTGGTGTCGCGTCAGACGGACCCCGCGCCGCCAGGACTGGTGGGCCGCTGGGTTCTCGCTCTCCCTTGGTCTGCCGGTCAGAGGTGGGGGCGGAAACGGCGACCACATGAGGCCCTTGGTTGTCCTAATTAAGGACTTGTTGGCACTCTCTGTCTTTGTTCCCACATAGTGGGCCCAATAGTTTTCCTCTTGTTTATGCCTTGCTGCCCACGTGGAAGTTCACTTGTTATTTACCATGTTGTAACAGATTAACGATGTTTATTCGACTGTACCGCGCACGGGGTCTCCCGGGCCATCCGGGCGTGGTCCCTTTGACCGCCGGTGCATGAGAGTGACGTGGCACTATGGGCCGAGAGAGAGTGGGCCGAGAGCATTGCGGCACCTCCTCTTTCTTGTTGGACTCTGTACCCCCCAATAGGCTGGTCAGTAGGACGCAGTTGTCCTCACAGACTAAATTTGTTCTTCTAGTTAGAAAACGTAGTCACTGTCGTTGACTTTGTTCTCCCCTGGTTTTTCCTTCCCCTTCCCCCCTGGTTTTGCCACACTTGCCCCGGGCCTTTGCCACTCATCCCCACCTCCCCCACCAAGCGCGGGTTGCCAAGCGCGACACACACCAAGGCACTACGGTCGCTCAGAGCGGCAATGGCCGATGTCCAGATTGTATCCCTTAACACTAAAGGGCTTAATAGCCCTGAAAAGAGATCTCTTATCTTAAGAAACCTGAGAGGACTGAAGGCGCAGGTGGCGTTTCTGCAAGAAACACATTTCAAGAGGGGGAAGCCACCTTTCCTCGGTAACAGGCACTACACCAGAGCATATCATAGCTACTCCACAGATTCCAGGTCCCGGGGGGTATGCATATTAGTGAGTGCAGCCCTTCATTGGGAATTAGTGGATTACAAAACGGACGAGGAGGGGAGATGGGTCTTCCTTAAGGGCAAGATCGCCTCTTGTAGCTATACATTTGCTAATGTGTACCTGCCAAACTCGGGTCAGTTGGCCTTCTTGGAATCTGTTTTAGAGGCGCTAGCAACCTTTAAAGAGGGGGAGCTCATCATGGGGGGAGACTTCAACCTCGCCCTTGACTCCCTTATAGACACCTCCAGAGGTGGCCCGCACGAATCCTTCACGAGACTCAAAAAATTTAAAAGGTTGCTTGCTCTACACAAGCTAGTCGACCCATGGAGAATTCTCCATCCCTGCTAGCGTGACTATACTTTCTACTCTGGCCCTCACGGGTCATACTCAAGAATTGACTGGTTCTTGGTCTCCCACGCCTCCCTGTGCAGGGTATTAGACTCCACAATAGGTAGCATTACGGTCTCAGACCATGCCCCGGTCACTTTGAAGGTCGCCTGCCCCACCCAAGTTCCGAGGAGCTGGTCCTGGAGGCTCAACACATCCCTATTTGAAGATCAAAACATCCTAGCAGAGTTACAGACCGAGATTAAAACTTTCTTTCAGCTTAACGAATCGCCAGAAATTAGCCCTGGGACGCTGTGGGAGGCACACAAATGATTCATCAGAGGTACCTTCATCAAAATAGGTTCGAGAATTAAAAAAGAGAAGTCTAAACTGGTGAGTGACCTGTTGGACGAAATAGGGAAGGTGGAGAGGAAGCATAAAAAGTCCCTAGCTAAAGAATTTCTCCCTACCTTAACCTCCTTGCGGGAGAAATTGAAAACAATACTCTGCGACAGGGTTAAAGCACAATTGAGTAACTGTCGCAGAGTATTCTATGAATCCGGAGATAAGTGCGGTAGGCTTCTGGCGAAAGCACTGAGGGAAGAACGGTACAAAATGTATATACCCAAAATTTCCAACACAGAGGGCCAGGTAACATATCTCTTTAATGAGATTGGGGAAACTTTTCGGAAATTCTACGATCGGCTCTATAATTTACCAGGGGAGGGGGGAGTGGGGGGAGCTGAGCGCATCGACCAATATCTGGCTGAGTCAGGGATGCCTAGGTTACCCAGGGATGTTCTGGAGGACTTGGAAGAACCCATTACGATATCTGAGTTACACAAAGCAGTAGCAGAGGCGGCGGGGGGGGGAAGGCTCCGGGCCCCGACGGCCTTAGCCTCCCATATTACAAGAAGTTCTTCCCTCTCCTTGCCCCGAAACTCCTTGCAGTCCTCAATTCAGTTAAGGATGGGAGCGCTCTACCGGTGGATACGCTGAGAGCCTATATCTCGGTTATCCCGAAGGAGGGCAATGTGCAAGCTACAGACCTATTTCACTATTGAACGCTGATCTGAAGCTATTCACTAAGATCCTAGCCTCCAGACTAGCTCCCCATCTGCACAATGTAATTGGCCTTAACCAGGTGGGGTTCATGCCGCACAGGGAGGCGAGGGATAACACCATAAAGGTCTTAAACCTGATTCACTTGGCCCAGAAGAGCGAGACCCCTGCACTCTTGCTTGCGACGGACGCAGAAAAAGCCTTTGATCGGGTTCGTTGGGACTTCATGCGGGCCACACTCAAACACATAGGACTTGGCCCAAATGCCATGAACTGGATCGGGAGCCTGTACGGGTAACCGCCTGCTGCAGTTCGAGTGAATGGGCTCCTATCTGACTCTTTTTGGATCAATAACGGGACAAGACAGGGGTGTCCTCTCTCACCCCTAATTTTTATACTCACCCTGGAGCCCTTCCTGTGCCGAGTTCACCATAATCCGAATATTAAAGGCCTAACCAACCTGGCAAAACAATACAAAGTGGCTGCATACGCAGATGATTTGATTTTTAGTCTCTCGGGCCCCGAAGTCTCCCTTCCAAACCTACTGTCCGAGCTAAAACAGTACGGTGAGCTTTCGGGCTATAAGATTAACTTTCAAAAGTCCGAGGCCCTCAACATAAACATCCCATCCAAGAGATTTGAAAACCTTCGGAACGCTTTCCCATTCAAATGGGCTAAAGAAAGCGTCACTTATCTGGGAACAAAAATTGGTAGCAACCTAGCCAAAATATTTGATCTAAACTTCCCTCCGTTGCTGAAGAGGTTTGAGGAAGAAACAGCTAGGTGGACAAGGGGAAGGGTTTCATGGTTTGGCCGCATCAATGCAACAAAAATGAATCTTCTCCCTCGCCTGCTTTACCTTTTACAGGCCCTTCCGGTGAGGATCCCTCAGAGTTTCCTTCAAAGAGTCAGGGGGTTTTTCACCAGGTTCGTCTGGAGGGGAAAGAAACCTAGATTGAACAAAGTTGTGCTCTCGCGGGCAAAAGAGAGTGGGGGACTCGGCTTCCCGGACCCGATCTTGTACCACGCGGCGGTCCACCTCAGTAGGGCCGTCGACTGGTGCTTGCACGGGGGCACAAACAGTGGGTGGGACTAGAACAGGGGTTCCTAGAGATCCCGATCTCGGGAATCGCTTGGCTGAGCGACCCCGAGCTTTCGCAGGCCATGAAGCACCCCAAGATAGGTGCCACCCTAAGAACATGTCGATGACATTTTGGGCACCCGGAGATATCCCTGAGTCCCTCCCCTATGCTCCCAATCTTAGGGAACCCGCGTTTTCCCCGGGTAACGAAGGCCCCACATCTAGAGAATGGAGAAAGGCGGGTGTTTACAGGGCGGGCCATTTCTGGGGGAGGGAGGGATGGTTGGAACTAGAGACTCTCGCCCAAGACAAGGGCTTAACGGCCTGGACAAACTGGCAGAGCATACAGATGGTGCATTTCCTTCAGTCGTTACGTGACTTCACGGGAGAATTAAGAAGGGCCACCCCCTTTGAGACGCTGTGTGCCAGTCGAAGCGCAGTTTAGCACACGCTGTCACATATATATAAATTATTGATTTCCCCACCGGAGGGGGAGAGGCCCACCTTCGTGAGGCAATGGGAGACCGACCTGGGAATTACTTTTTCCTCGGAACAAAGTAGGAAATTACTGGCCATGCCACATAAAACATCCATATGCACTCGAATACAAGAGTGTAACTACAAAATACTCTCGCGCTGGTACAGAGTACCGGCAACGATCAATAAATGGCTCCCAGAGGTCTCAGACAAATGCTGGAGATGTGGCGTCTCGGGGGGGATATGCTCCACATATTCTGGTCCTGCCCCGTGCTTAGACGATTCTGGGGACAAGTGAGAGAGGTGGCGAGTAAGGTTACAGAGACGGGGGTGCCTGATGATCCCGCCGCCTGCTTGCTCCACGTGACCAAGACCCCCCCTAAAAAGCTACAAAAAATCCCTGCTTTGTCACCTGCTCAATGCAGCAAAATTGTGCATTCCCCTAAAATGGAGGGCCCCGGACCCACCCTCGTTAGAAATGTGGATCGTGAAAGTCAATGAGATCATGCGGTTCGAGAGCGTGATACTCTCTCGGGAAAATAGATTTGAGAGTTTCACGATTACTTGGTATAACTGGCTTAGATTCTCGGAGTCTGCAGAATGCAGAGCCTTTCTGGTCAATGCCCCGGTGTTCACACAACCCGCAACCCCCCCTCCCCCCCACCTTCCCCATTTGATAGCTTAAGGAACACGTAGACTCAGGAAGTAGTCTTTGTATTAGAGTTTATTATCTTAGTCATATAACTACGTTGCATACTGTTGTCTCCTGTTATAGGACCAATGTGGTCCCTTTGTGAAACTATGTACTTTTTATTTGGAAATTAAAATAAAGAATTGTAAAAAAAAGAAGGAGCAGACACAGAAAAGAGAAAACGAACATGGAAAGGGAAGACCGAATAAGGGAATATGGAAAAGTGAGTAGGAAATCAGGGAAAAATGTGATAAGTGGGAGCTGGAACTTAGGATAGAGATGAGCTGTCCCCTCCAGCATTACATACACACTTTTAGCTGAGGCATGCTGCAACATGGCTGCACAGATTCAGTACCTGCTGTTGCTGGACTTGCTGGTGTCGGTGCCTGACATAGCCGACATGCTGCAAGATGACAGGGGGAGGGAGGGGGCTACATGGAAGCTGCCATCCAACCAGACTCTGTGCACTGGACAACACCAGGTCTCATCTCCCCCCCCCCCTTTGATCAGGGTGTGAGGTGAGGAGGATGCAGCGTTTACTTAGCTTCTTCCCCTGCTGCCCTCCTCTGCCTCCCTGCTTAGTGCAACTCGATACATTTGACAGCCAAGCTCCTGTCTGTCTGTGTGGATGGCTGCTCTGAGGCTGTTCATTAAATAAAAATGACAAATACATGTCATGTACAGTGCAGCAGTGCCTGAGAGTGCTGCTATGACACTGCTGCTGCCAGTCTGAGGCTGTCACCTGCCCCCTCACTCTCTGCCCGCCCTATGCCTGTGCCTCGCCGTGCCTATTGACAAATATGGGCCTGCATGTGTCCCAACAGCCACAGACATGTTGATGCTGCATGACACGCTATTTTGGCTGGTAATATTGATCTTTATTGTGATCTTTTTACTATTGCCTCATTTATTGCCCCTTTGTGCATTTTGTAACACTGTTCATGTATGTCTCATTTTATTTATATGTTTTGACATTATCTGTATTTATTAATAGTAAATCTGTATTTTATGTTTTATTGTGAATGCTATGTGTTCTGTTTGGTCTGATGTTATTAAGAGATTTTTACATCTTTTTGGTCAAACGGGCCCACTGTGCATCCAAAGCAGGACGCTTTGATGTTACTATCAGAAATATTTCTGAGAGTGCATTGTTTTTGGAGCATTGTGAGAACAGAGGCAACAGCATGTACAGTAATATAAATCACACTGGGAGCTTAAAAAAATTGTGTTGCATTTTTCCTCTCTTGATGTGAATGTAGCAAACAAGATGAATCATCCTCTTACATTATGGAAAGCCACCCAGCTCCCTGAGTGCAGCCAGGCTGCTGGTGATGCTTAATTGTGTTTCAATGGTAACTTGTTCTGATACATTGTAAAGCAGCCATGAGTATGCTATTGAAATGTTTGCTCCTTTGATGGAGAGGCAATGAAGATAGTCTTCTCTGTATATGTATACAGCCTTTTTCAACTGCCTGCTTTAACTTTTCACACTGTGGAATGTTTCTTCATTTCTATGGTGGTATGATGGAATAACGACTAGCGTAGAATTGTGAGTTAACAGCTATCTCTGGGATAATAAAAATAAAAATGAACTACCTCTTACTGGAGATCCAACATATCTGGCTAGTGCAATAGTGATGTGATTTTTACACCTCTCAGGCTCCACAGTAGACAGGAGACAATCATGCAGCAAGCATTGGGTGGTTCTGCAAGCACCACCATTCCCTGACAAGGGCGGCCACATTGCTCAGCGATTTTTACTGTTCTGAAATTGCATCTCTCCTTTTCTGCACCATCTGCCCAGAAGATATTGGCAGGTCTCTCCTGTTACTCTCGATCACTTTTCAGCGACAAAGAAGAATGGGAGGGTAGTCAGTGGTTGGAGGTCAGCATTGATTATGAAGGGACTGCTAGGCATCAAAGCACTCCTCATTAAAACAAGCGAGGGGCACATTTAGATGTAGCTACCTGCAACCCTACAATCACAGCATCATTCTCTTATCAGGGGACAAGGGTGGCAGCGGGGACCCAGCATGGGGGCCAGCATAATGACACCTGCCTGAGATCCCAAGAAAAATGTAGGAGGGGTACACCAGCTACTAGACAACAGAATAGCTTTCAAGAACACACTGATAGGGAATGTGCACCTTGAAACAGCAGCAGCCAACTGCCTGTTTAAGGGGGATTGTGGGAAACATTGCTACTCCCAAGTGTGCCAGTTTTTCTAAGAGTTGTCTGACAGTTCTAAAACCCTGTACAAGCTCGGACTGGCCCACAGGGTTACCAGGGAATCCCAGCTGTGGGTCCTAGGACTGCAGGCCACAGGAGCCTTCAGCACCAAAATTTGTGCTGTATCAAGTTTGGACATGGAGTCAATACCATTTGGCTTAATTTTTTTAATTATTTTTTCTTATGGTTTATTTTTTTTTATTATTTTTTATAATTTTCTTTTTAATAGTAAGATCTTTATTTTATTTTTTTGCAAAAGCACAAAAATGCTAAGGAGTACCACCCGGCCAGTTTTTGGAGGCTCAGTGAACATAATTGCCTGAGCAATGGAAATGGAGAAGGAGGAGTTCCCCACTCAGGCCCTGTTCACAAAACTGGCTGGTGTATTTGGTGGAAGGAGCACTTGGAGCTGGAGGGGGTGAACGAGGACGAGGAGGACCCCCACACCGCCTGACAGCTCAGAGTCGCTTGTGCAAATGGCCGCATGTCTGCTTGCATGCTTGCACAGCAACATTCAGAATTGTCACTAAGAGGTCTTGAGTGGAACCCTGTTTTCAATATCCCCATTCCCACGATTGCTAGGAGGGGGCAGGAGCAGCAGCAGCAGTGAGAAGTTTTATGCAGCCACACGCCAAGCAAAGCAGACAGCACCCTACCAATGCACCACCCAGCAGCAGGTGACCCACCAGGTGGTGGCATACCTGGAGCCCCCCTGTCCCATTGACAACAGGGATCCATGATGTTCTGTGCAGGGAAACTGGACATATGGCCATAAGTATCGGAGTTTCATTTCTAGCCAGCAGTGTGGCACCCAAGAGGGTGTTTAGTGTGGCAGGGGGGGTATTGTGCTCACACATTGGAGTATCTACTCAGAATTTAACCTACCCATTCTCACAGATTTCTCAGCAGTTATAGGATGACCTGTAATTGAGAGCTGTGAGACAGAGGCGGATATGCGGCAAACCGTGTTTAATGGTGATAAACAGTAACAAGTATACATAGCACACAACAACCAGGCTTCTGTACAGATACACATGTGAACATAGTAAAACATACACGTGCTGAGGCAGCTGTACAGAAATATAGGTGAAACTACAACATACGCATGGTACAGATGCTATACAGAAATACAGGTAAACCCAGCAAAATACACACGCTGAAGCTTCTGTAAACACACTGTAAACATACATGCACTGGGATCCAGTTCAAAGTCTAAGGTCCAAAAACAGATCACAAGGCTGTGGCAGGGAAATCAGATCACAAGGCTGTGGTGAGGTCCTGGGTTTGGGTCTGGATACATGAAGACAATGCAATGCTGATCCACCAGCTGCAAAGACAGACATTGGGTCAGGGTCACAGACAGACAGTGAGTCAGGTTCAAAGATGCACATTGGGTCAGGGCTGCAGACAGGCATTAAGTCAAGCTCAAAGGCAGACATTAGGTCAAGGTCAAAGACTGACATTAGGTCACAGACTTGGAAACAGACTCACAGACAGGTTCAGGCATGAGCTCACAGGGAGGTTCAGGTTGAGTCACTAGGGTTACAGGCTCAGGTTGAGTTTGGGGTCACTGACATGGACTGATGATATTTAGCGGATCGGAGCACCCCAGTGGACTGGACAGAGGACAAAACAGATGGATGGTGGTCATCCTCTGAATCGGATATATCAGTCCAGGCTCTTTGGACGTAGGGATTCCAGTTCTCTTTGATGGGGTTATTGTCATATATTTACCGGTTTAATTGATGATATATTAGAGCCTTTTTGGGTGGAGTCCCTACGGCTTTTTGTCTTTTATTTTTTTTTAAATGAGTCTTTTAATGTTATATGTAGTTATTTATTGCTAATAAATCTATTTAAGAATTTTCGAAAATATTTTTGGTGTGCGACCTTTCTCTATCGGGGGTTCCTTTTGGGGGTGCCTTCAGTGTTCCTATGTCCAAAGAGCAGATATTAAAGGTGGGACCCCCATCTTTTGGCCAGCACCCTTGTATTTATTTATCTGTGATTTATCCGGTTATTAATTTATACGCCATTTGCTCAGGCTGTGCATATCCTTCTAAATTTTGTAGTTCAGTCCAGGCATCTGACCCACTGTCATCCTCATCCTCTACACCAGACACATCTGTCCAGGAATCTGACTCACCGTCAACCTCATCCTCTACATCAGACACAGAGGCAATAGGCTCAGCTAGAGTTTCTGATTTCTGGGCTGGTCGGATTAAGGTCAGCAAACACCGTCTCAGGAATGCCTAAATAGGATATAGCTATGAATTTAAGGAATTCAACCAAATTCTCTCTGAAGTGTCTACTGTGATTCAGCCATTCTTTAGCCCAGAGATACAGATTATCTTCAAAAAGAAAATAAGCTACCTGATGACTCTAGGTTGTCATGGGAGTCTCCTGAATGTAAGGCTCCTGCACTAACTTCAAGGCAGCCTGGAGAAACTGGGGGTAGGTAGCCAGGGTAAGCTCCTTATAATGAGGAGGGGGGAACAAAAATATACCTGTCTGTAGGAGCTATGAAACGGTCAAGAACTGTTCCTTCAATGAAGAGTTTTTAAAAATACAGAATTTCAGAGATAGACAGACATAATTTTTCCAATGAGGTAAAGGTGTTTTTTAGGATTTTAGAAACAACAGGGTTTTATGGGATATGCAATAAAAAATGCCAAATTAATCTGCATAACCCCTAGGGAGCTTTTTTCCCCAAACATTGGAAAAAAACATTGAAATTGGAAAAATGATGTCTACCACCTTTAAAAATACCCCATCGCAGGTATAGGTGATATTTTGAGAAAACATGGAACAAAAACATGTTATTGCACTTCCTTGTGTGCTAAAATTACAAAGCTTGCCAAGATGCTGGTGAACCTTGGGCCCTTATTTATGAAGGAATAGCGACAGGTAGCGACTGGTGAGCGGCCGGTAATGACGGGCCCCGCCACGAGAACGCCGGCTCCCCACCACAATCACACATTTATCAAGCCAATCCTGCTTAGCGACTGAGATAGCGCCATATAGCCACTCATTCATCATTATTCCAGCCTCAGCCCACAGCTGAACAGCGACAGGTATGACCTCTTGCTACCTGGCGCGCTCCAATGCATTTCAGTGGAACAATCTTTAAATAATAATAATTAATTGTTATTAATGTTTTTTTTTTTTTTTAATGTGACAAATTCTGTGACCACTTCTGCCATTTTAGATTTTTTAAGGGAAAAAAAATTAAAAAAAAATTGTACAGAATTGATATTACAGGCCTGATATTAATGTATTCATATTACTAAATTATTTAAAATATTTTTTTTTTTGGTTTCCAAAAATATGGTGGTTTGGGGGTTAAAATACTACTTTTAACACATCGCCTCCAGCGCTCTGGGGTTTAAACATGCATTTCACAGCGCTTGAATTTTTTGAGCGTGATTTTTTGATGAATATGGTGGAAGCCGGTCGCTCTGACCAGTCACTATCATGCGCACCTATACATCACGGAACCTGTCAAATAGCGACTCGTAACCTTGTATTCAACATTACGCCACACCGACTGAGTCGCTGTCAACATCCGAACAACGGCCAAGCACAGCGACTACTAGCGGCGCTGTGAAAATACCGCTACAGTCGCTCAACTGTCGCTACATGTCGCTATTAATAAATCAGCCTCTTAGTTTATCAAATAATTAGCAATATAAATGCATTGGACCATCAACACCACAAAATATACAGTTGCACAGCAAAAATATTACAGAATATAGTTTGTTAATATTTAAAATGATAAAGTAAGTATGGTTTTATGCATGGACATTTTTTTTTTATTTAATTTTAAATCAATTTTCAAAACATATTATTTATGTACCTCTCCACTTTGCCCTACATGGAAATCATAAATTACATACACATTAACCTAGGGTGTCCTTTAATACATTCAATGCCTCCCATCAGACACATTGCTAAATTAAAATGAACGATTCTTTTCTTTTATCAGCAAAGAAAACCTTCCCAAGGACACAAGATGTATTAAAATTCCAGAACATGAATCTTGGTGTTTAAGTACATACAACATGACAACTAATAGTTGTAATATACACAATTGTGCGGTAACAAAGAGAATTCAAGAGTTAGATATATTATAAAATGTTCCTTTTTCATAATTTTGCAATAATTTTATACTTTATGTAAGATGCACACAGTTTAGAGAAGTGTTGCAGTTAGCATTCTGGTTATAATATGACCCAAATCTCATTAATTCGATCTGTGGCAGCACAAATAGAATGTCACCATTATTCTTGAAAAATTCAGCAGGCAGATCAATACCCATTTTACAAAAACGGGTTTTGGTCCGCTCTTAGGAGCCTTGTAAATTTTACCTTAAGTCCTGATCTATCAAGCACTTCTGCCAGATAATGCAATTTCAGTGCAAATTAGAGTAGTGCAAAATGTGATTTATATTTTTTTAGCATTTTGCTGCACTGCTAATGTTTTAGTAAATGTGCTTCTAGTAGTGCAGCAACATGCGCAAGTGTGAAACAAATATATATTATTATACTTTTTTATTATTCTTATTTGCACTGCAGAAGTGCTTGATAAATCAGACACGGGCAGGCTGATTCATGACTAACGCCAGGTAGCGACAGATGAGCGTCTGTAGCATTGAAATGTATGGGAGAGTGACAGGTAGCGAGAGGTCATACCTGGCACTGTGCAAGGCTGAATGCCGGCGCTGTTCGCTGAGGCTGTGAAAATGATGAATCAGACACTACATGGCGTTATCCCAGTCCCTAAACAGATTCTGCTTGATAAATGTGTAATTGCGTGCCGTGTCCGGCGTTCACCAGTCGCTACCTGTCGCTACCTCTCATTAACCAGCCACTACCTGACGCTATCCCTTCTTAAATTGGGGCCTTAATCTCCTTTATTCAACAGCATCAGCTTTGCAGGGGAGGGCGGGACACAGGACACATTCACTGGGGGAGCGTGAATTAAGGTACCCTTACCTGAGGGGAAACCTGGGAAATCAGGATGCCCCCCTGGATTTGACCAGCAACCATTTTATATAAAATGGGTTATGGCCCACTTTAAGAATTCAATCAGCAGCCAGGGAATCATCTTGCAGTATGAAGGGTTGTGGGAAACCATGCAGCATGTGGATGCTGGCTGACATTCTCCTCCCTCACTGTATGGGTTTCCAGGGCAGTCCCTTTTTTGGCTTTCAATTTTTTGTTATTCATGCATTGGCCACTTTCTTGGTTATATATTTATTAGGCACTTGCATTTTATATTTAGCTACCTTTGTGTATAACTAATTGTGAGAGAGCACGTTCTCTTATAGCTGGATATGACATACGTTTTTGTGTATTAGCCCTCTGGCCCTATACTGATTGTTGGTTGCAGTTTTTGGGGGTCAAGCTAAATATTTGGTGAAGCTTGTACGCATTGCAGTGTGGATTGCAACCTGCATCCCGATGAGGTTTTTAGCCAAAAAAAAAGTGCAAATAAAAGACTTTGATCTACATTTTCACTAAAAAAAAACACCTGGATATGTAATTGCATATTTTACAGTGTCAGTACATTATTTTTCCAGTGATGTAAGGATATACTGAGGTTTGAAAATAACAGCACCGTATGGTATGCCAAAGATTTCACCATTTTTTTCTGCATAGACCATAGGGTTCTGTTACATAGTAACTTAGTATGTAAGGCTGAATGATGATTTTAGTCCATCCAGCTCAGTCTGTCTATTTCCTTTCAGTGGTCTAGTAGCCATAGCTGGAAATGTTATTACATGCTTGGAAGGCACCCTGGCCACTTTTGAACATTTTTACTGTATCCATCATTACTACCTCCTCTGGCAGCGAGTTCCATAGTCTCACTGCTCTTACATAAAAGAATCCCCTCCTATGTCAGTGGAGAAAGCACCTTTCCTCTAAGCTTAGTGGATGCCCTTGGTTACACTCCGGGATCGAAATAGATTGTGGGACAGATCTTTGTATTGACCCCAAATATATTTCTAAATAGTTATTAGATCACCCCTCGGGTTCTTGTTTCCAAACTAAATAAACCTAACTTTGCTTTGACAATCTTTCAGGGTACTCTAGTCCCCGTACTTCTTTTATTAGCTTAGTTGCCCTCCTTTGAACGTGCTCCCCTTCTTAAGCAGTGGTGCCCAGAACTGTACACAGTACGGGGGGGCGGGGTTTGACCGGTGAATTGTACAGGGGTAAAATGATGCTCTGGTCATGGGCACCTATGCCCTTCTTGATGCACCCCATGATCCTGTTTGCTTCCTGGCACTAATTAATACAGTTACGTTTTTGTTAACTAAAACCCCTAGGATTTCTTTATTTAGTGTGTAATCATGGCACAGATGTTTCCTTCCCATGTGCGTAACCTTACATTTATCTGTGTTAAACTTCATTTGCCATTTAACTGCCCATGCTTCCAATTTATCGGGCAGGCTGATTCATTGCTAGCGGCAGGTAGCGACAGATGAGCGTCTGTAGAGCGGATTTCAGAGCGACCGCTAGCAGTCCCTGTGCTTGGCCATGGTTCGCTAGTTCAGAGCGTCTCAGTCGCTGTGCAGCATTGATGAATACCTTGTGGAGAGTCGCTATATGAGCAGTACAGCGCTGTATGGGAGTGAATGGTAGCAACTGGTCCGTGCAACCGACTCACACCATATTCATCGAAAAAACAGCCTCAAACACCGCCGGTGCTCAAAAATGCTTCGATGTAGCCCAGAGCGCCAGAGGCTGTGTGATTAAGGCTGTTTTTGAACATGTATCCACTAGTAACAAAGCGAAAACATGGAATTACATTGTTATTACATTGTAACATGAACACTTTAATACCAGACATGTAAGGACAAATCTGCATACAAATGTTATTAACATTTTTTTTTTAATTTCATTTTATTGCCCAGAATACATGTCAGAAGGTTTTTTTTTTTTTTTTTTTTTTAGGGAAACAAAAAAAAATTGGGATCAGGAAAGGGATTTAAGTATTGTCCACAGAAATGTATGGGAGTGCGCCAGGTAGCGAGAGGTAATACGTGGCGCTCGGCAAAGCTAAACGCTGGCGCTGTACGCTGAGGCTGGGATAATGATGAATCGGATGCTACATGGCGTTGTTCTAGTCGCTCACCAGATTTTGCTTCATAAATGTGTAATTGTATGCCGTCTCCGGGGTTCAACTGATGCTACTTGACGCTACCTGCCGCTGTACAGGCACTACCTGACGCTATCCCTTCACGAATAAGGCCCTAAGTCTGTTTGTAGCTGCCTGCTGTCCTCTTTGGTGTTAATTACTCGCCCCCAGTCCAAGCATTCTCATCTTTTGTACCAGTCTTTTATGTTGCACACTATCAAATGCTTTAGAAAAGTCAAGTATGTATGATATCCAATGACTCCTCCTGATCCAATCTTGAGCTCAACTCTTCATAAAAGCTGATTAGGTTTGTCTAGCAGGAGCGATTCCTCATAAATCCATGCTGATATGGCATAATAAGGTTTTCCCTAAGATACTCCAGGATAACATTCCTTAAGAAACCTTCAAACAGCTTGCCCACCGCAGACTTTAAACTTACTGGTCTGTAGTTCGCAGGTTCCCCCTTAGACCCCTTTTTGAATCTTGGTACCACATTTGCTAAGCGACAATCCCTCGGAACAGCCCCTGTAGTTATTGAATTTAATTAGAAATAAAAATATAATAATAATAATATTAGAAATTATGGTTTGTCTATTACTGTACATAACCCCCTTAAAACACATGGATGTATGCCACCTGGTCCGGGTGATTTATTGTTTTTTATATGCTTGAGATGGTGCTGCACTTCTTCCTTGGTTAGACCAGTGACATTAAATAGAGAGTTTGGGGTCTTGCTCTGCGTTTTCACCTGGCATGTCACATTCTTTTGTGAATATGGAGGCAAAGAAGATGATTTCCAGGGGCCCACACCCTCAGGTTTGTATCTTTTACAGTTTATGTAGCTAAAGAATATTTGGGGGTTAGTTTTTCTCTCTTTGGCGATCAGTCTTTCTGTCTCCAGCTTAGCTGCCCGTATCTGTTGTTTACATAGGTTATTATCTTCTTTATAGTTTTTAAAGCTTCCACTGTTCCTTCCTGCTTTAAAATGTAAATGATTTTTCCTTTTATTCCTGTAAGGTATATATCTTTCACATTAAAAATTGAGGATTTCTTTGAAAGTATCCCATTTACTGTCCATGTTTTTGTTTTTAAGGACATTTTCCCAGTCAATGCAGTTTAGGGCATCTCTAAGCTGGTCACAATTTGCCATTTTGAAGTTCCATGTTTTTGTGGCTCCATGATAACTCTGCTAAGTGAAAATTAATAATGATCACTGTTTCCAAGGTGTCCCCCAACCTGTACCTTTGTTACTTTGTCTGGTACACTAGTTAGTATTAAAGTAGACCAAAATCCAAATTTTTAACTAGCATCTCCTGAATTGCTCCTCCCATGAGGAGTACCACTTGCCAATTTTTACTGCTCCTGCTTCACTCTATTCCCAGATAATGGCCCTTGTTTAAGCTATATAGCTCCGCCTACTCTATTCATTGTTACTGGTGTGTGTGGCAATGATGTAATTGCCACACTTATGCAGTGACTGCCCACCCACCATCTTACATAGAGGGACTGCAAAAAAATAGTGTTCCAGGATGATGTGATTCAAAGAGAGAAAATATCAATTACTAGTTCTACACCAGCTCGGTGGGTTTTGGGTCCGCTTTAAGTGCCATATGGTTCTTCCCTTTGTTGGAGTTTGTACTTGTTGGGAAAGGTAGCCATCTTTTGTTTTAGACAAAAACTTTTACCATTATGAGATCCACAGGTTTCAGCATCCCAGTCTATCCCCTCGATTCAAAGAGCAAAAGTTAATTGATTTCGGATCGAGAATCGTAAGTTTGGGTGGGTGTTTGTCATTTTTTCTTGTTTTTTTGCCCATTTCGTATTCGCACGATCGTTCGCGCATAGACGTATATGAACATACTCATTTCGTACGGGAATCGTATATTTTGCGTTAGTTCGTGTGTTTTTCCCGTCCAAATCGTATTATTTGCGTCAGATCCTATTTTTTACGTCCTTCACATGGGCTTGCGACCAATTCAGAGAGGTGATTGCTAATTGTTTTGAAGCCCATTAAAGAGCTGCTTTACGAAATGTTTGCCGGCAGCTATTTGGCCTCGGGAGTAGGATGGAGAGGAGCGAGTTTGTGGCACATCAAGGGCTTATGCTTTTTGGCATTGAGTTGATCCAGATGTCTGAGAGCAGATTGCCCCTGCGTCGTCGCATGAACATCGATAGCATGAATGATGTTGAGCTGTTCGAGCTGACCAGGCTTAATCACGCTTCCCTCCATAAATTATATAGTGAGCTGCGGCCATGGTTAGCCCGCACCACAAGGAAGGGGCATGCAATTTCAGGTATGACCAAGATGCTTGGCTGCCTGCAATTTTTGGCGAACGGCTCGTTCCAGAGGCTGGGTGCCCTCTCCGTGGGGATGTCACAGCCTACGCTCTAAATTTTTGGAAGGCATGGCTGCCATAACTCCAAAATATATTTATTTTCCGGATGATATGGCAGCCAGAAACGCCATTAAGCTTGGTTTTTATAATGTGGCCGACATGCCCAACGTTATTGGTGCTATTGACTGCACACATGTGGCACTCGTACCTAGGGCTGCCGACGAGTATATATATAGGTATTGAGATTGGTTATTATGTTGGCCAACGTGTAATGTAACCTGTTTTCCTTTGCGGCAGCATATTTTTTTATCCCTCATTTGTGTAGCTGCTTTATCTAGGCTTTTCATTAGTATTTCCCAATAGAGTGCAGACATGTTTTTTTTTTTTTTTTTTCATTTTTACAAATATCAATTACCCTTTTTGTATGTTTTTGCCTTAAGGAATCGAAAAATGGGACACTCCCTTAATGTCCAGGCCGTGGTTGGTCCGGACATGCGTTTTATGAGTGTCCTTGCCGGCTACCCAGGATCGTCGCACGACTCCTATATACTCAGGCGATCTGGGTTGTTTAGGAGATTTGAGGCAGGTGAATTTTCGGGTGCATGGCTGCTTGGTAAGTGTGTCCTATTTGTGTGCTATTAAATGTGGGATTAATCTTGTATTTGTTGATATTTTTGTATTTGAATTCTTTACATAAGCCAGAAACTGCCTTTTTGTTGGGTCATATATTATGAACTCCAAACCAAAATGCTTGCCTCGCTTTGTCCTTCAGAATGTTTTCCCTTTAGTTAGGATGTCTGTAAGTTCCATGTCCCTAAATATATTGGTTGGGAGTTTATACCCAAGTATCTGTGAGCTTTTGCTCCTTTTGTAGTATTGGTCTTTAAATGGCAAAGTGGACTTAAACTGCATACATTGTAGTTTTCATATAAATGTTGATAGCCCCTCAGCAGCATCCTAATTGTAACATGTCAGAAAACTAAAATTATATTTAAATTCCAACTACCCTTGGCCGTGCAGATGTTTGTTTATTAATTGGTATATTGAAGTGCCATTTTTAATTATGTACTACATTAGTGGCAATAGTTATTTTGCTAATGTGCCCTGGGTGTTTTTTTTTGCCCTTTACCTTACATCATTATGATATATGTAAAATTCTTTGTGTTTGTTGTGTTGCCTTTTTAATTTTTATTACATTTAATTGTCTGTTTAAGGTGATTCCGGGTACCCACTTCTACCCTGGCTCATGACGCCTGTGCTGCGGCCCCAGGATGCCTCTCAGGAAGCGTACAACCGTGCGCACCGCAAGACCAGGGCTGTTGTGGAGAGGGCCTTTGGGCTGTTGAAGACCCGTTTTCGTTGCTTGGACCATACTGGGGGCGCCCTGCAATATGATCCCAAAAAAGTGATCGACATAATCATGGCATGTGCTGTTTTGCACAATTTTGCTATACTCGAACGTGTCCCACGTTATGTGGATAGCCTGCCCTCTACAGCCCTAGAGGATGATGGAGAGAATTTTGTTGGGCCACCCAGTGAGTCTGCCCAATCAGTTAGAGCAAACTTGATATTGCAGCATTTTAGTTAATTTTATTTCGTGTATCAACATTCTGTGTGTCTGTGTTAGCCTTTTTGTTAAATATGTTGTTTTGCCGTAATGTGGCATTACCTCAAATTAAAACATTTTTCCCTTAATTGTTGCCTAATGTATTTCATGTAGTTTCCTTAGCTTGATATTTGCATTGTTACACCTCTTAAAACAAAAATTATCTGGTTTAGCCCAAGCTGTTTAAAATGTGTTCCCACTAAAAACGCCACAAGTATTGTAAGTGAGAATATTTTTTTACTTAGGAAAGTTAAAATTATTGTGCTTAACAGAAAACATTCCACATACATCTGTGGTTACAAATGGATGAGATAACAAAAAAAACATCGAGCACATCTACACCTGGAAGTGAGTGGCACAACCAAACAAGGACACCCAGTCCAAAGGCCAGCCTAGTCCAGTCATTAATATTGCCTGTTGCAAGGGATATTTGGGCATGGCCATAATGTCACACAAACAGGTCTGCAAACAGGAGGAGCACAAACCAAATACATATTTAAAGCCATAAGTGGCCAGATACACTCCACATAGACCTATGGCATTGGCTAGTGGCCTTAATCATTACTCTAAGGAGCTATATGGGAGCAAATACAAAACACAACCTGCATGAGCAACACAAAATGGATTGTTTGAAACCTCAAAGGACAAGTAAATACAGTGGGGGTTAAGAGAAAAGATGTCCCACACAACCATGGCTTAATAGGGTGGCTGCCCATAATACCCAGGTGGAGGTCCAGGTGGAGGTCCATGTGAATGGGACCTAGCCTGGGCCATGGCAGCATTGTGAATTTGAAACTGCTCCACAATGTTTCTCTGCATATTGGTCATCTCAGCCATGGCTGACTGGATGCCATTACTTGCAGTTACCATGTTGCTGTTGAGGGTACGCAACTCCGCGAGGATGCCCTGTAAGCTGGTATTGATGTTCACCATGTCGGCATGCCTTTCCTCACGCTCTGTAGCGAGCTGTGCCTCATAAGAGTCCCTTTCTTGGGTCCATAATTGAAGCAGGGCACTCTGCCTCCCCTGGGAAATTGTGGGGCGGCGTAATGGAGTCCGCCGCACAATTACCCTGGCTCTTGGGCGTGCCCTGCCGCGTGGTGTCGTCCCCTCAACAGCAACAGGCATGCTTTGCAAATCCTCAGCAGCAGAGTGAACACTGGGGACTGTTGTGTCAGTCTCCCCATGTGCATGCACAATGGATGGAGATTCACTCTGCTGCTGAGGATTGGCCAGAGAAACATTATGGAGCAGTTCCAAATTGGGACCCAGGGGGAGGTCATCGGACGTGCCCTGCATGGAGACATCAGCTTCCTCCATTTCCTGGATCTCTTCCATGAGTGTGCGGGTCTGTAGGGACATATAAAAAAAAAAGTGTAAGTTGGCGTCCAAATTTGGGATTCCCACAGTTTAACACATGCTTAAGCACTTGGTAGTATTTATGGTACTAAATTAACTTACCGGAAATCTCGGATCTGGGCTCCTATGCTGTACGGACCTGGTAGGCATTAGCAAACTGGGGGGTGAGTTTACCCTTGCTGAGGGATCATGCTGGGCTGAAGAAGAGAAAAACAAACAAGGTAAACACACACATAACCATTTTTTTTATAGGTAATCAAATAAACCACTATTTGTAATATTAAGCAACTCTACAGCAATGGGGACATTTGTTAAAAGACACGCAATTTTAGATAGGTGCAATGCCTCGAGAAAACTGCTAACTGACCTCAGTTCTAAGTCAGGAAGTGTACCCAGTCAGCATACAACTTGCAACGCAAATTTTTGGATTAAGACTACCATTCGCTAGGTCCGGGGTACTCAAACACTTCTTGTAAAGGTCCATTTAAAGGTATGTGGTGAGAGGTGAATGTCTGGCCATGGGGCTGACGCAGGGGGTGTCTAGTTAGAAATAAACACACTGGTGGAGGGGCTTGAGATTTCAAAGTGCAAACTAATAAAGGCTGCTTGCCCTTGCTGGGCTGGATGGGGCAGAGCTGAGGGGACAGGGATTGGATGGCTAAAGGGGGGAGTTCACGAATTGATGGTGATGGGATGGATGGAGCAAATCTGTTACAAATGTATGGGGCTTATGTGGGGGGGGGGACATGGGGGGACTGTGGCAGATGGGGCAGAGCTGGGGCAGCGGGACACGATTGTACCAAGAGAAAGATGTACCAAGTTACTGTGTACCTTGCAATGCCACTTCCTGTGCAGTACTTCATATTGCAATGCTATGTTTCAGGGAGCCATGACATTGGGCAGGAGAACAACCACTACATCGCCGATCAAGGGGGCAGCTCTGAGCACGTCAACACAGAAGTAACTGAGTGCAGGGCTGTCTGGCCAGGGGTCCTGGAATCTGGTGCCAAGGTCCGCATTGGGACCCCGGGCCGCCAGTTGAGTCTCGCTGCTCTAGGTCAGATATGTTTGGGGGTGGGTAATTAAATTGTTAACTCAAACACAACTCACACAACAAATAGCCAACCCATCCATAATGATGTGTGTTTTGTGATTGATTCCAAATATATCACTTTTCATGATAAACTTCATTACTTGACCAATAAAATTGGAAATTGGATCTTTGCCATAATGGATGTGGTCCTAAATGTGTGATTCACAGGGACCAAAAGAGGACACAAACAGGCACAGTAGTGCGAGGCCAAGCAAGGCAAACCATAGGGCCATCCCGTCATCTTGTTACTAGTGAACTTTAGATTATTTAGCAAACAGGCAAACATGCAGATTTAAGAGTACTCACCGTGGGTACGGGTCGGTGAGTCTGTGTCCCTTAGACCAGCATGTCCACCGACCGCGACCGGATGGAGAAGTCCCAGCACAATCTCCTCAGCAGGGGTAAACTCCAGTTTGGTAGGAAATCCACCTCCAGTTTGCATGCTGAAAAGAGAAAATTGTTTGGTACTCAGAAAATGTGCATACAGTACATCCTAATCCTTATATTTGGAGACATCATTTATTTACCTGTAATTATGCCTTTTAATTTCTTTTTGCCGTACAGCATATTTCAGATCCGAGATTTTCTTCTGAATTTGGGACACATCTTTCCTCTCTTCCCCCGCTGCATTTACTTGTCGTAGGATGGTTTCAAACAATTCCATCTTGCGCTGCTTTGTGGTGTGTTTTGATTTGCTCCCATAGAGCTCGTCATAGTATAATGTAAGGCCACTAGCCAATGCCATATTTTGGTCATGGGAGAATCTCCCACTCAACTGGCCGCGGCGCAATGTGCGGCCAGATGGTTGGCTTGGCTGCTCCTCCATGTGTGCAGACACATGTGGTGACATTATGGCCTGGGGCTGGGTAGGGGAATGGACGGATTGTTGGCTTCCCAATGACTGGACTGGACTGGCCAAGGGACTGGGTGTTCTTGCGTGGCTGGCCACCGAACTTCCAGGTGTAGATGTGGTCATGGTGGACATTCTGGGCCCTCTTGGGGGGGCTATGTTCCCGGCTGGTGCCAGGTCGGGGGCTATGTTCCCGGCTGGTGCCAGGTCGGGGGCTATGTTCCCGGCTGGTGCCAGGTCGGGGGCTCTGTTCCCGGCTGGTGGCAGGTCGTGGGCTTCTGGCCCTGCTGCGGGGCCTGTAAGGGCTTCTGGCCCTGCTGCGGGCCCTTGCTGGGGTTCGGGCCCTGCTGCGGGGCCTGTAGGGGCTTCTGGCCCTGCTGCGGGGCCTGTAGGGGCTTCTGGCCCTGCTGCGGGGCCTGTAGGGGCTTCTGGCCCTGCTGCGGGCCCTTGCTGGGGTTCTTGGCCTCCGGCCTCGCCTTTCTGGGCTTCTGGCCCTGGATGGGCTTCTGGCCCTGGATGTTCTTCTGGCCCTGGATGGGGTTCGGGCCCTGGCTGGGCTTCTGGCCCTGGATGGGGTTCGGGCCCTGGATGGGGTTCGGGCCCTGCTGCGGGGCCTGGGTTGCCGAACTGCCCTACTTGAACCCATGGGCGGTGTGGGCTCCCTTGGGCGGCCTCTTCTGGGGGCAGAGGTGGTGGGTGCTGCTGTTGCCTGTTTTTTTGCGGCAGGGGCACGTGCCTTGGGGCCCCTTTTTTGGCTTCCAGAGGGTCCAGTGTCCCTTGGTGGGGCAGAGGTAGTAGTCTGGGATCGCAGCTTTTTCCTACCTTGCTGGGACCTGGTGGTTGGGCCCTCCGAGGTCTGGCTTTGCTGGGCTCGTTTGGAGATTGCCTTTTTAGGTGCCATCTTCCACAAATGCTCAAAGAGAATGAGCTTTGGGTGCAGGGACCTTTAAATAATGAGCCCAGCGTGTGACGCCTATGCGCACGACTACGCGCTCGTACGGACGTACGTTCGAGCGGAACCAGGAAACCGCTGGGGTTTCACTTATCTGCTGCCTTGAAGAAGCATAAAGATGGCGCCCACTATCTTCACCCGTCAACAGGAAGAGATCCTCATGCTGGTAAGTGCCTGCCTCTGCATTTTAATGTAATAGTCAATGATGGCCTAAATGTAAATGATGCGTTTGGAACTAGTTTGGGGTCTCTTAATGTTTAATAACTGGCTCCTCACACTTCATCCTCAAGGGCCGAGCCTGGCCACGTTTTCACCTGTCTATGCTGATGTCCTAATTAGGGAAATTGCTCAGGCTTAGCAACAGTTAATTAACCTGTGGAGTAGCGGGGCTAGCTGTCAAACCTGGCGTGTCTCGGACCTTGATGCGGATGTTTGAGGAACACTGTTTTCCTAAGCCATAAAAACACAACGGGAAGCCACACACGTGGTCCAAAAGCCTAAGCATAAGCCTACATCTTGGATGTTTAAACCATCCTAACATGCCATAGATGCAGGTGGCCTGATTTTTGATGTTGGCTATTATCTGTATGTACATGGTGTGTGATACATATAACATAAGACCAGACTCTCATTCACAGTCAACGTCCGCTTTAAGGCACTCCCCAAAAATGGCTGCCACTCTAAATGTGTGTGTTAATGACATGAAATTCTCAACTTGTGATGCAACACATATGGGTCTGTGTGTAAAAGTAAAAGCTCTGTGTCCATTATGTTTTTCAGATCATGCTTCAGCGCCGGTATGACTTCGCGCCCAATGTGTGCGAAAAAAGGGACATCGCCCGGGAGAACATCGCGGAAATACACCGTGTCACCAGCACCACCTTCACTCACACCCAGATAATGCAGCATTGGTCGGACCTGAAACGTCTGCACATGGGCCGGGTGCGGAGGTTTTTTGGAATCCATTTCCCAAGTAAGTACCAAGCGATAGCATGTGATATGTAGGCAATGTATAAGCTATACCTTTATTTATAATGACTTCTCTTTGCTAGTGTTGGAAATGGATTTCCGAATTCGCCGCACCCGGAGGCGCACAGGCCGACCAGTGCTGCATGAGTCTGCATCTGTGAGTGAAGGTGGTGGATCTCCCGGGCGACGGACCTACCCCTCCTCTGTGGCCTCCTCAGACCAGCCCCTGGACCTTACCACAGAGGAGGGGCGCAACCGCGTGGGCGTGGAGTCATGCCCGGCCAGGCATGGGGAAGGCTCTGGTATGTCACTCTTCATGTATAGGCACAAAGATATACATGGCAGGCCAAAAACTAAGTTGTCCTTTATTATGTATTTGTAGAATCTTCTGGAGCGGGTGAAATAGTGGAGGAGGAGGCAGCAGAGATGCTGGAAGGAGATCCTGACGAAGGTGAGTGATGTCAGCCAGCCTGGGAGCCAGATCTGTTTGGAATAGTGACTCTAGACAACTACTAACCAAATGTCACATGTTTCTCCAGGGACTTCTTCACAGCATAGCCAGGACCAAGGGCAGCCTGTTGGCCCCAACCAGCCATCTGTCGGCCACCAACTCCGTAAGTCTCCATGCCATTATTCATATTAATGTTTTGTTAGCTAATAACACACACATAACAAAAGGCGTAGCCAATGTGTAGTTAACACTTTCATGTGGGCACTTCGTTAGGTTAAAGCGGACCCTAACTTGTATTAAGAACATAGCTAATAATTAGGCAACACACTGTACCTACATATTTGAAACATTGAAAAACAGCCTTCAGCCATCTAATGCATGTTAGGAGCCTGAAAACATCCAATATTGCGGAATATGGAATGCGCAATATTTACAGGCAGCATGGGATACAGATTTTAAAAAGTAAGGTGCTGCCATCCATTGTGGGAGTGATGACCTTTCCCTCAACCCAGCTATGCTCTGGATTCCCAACGCACCACTGTAAGCTACTCCCCTGTACTTTAGCCAACTCTCCACTCCTCATTAAGTGTTATGCTTCAGAGTCCAGATGGCGGCGCTGTAATCAAAAAACCTCCAAAATGTACTTTGATCTGGTGCAGAATCATTTGGCAATAGTTATTGGTTTTCATTAAATAATGTTGAAGGTCCGGTTTAAGGAGTTTAAATACTTACCTGTGGGAAATGCATTAACTTTATCCCTTGGAAGAATGACATATGTCATGCATTTACATGTATTTGATTCACCACAAATCTATTTCCAGCATACAAACCGGTCTGGTACTCCTATTTATGTTTATTTCTCTATTGCTTACAGGGATTATCCCAAAAACCGTCCAGGAGAAAAAAAAAAGAATCCAGGAGTTGGTGGCCGAGCTGCTGGCCATACAGGCGACGTTGGGGCCAACAGATGAAGAAGAGGAGGAGGATTAGTGCCCTTGGTCCTGGCTACTTTTGTTAAATGTTTTTAACAGTTTTTAATTGTTACTAATTTTTTAGTTTTTTTTTTAAAAAAAAAACAAAAAAAACTTTTACCTATGTTTTTAACCAAAAAAAAAAAAAAATTTAATCTGTTTGGAAACCCAAAAAAAAAAATATTTGAATCTGTTTGTAAACCAAAAAAAAAAAAGTTTGAATGTGTTTGTAAAAAAAAAAAAAAAAAAATTAAGATGTTTTAAACAAAAACAAACAAAAAAAAAAAATATGTTTAAACGAAAAAAAAAAACAAAAAACAAAATAATTTAAATAAATTATATTTTAAGCCTTCATAAATGTGTCTTTTCTAATATGCGCACCAAAAAAAAATTACACAAACAAGAAAAAACACGCTTAGAAACATATAGACATATGTACATTATGTGGTTTGTGTAAGTTTTAGGGTCGTCAACATGAAGTTGGATGCAAGCGCTAAGGGGTTTAGGTAAGTTTTAGGGACCGAGAAATGAAGTTGGATGCAAGCGCTAAGGGGTTTAGGTAAGTTTTAGGGACCGAGAAATGAAGTTGGATGCAGGCGCTAAGGGGTTTAGGTAAGTTTTAGGGACCGAGAAATGAAGAAGGATGCAAGCGCTAAGGGGTTTAGGTAAGTTTTAGGGACCGAGAAATGAAGTTGGATGCAGGCGCTAAGGGGTTTAGGTAAGTTTTAGGGACCGAGAAATGAAGTTGGATGCAGGCGCTAAGGGGTTTAGGTAAGTTTTAGGGACCGAGAAATGAAGTTGGATGCAGGCGCTAAGGGGTTTAGGTAAGTTTTAGGGACCGAGAAATGAAGAAGGATGCAAGCGCTAAGGGGTTTAGGTAAGTTTTAGGGACCGAGAAATGAAGTTGGATGCAGGCGCTAAGGGGTTTAGGTAAGTTTTAGGGACCGAGAAATGAAGTTGGATGCAGGCGCTAAGGGGTTTAGGTAAGTTTTAGGGACCGAGAAATGAAGAAGGATGCAAGCGCTAAGGGGTTTAGGTAAGTTTTAGGGACCGAGAAATGAAGTTGGATGCAGGCGCTAAGGGGTTTAGGTAAGTTTTAGGGACCGAGAAATGAAGAAGGATGCAAGCGCTAAGGGGTTTAGGTAAGTTTTAGGGACCGAGAAATGAAGTTGGATGCAGGCGCTAAGGGGTTTAGGTAAGTTTTAGGGACCGAGAAATGAAGTTGGATGCAGGCGCTAAGGGGTTTAGGTAAGTTTTAGGGACGAGAAATGAAGAAGGATGCAAGCGCTAAGGGGTTTAGGTAAGTTTTAGGGACCGAGAAATGAAGTTGGATGCAGGCGCTAAGGGGTTTAGGTAAGTTTTAGGGACCGAGAAATGAAGTTGGATGCAGGCGCTAAGGGGTTTAGGTAAGTTTTAGGGACCGAGAAATGAAGAAGGATGCAAGCGCTAAGGGGTTTAGGTAAGTTTTAGGGACCGAGAAATGAAGTTGGATGCAGGCGCTAAGGGGTTTAGGTAAGTTTTAGGGACCGAGAAATGAAGAAGGATGCAAGCGCTAAGGGGTTTAGGTAAGTTTTAGGGACCGAGAAATGAAGTTGGATGCAGGCGCTAAGGGGTTTAGGTAAGTTTTAGGGACCGAGAAATGAAGAAGGATGCAAGCGCTAAGGGGTTTAGGTAAGTTTTAGGGACCGAGAAATGAAGTTGGATGCAGGCGCTAAGGGGTTTAGGTAAGTTTTAGGGACCGAGAAATGAAGAAGGATGCAAGCGCTAAGGGGTTTAGGTAAGTTTTAGGGACCGAGAAATGAAGTTGGATGCAGGCGCTAAGGGGTTTAGGTAAGTTTCTGGTTGAGGGTGCGCATGCGCAAGATCTTATAAACATACGAACGCACGAATCTAAGAGGCCAAAAACCAATGAAAACCAGAGGCAAACGCAAGTAATTGGAAGAGGTGGACGATGGAAGCAGCAGAAAAAACAGGCTGCCGCCGCAACAAGTGAGCACATGAACGTGAAATTTACGATTGTCAACTGACTGAGGCAAGTTCGGGAGATAACATACGAACGGACGTATATTTTAGGATAGAAACGTATTTGCTTATAGAATCACTCGCAAGTTCATACGAACGCACGAGCGTTCGGAAATAATAGGATGTTCGGCAACAAAATCAATGCTTTAACATGTTTCTTTGAATCAACCCATATATCTGGGTAATAAAAGTTCACCCTAAAAAAATACCTCATTTAGTTTAGCGGCTATATCTTTTTGCCTTAGCATCAAGTTTTCTGTGGATTCGGATATATCTGGAGGCATGTAGAAAACACCCATCAGCATTTTATTTTTGTTTCTCCCTCCATGTATTTCTACCCATACAGCCTCTACATGGTCATTTCCCTCACATTTATCCTCCCACGGATAGGGCTGTAGAGAGGATTTTACAATTGTGTTTTCTACTTTGCCTCCTAAAAACACAGTAGTCCTGTAGGTTTACTGCCCATGTCTCGGTTACTCGTACTATGTCATATTGTTCTTTTGTTATTATCAGTTGTAGTTCATCTATTTTATTTGTCAAGCATTTGTAAGCATGCATTTCAAATGCTTATGGTAATCTTTTAGTACATTGTACATTGTCCTTATTCCTGCTAGATATACTCCCCCCCACCGGCAGTTTCATGTCTATACCCACTGTAACTTTCTTTCCTAACTTTCCTAACCTTTATAACTGTTTACACCTCCCCCCAATGCTTAGTTGTTTGTAAACCTAAAAAACAAATATCCTTACCTCATTGGAGAAATTATGTGTCTGAATTGCAAAAATGCCCCATCATGGGTACAGGTCATTTTGGGGGGAAAAAAGTAGAAAAAACATTTTTTGAGTATAAACACCAAAAAGCTCACCGGATGCAGGTTGCTATCCACACTGCAAGTCACACTGGCTTCATCAAAAATTTAGCAATACCCCCATTGTCTTTGCCCAGAAAGGCTTCATTTTATATTACTGGCTCATACTCTCTGTGGGGGTGGCATCCACCATTTTATTTTTTTAATAATGTCCTGTGTAGCCAGGTGATAAGGGTGATTATATCTTCAAAAAGGGAAGATTATAACCCACTCTAAGGAATAACCATGAGACATATATGGTTTGGTTTATTTAGTAGGTTCAAATAAAAGATATAGTTCCACTTAAAGATAGAGAAAAATAAGAGAAAGACAGATGGCATCTGAAACAACACTTCTGCCATTGGTTGGGTAAAGATGCAGTGTATAAGCTGAACAGGAAAAGGAGTTTATTTAAGGAAGAACTCTACTACTGTTTTGAGTTCTAAGTTGTTATCCAGGAGGGGATCTTAGTTAATGTAAGCAGAGGGGTGAAAAGAGGAAAAAGGGAACAACCAGCTAGTGAAGACAACAAACGAGTTAAACTCAATAGAGAAGAAGATCCGTGGCAGACCTAATCCTAGGTGTATGGGAGTTAGGGTTAAGACCAGCAGTGACCTGATCAACAGCTAGAGAAGGTGAAGCCTTGATACTGCATTTGGCTGGAAGTAACTTATGATAAAACGTATATGATCTTGTGCACTACTGATGTGAATTGACCTGTGAACTTGAATTGAAGTATTTGAATAGAGAAGCAGTTATTTTAACAATCCAAGGGCATCATTAATGGACATCAATGCGCTACAAAGAAAGTGCACCTCATCTCACACTACACACTCATCTGAGACATCTACCATACGCCCAAGAACCCTTGACCTTACACCTGTATTTTCTCGAGGTATATTTTTTAATTTACTTAGTGATGAATAACATTTGTTATTTGTTTATACTAGTGTGCAATCCACTACTTGAACAAATGATAGTTGGCAATTTTTGTGTTTCCTTAATGTGGACCAAAACTGTACCTGAAGTCTATGAGAATCCAGGGCCTGCCTACTTCCCCTTGGAGCATCCCAAACTCGGCTGCTCTGCTGTGTGAAACCCCCCAGTCACCTGAAATTCTTACCTTTCCCCTGAGCCCACAGTGCATGCATGGTCAGCGCCAGCATCCCTGGTATCCCTTCTTGGCTGTGCACGGCCATGTCCGCCACAACTTAATGGCTGTGCATGGCCGCGCACAGCCAATGGGAGCAAGTGATGGCACATGCCACCAATGTGTGCTGCAAGGGATTCCATTCATCTGCTCTAGCCACACATTATAATGTGCTGCTGGAGAAGCTGATTGGACAAGTGACCATGCCTGCGCCTATGCTGTGGGCTCAAAGAGAGGTGAGTAGATTTGGCACCCCTGGGGGTTTGACACAGTGGGGCAACTCTAACCAGTGTGCCCTGGGAGAAAGGACACAGGAAAGCATATTCACACAAATTTGTGTTGATTGACTGGAAATGTACATCTTTTGGTTCCCCGCACAGGAAATGTGCTTTATTTATGCTGTCCTTGGCTCCAGGTACAATTAAACTGACTGACCTAATACATTGACCTTATTATCTCTACCTCTGATCACATTACAAATGTCAAGTCAAAGCTTTGTATCTACAACAAAGAAAGAAAAGCTGCAAAACCACATAATGTATAGCGGGGTTCGCCATTACAACAAGAAACAAAAGAAAGAGGGAGGTAAGGGTGGTGGAGCCTCCCTAAATGGGGTCACCCCAATTAGGTAGCACTACCACAGATACACAAATCAAGTTCAAAAATGTTATTTCAGAATATTAAAAGCAATAAAAATATCAGATCCTAGAGAGGACAATTTAGGCCTCAGCATCACTCAGCGTACAATTTAACAACTAAAAAAATGCTAACGCTGTTGCAATTGTCACCTAGCATCTTATTTAACACTAGGGCAGAAAAAGATGTAGCGCCGGGCACTGTGGTTAAAGCAGCAGCAGATAAAACCTGGCGCTGTTGCTCAAGATCCCATGAAGCACAATGGACAGAACTGGAGTGAAATGTTTAATGCTTATAATTATTATTAGACACACTTACTTGAGCAGAACTTGCATTGTGGCTTGTCAATAATTGAAATGCAGGACCTAGAGTTTTTTGGGGGGTTATTAAAATTGATTTCAATGGCTTCTTTTGCTTAACAACAACAACTAAAACACAGGTGAAACGCACTGTAAAGTGTAGCGCCTTTGTCCCCAGCAATAATTTCTTGTAACTGTAATGAAGAAACGCTGCCTAGCGCCATAAAAATACAGTGCCAAAGATTTCAAGATGGAAAAAAATTATATATCTGATGTTGAGCACCAGAATAATGGCAGTACAAAGTGGCGCTCATTGGCAAAATCAGCCAGTCTGTCCAACAGACGCTGACATTGGCTGACAAATACCCAAGTGCAACAATCAAAGCAAATTAGTATTCGACGTAGAGAATGTAGTACACAGCACAGCGCCAGATAAGATGGTAATACTGCTGCATCCGAAGCTGGCACTATAGCCACAAAATGAATGCTAAAAGGCACACATCATAAATAAGCCCCTTAATGTTTGTCAGGTTTTTGGTGTTCTGCCTTATTATTTCCTCTTTTGGATTGTAAAATAAACATTCATATTAGGATTGTGTCCCTAATACCTGTGATGCATGCTGTTTCTATGTATTCTTTATTCCTGTGGCTTGATGTTGCTAAAGTGAAGCCCTTTAGAATTCTTACTACAAATCTCAGAATCCTTCCACTGACAAGGGTAAACTCCCCTTCCCCCACAACACAGAAATAGGAAGAACCAGGCAAAAGTAATGACCCCAGGTGAGCATACTGTGAGTAACCCTTTAGCTTTTGGAACACAAGACTGTGATCCTTTCATCTGAAGAAGCTAAATTAGAGAAGGAGGCATCTTTGTCTCAGCCAATCAGATGATTATCAAGCCAGAATCAGGTATCTGCTTTGTACACCAAACTTCTAGCTGCTCCTAACACAGAGTTGCAAAATCAGTAAAAAGAAAAATAGAACAGATAAGCTCAACACATTGAGAACATCAATGTACTCCATCAGCCTGACGAAAGTATGCTTCCTGAGTTTGGCACAGCCAAGAGGGGAGATGCTGCACAGCCCACAAATGGTCTCAAAAATAATCCTCACTTGCTGTGTCCTACACAATATGGGCACCAAGAAGTATATGAATGCACACCTTAACACTGAGATGAAGTTTCAAAAATTGTATTTCAAGAAAGATATTTAAATAGCAATATACATGAACAAGTAGTAAATTAATAAGAAATTTTTGTGAAATCAACTGTATTCACAGATACCATCACCCATTTACACAGAAATGACAACAATGACGTATATACACTATGTACAGAGCAAACAAGAAGTACTGTCCATTAGAGGAAGAGGGGACAATGTGCAGGTGGTTGCAGTACTTCTAAGGCTATTAGCATATTAGCGCAGGATAGAGCCACATAGTTTATAATGAAGTCCTATGAGCAATAAATAGTCATGGTGGCTTATACCTTTATGGATGCAGCTAATAGGAGGCACTGGAATGCAATGCCTGAGAGACCAGATGATGACCGTCTCTGTTGGCTGATTCTAACAAAACGTCCGCATTCAGAGGAGGCTGCAGGCAAGCTGGCTGTCACTGTATCTAGTCGGCTGACACGTGTTTCGGGAGCGGTTTCCCTTCGTCAGAGCGTGGCTGGAGAGCTGTCGTCGGAGAAGCGGAGTGCCTGTGGTGAGTAGCCTAAGTTAATGCTTTATGCGCTAAAAGCGCGCGAATCCCCCGGGGCCGGCCCTGTGACGCTGCGATGACACGAACGTACGTATAGGAGACAAGGTATGGATGTAGTTAAGTCTATGGATGTAGTTAACTACATCCATACCTTGTCTCCTATACCACCTTGCTGTAGTGACTTATTTAACCTACACACACCATTATACCCACTATTTCTGACTGGACACCACTTATAATAAACACCCATAGTCTGCTCACGATACCCTACCTTCCCATTGCTACTCTCAAACCCCCCTCCCTCTCCCCCCAGCATCCCTCTTATTAGACTGGTATAATACTGTATTAATCCACCATTCTTTACTACCCCTTCTCAGAGACCTCTTTCTCCGATATGTGAATACATAGATCCTTACAGAATCCATGAGCTAACCCAGCATCAACCTATCTCTGATGAAACACCCATGAAGGACCTTTCCCTCCCTTGGTAAGGAATTACTATAGATAGATACATACGGGTAGCTTTTTAATTCTGTGCGGACTCTGTCTATGAATATTTAATAATTAGATTTTATCCTATAAGATTAAGGGACTAGGGGAATCTCCCTACGTTTATGGCAATAGTCTAACTAAATTAAATCATCACTCCTATTTAGCTTAGATGCTGTTTGACCGTTTTGTCTATTTCCATGAGATGGCCTGCCTTAACATGAGGCCATTTGTATATGCAGGTTAATACCTGCTGTTAAGTGTATATACAGAAGATCATGCTTCATACTGTAAGATGCATATATGTTCTTTATTGTTATTGTGATTGCCTGCTTGAGTGCCTTTTTTCATATTGTCCATTTTCGTTTCTTTCAGATGCGACCCCCCGCTGCATAATCCTCCAGTTGCACAGCCGATACTTACCTTCCTTAGATCCGCTGATGTCCGCTGTGGCGATCGCCCCGTGCGCCTGCGCGCCTCCACCTTTTGGTTGGCAATGTACAGCCTCCCGCAGGGTGGAGGGCGGAAGGTCGGGACGCTCGTCACCGGATGGGACGCGTGATGACGCGAACGTAAGTTCGCGTCATCGCAGCGTCACAGGGCCGGCCCCGGGGGATTCGCGCGCTTTTAGCGCATAAAGCATTAACTTAGGCTACTCACCACAGGCACTCCGCTTCTCCGACGACAGCTCTCCAGCCACGCTCTGACGAAGGAAAACCGCTCCCGAAACACGTGTCAGCCGATTAGATACAGTGACAGCCAGCTTGCCTGCAGCCTCCTCTGAATGCGGACGTTTTGTTAGAATCAGCCAACAGAGACGGTCATCATCTGGTCTCTCAGGCATTGCATTCCAGTGCCTCCTATTAGCTGCATCCATAAAGGTATAAGCCACCATGACTATTTATTGCTCATAGGACTTCATTATAAACTATGTGGCTCTATCCTGCGCTAATATGCTAATAGCCTTAGAAGTACTGCAACCACCTGCACATTGTCCCCTCTTCCTCTAATGGACAGTACTTCTTGTTTGCTCTGTACATAGTGTATATAGGTCATTGTTGTCATTTCTGTGTAAATGGGTGATGGTATCTGTGAATACAGTTGATTTCACAAAAATTTCTTATTAATTTACTACTTGTTCATGTATATTGCTATTTAAATATCTTTCTTGAAATACAATTTTTGAAACTTCATCTCAGTGTTAAGGTGTGCATTCATATACTTCTTGGTTCCACATTGTTATTGGCAGATTTCTGCCAGTTAATTGTAGTGACTGCACCCGGCTATTTTCCTCTATTTATTTTATATGCTAGCATCTTAGGTGTGCTTACCTATCTAATTTACTACACAATATGGGCACCCACCACAAAATGGGAGAGCTCATATAAAACAACACTGTGATCTCAGACAAACACACACAGACACTGGTTAACACACACAGACTAGCTTTACCTGGCTACAATAAATTTTCCACAGAATCCAAAGATAATACAAACAACAATGGGCGTTTACGAAATGTTAACGAACACTATACCAGCACCTTAGCTTCATCCATCAATTAAATTAAAATAGCCATTAGCTAATAGCATTTGTTAGCGGGTTTCCTGCTGATGACACATCTTAGTCCTCATGTGTTTCAGCATTTGTAATAATGTAATTATTTAATACCCATTACATCACCCATATGTGTTCTATTGGTTCATTTGTGTATTAGCTTTATTAATTACACACACCAGTGTCTTCTTTTATTGTAATTGAGCATGCCCTGCTTCTGATTGGTTCAACAATCACATAAAGCTCAGCAGCTCAATCATCTGTTTCTATTGACTTGGTTAAAGGTAACCTTTTCTGTGTCTGTAACTTTCAACAAAGATTGCTATATGGATCCAAGGTAGGGCCCTTTGTCTTCAGCTGGCCTGTCCCCTGGGGGCCCCAGTACCAGTGGTGTGGCTTGTGACCATAGACAAGGTGTTGACAGCCTCTTGGTGGTGCTCGTGGTGGTTTATCCAGGTCAGTGGCTGTTAGTTTCCCCCCTGCTGCTGCATCTCACAGTATTGGGAAACATAGCTCCACATCACAGGAGGTAGTTGGTTCTGTTGCACAACAGAAAAGAGCTTCCGCCAAGCGTGAGCCAGAATTTAACTTGGCCGATTTCACCGCCTTTGTGGAGCTGGTCCTTGTTATTTGGGGCACAGAGTTGGGCCCTCAGTAAACATGAGAGTCAAAATATGGCAGGGTATAGCCAATGGTCTCCATAGTTCGGTTCTACACCTTATGCAGAGCCCTGATGAAGAAAATGGAGGTCGATCTGTTGATTGAACATGGAGAAAAAGGGCCCAAGAGTACATATCGGCCATATGAGGAAATGTTGAGGTGCAAGATTCCTTTATGTCAGCTGCAGGGTGTGGATGTTGGGGATGACTTTACAGTCTGGGTTGAAGGTAAGTACTTGTTAATGTGATGTTTTAGATTTTTTTTTTGGTTAATAATTTTAAAATCTTTGAAATTTGGGTAAGTGTCAGTTGATGTTTGTCTACCTGTTGAGGCATCATGCACATCTGAACTTTCAGATGAAGGGGCAACAGAGAACCCAGAACTTCCCCTCTCACAAGTAGGACCCAGCACTAGTTAAGTTGCCATTACTCCATCCAACACTTCTTCAAGCCAACCAGATGTCCTTCTCTAAGTGTGCATTGACTTCTGCAATGTGTATTAGTTAGCAAAATTTTGGTTATTGTATTTTTCAGGCCACATGATGACCACACCCTCAACATCCAATCAATCTTCAGCCTCAACTGAAATGTTTTAGTTAAAATAAAGGAGACAATTTAAATATATATATATATATATATATATATATATATTATATATATATTTTTTTTTTTTTTTTTTTTTTTTACTAATTTACTTAAAAATATTTTTTTTAAAGTAGAAAAAAAAACAAACAAGACATTTTATGTTAAAGTCTAAACTCTGCCGCAAAAAGAAAATATGCTGTTTTCTTGGAAATTCAGAAGTCAGTGACAAAATGTCAGGCTGGCTGTAAAAGGTACCTATGCATGTTTGGTATTGTTCTGCTCGGGGAACTTTAGATTAGCAGATTTAGCTTGTTATTTCTTGTTTGTATATTGATATTTTAGGAAAAGGTGGTTTTTATTCTGCTTTTTTAATACATTTTATACATACATTTTAGTGAAACCCTGTGCAACCTAAGAATTGTTTGAGGGATTACTTCCAAAAAGATGAGTCCAGTACAACAAGCTGGGTACGATTAGAAAGCTTAACATGTACTTTCAGGGAATATATGGTTTGTGGGGGGTATTCCAAATGTAAAGGGTTGTTTTGGTAGAAAAAGGTGCGCACTTTGTCAGCAGAGCTGAAATTTTCAAGTGAAATTGCCATTACGCACATGCTTTACTTTGGGGTGTTTGGCAACTCTTCCCTTGATAGTAGCTATGAGTATTGTTCTGTTCGGGGGACCTTGCTTTTTCAGATTTTCTGTTTTTTTTCTTGTTTGCATATAGTTTTTTAGGAAAATGTGGCCTTAATTCTGCGTTTTTATTATTTTATTAGGGAAACCCTAATTCATTGAGGGATTACTTCCAGAAAACTGCACCCATGTCAACAAGCCTGGTATGCCTAGAAAGCTTGGGGTGTTTACTTCCAGAGAATATTTAGTTTATTGGGTGTTTTTCAAATATAAAGGGTTGTTTTTCTTGCAAAACTGCAAGGTGCGCATAGTGCATAGCACAGTTGTATTTTATCTGAAATTCTCTTAAAGTGCTGTTTAGTTTGAGAGAGTCTCCTGGGCCCGAAAGGGTGTCTACCAATACACATGTGGTATCACTGTAACCAGGAAAAATGGGGATTTCACACGCAATAAGATTTTATTGACAAACTTACATTATTTATTACAAAAAAACACTACAAATTGTAAAAAATAGATTTTTTTTATTTTTCAAACATTGAGAATACACCTATAAAATGACAAACAATACATTTCATGTTAAAACCCAGCCTCTGCTGAAGAATACAATATATAATTGTCCTGGGAAATCCCTTTAAATATCACAGTTGAACATGTGGAGCGCAAAATAGTGCAAAATGGTCTGGCAAGATTGGGTGACAATATCTCCAGATAGGCTGGCAGATAAAGGGTTAAATGCAAATGTAAATTTTAAGTATTATTACATTTTGGTGATAGTATAACATAGGTTAAGTAAAAATATGTTTAGCAACACATTAATTTTTACATCTTTACCCAGCTTACGTCAATCTCCCACCATTAAGCGATGATGAGATGGCTAATCCACTAACTCAGATGTCAGACAATTCAGGGGAGGATAACACAGAGGTATGTAAACATTTCATAATTGTGTAGTATGTTTTGGGGGTGTGGTTTTTAAGTGAAAGACAACAATATTTTAATCACACCTGTTTTGTGTTAGGGTTCTGCATTGCCTAACCCTCCTCAAAAGATACTACCTTGTCATGTGCTCAACAAGGAAACCAAGAAACCCAAAAAACGGTAGGTGGTCATGTGCCACAGTATGGTAGATACCAGGATATGGGCTGTAAATGTGTAGGTAGTTGTGCATTGAGTAGCACTAGGCTAAATACCAGGATATGGGCTCTAAATGTGTAGGTGGTTGTGCATTGAGTAGCACTAGGCCCACATCCACAATCCACTATGTACTGTGAGAATTGCCATGAAACATATTTCAACATTGAATGAAATCACTTATACTGACACACTATAGCTACAAAAAACATTAAGACATGATTATTGTTAATTGTCGGGTTAGTCTACAAAAATATTAATCAAGCCATGTTTTGACTTATTTTTTTTCATTTCTAGACTCCATTGTTTGTAGGTGGTAATCGTGAAGGACCCAGTAGTGCCCAGCTGTTTGAGTTGGGGACACACATGTAGGAGGCATACAACAGGCACCGACCCCACACCAGAGTGGAAGAGACACTAGCAGCCATAGAAACCCAATTGCAGGTGCTTCAGCAACAAATCTATCCTAGGCCAGAGGAGAGTTGCTGCAGGTCCTGAATCTACATGTGAAACAGCTACATGTTTTTTTTTCCTTGCGCTGTTAGCACCTACCCAAGTGCCAATACCAACTGTGCCACACACTGACAGCACTCAACCTACCACAAGTTCTGATGATGTGCCCACCCAACCCATGGACCCTCCTCAACCAGGCCAATGATAGCATGGGTTAAGCGGAGTTCCACATTATTATTTTTTATTTATATGTTTAAATAACTTGTGTCTGAGATTGGGCAATAGGTCAAAGATTCTTACACTTAAACATAAATACATGTGTGGACAGGGGCATAGCTAGGGGGGAGCAGGGGGAACCTGGCCCTGGTGCACCAGGTCAGGGAGGTAACAAAGGGGTGCATGGGCATTTTTAAGTTTTTCCCGGGTGCAAGATAGCATACATAATCCTCTGTGTGTGGACACATACAATACTATGCAAATTAAAAACAAAACACTAATTTAGGATGAACAACTTTCAAATATATATTATTATGAAAAAATAGCCAACATGACCAGCAAAATATGCTGCACAGCAGCTACATTATTGTTCTCCCCCACCCTGCATCATCTGCTGCAGCTCCAGCAGCATATCCCTGGATTCCAAGACAAATTGCCAGAGCCTGTGATGCTCTTGAATGCAAGCTGTGGGAAAGAAAATACACAATTAAGTACTACAGGTCTACACCTAAGGTATATCCATATGATCTATGTTCAACATTTATGTTTAGCAGAAAGTAACTAAATTTTGTTTTGGTCATACACAACAGGCCAAGCTTTCTAAATTTTAGCTTCCAAAGGAATTTTACATGTGGAGGCATTAAACACAACCACCATAGTCTAAGATCACAAAGCAAATAACCTAAACAATAAAGGCCTAATTGACCAGACCAATACTTTATTTAATGCAGTGGCCAATAACACCCGAGGGAAATGAAAACACATGTCTCTGTACAGTGAGCTTTTACCTTACATATACTTCAAAGCTCACCGTATAGAGAATGCAGGATTACAAATGGAGCAGGAATGTAAAAGCAGGAAGTATTGTACATAAGCAACTGGTGCCTTTATCAGGTTGGGTCCTGTTACATTAGCAGGAGCAGGAAACATGCATGCTATGACCCAAGTATGATTGAGAGGTCATAAAAGAGGCTCTACAGATATGTGTGTCAACTCTAAACTGGCACTAACATATACATGTCTACAAGGTAATTTTCACAAATCACATCACTCACCATCACAGCTCTGGCATTGGCCCATGCTGTTGCAGCCTTCTTGAGCTTGTTGGGGGCAATATTAATTGGGGGGCCTCAGCCCTGGTTCACTCTGAATGGCAGTATCTATGTGTATAAAAAAACAGATACAAACATAAGACTTGCTCTATAACATTTTATATTTTTTTAAAAACCGTTATATATGAAAGAGTTCAATGTCTAATTATTGTAACACACTTGGCCATGTGTTAGGCACATAAATGTTGGATATTGCAAGACAACAGAAGATACCCTACCGTTATAAAGACAACATGGGCACTTCCACACACAATTGCACGTGACATTTTGAACTAATGATAAAAGCAGGCAATACAGGATGCATAGAGGTGCTGAGGTTTATTAAAGGAGCAGTATCGCAAATTTTTCTTGGTGACATATTTAAATGGTACTTTGAATGCAGGTAAGTGTTGGAGTAAGAATTACAAATTTAGAAAAAAATGATGTCTGTGTTGAGCAGCTGGAGACTAATGGCTCATGTTTATGTCTGCTGAGTGTTGGAGCCCGACACTCTGGCCTGTTCCATGCTGAGGAGGGGGGTGAAACAATGTATCAAAGTATCAGCTGTTCAGTGCTGGCAGCCGTCCAGCATAAGATAACAACATTGCAACATTGCCTGGCTAGAACTTATATATCTAAAACAGAGAGAAAAGCTCTAGAAGTCATTTAGCTGATTTTGACAGTTTTCCCTTCATGTTGGCTCTGCTGCAGAATCTTTCAGTTTACCATTTTCTCTCTCTTTTCTCAACACATTTTTCCATATGATCTTTCTTTCAGCTTTGTGTGTTTTGAGCAAAGCCCAACCCAGGATTTTCACTATCTGGAGTTTTGTTTTGTGCCCCTAGGGGCATCCCAACTCGGGATGCCCTGATATGTGAAATCCCCAAGTTCATCTGTGAAAATGTACCTTTCTCTGTCCCACAGCGCATGCGCGGGCTCTCATCCAATCCGCGCTGTTTGCACACAGATGGGAGCCTGAGCAGTAACCTTCCTGGCCGCCGGTCTGTCTAAATGAATATCTGCGTGAGCGCGCCAGAAAAATGGGGGGATCTGTGGTTATCCAGGGGTTGTTTCACACAGTGGGGCATCCTGATTTAGAATGCCCAAGGGGCAAGGTCAATGGCCGGGTCTTATAGACTTCAGGGTCGGCAACTCAGGGTTTTGTTCCACTTTAATACCTTTAGATTTTCCTGCACAGTTATTCAAAAAAGAATTTCAGTCGTTTTCAGTCAGTTTAGTTTATTTTGTATAGATTTTACACATTTGAGTCACCTGGCACCTCACACACACACAGCCGTTACCACTGATTACAGTGTCAGCCTCTGAGGTAAAGTGTTGCTAGGAGACCAGTGGGCTAAATGAAGCAGCTCACTAAATGCAACCCAGCAGATCCCCCTATTCAGCAAATGGACTGAGCCATTGTAATTATACATATTTAAAGAAAGGCATATATGTTTTCCTTTTTCTATCGCCAGATTATTTATACACATGTTAGAAGCTATTGTGTGGCTATTTAATTATTTACACAAAAATGGATAAGCACAGCCTAAAAACAATCAAGTAAGGGGGTGCCGGATACTGCGGTGTGTATGTGGCTCAGTCAATTCAAAAACATGGGAGGGACACTCTGGTATGTCCCATACATACACCAACAGAAATCCGCACTCACCCTAAATAATATGTACAAACCAATGTAAGAAAATTGTTACATTACTTTATTGAAATATGACAATTTAGAGCAACAAAGAACCCAAATGGGCTATACACAATTTAAAAAACATATATATGACAATATAAAAACAGAAACAAAGACAAAACAGGGTGGGGGGAGATTGGGCAAGACAGTAATGAATAATAAATGATTGCAACTAGTTGAGTATTATAATAATTATATTTAATTCATGCCTTAAAATCAGAAAAAAGGCATGGCAGTGTATATTGTCATTCACCAGGCCAGCAAGCATAAATCAGACCACCTCTTAAACCCAAAGAAGTGCTAAAGAGTGCATATCCAAAAGAGTGATAGAGAGCCTGCATATGAGAAGTGAGCTACAAGATATAGAAAAAGTGCCAAGAGAATATATATATATAGCAGAGTATCAAAGCAAGTGCCTAAGAATAGCTGTGCTAAAAAGCAGGTATAACTGAAAACACTAGCCGGCCTGGGGAGCAACACAGCAAATATGCAAGTATAATACAATAGTAGGGATAGTTAGTACACCACCGTAATAAAAAATATATATAATTAGTACATCACCGTAATTGTCAGAGTCTGCCGATCCCCCCGCATCCAGGTACAGAAACCGCCGGCGCGCTGCGTGGACACACCACTTCACCTGGACGGGCACAATGACTGTCTGTTCATTCCCTCTCTTTATCAGTACAGGCGTGCTCACGCGCGCCCGGCGCAACCCCCGCCCCCCGCACACATCTCCCACCTGAATAATCAGTATGGGGAGAAGGGCCAGACACGGTGGGAGACGCCGAGCGCACGTCGCACAACCCAATTCAGTGCACGCCGGCGGCCACGCGCCCCGGCCGGCGCCGCCCCACACACCCCCCCCACCACACACAGGTGCAGCGGGAGATGTCAGAGCCACGCCGGCCGGGGCGCGCGGCCGCCCGCAGCACAGCCACCGCCCACAGGGCAGTTATACTAGACAGCCGAGAGTACATGGTTACATACAAAATACTAAGTATCTATTCCTTTATTAATACACTCAGTTACAAAACATTGTAACTAAAAATATAGCCCAATGGATTCAATATAATAAATAGTATTCAAAGAATTCTCCTCTAGTGTTCTTGTGCATCTTTATCTTTTTGTTCTTTTTAATTCTATATATATTCCATTAAATTGACTGTGTCACTATATATATTAAATTATTGTTACAATGTGGCAGACATTATTAAATATATTGATAATTTATTAAGGTTCTTTATATTTGAATAAAGTGATTGGAATTAAAAAATGTATTAGATGTTAAAGTAAATCAAATATCAACTAACAATATTATCCAAGTGGCTAAAGAAAATACACATGTTAGAAGCTATTGTGTGGCTATTTAATTATTTATCTTTTTTAATGCAAATTTCGCGATACTGCTCCTTTAATATCAACCTTACCTACAACACGCAGGGTCTCAACTGGAGCAACAGTTGTGGAGGTGGTGTCTGTATGATGCCCTGAAACAACAATGATTAAAAAGTTTCACAAAAGACTGGAGAAAATTACTATACAATAAAAACAATAATGAAGGGCACTCACCAGTGGATGAGGTGTTGGACTGTTGCCAGGGAGGGCTCTGAGTAGAAACGTGGGTGGCTCTGCTCCTCCAGCAGAGCCCAACTCTGAGTGGCCACCCACCTCCCTCTCACTTTTAGAACCCTCAGGGAGTGTAGTGTCCCTTTCCTCCTCAACACCTGGATTCCCCACTTGATAGTGGCTCCAGCAGTAGGCAGACTCTGCCGAGTCCGCATCAGAGGAGCTAAGGCTCCCCACCACCCCCACATCAACAGCACACTCCACTAGGGCCTCAAGTTCCTCATCCCCTTCCTCCCCTGGGTCTTCGACTTGGGCACGACGAGAGGGACCCTCCCCAGCTGACTCATCTGATACCCTTCCAATGCTTTCCTAGGGGAGGAAGCTTATCTGTGGAGACATAAAGGGAAAACAGAAAAAAGATAAAAAAATACAGCAGAAATGGCCATATCTAAGAATTGTGTGTGTGTATGGGTAGTCAACTTACCAGAAGCATAGAAATCATACAGCCTACAAAAATTTCGGGCTCCCGGGGCTCAAAATCAGACCACGGCTGGATGGCCTTTGGCCAAAAATTGGTCTTGAAGCGCCTGTAGACCATGGCCTTCAACACCTCCACAATGTTGGTCTTCTGGTCCTTGGCATAATCGTATTCAATTATGCAAAAAATCCTACACGCACAGATGCACAGAAAGGAAATATAAAAAAGAAAAAAATATAAAATAACACATTAACAAGAAATACATATTAGCTGACATTTACTTAAAGTGTACCAAAACCCAACAATTTATCCTGGGTTTACCCAAAATTATCCTGGGTTTGGGTGCTTGACCCTGCCAAAACCAGATGGGGGACGCCCCACTATGTGAAACACCCCAGGTTGGGGTGACATTGCATTTTCACAGTGTTAAAACAATGTCATTCAATATGTTTTCGCTCTGGTGCTGGTTAGAGATGAGCGAATAGATTCTGACGAACCCGAATACGTTATGAATTTCAGGAAATATTCAAATGGTTACGATTCCGAACCATTCCGAATGCCCGAATCGCTTCCTTAAAACTCCATTTACTGCTATCCAGCCCATCAAAAATGGTGGATCCACATGTCAGGACATGTCCCATGGGGCAAGGAATCCTGGGTAGGTGTCACATGCTACCTATCAGCAGACAGGCTTACCGATGATGTCACAGCCCCATATATCTGTATGTGAGGCGTGGGCATCCCAAACACTAGCAAAAATATTTCAAGACTACCTGTCTATTAACTGGTTGCATTTTGTAATCAACATCACTTTTTCACAATCAAAGGAGCCAACCTCTGTATGTGAGGAGGGGGCATCCCAAACACTAGCATAAATATTTCAAGACTGTCTACTAACTGGTTGCATTTTGTAATCAACGTCACTTTACCACAATCAAAGGAGCCAACCTCTGTATGTGAGAAGGGGGCATCCCAAACACTAGCATAAATATTTCAAGACTACCTGTCTATTAACTGGTTGCATTTTGTAATCAACGTCACTTTTCCACAATCAAAGGAGCCAACCTCTGTATGTGAGGAGGAGGCATCCCAAACACTAGCATAAATATTTAAGACTACCTGTCTACTAACTGGTTGCATTTTGTAATCAACGTCACTTTTCCACAATCAAAGGAGCCAACCTCTGTATGTGAGGAGGGGGCATCTCAAACACTAGCATAAATATTTCAAGACTACCTGTCTATTAACTGGTTGCATTTTGTAATCAACATCACTTTTCCACAATCAAAGGAGCCAACCTCTGTATGTGAGGAGGGGGCATCCCAAACACTAGCATAAATATTTCAAGAGTACCTGTCTACTAACTGGTTGCATTTTGTAATCAACATCACTTTTCCACAATCAAAGGAGCCAACCTCTGTATTTGAAGAGGGGGCATCCCAAACACTAGCATAAATATTTCAAGAGTACCTGTCTACTAACTGGTTGGATTTTGTAATCAAAGTCACTTTTTAAGCAAACTTTGCCTTTCGCAGATCCCAAATACTAGCATGTGTCTTTTAAGAGTACCTGCCTACTAACCTTTTGCCTTTTGTATAAAAAAGTCTGGTTTACAAGTTTAAAGCACCCATTGCCTTTCACTGGGGGCCATTGTCAGTGCTAGCACTTATCCTTTAAGAGTACTTGCCTACTAACCTTTTGCCATTTGTATAAAAAAGTTTGGTTTACAAGTTTAAAGGACCCATTGCCTTTCACCGGGGGCCATTGTCAGTGCTACCACTTATCTTTTAAGAGTACCTGCCTACTAACCTTTTGCCTTTTGTATAAAAAAGTCTGGTTTACAAGTTTAAAGCACCCATTGCCTTTCACCAGGGGGGCATCCCGAATACTAGCACTTAGCTTTTAATAGTACCTGCATCTTTACCTTTTTTACATTTTGAACAAAAACCACATTTTAAAACTGCGTGTGGTGCATTTAACTCTGACCAGGGGCATCCTGTGTAAGACCATCTGACAATGTCTTTTTGCTACAGTGTCTGCCTATTTTGATCTAACTTTTCTACACACCTGCTGTTACAAAAATACTGTTCTAGGTGTAGTGTAGTATATTGTTTTCCCCTCCTGAACGCAGTAAGTAAAAATGTCAGGCAGAGATGTGCCAGGATGTGCACCAAGGAGTGGCCTAGATTCATCAGGCAGAGGTCGCAGCAGACTAGGGGCGAGTGTCAGCAGGAGTCGTGGTGAGAGGCCTGATCTCCCGGTATCTGCTAGCGGTTGTGTCTCGACCAGCAATTCATCTGCCGTCATCGATTGGTTAATGGGGCCATCGACCTCATCACAAGTGACATCTGACACCCCCAGTCAACAGTCCGTAGGTTCCTCGGACACAACCCTGAGTTTGCATGGCCCGGGAGCAGCCCCTGTCCTTCCATTGCCTCTGTCCTACGCCCCTCCCCATCAGCCGACGTATCTTATGCTTTGGGTTCAGCTCCACTATTCAGTGAGGACGATGTGTTAGAGGACAGTCAGCAGCTACTGCCCAGCCAAGAAATGGAGGAGACATCCGCCGCTTCTTCCGCTAGGCGGACAAACACTGAGGAGGAGAGTGGTGTGGGGGGTGGCGTGGCGAGTGTTCCGTCTCCTGCAGCACACGCTCTTGTGGAAACCAAGGAGGACATCAGTGACGTGCAGACACAACTCGATGATGATGATGAAGCCGATCGCACTTGGGGACCCGGTGCAGAAGGGGCTTCATCATCATCAGGAGAAGAGGGTCCCAGGTTGCCCCAGAGTCAGCAGCTGAGGCAGCATGGTGGCAGTAGGGTTGGCTGTCAGCATGGTGGCAGAATTGGGATTTCTGGAGCCACACGTGGCCGGGGGCGGGATAGACCACCTGCTGCGTGGCAGGCTGCCTTCCCGGGAGGTAGTGGAGCAGGGGTTCCTGGAGTTGGCAGCAGTAGCAGTGAATTAGTGCGGACTGTTGGAGGGAAATTTAGCTCCTCGGCAGTGTGACACTTTTTCATCAAGCATCCGCAGGAGGGCAACCTGGCCACATGCAAGATGTGTAGACAGAAGGTCAAGCGTGGTCAGGGCCCCCATGTTGGTACCACGGCCCTGCGGCAACACATGCATCATCACCATAAAGCGGCCTGGGAGAACCGAGGCTCCGAAGTGGGGGTCCAGCCTGCTGCGCCAGCCAGTGCCACGACGCTTCTCATTTCACCCAGTCAAGGCTCCAGCACCTCAGCCGAAGGAAGCTGTGCATCATACCCATCCTCTGCCGCTCCAGATGCTCCTGCTCCTCCTACTAAAAGTCACTCATCCCACCAGCAATCCATCAGGGAAGCAATGTCCAAGAGACAACAGTATGTGCCCACTCGTCCTACAGCGCAGAAGCTAAATGTGCTCCTGTCCAAGTTGCTAGTGCTGCAGTCCCTCCCTTTTACCGGTGGTGGACTCTGCACCTTTCAGAGAAATGATGGCTTGTGCCGAGGTGGAGAGTACCAAGCCGTCATTTCTTTGCCAAGAAGACAGTACCAGCCCTGCACACATTTGTTGAGCAGAAGGTGGGCCAGTCCTTGAGCCTGTCGGTGTGCACCAAAGTGCACGGCAGAGCCGACATCTGGAGCTGTAACTACGGTCAGGGACAATACATGTCCTTTACGGCCCACTGGGTGAATGTGGTTCCTGCACAGCAACTTGGACAGGTCACACCGCTTCGGCCTCCACGCTCCCAGGCCGTTTTGCCTGTCCCAGTGTGCGACCCTGCCTCCTCATCCTCCGCCGTCTCCTCAGCCTCCACTGTATGGTCAATTCTCAATGCCCCTTCAGCCTACCATGTGTGCAGGGCACAGCAGTGTCACGCTGTGCTTCACATGGTTTGCCTTGGCGAACGGAGTCACACAGGGGAGAAGCTCCTGAAATTCATTCATCAAGAAATCAAAAATGGGAACCATGGTGACCGACAATGGGAGAAACATCTTGCCTGTGCTGCGAAAAGGAAGCCTGAGCCATGCGCCCTGTGTGGCACACATGTTCAACCTAGTTGTCAAGCGTTTTCTGAAGTCTTCCCCCCATCTGCAAGACATCCTAACAACGGGAAGCAAACTTTGTATGCACTTCAACCACTCCTACACCGCCAAGTACACCCTTCTTGAGCTACAGCATCAGAACGGTATCCCCCAACATAGTCTGATTTGCGATGTTCCCACCCGTTGGAATTCCACCCTACATATGTTAGATCGACTACGAACAAAGAAAAGCCATCACTGATTTCTTGATGATCCAAGCAGATAGGGGGACTCCCCTGTGTAACTTTAATGTGAACCAGTGGCAGCTCATACGTGACACCTGCCGTTTGCTCAGGCCCTTTGAGGAAGCCACTTTATTTGTCATTCACCTGGATTACGGCATGAACGACGTGATTCCGCTGCTTCATGTAATACAACACCCGTTGGAAACCATGGCTGGTCAGGGCACTGGAGACATGGTGCATACATTTCACGGCCACATAAACCCCGTAGGAGTGGAGGAGGAAGAGGAGCAGCACAGTGAAGCACAGTTTAGTTTTGGCAAAATGGGCGGTTTATCTAGTCATCTGACAGGAGTGGAGGAGCAGGAGCAGCCAGTGGAGCTAGAGGGTTGTGAGGAAGGTGAGACAGAGGACCCATACACACCGTGGCAGTATGCAGTGGAGATGGAGACAGGTAGTCCCTCCGAGTCACTTGCACAAATGGCACAATGCATGCTCACATGCTTGCGTAGTGACCGCAGAATTGTCTCCATTTTTTTGCGCGATGACTTCTGGCTCTCCACCTTATTGGACCCTCGCAACCGGCACAAAATGGGGGCATTTTTTACACCCGCTGAGAGGGTGGCCAAACTGACCTACTACAAAGACATTCTACGTAGTCAGTTGGCCGATGCCTATCTGCGCCATGGTCCATACTCTCGCAGGTCTGACTCGGGGGGACCTCTGCGCTCACCTTCCACTGCCATGGCTGCCGGGGGGGGGGGGTAGCAGGAGCAGCAGCTCCATCAGCAGCAGCCTCAGTCTTCAGTCGCTAATGAGTAGCTTTCTGCACCCGCATAGTGAGGCTACTCATGAGCAGCAGGAAGACCTGGAGCAGGGCCTGAACCAGCAGGTCGTGTCATACCTTGAAATGACCATGCCAACGCACCTTGAGGATCCGCTGGACTTCTGGGCAGCCAAACTTGACTTGTGGCCGCAACTGGCAGAGTTTGCCCTGGGAAAGCTGTCCTGCCCGGCCAGTAGTGTGCCGTCTGAGCGGGTCTTTAGTACTGCGGGGGCCATAGTAACGCCAAGGAGAACTCATCTGTCCACGAAAAATGTGGAGAGACTCTCCTTTGTGAAGATGAATCAGGCACGGATCAGCCAGGATTTCCACCCACCAATAGCTGATGCATGCGAGTAGCTGATGCATGGTAGCTCCTTCTGCTGCTGCCAACTCTTGGGTGTGTCTTTCAGGCAATATATGAGCTCCTTCTGCTGCTGCCAACTTCTTGGTGTGTCTTTCAGGCAATATATGAGCTCCCTATGCGGCTGCAACCTCCAATGTGTTTTTCAGGCAATATATGGGCTCCCTATGCTGCTGCCAACTCCTGGGTGTGTCTTTCAGGCAATTATATGAGCTCCTTCTGCTGCTGCCAACTCCTGGGTGTGTCTTTCAGGCAATATATGGGCTCCTAATGATGCTGCCAACTCCAGAGTGTGTCTTTCAGGCAATATATGAGCTCATAATGCTACTGCTGCTGCTGCTGCCAACTACTGGGTGTGTCTTTCAGGCAATATATAAGCTCCGTCTGCTGCTGCCAACTCCATTGTGTTTTTCAGGCAATATATGGGCTCCCTATGCTGCCAACTCATGGGTGTGTCTTTCAGGCAATATATGGGCTCCTAATGCTGCCGCTGCCAACTCCTGGTTGTGTCTTTCAGGCAATATATGAGCTCCTTCTGCTGCTGCCAACTCAATTGTGTCTTTCAGCCAATATATGGGCTCCCTATGCTGCTGCCGACTCATGGGTGTGTCTTTCAGGCAATATATTGGCTCCTAATGCTGCTGCTGCCAACTCCTGGGTGTGTCTTTCAGGCAATATATGTAGCGCTCCCAGTCAGGCAGTGTTTGCAGCACATAGCTTTTATATGCCTATACGCTTGCAAAACCTAACGCCGACCGGGAGCCCCACGAGTTGAAAGAGATTCTTGCAATATATGGGCTCCTACTACTGCTACCAAGTCCAGAGTGTGTCTTTCAAACAATATATGGGCTCCCAATGCTGCTGCCAACTCCAATGTGTTTTTCAGGCAATATATGGGCTCCCTATGCTGCTGCCAACTCCTGGGTGTGTCTTTCAGGCAATATATGAGCTCCTAATGCTGCTGCTGCCAACTCCTGGGTGTGTCTTTCAGGCAATATATGAGCTCACTATGGTGCTGCCAACTCCAATGTGTTTTTCAGGCAATATATGGGCTCCCTATGCTGCTGCCAAGTCCAGAGTGTGTCTTTCAGGCAATATATGGGCTCCTAATGCTGCTGCTGCTGCCAACTCCTGGGTGTGTCTTTCAGGCAATATATGGGCTCCTTCTGCTGCTGCCAACTCCTGGGTGTGTCTTTCAGGCAATATATGGGCTCCTAATGATGCTGCCAACTCCAGAGTGTGTCTTTCAGGCAATATATGAGCTCATAATGCTACTGCTGCTGCTGCCAACTACTGGGTGTGTCTTTCAGGCAATATATAAGCTCCGTCTGCTGCTGCCAACTCCATTGTGTTTTTCAGGCAATATATGGGCTCCCTATGCTGCCAACTCATGGGTGTGTCTTTCAGGCAATATATGGGCTCCTAATGCTGCTGCTGCCAACTCCTGGTTGTGTCTTTCAGGCAATATATGAGCTCCTTCTGCTGCTGCCAACTCAATTGTGTCTTTCAGGCAATATATGGGCTCCCTATGCTGCTGCCGACTCATGGGTGTGTCTTTCAGGCAATATATTGGCTCCTAATGCTGCTGCTGCCAACTCCTGGGTGTGTCTTTCAGGCAATATATGTAGCGCTCCCAGTCAGGCAGTGTTCGCAGCACATAGCTTTTATATGCCTATACGCTTGCAAAACCTAACGCCGACCGGGAGCCCCACGGGTTGAAAGAGATTCTTGCAATATACGGGCTCCTACTACTGCTACCAAGTCCAGAGTGTGTCTTTCAAACAATATATGGGCTCCTAATGCTGCTGCCAACTCCAATGTGTTTTTCAGGCAATATATGGGCTCCCTATGCTGCTGCCAACTCCAATGTGTTTTTCAGGCAATATATGGGCTCCCTATGCTGCTGCCAAGTCCAGAGTGTGTCTTTCAGGCAATATATGGGCTCCTAATGCTGCTGCTGCTGCCAGCTCCTGGGTGTGTCTTTCAGGCAATATATGGGCTCCTAATGCTGCTGCTACTGCCAACTCCTGGGTGTGTCTTTCAGGCAATATATGAGCTCCCTATGCTGCTGCCAACTCCAGGGAGTGTCTTTCAGCCAATGTATGAGTTCCCTATGCTGCTGCCAACTCCAATGTGTTTGTCAGGCAATATATGGGCTCCCTATGCTGCTGCCAACCCCTGGGGTGTGTCCTTCAGTTAATATATGAGCTCCTTATGCTGCTGCCAACTCCTGGATGTGTCTTTCAGGCAATATATGAGCTCCTTCTGCTGCTGCCAACTCCTGGGTGTGTCTTTCAGGCAATATATGAGCTCCCTATGCTGCTGCCAACTCCAATGTGTCTTTCAGGCAATATATGGGCTCCTAATGCTGCTGCTGCCAACTCCTGGGTGTGTCCTGCAGGCAATATATGAGCTCCCTATGCTGCTGCCAACTCCTGGGTGTGTCTTTCAAGCAATATATGAGCTCCCTGTGCTGCTGCCAACTCCTGGGAGTGTATTTCAGCCAATTTATGAGTTCCCTATGCTGCTGCCAACTCCAATGTGTTTGTCAGGCAATATATGGGCTCCCTATGCTGCTGCCAACTCCTGGGGTATGTCCTTCAGGCAATATATGAGCTCCGTATGCTGCTGCCATCTCCTGGATGTGTCTTTCAGGCAATATATGAGCTCCTTCTGCTGCTGCCAACTCCTGGGTGTGTCTTTCAGGCAATATATAAGCTCCCTATGCTGCTGCCAACTCCAATGTGTTTTTCAGGCAATATTTGGGCTCCCTTATGCTGCTGACAAGTCCAGAGTGTGTCTTTCAGGCAATATATGGGCTCCTAATGCTGCTGCTGCCAACTCCTGGGTGTGTCTTTCAGGCAATATATGAGCTCCCTATGCTGCTGCCAACTCCTGGGTGTGTCTTTCAGATGATATATTAGCTCCGTATTCTGCTGCCAACTCCCGGGTGTGTCTTTCAGGCAATATATGAGCTCCTTCTGCTGCTGCCAACTCCTGGGTGCATCTTTCAGGCAATATACAAGCTCCCTATGCTGCTGCCAACTCCAATGTGTTTTTCAGGCAATATATGGACTCCTAATGCTGCTGCTGCCAACTCCAGGGTGTGTCTTTCAGGCAATATATGGGCACCTAATGCTGCTGCCAACTCCTGGGTGCGTCTTTCAGGCAATATATGGGCTCCCTATGCTGCTGCCATCTCCAGGGTGTGTTTTTCAGGCAATATATTGTCTCCCTATGCTGCTGCCAACTCCAATGTGTTTTTCAGGCAATATATGGGCTCCCTTATGCTGCTGCCAAGTCCAGAGTGTGTCTTTCAGGCAATATATGGGCTCCCTATGCTGCTGCCAACTCCTGGGGTGTGTCCTTCAGGCAATATATGAGCTCCTTATGCTGCTGCCAACTCCTGGATGTGTCTTTCAGGCAATATATGAGCTCCTTCTGCTGCTGCCAACTCCTGGGTGTGTCTTTCAGGCAATATATGAGCTCCCCATGCTGCTGCCAACTCCAATGTGTTTTTCAGGCAATATTAGGGCTCCCTTATGCTGCTGCCAAGTCCAGAGTGTGTCTTTCAGGCAATATATGGGCTCCTAATGCTGCTGCTGCCAACTCCTGTGTGTGTCTTTCAGGCAATATATGAGCTCCCTATGCTGCTGCCAACTCCTGGGTGTGTCTTTCAGGCAATATATTAGCTCCCTATTCTGCTGCCAACTCCTGGGTGTGTCTTTCAGGCAATATATGAGCTCCTTCTGCTGCTGCCAACTCCTGTGTGTGTCTTTCAGGCAATATATGAGCTCCCTATTCTGCTGCCAACTCCAATGTGTTTTTCAGGCAATATATGGGCTCCCTTATGCTGCTGCCAACTCCAGAGTGTGTCTTTCAGGCAATATATGGGCTTCTAATGCTGCTGCCAAGTCCAAAGTGTGTCTTTCAGGCAATATATGGGCTCCTAATGCTGCTGCTGCCAACTCCTGGGTGTGTCTTTCAGGCAATATATGAGATCCCTATGCTGCTGCCAACTCCTGGGTGTGTCTTTCAGGCAATATATTAGCTCCCTATGCTTCTACCAACTCCTGGGTGTGTCTTTCAGGCAATATATGAGCTCCTTCTGCTGCTGCCAACTCCTGGGTGTGTCTTTCAGGCAATATATAAGCTCCCTATGCTGCTGCCAACTCCAATGTGTTTTTCAGACAATATACGGACTCCTAACGCTGCTGCTGCTGCTGCTGCCAACTCCAGGGTGTGTCTTTCAGGCAATATATGGGCTCCTAATGCTGCTGCTGCTGCCAACTCCTGGGTGTGTCTTTCAAGCAATATATGAGCTCCCTATGCTGCTGCCAACTCCAGGGTGTGTTTTTCAGGCAATATATGGTCTCCCTATGCTGCTGCCAACTCCAATGTGTTTTTCAGGCAATATATGGGCTCCCTTATGCTGCTGCCAAGTCCAGAGTGTGTCTTTCAGGCAATATATGGGCTCCTAATGCTGCTGCTGCTGCCAACTCCTGGGTGTGTCTTTCAAGCAATATATGAGCTCCCTATGCTGCTGCCAACTCATGGGTGTGTCTTTCAGGCAATTTATGAGTTACCTATGCTGCTGCCAACTCCAATGTGTTTGTCAGGAAATATATGGGCTCCCTATGCTGCTGCCAACTCCTGGGGTGTGTCCTTCAGACAATATATGAGCTCCTTATGCTGCTGCCAACTCCTGGATGTGTCTTTCAGGCAATATATGAGCTCCTTCTGCTGCTGCCAACTCCTGCGTGTGTCTTTCAGGCAATATATGAGCTCCCTATGCTGCTGCCAACTCCAATGTGTTTTTCAGGCAATATATGGGCTCCCTTATGCTGCTGCCAACTCTTGAGTGTGTCTTTCAGGCAATATATGGGCTCCTAATGCTGCTGCTGCCAAATCCTGGGTGTGTCTTTCAGGCAATATATGAGCTCCCTATGCTGCTGCCAACTCCTGGGTGTGTCTTTCAGGCAATATATTAGCTCCCTATGCTGCTGCCAACTCCTGGGTGCATCTTTCAGGCAATATATAAGCTCCCTATGCTGCTGACAACTCCTGGGTGCGTCATTCAGGCAATATATAAGCTCCCTATGCTGCTGCCAACTCCAATGTGTTTTTCAGGCAATACATGGACTCCTAATGCTGCTGCTGCCAACTCCAGGGTGTGTCTTTCAGGCAATATATAAGCTCCCTATGCTGCTGCCAACTCCAATGTGTTTTTCAGGCAATACATGGACTCCTAATGCTGCTGCTGTCAAATCCAGGGTGTGTCTTTCAGGCAATATATGGTCTCCTAATGCTGCTGCCAACTCCAGTGTCTCTTTCAGGCAATATATGGGCTCCCTATGCTGCTGCCAACTACAATGTGTTTTTCAGGCAATATATGGGCTCCCTATGCTGCTGCCAACTCCTGGGTGTGTCTTTCAGGCAATAAATGGCTCCCTATGCTGCTGCCATCATGCTGATGCCACCTCAAGGCTCTGTAATTGTGCCGCTCTGCGACAGCGAATCTAACAGCGACACCTCTGATCTGCATGTCATACTTCTTTACAATATTATTTCACTAACCCAGCATGCATCCTATGCATGTTGCAGCCAAGCAAAACATTCTGCAACCCTATAGAGGCTATCGGACGCCCAGAAATAGCCGTTTATAGCTATTCGTCGCAAATAAATTCGGACTGAAATGATTTTTCCCGGAAAATTTGGCGAATCGGCCAAATCAAATTTTTTAAAAGTTCGCTCATCTCTAGTGCTGGTGTATATGTGTTGAGAAACAGACATTTATCACATAGCTTCTGGAGCTCAATGCTAGAGCTCCCAGTTTTAGAGCACCGGCGCTGGTTGTGTGTCTTTTTTTCTTGAATATGGGCTTCAGCAACGAGTGCTGGATGCACTTGACTGGCGCTACCTATCATTCACTGCAGCATTGTCCTATTGTTAGATGTAGCATAGTCTTGGGAGCTTTAACCTCGGGACACCACCTAGCGTTCGTGATTGTCCCTGCAGTGAATCAGGGAGAGCGCTTCTACAGCGCCCTCCAGACATCACATTCATCAATGTTGGACAGGATAGTACAGCGCCACTTGTCCGCCTGCTACGCTAGGTCACAGCGCCCGATACCTGCTTGCAGCGTCTACTAGCGTTCGCTCTAAGCGCCACTACACAGATGCTCACATGGTCAAAAAACAACAGAAACGCCCTTGCACGACCTTAAAAAACAAAGTCACAATATCACTGAATGACCCAATTTAGGACTGGTGTGCCAATATGGGATACCCCCAAAAACAAAATAATTTGTAAATATAAGCAAATGTGTGGCCCCAGTAGCCACAAAGGGGATCTTACCAAACTGCACCACCAACCTTAAAAAATCACAAAATCAAGCATTTACATATCAATCAATTAAATCTTGAATTTATTTATAGAGATAAAAAGAGCTCACAATACATTTTTTAAAAACACTAATCTCCGCAGGAAACTAACAGCCAAGAAAAGTGTCATTGTGCATATATTAAAGTGTCTAATAATACAAAAAATACAGAAAAATGTCTTCTATATACATACAATGTGCAAAAAATGCTATATACAACAAATCTATTGCAAAGAGTGCTAATATCTATCCAAAGTGCCTAGCAAAAAAAGTGCATATGCAAAGGAAATACAAAAAGAGAAAACCTTCCCCAAACTATCCCCCTAATGGTCACATGGTAATACGTGGCTGGTCTTAAATCAGCCTCAAAGACTCTTTTTTTTGCTGAAAAGCCCTCCAGGTTGCAATCCACACCACCATGCACACCAGAAGTCACACTGGCTTCACCAAATATTTAGCATGGCCCCTATGTATCCCCTGTGATGCTCTCTTATACTGAGGTTAGAAGGTAATCTACTACAAAAGGTGTGGGCGGCACTTGATTGCCTCTTCCGAGAAGCCCAACAATGCCCGTACAGCAAAGCTTGCTTCAGTCTGCCGGCACTATCAGCTGTAGCGCTCCCAGTCAGGCAGTGTTCGCAGCACATAGCTTTTATATGCCTATACGCTTGCAAAACCTAACGTCGACCAGGAGCCCCACGAGTTGAAAGATTTTTTTTTTAAAATACAGTGCGCTCCCAGAGGCACTTAAAAAAATGTAAGTCCAGACACACAGCGCTTGTTGTAATCCCAATTTTTCATTTTTTAGGGTCATGGAAGTTTTTTTTTTTTTTTGCATAGGGGACACTTGAAAGACATGACACAGCTTTCTCAAGGTCCAAATCACAAGTTTGGAGAGCAACACAAAAGTTCTAAAAATGTATCCAAAAATAACCCTAAACAGCCCAGGGATCCCATGGCACATGCACCAGCCTAAAAAAAAACATTGTAATAATATGCCTAAATAATTATAACCATTCCAACCCATTAAAATATATGGGATAAGGCCACACAGTGCAGGGTGAGCACCTGGTCCTATCTGGCAGGGAACTCCATGCCAGTACTCATCTCATCTCTGGTGCTGTTGATAGATGGGACATTACCTGGCACTATCAGAGGCGCTCTGGATTTTTGACTTGATAACCTTTTTCACTGGGACCTGACATTCACCTGACACTCATCTGGCACTACGTGGCCTTAGCGTTTCTTAATAAACCTCTTCGTGTAATTTGGAGAACAACAACTAAAACGTAGCCAAAACGCACTGTAAAATGTATCCCCTTTGGCTCCAGCAGGGATTTGTTGTAACTTTAATGAAGAAATGCAGCACCTGCAAAATAGAGCGCCAAAGATTTCAAGAAGGAAAAAATTTATAAAAATGCTGGGATAATCAGCTGGCGGGTCCAGCAGGCGCTGACATAGACCAGCTAATATCCTCAGTGCAACCATCAAGGCTAATTAGTTAGCATTCGGCGCAATGCCTGCAGTGCCGACGTAGTACAAAGCACAGCGCCAGATAAGAATGCTGGTGCTTCGAAGCTAGCGCTATAGCAACATAATTGATGCTAACAGACGCACATCATAAATAAGGACCATAATATAACTTTATGCAAAAAAATAACTAAATACATAGTCAGGGTTTTCTCTGTCTCTGTTATTATCTTGGAATTATTAGCCTACTTAGCACTTAGCTCAAGCGTGTGACATATAGCCAACTTCAGTGTTAGGTCCATCTCTGGTAGCAGTATGCAGTCATTTATTAGAGATGAGCGAGTAGTGAAATATTCGAAATTTCGAATTTCGATTCGAATAGACCGCGTTACTCGACTACTCGACCGATTATCGAATCCCATTATAGTCTATGGGAAAAAAATGCTCGCCACTTGGAAATCTCAATTCGACCACTTGGAGGTCACCAAGTCCACCCTGAAACATCAGAAAATGATGCCAACACTGCTGGAATGCAACTGGGACAGCAGGGGAAGCATGTCTGGGTGCATATAACGCGCCCAAGTCGCACTATTACTCCACTATCACAGCCACTCAACAATACACTCCAAACACAATATAACTTCTACGTAATATGAGACAAGACAAGGAAACCTTCTTTCCTCTACATTGCCATGGACCCCAAGCCAAACTGTACAAAAAAGAAGAACAAAATTCTGCACCCCTTAAAATCACGTTGCCTAATGACAACCACAGATGGCATAGGCAAGGGGGAAAATAATGAACCAAAAAAACACCTACTGTAATGCACAGCTATCAAGTAATAATATTAAATGGGTGCAGGCCCCAAAACACCCGGATACATGGTATCCCTTAGTACATAAACCACGACAGTAAGTCTGCCAGCACAGGCTCCAATGGGTGCTTGTAGAAATGAGGCCGCACAACCAACAATAAAATTAATACAAAATATTTAATGTCACAAGAAGTACCAAAAACACATATCCATACACATACAAAGACAAGATTATTTAAAAACAAGATTATTTAAAAAAACATAAAAGGACAATGACCTCCGGTGGCCAAACCCTATTACTGACTCTAAACAACAATTATGTATATAAACTGCCTGCCTAATAGGAATAATTTAGCTGTTTGGAGCTATTTTATAAACAGTCAATAGTGAAGTATATAAATATATTATTCAAACCCGTGATGATAAAAACAGCAAATCTACATGATTATATTATAAACCAATTTGTAAGCTAAAATCAACAAAGTGCAAAGTGCTAAGTGATTATGTGCAAAAAGTATGCTCAAAAATGACAAAACATAAATTAAACCATACTGAATGTTCTATACTGTCTGTAGTGACTAGTGTAAAAAATCTATTCACTTATAAACAAAACTACTCCATTCCCCATCAACTGTATATGCAAACATTAGAAAAAAGTAAAGGCAGAGTAAAAGCAGGCAAAAGATAAGAAATTCAAATATCACCGTAGTAAAGATGAGTCCCAGGTGCCACCGGAGGAATACAAGCACCTACGCGTTACGTGGCCCCGCCCACTTCCTCAGGATGCTGTGGATGTTCATGTGTGTCACTCCTCCTTAAATAGCACATAGCAAGCTACTCAGCTGGTATTGGTTTCATGTGCGAGCGCGCTCGCACTCAGCCATCCGGAAGTGCGGCATGGCCCGCCATAGGTGTGACGCCCCCATCCAGAGGACTGTACAGAGAGGCCACCGTCGGCCCGACGCACACGCGCGCGTTCCCGCAGCCCGCCCCCCCGGCGCCTACCCCTGCAGTAGGAGGCGTCCGGGGGCGAGCGCAGGGCGCAGCGCGCATGCGCCGACCGGCGCGGCGTCTCTCACACCCGGGATAACATCAATTTTACTGTGCTGAGGAGGAGGGACACACCTGGATCCTGTATGCTATACATAACATTCCGTTGGTACTCACAACACAAATATGGACTATTTACATACATATCTACAAAAATTATATATATATAACACTGAGTATAAAGTATGAACAGGTTGAGTATACTGAATGGGCATATAGGAATAGCAGTCTGTAAAGAGTACTTACCTGCTAAATACCATAGTTATCAATATCTGCATAGTAATTACAGTAGTACCTTTAGCATGTAATAGGTACATGCAGAGCACAATAGATACAAGGGGGAAAATAAATAGACCCCACCCCTAATTGTCATTGTGTGTGTGTGTGTGTGTGTGTGTGTGTGTGTGTGTGTGTGTGTGAGAGAGATGTGGTCAGACATGTCCTCTTGTGTCATTGTGTCACCCCAGCAGTAAGGGAAGCTTAAAGGAGGAGGTATGTTACAGTGTGTTACCCCAGCAGTAAGGGAATCTTACAGGAGGAGGTTTGTTACATTGTGTCACCCCAGCAGTCAGGGAAGCTTACAGGAGGAGGTTTGTTACAGTGTGTCACCCCAGCAGTAAGGGAAGCTTACAGGAGGAGGTTTGTTACAGTGTGTCACCCCAGCAGTCAGGGAAGCTTACAGGAGGAGGTTTGTTACAGTGTGTCACCCCAGCAGTAAGGGAAGCTTACAGGAGGAGGTTTGTTACAGTGTGTCACCCCAGCAGTAAGGGAAGCTTACAGGAGGAGGTTTGTTACAGTGTGTTACCCCAGCAGTAAAGGAAGCTTAAAGGAGGAGGTTTGTTACATTGTGTCACCCCAGCAGTCAGGGAAGCTTACAGGAGGAGGTTTGTTACAGTGTGTTACCCCAGCAGTAAAGGAAGCTTAAAGGAGGAGGTTTGTTACATTGTGTCACCCCAGCAGTCAGGGAAGCTTACAGGAGGAGGTTTGTTACAGTGTGTCACCCCAGCAGTAAGGGAAGCTTACAGGAGGAGGTTTGTTACAGTGTGTTACCCCAGCAGTCAGGGAAGCTTAAAGGAGGAGGTTTGTTACATTGTGTCACCCCTGCAGTCAGGGAAGCTTACAGGAGGAGGTTTGTTACACTGTGTCACCCCAGCAGTAAGGGAAGCTTACAGGAGGAGGTTTGTTACAGTGTGTCACCCCAGCAGTCAGGGAAGCTTACAGGAGGAGGTTTGTTACATTGTGTCACCCCAGCAGTAAGGGAAGCTTACAGGAGGAGGTTTGTTACAGTGTGTCACCCCAGCAGTCAGGGAAGCTTACAGGAGGAGGTTTGTTACAGTGTGTCACCCCAGCAGTAAGGGAAGCTTACAGGAGGAGGTTTGTTACAGTGTGTTACCCCAGCAGTAAGGGAAGCTTAAAGGAGGAGGTTTGTTACATTGTGTCACCCCAGAAGTCAGGGAAGCTTACAGGAGGAGGTTTGTTACAGTGTGTCACCCCAGCAGTAAGGGAAGCTTAGAGCTGAGACCTCTTAAATTGTGTGGAGTCCCAAGAGCTGAGACCTCTTAAAAATTGTGTGGAGGCCCAAGAGCTGAGACCTCTTAAAAATTGTGTGGAGTCCCAAGAGCTGAGACCTTTTAAAAATTGTGTGGAGGACCAAGAGCTGAGACCTCTCAAACACTGTGTGGAGTCCCAAGAGCTGAGACCTCTCAAACATTGTGTGGAGTCCCAAGAGCTGAGACCTCTTAAAAATTGTGTGGAGGCCCAAGAGCTGAGACCTCTTAAAAATTGTGTGGAGGCCCAAGAGCTGAGACCTCTTAAAAATTGATTGTATTAAGCCCAAGAGGTGAGCCATAATTTTTTTTATTAATACAGCAATTCTACGGCGGTTAAGGAGGAGGAGGAGGAGGAAATGGCACTTCATACAGATGGCACTTCACTCTTGGGTCAAGTCCGGGTCAATCCACTTGCTGTTCATTTTGATTAGCGTCAGCCTGTCGGCACTGTCGGTTGACAGGCGGCTGCGCGTATCGGTTATAATGCCCCCGGCTGCGCTGAACACCCTCTCTGATAGCACGCTGGCGGCAGGGCAGGCAAGCACCTCCAAGGCGTACAGGGACAGTCTTCCCCTTTGTTGTGTGCTGCCACTGCGGTCCAGACCTCCAGCCAGGACACCTCCACATCTGCCTCTGCCTCGGCTACTTTGGGGCCTTCTCCTTCAGCCCCCCCATCCCCCGCATCTTCGTCTGCACCTTCCATCTCCTCGTCCCATCAACTGTCCATCTCGCAGGCGTTCAACCGCAGGCGGAAGTACGCCTCCAGTCACCCCCAAGCCCAAGCCTTAACCTGCCTCATCTCCAAACTGCTGGCCCTGGAGATGTTGCCGTTTAGGCTTGTGGAGACGCAGGCCTTCCGCGACCTGATGGCGGCTGCCGCACCTCACTATTCCGTCCCTAGCCGCCACTATTTTTCCCGGTGTGGCGTCCCCGCCCTGCACCAGCACGTGTCGCGTAACATCAGGCGGGCCCTGAGGTACGCAGTCAGCGCAAAGGTCCACTTGACCACCGACTCGTGGACAAGCGCTTGCGGCCAAGGACGCTACATCTCTTTGACGGCACACTGGGTGAATGTTGTGGAAGCGGGGACGGGGTCGCAAACAGGGACGGCCTACATACCACCCCCGCCCAAGATTGCCAGCACGGGTTCTGATAGACCTCCCTCCTCTTCCTCCTCCTCCTCCTCCTCTGCCTTAACATCGCCCTCAGCCCCTAGCTGAAAGCGTTGCAGCACTGGCGCGGGGAGACGTCAGCAGGCGGTGCTTAAGCTCATCAGCTTGGGCGACAGGAAGCACAGCGCCGCAGAGGTGAGGCACGCCATATTGCAGCAGACAGAGATGTGGCTGTCGCCGCTGCAGCTAGGACCAGGCATGGTCGTGTGCGAAAACGGCCGTAACCTGGTGGCGGCTCTGGAGCTTGCAGAACTCAATCACGTACCATGCCTGGCCCACGTTTTTAATTTGGTGGTACAAAAGTTTCTAAAGACTTACCCCAACCTGGCAGAGCTACTGGTGAAAGTGCGGCGCTTGTGCGCTCACTTTCGGAAGTCAACTGTAGCTGCTGCTAGCTTAAAAAAAATCCAGCAACGCCTCCATTTGCCTCAACATCGGCTGTTGTGCGACCTGCCCACTCGCTGGAATTCCACCTATTGCATGTTGGCCAGGGTGTGTGAGCAGCAGAGAGCATTGATGGAGTACCAGATGATGCATCCACGCGTGCATCCAACTCAGCTCCCTCAGTTTGCCAACCACGAGTGGCCATGGATGGCAGACATATGCGATGTATTGCGTATCTTTGAGGAGTCCACTAAGAAGGTCAGCAGCGAGGACGCTATAGTGAGCGTAACCATCCCGCTCCTATGCGTCCTTAAAGAATCGCTCATCGCAATAAGGGAGAACGCATTGCACACAGAGGAGACGGGGGTAGGAGGAGACGCAACGCAGGTAGACAGTCAGACCACACTTTTGTCTGCTGCTCGGTGGCAGTTGCAGGAGGAGGAGGATGAGGAGGACAACGTGGAGGTGGCTGTGGAAGAGGATGCTGGCGGCGAGGGTAGCAGTCAGGCTGTGTGCGTCCCATTGGTTCAGCGCGGATGGGGCGGAGAGGAGGAGGAAGAGGAGGAAATGGAAAATGATCCTTCTGGTGGGGGCAGTGACGTCATGCCTACTCAGAGTCTGGCACACATGGCTGACTTCATGCTGGGCTGCTTTTCCCGGGACATACGTGTTGTCCGGATATTGGAGAACAAACTATACTGGGTCTTCCCACTCCTGGACCCCCGGTATAAAGATAACTTCTCCTCTTTTATTCCGGTAGAGGAGAGGACGAATCGATTACTGGAATACCAGAGGGAACTCTTGCAGAACATGATGCAGATTTTCCCACCCAGCATCGCTGGCGGCAGAGAGGAGAGTGTCTCCCAGAGTCTGACAACATTGATCAGGCCCACAGCCACCAGGGGAACACTCTCCAAGGTGTGGGACACGTTCATGTCACCCCCTCGTGCAACTTCCATCACTGCGGGGCCCGCTATCAGCAGGAGGGACAAGTATCGGCGGATGTTGCGGGACTACCTGGCAGACCACACCCCTGTCCTCCCCGATCCCTCGGCGCCCTACACTTACTGGGTCTCCAAGTTGGACACGTGGCTGGAAGGCAGTGGCAGCAAGACCGGGCGCAGGTTGTATTGCGTTTGCTCTCTCCCACTCAGCCCAGTGCTTGACTTCCAAGTGACGGCGCATGCCTGAGGTGGCCAGATTGCTCTTCTCAGAGCCCCTACTCAGTTTTGAGTGGCAGATTGCGCAAACCGCGCTCAGTTTTTCGTCCGCGCAAACATTAAAAAATCTCCACACCACAGAAGTACGATGCCTCGATGGGGGAGCTTCGCGCGACTGCCTGCTGCCGGGAAGAGCTTCGGCCCTGCTGGCTGTGGCCTGCCTTCTCTGTCTGGACTGTCCTCTGCCTCTGGACTGTCCTCTGCCTCTTGCTGCCTTATTCGGTGATGCGCAGACCGCATCTCCACTGCTTTCCCCGCTGGACATCACCCCTGTCCAAGTGGGGTCGGTCATTTCGTCGTCCACCACCTCCTCTTCCACTTCCTCTCTCTGCTCCTCCTCCTGCCCACTGGACATTCCAACAGCCTCCCTTGATGGCAACTGCGTCTCATCATCATCGCTCATGATAGCAGATGCTGGTTCCGGGTCCACATCACTAGGAGATGGCGGATACTCAAGTGTTTGGGCATCACTACAAACAAATTCCTCTGCTAGCTACTGGGATTCTTGCGGCACATCTGGAAAAGGACCCGAAAAGAGGTCCTGGGAGGGGTCAAGGGTGGGCTGACTCTGTTGGACAGGTTGGGAGGAAGGAGGGTCAGAGTGAGACTGTGTGGATGACTGGGTGGTGGACAAGTGACTGGAAGCGTTATCGGCCATCCATTGCACCACCTGTTCATGCTGCTCAGGCCTCAACAGAGGTGTACCCCGCACCCCGCATAACTGTCCCATAAAGGCAGGGAAATGGGTGAGCGTAATGCTGGCTGCCCCTCACCAGCACGCATTGTATCCCCACTGGCTTCAACGCGGTTTGTGCCCCCACCAGCATTTCCGCGCCCCCGTCCTCATCCACGTCCCTTTGCGCTAGCCCTCCGCATTTCAGACGTTTTACTTTTTTGGCCACGCGTTATGCCAAATATAAATATATTTTTTAGGAGAACACCTGGCTATACAGCCGTATACTGCCAGAAGGTGAAATGGTGCCTATACGCACCGGGTATATAACACTCTTTTGTTGGCACAGAGGACACAAAACAGTAGAGCCAAATATAAATATATTTTTAAGGAGAACACCTGGCTATACAGCCGTATACTGCCAGAAGGTGAAATGGTGCCTAATACGCACTGGGTATATAACAGTGTTTTGTTGGCACAGAGGACACAAAACAGTAGAGCCAAATATAAATATATTTTTAAGGAGAACACCTGGCTATACAGCCGTATACTGCCAGAAGGTGAAATGGTGCCTAATACGCACTGGGTATATAACAGGGTTTTGTTGGTAAAGAGGACACAAAACAGTAGTGCCAAATATAAATATATTTTTAAGGAGAACACCTGGCTATACAGCCGTATACTGCCAGAAGGTGAAATGGTGCCTATACGCACCGGGTATAAAACAGTGTTTTGTTGGCACAGAGGACACAAAACAGTAGTGCAAAATATAGTTTTGTATATATGTGCTAATACACCACTGAAGTCTTTCTGTCCCTATTCCAGCAGCAGCTACCAGTCACTAAAGCAGCCGTTTTGAGCAGAGTGTATATAGTTTTGTATATAGGTGGTAATACACCACTGAAGTATTTCTGTCCCTATTCCAGCAGCAGCTACCCAGCAGCCGTTGTGTGCAGTGTGTATATAGCTAGAATGAGCTATATACCATTCAGCATAGTAGCCCTAATAAGGGCTCTCAATGACTCTCTTGTCTTCTGGTAGCTGGTATATATGGTGGTAAATGCGATATTCTGAGCTTCTGGGGCCCTGCCTGCTTACATATGAGCTATATACTGTTCAACATAGTAGCCCTAATAAGGGCTCTCAATGACTCTCTTGTCTTCTGGTAGCTGGTATATATGGTGGTAAATGCGATATTCTGAGCTTCTGGGGCCCTGCCTGCCTACATAGGAGCTATATACTGTTCAGCATAGTAGCCCTAATAAGGGCTCTCAATGACTCTCTTGTCTTCTGGTAGCTGGTATATATGGTGGTAAATGCGATATTCTGAGCTTCTGGGGCCCTGCCTGCCTACATATGGGCTATATACTGTTCAGCATAGTAGCCCTAATAATAAGGACTCTCAATGACTCTCTTGTCTTCTGGTAGCTGGTATATATGGTGGTAAATGCGATATTCTGAGCTTCTGGGGCCCTGCCTGCCTACATATGAGCTATATACTGTTCAGCATAGTAGCCCTAATAATAAGGACTCTCAATGACTCTCTTGTCTTCTGGTAGCTGGTATATATGGTGGTAAATGCGATATTCTGAGCTTCTGGGGCCCTGCCTGCCTACATATGAGCTATATACTGTTCAGCATAGTAGCCCTAATAAGGGCTCTCAATGACTCTCTTGTCTTCTGGTAGCTGGTATATATGGTGGTAAATGCGATATTCTGAGCTTCTGGGGCCCTGCCTGCCTACATATGGGCTATATACTGTTCAGCATAGTAGCCCTAATAATAAGGACTCTCAATGACTCTCTTGTCTTCTGGTAGCTGGTATATATGGTGGTAAATGCGATATTCTGAGCTTCTGGGGCCCTGCCTGCCTACATAGGAGCTATATACTGTTCAGCATAGTAGCCCTAATAAGGGCTCTCAATGACTCTCTTGTCTTCTGGTAGCTGGTATATATGGTGGTAAATGCGATATTCTGAGCTTCTGGGGCCCTGCCTGCCTACATAGGAGCTATATACCGTTCAGCATAGTAGCCCTAATAATAAGGACTCTCAATGACTCTCTTGTCTTCTGGTAGCTGGTATATATGGTGGTAAATGCAATATTCTGAGCTTCTGGGGCCCTGCCTGCCTACATAGGAGCTATATACTGTTCAGCATAGTAGCCCTAATAATAAGAACTCTCAATGACTCTCTTGTCTTCTGGTAGCTGGTATATATGGTGGTAAATGCGATATTCTGAGCTTCTGGGGCCCTGCCTGCCTACATATGGGCTATATACCGTTCAGCATAGTAGCCCTAATAATAAGGACTCTCAATGACTCTCTTGTCTTCTGGTAGCTGGTATATATGGTGGTAAATGCGATATTCTGAGCTTCTGGGGCCCTGCCTGCCTACATAGGAGCTATATACTGTTCAGCATAGTAGCCCTAATAATAAGAACTCTCAATGACTCTCTTGTCTTCTGGTAGCTGGTATATATGGTGGTAAATGCGATATTCTGAGCTTCTGGGGCCCTGCCTGCCTACATATGGGCTATATACTGTTCAGCATAGTAGCCCTAATAATGACTCTCAATGACTCTCTTGTCTTCTGGTAGCTGGTATATATGGTGGTAAATGCGATATTCTGAGCTTCTGGGGCCCTGCCTGCCTACATAGGAGCTATATACTGTTCAGCATAGTAGCCCCAATAAGGGCTCTTAATGACTCTCTTGTCTTCTGGCAGCTGGTATATATGGTGGTAAAAGCGATATTCTGAGCTTCTGGGGCCCTGCCTGCCTACATATGAGCTATATACTGTTCAGCATAGTAGCCCTAATAATAAGGACTCTCAATGACTCTCTTGTCTTCTGGTAGCTGGTATATATGGTGGTAAATGCGATATTCTGAGCTTCTGGGGCCCTGCCTGCCTACATATGAGCTATATACTGTTCAGCATAGTAGCCCTAATAAGGGCTCTCAATGACTCTCTTGTCTTCTGGTAGCTGGTATATATGGTGGTAAATGCGATATTCTGAGCTTCTGGGGCCCTGCCTGCCTACATATGAGCTATATACTGTTCAGCATAGTAGCCCTAATAAGGGCTCTCAATGACTCTCTTGTCTTCTGGTAGCTGGTATATATGGTGGTAAATGCGATATTCTGAGCTTCTGGGGCCCTGCCTGCCTACATAGGAGCTATATACTGTTCAGCATAGTAGCCCTAATAAGGGCTCTCAATGACTCTCTTGTCTTCTGGTAGCTGGTATATATGGTGGTAAATGCGATATTCTGAGCTTCTGGGGCCCTGCCTGCCTACATAGGAGCTATATACTGTTCAGCATAGTAGCCCTAATAAGGGCTCTCAATGACTCTCTTGTCTTCTGGTAGCTGGTATATATGGTGGTAAATGCGATATTCTGAGCTTCTGGGGCCCTGCCTGCCTACATATGAGCTATATACTGTTCAGCATAGTAGCCCTAATAAGGGCTCTCAATGACTCTCTTGTCTTCTGGTAGCTGGTATATATGGTGGTAAATGCGATATTCTGAGCTTCTGGGGCCCTGCCTGCCTACATAGGAGCTATATACTGTTCAGCATAGTAGCCCTAATAAGGGCTCTCAATGACTCTCTTGTCTTCTGGTAGCTGGTATATATGGTGGTAAATGCGATATTCTGAGCTTCTGGGGCCCTGCCTGCCTACATATGAGCTATATACTGTTCAGCATAGTAGCCCTAATAAGGGCTCTCAATGACTCTCTTGTCTTCTGGTAGCTGGTATATATGGTGGTAAATGCGATATTCTGAGCTTCTGTGGCCCTGCCTGCCTACATAGGAGCTATATACCGTTCAGCATAGTAGCCCTAATAATAAGGACTCTCAATGACTCTCTTGTCTTCTGGTAGCTGGTATATATGGTGGTAAATGCGATATTCTGAGCTTCTGGGGCCCTGCCTGCCTACATAGGAGCTATATACTGTTCAGCATAGTAGCCCTAATAAGGGCTCTCAATGACTCTCTTGTCTTCTGGTAGCTGGTATATATGGTGGTAAATGCGATATTCTGAGCTTCTGGGGCCCTGCCTGCCTACATATGGGCTATATACTGTTCAGCATAGTAGCCCTAATAATAAGGACTCTCAATGACTCTCTTGTCTTCTGGTAGCTGGTATATATGGTGGTAAATGCGATATTCTGAGCTTCTGGGGCCCTGCCTGCCTACATATGGGCTATATACTGTTCAGCATAGTAGCCCTAATAATAAGGACTCTCAATGACTCTCTTGTCTTCTGGTAGCTGGTATATATGGTGGTAAATGCGATATTCTGAGCTTCTGGGGCCCTGCCTGCCTACATAGGAGCTATATACTGTTCAGCATAGTAGCCCTAATAAGGGCTCTTAATGACTCTCTTGTCTTCTGGTAGCTGGTATATATGGTGGTAAAAGCGATATTCTGAGCTTCTGGGGCCCTGCCTGCCTACATATGAGCTATATACTGTTCAGCATAGTAGCCCTAATAATAAGGACTCTCAATGACTCTCTTGTCTTCTGGTAGCTGGTATATATGGTGGTAAATGCGATATTCTGAGCTTCTGGGGCCCTGCCTGCCTACATATGAGCTATATACTGTTCAGCATAGTAGCCCTAATAAGGGCTCTTAATGACTCTCTTGTCTTCTGGTAGCTGGTATATATGGTGGTAAATGCGATATTCTGAGCTTCTGGGGCCCTGCCTGCCTACATATGAGCTATATACTGTTCAGCATAGTAGCCCTAATAAGGGCTCTCAATGACTCTCTTGTCTTCTGGTAGCTGGTATATATGGTGGTAAATGCGATATTCTGAGCTTCTGGGGCCCTGCCTGCCTACATATGAGCTATATACTGTTCAGCATAGTAGCCCTAATAAGGGCTCTCAATGACTCTCTTGTCTTCTGGTAGCTGGTATATATGGTGGTAAATGCGATATTCTGAGCTTCTGGGGCCCTGCCTGCCTACATATGAGCTATATACTGTTCAGCATAGTAGCCCTAATAAGGGCTCTCAATGACTCTCTTGTCTTCTGGTAGCTGGTATATATGGTGGTAAATGCGATATTCTGAGCTTCTGGGGCCCTGCCTGCCTACATAGGAGCTATATACCGTTCAGCATAGTAGCCCTAATAAGGGCTCTTAATGACTCTCTTGTCTTCTGGTAGCTGGTATATATGGTGGTAAAAGCGATATTCTGAGCTTCTGGGGCCCTGCCTGCCTACATAGGAGCTATATACCATTCAGCATAGTAGCCCTAATAAGGGCTCTTAATGACTCTCTTGTCTTCTGGTAGATGGTATATATGGTGGTAAATGCGATATTCCGAGCTTCTGGGGCCCTGCCTGCCTACATAGGAGCTATATACCGTTCAGCATAGTAGCCCTAATAAGGGCTCTTAATGACTCTCTTGTCTTCTGGTAGCTGGTATATATGGTGGTAAATGCGATCTTCCGAGCTTCTGGGGCCCTGCCAGCTACAGCCTGTCTTTCCCTGCTGTGAGCGTCTATCCCTCACTAAGTTCAAGCTGCTAATGCTGACGAAGAGGAAGTGCTGAGTTTTGTAGATTCGAGGTCACATGGTTTTTCCAGCCAATGCGTGTAGACGCCGTTCTCGCGATGCCAGCGTCCTCCCAGGACCTGTCCCACCCCCCCTGCATGGTGATTGGTGTAAAAAACGCGCCAGGGAAGGTGTGAGGGGAAACGAATTGTGAGTGCGCCATCGCCGCTGTACTCGATCGAAATAGAGTATGACGAATAGCGTAGTATCGGTCGAATACTACTCGCTCATCTCTATCATTTATCTACGTCAGGTTGACTTACCCAAACAGTACTAATATATGGCAGTTTAATAAAAAAAAATATATATATATGTGTGCGGTATGTGTGTGCATCAAATGTTTTACCAGGCATTATTACCTAATCTTGAATTTACTATTTCACAGCTCATTATTTCCTGAACAGCCAAAGGAATAATGGGAAAATTAAGGTCAATATCTAATCTAGAAAGTAGGAATTAATCAAGCAGTATTTATAAACAGATGTTTAATCACCCCTGGGCACAGTTACTTATACTCCGTCTTATTAAATACAAGTTGCAAGGTCACATTGCATAATGCTCACTCTTACTTCCAGGTCATCTAATAAGCACACATGCAGAAATGATACATAGATCTGACCAATCACTATTCCATTAAGGTATACCAAATAATAATCTATAAAGAGTCCTTATAGAAAGATGATGTGGAGCAAGTCAGTCCATGGGAAGTCAAATTATGGAGAGATCAACCATTAGTTTCTGAAGGATGATGTAGAATCTGGCAACAATAAACCATATAAAAATATCACATCCAAATTTCCTCAATCAATTTGGTGCAGCTTATGGCGGTGGCATAATTTGACTTCCCATGGATTGACTTGCTCCACATCCATTTTCTGTAAAGACTATTTATAGATTTTTATTTTGTAAACCTACTAGGGGTGATTCACAGTTTTCTATATTCCATCTTGTTTTTGTTCCTAAAAGTGAACATTACACATAGCTGTCGTTAAGTATATGTGCGTTTGCATGATTCAGAGCCTCCGTTGAGTTGTGTACTGTTTCGTAGCTGTGTAAGCCATCGAGAATGCTATAAGTAAGGATCTCAAGGCCTATTTCACAGACAACGCTTTCATATACGTTGAAGCAAAACGCTTGTCTCTTAGCATTTTTATAGCATTTTTTCACGTACATTGCAACAATATGTTTCAGTGTCCAACGAGGTCCTACTAGTTCCTAATGGAAAAGACACTTTTTTTACCCTCCATTAAGCCCCTAAATTCCATAATATTTTCATTTTTGTGAAATTTATACACAGACGCTGGCTTGTACCCAAATACGAACCTTTCCTATACCTGGCCCTGCTAGCCCATTACTTACCTATTCTGTTCCAAAGTACTTTGCATGCAACGCTCGCCGCAAATTCTTCTTTTCTTCTTCTTCCTAATGCTTACCTTAACCATTTTCCACTTTGCCATGCATTCTTATTTACATTCTTATTTACTTCTTCCTAGTAGTCCGAATCATGCACAAGCTCTCATTAATCTCGGCTTTTACACATGAACGCTAAAAAAAAATGAAGCAATTACACACTAGAGATGCTAACAAAAAGGCTTAGACGGCTACCATGAATACACTAATACAAAGTAAAAAACGCATGAGAAACTCAAAAATGGACCTAAACATTACACATGCTTTTTCATGTGTAAGTGCAGGTAAAAGAGGCTGCGAATTGACCTTATTGCCATCTAAGATGCGGGATGTCTTTGATATGAGCATTCAAGATTGTATTTTTACTTTAACCCTATCTAGCACAATACACTTTTATCTTTGTTTCATTTTTCCAATTAACAGTAAGAAAGTACATGGCATGTTTATAATGTGAAAACTTTTTTTTCCAGGGATATATGGATGTTTTCTGGGGGAGGGCCAGAGAGCTTCTAGCCAAGGAGATAACAGATTCTATGTTAGTGGTACCAGGCCTGTAGTAGAGAAAAAATGTATACACCAAAACAAAAAAAAAATTGATGAAAACTTGTTCCAAATTTTGACTCTATTCAAGACCAAGTCGAAAATGATAGACAAAATTCAGGTTGAATTTAACTGTAACCTGTAGCTCAACTCTACTGTACACTCTGATTTGCTTTAGGACATTTAAATTCAATCTTTCATATTGTGGATTACTGCCTTTCTCATGTGTTGGGTCTAGAATATTTGAAGGCCTGTCTTCCATGTGTTACTCTAAAACAGAATAGACCCTTATCACAAACTTGAAAGCACACTATTCTGGTAGGTCAATGTATGTTGCAAAATTCAAATGTCACTTAAAAAGAAGGAAGGATAATCTGTGAAAAAGCATTATTGTAATATCTCCAACATTTAGAGTTTACACCGTATCTAAAATGCTGTCATGGCAACCAGAAAACCCATATTTTACTATTATTAAAATTCAGTAAGATGTTTGAAGGTGCTTTATATTTTGGAGAGAATCTTTAATGAGTTTAGAGTTTGGAGAGCCTGGCTGGGTGCTATGATTTCTACAGGTGAGCTGCAAATTCGTTTTTAAATGTTATTATTTAAATAAAAGCACCATATTGAACAATAGAGCAAGGCAATTCGATTTTGAGAGTAAATCTTATGTTTAAAATACTGCAGTAGAACACCCAGGATTTTTACCTGGAGGAGGGGGGTTCTTGGAATAATAATAATAATAATGCACTCAGACCTATATTGCAACAACCAGTCTGGTTCTGTAGATTATTTTAGAAGGTTAATGGATTTGAAAACAAAAAACTAAAATTGAAGTGTATGTGGAGAAAAACATTGCATCCAAAAGGACTTTATTTAGAGCTTTTAGTACACAAGTGGCCTAGTGGGCATCACCAGTAGTGATGGGCTGTGGACCCAGGCCTGGGGGTTTCCCTGGAAGTGCACCAGACCTGTGTTGAAGGTTATAGGGGCTTGTAAGTACTAGGGCCAGGCTACTGCAGTTCAGCCCTTGAGCCTTGGCTTACCAGCCCCTATGCTTGGGTGGGCGGTTGACACACCCCATACCCCCCAAACAAAGTGTGCTCCCTCCCCAAAAGCTTACCAACAATTTACTACAATCTAGTCAGCATGCCTGCCCAAGCCAACCAGGCACCAGGCATATAGTAACCCTGGGCTCAGAAGCCAATTGGTGGGCCCTTGCCCACACTGCCAGGCAGCCAGCCCCTATATCCTTTGGTAAAGGCCCTGTGCTCTTCCTGTCTGATATTTTCACCTGCATTCTATCACAGGCAAAACCTTTGTGTATTTCTTTGAATTGCCCGACACCTGAACATTTCTCAAATGCCAGTTGAGGTGAAAGTTTTATAAGAGAAATTTTGAGCTGTGCTAAATTGAGCCCATAGTCAGATATGTCTCCACTACATTAAAAACTAAATTTCAGCAGCTAAGCTACTATATTTAGAATGCTTTCACATAAATGATATCTGTCCTTGATTGTAATCAGTCAGCAAAACCATTAGCTCTTTACTCATCATCATCACTTTAATAAATTCACTGATGAAAGTAAAAAATAAGTAATAAAGGTTTATACCTACTTTTAGCCCCAAGGCAAGGTCACCATAAATGAAACAATCCAAGTCTCTACCAGTACACGCATAATGCTGATAAAATAAATGACCTCAAATGATTTGTCTCTGTCAAGTCAAACATCTTTTTTCATTTACACTTTTTTTAGCTGAAGGTTTACATTTCCTTTAAGGTGCACAGTTTAGATTAATTTGGTATACTGCTTTATATTTTAAATATGAGTTTATAACCCTTAACTGTTTTGCCCAGGTGTTGTCCTTTTAATAAAAGGAGCTTTTAGGTTTTGATTAAGCAGACTGTTGATCCTTCTTGCCCCGGTCCTTTGTGTCTGGAGCTGTCCCTACTTATGAAGACACATTTGTGGATGTTCTGGAAGTTTTCTATTTAACTAGAACCATTAGAGAGTTAATGTGATTAGAAGTGTAAATGTTAAAGTGTAAGACCACTTTCGATTGAATTTTTGAAGCATATAAGTATGCCAAAATTATATCAATGTGCTGAGCTGATTTAATAGTTTTTAATTGTTCTATGTTAGAAAGTGTGTGTTTTATGGAGTCAGTTTTCACTGCAATCTGCTGCTATTGGCAACCGTACACCAAGTCTGTACACCAAGATCTACAAGAAAAGTGAGCCCTGTACAAACTGAACACCATAGCCATAGCATTCCTTGTGTACAGGACTCTTCTTGGTGTATAGATTTGGTGTGCATTGCCAAAAGCAACAGATTGCAAATAGTAAAACAATGGCTCCCACCCCAGCACCAGCCATTCAGATAGCTCTCCAATAATTTCAATCACAGCCCTTTGCTGAATGAAGTAGTCAAGGCAAAATGCTTTAATTATAGGAGAGCCCTGCTCCTTAGGGACCCCTAGGAAGCCCAAAAGTGGTCTTACTCACCCGTTGCATATTTCCATGACCCTTTTGTGCCCTATGTGACCACCAACAGCCAATCGGGTTTGTCAGGTATGCATGTAAACTAAGAATGAATGGGTTTGTGTGCCCAAAGCCAAACACAAATTTCAATGTGAAATCTGTGTGTGCGTTCGACATTTGGCTTGTGCAGCCAATCAGCCTTCTTCCTTCCTCTCCCTCCATTGGCCCAGTGGGATACATGACCTCACCGTATAAATGGCGGGGTCCGCATCACACCGCACGATGGTGCTGTATGCTCTGTAGTAGGTAGGGACAGGTTGCTGGCTGCTGCAGAGGGACAGATATGCCTATTTGGTTAAAAACTGCACTTTTCAGGGAAATATTTAGTAGTATTTAAGACTGGAATCACTACTATTGCACTAATACACTGGCTTGTCACTACTGAGGTCTGGGTATCCCCTTATACCACAACTTGTGGTATTATACTCCCTTATACCAAATCTAGCTGTAAAGGCTGAGGCGAGAGTGTCCCCTTAAACCACAACTTGCTGTAAAGATTGTGATGAGTGTGCTCCCTTATTCCACAATGTACTGTAAATACTGGAGTGAGTAAACTTGCTGTAAAGACTGGGTGAGTGTGTCCCCTTATACCACAACTTACTGTAAAGACTGGGTGAGAGTGTCCCCTTATACTACAACTTGCTGTAAAGACTGGGGTGAGTGTGCCTCCTTATAACACAACTAGCTGTAAAGACTAGGGTGAGTGTGCCTCTTATACCACAACTAGCTGTAAAGACTAGGGTGAGTGTGCCTCTTATACCACAACTAGCTGTAAAGACTTGGGTGAGTGTGCCTCTTATACCACAACTAGCTGTAAAGACTTGGGTGAGTGTGCCTCTGATACCACAACTAGCTGTAAAGACTTGGGTGAGTGTGCCTCTGATACCACAACTAGCTGTAAAGACTAGGGTGACTGTGCCTCTTATACCACAACTAGTTGTAAAGACTTGGGTGAGAGTTTCACCTTATACTAAAACTTGCTTTAAAGACTAGGGTGAGTTTCCCCCCCCCCCCCCATACCACACCTAGCTGCGAAGACTGGGGTGAGAATTCCCTCTTATATTACAACTTGCTCTAAGCACTGGGCACTGGTGTGAGAGTGCCCCCTTATACCACAACTAACTGTAAAGACTGGAGGGACTATTGCCCTTATACCACAACTTGCTATAAACCCTGGTGTGAGAGTGCCACCTTATACCACAACTTGCTATAAGCACTGGGATATGTGTCAGTTCTCCACTTTAATACCACTTGCTTAAAGGAAACTCCCATTTTGTCGGCTCCTCTTCTGAAATGTAAAACAAACAATTGTGTTATGATTGTGCTACCAAACCGGTGATTTACGTATCAGCATGCTGTTTCCAAGTTTTCTATATTCCTGTGTGTTTGTGATGCTAAGATGAAAGTGTTCTTTCTGGCCTCGAGTAAAAAGTACTGACTTCATATCCCAGGATCCTTCTAATGTAACAGGTTAGCATGTTAGCAGCTTTAGCTAAGTCAAGCAGCTGTAGCAGTAGTTCCCACCTGAGAACCCTTTAGCTACTAGAATACAAAATTGTGATCCTCCCTATCTGAATAAGTTGAATTATTGCAGAATGGGTTCAACCTGTTGCCAGTGTTAGCAGCTATCAGATGACACCTCCAAGGCACAGAGAGCAATTTCCGCGTGTCCAATTTACCGACTTACCTGCTGGAACTCCACTATTCCCTGCTGCTGCGACTAATGCACCCCTTCCAACATACAGTATGTAAAGTGAAATTCCACCTGATTGGTAAATCACCTATGAGGCAGTCAAATTTCCTCTGCGTTGCAGACAGGTGAGCGGCAGCAGGGTGTGATTGCGCACTTGGCGTGCACTTTATGCAGCAGCTCCAGCATGTCTGGATAATGGTCCGAGAAGCTTTGCACCACCAAGTTGAGCACATGCCTCAACCTAGCTAGGCCCTGCTACTAGGTTCTGCTTGTTGTCATGCACCACCTTGCCGGGCCGCAAATACATGAACCCAGTGGGGATTTGTTACATGTGGGTGTCATGGGAAATAATTGGTCTACTTTTTGGCACCTCTTATCTGTATTTTTATTGGTTATTGGGGATTTAAATGTATTGTGTAGGGGCACAGCATTTAGTCGCCTGAGGACGTTGTTTACGGAACACGTGGTGTCTGTTGTTTGTGACAGGTTGATGGTTGGATATTCCTGCCTTTTATCCATATTGTTTATTGTTTTTGTATCTTTTGTGCTTTTTTGTGTCCTATTCAAATTACTTGTATTACCTTTCATTTTAAGTGCTCACTTGATTTTGACATTTTTTTGATTTACACTTGGGCCCTTATTTAAGAAGGGATAGCGTCAGGTAGTGGCTGGTTAATGAGAGGTAGCGACAGGTAGCGACTGGTCAACGCCGGACACGGCACGCAATTACATGTTTATCAAGAAGAATCTGTTTAGCGACTGGAATAGCGCCATGTAGCGTCTGATTCATCATTTTCACAGCCTCAGCGAACAGCGCCAGCGTTCAGCCTTGCACAGCGCCGGGTATGACCTCTCGCTACCTGTCGCTCTCCCATACATTTCAATGGACGATCCTTTTCTTCTCTTTAAACTGGGTTTTTTTTTCAAAAAAAATCACAAATAATTATGTGACCTCTTCTGGCATTGAAATAGCAGCTTTTTCATTATTTTTTCATTTTTTTATATATTTCCTCAGAAATGACATTACAGGTCTGGCATTAAAGTGTTCATGTTACAATGCTGTTACAATGTAATTCCATATGTTTTTGCTTTGTTACTGGTTGATAGATGCTTGAAAACAGACTTTAAACACACCGCCTCCTGCGCTCTGGGCTTCAAACAAGTATTTTTCAGCGCCAGAGATTTGTGAGGCTGTTTTTTTGCTGAATATGGTGTGAGTCGGTCGCTATGAGCAGTCGATAACATGCGCTCCCATACAGCGCTGTACTGGTCAAATAGCGACTCCTCACAATGTATTCAACATTACTGAACAGCGACTGAGTCGCTATGAAGTAGCGACCCACGGCCGAGCACAGTGACTACTAGCGGGCGCTCTGAAAATGCTGCTACAGACGCTCATCTGTCACTACCTGCCGCTAATGATGAATCAGCCTCTTGGTTGATGTTGGTAGATTGTTTTCAGTTAGTGTTGCTTTGATAGATCTGGATCAATTGGCAGATAGATTTCATTGTGACTTTTGCCTTATTTATGGGCATTTATTAAGCTATTGAGGAATATTGTGGGATCTGCATCCCTGTCATGGTTTTTGTGTCTTGCTTTGAGGCATAAATGTATTTTTAATTGCTTTTAACATGTCTATTTGTATACCTGTGACTTTTTCAATAAACTTTGTATATATTTTTTAATATCTTATTGTTGTGCAGCAATTTTTGTGGGTTATCCCACAATGTATGCTTGTGTCCAATTGTTTAATGCTGGCACACATTTTTCATATAGGTTTTGCATTGTGTTTTTTGAGCCTCAAGTTAAGTGATAGCGCTTGTAGTAGTATTTAGCATTACACGTGGGGCTTTGTTAACACCAACAGTTTAGAAATTCTGTAAACATAAAAGTTTTATTAAGATGGTGTTTAGTCCCCGAGCATATTCACAGAGCTTTAGGGGAACGGTAAACCCAACAGTAATAAAAAGCCAGCAAGCAGCTCATCTGATGCTTATCCCATGTGCCTCTCCTACATTTCCTGCAGCTCAGGCCCCAAAAGTTGCCCTCCTTTTAAGTTTATTCATCCAGGACCATGCAAAAAGGTGTCTAACAGCCACTCTGGGCCTTGGTGCCCTCAGTGTGAGGACAGAAACTCATAGTGGTTTCACAGCTGCTCAGAATGTGCACATGTGTCATAAAGCTGTGAAATGACACACCCTTGCCAGCTCAGCCATGACCCAGAAATGACAGTGAAGAATACGGCTTCTCATAGAATACATAGGCCTCGATTCAATAAAGGTAGAAAAAAATTCTCATGGTAGTAAAAGATTCAATTCATGAGAAAAAAGCGTGAGAATTTCACTGTTACTGAATCACCAGCTAAGAAAACAATGAAAGTCAATGGCACTTTTTTACTCCTAAGAAAAGTAGAGAACTGTTTACTCCTTTCTACACTATAGTAAAAGCTGCCATTGACTTTCACTGTCTTTTTATCTAGTGATTCAGTAACAGTGACATTCTCAGACTTTTTTCTCATGAATTGAATTTTTTACTACCATGAGATTTTTTTTCTACCTTTATTGAATCAAGGCCATAGAATTCAGGGACTTTAACCTAATCTCTGCTATGTTTTAGGGGATCTCAATTGTACATATAGGAGAAGTGCAGGGAAGTTAAACAGTTATGGATTAAGGTGTTTTATTGTGACATGTTGGAACGGGAGAAGGTAAGGTTTGTGGGCGTCTGGGGGGGTTTCACACAGCGGGGCATCCCGATTTCGGATGCCCTGCAGGAAGGGAGCTGATCGGCCCGGGAATCTGATTGATTCCCGGGGCGATCAGCGGTGGGTGTTGGTCTACTTTAAATCCACCTGCACTCATCACCATACTTAATCATAAACCACTGAGGTGAGAGAGGTGTTGTATTAAACATATAACCACTGCTGCAAAATTAATTATTGCATGAGTATGGAAACAATCTTATATTACCTCCGCCTAACTGATCATATGGGTTAATTATATCATGATTATCATGTTCTTTAAAAACTCCTGGCCGCTTTGAACAATGTTTCTAAGAAATGTCAAGAAACATGGGATAATTGAATTACTAGTTTTCTTCCCAGCTAACTTTGATCACACCTTTTTGACCGTGTACTGTATTATTGTCTGAAGTTGGTGACACCCTCATTTATTCTTTTCTTTCTCTCTTCCCCTATTTCTTCTTCTTTTTTCATTATAGTGCTTGGCTCGTCTTGGATGTATATTGTCCCTGTAATAGACTGGGAAAATACTTTTTTAAGCATTGAGAATATCTTTGTATTATTATTATTATTATTATTATTATTATTGTTTATTTATATAGCGCCATCATCTTCTGTAGCGCTTTACAAAGTAGTAGTTGCAGACAGGGTAGAAACATTTGGTACATATACTATTTCAAATGCAGTTTTACAGAGTTGACAATGGATATTCTGAGTAGACGATACAATAGGAAAGAGAGCCCTGCCCTTGCGAGCTTACAGTCTATGGCTATAAACTTTACACATCTTTGTATTTCTTTAAGTGTCTTCCGATAATAATTATAAATGTGAGTTTAGTTGAAATTAATTAAGAATTGTGTATTCCTCCATACATTGAAGCCAGCTGTAGCAGTGAGTTCACCCCATAGGAAATAATGGTAAATGTAAAGAAAAATGTGAGAGGAATGTCACTTTGAGTTTTGAAGGAAACACTTGAAAAAGTGAAACCAAGCTCAGCCAAGTCCCAATCTCACATGGGACACATGTTCCGATCCATGTGAGGAATGTGACGGGGTGTAGATATGAGACGGGCCTCTGAGTGAATTGATATATGAGGGGGGGCTAGATCTGTGTTCTCAAGTTCTTACAATCAAATCCATCAGAGAGGATACATGTAATGTTAGCAGAGGAGAAGGAAGAAGCAGCAGCAGTCACATAGACAGGGCCCTCTGTCCTAATATACTCAATCTTATATGAATGTGTATAGTGTTCGATAGCAGTTCTATCACTTCTGACTCATAAAACCCGGTGTATTATAAGTATTATAATTGCGATCACATTTCTTTCACCTCTGACTCCTAAGATCTTTTGTATTATAATTATTTGTTATTGCATTTCTGACACATCTGACTCATGATCCCTCCTGTAATATAAGTATATTATTTGTCATTCATTAACATTTCTGTCACTACATTACCCTACATATTATAAGTATATGACTCATTTTACCCTCAAGTAGTCTCTACTTTATACAGCAACATGGAAGATGCTTTATGAATAAACAATTATAATAATACTGAGTGTTATTTAGTTTAAAAAGTGATGAGAGACTGTGAGCATTTTTCTACATTCTGCACACAATAATTAACAAACAAAATTAATTTCACCTGCCATGGGGCAATTTTACGGGTAAGTTGCAGATTATTTTTGATGAGTTAGATATTTTAGACGTTTTGAATTATTTAGCAGCATATGGGTATTGAACAGCAAATAGAACCTCATACAAGGTCTAAAAACACTGCACACAAAACTTTTTTTTACAAAGAACTAAATTTTTCACACTAAAGGATTGACACTAAAAAAACCTCAACGTGTACAAGAGTCCCAGTCTTAGCGATAATAGATAGCAATAAAGTTATCCACTCACAAGTGTGAATAAAATCAGCGCTTTCAATATCACAAGTTAAAATTAGCAGCTCTCACCGCATGCGATCAGTGTGGAGGATTCCTTCGGCGTCCGAAATAATGAAGCTGAAGCTCCTGCCAATATGAATATAAGGAGCTAAAAGTTTACATGTACCAAGCACCCAAAGCATTGTGTCACATCATGTAACTTTAGCCAGGGTGTTCTATTGTAAAATGAAGCAGGAATTCAAACCCGAAATGCCTTGCGAAGCCGAGGCGTGACTTGCACGCCCAGCCTGATAAGATGTCAAAGGAGATGCAGAGGCAGGGCATGGCCAATGCACCCTCCCTAGTGATGTAACTCTATGGAAAGAGTACGAGCAGGGTGTGGCTAATGTGCCCTGACTCAAAGCAGACTTGAAGCAGGGCGTAACTAACACGCCCTGTCCTATGACGTATCCACAAATAGAAACAAGAGCACTGTGTGACTAGTGTGCCCTGTCTCACAGTGTATGTTAGAGTGCAGCCAGCTCCCAGGCAGCATTCGCCGCCATAGCAACAGCGGACAAGGAAGAAAAGCAAGGAAATAAGAAGACACTTATGCTAGGAAAGTGTAGCCAAGGAAGGCTTAAAAAAGGCTCTGCATCATGTGTCAGTGTATCTAATTAAACCGTCTCTTTCCCAATATAAAAAGGGCTGAGTTAAAAAAGACAGAGGTTTGCACAAATCAGGATTGAACTTAAATTAAATAATTTAAATAAATTTGGCCAAAACCCCTACCAATACTCCCTTCTTGGGGTGTAGAACTATATTGATATTGATATTTTTTTAATTCAAATTGTCCTGGAAACCTGATTTTTGCTGTCCCTTTGTGTGAGATGGCAGACTATGGTGCCGATCATCCTATTTTTCACGTCCGCTCGTGCGTTCGTATGAACTTGCGAGTGATTCTATAAGCAAATACGTTTCTATCCTAAAATATACGTCCGTTCGTATGGCAGTTCGGGAATCAGACCTATGTCAGTTTCCATCCTGAATTTTCCGTTTCATTTCTCAGGTTGCAACATTGGTTTTGCCCTTTTTCCTTTTTTGTCTGGACGTAAATCCTTCTGATCTTGCGGCTCCGCACTACAAACTTACCTCATTAAAGTGCATTCTAAATATTTGGTCTTTTATTTTTCTTTATTTCATTCATTTTGTAGTAACCAACCATTAATGAATGCATTTGCATAAGTAAATCTTACTTTGTTTAATTTTTAGTTAACGTGCATTTTTTACTTGTGGATTTAATTTTAATATTTATGCTTCAAATGGTACAACTTAAAATTTGGTGTGTGGTTACCCACACCCTCTACATACAGATTGCTCTCAAATATTAAAAAACACCCAGCAACTTCTGCATGTTATAAGCCTAGAAACAGCCAAGATGGCGGCTCAGGTATTATCGGGCAGCCTGCAAACAGAAAGGGCCTTGTGACTGTGTTGCTCTGGATTCTTTGATTTCTGACCTTTCCGTGCCCCCAGCTCTGCTGTGTCTGTGCAAAATACAGCAGTAACCCACATCCTGCACTTTATCCCGCTCTCCTCTCCTCAGTAAGTGTGATGCATCTGACCAAAGATGTGCTTAAATAATTAAACAAAGCAAAGGTAAACAACTACACCAATAAATGCAATCTAAAAATATTATTCTAGTACATCAATTTAAAAATAAATACCAAAGGACATAAGTTTCTTTAATTAACGCAAATATATAGCCAAATAAAGCTTTACATGCAAAGGACTAATTAAGGTCCACATTAAAATGCTTTTATAAGGAATACATGAATCAGGTATGCATTGCCATACAATTTATGGCCTCGGCCATGCTGATACATGCAGTTCATTGCAGCTCAAGACGCGCAGACTCCTCCACATAGCCAAAAAACCTGTTCAAGAACAGCAATACGACTGCTAAAAGGTGTCGGCAGTGGCTTTCTTTTAAAACGTATTTAGAGGTTTGAAAACTGTTCTCTGAATCACACCGAAACACATCCAATTATCCTAAGTTTTACGTTTTCATCCTAAGTTTTAGGATTTGATCCTAAGTTTTACGTTTTGATCCTAAAATTTAGGAACGAACTTGCGATGATCGTAAGAGCATATACGCATTCGAACGTAGGCTCGTGCGAGTCGTAAATGGCCAAAAAAACAGGAAAAAATGACTAACACCCACCCAAACTTACGATTCTCGATACGAAATCAATTAACTTTTGCTCTTTGAATCGAGGGGTATCAGTCACTGCATAGGTGTGGCAATGACACACAACAGTGGCAAAAAGAGGAGGTAAATCTTTACAGCTGAAACTTGCAGAATTATCTGCGATCAGACAATTAGGCAAGTGAGGAACTAGAAAATGAAGCTTAAGAAGAGTAAAAAAAAATAAATAATAATAATAAATAAATAAAAATAAAGATCGTAGCAGAAGTGGCTTGGGCTAATAAAGGTCCCCAGCAAGGAAAGGGGATAAGGTAAATCCAGAGGCAAACTTTTCTATTTTCCTCTGGTAGTTGAGCCCAGGGCGTATAGAAGATGGAGAAGGGGGAGTGTGCTTTATTGATTGGGTTAAAAAATCACAAGGCGAGGACAGGTGAAAGGAAGATAAATACCAAGCCGGGAGGAAAAGGGAGAAGTAATGGAGCTACGGAAAAACGGAAAAGTGAAAGGCAGAAGTAAAGTAGGGATGAGCGAATCGATCCGGACGAACCCGGATTCGATCCGAATTTCATGAAAAATTTGATTCGGATCGAATCCGAATTTCCCCGGGCTTCGATCGCTCGAAGTTTTCCTTTAACATCCATTCATTTACATTACAGGCATTCTAAGATGGCGGACGGGACATGTCCAGACATCTACCCCGCACCAGTGCAAGCTGGGGCAGTCACATGCAGCCTATCAGCAGCCAGCAAGCCCGGTGACGTCACAGCGCTATTTAAGGCGGCGGACATATTGCTTTTCCTCATTTCTCTATTGCATTTGTGAGAGACAGGACGCTGCTGTAGTGAGGGAGAGACAGAGAGCCAGGGACAGACAGGGACAGGCAGGAGACAGGCAGGAGACAGGCAGAAAGTCAGCGAGAAGCAGGGAAAGTTAGGAAAAATCGGAGGCAGTCACAGGGAGATTTTTTTTTTTTCATCCAGCCTGAGTGTTACTGTCTGGCTGATTGGCTTTGTTAGCGTTTTCAGGCTGCTTATACACTTACTGTGCATATATACTGAACTGATCTCAAGTCTGCTGTGAGGCATCCCATTCTGTGACTACACCAGCCTCTATTTACTATAACTCTTTGCACTTATTCTAAAAGTAATTTGGCCTGATAAAGACACTTTTGCTGTGCATAGTAGTACTGCTCCCAGGTGCACTCTGGTTGGGGCATCCCATTCTGTGACTACACCAGCCTCTATTTACTATAACCCTTTGCACTTATTCTAAAAGTAATTTGGCCTGATAAAGACACTTTTGCTGTGCATAGTAGTACTGCTCCCAGGTGCACTCTGGTTGGGGCATCCCATTCTGTGACTACACCAGCCTCTATTTACTATAACCCTTTGCACTTATTCTAAAAGTAATTTGGCCTGATAAAGACACTTTTGCTGTGCATAGTACTGCTCCCAGGTGCTCTCCAATTGGCGCATCCCATTCTGTGACTACACCAGCCTCTATTTACTATAACCCTTTGCACTTATTCTAAAAGTAATTTGGCCTGATAAAGACACTTTTGCTGTGCATAGTAGTACTGCTCCCAGGTGCACTCTGGTTGGGGCATCCCATTCTGTGACTACACCAGCCTCTATTTACTATAACCCTTTGCACTTATTCTAAAAGTAATTTGGCCTGATAAAGACACTTTCACTGTGCATAGTGGTACTGCTCCCAGGTGCACTCTGGTTAGGGCATCCCATTCTGTGACTACACCAGCCTCTATTTACTATAACCCTTTGCACTTATTCTAAAAGTAATTTGGCCTGATTAAGACACTTTTGCTGTGCATAGTAGTACTGCTCCCAGGTGCTCTCTGGTTGGGGCATCCCATTCTGTGACTACACCAGCCTCTATTTACTTTAACCCTTTGCACTTATTCTAAAAGTAATTTGGCCTGATAAAGACACTTTTGCTGTGCATAGTAGTACTGCTCCCAGGTGGTCTCTGGTTGGGGCATCCCATTCTGTGACTACACCAGCCTCTATTTACTATAACCCTTTGCACTTATTTTAAAAGTAATTTGGCCTGATAAAGACACTTTTGCTGTGCATAGTAGTACTGCTCCCAGGTGCACTCCGGTTGGGGCATCCCATTCTGTGACTACACCAGCCTCTATTTACTATAACCCTTTGCACTTATTCTAAAAGTAATTTGGCCTGATAAAGACACTTTTGCTGTGCATAGTAGTACTGCTCCCAGGTGCACTCTGGTTGGGGCATCCCATTCTGTGACTACACCAGCCTCTATTTACTATAACCCTTTGCACTTATTCTAAAAGTAATTTGGCCTGATAAAGACACTTTTGCTGTGCATAGTACTGCTCCCAGGTGCTCTCCAGTTGGCGCATCCCATTCTGTGACTACACCAGCCTCTATTTACTATAACCCTTTGCACTTATTCTAAAAGTAATTTGGCCTGATAAAGACACTTTTGCTGTGCATAGTAGTACTGCTCCCAGGTGCACTCTGGTTGGGGCATCCCATTCTGTGACTACACCAGCCTCTATTTACTATAACCCTTTGCACTTATTCTAAAAGTAATTTGGCCTGATAAAGACACTTTCACTGTGCATAGTGGTACTGCTCCCAGGTGCACTCTGGTTAAGGCATCCCATTCTGTGACTACACCAGCCTCTATTTACTATAACCCTTTGCACTTATTCTAAAAGTAATTTGGCCTGATAAAGACACTTTTGCTGTGCATAGTAGTACTGCTCCCAGGTGCTCTCTGGTTGGGGCATCCCATTCTGTGACTACACCAGCCTCTATTTACTTTAACCCTTTGCACTTATTCTAAAAGTAATTTGGCCTGATAAAGACACTTTTGCTGTGCATAGTAGTACTGCTCCCAGGTGCTCTCTGGTTGGGGCATCCCATTCTGTGACTACACCAGCCTCTATTTACTATAACCCTTTGCACTTATTCTAAAAGTAATTTGGCCTGATAAAGACACTTTTGCTGTGCATAGTAGTACTGCTCCCAGGTGCTCTCTGGTTGGGGCATCCCATTCTGTGACTACACCAGCTTCTATTTACTTTAACCCTTTGCACTTATTCTAAAAGTAATTTGGCCTGATAAAGACACTTTTGCTGTGCATAGTAGTACTGCTCCCAGGTGCTCTCTGGTTGGGGCATCCCATTCTGTGACTACACCAGCCTCTATTTACTATAACCCTTTGCACTTATTCTAAAAGTAATTTGGCCTGATAAAGACACTTTTGCTGTGCATAGTAGTACTGCTCCCAGGTGCACTCCGGTTGGGGCATCCCATTCTGTGACTACACCAGCCTCTATTTACTATAACCCTTTGCACTTATTCTAAAAGTAATTTGGCCTGATAAAGACACTTTTGCTGTGCATAGTAGTACTGCTCCCAGGTGCACTCTGGTTGGGGCATCCCATTCTGTGACTACACCAGCCTCTATTTACTATAACCCTTTGCACTTATTCTAAAAGTAATTTGGCCTGATAAAGACACTTTTGCTGTGCATAGTACTGCTCCCAGGTGCTCTCTGGTTGGGGCATCCCATTCTGTGACTACACCAGCCTCTATTTACTATAACCCTTTGCACTTATTCTAAAAGTAATTTGGCCTGATAAAGACACTTTTGCTGTGCATAGTAGTACTGCTCCCAGGTGCACTCTGGTTGGGGCATCCCATTCTGTGACTACACCAGCCTCTATTTACTATAACCCTTTGCACTTATTCTAAAAGTAATTTGGCCTGATAAAGACACTTTTGCTGTGCATAGTACTGCTCCCAGGTGCACTCTGGTTGGGGCATCCCATTCTGTGACTACACCAGCCTCTATTTACTATAACACTTTGCACTTATTCTAAAAGTAATTTGGCCTGATAAAGACACTTTTGCTGTGCATAGCACTACTCCCAGGTGCTCTCTGGTTGGGGCATCCCATTCTGTGACTACACCAGCCTCTATTTACTTTAATCCTTTGCACTTATTCTAAAAGTAATTTGGCCTGATAAAGACACTTTTGCTGTGCATAGTACTGCTCCCAGGTGCTCTCTGGTTGGGGCATCCCATTCTGTGACTACACCAGCCTCTATTTACTATAACCCTTTGCACTTATTCTAAAAGTAATTTGGCCTGATAAAGACACTTTTGCTGTGCATAGTAGTAGGTGCTCTCTGGTTGGGGCACCCCATTCTGTGACTACACCAGCCTGTATTTACTATAACCCTTTGCACTTATTCTAAAAGTAATTTGGCCTGCTAAAGACACTTTTGCTGTGCATAGTAGTACTGCTCCCAGGTGCACTCCGGTTGGGGCATCCCATTCTGTGACTACACCAGCCTCTATTTACTATAACTCTTTGCACTTATTCTAAAAGTAATTTGGCCTGATAAAGACACTTTTGCTGTGCATAGTAGTACTGCTCCCAGGTGCACTCTGGTTGGGGCATCCCATTCTGTGACTACACCAGCCTCTATTTACTATAACCCTTTGCACTTATTCTAAAAGTAATTTGGCCTGATAAAGACATGTTTGCTGTGCATAGTAGTACTGCTCCCAGGTGCACTCCGGTTGGGGCATCCCATTCTGTGACTACACCAGCCTCTATTTACTATAACCCTTTGCACTTATTCTAAAAGTAATTTGGCCTGATAAAGACACTTTTACTGTGCATAGTGGTACTGCTCCCAGGTGCTCTCTGGTTGGGGCATCCCATTCTGTGACTACACCAGCCTCTATTTACTATACCCCTTTGCACTTATTCTAAAAGTAATTTGGCCTGATAAAGACACTTTTGCTGTGCATAGTAGTACTGCTCCCAGGTGCTCTCTGGTTGGGGCATCCCATTCTGTGACTACACCAGCCTCTATTTACTTTAACCCTTTGCACTTATTCTAAAAGTAATTTGGCCTGATAAAGACACTTTTGCTGTGCATAGTAGTACTGCTCCCAGGTGCTCTCTGGTTGGGGCATCCCATTCTGTGACTACACCAGACTCTATTTACTATAACCCTTTGCACTTATTCTAAAAGTAATTTGGCCTGATAAAGACACTTTTGCTGTGCATAGTAGTACTGCTCCCAGGTGCACTCCGGTTGGGGCATCCCATTCTGTGACTACACCAGCCTCTATTTACTATAACCCTTTGCACTTATTCTAAAAGTAATTTGGCCTGATAAAGACACTTTTGCTGTGCATAGTAGTACTGCTCCCAGGTGCACTCCGGTTGGGGCATCCCATTCTGTGACTACACCAGCCTCTATTTACTATAACCCTTTGCACTTATTCTAAAAGTAATTTGGCCTGATAAAGACACTTTTGCTGTGCATAGTACTGCTCCCAGGTGCTCTCTGGTTGGGGCATCCCATTCTGTGACTACACCAGCCTCTATTTACTATAACCCTTTGCACTGATTCTAAAAGTAATTTGGCCTGATAAAGACACTTTTGCTGTGCATAGTAGTACTGCTCCCAGGTGCTCTCTGGTTGGGGCATCCCATTCTGTGACTACACCAGCCTCTATTTACTTTAACCCTTTGCACTTATTCTAAAAGTAATTTGGCCTGATAAAGACACTTTTGCTGTGCAGAGTAGTACTGCTCCCAGGTGCACTTCGGTTGGGGCATCCCATTCTGTGACTACACCAGCCTCTATTTACTATAACCCTTTGCACTAATCCTAAAAGTAATTTGGCCTGATAAAGACACTTTTGCTGTGCATAGTAGTACTGCTCCCAGGTGCACTCCGGTTGGGGCATCCCATTATGTGACTACACCAGCCTCTATTTACTATAGCCCTTTGCACTTATTCTAAAAGTAATTTGGCCTGATAAAGACACTTTTGCTGTGCATAGTAGTACTGCTCCCAGGTTCTCTCTGGTTGGGGCATCCCATTCTGTGACTACACCAGCCTCTATTTACTATAACCCTTTGCACTTATTCTAAAAGTAATTTGGCCTGATAAAGACACTTTTGCTGTGCATAGTACTGCTCCCAGGTGCACTCTGGTTGGGGCATCCCATTCTGTGACTACACCAGCCTCTATTTACTATAACCCTTTGCACTTATTCTAAAAGTAATTTGGCCTGATAAAGACACTTTTGCTGTGCATAGCACTACTCCCAGGTGCTCTCTGGTTGGGGCATCCCATTCTGTGACTACACCAGCCTCTATTTACTTTAATCCTTTGCACTTATTCTAAAAGTAATTTGGCCTGATAAAGACACTTTTGCTGTGCATAGTACTGCTCCCAGGTGCTCTCTGGTTGGGGCATCCCATTCTGTGACTACACCAGCCTCTATTTACAATAACCCTTTGCACTTATTCTAAAAGTAATTTGGCCTGATAAAGACACTTTTGCTGTGCATAGTAGTACTGCTCCCAGGTGCTCTCTGGTTGGGGCATCCCATTCTGTGACTACACCAGCCTGTATTTACTATAACCCTTTGCACTTATTCTAAAAGTAATTTGGCCTGCTAAAGACACTTTTGCTGTGCATAGTAGTACTGCTCCCAGGTGCACTCCGGTTGGGGCATCCCATTCTGTGACTACACCAGCCTCTATTTACTATAACTCTTTGCACTTATTCTAAAAGTAATTTGGCCTGATAAAGACACTTTTGCTGTGCATAGTAGTACTGCTCCCAGGTGCACTCTGGTTGGGGCATCCCATTCTATGACTACACCAGCCTCTATTTACTATAACCCTTTGCACTTATTCTAAAAGTAATTTGGCCTGATAAAGACATGTTTGCTGTGCATAGTAGTACTGCTCCCAGGTGCACTCCGGTTGGGGCATCCCATTCTGTGACTACACCAGCCTCTATTTACTATAACCCTTTGCACTTATTCTAAAAGTAATTTGGCCTGATAAAGACACTTTTACTGTGCATAGTGGTACTGCTCCCAGGTGCTCTCTGGTTGGGGCATCCCATTCTGTGACTACACCAGCCTCTATTTACTATACCCCTTTGCACTTATTCTAAAAGTAATTTGGCCTGATAAAGACACTTTTGCTGTGCATAGTAGTACTGCTCCCAGGTGCTCTCTGGTTGGGGCATCCCATTCTGTGACTACACCAGCCTCTATTTACTTTAACCCTTTGCACTTATTCTAAAAGTAATTTGGCCTGATAAAGACACTTTTGCTGTGCATAGTAGTACTGCTCCCAGGTGCTCTCTGGTTGGGGCATCCCATTCTGTGACTACACCAGCCTCTATTTACTATAACCCTTTGCACTTATTCTAAAAGTAATTTGGCCTGATAAAGACACTTTTGCTGTGCATAGTAGTACTGCTCCCAGGTGCACTCCGGTTGGGGCATCCCATTCTGTGACTACACCAGCCTCTATTTACTATAACCCTTTGCACTTATTCTAAAAGTAATTTGGCCTGATAAAGACACTTTTGCTGTGCATAGTAGTACTGCTCCCAGGTGCACTCCGGTTGGGGCATCCCATTCTGTGACTACACCAGCCTCTATTTACTATAACCCTTTGCACTTATTCTAAAAGTAATTTGGCCTGATAAAGACACTTTTGCTGTGCATAATAGTACTGCTCCCAGGTGCTCTCTGGTTGGGGCATCCCATTCTGTGACTACACCAGCCTCTATTTACTATAACCCTTTGCACTTATTCTAAAAGTAATTTGGCCTGATAAAGACACTTTTGCTGTGCATAGTAGTACTGCTCCCAGGTACTCTCTGGTTGGGGCATCCCATTCTGTGACTACACCAGCCTCTATTTACTTTAACCCTTTGCACTTATTCTAAAAGTAATTTGGCCTGATAAAGACACTTTTGCTGTGCAGAGTAGTACTGCTCCCAGGTGCACTTCGGTTGGGGCATCCCATTCTGTGACTACACCAGCCTCTATTTACTATAACCCTTTGCACTAATCCTAAAAGTAATTTGGCCTGATAAAGACACTTTTGCTGTGCATAGTAGTACTGCTCCCAGGTGCACTCCGGTTGGGGCATCCCATTATGTGACTACACCAGCCTCTATTTACTATAGCCCTTTGCACTTATTCTAAAAGTAATTTGGCCTGATAAAGACACTTTTGCTGTGCATAGTAGTACTGCTCCCAGGTTCTCTCTGGTTGGGGCATCCCATTCTGTGACTACACCAGCCTCTATTTACTATAACCCTTTGCACTTATTCTAAAAGTAATTTGGCCTGATAAAGACACTTTTGCTGTGCATAGTACTGCTCCCAGGTGCTCTCTGGTTGGGGCATCCCATTCTGTGACTACACCAGCCTCTATTTACTTTAATCCTTTGCACTTATTCTAAAAGTAATTTGGCCTGATAAAGACACTTTTGCTGTGCATAGTACTGCTCCCAGGTGCTCTCTGGTTGGGGCATCCCATTCTGTGACTACACCAGCCTCTATTTACAATAACCCTTTGCACTTATTCTAAAAGTAATTTGGCCTGATAAAGACACTTTTGCTGTGCATAGTAGTACTGCTCCCAGGTGCTCTCTGGTTGGGGCATCCCATTCTGTGACTACACCAGCCTGTATTTACTATAACCCTTTGCACTTATTCTAAAAGTAATTTGGCCTGCTAAAGACACTTTTGCTGTGCATAGTAGTACTGCTCCCAGGTGCACTCCGGTTGGGGCATCCCATTCTGTGACTACACCAGCCTCTATTTACTATAACTCTTTGCACTTATTCTAAAAGTAATTTGGCCTGATAAAGACACTTTTGCTGTGCATAGTAGTACTGCTCCCAGGTGCACTCTGGTTGGGGCATCCCATTCTGTGACTACACCAGCCTCTATTTACTATAACCCTTTGCACTTATTCTAAAAGTAATTTGGCCTGATAAAGACATGTTTGCTGTGCATAGTAGTACTGCTCCCAGGTGCACTCCGGTTGGGGCATCCCATTCTGTGACTACACCAGCCTCTATTTACTATAACCCTTTGCACTTATTCTAAAAGTAATTTGGCCTGATAAAGACACTTTTACTGTGCATAGTGGTACTGCTCCCAGGTGCTCTCTGGTTGGGGCATCCCATTCTGTGACTACACCAGCCTCTATTTACTATACCCCTTTGCACTTATTCTAAAAGTAATTTGGCCTGATAAAGACACTTTTGCTGTGCATAGTAGTACTGCTCCCAGGTGCTCTCTGGTTGGGGCATCCCATTCTGTGACTACACCAGCCTCTACTTACTTTAACCCTTTGCACTTATTCTAAAAGTAATTTGGCCTGATAAAGACACTTTTGCTGTGCATAGTAGTACTGCTCCCAGGTGCTCTCTGGTTGGGGCATCCCATTCTGTGACTACACCAGCCTCTATTTACTATAACCCTTTGCACTTATTCTAAAAGTAATTTGGCCTGATAAAGACACTTTTGCTGTGCATAGTAGTACTGCTCCCAGGTGCACTCCGGTTGGGGCATCCCATTCTGTGACTACACCAGCCTCTATTTACTATAACCCTTTGCACTTATTCTAAAAGTAATTTGGCCTGATAAAGACACTTTTGCTGTGCATAGTAGTACTGCTCCCAGGTGCACTCCGGTTGGGGCATCCCATTCTGTGACTACACCAGCCTCTATTTACTATAACCCTTTGCACTTATTCTAAATTTAATTTGGCCTGATAAAGACACTTTTGCTGTGCATAGTACTGCTCCCAGGTGCTCTCTGGTTGGGGCATCCCATTCTGTGACTACACCAGCCTCTATTTACTATAACCCTTTGCACTTATTCTAAAAGTAATTTGGCCTGATAAAGACACTTTTGCTGTGCATAGTAGTACTGCTCCCAGGTGCTCTCTGGTTGGGGCATCCCATTCTGTGACTACACCAGCCTCTATTTACTTTAACCCTTTGCACTTATTCTAAAAGTAATTTGGCCTGATAAAGACACTTTTGCTGTGCAGAGTAGTACTGCTCCCAGGTGCACTTCGGTTGGGGCATCCCATTCTGTGACTACACCAGCCTCTATTTACTATAACCCTTTTCACTAATCCTAAAAGTAATTTGGCCTGATAAAGACACTTTTGCTGTGCATAGTAGTACTGCTCCCAGGTGCACTCCGGTTGGGGCATCCCATTATGTGACTACACCAGCCTCTATTTACTATAGCCCTTTGCACTTATTCTAAAAGTAATTTGGCCTGATAAAGACACTTTTGCTGTGCATAGTACTGCTCCCAGGTGCTCTCTGGTTGGGGCATCCCATTCTGTGACTACACCAGCCTCTATTTACTATAACCCTTTGCACTTATTCTAAAAGTAATTTGGCCTGATAAAGACACTTTTGCTGTGCATAGTAGTACTGCTCCCAGGTGCTCTCTGGTTGGGGCATCCCATTCTTTGACTACACCAGCCTCTATTTACTTTAACCCTTTGCACTTATTCTAAAAGTAATTTGGCCTGATAAAGACACTTTTGCTGTGCAGAGTAGTACTGCTCCCAGGTGCACTTCGGTTGGGGCATCCCATTCTGTGACTACACCAGCCTCTATTTACTATAACCCTTTGCACTAATCCTAAAAGTAATTTGGCCTGATAAAGACACTTTTGCTGTGCATAGTAGTACTGCTCCCAGGTTCTCTCTGGTTGGGGCATCCCATTCTGTGACTACACCAGCCTCTATTTACTATAACCCTTTGCACTTATTCTAAAAGTAATTTGGCCTGATAAAGACACTTTTGCTGTGCATAGTACTGCTCCCAGGTGCACTCTGGTTGGGGCATCCCATTCTGTGACTACACCAGCCTCTATTTACTATAACCCTTTGCACTTATTCTAAAAGTAATTTGGCCTGATAAAGACACTTTTGCTGTGCATAGTAGTACTGCTCCCAGGTGCTCTGCTGTTGGGGCATCCCATTCTGTAACATACCATACCCCTCTTTATTTACACTCAGCAGCTCTCTTATTTACACTAGGCAGGCCTGTTGGAGGCTGAGTGTTATTGCTCACTTTTGGTGTGCATTATATTCTGTTTCATATAGACCCACCGCTGCTTGGGGGTTCTTAAAATATCACCTACTACCACGCCAGTTAGACTATGTCGGGCAGACAAGTGCCTGGAAGTGAAAAGAGGAGTGGCAGAGGCCAAGATTCCGCAGGCAGAGGTCGCAGCAGACTGGGGGCCAGTAGCAGCAGGAGTCACGCTGAGAGACCTAATCTGCCAGTATCTGCTAGCGGTCGGGTCTCCACCAGTAACGCATCTGCCGTGGTAGATTGGTTAACGCGCTCATCAACAACATCATCGCAACTTATGTCTGAGACCCCCAGTCTAGGGTCGGTAGGTTCCTCTGACACAACCCTGAGTTGGCATGCCCCGAGAGCAGTCCCTGTCCTCCCATTGCCTCTGTCCTACGCCGTTCCCTCCCCCAGCGACGTATCCTATGCTTTGGGTTCAGCTCCACTCTTTAGTGAGGAGGACGATCAGATAGAGGACAGTCAGCAGCTACTGCCCAGCCAAGAAATGGAGGTGGCTTCTTTAGCTAGGCAGACAAATAGTGATGTGGACAGTGTCGTGGGTGCTGCGAGCGTTCCAGCTCCTGCGCCAGACACTGTTGACGAATCCACGAACATCAGTGACATACAGCCACAACTCCGGATAATGATGATGACGATGAAGCCGATCGCACTTGGGAGCCGGGTGATGAAGGGGCTTCATCGTCATCATCAGGAGAGGAGGGGCGCAGGTTGCCCCGGAGTCAGCAGCTGAGGCAGCAAGGTGGTAGCAGTCAGCATGGGGGCACAATTCCAAAGGCTGGAGCCGGCCGGGGCCGGGGTAGAGCACCTGCTGTGCGGCAGTCTACCTTATCGGGAGGTAGTGGAGCAGGGGTTCCTGTAGTTGGCAACAGCAGCAGTGAATCAGTGAGGCCAGGGGGTGGGAAAAGTAGCTACTCGGCAGTGTGGCAGTTTTTCCTGAAGCATCCGCAGGAGGGTAACATGGCCACATGCAAGATATGTAGGCAGAAGGTGAAGCGTGGCCAGGGTCCAAATGTTGGCACCACGGCCCTGCGTCAACATATGCAGCGTCACCATAAAGCGGCCTGGGAGAACCTAGGCTCCGGAGAGGTGGGCCAGACTGCTTCCTCACCGAGTGGCACGCCGCTCCCAATTTCTGCCAGCCAAGGCTCCAGCACCTCAGCCGAAGGCAGCTGTGCGTCATACCCATCCTCTGTCGCTCCTGCTCCTCCTCCTCCTCCAACTCATGCATCCCGCCAGCAATCCATCAGCGAAGCCATGTCCAAGAGACAGCAGTATGCGCAGAAGCTGAATGTGCTCCTGTCCAAGTTGCTGGTGCTGCAGTCGCTCCCTTTTCAGGTGGTGGACTCTGCACCTTTCAGAGAACTGATGGCTTGTGCCGAGCCAAGGTGGAGAGTCCCAAGCCGTCATTTCTTTGCCAAGAAGGCAGTACCAGCGCTGCACAATTTTGTTGAACAGAAAGTGGGCCAGTCCTTGAGCCTGTCGGTGTGTAGCAAAGTGCATGGCAGCGCCGACGTCTGGAGTTGTAACTACGGTCAGGGACAGTACATGTCGTTTACGGCCCACTGGGTGAATGTGGTCCCTTTGCAGCAGCAGCAACTTGGACAGGTCACACCACTTCGGCCTCCGCGCTCCCTGGCCGTTGTGCCTGTGACACCGTGCGACTCGGCCTCCTCATCCTCCGCCATCTCCTCACCCTCCACTGTAGGCTCAAGTCTCAGTGCCCCTCCAGTCTACCATGTGTGCAGGGTACGGAGGTGTCACGCTGTGCTTCACATGGTTTGTCTTGGCGAACGGAGTCACACAGGGGAGGAACTGCTTAAATTTATTCATCAGGAAATCCAAACATGGCTTACTCCAAGAAAACTTAAAATAGGAATCATGGTTACCGACAATGGGAAGAACATTTTGTCTGCGCTGCGCCAAGGAAGCCTGACCCATGCCCCCTGCATGGCTCACGTCTTCAATCTGGTTGTCAAGCGGTTTCTGAAGTGTTCCCCCCATCTGCAAGACATCCTAACAACTTCAAGGAAACTTTGCATGCACTTCAGCCACTCATACACCGCCAAACACACCCTTCTTGAGCTACAGCATCAGAACGGTAGCCCCCAACATAGTCTGATTTGCGATGTTTCCACCCGTTGGAATTCCACCCTTCACATGTTGGACCGATTATATGAACAGAGAAAAGCCATCACGGATTTCCTGATGATCCAAGCAGATAGGGGGACTCCCCTGTGTAACTTCAATGTCAACCAGTGGCAGCTCATACGTGACACCTGCCGTTTGCTCAGGCCCTTTGAGGAAGCCACTTTATTTGTCAGTTGGCAGGATTACGGGATGAAAGACGTGATTCCACTGCTTCATGTACTACAGCACATGTTGGAAACCATGGCTGGTCAGGGCACTGGAGACATGGTGTTTACATCTTACGGCCACATGAACCCCGTTGGAGCTGAACTGGAGGAGGAGGAGGAAGAGGAGGAGGAGGAGTTGCCCAGCGAAACACAGTTTAGGCTTGGCGAAATGGCTGGTTTATCTAGTCAGCGGACAGGAGAGGAGGAGCAGGAGCAGCCAGAGGAGCTAGAGGTTTTTGAGGAAGGCGAGACAGAGGACCCGGGCACACCGTGGCAGTATGCAGTGGAGATGGAGACAGGTAGTCCATCCGAGTCATTTGCGCAAATGGCACGAAGCATGCTCACGTGCTTGCGTAGTGACCCCAGAATTTTTTCCATCTGTCAGCGGGATGACTTCTGGCTGTCCACCTTATTGGACCCTCGCTTCCGGCACAAAATGGGGGCATTTTTTAAACCCACCGAGAGGGAGGACAAACTGAACTACTACAAAGACATTCTACGTAGGCAGTTGGCCGATGCCTATCTGCGCCATGGTCCATACTCTCGCAGGTCTGACTCGAGGGGACCTCTGCACTCACCTTCCACTGCCATGGCTGCTGGGGGGGTTGGCAGGAGCAGCAGCTCCATCAGCAGCAGCCTCAGTCTTCAGTCGCTAATGAGTAGCTTTCTACACCCGCATAGTGAGGCTACTCCTGAGCAGCAGGAAGACCTGGAGCAGGACCTGAACCAGCAGGTCATGTCATACTTTGACATGACCATGCCAACACACCTTGAGGATCCGCTGGACTTCTGGGCAGCCAAACTTGATTTGTGGCCGCAACTAGCAGAGTTTGCCCTGGAAAAGCTGTCCTGCCCGGCAAGTAGCGTGCCATCTGAGCGGGTGTTTAGTGCGGCGGGGGCCATAGTTATGGCGAGGAGAACTCGTCTGTCAACTAAAAATGTGGAGAGACTCACCTTTGTCAAAGTGAATCAGGGATGGATCAGCCAGGATTTCCACCCACCAATGCCTGATGCATGCGACTAGATTCAGCATGGTGCCACGTTTTACACTTTCCAAATGGTGCAAAACACATTTATGTCTTTAGGCCAATTTTTGGGCTCCTGCTGCTGCCAACTCCAGGGTGTGATTCATCCAATTTTTGGGCTCCTGAAGCCAACCCCAGTGTCTCTTTAAAGTAATGTTTGGGCTCCTGCTGCTGCTGCCAACTCCAGGGTGTGATTCATCCAATTTTTGGGCTCCTGAAGCCAACCCCAGGGTCTCTTTAAAGTAATATTTTGGCTCCTGCTGCTGCTGCTGCTGCCAACTCCAGGGTGTGTTTCATCCAATTTTTGGGCTCCTGAAGCCAACCCCAGTGTCTCTTTAAAGTAATGTTTGGGCTCCTGCTGCTGCTGCTGCCAACTCCAGGGTGTGATTCATCCAATTTTTGGGCTCCTGAAGCCAACCCCAGTGTCTCTTTAAAGTAATGTTTGGGCTCCTGCTGCTGCTGCCAACTCCAGGGTGTGATTCATCCAATTTTTGGGCTCCTGAAGCCAACCCCAGTGTCTCTTTAAAGTAATATTTGGGCTCCTGCTGCTGCCAACTCCAGGGTGTGATTCATCCAATATTTGGGCTCCTGAAGCCAACCCCAGTGTCTCTTTAAAGTAATGTCTGGGCTCCTGCTGCTGCTGCTGCTGCTGCAAACTCCAGGGTGTAATTCATCCAATTTTTTGGCTCCTGAAGCCAACCCCAGTGTCTCTTTAAAGTAATGTTTGGGCTCCTGCTGCTGCTGCCCACTGCAGGGTGTGATTCATCCAATTTTTAGGCTCCTGAAGCCAACCCCAGTGTCTCTTTAAAGTAATGTTTGGGCTCCTGCTGCTGCTGCTGCCAACTCCAGGGTGTGAATCATCCAATTTTTGGGCTCCTGAAGCCAACTCCAGTGTCTCTTTAAAGTAATGTTTGGGCTCCTGCTGCTGCCAACTCCAGGGTGTGATTCATCCAATTTTTGGGCTCCTGAAGCCAACCCCAGTGTCTCTTTAAAGTAATGTTTGGGCTCCTGCTGCTGCTGCTGCTGCCAACTCCAGGGTGTGATTCATCCAATTTTTGGGCTCCTGAAGCCAACCCCAGTGTCTCTTTAAAGTAATGTTTGGGCTCCTGCTGCTGCTGCTGCCAACTCCAGGGTGTGAATCACCCAATTTTTGGACTCCTGAAGCCAACTCCAGTGTCTCTTTAAAGTAATATTTGGGCTCCTGCTGCTGCTGCTGCCAACTCCAGGGTGTGATTCATCCAATTTTTGGGCTCCTGAAGCCAACCCCAGTGTCTCTTTAAAGTAATGTTTGGGCTCCTGCTGCTGCTGCCAACTCCAGGGTGTGATTCATCCAATTTTTGGGCTCCTGAAGCCAACCCCAGTGTCTCTTTAAAGTAATATTTGGGCTCCTGCTGCTGCTGCTGCCAACTCCAGGGTGTGATTCATCCAATATTTGGGCTCCTGAAGCCAACCCCAGTGTCTCTTTAAAGTAATGTCTGGGCTCCTGCTGCTGCTGCTGCTGCTGCAAACTCCAGGGTGTAATTCATCCAATTTTTTGGCTCCTGAAGCCAACCCCAGTGTCTCTTTAAAGTAATGTTTGGGCTCCTGCTGCTGCTGCCCACTGCAGGGTGTGATTCATCCAATTTTTAGGCTCCTGAAGCCAACCCCAGTGTCTCTTTAAAGTAATGTTTGGGCTCCTGCTGCTGCTGCTGCCAACTCCAGGGTGTGAATCATCCAATTTTTGGGCTCCTGAAGCCAACTCCAGTGTCTCTTTAAAGTAATGTTTGGGCTCCTGCTGCTGCCAACTCCAGGGTGTGATTCATCCAATTTTTGGGCTCCTGAAGCCAACCCCAGTGTCTCTTTAAAGTAATGTTTGGGCTCCTGCTGCTGCTGCTGCTACCAACTCCAGGGTGTGATTCATCCAATTTTTGGGCTCCTGAAGCCAACCCCAGTGTCTCTTTAAAGTAATGTTTGGGCTCCTGCTGCTGCTGCTGCCAACTCCAGGGTGTGAATCACCCAATTTTTGGGCTCCTGAAGCCAACTCCAGTGTCTCTTTAAAGTAATATTTGGGCTTCTGCTGCTGCTGCTGCCAACTCCAGGGTGTGATTCATCCAATTTTTGGGCTCCTGAAGCCAACCCCAGTGTCTCTTTAAAGTAATGTTTGGGCTCCTGCTGCTGCTGCTGCTGCCAACTCCAGGGTGTGATTCATCCAATTTTTGGGCTCCTGAAGCCAACCCCAGTGTCTCTTTAAAGTAATGTTTGGGCTCCTGCTGCTGCTGCCAACTCCAGGGTGTGATTCATCCAATTTTTGGGCTCCTGAAGCCAACCCCAGTGTCTCTTTAAAGTAATGTTTGGGCTCCTGCTGCTGCTGCTGCCAACTCCAGGGTGTGATTCATCCAATTTTTGGGCTCCTGAAGCCAACCCCAGTGTCTCTTTAAAGTAATGTTAGGGCTCCTGCTGCTGCTGCTGCTGCCCACTCCAGGGTGTGATTCATCCAATTTTTGGGCTCCTGAAGCCAACCCCAGTGTCTCTTTAAAGTAATGTTTTGGCTCCTGCTGCTGCTGCTGCCAACTCCAGGGTGTGAATCATCCAATTTTTGGGCTCCTGAAGCCAACTCCAGTGTCTCTTTAAAGTAATGTTTGGGCTCCTGCTGCTGCTGCTACCAACTCCAGGGTGTGATTCATCCAATTTTTGGGCTCCTGAAGCCAACCCCAGTGTCTCTTTAAAGTAATATTTGGGCTCCTGCTGCTGCTGCTGCCAACTCCAGGGTGTGATTCATCCAATTTTTGGGCTCCTGAAGCTAACCCCAGTGTCTCTTTAAAGTAATGTTTGGGCTCCTGCTGCTGCTGCTGCCAACTCCAGGGTGTGATTCATCCAATTTTTGGGCTCCTGAAGCCAACCCCAGTGTCTCTTTAAAGTAATGTTTGGGCTCCTGCTGCTGCTGCCAACTCCAGGGTGTGATTCATCCAATTTTTGGGCTCCTGAAGCCAACCCCAGTGTCTCTTTAAAGTAATGTTTGGGCTCCTGCTGCTGCTGCTGCCAACTCCAGGGTGTGATTCATCCAATTTTTGGGCTCCTGAAGCCAACCCCAGTGTCTCTTTAAAGTAATGTTAGGGCTCCTGCTGCTGCTGCTGCTGCCCACTCCAGGGTGTGATTCATCCAATTTTTGGGCTCCTGAAGCCAACCCCAGTGTCTCTTTAAAGTAATGTTTTGGCTCCTGCTGCTGCTGCTTCCAACTCCAGGGTGTGAATCATCCAATTTTTGGGCTCCTGAAGCCAACTCCAGTGTCTCTTTAAAGTAATGTTTGGGCTCCTGCTGCTGCTGCTGCCAACTCCAGGGTGTGATTCATCCAATTTTTGGGCTCCTGAAGCCAACTCCAGTGTCTCTTTAAAGTAATGTTTGGGCTCCTGCTGCTGCTGCTGCTGCCAACTCCAGGGTGTGATTCATCCAATTTTTGGGTTCCTGAAGCCAACCCCAGTGTCTCTTTAAAGTAATGTTTGGTCTCCTGCTACTGCTGCTGCTGCCAACTCCAGGGTGTGATTCATCCAATTTTGGGCTCCTGCTGCCAATTCCAGTGTCTCTTTAAAATAATATTTGGGCTCCTGCTGCTGCTGCTGCTTGCAACTGCAGGGTGTGATTCATCCAATCTTTGGGCTCCTGCAGCCAACTCCAGTGTCTCTTTCAAACTATGTTTGGGCTCCTGCTGCTGCTGCTTGAAACTCCAGGGTGTGTCAGTCAATTTTTGGGCTCCTGATGCTGCCAACTCCAGTGTCTCTTTCAGCCAATGTTTGGGCTCCTGCTGCTGCTTGCAACTCCAGGGTGTGATTCATCCAATTTTTGGGCTCCTGCTGCTGCCAACTCCAGTGTCTCTTTAAAGCAATGTTTGGGCTCCTGCCCCTCATAGTGATTCCACTTCAATTCTCTGCAATTGTGCCGCTCTGCGATCCTATTAGCGATGCCTCTGATCTGCATGTGATATTTATTTACAGTATTATTTAACTAACCCAGCACGCATCCTATCCTATGCGTGTTACAGCAAGGCAGAATGGTTTACAACCCTATTGAGGCTCTAGGAGGCTCAGAAATAGCCGTTTTAATAGCGATTCGTCGCGAATAAATTCGGGTCGAAGCGATTTTTGTCGGAAAATTCGGCGATTCAGTCGAATCGAATTTTTCAAAAGTTCGCTCATCTCTAAAGTAAAGAACTTAGAAAGAAAAGAAACCCAAATAAAATAGGAATACGACTGAGACATTTAAGTCGAGCTAACTCAACTCTAAATAAAAAGTATGAGAAATAGAAGTATAAAACTGTGCACATTTAACGTGAGAGGTGCGAACTCCCCTCAGAAAAGGAAAAGTATTGTGAGGGAACTAAAGAGACTACAGATAGATATTGCTTTTTTGCAAAAATCGCATTTTAAAACAAAAAAAGAACCATATAATGCGTTTAGGGAATTTGGATCCCTGTTTTCCAATCCGTTCCGAGAAAAAAAGGCCAGAGGGGTTGCCATCCTAATTAATAAAAACTGCCAATATGAAATACTGGACCAATACATGGACCAACAAGCGAGAACGATAGTCATCATAGCTAAAATCTGGGGGCAGCTGTGTACCCTGGTAAATTCCTATGCGCCCAACCAAGGTCAGGTGAAATACATAGCAAGGACATCAAAGCAAATTGAACAAATAAAAAGGGGTTTTCTAATCTGGGACGGAGACTTTAACATGATATACGACCCAGTAATTGATACAACAGGTGTGAAAAGAAGGGACTCAGACCTAATCTCCAACCATTATACTTGGGAACATTTTAAAAAACTTCATATTGTGGACGCATGGCGTATATTCCACCCATCCAAAAAAAACTTCACGTGTTTCAATAGGGCCCAAAATTCGTACTCAAGAATAGACTACTTCTTCATCAGACAACAAAATCTGTTGATGGTGATAGACTGTGTGATAGAGAACATAACCTTCTCTGACCACTCTCCAATCACATTGACGATGGAGTGGGGAAATATAACATCGACATCTTATGATTGGAAGATGGATAGGGCACTCCTTGAGAATAATGACTACAAAAATAAAATAAGTCAAGACTTAAAAGAATTTGTTGATATTAATTCTACTGAAGATGTCACAACTGGGACAATATGGGAGACCCATAAAAGTTTTATCAGAGGCTCCCTTATTGCCTTAACAGTTAAAAATAAGAGGGCAGCCCAGCAAAAAATAAGGAACTTAATGGAATCCATTGAAAAGTTAGTGAAATCACATACAGCATAAGTCTGAAAAAATCTATGAAGAGCTATGTAAAACAAGACAGACACATTAAAGAGGCACTAAGCCCAAGTGAAAGTAGGCAGGAAAGAATTAAGGAAAAAAATGAATTAAATAAAAATGGAAAAAGCCTTGCAAATATGATTGCAGACAGAAGGGCAGTAAACTTCATAGAAAAAATAGATGAGGGAGGTAGCAAGAAATGTACACTCGAGGAAATTAAAGATATTTTTTATAAATTCTACCAAGATATATATTTCGTGCCTGAATCTAAAATAGATAACTATGACTCATTCCTAGCAGATATCAATATCTCAGATATACCCAAGAATCTCATAGCCTGGAAAAACCATTTGAATCTAAGGAAATCATAACAGCAATAGAGAAATTAAAAATGGGGAAATCCACGGGGAGTGACGGATTTCCTGCAGAGTATTATAAATCGTTTGCCACAGAACTTGTACCACATTTAGTTAGCCTATTCAACTCAATAGATAATACCCAACCTTTAAGTCAGCATATGAATAGTGCGACCATAAAACTAATTCCCAAGCTGGACAAAAACTCTATTAACTGTACACATTTTAGACCTATCTCACTAATTAATGTTGATCTAAAAATCTATGCAATGGTAATCAGTAAAAGACTTGAAAACATCTTACCATATGTCATCTCCCCCAATCAGGTGGGATTTATACCAAATAGGGGCATATATCAAAACATTTCACAGACTTTATCATTAATTAATACAATAAGGGCAAAGAAAACAAGGGCAATTGTCGTTGCATTAAATGCGGAAAAGGCATTCGATCGAGTTTCCTGGGGCTTCCTGGCAGCAGTTTTAAAACGGATTGGGCTGGGCCCAAACTTTATAGGAAAGATAATGAGCTTATATAACAATCAAAATGCCAGACTCAACATCAATGGCTCCCTAACAAACAAGCTTGTTCTAAAAAATGGTACAAGACAAGGATGCCCACTGTCGCCAATTCTATTCAACCTCCACCTAGAGGCCCTAATAAGTAAAATCAACAACGATCCTTTGATCAAAGGAATAGGAGAAGGAAAATATAACCCCAAACTATTAGCATATGCCGATGATATATTATTGATACTTGAAAATCCAAAAGCTTCTCTCCAACACTGCTTACAAATAATTAGACTCTTCGGCATGTACTCAAACTTTAAGCTAAATATGGAGAAATCAATAATACTGCCCTTCAACCTAACTCCCACGGACTTTAAAGAACTTAAACAGACGGTCAGCCTAAAAATTGAAAAAAACTTCATTAAGTATCTAGGAATTAAAATCTCAGTCAACCCCGGATCCCTCCTTGAACTAAATTATATTCCACTACTTCAATGGCTTAGGGAGGCCACCAAAAAATGGAATAAACTGCCATTGAATTTAATGGGAAGGATATCGCTGGTTAAAATGGCTTTTCTCCCAAAAATAATTTTTCTTTTCCAAGTTTTGCCAATATCAATCCCAGAAAAGCTCTTCAGTGAACTTTTCAGAATTACTACACTATTTATATGGAGAGGTAAGAGACATAGGGTAAAATACAGCTACCTAAGTCGCCCAATAGAGCAAGGAGGCCTGGGGGCACCAGACTATCGAATATATTGCTACTCTACATACCTGCAAAGAATACTTAAATGGAACCACATGCTTGATAAAGGAAAATGGGTTCGGATGGAACTAGGTCCAATTAATATTGATGAAGTTTTCTCCCTAAACCTAAAAAAGCTGAATGAAGTAACCAGGCGCCTAACTCACCCCATTACACTACCAATAATTAACACGCTTAAAAAATTACAGCTCCAGAAAAATCTCCGTACCCACAACGTTTGATCGCCCTAGACAAGAGAGTAACATTAGTTAAAAACAATATAACTCTTGACAGGAAATACATCAGGATCGAGGATATTTGGACCAGAGAAATCGAACTAAGAGGCCGATTCATTAATAGCGGCAGGTAGCGACAGTTGAGCGACTGTAGCGGCATTTTCAGAGCGCCCGCTAGTAGTCGCTGTACTTGGCCATTGTTCGGTAGTTGATAGCAACTCAGTCGGTTTGCCGTAATATTGAATATTGGGTGAGGAGTCGCTATTTGACCGGTTCCGCGCTGTATGGGAGCGCATGATAGCGATTGGCCCTAGCGACCGGCTCCCACCATATTCATTAAAAAATCCCGCTCAAAAAATTCTCGCGCTGTAAAATGCATGTTTAAACCCCAGAGCGATGACGGCGATGGGTTAAAAGTTTTTTAACCCCCAAACAACCATATTTTTGGAAACCCAAAAAAAAACAAGTTTTTTAAATAATTTTGTAATATGAATACATTAATATCAGACCTGTAATATCAATTCTGTACAATTTTTTTTTTCTTTTTTTACCTTAAAAAAATTATCTAAAATGGCAGAAGTGGTCACAGAATTTTTCACATTTAAAATAAAAAAAAAAATATTCATAACAATTAATTATGAATGTTTAAAGATTGTTCCATTGAAATGCATTGGAGAGCGCCAGGTAGCGAGAGGTCATACCTGTCGCTGCTCAAGGTCGGACGCTGGCGCTGTGGGCTGAGGCTGGAATAATGATTAATGAGTCGCTATATGGTGCTATCTCAGTCGCTAAGCAGGATTGGCTTGATAAATGTGTGATTGTGGTGGGGAGCCGGCGTTCTCGTGGCGGGGCCCGTCATTACCGGCCGCTCACCAGTCGCTACCTGTCGCTATCCCTTGTTAAATAAGGGCCTAAATATGCTGTACCCTAAGGAAAAAATAGAAACAGATATGATTCTCCTTTTAAACTTCATTAAATCCCGTAACTTACTTAACACACTCACTCAGCCAAATCCGCTAACTCCACTAACAAGGTTTCAAAAAATATTTTTCCTACCAGACGCAACTCCCAAACAGCTATCTTTCTACTTCAAACTATTACTGGAGTACAACAACAATAAAAATAATAAACCAGACACATACAAAAAGAAATTGAATAAGGATCTAGGAAAAACCTTAGGTGTCGTAGATTGGCAACAAATTCACAAAGCCAACTTAAATATGTGATCAACACCACTCAGAATCTTCAACTTTAAATACATAACACAATACTATTTAACAACGAACTATATTGACAAGATGACCCCCTTTTCATGTTGGTGGTGCAGAGATCACCCGGCTACAATGAGTCACCTGTGGTGGGACTGTAACTTTACCAAAAATTTATGGGAGGAGGTGGTAAATGTCATCAATATAAAAGGAGGAATAAACATGATGTATACTAAAGATAAAATCCTGCTAGAACCTCAATGGACATCCCAAGAGTCCACAAACTTGGCCAAAATACATTTGATAACTAATTAATATGTCAAATGATTAATGGGTGCTGGCTGTAGACAGAGTCAAGACACGATTGTGTCATACCCAGTGCACAACAACAAAGAGGGCTGCCAGATCAGCCCATAAGATGGCTCTGCCTAAATTTACAGTCGCACACCAGAATATTATGTAAAATAAACTAAATATTTATTTATTTACACAAAAATCAATTCATACATAAAAGACATATACATTTAAGACCAATTAAAACTATATACAGGGGTAAGCTGGAACTCAGGGACTAAATATGTAATCAAATAGAGGATCTTGTTAATGAGAAGCCCCCCTATATAAGATCTAATCAATGAGCAGCCATTATAGGAAATGTTAAGGTGCTGAAGTAAAATTAAATTACATACAATAGTAAAAATTCATAAACATTAAGTGTATAAATACATGTGCTATATTAATTGTGCAAATATACCTTAAACCTAATTTTGATAATAAACAATATACAAAAGCTACACTAGAAAACTACTAATGCATTATTAAAGTGCTAAGTGCTAAAAGAGAGCATAACACATGAATACTACACGCCATCTGAAAGAAAAAATAAAGAGAATAAATAAATAATGACACAAACTCACCTGACAGCCCGATCGCTCCTCCGATGTCTTCTCTTCAACAGGGGGGGCTCCGATCCCCTCTCTGGACTTACCACGCTTCTGGTGAGGACCCAGCAACGGGCCCTCACCGTCCTCTTCGGCCGGCGCTGGACCTGCCCCTAGCCCTGCTTGTGGGAGGAGCGGGATGACGTCATCCCGCTCCTCATATACCGGCACCCGGGCTCCGACTGTCACTTGTCGGAGCTCCGATCACTACCGACAAGTGTCATCTGCAGCGGCGCGGGACACGGGATCAGAGGTAAGTATAAGTGAAAACAAGAATAATAAATAATTTTTTGGGTCTGGTCCATGAGACCCCTTATACCAGTTCACAATGCTCTGGGGCTGGCAATCACCTGCGGCTAGCGGGTGACTTGCCATAACCCCCAGCCCCCCCATTACCTGCCTCCTCAACGGCCGGGGGGGGCAGAAGGGCCAGGGCCACTTAGTGGCTATGTGGGCTAGTAGCCTGCAGGGCCAGGGGCCACCAATGCTGGCCCCTGCGCCCTGTTCTACAAGCCCCCATAGTTGGTCCAGGTCGGGACCCTACGTCATTTTCTGGGAGGATTTTAAGGGTTTTTAACCCTTAAAATTCAAAAAAAAAATGAGCCCCCCCCCGGGAGGGGGGACCCTATGTCATTTTTTTTTTTAAGTTAACCCCTTACAACTATGCAATCATATTGCATAGTTGTATCCTATCTGAAATCTCCTAAACTGCTGTTTCAGTTTGGGGGAGTCTCCTGGGCAGGAAAGGGTGTATACCAATACATATGTGGTACCGTTGTAACCGGGAGAAATAGGGCTTTCACACGCAATAATATTTTATTAAAAAACTTACATTTTTTTATCACAAAAAAACACTACAAATTGTAAAAAATAGATTTTTTTTATTTTTTTTTCACATATTTCACCCAAAAGTATTGAGAATACACTAAAAAAAAGGCCAAACAAGACATTTCATGTTGAAGCCCATACTAAAATCCCTGGAAATACCTTCAAAAATCAAGGTTGAACATGTGTAGCGCAAAAACGTGAAAAGTAGTCTGGCAACAGAGTGTGACAAAAATCTAGGTAGACTGGCACTTAAAGGGTTAAAGATACATGCCCTCAAATACACTGTGCAGCCCGGGAAAAACGGCAATACAAAAAGATGCTCACTGGCACAGGAATAATCGACAGTCGGGTCCAAAAGACGCTGACACAGGTCTTCCAATACCTAGGGCCTTATATATCAAGGGATAGCGCCAGGTAGTGTCTCACTAGCGGCAGGTAGCGCCAGCTATCGGCAGCTACCGACTCCAGAACGCCAGGCGGCGGACACAATCACGCATTTATCACGCTAAATGAGGCTAGCGCCGGCGAGAGCTTCACCTAGCGCGGGATTCATCATGTAGCGGACTGCAACGAACAGCGCCGCTGCTAATCCCATCACAGCGCCAGGTATGACCTCTCGCTACCTGCCGCTCTCCAATGCATTTCAATGGAGCAATCTTTAAATAGTCATAATTAATTGATATGACTGTTTTTTTTTTTTTTTTTTAACTGTCAAAAATCCTGTGACCACTACAGCAATGTTAGATATTTTTTTTAAGGTAAAAAAAAAAAAATTTGTGCAGAATTGATATTACAAGTCTGATATTAATGTATTCATATTACAAAATGTTTAGAAAAACTTGTTTAATTTTTTAATCAAAAAATATGGTTGTTTGGGGGTTAAAAACTACTTTTAAGCCATCGCCGCCAGCGCTCTGGGGTTTAAACAAGCATTTCACAGCGCGAGAATTTTTTGAGCGGGATTTGTTAATGAATATGCTGGGAGCCGTTCACTCTGGCCATTTGCTGTCAGGCGCACCTATACAGCGCGGAACCTGTGAAACAGCGACTCCTAACCCCGTATTCAACATTACCGCACACCGACTGAGTCGCTGTCAACAAGCGAACAACGGCCAAGCACAGCGAATACTAGCGGGCGCTGTGAAAATCACACTACTGGTGCTCATCTGTCGCTACTTGGCGCTATTAATGAATCGGCCTCCCCGTGCCACAATCAAAGTTTGCGCCATTCTAGCAACATTGAAGTGCAGCATCAGAAAAAACAAAAATTCTGGCACTCCATAACTGATGTTATCGCACAAATCATAAATAAAACCCCTATTTTAAAGTTATATACTTTACTATACTAAAAAAAAAAAGCACTGAAGGACAGAGAAAAGTGGTTGACTCATGGCTGCAATTCCATAAATGACATGAATATAAAAATTATAGCAGTCATGGATTTCTTACACGTGTATTATTATCAAAAATGGATTGTAGTTTTAGTGTATCCATTATCGTTCCATTATAGTTCCCGCATTGACCATAAATGCACTTCTTAGAGACTTGTCAGCTTAATAACTGACATTTATCTAAAAAAAACTTGTGCTTAATGCAGCTGTATACAGTAGCACATTATATATTTATAGAACCATCAACTAATAGCATATGCATTGGATTTAATCCTTATTAGAATAAAGTAATATAAGTATAAGAAAATATCAAAAAGAAAGTACAACCTTTGTGTATAATTGTGGATTGGCGTGGATTGTCAGTGCAAGATAAATGGAAAAATTTAAAACACTTTAATACCTTATATTAAAAAGGAAGTCCAAGTTTTTTTTAACCTCCCAGCCATCCATCCCTCCTGAGGTGCTAAGGGTAATTTGGATATTAAAATAATAAAACAACCCACCTAATCACTGTGAACCTTCCTAAATGCCGGTGGGCGGCAGGGTTCTGGCAGTCACACTGCTGCACGGATTGTGACTCAAGGTCCGAGCCTTAGCTTTAATGCAGTTTGCATGCCTGCCCCAGTGAGTTGTTTTTAATTATATTGCCCAAATTGGGCGATTATTTGTATATAAATTTGTATATATAAATTTGTATATAAATGCGGATTGTCCAGGCAAACTGCCATATAAATGGCAAACACTTTCCAAGCTTTTTGTAGCCCTTTGCCACCTCTCTCTTCTGCTGTACTCAATGTAGGCATTAGCAATAAATATATAATAAATAATAAAACATCCTGATCACCCTAATCCTTTCCGCTTTATAGCAAATAGTAATCACTCCTAAAATGCCAGCAAATTGCCGGCGCAGGGTAGTTACACTGTGAAAGCAGTTTCCGCTGTCACGAAATGATCTGGCCAGTGGGAACCCAGCCTCACAGTTGGACTTGAGTGATAGGCCAGTACAGTCACACTGCTGTATGTTTGCCCCAGTGAGTTGTTTTTTTATGTTATTGCCAAACTGGGGGAGGGATGAGTAGATGGAGTGTTACAAAATGATTGGACTTTCTCTCTAAGGAAGCATGGAAAAACACTGTTTACTGTGTAAATGATCAACACATTGGGAGTAATGGTAAATATTTGTGACTTCCGGTGTGCATTGCGGTGTGGATTGCAACCTGCATCCTGGTGAGGTTTTTTAGAGATAACACACAAAAAAGTTTCCTCCAAAAAATCACCTGTGATGGAACATATATACAGTTTAGGTACATTTTTTCAGTAATGAATGGATATATTTTAAAAGTTTGGAAATAACAGCACCCTATGGGTTATTTGGATTTCACCACTTTCTTCTGCATGGCCCCATAGGGTTCTGTTGTTTCCAAACTTAAAAACAAAATGCATAAACAGATAGAGCGGGCGTCACAGGCTGGTACAGTGGTGGAATCGACTGGAGACATGGTTCTGCTTCCACTACAAGGGGGAAAGCATTCCTCAGCTTGCTACAAGATAACTATAGGAATCAGTTTGTGGAGGCACCTACTAGGGGTGATGCTCTTTTAGATCTGGTAATATCAAATAATGATGACCTGATGGGGACAGTAACAGTCCGTGAAAATCTTGGTAACAGTGACCACAATATAGTTGTATTTAAAGATTTTCTGTTGGGAGGGCAAAAACACGAAATTTTAGGAAGGCCAACTTCCCCAGACTCAGAGCTGCACTCCAGGACATAGACTGGGAGCATCTGTTCAGGAATAAGGATACAGATGCCAAATGGGAGTGCTTTAAATCAGTTTTGAGTACCAACGTTGCAAAATGTATTCCAACGGGTAACAAATATAAGCGGTTAAAATTAAACCCCTCATGGCTGACACCTGCGGTTAAAAGGGCAATAAAAAACAAAAAAAGGGCATTTAGACATTACAAGGCTAAACTCTCAGCTGTAACACTTGAAAAGTATAAACTAGTAAATTAAATGTGTAAGAAAGAAGTAGTTGGAAAAAAGCACAAAATGAAAGAGATGTGGCCAAAGAAAGCAAAACACATTTAAAATGTTTTTTTTAAATATATTAATTCGAAGAAAACTAAATCAGAACAGGTAGGTGCCCTAATTAATGATAATGGGGAAATGGTCACTGGGGATGAAGATATGGTGAAGCTGTTAAATGGATTCTTAAGCTCTGTGTACACAAGAGAGGAGCAAAGAGCAAACACAGGAGTTACCACTGATAGCAATAGCCCAAGTATAACAATTAACAAGCTAAACGTGGATACCATCCAAGAAAAACTAAATAATTTAAATGTGAATAAGACTGGAGGACCAGATGGACTTCACCCAAGAGTTCTCAAAGAACTCAGTTCCATTATCTCATCACCCCACTAGCAACTGGTATAGTGTCAAGGGACTGGCGCAAGGCAAATGTGGTGCCCATTTTTAAAAAAGGCTCTAGGTCTTCTCCGGGCAATTACAGACCTGTTAGCTCAACATCTGTTGTGGGGAAATTGCTTGAGGGGCTTTTAAGGGACTACATACATGAATATGTAACTATCCATAATATTAAAAGTGACAACCAACACGGTTTTACTAAGGACAGAAGCTGCCAGACTAACCTGATTGGCTTTTATGAGGAGGTGAGTAGAAGCCTGGACAGAGGGGCGGCTGTGGATATAGTTTTTCTGGATTTTGCAAAAGCATTTGACACTGCCCCCCATAGACGCTTATTGGAGAAACTGAGGTCTTCAGGATTAGAAAACACAGTTTGTAACTGGATGGAAAACTGGCTGAAGGATAGTGTGCAGAGAGTTGTGGTTAATGATACATACTCTGAATGGTTACGGGTTGTAAGTGGTGTACCTCAGGGCTCAGTGCTGGGCCCTCTATTATTCAACTTGTTTATATACGACATAGAAGATGGAATTAAAATCACTGTCTCTATTTTTGCACACACAAAGATATGTAGCACAGTGCGGTCTATGGAAGATGTTCACAAGCTTCAGCCTGACTTGGACACTTTGAGTGTCTGGGCATCCACTTGGCAAATGAAGTTCAATGTGGAAAAATGTAACGTCATGCACATGGGGTCTAACAACCTGAAGGCCACATATGTCCTCGGGGAAGTAAAACTGGGAGAGTCACTTGTTGAGAAGGATCTGGGGGTACTGGTAGATCACAGGCTAAATAACAGCATGCAATGCCAAGCAGCATTGAGGACCACCAAGATACTATCATGCATTAAAGGCATGGAATCAAGGGATAGGGATGTAATTTTGCCGCTTTACAAGGCACTGGTGCGCCCTCACCTGGAATATGGCGTCCAGTTCTGGGCGCCCATTCATAGAAAGGATGCTCTGACTCTGGAAAGAGTGCAGAGGAGAGCCACCAAACTAATAAGGGGAATGAAGGATCTTAGTTATGAGGAAAGATTATGAGAATTAAATCTGTTTAGTCTTGAGAGGAAACGGCTGAGGGGGGACAAGATTAACTTGTATAAATATATAAATGGCCCATATAAAATATATGGGAGAACACTATTTCAGGTAAAATCCTCTCTAAAGACAAGGGGCCACTGCCTTCGATTGGAAAAAAAAAGAAATTTAGTCTCCGGAGGCGACAATCATTTTTTACCATAAGAACTATAGATCTATGGAATAGCTTCCCACAGAAGCTTGTTACAGCATCAACTGCTGACAGCTTTAAAAAAGGATTAGATGCTTATTTCGAAGAAAATAACATTAACAGTTACTATTAGTGGTTATCAGTTAAAAAAAAAATATATATATATATATAGCTTCCCCTATAAAATAAAATTAAAATAACGTCCCCTACCCCAACACCCTTGATTGAACTTGATGGACATATGACTTTTTTCAACAGTATTAACTATGTAACTATGTATTAGTGGTTAATGTTTGAAGGCAAAAAAATGTAATAAACATTTATTTTTTTGGCTAAATACTAAAAACCTCACTGAGATGAACACTTTTAGTTTGCACTATTTTTTATGTGCGCTCACAAAATTGTCTAAACCCTCTTACCAACACCTTACCTTAGATGAACTTGCATGGCAAGGCTAGGTTGGAGTTTGCACTGGTGTGCCTCTGGCCCTTGCTTTTCCCACTGTAACACAGGAGCATATAAAATCACACAGCAACAAAATTGACTTGCTTCATTAAATAATTGTATTTTCTTTTTGAAGTGTTTATTCCTTATAGCGCAAAGGCACTCCCATTATTTTTGAATGTGCAATAATTAAATGCAGTAAGTATTTAACATGCAAGAGAAGGGCACCAACATTGGTGAACTATACCGCAACGCTGTGAACATAACTACTTAAAGTACAACAGACGTGTATTAAGCTTGATGGAGTCATCCAATGAGTATAACGGGCGTCTCATCGTACACTGTACATATAATTTGATATATGTAAATAGTTCAATATTATAGACACGAGTAGGTTTCCTGTGTGTGTGTGCTAAAGCTAGGGAAATAGAACAGAGCTTCAGTGTTAGTAGGTTGCGGCTGGAGAATGGTAGTGGAGATAAGCAGTAGTTAGATGTACCAAGTAGTGGTTTGTGAGAAGGGGTTAAACCTTTGAGCTTACAAGTGTGGAGCATCATCCCTACATCAGCCAGAGTCAGTCCACATTGGTGGATGTTTGCTTATGTAATCACTTAGTTGCTAGAGAAAGCTGTTTTTTTTAGACAGAGTTGCAAACAAATAGAAATGAAAAAATACAGATATGCTTGTATTCAGCAACCACATATTTTTATTGCAATGGACCAATGTTTTTAAGCTACCCCAGAAATGTATGTGGGTTTAATGTAGGGCTGTTTTTCTTACTACAACCTCCGCACCTTGAAAACATCTTTTTGATACACAATAATGGACACTTTTGAAAATCCAGTCGGAAGTGGAATTGATGTGTACTGAATGTGCATTCTAGAGAAAACAAATAACAGAGATGGGAGAGCAAGGGATTGAAGTGATGGATACTTAAACCGGACCAACAGCCTAGTACAGCTGGAAAAGAAATGTAGCGGCCATTTTGGAGCTTCTTCTCCCAAATGTCATAACTGAAATTCACAGTAAAAGGAAGCCCAGCACGACTTCCTGTTTGCAGGTGGACGGCAAGCCCATGAGCAGCCATCTTGTTTTTAAAATTTATCCCAGCAGGAGTTAGAAAAAGGTACATTGTTTTTTATGTGCAGCAATCTAAATTGCCCTGGGGAGGGTTGTATATAAGCACTGCTGTGGCAGTAAGTATAAGAGAGGCAATACCACAGTTCACATTTAACCCTTTTAGTGCCAAGCACGTAGTTTCTACGTGCTCGCTTCCACTCCACTTAAGTGCCAAGCATGTACTACGTGCTCGGTATTTACTGACCTCTTGCACTTCTGGAAGGCTGTGTAGCTGCAATTCCCAAAGGTTCCTCGTTGACACCATCTTGGGTGAAGTAGGAGTCAATAGGAGTGACCCCCCTGTGACCGATCACTCCAGGAGCCAATAGGAAGGGAGTGCTGACATCATCTGTCAGCGCCAGCTCTACAGCTATAAAATCATGCTAATGATGTTGCATCTCCCCTCAGTTCGCTCCGGTGATTGGTAAGTGCCACTTTGCTTACTGCTTTGGGGGGGTTTCTGTGGGGTTACAGCCCCCATCTGCTACTGTTTTGGGGGGGGGCGCGACCTGCCACACATGCGGCGGCAGCCACGCAACGGGGCGGGGGGGTCGGTGTGCGATCTGCCGGCGATCAGTGCTGGCAATCCTTTTGGGGTTGCTGTGGGGCTTACAGCCCCCATCTGCTACTCTTTTGGGGGGTGGGGGCGCGATCTGCCAAACACGCGGTGGCAGCAACCACGCGGGAGGGGGGTCTCGGCATGCAATCTGCCGGCGATCGGTGTGGGCAATCCTTTTGGGGTTGCTGTGGGGGTTACAGCCCCATCTGCTACTGTTTTGGGGGGCGGGGGGCATGATCTGCCACACTCCTGATGGCGGCGGCAGCCACGCGATGGGGCGGGGGGCGTTGTGCGATCTGCCAGCGATCAATGCGGGCAATCCCTTTGTGGTTGCTGTAGGGGTTACAGCACACATCTGCTACTGTTTTGGGGGGGTAGGGGTGCGATTTGCCACACTCCTGATGGCAGCAGCCACACGGCGCGATGCGACGGGGGGGGCGTGCACTCTGCCGGCAATCGCTGCGGGCAATCCCTTTGGGGTTGCTGTGGGGGTTACAGCACCCATCTGCTACTGTTTTAGGGGGCGGTGGGTGCGATCTGCCACACTCCTGATGGCGGCAGCCACGCGGCACGATGCGACGGGGGGGCGTGCGATCTTCCGGCAATCGCTGCGATCCGGGGACAATCGCTGCTGGACTTGAAACTGGTTGGTAATGGGGGGGTGTTGACTGCAGCACACTTTTCCTGTTGTTTGCGGGGGCGGGGGGTGCAATCTACCACACTCCTGTTGCAGTGGTGGAGGGGTGTGATCTGGTGGTGATCACTGCACAGCCTGAAACTGATTGGTAATGGGGGGAGGGGATGTGGGTGGCAGCACACTGCTCCTATTGTTTTGGGGGGGGGGTGCGCAATCTGCCACGCTCCTGTTGGCAGCGGGGGTGCAATCTGGCAGCGATCGCTGTCTGACCTGATATTGGTTGGTAATGGGGGTGTGGGTTGCAGCACACTGCTCCTATTGTTTTTATGGGGTGGGGGGGGACGATCTGCCATGCTCCTGTTGGCAGCGGGGGTGCAATCTGGTGGCGATCGCTGTCCACCCTGAAATTGGTTGGTAATGGGGGTGTAGGTTGCAGCACACTGCTCCTATTGTTTTGGGGGGTGGGGTACGTCACACTCCCGGTCGCTCCTAATGAGACGACCTTGGGGGGTGATTTGGCGGGTGTGGGGGTTCTTGCAGCACACAGCTTCTGCTGTTATGGGGGATGGGGCACAATCTGCCACACTCCTGGCCACACCTAATGGGACAATCTTGGTGAGGAGCAATCTGGTGGCAATCGCTGGCCAGCCTGCAAACTTTCTGGTGGGTAATGGGGGAGGGGGTGTGAGGGTCCTTAAGCCGCACTGCCCCTAGTACTATGTGGCGTTAGCATTTCTTAAATAAACCCCAGTCTGTCTTTCCTACTCCTGCCTTCCTCTTGTACTGTACATCATGTACTGTACATTAATGTTCCCAACCATTTCCTCAAGAGCCACAACTGGTAAGATTTGCAGATCTTCTCACAGATGCACAGATGAAGTAATTAGTAAAGCAGCGGAAATACAGAGCTGAAGGCTCTGTTCACACCTCACCACTGTGTTAAGACCAAGCTTTTTGTAAGTATGTGCAGAGGCATGAACAGAATCTAAAACAGAACTGCAAATAAACATTGGACCTGATTTATCAAGCACTGCAAGACTACACAATATATAATTTATATATTTTTTTACAGTGTCACATGTTGCTGCACTACAAGAAACACATTTACTAAAACATTAACAGTACAGCAACATGCAGAGAAAGTTATCAATTAAGGGGGTTATTTAAGAAGGGATAGCACAAGGTAGTGCCTCGTAGCAGCAGGTAGTGTCTGGTGAACGCTGTGTACGCAAAACCACATTTATGAAAACGAATCCGATGTATTATTACAGGCGGTTCAGGGTATAGCGCCGGAGCTCTAGCTTCCAGGGTGCCAGGTATTACCTTTTGCTCAGTGTCACTCTCCCATACATTTCAATGGGCGTTCATTTGCTTGTGTTTAAACAGCGTGTTTGACAATTTTTCTTTTACTGCTCAAATCATTGTGTGATCTTTATTGACTTTTTATATTTTTATGCAGAATTGTCATTACAGATCTGCCACCAAAGTGTTAATGTCACAGTGTTAAAACAATGTCATTCCATGTGCAATTTTGATAAGTATGGTGTGAGCTGGCGCCCAACATACATCACATTCATCAATGCGGGCCAAGTTACTACAGCGGCTGAGGCGCTCTGTTACAGCATCTGATAACCGCTTACAGTGTCTACTAGCAGTCGCTCTAAGCACCGCTATACAGATGCTCATCTGCCGATACCTGGCGTTAGTAGTGAATCAGCCTCTAAATTTTTTACTACTCAAATTTTCACCAGTGGGAGCCTGATTTATTTTTTATGGGCTAAGCATTTTATTTTAGAAGTTATAAATTAACAGCAGCCAATGGGAAATCCAAACAAATTTGGAGAGGCGTACGTTTCCAACGTGTTTGGATTTCTTGTAGGCTGCCGTATTTTTATAGAATATATAAATAAATAAAATATCTAATTAAAGAAAATAACACCTCATCTGCTGAACTGCCCTTTCCCATGGGCTGGGAATTTTATTATAGAAGAGCTCTGACTGCCTCTCCAGAAAAATCCAGAATAATTTAATTTGCCACCAATATAAAGTTTTAATAGTCTGCAAGATGAATATTTTCATTTAAGTATATTATTAACCTGAGTAGCTGTCATGTATATGGGATTTGGTTTGCTAGAAAGAAAAAAAGATTGCTAAAGCAGAAATGTCATACAAATACTCGTCTTGAAGGGAATACCTATTGCAAAAATGACATTTTTATTTTGTTTACTGTGGCAGTAAAATGTTATAAATGGCTTATATGAAATGGAGCAGATGGCATACGAATTTTCAATATAGTCCACAATTGCAAGCTAACAAGTCACATCTGTAATTTAGGCAACATCTATTTTTTTTATATGTGTGAAAACAAAAAAAATAAACATGTTTATAGAAAGCTTTTATTTAGGCTTATGCTGAGTAAAAAATAAATAGAGTTATTGAGATATCCATATGAGTTCGTATTTTCCTGTAGGGGTTGATATTGAAATATATATTTTATTTTAGACATTAAAAAAAGTAATAGCAAACTTTAACCCTTTTAGTGCCAGCTACGTGAATCTCATGTAACTGCCTCTCCTACCGTTAAGTGGCAGCTACGTGAGACTCACAAAGCTGCCTTTAAACACCTATAAAAAAGTATAAAAGTTAAGAACTCACCCCCCGCTCCAGCCGCTGCCACTGCTAACAGTAAAAGAAAAAAAAATGACATTTACCTGTGATCGCAATCCTCCAGCCGGGTCTCCTGTTCACTGGGGGGGGCTCAGATCGCCCCCCTGTGCTCTCTTCCGTGGTGAGGAGAGGGACAAATAGGTCCTCTTCAGTAGTTTTGCCGTTGAGGGGTGAGGGGCTGTTATGCCTTGCCCACCAGCCCCCCTCCATTGATCACCCAGCAGCTGTCATCGAGCTCCGGAGCCTGGGGCTATTTAGGCTTGTAGCCAGCAGGGCGGGGGCCACCAAGGCTGGTCTACAAGTCCTGCATAGCTGGTCCCAGGCTAGTTATGCTGCACAGGGGGGACCCCAAGTCATTTTGGGGGGATTCTTAATGGTTCTTAACCCTTAAAATTCCCCAAAACATGGGGTGCCCCTCCCGGGAGGGGAGACCCTGTGTTATATTTTTTTTAAATAATCCCTTATGTCCTGTCACCCAGCAGGTATAAAAGGATTTTAGCAGTAGCAGGTGAGCAGAAGCGAGAGTGATCAGCGTGGGACACAATGCTCCAAGAATAAGTATTAAAAAAAAACAAATAATATATATTTTTTTATATTTTTTTCTGTGTGTGTGTCAGTGAGACCCCTATATAAGTTCACAAGGCTTAGGGGGCTGGCAAGCCTAGCGAGTGACTTGCCATTAACCCCCATCCCCCATTACTTGCCTCCCCAAAGCCCGGGGTGTGTAGAAAAGCCCAGGGCCATTTAGGCTTTGCGGGCTTGTAGTCAGCAGGCCGGGGGGTCACCAAGGCTGGCCCTTGCACCCTGTTCTACAAGCCCCACATAGCTGGTCCAAGGCCTGGTTATGCTGGGTAGGGGAGAGATTGATGAATCTTCACTGTTCATAATCTCTGATCATTACATATATTTGTTAAATATTTGTAATTCTCCAGATTTTTACAAATGTTTTTAGTTTGAATGTATGTAACATAATTTTTTGTGAAAAAAATACCAGTTATATTTTAAGTTTAAATAACAGTTATGGTGTTGTGCTAAAATTTCCAAAAGAAAAGGGAATAATAAATACGACTACAGAGGTAATACAGTCAAGTCATAACTTACATGTTAGACTAAAATACATAAGACATTTAAGGACAGCACTGAATCAAGCCTAATATGCTCTATTCAGTTTTGTCCTGAAGATAGAGATGTCACCCTCTGTTGACAGGTCATTGTTCACCATTTTGTGCTATACATGCTTAACTGCAATTTCTGAAAGAATGTCCAGGAAATGTCTAAATGTTTTTGGCAGAGTTTGGGCTTTAACATGAAATGTATTGTTTGTAATTTTTTCAGTACTTTCATAATATTTTTGGGTAAAAAAATAATAAAATATAGATTTAAAAAAAAATGTGTTTTTTTTAAATAAAAAATGTAATTTATTAAAGAAAATCATATTGCATTTAAAAGCTCCATTTCTTCCAATTACAATAGTAGCACATTTATATCAGTAGACATCCACAGGCTCCGCAAATGGAAAAAAGAGCTTTATAGCATTTTCAATTAAACTACTATCTGCACTATCAAGGGGGTAATTTATGAAAAAATGTTTAGGTGTCCCCCCATTTCAATAAAACCAGCCCAGTCACCAGGTACGGGGGCTACTAGACCAGGGCACAGGTCTTGAAGACTGGAAGGTTGCTGGCCCACATCGTTGTCATGGGCCATGAGCTCTTCTGCCTCCCAGGTTTTGGGGAGGCAGGTATTGGGGCCTGGGGTTAATAGCAAGTCACCCACTGGCTGGCAGGTGACTTGACAGCCACTCACACATTGTGAACTGGTATAGAGGTCACAAGGATCCCTTACCAGTTCACAAAGGGATAAATGTAAAAAAAAAAAACGCATGGACAACAATGAAAATTGTTTGATGCTATATAGATAGGCACAGAGCTCCCTTAAGACCAAACAGTAAATGTAATCCAATGCCACGGTGCATGCAATCCACACACAGTGCAAATGTGTATCCTCCACCAAGGTGATAGGCCTCTTACCATATTTCCAGAGCTTGCAAGATTTATTTATATCATTCCTGGTTAGCTAATCCTCTTGTATTCAATCGCACCAATGCAGCTCCAGCGTTTATGCAATGTTGCTCCGAATTAGATGCAAACATCAAAAACCTTCACATTCTCTTCAGGATCAGCACTTGACAATCGACAGGCTGTCGTTATTTAAGAGTAAACAGTTTATTGGAACTGAACCTTTGATCTTCTCCAGCTTTGAGCGGGGTGGCATAAAATAGGTGACCCTACTGCCTTGAATATTTTGCAGCTTAAAAATGCCTAGCTGTTGCTAGCTGTTTGTGAGTAGATGGACTTTTTTTTATATTAAATGTAATAAATGTATTTTTTATTAGATAATATTTTATTGCAGTATATTTGCTTTTAAAATCTGCACACCTCTTTGGTGATGCATGGGAGTTAAATCCACAGGGAATGATATCAGCTGATGCTTAGACTTAGGCCCTTATTTAAGAAAGGATAGCGTCAGGTAGTGGCTGGTTAATGACAGGTAAGCGACTGGTGAACGTCGAACACGGCACGCAATTACACATTTATCAAGTAGAATCTGTTTAGCGACTGGGATAACGCCATGTAGCGTCTGATTCATAATTTTCACAGCCTCAGCGAACAGCGCCGGCGCTCAGCCTTGCACAGCACCAGGTATGACCTCTCGCTACCTGTCGCTCTCCCATACATTTCAATGGACGATCCTTTTCTTCTCTTTAAACAGGGTTTTTGGTTTGTTTGTTTTTTTCCAAAAAATCACCAATAATTCTGTGACCTCTTCTGCCATTGAAAAAGTAGTATTTTAAATTTTTTTTCATTTTTATATATTTCTTCAGAAATGACATTTCAGATCTGCCATTAAAGTGTTCATGTTACAATTTACCTACAATTTAATTCCATATGTTTTCGCTTTGTTACTAGTTGATAGATGCTGAAAAACAGACTTTAAACACACCGCCTCCTGAGCTCTGGGCTTCAGATAAGCACGAGTTGTGTGAGGCTTTTTTTTTCTTGAATATGATGTGAGTCGCTATGAGCTGTCGCTAACATGCGCTCCCATACAGCGCTGTACTGGTCAAATAGCGACTCGTCACAATGTATTCAACATTACTGCACAGCGACTGAGTCGCTATAAACTAGCGACTCACGGCCGAGCACTGCGACTACTAGCAGGCGCTCTGAAAATGCCTGCTACAGACGCTCTTCTGTCGCTACCTGGCGTTAGTGATGAATCAGCCTGAATGCATGTTTAGAATCATTCTTGTAAGCAACGTCTTCAGCATGAGTTGGTGCTTATAGACACCTTATAGATACTAAAAAGAAAGGACTGTTCCATTGGTAGTTTGTAAAGTAGTAGTAAGGAAATAAAATAAAAATTCTAATTTGATTGACGAACTAACACTAATCAATTTTTGCTTGATGCTTTTGTTATTGGATTAGGGGGAGAAACACACTTATTGCACATGGATTCCCCGCTTTCATCCTCCATGTATCCTATAAATGTGAGAAGTACCACATGCCCCCCCCCCCCACACACACACACACACACACACACACACACACACACACACACACACAATGGGGTTGACTCAAATCCTGAGTTCTCACTTTGTTTTTCTGAGAGAAAATTGCCATTCACTTTCATTGTCTACCTTGGAGCTGATTCAGAGCCAGGTGAAAGTTTACACCCAGTAGACAATGAAAGTGACAGTGGCAGTTTTCTCTCCTAAAAGCAGTGAGAATTCTTACCTGGCTCTAAATCGGCCCCATTGAGGCTGGGAAACTGAATATGACAAATAAAAAAAATAACTTCCCCTACCACAACAGCTTTGGTTGAACTTGATGGACATGTCTTTTTTCAACTGTATTAACTATCAGGCTGATTCATCACTAACGCCAGGTAGCGACAGATGAGCGTCTGTAGCAGGAATTTTCAGAGCGCCCGCTAGTAGTCACTGTGCTCGGCCGGGGGTCGCTACTTCATAGTGACTCAGTCGCTGTCCAGTAATGTTGAATACATTGTGAGGAGTCGCTATTTGACCAGTACAGCGCTGTATGGGAGCGCATGTTAGCGACTGCTCATTGCGACCGACTCACACCATATTCAACAAAAAAAACAGCCTCACAAATCTCTGGCGCTGAAATATGCTTGTTTGAAGCCCAGAGCACAGGAGGCGGTGTGTTTAAAGTCTGTTTTCAAGCATCTATCAACTAGTAACAAAGAGGCCGATTCATTAATAGCGCCAGGTAGCGACAGATGAGCGCCAGTAGCGTGATTTTCACAGCGCCAGCTAGTATTCGCTGTGCTTGGCCAGGGTTTGCTTGTTGACAGCGACTCAGTCGGTGTGCGGCAATGTTGAATATGGGGTTAGGGGTCACTGTTTCACAGGTTCCGCGTTGTATGGGTGCGCCTGACAGCGAATGGCCAGAGCGAACGGCTTGCTGCAGATTCATTAACAAATCACGCTCAAAAATTTCTCGCGGTGTGAATTCCTTGTTTAATCCCCAGAGCGCTGGCAGCGATGTGTGTAAAGTAGTTTTTAACCCCCAAACAACCTTTTTTTTTTATGTATAAATTATACAAGTTTTTCTAAACATTTTGTAATATGAATACATGAATATCAGACCTGTAATATCAATTCTGCACAATTTTTTATTTTTTTAAAAAAAACCTAACATTGCAGAAGTGGTCACAGAATTTTTGACATAAAAAAAAAAAAATACATTAATAGCAATTAATTTATGATTATTTAAAGATTGCTCCATTGAAACGCCAGGGAGCGCCAGGTCATACCTGTCGCTGTGATGGGATTAGCAGCGGCGCTGTTCGTTGCAGTCGGCTACATGATGAATCCCGCGGTAGCTGTCGCTCTCGCCGGCGCTAGCCTCATTTAGCGTGATAAATGCGTCATTGTGACCGCCGCCGGGCGTACTTGATTCGGTAGCCGCCGTTAGCTGGCGGTACCTGGCGCTCGTCAGACACTACCTGGCACTAGCCCTTGATAAATAAAGCCGAAAGCAAAAACATATGGAATTACATTGTAACAACATTGTAACATGAACACTTTAATGCCAAACCTGTAATGTCATTTCTGAGGAAATATATAAAAAATTAAAAAAAATTGAAAAAACTGCTTATTCAATGCCAGAAGAGGTCACAGAATTATTTGAGATTTAAAAAAACAAAAAACAAAAACAGTTTAAAGAGAAGGAAAGGATCGTCCATTGAAATGTATGGGAGAGCGATAGGTAGCGAGAGGTCATACCTGGCGCTGTGCAAGGCTGAACCCCGGCGCTGTTCGCTGAGGCTGTGAAAATGATGAATCAGATGCTACATGGCGCTATCCCAGTCGCTAAACAGATTCTACATGATAAATGTATAATTGCGCAACGTGTCCGGCGTTCACCAGTCGCTATCTGTCGCTACCTGTCATTAACCAGCCACTACCTGACGCTATCCCTTCATGAATAAGGCCCTATGTAACTATATGACACTGGAAGCTACCGAGACAGGACGGCTCTAGGGCAATTAACTGCCCCAGCCTCAACAGTGCACTAGATCTCTTATCCAACAGACAGCCCATGAGCCAGAAAGCAGAGGACCCTGAGCTATAGTTGGGGGACCCCTTTTTTCTGAGTGTTGAAGGAGAGTATACACTTGTGAAATAAGCAATGTAGGAATTGTACATGGGTTAGATAAATATATTTTTAGGCTTTTATACTGGGTTTATTGATCGCCATTAGCTTTACAGCTGCATCCACATAAGTTAAAAGACAGAAAAGAGTTTTGTGTATAAACCTTGAAGGGGTCCCATTTAATGTTTGCACCAGGGCCCCATCGCATTTTGTTACGCCACTTTCAACAAGCTTAGAGCATGCAATATCATCACATAATGAAGGGTCATGCTAATTTTATAGCAAAAGGTGCTCTAGCGATCTGCCTTGTGTTCACAAAATAGAGGATCCTGAATACAGAAAGGGCGGGTGAAGCGGGGTGTGTGATAATACCCATTTTACAAGGTGAGTATTCACAAAATGGTATTATTCTAAGTATGTCACACACCCCGCTTCAAGAATCCATAACATGTGGGACATCCAATAGCAGTGTCCAAAAAACAAGGGCGGGGATCCAAAACTAGGCAACAATGCACAACATTAAACCACTACAGCTTGCAAAACTTTGCGGCCAAATACAGCATCCGCGGACGCCCAAACATCAACCTTGTAAAACTTGGAAAAAGTGTGAACAGAAGACCAAGTAGCGGCCTTACAAACTTGCTCAACAGAAGCCTGGTGCTGAAAAGCCCAGGACGCACCAACTGCACGAGTAGAATGAGCAGTAACACGAAAAGGGGGACTCCTCCCCTTGGCAGAATAGGCCCCAATGATGGCCTGACGAATCCATTTACTAATGGAAGATTTGGCAGGAGCCAAACCTTTCCTAGGCCCGGAGGGCACCACAAAAAAGGCGTCCGTCTTGCGAAAGGAAGACGTAACCTCCAGATAATATTCCACAACACGAACTACATCCAAGGAATGCAACGCCCTTTCCTTGTCGTTGCTAGGATTAGGACATAGAGAAGGCAGAACAATGTCCTGATTCAGATGAAAAGCCGAGACCACCTTAGGAAGAAAATCCGGCTTGAAACGAAAGACAACCTTGCCCTGATGCTTCTCAAAGTATGGAGCTTTAATGGATAAAGCTGCCAACTCAGAAACACGCCTAGCCGAAGTGATAGCCACCAAAAAGGCCACCTTTTGAGTAAGTGAAGACAAGGCAACCTCATTCAAGGGCTCAAACGGAGGACCCTGAAGAGCAGAAAGAACCAGGTTCAAATCCCAAACTGGAACCAAGGGCTTCCTAGGCGGACGCACATGCGTAACTCCTTGGAAAAAGGTCCTGACTAAAGGATGAAGTGCAAAGGACCTGCCCCTTCAAGGTACTAATTTGGAGCCCCAGATCTAAACCGTGTTGAAGAAACTCCAGAATTCTAGGAATGGAGAACTCTCGACAAGAGAAGGACCTACCTTCACACCAATCAATATAGGACCTCCAGGTCCTGTAGTAAACAGAAGAGGAAGACCGCTTCCTGGCACTGATAAGAGTCTGAATCACCGCGTCAGAAAGACCTTCTTCCCTCAAGATGGCGGTTTCAGCAGCCACGCCGTCAAAGCCAGCGATGGTAAATTGGGATAGCGTAGCCGACCCTGGGCGAGCAGGTCCGGCAGCAGAGGCAGGGCGAACTGATCTTCTGCCAGCCTTACAAGATCTGCGAACCAAACGCGCCTTGGCCACCTTGGGGCCACCAGAATCGCCGACGCGCCTTCCAAGGCCAGTTTGCGCACCACTCTGGCTAGCATTGGGAACGGAGGGAACAGGTAAAGGAACCCCAGATTCCTCCAGTTCAGAGACATGGCATCCACTGCCAGAGCCAGAGGATCCTGCGAGAGAGACACAAAGACTGGAAGCTTGTGATTGTGACGAGAGGCAAAGAGGTCCACCGCTGGGACCCCCCACCTGAGACATATCGAACGAAACACCTTGGGACTGAGAGACCACTCCCCCTGACGAGAGGAGGCCCTGCTCAGCAAGTCCGCCTCCGTGTTTTCCACCCCCGGAATGTAGACTGCTGAGATACACGGGACGTGGGTCTCGGCCCAGTCCAGAATCAAAGACACTTCCCTGAGGGCACTCCTGCTGCGAGTCTCTCCTTGGTGATTGATGTAAGCAACCGCCGTCCTGTTGTCCGACCGGACCTGAACTGGCAGGCCTCTCAACTGATGAGTCAAGCGAAACAGAACCAACCTGATGGCTCTCAACTCCAGAATATTGATGGGCTCGTGAGCCTCCTGCGGACTCCACAGACCCTGAAAATGGAGGTCCTTCCAAACACCCCCCCAACCTGACAGACTGGCATCCGTGGTCACCGTTTCCCAACGTGGAGCCAGGAAGGATCTGCCTTTCGACAGATTGACAGACCCCAGCCACCATTGTAGGGAACAACGAACTCGGGGAGTCAACCGGAAGGACCGGTCCAATGACGACTGCGACCTGTCCCAAACCGTCAGCAGATGAAGCTGAAGCGCCCTCGTATGGAACTGCGCAAAGGGAACTGCCTCGAATGAGGCCACCATTAGCCCCACCAGCCTCATCCCTAGCCGGATGGTCGGATGAGGGGCCAACAAGAGAAGCTGAACTAACTCCTGAATCAAAAGAATCTTGGCCTGGGGCAGAAACACCCTGGCCTGCGAGGTGTCCAGAGACATCCCCAGAAAGGTCACAACTCTGGACGGACAAAGAGAAGACTTGGGGTGGTTGATCACCCAACCGAACCTCTCCAGAGTGGACACCACCACTCCGGTGTCCAACTCCGCTTGGTTGAAAGAAGAGGCCATGATCAGTAGATCGTCCAGATAGGGCACAATGCGGATACCCTGAACTCTGAGCAGTGCCATCACCCCCGCTAGCACCTTGGTGAAAACCCGAGGGGCTGAGGTGAGACCGAAAGGAAGTGCCACAAACTGAAAATGCCGATCCTCCACCACAAACCTGAGAAACCTCTGATGTGCTGGAAAAACCGGAACGTGTAGATAAGCATCCTTGATGTCTATGGACGTCAGAAAGTCTTCCTGACGAAGAGAGTGAATGGCCGAGCGCAGCGTTTCCATGCGGAATTTGCGCGGCCGAATAAACCTGTTGAGAAACTTCAGATCCAAGATAGGACGGACCGACCCGTCCTTCTTGGGAACCGTGAACAGATTGGAATAGAAGCCCCTGCCCTGCTCCGAGGGGGGCACTGGGCAAATGACAGCCATGTCCAGAAGATTCTTTACTGCCACTAGGAGCCCCTGCGCCACCAGAGGCTCCGAAGGCATCCGAGACCTGAAGAACCTGGAGGGGGGGCGGAGCTCGAACTCTAGCTTGTAACCGGAAGACACCACTTCCCGGATCCATCTGTCCGAGACTTCTTGATCCCAGATCTGGGAGAAGTGTCTCAGCCGTCCCCCCACCCGCAAGGGTGAGGGCGCCCCCTCATTGCTGAGCTGGCTTAATAGCCGGCTTGGGCTTAGAACCCCAATTGTATCCAGAACGGGCACGTCCCCTGCCCCTGCTCCCGGAATCTCCCCTGGAAGAGTGGAATGCAGATCCTCTGCCAAATCTGGCCCCACGAAAGGAAGTTGTAAAGGCAGGCGCCCCCCGAAAGGAACGGCGCTGCTTCTTACGTTGAGGCAACCTACCACCCTTGGTGACGGAGTCCAAAGTTTCTCCAAAGAGCCTCAATCCAACAAAGGGTAAAGCCGTCAGAGACTTTTTAGACATAAAATCGGCCGCACACTGGCGCAGCCACACCGACCGCCGAATAGTCACCAACAAAGCCGACGTCCTACCACACATCATCAAAGTGTCATCCAAGGCTGTTAATACAAAGGATAAAAACAACTCACACCGTTTGAGACTAAGGAACTCGGCACTACCAGGGCGAAGCCCGGAAGAGGTCAACAAGTCCCTGACCACAAACCTGGCAGCCAACACCATAAGCTCTGAGGCGCACACAGGCCGTATGGCTGACCCAACGCTAGTAAAGCCATGACAAGCCATTTGATCAATACGTTTATCCTCCCCATCCTTAAGGGTGGAACAATCCGGCCTATTTAAAACCGAAGAATTAGACAATCCCAAAACCGGAGCATCGACCTCGGGTGGGGAAGCCCAGCGCTTAACCGCCTCCGAAGGGAAAGGATATTTCTTATCCCACCCTTGAGGAATACCAGGGAGCCTAGCCGGCCTGTCCCATTCCTTGTCAATGATTTTGTCAAAGTGCCGTTGCGTAGGAAACTCCAAGCGCGGCCTGGACTCTTCAAACAACTCACCCTCCTGTTGTGACGCCACCTCGGGGGGGGAGATATTCAGAACCTCCAACATCAGCGCCAGGGCGTGAGAAGAATCCGAGGATCTCCCAAACTCACTAAACTCCGCATCAGCGCCAGCAGACTGCTCATCGTCCGAAACCTCTGAACCCTCAGAAACTTCACCTTCCTCTAGCCCAGAATAATCAGACCAATCCAGATTATTAAACTTATCCAGATCATCAACCGGCGTAGCCGGAGACAAATGCTTCCTCTTAGCCGGAGCCTTACGGGCGACCGAACTGGAAACAATTCTCTCAAGGTTGGCCAATCTGGCGCACATCTCAGATTGCAGATCCCTGCCCATGACAACATCACACGGAGCACGTGTCAGGATGAGAGGTTGAGATGACTCGGCCGGCGGTGCTGACCCAGACGCCTGGGATCCGGACTGCCGCGCAATAGTTTGCTGTGCACAAGGTATACAAAGCAGTACATCGTCCCCAGTAATGGATGCACCACACAACATGCATTTTTTGGGATGCCCCGAAGGGGTCCCTGCCCCAGTATCCGGGGATGCCTCCATAAGGTGAACTTTTATTAGTCGCAATGACCCAGGGAATTACGCCAATAAGCAACCCGGGATGCCCCTTTAACCCTTTAAACGCCAGCCACGTAAATTTTACGTGGCTGCCTCTCCAACAGTTAAACGCCAGCCACGTAAAATTTACGTGCCTGACTTTCCCCAGTAAAAAAAAAAAAAGTAAAAATAAAAGACACTTACCTGACCCCTCGTTCGATCCGGTCGGGTCTCCTCTTCAGCCAGAGGGGCTCCGATCGCCCATCGGGGCTCCTCCGGCTGCAGGGGAGGGCCCGGAACAGGGTGCCCCCCCCCCCGTTTCAGCAGCCGCCCGGTTTGCTGTAAAAAAAAAAACAAAAAAAAAAAAAACAGTCACCTACCTTTGTCCCCGCCGGCTCCCGCAGGCTCTCCTCTTCACGGGGGGGGGCTCCGATCCCCCCCCCCCGCTCTTCTGTCTTCTGGAGGGGGCATAACAGCCCTCCTCCCTTGCTTCCTTCCGATGGCGGCCGCCATCTTGGTGACGTCACGGGGCGGGGCCAGATGACGTCACTGCCGGGTGTCATCGGGGCACCCGGCAGTTCGTCTCTCAGATGCCGGTGACGGCTGGACAGGGAAGGAGGGAGGTAGGCGATCCTCCGATCGCCTGCCTCCCCCCTTCTCTGCCCAGCCGTCACTGACAGCAGATCGCCGCGGGACACAGAAGATGAAGATCGGAGGTGAGTAAAGTAAAAGTTTTTTTTTTTTTTTTAATAAACTTTTTAAAAAAACGTGTCTAGTCTTATTTTTTACCATTTAACCCTTTGTGAACTGGTAAGGGGTCCATGTGACCCCTTATACCAGTTCACAAGGCTGGGGAGATGGCAAGCCACCTGCGCTAGCGGGTGGCTTGCCATTAACCCCTGGCACCCCCATTACCTGCCTCCCCAAAGGCCAGGGGGGGGCAGAAGAGCCCGGGCCCACATGGGCTATGTGGGCTCGTAGGCTGCAGGGTGGGGGGGCCACATAAGCTGGCCCCCCCACTCTGTGCCTACAAGCCCCCATAGCTGGTCCCGGGCTGGTTACTGTGGGTAAGGGGGACCCCACGTCATTTTTTTTTTTTTATTTTTAAGGGTTTTTAACCCTTAAAAATCAAAAAAAAAATGGGGTCCACCCCCCCTGGGAGGGGGGACCCTATGTAATTTTTTTTTTTGATTAACCCTTTGTGTTCTGTCATCCAGCAGCTATAAAAGGCTTCTAGCAAGTGAGCAGAAGCCAGTGATCGCCGAGGGACAGAGTGCTCCAGGATGGATGGGAGGTGAGTACAGTGTAAAAAAAAAAAAAAAAAATTAATAAAATATTTTTTCTCTTTTGTGTGTCTGTGTCATTTTTTACTTTTAACCTCTTGTGAACTGGTAAGGGGTCCATGACCCCTATACCAGTTCACAAGGCTGGGGGGATGGCAAGCCACCTGCGCTAGCGGGTGGCTTGCCATTAACCCCCGGCACCCCCATTACCTGCCTCCCCAAAGGCCAGGGGGGGGCAGAAGAGCCCGGGCCCACATGGGCTATGTGGGCTCGTAGGCTGCAGGGTGGGGGGGCCACAAAAGCTGGCCCCCCCACTCTGTGCCTACAAGCCCCCATAGCTGGTCCCGGGCTGGTTACTGTGGGTAAGGGGGACCCCACGTCATTTTTTTTTTTGATTTTTAAGGGTTTTTAACCCTTAAAAATCAAAAAAAAATGGGGTCTCCCTCCCCTGGGAGGGGGGACCCTATGTCATTTTTTTTCTCGATTTAACCCTTTGTAGTGTGGATGCTTTTTGTGTTTTTTTTTGTGAATGTTATAAAATACTTGTTTCAGTTAGGGGGGGTCTCCTGGGCAGGAACGGGGGGCTACCGATAAATATGTGGTACCGTTCTAATCGGTAGAAATGGGGCTTTCACATGCAATATGATTTTCCTTAATAAAATACATTTTTTATTTAAAATAAAGGAGTCAATTTTCTAAAAAAAAAATTTTATTTATTTTTTTTTTTTTTCACTTAATAATATTGTAAAAAAAAAAAAAAAAAAAATTACAAACAAGACATTTCATGTTAAAGTCTAAACTCTGCAAAAAAAAAAATATATAATTTTTCTGAAAGTTCCAGCAAAAATGGCGCAAAACATGTCGCAAAACATGACGCAAAATGGGGAAAAATGGCCTGTCAACAGAGGGTGACAAAATCTCAAGTAGGCTGGCAATTAAAAGGGTTAATAGTACCTATGCATGTTGGGTATTGTTCTGTTCGGGGGACCTTGCGCTTTCAGACTTAGCTTGTTTTTTCTTGTTTGCATATTTATATTTTAGGAAAAGGTGTTTTTTATTCAGCTTTTTTATAAATTTTTTAGGGAAACCCTGCGCAACCAAAGAATTCTTTGAGGAATTAATTCCAGAAAGATGAGCCCACTACAGCAAGCTGGGTACCCTTAGAAAGCTTAACGTGTGTACTTTCAGGGAATATATGGTTTATGGGGGATATTCCAAATGTAAAGGGTTGTTTTGGTTGAAAAATCGCAAGGTGCGCACTTTGTCTGCAGAGCTGAAATTTTCAAGTAAAATTACCGTTACGCACATGCTTTACTTTGGGGTGTTTGGCAACTCTTCCCTTGACAGAACCTATGCATGTTGGGTATCGTTCTGTTCGGGAGATGTTGCTTTTTCAGATTAAACTTGATTTTTCTTGTTTGTATATAGTTTTTTTAGGAAAATGTGGCTTTGATTCTGCTTTTTTATCCTTTTTTTAGGGAAACTCTTTGCAACCAAAGAATCCATTGAGGGATTACTTCCAGAAAACTATGGCCACATCCACAAGCCTGGTACGCCTAGAAAGCCTGAGGTGTGTACTTCCAGAGAATATATAGTTTGTTGGGGGTATTTTAAATGTAAAGGGTTGTTTTTCTGGAAAAACCGCAAGGTGCGCATATTGCATAGCATAGTTGTATTTTATCTGAAAATCTCCTAAAGCGCTGTTTCAGTTTGGGGGAGTCTCCTGGGCAGGAAAGGGTGTCTACCTATACATATGTGGTACCACTGTAACCGGGAGAAATTGGGATTTCACACGCAATAAGATTTTATTGACAAACTTACATTTTTTATTCCAAAAAAAACTACAATATGTAAAAATTTTTTTTTTTTTTTTTTTTTTGCACATATTTCACCCAAAAATATTAAGAATACACCTAACAAATGACAAACAAGACATTTCATGTTAAAGCCCAGACTATGCTGAAAAAAACAATATATCATTTTCCTGGGAAATCCCTGGAAATCCCCTCAAAAATCACAGTTGAACAAGGGGAGCGCAAAATAGTGCAAAATGGTCTGGCAACAAAGGGTGACAAAATCTCAAGGTAGGCTGGCGGTTAAAGGGTTAATGTCCCGAGTGGGAGGATTTATAACTAAGTGAACCCAGGGATCTAGGACCGGGAGAAACCCCCTAAATACTAATGAAGATCCTCCTGTAAAAGCCTCCGCCTAAAAGACAGAAAAGAAAACCCCATAAATGCCAAAATAGGACACACAAGGGAGAAAGGAATAATAAATAAGGCCCAAGGGCCACTCACAGATCCTTAAGGAACAGGAGCAATGGAGCTCGCAGCACACGAGGAGAGACGCAGGACGACAAAGGGGCGTGGTCAGCGCGAACCGCGCGAATAGCAATTACCGCCCCCTTCTTCCTTCTGAACGGAGCCTAAAGCTCCGCATCGGCGCCTCCTGCAAGCAACTTCACAGAAGCAGAGGGGGGCGGAGCCGCGGCGACGCGCCGAAAGCCCGGCCCCGCCCCCCCTCCGACGGAGATGCGAGGGGAGAAGCTCCCTCGCATAACTATTCAGAGACCGGCGCCGCGGCAGGCGGGTGCGACCGCAGCAACCAGCGGAGCACCCGCCCTGCCCGGCGGGGAGACAGCCTGCGGGGGGCCGGCCGCGGCAGTGCGCCACGGCCCGGCCCCGCCCCCCCCAAAAGTGCGTGAGGGGAAAGCTCCCCTCACAAAAGAAAGTACCGGTGCCCCGGCCGTAATGGCGGCCGCGGCGCTGAAACAGAAACACACACAAACGTATAAAGCATTGAACACACACACATGTAATAAAGAGTACAGGATAAAATACTAGCCCTGGGAAGAGACCCCCCCAACCCCCACTGAGTTACCAAAGGAAGACTAGAGGGACCCCCCAGGGGCAAGTACCAAGGGACGGGGCATCCCAAACCGGGATCACCAACCCGGCGTCACCGCCTACCCTCTTATTTAGGGTCTCACGGGGGAGCTCTGCTCCTAGGCACCAGAGGTGCCAGTATACCTTCGCTCGGGCCCGCAGCCAAAACTGTGGAGGCATGTATCTTAAGGGCTAATCAGGGAAAAAGAAAGTCCGAGCGGGAATAATAAAAAAACAGGCCGGGAGTTACCCCGGCTACCTGAAATCCCCCTGTGCAAGGAGGAGACGTCATCTTCTGACTTGCTCGCCTTCTGCAGAGATGGAAAACTGGGTGATGAGTGGGAGGTCCCAGGTATTTATGGATCAGGGAGGGGCTTTCTTTTACTATCATCTCTGCAGGAACGCCTCTTCAGGACGATATTACCCACATGTTATGGATTCTTGAAGCGGGGTGTGTGACATACTTAGAATAAAAACTTTTGTTCCCATTCTTCCTGTACCTGCGATTAAGCATTTTTACAGATGAGGAACATCATTTTATCAATGAGGTATAGTAATTTTGTTAAGAATTTTAGAAACAACAGGGTCCTATGGGGTATGCAGAAAAAATGGCAAAATATTTTGCATAGCCCATTAGGGTGCTGTTATTTCCAAACTCCAAAAACTAAAAAAAAAATGCCTCATTTAAATAAATGGTGTCCATTGCCTTTAAATGGAAACCTTTTTTGCAAAAGCATCGCTAGTTTGGTGGCTCTCCTCTGCACATTTTCCAAAACCAGGCCTTCCTTTCTATGAACTGGTGCCTAGAACTGGATGGCATATTTCAGGTGAGGGCGCACTGGTGCCTTGTAAAGAGGCAATATTACATCTGTCCTGTGATTCCATACCACTTTTAATGCATGATTATATTGTGGTTGCCTTAGAAGCAGTTGTTTGGCATTACAGATTTTTATTTAGCCTGTGATCTCCCAGCTTCACTCCCCGGAGAACATATGTGGCCTGCAGGCCATTAGACCCCCAAGTGCATCACTTTACACTTCTCCACATTGAACTTCATTTGCCAAGTTGATGCCCAGACATTCAACGTGTCTAAGTCAGCCTAAAGCTTGTGAACATCTTCAATAGACTGCACTGTGCTACATATCTTGGTGTCATCTGCAAAGACAGAGACATTGCTCGTAATGCCCTCTTCTATATAATTTATAAGCAAGTTGAAAAATGGTGGGCCCAGTACTGAACCCTGGAGTACACCACTTACAACCGGGGACCATTCAGAGTAGGTGTCATTAACCACAACTATCTGCACACGATTCTTCAGCCAGTTTTAAAACTGTATTTTCTAACCCTCTCAATTTCCCCAATAAACATCTATGAGGGACAGTGCCAAATGCTTTTTCAAAATCCAGAAAAATTATATCTACACCGGCCCCCATGTCGATGCTTCTACTCACCTCCTCATAAAAGTCAATCAGGTTAGTCTGCCAGATTCTACTCACCTCCTCATATAAGCCAATCAGGTTAGTCTGCCAGATTCTACTCACCTCCTCATATAAGCCAATTTAGTCTGCCAGATTCTACTCACCTCCTCATAGAAGTCAATCAGGTTAGTCTGCCAGATTCTACTCACCTCCTCATATAAGCCAATCAGGTTAGTCTGCCAGATTCTACTCACCTCCTCATATAAGCCAATCAGGTTAGTCTGCCAGATTCTACTCACCTCCTCATATAAGCCAATTAGGTTAGTCTGGCAGGCATGCTGGCAGTCACCTAAATATTATTTGTAGTTACATAATCCTGTACGTAGTCCCTTAGGAGTCTCTCAAATAATTATCCCACAATGGATGTAAAGCTAACAGGTATGCAATTACTCAGAGAAGACCCCTAGATCCCTTTTTAAAATTGGGCACCACATTTACCTTGCACCAATCCCTTGGTACTATAACATTGTTTAGGGGCATGCTGATTCATCATTAGTGGCAGGTAGCGACAGATGAGCGTCTGTAGCAGGCATTTTCAGAGCGCCCGCTAGTAGTCACTGTGCTCGGCCGTGGGTCGCTACTTCATAGCGACTCAGTCGCTGTGCAGTAATGTTGAATACATTGTGAGGAGTCGCTACTTGATTAGTACAGCGCTGTATGGGAGCGCATGTTAGCGACTGGTCAAAGCGACCGGCTCACACCATATTCAGCAAAAAAGCAGCCTCACAAAACTCTGGCGCTGAAATATGTTTGTTTGAAGCCCAGAGCGCCGAGGCTGTGTGTTTAAAGTGTGTTTTTCAGCATCTATCCACTAGTAACAAAGCGAAAACATATGGAATTACATTGTAACAACATTGTAACATGAACACTTCAATGCCAGACCTGTAATGTCATTTCTGAAGAAATTACAATTACAACATTATTTGAGATTTTTTGAAAAAAAAAAAACAAAAAAACAAAAACCCAGTTTAAAGAGAAGAAAAGGATCCTCCATTGATATGTATGGGAGAGCGACAGGTAGCGAGAGGTCATACCTGGCACTGTGTAAGGCTGAACGCCGGCACTGTTCGCTGAGGCTGTGAAAATGATGAATCGGCGCTACATGGCGCTATCCCAGTTGCTAAACAGATTATGCTTGATAAATGTGCAATTGCGTGTCATGTCCGGCGTTCAACAGTCGCTACCTCTCATTAACCAGCCACTACCTGACGCTATCCCTTCTTAAATACGGGCCTGAGTCTTTAAAGATCAAGAGCAGAGGTAATGAAATAACTGAGCTGAGTTCTTTAAGAACTCTTGGATGAAGTTCATCCGGTCCTGGAGTCATATTCACATTTGGCATCTCATGTATTGGCTCCTCGCTCCTCTTTTATGTATAGAGAGCTAAAGAACCCATTTAGCAGCTCTGTCTTTTCTTAATAACCAGTGACCAATTCCCCATTACCATTTATTAGGACACCTACCTGTTCTGATATTGTTTTTATTAAATGTAATATATTTGCTTGAGGAATTTTTAAATAACATGACATGCAGATGCATGACATGCATGCGTAAATGGAATGTCCAAACTGTAAAATAAAAATTATTTTATATATATATATATATATATATATATATATATACCTCAATAGAAGAATGATGTCCCTCACCTGTAAAAAAAATCTCACCACAGGCACAGTTGATATTTTAGAAAATAGAACCAAAACATTTTACTACCACGGTGGTAGTATAATATGGTAAAATTAAAAGCTCACGGAGATGCAGGTTGCAGTTTACACTGCAAGGCACACCGAAGTGCTTTTCCAAATAATTAGCATGAGCCTCCCTGTAGTGCAGCAGATCCAGTTGTTGTGCCCTCGTCAATTCAGGTCCATATGTTGTTCTCTAATGAGGAAGAACTGCGGCCATAGGTGTGAATGGCCGGCGCGGGCGCGCTCCCTGCTAGAGGGAAGCGCGAGATGCGGCCTCCAGCGTGCTCAGAGCCGCTGTGGTTGTCCGTCGCTAGTCCGTACATACGGATCCTACGCTCGCGTAGGATCGGGGTGAGGTGAGTTTTTTAGGGCGATCAGGGGGGGTTTAACGCAGCGGGGTCGGGGTGCCCCGCAGAAGTGGACCAAAACCCAGGATAGTGAAAATCCTGGGTGTTGGCCCACTTTAAAGCTCTCAATCTTAGGTGTTCCTAACTGCCTATTATTTTTTGACATTCTAAGTAGCTTAGAAATACACAGCATAGGAGCTAGAACACTCCATAAATGCGATCAAGAAAGGTGAGATGAAATGATGGAGAATTACGTTCAGGGTGTAAATGGGAAACATATTTTAAGAATAAAAAATTCAAAGCATGTAAGAGATCCCCTGCTTTGAATTATTTTGAATAAGTGAAGGCTAGCTGAAACATTGTATGTTGTTTTTCTGCTTATCTCTTTTGAAGACCATATAAAGTTTATATATATATATATATTGCATTGCAAAAAAGGCCATCATGTTTTAGAAACCAGCATTATCAATAAGCAACAATATGAAATCAATGTCAACAAAGTTTATAAAACTTCTCACAGGTGGTTACTTTGAAGTGCACATTAAAAGTAAGCATAGATGGACTCATTATCATTATATATATATCCTGTCCAAAACGTATCCTCTTTTTATTTTTATATTTTCTCTTTTTAATTTTAGCTCTTCAACAAATTGTACATATCGGTAAGAAAACTCACTTCATTTTTTAGGAGAGAAGACTGCCATTCACTTGTATTGAAGTATTGAAGTAAATGCCAATTTTCTCTCCTAAAAAAGAAGTGAGTTTTCTCACATGATGGCCCATTAGTATTATTCCCAGGTAACCATGTGTTTTCTCACACTGCTGCCTCTATTAACCATTAACCCAATAATTGCCTTAAATGAAATAATAAAGAAAACAAAAATTACATAGAAAATATAGTGCTTATACCAGTTTATATAAACATAACTCAATCAAAAAAATGCTACCAGGCATTTAATACGAAATGCAGCAATTGAGCAACACTAATTCCTTCCTGGAAACAGCAGGTGGGCAAGGCTCAATTATGACCAATCCCTCAAGAATACAATAGTAATTGGCTGAATATCATAGAGTTTTCCATTCTGAGAATCAGCATCTGTCAAATAAAAACCATGTCAAAGAAACCCAGGTGGGATCCCACAAGTGGTTGACCAGAGTTCAATTTAATTAATTTATTTTGAATATAAAGGGGGTGAACCCAGAGATAAAGATAATGGTAACTTTAAAACGAATGTGCAAACAGCAAAAATAAATGGGGGACTCAGCAATTAGTCACACAGAAGGAACAACAAAGATTATAATAACTAAAGTGACTACTATAATTAATAAACAACACATGGTCAGCCAACAGGAAAGGTGTTTTGGGTTGCCGAGTTTTGGGATCAGGCTGTATTAAAGGCCTGATTTATGATGGTAACTACCACTTGCTGGCTTTTGCATGAGCAGAAAGTGGTAGAATCGCATGGTAACATACAGGTAGGGTAACAATATATTCTGCCAGTTTATGCAACCTTCCACCGCCCAGCAACCATAACATTTCCCAAAAATTGTACATGCCACGGGGTGACAGTTGAAAATGTTTGAAGACCTTGCCAAGGAATTATCGCTGGTGGGAGCAATGTAAAATAATCTATTTCAAAGCACCTCAAAATTTCTGATTCTACATATTCTGATTCTACATAAATATTGTATGTAGTTTATGTATAGCTGTTAGCTTTGCTTCCATTTCTGGCATGGACTTACTGCAAAAGACGTGTGTTCTTTGCTGTGATCAGAGCAAACTGCGGGACCACTGTCTTTTGCTGTGCTCATTTGTACTGAAAGTTCCTAGAGACAGAGTGGTTGTTAGACCACTTTTTTGTGTGATCCTGGAGAAATGGCACACTTTGAAGCACTTCTATGGGGATTTCCTGCCACGTGCCTACACTCCAGTAACATCATTAGTCACATGAGTGGGATTTCTCATTTTATCCCTTCAAACACCAACCACAAAAGGTTTACATGGATACCTCTCCAACAGTTAACTGCCAGCCACCTAAATTTTACAGTGCTGGTGTTCCCTTCACTTCCCCCTCTTTCGAGCCCCCCACCGGGTTCTTCAGTGGGCATGAGAAAGTCTGTTTACCACATGTCCCCGCTTCTGACAGCTCAGCTGGCCACCGCAGAGAGGGGCATTTATAGGAGGAGCTGGATGATGTCATCCCACTCCTTCCGGCAAAAAAGCCTGCTTCAGAATGCGGGAGCTGTCAGAACCCAGACGGAGTTCAGTGGAGGGCAGATGCAGGTACAGAGGGCTCAGAATCCTTGCCCTTGCACCCTGATTCTGTAACTCACCGGCCAGCTGTCAGTGATCCGCTTGGATAGCAGGCAAGTAAAGTTCTTTACATTTAACCCTATTTGAATTGGTAAGGGGTCCATAAGACCTCAATACAAGTTCACAAGGCTTGTGGGGCTGGCAAATTACCTGTGGCAAGCATGTGACTTGCCATTAACCTAAACGTGGGGTATTGTTGTAACTGAAGAAAATATATTTTAATTGAAATAAAATTAAAATTGAGACAAAATTATTATTTCTTTTTTTTACATATTTTACATATTACTAATCATTTGTACATATTACTTATAATACTAAAAGATAGGGTGACAAAATCTCAAGTAATTAAAATAGTTAAAAGTACTTTTGAATGTTGGGTATAGTTCTGTTCAGGGGAGCTTGCCTCTTTCAGAGCATGTTTTTTTTCTGTTTACAAATTGATATTTTAGGAAAATGCATTTTTTAATTCAGTTTTTTTAAATTAATTTTTGAGGGAAATGCTGTGCAATTAGTGAATTCCTTGAGGGTTTGCATCCAGAAAACTGTGCCCATGGCAACAAGCCTAGTACGGCTAAAAACCTTTAGGTGTGTTCTACGAGAAAATGTATACTTTGTGGGGGGGGGGGGGGATTTCAAATGTAAAGGGGGATTTTTCTTGAAAACTGAACTGCAAGGGGAGCATAGAAGTTGTATTTTATTTGGAAATCTCCTAAAGCACTGTTTCAGTTTAGGGTGTGTCCTGGGCAGGAAAGGGTGTCTACCGAGAGGTATGGGGCTTTTACAGGTATTTTTTCTTAAAAAAATGTACATTTAAAAAAAAAAGCTACAAAATGTAATAAAAAATTTTTGTTTCCACATATTTAGTACAAAACCTTTGTGAAAGCACTGAAAAAAATTACAAACAAGACATTTCGTCTTGTCATGTTGACTATCCTGGGTTTTGGTCCACTTCCCTGGAGCACCCCGATTGGGGGTGCCCCGCTATGTGAAACCCCCCAGATTTCGGGATAAAACTCACCTCACCCCACTCCTATGGCACATGCGAGGCCGCTTGTCCAATTAGCGCGCTCGGAGCCACTGTGGTATGCGTGTCAAAGAGGCGTCAAACCACAGCAGCTCCAAGCACGCTGGCAGCCGCATATTGCGCTTCCCTCTAACAGGGAGCGCGCCGGCCATTCACAAATGGCTGGCGTGGGCACGCGCCCTGCTACAGAGAAGAGCAAGATGCGGGCGTGGCCCGCGCATGCGCCATTGGACCGGGAGTAAGTTAAGGTTACCGGGCGTCCTGGGGGGTTTCACACAGCGGGGCATCCCGATTTGGGATCGCGGGGAGGGATCGGATCAGCCTGGGAATCTTATAGATTCCCGGGCCGATCCAGCAGGGTGTTTGCCCACTTTAAAGTATAAACTCTTCCAATTAGAAAAAACAGTATATACATTTCCTGTAAATTCCTGCAACAATTACAGTTAAACATGTATAGTGCAAAATGGCAAAAAATGACAGAGGGTGACTAACAGCCTTATTTATGATGTGCGCCGTTATGGCTTATCTGGGGTTGCGATTGCGAACTATAATGGTGCTAGTGCCAGATGCGCCAGGTTTCAACTGGCCCTGCTTCAACCAGAGCACCTGGCAGTGTGAACTTTTGTGTGTTAGTGTTAAATAAAACGCTATCTGGCGGCCACAACGCTAGCTCAAAATCTCCAGGTAGGCTGGCAGAAAAAGGGTTAAATATAAAGCAATAAAATGACTTATTTTAAGTTACCTTTACAAATATAATCCTTTTCAGCTCTGTCTGTTATTTAACATTTTAATTTTTTCAAAATATAGACTTCTTAACCAAGCCTGATTTGCTCCATGAGTTCAAAACTGTTTCTAAAGAAGAGAACCACAGTATATGTGTGCATTTCATACATTTTATATGGTGTTTTTTTAGGTCCTGACAACCTATACACACGATCGGGATGGCACTTGATACATTTAGAAAATGGCAAAATAGTTTGAGAACCTCTAGTCTAGATTTCAGGGTTAGGAATCTAGGATGCAAAGCCCAAAGTTCCAGGATCAAGTCATGACAATAGTTCCTGGGTCTGGCCAGCCCAGCCTCCTCCCTCTGTGGCTAGGATGACAATGCGCCTGCACTATTATGTTGGCAGAGCAGCTCATAATGGCTTATCCTAATCAAGCCTAAATGCTGGCTGATTGTCCCAGGCTTTCAAGATGCAGGGAGACAGCTACTGGTGGGCAGATGTAAAACAATGGGTGTTTCGAAAGGCAGAGCAACCAGCTAATGGACAAGAGGAAATGGAAATTTTCCTTTATTTAAAATATAACAAAACCAAAAACAGCTGGTCCTGTAGTCCAAGGGACTCCAGGGGCATCTTGGGGTGTCCCAAATCATCACGCTCTGCTATGTGAAACTCTGGAGGTCTCCCACAAAACTCACGTTTGCCAGCAGCTCCCACGGCATAGTAAGCATCAGCGGCCACGTGTCAGTTTTTTTTATCTTCTGTTAATAATTGAATGAATTAGTTCTGTTTTCATTTGACAGATTGAATAAACTGATATCATAGCATTGGTATCATAATGAATATGATAATAATATAACAATCATTATTTCTAATTTATTCAAAAGAAACTCACAGTTCTGACTATTCATTTAACATAACAATACAATAACTTGTTATTGAGATAATTGTGGGGGTATCAGTAAGTTAATTTATGTCTCAACTTTCTGATAAATATGAATTGTAATAGATTTTATTGTTAAAATAATTATGATTATCATAATGTAATTGTATATCTCTTTTCTATTAAGGTGCACATACATATTCCTATTTACGATTCTTCTCCACCATTTTATATAGCCTTATAATGTTTTCCTTAATGTTTTCTCCCAACTTTCTGACAAAAGTATAAATAAACACCAAAAGTACATGAGCTCATGAGCACATGGTAAGAAATTTTGAGAAATACTGAGAATCACCTGTCGTAATGGAAAACAAGAGCAGCTAAAGGTGTAACGCTGAAATCTTTACCCTGAATGTTTACTTGCATTCACATGGGATGTCTTTTGTGTATTCATTTGCAATGGATAGCAATTAGCCAAAGCAATTGTTCTTGCATATATAAAATACACAGTGAAAACTATTCTGATGCCAAGTAAAGCATCAAATATGTCTGAGGGAAATTTGCATATCTCAGGTTTCGGGTCCTGTCCCCCAGGATTAAAAGCAGCTCAAAACTCTCTGCGTCTGGCCCTGAAATCTAAAAGACCCCAGGACTGGCCACTAGCCTGCTCCCGGGGCATCCTATACTGGGATGTCTGAGTCCAGTATTGGTCCACTGCACTGTATTTTAGGTCCACCCGCAAAGATTTTTTTAGCATTAGGTGCTGTCAATTTGCCAGCTGACTTGATTGGTAAAAAAAAGGACAGTTGTTAAAGGCCAAGATCACCATTGGATTTAGCTCTAAATAGTAGTGTTAGCAACTCTTGGAGGCTTAGAGGTCCAGATAAATGTATTAACCTTGGATTGCAGAAGCTGAAGACTACCTACCGGAAAAGCAACTGGCAGGATCACCAAAAATGTAAGTAGTTTAGAACTGCATTATCCCCCTCCCTCAAGATTAGGGCAATCTGGGCCATTTTTCAAGAAAAGATAGCAAAGACAAAATTACAGAAGAGTTTATTTCCTGAAACTTAGTATAATCATTTTCTAATTTCAACTTCCAGGTATGCAATCGAATAGGCTTTCCAATGGAAGTTGAAAAAATGTTGAATAGCCTCTTAGTCCTCATCGGGGTGGTTTATACTTAAATCATAAGATTTAGAGGTGTTGACATGTAACCCAGTTCAACTTTTTGAGAACTAAACAGGTTCAAGAGTGGAGTCAAAGCAACGAGATATAGTGGCCACCCAACTCTCAACCTCCAATGTCAGTATTTTGTTGAATTAATTGGGCTAATTGTTGAAGGGTGGGTTCTGGGGTACAAGGGTAAAGCGAAGTAAGGACAAAGAATACTCATGTCTAGTATTTCTAGTAATTCTAAAATTGTCTGAGTATGTCCACAGTATTTCACATTAGAGCTCTGGTGTACGGGAAACTAAACTCATTTTGTGCTTTTCTCTCCGAAACTGCAGGTTTTCGCTATATAAGGTAAAATATCCCAATACACTGTATCAAAAGCATCTCTTATGAATTGAAAATGTGTAACTCTTCAGGTATTTTTCAATGGCTGTCTATGTAGAATAAAATCAACTTGTTCCTTGCTTATTAAGTGACCAAGAAAGAGATTTATACAAGAAGTTAACATTTTAGCTAGAATCTCAATTTAATAATTAGCCTATAATTAGACCATATTGTAGAAACTAACTTTGGTTTAGGAATTATGCTGACTGCTTAGAGTAATGTTCACTGGTCACTAGAGATGAGCGAACTTTTGAAAAATTTGATTCGACTGATTCGCCGAATTTTCCGACAAAAATCGTTTCGACCCGAATTTATTCGCGACGAATCGCTATTAAAAACGGCTATTTCTGAGCCTCCTAGAGCCTCAATAGGGTTGCAAACCATTCTGCCTTGCTGTAACACGCATAGGATGCGTGCTGGGTTAGTTAAATAATACTTTGAATACATATCACATGCAGATCAGAGGCATCGCTAATAGAATCGCAGAGCGGCACAATTGCAGAGAGTTGAAGTGGCATCACTATGAGGGGCAGGAGCCCAAACATTGCTTTAAAGAGACACTGGAGTTGGCAGCAGCAGGAGCCCAAAAATTGGATGAATCACACCTGGAGTTGGCAGTAGCAGCAGCAGCCCAAACATTACTTTAAAGAGACACTGGGGTTGGCTTCAGGAGCCCAAAAATTGGATGATTCACATTTCACACCCTGGAGTTGGCAACAGCAGCCGCAGCAGCAGCAGGAGCCCAAACATTACTTTAAAGAGACACTGGGGTTGGCTTCAGGAGCCCAAAAATTGGATGATTCACACCCTGGAGTTGGAAGGAGTTGGCAGCAGCAGCAACAGGAGCCCAAACATTACTTTAAAGAGACACTGGGGTTGGCTTCAGGAGCCCAAAAATTGGATGAATCACACCCTGGAGTTGGCAGCAGCAGCAGCCCAAACATTACTTTAAAGAGACACTGGGGTTGGCTTCAGCAGCCCAAAAATTGGATGAATCACACCCTGGAGTTGACAGCAGCAGAAGCAGCAGCAGGAGCCCAAACATTACTTTAAAGAGACACTGGGGTTGGCTTCAGGAGCCCAAAGATTGGATGATTCACACCCTGGAGTTGGCAGCAGCAGCAGCAGGAGCCCAAATATTACTTTAAAGAGACCCTGGGGTTGGCTTCAGGAGCCCAAAAATTGGATGATTCACACCCTGGAGTTGGCAGCAGCAGCAGCAGGAGCCCAAATATTACTTTAAAGAGACCCTGGGGTTGGCTTCAGGAGCCCAAAAATTGGATGAATCACACCCTGGAGTTGGCAGCAGCAGCAGGAGCCCAAACATTACTTTAAAGAGACACTGGGGTTGGCTTCAGTAGCCCAAAAATTGGATGAATCACACCCTGGAGTTGGCAGCAGCAGCAGGAGCAGGAGCCCAAATATTACTTTAAAGAGACCCTGGGGTTGGCTTCAGGAGCCCAAAAATTGGATGAATCACACCCTGGAGTTGGCAGCAGCAGCATGAGCCCAAACATTACTTTAAAGAGACACTGGGGTTGGCAGCAGGAGCCCAAAGATTGGATGAATCACACCCTGGAGTTGGCAGCAGCAGCACCAGGAGCCCAAACATTACTTTAAAGAGAGACTGGGGTTGGCTTCAGGAGCCCAAAAATTGGATGATTCACACCCTGGAGTTGGCAGGAGTTGGCAGCAGCAGCAACAGGAGCCCAAACATTACTTTAAAGAGACACTGGGGTTGGCTTCAGGAGCCCAAAAATTGGATGATTCACACCCTGGAGTTGGCAGCAGCAGCAGCAGGAGCCCAAATATTACTTTAAAGAGACCCTGGGGTTGGCTTCAGGAGCCCAAAAATTGGATGATTCACACCCTGGAGTTGGCAGCAGCAGCAGCAGGAGCCCAAATATTACTTTAAAGAGACCCTGGGGTTGGCTTCAGGAGCCCAAAAATTGGATGAATCACACCCTGGAGTTGGCAGCAGCAGCAGGAGCCCAAATATTACTTTAAAGAGACACTGGGGTTGGCTTCAGTAGCCCAAAAATTGGATGAATCACACCCTGGAGTTGGCAGCAGCAGCAGCAGGAGCCCAAATATTACTTTAAAGAGACCCTGGGGTTGGCATCAGGAGCCCAAAAATTGGATGAATCACACCCTGGAGTTGGCAGGAGTTGGCAGCAGCAGCAGAAGCAGCAACAGGAGCCCAAACATTACTTTAAAGAGACACTGGGGTTGGCTTCAGGAGCCCAAAAATTGGATGAATCACACCCTGGAGTTGGCAGCAGCAGCAGGAGCCCGAACATTACTTTAAAGAGACCCTGGGGTTGGCTTCAGGAGCCCAAAAATTGGATGATTCACACCCTGGAGTTGGCAGCAGCAGGAGCCCAAATATTACTTTAAAGAGACCCTGGGGTTGGCTTCAGGAGCCCAAAAATTGGATGAATCACACCCTGGAGTTGGCAGCAGCAGCAGGAGCGCAAACATTACTTTAAAGAGACACTGGGGTTGGCTTCAGTAGCCCAAAAATTGGATGAATCACACCCTGGAGTTGGCAGCAGCAGCAGCAGGAGCCCAAATATTACTTTAAAGAGACCCTGGGGTTGGCTTCAGGAGCCCAAAAATTGGATGAATCACACCCTGGAGTTGGCAGCAGCAGCAGCAGGAGCCAAAACATTACTTTAAAGAGACACTGGAGTTGGCTCCGGTAGCCCAAAAATTGGATGATTCACACCCTGGAGTTGGCAGCAGCAGCAGCAGGAGCCCAAATATTACTTTAAAGAGACCATGGGGTTGGCTTCAGGAGCCCAAAAATTGGATGAATCACACCCTGGAGTTGGCAGCAGCAGCAGGAGCCAACACATTACTTTAAAGAGACACTGGGGTTGGCTTCAGTAGCCCAAAAATTGGATGAATCACACCCTGGAGTTGGCAGCAGCAACAGGAGCCCAAACATTACTTTAAAGAGACACTGGGGTTGGCTTCAGGAGCCCAAAAATCGGATGATTCACACCCTGGAGTTGGCAGCAGCAGCAGCAGGAGCCCAAATATTACTTTAAAGAGACCCTGGGGTTGGCTTCAGGAGCCCAAAAATTGTAAGAATCACACCCTGGAGTTGGCAGCAGCAGCAGGAGCCCAAACATTACTTTAAAGAGACACTGGGGTTGGCTTCAGTAGCCCAAAAATTGGATGAATCACACCCTGGAGTTGGCAGCAGCAGGAGCCCAAATATTACTTTAAAGAGACCCTGGGGTTGGCTTCAGGAGCCCAAAAATTGGATGATTCACACCCTGGAGTTGGCAGCAGCAGCAGCAGGAGCCAAAACATTACTTTAAAGAGACACTGGAGTTGGCTTCAGGAGCCCAAAAATTGGATGATTCACACCCTGGAGTTGGCAGCAGCAGCAGCAGGAGCCCAAATATTACTTTAAAGAGACACTGGGGTTGGCTTCAGGAGCCCAAAAATTGGATGATTCACACCCTGGAGTTGGCATCAGCAGGAGCCCAAAAATTGGCCTAAAGACATAAATATGTTTTGCACCATTTGGAAAGTGTAAAACGTGGCACCATGCTGAATCTAGTCGCATGCATCAGGCATTGGTGGGTGGAAATCCTGGCTGATCCATCCCTGATTCATTTTGACAAAGGTGAGTCTCTCCACATTTTTAGTTGACAGACGAGTTCTCCTCGCCGTAACTATGGCCCCCGCCGCACTAAACACCCGCTCAGATGGCACGCTACTTGCCGGGCAGGACAGCTTTTCCAGGGCAAACTCTGCTAGTTGCGGCCACAAATCAAGTTTGGCTGCCCAGAAGTCCAGCGGATCCTCAAGGTGTGCTGGCATGGTCATGTCAAAGTATGACATGACCTGCTGGTTCAGGTCCTGCTCCAGGTCTTCCTGCTGCTCATGAGTAGCCTCACTATGCGGGTGTAGAAAGCTACTCATTAGCGACAGAAGACTGAGGCTGCTGCTGATGGAGCTGCTGCTGCTGCTCCTGCCAACCCCCCCAGCGGCCATGGCAGTGGAAGATGAGCGCAGAGGTCCCCTCGAGTCAGACCTGCGAGAGTATGGACCATGGCGCAGATAGGCATCGGCCAACTGCCTACGTAGAATGTCTTTGTAGTAGTTCAGTTTGTCCTCCCTCTCGGTGGGTTTAAAAAATGCCCCCATTTTGTGCCGGAAGCGAGGGTCCAATAAGGTGGACAGCCAGAAGTCATCCCGCCGACAGATGGAAACAATTCTGGGGTCACTACGCAAGCACGTGAGCATGCTTCCTGCCATTTGCGCAAGTGACTCGGATGGACTACCTGTCTCCATCTCCACTGCATACTGCCACGGCGTGCCCGGGTCCTCTGTCTCGCCTTCCTCAAAAACCTCTAGCTCCTCTGGCTGCTCCTGCTCCTCCTCTCCTGTCCGCTGACTAGATAAACCAGCCATTTCGCCAAGCCTAAACTGTGTTTCGCTGGGCAACTCCTCCTCCTCTTCCTCCTCCTCCTCCAGTTCAGCTCCAACGGGGTTCATGTGGCCGTAAGATGTAAACGCCATGTCTCCAGTGCCCTGACCAGCCATGGTTTCCAACATGTGCTGTAGTACATGAAGCAGTGGAATCACGTCGTTCATCCCGTAATCCTGCCGACTGACAAATAAAGTGGCTTCCTCAAAGGGCCTGAGCAAACGGCAGGTGTCACGTATGAGCTGCCACTGGTTGACATCGAAGTTACACAGGGGAGTCCCCCTATCTGCTTGGATCATCAGGAAATCCGTGATGGCTTTTCTCTGTTCATATAATCGGTCCAACATGTGAAGGGTGGAATTTCAACGGGTGGAAACATCGCAAATCAGACTATGTTGGGGGATACCATTCTGACGCTGTAGCTCAAGAAGGGTGTGTTTGGCGGTGTATGAGTGGCTGAAGTGCATGCAAAGTTTCCTTGAAGTTGTTAGGATGTCTTGCAGATGGGGGGAACACTTCAGAAACCGCTTGACAACCAGATTGAAGACGTGAGCCATGCAGGGGGCATGGGTCAGGCTTCCTTGGCGCAGCGCAGACAAAATGTTCTTCCCATTGTCGGTAACCATGATTCCCATTTTAAGTTTTCTTGGAGTAAGCCATGTTTGGATTTCCTGATGAATACATTTAAGCAGTTCCTCCCCTGTGTGACTCCGTTCGCTAAGACAAACCATGTGAAGCACTGCGTGACACCTCCGTGCCCTGCACACATGGTAGACTGGAGGGGCACTGAGACTTGAGCCTACAGTGGAGGGTGAGGAGATGGCGGAGGATGAGGAGGCCGAGTCGCACGGTGTCACAGGCCCAACGGGCAGGGAGCGCGGAGGCCGAATCAGCGTGACCTGTCCAAGTTGCTGCTGCTGCTGCAAAGGGACCACATTCACCCAGTGGGCCGTAAACAACATGTACTGTCCCTGACCGTAGTTACAGCTCCAGACGTCGGCGCTGCCATGCACTTTGCTACACACCGACAGGCTCAAGGACTGGCCCACCTTCTGTTCAACAAAAGTGTGCAGCGCTGGTACTGCCTTCTTGGCAAAGAAATGACGGCTTGGGACTCTCCACCTCAGCTCGGCACAAGCCATCAGTTCTCTGAAAGGTGCAGATTCCACCACCTGAAAAGGGAGCGACTGCAGCACCAGCAACTTGGACAGGAGCACATTCAGCTTCTGCGCCGTAGGATGAGTGGGCGCATACTGCTGTCTCTTGGACATGGCTTCGCTGATGGATTGCTGGCGGGATGCATGACTTGGAGGAGGAGGAGGAGGAGGAGGAGCAGGAGCGACAGAGGATGGGTATGACGCACATCTGCCTTCGGCTGAGGTGCTGGAGCCTTGGCTGGCAGAAATTGGGAGCGGCGTGCCACTTGGTGAGGAAGCAGACTGGACCACCCCTTGGGAGCCTCGGTTCTCCCAGGTCGCTTTATGGTGACGCATCATATGTTGACGCAGGGCCGTGGTGCCAACATTTGGACCCTGGCCACGCTTCACCTTTTGCCTACATATCTTGCATTTGGCCATGTTACCCTCCTGCGGATGCTTCAGGAAAAACTGCCACACTGCCGAGTAGCTACTTTTCCCACCCCCTGGCCTCACTGATTCACTGCTGCTGTTGCCAACTCCAGGAACCCCTGCTCCACTACCTCCCGATAAGGTAGACTGCCGCACAGCAGGTGCTCTACCCCGGCCCCCCGGCCCCGGCCGGCTCCAGCCTTTGGAATTGTGCCCCCATGCTGACTGCTACCACCTTGCTGCCTCAGCTGCTGACTCAGGGGCAACCTGCTCCCCTCTTCTCCTGATGATGACGATGAAGCCCCTTCATCACCCGGCTCCCAAGTGCGATCGGCTTCATCGTCATCATCATTATCACCGAGTTGTGGCTGTACGTCACTGATGTTCGTGGATTCGTCAACAGTGTCTGGCGCAGGAGCTGGAACGCTCGCAGCACCCACGACACTGTCCACATCACTATTTGTCTGCCTAGCTAAAGAAGCCACCTCCATTTCTTGGCTGGGCAGTAGCTGCTGACTGTCCTCTATCTGATCGTCCTCCTCACTAAAGAGTGGAGCTCAACCCAAAGCATAGGATACGTCGCTGGGGGAGGGAACGGCGTAGGACAGAGGCAATGGGAGGACAGGGACTGCTCTCGGGGCATGCCAACTCAGGGTTGTGTCAGAGGAACCTACCGACCCTAGACTGGGGGTCTCAGACGTAAGTTGTGATGATGTTGTTGATGAGCGTGTCAACCAATCTATCACGGCAGATGCGTTACTGGTGGAGACCCGACCGCTAGCAGAAACTGGCAGATTAGGTCTCTCAGCGTGACTCCTGCTGCTACTGGCCCCCAGTCTGCTGCGAGCTCTGCCTGCGGAATCTTGGCCTCTGCCACTCCTCTTTTCACTTGCAGGCACTTGTCTGCCCGACATAGTCTAACTGGCGTGGTAGTAGGTGATATTTTAAGAACCCCCAGGCAGCGGTGGGTCTATATGAAACAGAATATAATGCACACCAAAAGTGAGCAGTAACACTCAGCCTCCAACAGGCCTGCCTAGTGTAAATAAGAGAGCTGCTTAGTGTAAATAAAGAGGGGTATGCTATGTTACAGAATGGGATGCCCCAACAGCCAGCAGTGCACCTGGCAGCAGTACTACTATGCACAGCAAAAGTGTCTTTATCAGGCCTCATTTCTATTAGAATAAGTGCAAATGGTTATGGTATTAAATAGAGGCTGGTGTAGTCACAGAATGGGATGCCCCAAAAACCAGAGAGCACCTGGCAGCAGTAAGACTATGCACAGCAAAAGTGTCTTTATCAGGCCTAATTTCTATTAGAATAAGTGCAAATGGTTATGGTATTAAATAGAGGCTGGTGTAGTCACAGAATGGGATGCCCCAAAAACCAGAGAGCACCTGGCAGCAGTAAGACTATGCACAGCAAAAGTGTCTTTATCAGGCCTAATTTCTATTAGAATAAGTGCAAATGGTTATGGTATTAAATAGAGGCTGGTGTAGTCACAGAATGGGATGCCCCAAAAAACAGAGAGCACCTGGCAGCAGTAAGACTATGCACAGCAAAAGTGTCTTTATCAGGCCTAATTTCTATTAGAATAAGTGCAAATGGTTATGGTATTAAATAGAGGCTGGTGTAGTCACAGAATGGGATGCCCCAAAAACCAGAGAGCACCTGGCAGCAGTAAGACTATGCACAGCAAAAGTGTCTTTATCAGGCCTAATTTCTATTAGAATAAGTGCAAATGGTTATGGTATTAAATAGAGGCTGGTGTAGTCACAGAATGGGATGCCCCAAAAACCAGATAGCACCTGGCAGCAGTAAGACTATGCACAGCAAAAGTGTCTTTATCAGGCCTGATTTCTATTAGAATAAGTGCAAATGGTTATGGTATTAAATAGAGGCTGGTGTACTCACAGAATGGGATGCCCCAAAAACCAGAGAGCACCTGGCAGCAGTAAGACTATGCACAGCAAAAGTGTCTTTATCAGGCCTAATTTCTATTAGAATAAGTGCAAATGGTTATGGTATTAAATAGAGGCTGGTGTAGTCACAGAATGGGATGCCCCAAAAACCAGAGAGCACCTGGCAGCAGTAAGACTATGCACAGCAAAAGTGTCTTTATCAGACCTAATTTCTATTAGAATAAGTGCAAATGGTTATGGTATTAAATAGAGGCTGGTGTAGTCACAGAATGGGATGCCCCAAAAACCAGAGAGCACCTGGCAGCAGTAAGACTATGCACAGCAAAAGTGTCTTTATCATGCCTAATTTCTATTAGAATATGTGCAAATGGTTATGGTATTAAATAGAGGCTGGTGTAGTCACAGAATGGGATGCCCCAAAAACCAGAGAGCACCTGGCAGCAGTAAGACTATGCACAGCAAAAGTGTCTTTATCAGGCCTAATTTCTATTAGAATAAGTGCAAATGGTTATGGTATTAAATAGAGGCTGGTGTAGTCACAGAATGGAATGCCCCAAAAACCAGAGAGCACCTGGCAGCAGTGAGACTATGCACAACAAAAGTGTCTTTATCAGGCCTAATTTCTATTAGAATAAGTGCAAATGGTTATGGTATTAAATAGAGGCTGGTGTAGTCACAGAATGGGATGCCCCAAAAACCAGAGAGCACCTGGCAGCAGTAAGACTATGCACAGCAAAAGTGTCTTTATCAGGCCTCATTTCTATTAGAATAAGTGCAAATGGTTATGGTATTAAATAGAGGCTGGTGTAGTCACAGAATGGGATGCCCCAAAAACCAGAGAGCACCTGGCAGCAGTAAGACTATGCACAGCAAAAGTGTCTTTATCAGGCCTAATTTCTATTAGAATAAGTGCAAATGGTTATGGTATTAAATAGAGGCTGGTGTAGTCACAGAATGGGATGCCCCAAAAACCAGAAAGCACCTGGCAGCAGTAAGACTATGCACAGCAAAAGTGTCTTTATCAGGCCTAATTTCTATTAGAATAAGTGCAAATGGTTATGGTATTAAATAGAGGCTGGTGTAGTCACAGAATGGGATGCCCCAAAAACCAGAGAGCACCTGGCAGCAGTAAGACTATGCACAGCAAAAGTATCTTTATCAGGCCTAATTTCTATTAGAATAAGTGCAAATGGTTATGGTATTAAATAGAGGCTGGTGTACTCACAGAATGGGATGCCCCAAAAACCAGAGAGCACCTGGCAGCAGTAAGACTATGCACAGCAAAAGTGTCTTTATCAGGCCTCATTTCTATTAGAATAAGTGCAAATGGTTATGGTATTAAATAGAGGCTGGTGTAGTCACAGAATGGGATGCCCCAAAAACCAGAGAGCACCTGGCAGCAGTAATACTATGCACAGCAAGTGTGTTTATCAGGCCAAATTTCTATTAGAAAAAGTGCAAATGGTTATGGTATTAAATAGAGGCTGGTGTAGTCACAGAATGGGATGCCTCACAGCAGACTTGAGATCAGTTCAGTATATATGCACAGTTAGTGTATAAGCAGCCTGAAAACGCTAACAAAGCCAGTCAGCCAGCCAGTAACACTCAGGCTGGATGAAAAAAAAAAATCTCCCTGTGACTGCCTCCGATTTTTCCTAACTTTCCCTGCTTTTCGCTGACTTTCTGTCTGTCTCCTGCCTGTCTCCTGCCTGTCTCCAGCCTGTCCCTGTCTGTACCTGTCTGTCTAACTGTCTCTCCCTACCTACAGCAGCGTACTGTCTCTCACGAATGCAATAGAGAAATGAGGAAAAGCAAGATGTCCGCCGACTTAAATAGCGCTGTGACATCACCGGGCTTGCTGGCTGCTGATAGGCTGCATGTGACTGTCCCAGCTTGCACTGGCGCGGGGTTGATGTCTGGACATGTCCCGTCCGCCATCTTAGAATGCCTGTAATGTAAATGAATGGATGTGAAAGGAAAACTTCGAGCGATCGAATTGCGGGGAAATTCGGATTCGATCCGAATCGAATTTTTCATGAAATTCGGATCGAATCCGGGTTCATCCGGATCGATTCGCTCATCCCTACTGGTCACCATGAAGAAAAGCTTAAAATGTACATACAAGCTGTGCGGCAACTCCTTTGCAGTAAGATCATTCCAATCTCGCCATTCATGATTTAATGATCCAATATTCCTTTAGCATGGTTAGAGTGGGTAGGAAACTGGATTGTAGAAAATAACTTATTAACTGCATTCACATAGGGTTTTAGAATGCTTTTTAAAAGTATCAATCACCTTTGCTGGATTGCTTGAAAGTTTTCCATCTACGATTTTAAATCAGAATAGATTGAAATTAGGACTTTCTCCATTTCAGCTTTCTAACCAAAGTTAAACTTTTTTTCTGTTTTTCTTCTAACTCAGCCAGACATAAATTCAAATATTGTTTAGCCGCTATTATAGAGGAACAGTGGACAGTCGAGAAGTTCTCAAAAACTCCCCAAACTTCGCCTTCTGTTCCCTTTAAACTTTTGCTTCTGCATTTGGCAGGTTTAATGTACATGTTTTCTGCTTCCTTCTGTGCTCGACCATTATTCTCAGGTGCTTTCCATAGGGCAGCACCATCTTGCCTTCATCTCTGTCCACATCTCGGGCCAGGGCGGCTGCCGCAGCAGCAGGAGTGCCTCGGGACTTCAGAGCAACTTGTGAGGGCGGAGGGGGCAGGGGAGAGGAAGACGTCAGAGGACAACAGCATGACTAAGCTCCCCCATCATCTGTCACAGACTGCTAAGGCGTCGCAGGTGGTGGAAAATACAGGATAATGTTGCCGATTTGCAACAAGCCAAAAGGTATGCAGCATCGCGATGGGGGTTTAAGTGGACCTACTTGTTTAGAGGTCCGTTGTTTCTCTTTAAGGCCTTCTGTTTGGGCTGCGATGAGTTGTTTTAGAAGGCCTTAATAGCCTGTTGGAACAACTTCTCAACTTCTTATTCTTCTTATTAAATAACTTCTTATTTATTTTAGATGCAATCTGGATAATTATACCACGTATGACAGCTTTATAAGATTACCACAGAGCAGAGAAGTCCACACAGTTTGCATTCAGAGAAAATTCACTCAGATGACTTAACAGTTGGATTTCGCAAAAGAGCTTTATTACAGCAACTTTTACTAAAACTCCATGCCACATCTGCTAGCAAAAATAGTGGATGTTGCTGCAGAAAGATATGGTTGATTCGTGTAAAAAGATGGTGAGAATAAGGTGTATAATCAAACCAAGTTGATCTAACATAGCACAAAAACTTTTGGAAGAGTTCTCCTGTACTTGAGAGCAAGATTTTTTACTTGTGCCCTATATTTTTCCATATTTTGATAGATCACTTTATTGGCATCCCTATAAATTATGAGTCCCCTAGAATGTTCCCTTCTGTCTCTTATCTTTAGACTTCAAATGTTAAAGGGCAGGGCTCTCTCTCATCTTGTGTCCTACTCTCATAGTGTTTGCTTTGTAATCTGGTCTGTTTATGTATGTTTTACACCGTATTCATCTACTAAATTGCAAAGCGCAAAAGAAGTAATGGTGCTATATAAATAAATAATAATAATAATAATGTTGGTTTTGGAGCTGAAACAAGCCTTTGAAAAAAAAACATTTTGGATTAGATTTCAAAAATGTAATTAATAAAAACTCATTAATAACCCTAAAAGTAGATGAAAAAGACAGAAATAAATCATAACATTAAAGTGCTAGTGCAGGCAAAGGTAGTTGTTACACCATTGCGTTGGGCTACATTAGGCACTGTCCTAAACTGTTCTCCGTTTTAAATTGAAGAATAAATGGTCGAGATATCGACGTTCAACTCTTTCGCTGGGGCACTGACAGGTAAAACAATATGAATATCTTATCTGTGTAATGCATAGTAACCCCTTTGTTTCTTTGTGTCTTGTGCTGTTTTACTGATATTGCAGCTGTAGTCTGCAATATACCTATAATATAATTGTGCATTCTACTAAATTCAGCATCTTTAAAAACTAGCTGGAACATCAAATGAGATGGAGATGAAAAAGATAAATGTAAAAATATGTACCGGTAGTAAAATGCGGCCCTCATATGTTTGAAATTTTAAATTGCATCACCGGGAAGAATAGCAATATTGGTTTATCGATCCTCTTTATCTATTTTTTTCAAAGATGCTGAATTTTTACAACAAGAAAGAGACAGTTTTATAGATTTATAAATATCTGTTGTTATGGGAAGAGATGAGCGAATTTTTGAAAAATTCGATTTGGCCGAACTTTCCGGAAAAATTAGTTTCGGCCCGAATTTATTTGCAGCGAATCGATATTAAAAATGGCTATTTCTGGCCTTCCCGAGAGCCTCAATAGGGTTGTAGAACATTTTGCCTTCCTTTAACACGCATAGGATGCGTGCTGGGTTAGTGAAATAATACTGTAAAGAAGTATGACATGCAGATCAGAGGCATCGCTATTAGAATTGCTGTCGCAGAGCAGCACAATTACAGAGCCATGGTGGCATCAGCATAAGGAGCCCATATATTGCCTGAAAAACACAACCTGGAGTTGGCAGCAGCATAAGGAGCCTATATATTGCCTAAAAGGCACACCCTGGAGTTTGCAGCAACATGGGGAGCCCATATATTGTGTGAAAGACACCCTGGAGTTGGCAGCAGCATGGGGAGCCCAAAAATTGCCTAAAAGACACACCTTGGGGTTTGCAGCAGCATGGGGAGCCCACATATTGTGTTAAAGACACCCTAAAGTTGGCAGCAGCATGGGGAGCCCATATATTGCCTTAAAGACACCCTGGAGTTGGCAGCAGAATAAGGAGCCAATATATTGCCTAAAAGACACACTGGAGTTGGCAGCAGCATGAGGAGCTCATATATTTTGCCAGAAGGACACACCCTGGAGTTGGCAGCAGCATTAGGAGCCCATGTATTGCCTGAAAGACACCCTGGAGGTGGCAGCAGCATAAGGAACCCCTATATTGCCTGAAAGACAAACCCTGGAGTTGGCAACAGCATAAGGAACCCATATATTGCCTGAAAGACACACCCTGGAGTTGGCAGCAGCATGAGGAGCCCAGATATTGCCAGAAGGACACACCCTGGAGTTGGCAGCAGCATGAGGAGTCCATATATTGCCAGAAGGACACACCCTGGAGTTGGCAGCAGCATGGGGAGCCCATATATTGCCTGAAAATCATGCCCTGGAGTTGGCAGCAGCATGAAGAGAACATACAAATTTGGGGCACATATATTTTATCCTAAGAATATTATTAAAAATTAAGATTAACGTAAAGCATTTCCTCAATAACTACTTGTGGTCTGATGCAGAGAAATGTCTGTAACTGGAGAGCAGCACCTTAAATCTGTTTTGCACTATCCATATTTCTGAAGTGTTGGTCTGGCACCATAATCAATCTATTCTGATGCATCAGGCATTGGTGGGTGGAAATCTTGGATGATCCATGTCTGATTCATCTTCACGCAGGTCAGTCTCTCCATAGTTACACAACTGCTGGTGTTGTACCAAAAAATAACATTTTTTCAAGCGTACTGGAGCACATTTAACTGCCCTCATCATGAAAAAAGTTATAAAAAGAGTCATAAAAAAAAGTTTTAGCATTTTTGTTCCTGTTAAAGTCTTCAGGGCCTACCGTAGTTACTACTTAGCGAAAGGCCATACATAGTTACACACCTGCTGCTGTTATCGACAAATCCTGTTTTAAGCGTAGTGTAGGGTTTTGTCCTCCCCTCATATACGCACTAAGTATTTCAGGCAGAGAAGTGCCAGGATGGGCACAGAGGTGTGGAAGGGGCCTAAATTAATCAAGCCAAAGTTGCAGCAGACTAGGGGTGAGTGGCAGCAGGAGTCTCAGTGAAAGGCCTGATCTCCCGGTATAAGCTAGCGGTCGTGTCTCGACCAGCAACCCATCTGCCGTCATCGATTGGTTAACACGGCCATCCACTTCATCACAAGTGACATCTGACACCCCCAGTCAACTGTTGGTTCTATCTTATGCTTTGGGTTCAGCTCCACAGCAGCTAATGCCCAGCCAAGAGGTGGAGGACACACTCGCCGCTTCCTCCACTAGGCGGGCAAGTAGCGGTGAGGAGAGTGGCGTGGGAGGTGGTGTTGCAAGCGTTTTGGCTTCTGAAGCAGACACTGTTGAGGAACCTGAGGAGACATCAGTGATGTGCAGACACAACTATTATTATAGATTATTATTATTATTATTATTATTAATATAGCGCCATCATCTTCTGTAGCGCTTTACAAGGTGTGATTACAAAGTAAAACATATAGTACAGAGAACAATACAAAACTCAAAGCTACGAGCTTCAAACCAAGTGTTGTGAGCACAGGAGACAATATGAAAGAAAGCCCTGCCCTTGCAACCTTACAGTCTAAAGGATGGGGGTGGAGACAAAAGGTAGGGATCACAAGTGGTAGAGCTTGAGTTGGGCTGCATGTGCCATTTGAAGGTTATAGGAGTTGCTTAAGCCAGGTTATATGCCCTGTCTGAAGAAGTAAGTTTTGAGGGCACTTTTAAAAACTTGGAGTTATGGAGAGTGACGGATCTAGCGGTCAGCATGGTGGCAGAAGGGGAAAGTCTGGAGGCAAATGTGCCCAGGGTAGACCACTTGCTGCGCAGCAGGCTACCTTCCTGGGAGGTGGTGGAAGAGGGGTTACTGGAGTCATCGGTGGCAGTAGCAGCAGTGAATTAGTGCGGACTGTTGGTGGGAAAATCAGCTACTTGGCAATGTGGAAGTTTTTCATCAAGCTTTCACAGAAGGTTAACATGGCTACATGCAAGATGTGGAGGCAGAAGGCGAAGCATGGCCAGGGTCCCAATGTTGGCCCCACAGCCCTGCATCAACATTTGCAGGGTCTCCATAAAGCTGCCTGGGAGAGCTGGCTCCGAAGTGGTGGTCCAGCCTGCTGCATTACCCAGTGGCATGCAACTCCCTGTTCCAGCCAGCCAAGGCTCCACCACCTCCTGTGTGTCATACCCATCCTCTGTCGCTCCAGATGCTCCTCCTCTTACTCCGAGTCAGTCATTCCTCCAGCAATCCATTGGTGAAGCCATGTCCACTCATCCAATGTGCAGAAGCTAAATGTGCTCCTGTGCAAGTTGCTGGTGCTGCAGTCCCTCCCTTTTCAGGTGGTGGACTCTGCACCTTTCAGAGAACTGATGGCTTATGCCAAGCCGAGGTGGAGAGTCCCAAGCTGTCATTTCTTTGCGAAGAAGGCAGTACCAGACCTGTACAAGTTTATTAAACAGAAGGTGGGTCAGTCCTTGAGCCTGTCGGTGTGTACCAAAGTGCACGGCAGCACCTACGTCTGGAGCTGTAACTACGATCAGGGACAATACATATCCTTTAAGGCCCACTGGGTAAATGTGGTTCCTGCATAACCACAACAGCAACTTGGACAGGTCACGCCGCTGTGGCCTCCATGCTTCTAGGCCGTTGTGCCTGTGACAGTGCGATTGTCTATTTTGGTTCATGGATTAAATGAGCCTCACTATTCAGCACTTTATATTATTGCTGCTTGCACATTTTTTCTAATTGTGGCATTGCACATGTTGCACTTAGGCACTTTTTTCTCTGACAGCATTGCTAATTGTAAATTACATATTTATTGATAATATTTATCTTATTTGCACACATTTATAATAATAATAAGAATAATTAAATACAAATTTCACATATATATATATATATATATATATATATATATATATCATAAATTTATCATTTTTTTTCCATGAACCTGTAGCATAATACTAATGATAACATTTTTAGAATTTACCCAACATAGAGTTATTGTCTGGGCCCCCCCCCCCCCCCCAGCCATTTCTGTTTGTGTTTATGTTTTTTAGAGTATCTTTGTATATTGCATGCTGTAATTATTTATTTCTAATAAATGTTTGTGCGGCTCATTCTAGGGAGACTGTTTTTGGGATATATCTAGAATACACATACTAAGAAATTTGCTCAGGTCTGTATACCCCACGAGCCTGCACCCTCTTTTTATACATATTGGGCTGTGCATATCTATTTAGCTTTGCCAGTGCGCGACTCCATATTTTAAGGGGTTTTAACCCTTAAAATTCCCCCAAAAATGGGGCTCCCCCACCCCGGGAGGGGGGACCCTATGTCATTTTTTTTTAAAATTAACCCTGTTACCTGTCACTCAGCAGGTAAAAAAGGCTTCCAGCAGCAGCAGGAGCGCTGAAGCCAAAGTGATCAACGTGGGACACGTGCTCCGGGATGGATGAGAGATAAGTATTAAAAAAATATTTTTTTTTACTCTGTGTGTGTTGTTTACATTTAACCCTTTGTGAACTGTAAGGGATCTATGTGACCCCTATACCAGTTCACAAGGCTCTGGGTCTGGCAAGTCACCTGCGGCTAGCGGCCTTGTACAAGCCCCCATAGCTGGTCCCAGGGCTGGTTATGCTGGGTAGTGGGGACCTCACGCCATTTTTTGAGAGGATTTAATGCTTAAAATTCCCCCCCAAAAAATGGGTCCCCCTCCGCCGGGAAGGGGTACCCCATAAGAATTTTTTAAAATGTAACTCTTTATAGTGTGGATAGTAGTTGTAATTTATTTGTAAATGTTATAAAGTGCTCTTTTTAGTTTGGGAGTCTCCTGGACAGTAATGGGGGGCTACCGATACATATGTAGTACTGTTGTAATCAGAAGAAAAATGGGGCTTTCACATGCAATATGGTTTTCTTTAGTAAAATAAATTGTTTATTTAAAATAAATGAGACAATTTAACCCTTCTAGTGCCTTCTATAAAAGTAAAATACTCACGTGACCCCTCCTTGGATCCAGCCGGGTCCCCTCTAATTTGGTGCCATCCGATCCCCCCGGAATAGCGCCCCCCCCCCCCCCGCTTCGACAGCAGTAGCTGCTAACTGTAAAAAAAATAAATAAAAATGACATTAACTTACCTGTGCCCGCGCTCCCTCCCGACGGGTCTCCTCTTCACTGGGGGGGCCTCCGATCGCCCCCCCAGCCTCTTCTGTGGTGAGGAGAGGGCAGAAATCGCCCCCCCACTTCCTGCATCGTGACTGCTAGCCATCATTGTGATGTCATTGTGATGTCACCAGCAGCCGGCTTCATAATACCGGCACCCGAGACTCTGAATCAGTCTGCTCGGGTGCTTGGAGGAGAGAGGTGGGGAGGGGGAGAGGGCTGTGATCGCCCCTCCTCCCCAGGCTCTCTCCTCCAAACACCCGAGCAGACTGTCAGCTGTCATCGGAGATCGCCGGGGGACAGAGGATCGAAGGTGAGTGAAGTAAACAAAAAAAATAATAAAGATCATTTTTTTCTCTTTGTATCTGTGTCCTTTTATTTTACATTTAACCCCTTGTGAACTGGTAAGGGGTCCATGAGACCCCTATACCAGTTCACAAGGCTGGGGGATAGCAAGTCACCTGCTGCTAGCTAGGCTTGCCATTAACCCCCGGGACCCCCATTACCTGCCTCCTCAAAGCCCAGGGGGGGGCAGAAGAGTCCGTGGCCATGGCTATGCGGCTTGCAGCCTGCAGGGCCGGGGGCCACAAAAGCTGGCCCCTGCGCTCCTGTTTCTACTAGCCCACATAGCTGGTCCCGGGCAGGTAATACTGGGTAAGGGGGACCCCATGTCATTTCAGCTAAAAAAGGATTCCAGCAGCAGCAAGAGAGCAGAAGCCAGTGATTGGGAAGGGACACAGTGCTCCAGGATGGATGGGAGGTAAGTATTAAAAAAAAATAATAATAAAATATTTTTTTCTCTGTGTGTGGTGTGTGTTTTTTTTTACACTTAAGCCAATGTGAACTGGTAAGGGGTCCAAGAGATCCCCATACCAGTTCACAAGGCTGGGGGCTGGCTAGCGTGTGACTTGCCATTAACACCCGGCACCCCCATTACCTGCCTCCCCAAAGCCCAGGGGGGGCAGAAGAGCCCGTGGCCATGGGCTATGCGGGCTTGTTGCCTGCAGGGCCAGGGGCCACAAAAGCTGGCCCCTGCACCCTGTTTCTACAAGCCCTGCATAGCTGGTCCCGGGCTGGTTACTTCTGGTAGGGGGACCCCATGTCATTTTTTGGGAATTTTTAAGGGTTTTTAACCCTTAAAAATCCCGCCAAAAAAATGCCCCCCCCCCTCTATATCATTTTTTTTCTCGATTCAACCCTTTGTAGTGTGGATGGTAGTTGTATTTTATTTGTAAATGTTAAAAAGTACTTGTTTCAGTTTGGGGGGGTCTCCTGGGCAGGAACGGGGGGCTACCGATAAATATGTGGTACCGTTTTAATTGGTAGAAATGGGGCTTTCACATGCTATATGGTTTTCCTTAATAAAATACATTTTTTATTTAAAATAAAGAAGACAATTTTCTAAAAAAAATTTTATGTATTTATTTATTTATTTTTACTTAATAATAATATTGTAAAAAACTGAATAAAATGTACAAACAAGACATTTCATGTTAACGCCTAAACTCTGCTACAAAAAAAAATATATATATATAATTTTCCTGAAAATTCCAGCAAAAATGGTGCAAAAATGGCACAAAATGGGGAAAAATGACCTGTCAACAGAGGGTGACAAAATCTCAAGTAGGCTGGCAATTAAAAGGGTTAAACGTATCTATGCATTTTGGGTATTGTTCTGTTTGGGGGACATTGTGTTTTCATACTTAGCTTGTTTTTTCTGGTTTGCATATTTATATTTTAGGGAAAGGTGTTTGTTATTCAGCTTTTGTATACATTTTTTAGGGAAACCCTGCGCAACCAAAAAATTCTTTGAGGGATTAATTCCAGAAAGATGAGCCCACTACAAAAAGCTGGGTACGCTTAGAAAGCTTAACATGTGTACTTTCAGGGAATATATGGTTTATGAAGGATATTCCAAATGTAAAGGGTTGTTTTGGTTGAAAAATTGCAAGGTGCGCACGCTGTCTGCAGAGCTGAAAAGCACATGCTTTACTTTGGGGTGTTTGGCAACTCTTCCCTTGACAATAGCTATGCATGTTGGGTATCATTCTGTTCGGGGGACCTTACTTTTTCATATTTAACTTGTTTTTCTTGTTTGTATATAGTTTTTTTAGGAAAATGTGGCTTTGATTCTGCTTTTTTATCCTTTTTTTAGGGAAACTCTTTGCAACCTCTCTGCAAGATTACATTGAGGGATTACTTCCAGAAAAATGTGGCCACATCAACAAGCCTGGTACACCTAGAAAGCTTGAGGTGTGTACTTCCAGAGAATATATAGTTTGTTGGGGGTATTTCAAATGTAAAGGGTTGTTTTTCTGGAAAAACTGCAAGGTGTGCATAGCGCATATCGCAGTTGTATTTTATCTGAAAATCCCCTAAAGCACTGTTTTAGTTTGGGGGAGTCTCCTGGACAGGAAAGGGTGTCTACCAATACATATGTGGTATCGCTGTAACCGGGAGAAATTGGGGTTTCACACGCAATAAGATTTTTTTGACAAACTTACATTTTTTATTACAAAAAAAACTACAAATTGTAAAAAATATACTTTTTGGCGCAGATAGGCATCGGCCAACTGACAGTGGGTGTAAAAAAAAAACAATTTTTACATAACAGCGGCAGGTGTCTGGCCTTTCGCGCTAACTAGCCCATCAGCACTTAAAGATAAAACCAAATGCAAACACTGCCATACTGCCTGAAATGGGATGCCCCGTGCTCAAAGTTAGTTAATAGCACTACAGCAAACTTTAAAATGTGTTTTTTCTTACAAATGGAAAAGGTAAATAGGCAGGTACTCTTTAAAGACAAATGCTAGCACGCTGCGACAGCATGGGATGCCCATGGTGAAAGTGAATGACTACAGCAAATTTTAAAACGTGGTTTTTGTTACAAATGGAAAAGGTAAATATGCAGATACTCTTTAAAGACAAATGCTAGCACGCTGTGACAGCATGGGATGCCCCGGTGAAAGTGAATCACCACAGCAAATTTTAAAACATGGTTTTTGTTACAAATGATAAAGGTTAATAGCCAGGTACTCTTTAAAGACAAATACTAGCATGCTGTGACAGCATGGGATGCCCCCGATGAGTTAATGACTACAGCAAATTTTAAAATGTGGTTTTTGTTACAAATGGAAAAGGCAAATATGCAGGTACTCTTTAAAGACAAATGCTAGCATGCTGTGACAGCATATGATGCCCCCGGTAAAAGTAAATGACTACAGCCAATTTTAAAATGTGGTTTTTGTTACAAATGGAAAAGCTAAAGATGCAGGTACTCTTTAAAGACAAATACTAGCATGCTGTGACAGGATTGGATGCCCCCGGTGAAAGTGAATCACAACAGCAAACTTTAAAACGTGTTTTTTGTTACAAATGGAAGAGGTAAATAGCCAGGTACTCTTTAAAGACAAATGCTAGCACACTGTGACAGCATGGGATGCCCCTGGTGAAAGTGAATCACCACAGCAAATTTTAAAATGTGTTTTTTGTTACAAATGGAAAAGGTTAATAGCCAGGTACTCTTTAAAGACAAATGCTAGCACGCCGTGACAGCATGGGATGCCCCTGGTGAAAGTGAATCACAACAGCAAACTTTAAAAAGTGTTTTTTGTTACAAATGGAAAAGCTAAAGATGCAGGTACTCTTTAAAGACAAATGCTAGCACGCTGTGACAGCATGGGATGCCCCCGGTGACAGTGAATCACAACAACAAACTTAAAAACATGGTTTTTGTTACAAATGGAAAAGGTAAATAGCCAGGTACTCTTTAAAGACAAATGCTAGCACGCTGACACCAGGAAAAGGAAAAAATTGGCAGGTGTGTGTGACCTGTATTAACACTAAATAGGCTTGAAAGCTAATGCAAACATTGTAAACTGTCTCTCTTTTTTCACTGTCACTGCCTCTCTCCTTCTCTCCCTGGCTCTATCTGTCCCTTTCTCTATCTATCCCCTCGATTCAAAGAGCAAAAGTTAATTGATTTCGGATCGAGAATCGTAAGTTTGGGTGGGTGTTAGTCATTTTTTCCTGTTTTTTTGGCCATTTCCGACTCGCACGAGCCTACGTACGAATGCGTATATGCTCTTACGATCATCGGAAGTTCGTTCCTAAATTTTAGGATCAAAACGTAAAACTTAGGATCAAATCCTAAAACTTAGGATCAAAACGTAAAACTTAGGATAATCGGATGTGTTTAGGTGTGATTCAGAGAACAGTTTTCAAACCTCTAAATACGTTTTAAAAGAAAGCCACTGCCGACACCTTTTAGCAGTTGGATTGCTGTTCTTGAACAGGTTTTTTGGCTATGTGGAGGAGTCTGCGCGTCTTGAGCTCCAATGAACTGCATGTATCAGCATGGCCGAGGCCATAAATTGTATGGCAATGCATACCTGATTCATGTATGCCTTATAAAAGCATTTTAATGTGGACCTTAATTAGTCCTTTGCATGTAAACATTTATTTTGCAATATATTTGCGTTAATTAAAGAAACTTATGTCCTTTGTTATTTATTTTTAAATTGATGTACTAGAATAATATTTTTAGATTGCATTTATTGGTGTAGTTGTTTACCTTTGCTTTGTTTAATTATTTAAGCACATCTTTGGTCAGATGCATCACACTTACTGAGGAGAGGAGAGCGGGATAAAGTGCAGGATGTGGGTTACTGCTGTATTTTGCACAGACACAGCAGAGCTGGGGGCACGGAAAGGTCAGAAATCAAAGAATGCAGAGCAACACAGTCACAAGGCCCTTTCTGTTTGCAGGCTGCCCGAGAATACCTGAGCCGCCATCTTGGCTGTTTCTAGGCTCATAACATGCTGAAGTTGCTGGGTGTTTTTTAATTTTTGAGAGCAAATCTGTATGTAGAGTGTGTGGGTAACCACAACCAAAATTTAAAGTTGTACCATTTGAAGCCAAAATATTAAAATTAAATCCACAAGTAAAAAATGCAAGTTAACTAAAAATTAAACAAAGTAAGATTTACTTATGCAAATGCATTCATTAATGGTTGGTTACTACAAAATGAATGAAATAAAGAAAAATAAAAGACCAAATATTTAGAATGCACTTTAATGAGGTAAGTTTGTAGTGCGCAGGCGCAAGATCAGAAGGATTTACGTCCAGACAAAAAAGGAAAAAGGGCAAAACCAATGTTGCAACCTGAGAAATGAAACGGAAAATTCAGGATGGAAACTGACATAGGTCTGATTCGCGAACTGCCATACGAACGGACGTACATTTTAGGATAGAAACGTATTTGCTTATAGAATCACTCGCAAGTTCATACGAACGCACGAGCGTACGGGAAAAATAGGATGATCGGCACCAAAATCAAAGCTGTTACATGTTTCTTTGAATCGACCCTTATATGTCCCTCACTCTATCTCTGCCTGACCCATTCTCGCTGCAATACACCGCTGAAATGAGCCTCCGCAAGATGGCCGTCGCTTATATAGGGCTGTGACATCCTCCGGAAGCCTGGCTGCTGATAGGCAGCATGTGATGCCTACCCAGGATTCTTTGCCCCATGGGACATGTCCTGACATGTGGATCCACCATTTTAGATGGCCTGGACAGCAGTAAATGTAGTTTTAAGGAAGCGAATCGAGCGATATTCGGATTCGTTTAGAATCCAATTTTTCCTGAAATTCGTAACGAATTCAGATTCGTCAGATTCAATTTGCTCATCTCTAGTTATGGGGTTATGGCCAGCACCCATACTATATTCACTTTAACTTTAGCAGTGCTGGGTCCAAATTTGTGTATTAATTGTGTAGTTATGGGGTATTATTATATCTGTAGAACCTCTCTTATGCCCATTTCTTACAGCATCTAGTCAACACAGTATTGCAATATGTATCTGAATGGCATGCCATTGGGCCCCCTGGACCCATTACCAGTTCTTCAAAAGTAGTTAAAAACACACACATTACACCAAAAAATGTGTAATATCCTAAATGTCACTATTTACCACATCTTCTCTGTTCTGTCCCAGGCCATGCGGTGTCCTCGTTGGGTCCGACGTCTTCTCTGTCCCTTGCCAGGTCTTTCTCTCTCTCACTGGGGATCACTGGGGTCTCCTTGATGTCTTCTGTAGGGGGTGGCAGCATCGAAATTAGACACCATTGCCATCTGCTGAGCAGGGGGACACAGATCACCCGCCCTCCTTTCTATTACAGCTAGTAATGTAAAGTTCTATTCCAGCTAGTAATGTAAAATAGTAAAGTTCCAGGAGTAATGCCTTGGACCTGGGGACGGTTGCTTTTTTTTACCACAGAGCCTCTGACTAAGTAAATCACTAGAGGGAAGGGGTATTTCCTGGGGTATCCCCCTCCATTCCCTCCAGTGATGTCTGTCACATGGGGGAGATTCCAGATAGTTCAGCCTCTCTAGGTCAAAAGCCCACTCCCTCAGCACCGCTCGTTACCCTTGGCTGGAAGCCAAGGCAGCTGGAACTTTTACTCTTTGCTAGGTGCCGCAGGGCATAGTGACTGTAATTTTTGCAAGAATTTTGCAAGAATTTCCAGGAAAATTATATATTTTGCAGGAATTTCCAGGAAAATTATAATTTTTTTTTCTGTTTGGGTTTTACCATTAAATGTTCTGTTTGTCACTTTTCCAGTGTTTATTCAAATATTTTTGAGTGACAAATGTAAATAAAAATATTAAATTATGTGTTTTTAAAAATTATCTCATTAATTTTAACTAAAAAATGTTATTTAAGAAAACCATATAGTATGTGAAAGTCCCCATTTCTACTGATTACAACAGTACCACATATATCAGTAGCTCCTCATTCCTGCCCAGGAGACTCCCCAAATTAAAAGGAGCACATTATAACATTTGCAAATAAAATACTATCCACACTATTAATCAAATCATAATAAAAAAATGGCGTGGCTTCCTCCTCCCTGGGGTGGGGGAACCCATGCTTAAAAAAATGTAAGGGTTAAAAACCCTTAAAATGAAAGAGAAACTGTTGCGTGTTCCTCCTTTCCCAGTAAACCACCCTGAGTATAATGGAATGGAATGGAAACTGACATAGGTCTGATTCGCGAACTGCCATACGAACGGACGTACATTTTAGGATAGAAACGTATTTGCTTATAGAATCACTCGCAAGTTCATACGAACGCACGAGCGTACGGGAAAAATAGGATGATCGGCACCAAAATCAAAGCTGTTACATGTTTCTTTGAATCGACCCTTATATGTCCCTCACTCTATCTCTGCCTGACCCATTCTCGCCGCAATACACAGCTGAAATGAGCCTCCGCAAGATGGCCGTCGCTTATATAGGGCTGTGACATCCTCCGGAAGCCTGGCTGCTGATAGGCAGCATGTGATGCCTACCCAGGATTCTTTGCCCCATGGGACATGTCCTGACATGTGGATCCACCATTTTAGATGGCCTGGACAGCAGTAAATGTAGTTTTAAGGAAGCAAATCGAGCGATATTCGGATTCGTTTAGAATCCAATTTTTCCTGAAATTCGTAACGAATTCAGATTCGTCAGATTCAATTTGCTCATCTCTAGTTATGGGGTTATGGCCAGCACCCATACTATATTCACTTTAACTTTAGTAGTGCTGGGTCCAAATTTGTGTATTAATTGTGTAGTTATGGGGTATTATTATATCTGTAGAACCTCTCTTATGCCCATTTCTTACAGCATCTAGTCAACACAGTATTACAATATGTATCTGAATGGCATGCCATTGGGCCCCCTGGACCCATTACCAGTTCTTCAAAAGTAGTTAAAAACACACACATTACACCAAAAAATGTGTAATATCCTAAATGTCACTATTTACCACATCTTCTCTGTTCTGTCCCAGGCCATGCGGTGTCCTCGTTGGGTCCGACGTCTTCTCTATCCCTTGCCAGGTCTTCCTTTCTCTCACTGGGGATCACTGGGGTCTCCTTGATGTCTTCTGTAGGGGGTGGCAGCATCGAAATTAGACACCATTGCCATCTGCTGAGCAGGGGGACACAGATCGCCCGCCCTCCTTTCTATTACAGCTAGTAATGTAAAGTTCTATTCCAGCTAGTAATGTAAAATAGTAAAGTTCCAGGAGTAATGCCTTGGACCTGGGGACGGTTGCTTTTTTTTACCACAGAGCCTCTGACTAAGTAAATCACTAGAGGGAAGGGGTATTTCCTGGGGTATCCCCCTCCATTCCCTCCAGTGATGTCTGTCACATGGGGGAGATTCCAGATAGTTCAGCCTCTCTAGGTCAAAAGCCCACTCCCTCAGCACCGCTCGTTACCCTTGGCTGGAAGCCAAGGCAGCTGGAACTTTTACTCTTTGCTAGGTGCCGCAGGGCATAGTGACTGTAATTTTTGCAAGAATTTTGCAAGAATTTCCAGGAAAATTATATATTTTGCAGGAATTTCCAGGAAAATTATAATTTTTTTTTCTGTTTGGGTTTTACCATTAAATGTTCTGTTTGTCACTTTTCCAGTGTTTATTCAAATATTTTTGAGTGACAAATGTAAATAAAAATATTAAATTATGTGTTTTTAAAAATTATCTCATTAATTTTAACTAAAAAATGTTATTTAAGAAAACCATATAGTATGTGAAAGTCCCCATTTCTACTGATTACAACAGTACCACATATATCAGTAGCTCCTCATTCCTGCCCAGGAGACTCCCCAAATTAAAAGGAGCACATTATAACATTTGCAAATAAAATACTATCCACACTATTAATCAAATCATAATAAAAAAATGGTGTGGCTTCCTCCTCCCTGGGGTGGGGGAACCCATGCTTAAAAAAATGTAAGGGTTAAAAACCCTTAAAATGAAAAAGAAACTGTTGCGTGTTCCTCCTTTCCCAGTAAACCACCCTGAGTATGAGTGCTTGTAGACCAGGGTGCAGCGACCAGCCTCTTGGCCCTCTGCCCTGGAGGCTACAAGCCCACACAGCCCTTGTGGGCCATGGGCTCTTCTGCCCCCCTGGGTTTTGGTGAGGCAGGTAATAGGGGACTGGCAGTTAATGGCAAGTCACCTGCTTGCCAACCCCCTAAGCCTTGTGAATTGGTATAGGGGTCTCATGGACCCCTTACAAGATCACAAAGAGTTAAATGTAAAAAACACATCAAAATATATTATTTTTTTTAATTCTTACCTCCCATCCATCCTGAGCACTGTGTCCCACGCCAATCACTCTAGCTCCTGCTCTACTGGTGCTGCTGGAAGCCTTTTATACCTGCTGTTGACAGGACCTAAAGGGTTAATTTAAAAAAAAATGTATGACATAGGGTCCCCACTACCAGGTGGGTTAGGCTTTAAAAAAAATGGTATGCCCCCCACTTCCCAGGATAACTAGCCTGGGCACCAGGTATAGGGGCTTGCTGCAGGTGACTTGCCATAAACCACACAGACACAGCAAGAATAAATGAAGCCCCTGCCCTCAAACCTGCTCTGCACTGGTACTACCAGCTTATGTCAGAGCCGGAGCTGACGGAAGCTGGGGGGCTGTTTAGGGCCCTGTTCTTAAGCTGGAAGAGCCAAGGCGGTGGTGGTGTCAGAGGCCCCATCGAGGGGTTAGATGAGTATCCAATTTTTTTACTTTTTTATTTTATTACAGATTTAAGTCAGCTACGTGTCTCTCATGTTGCAGGCACTAAAAGAGTTGAATCAGGTTTAATATACTGGAATGTACTCATATATGAACAAAAGGCAAACTGTTATTGTTGTGTAACATCTAAAACAAAATATCTACCCCACAAAATATTTGTACCTTTACCTGTAAAACTAACTTTCTCCCTCAAAATACATTAAAGCAACTAAAAAAACACATAATTTTCTTCTAAATCAAAAATAATCTTTTGTAACTTAAAAAAATTAAATAAGAGGAACAAATTTAATTATGCCTAGTTGTAATATTCACAGTAGCGATATACAGCTGTAGTAGTGTAAATGTCTATTCTACAAAAGAAAACTGAAAAACATTCTAAACAAGCCAACTCGATGCACCAATGAAATTAGCCACTAAATCTGCAGATGTGTTTAAAATATTTAAATCCTGAACTTGTCAGGAGAAATCAGTGCATGGTCGTTTATTTTTGAGATGTACCTTAAAGTGCTGGATTAGGTAGTGGTTAATATTTTATACCACAACTATATAAAGTAGGTAATTATAAAATTCCAGAAAAAGGTCTATGAAAAAATGTTGATATCTCAAAGCTTGAATTAGAGAAAAATATTATGAAAACAGTAAAGTACAGTAAATAAAATGTTAGAGCTTTATAATGAAATCCTGCTTAGTGTTTCGGCAATATGAAGAAAGAAAATGACATGTCTGAGATGGGGTCAGCATGGGATGGGGAGATCACTGACAACTGGATAAAAAAGCTGAAGGTGGTGAGGGTGGTGGTGGTGGGTTTTTTTAATCATTCCCAAGGTAGACAATGAAAGTGAAAAGCTATTTTCTCTCAATTGACCTCTATGTGGTATGCAGAATTTTCTTTAGCATATCCTATAGGGATATTGCTGTAAATATGTCCATCACACATGCAGGTGATGTTTTTAGGAACATAAAGAACAAACTTTGGTCTGAGATGCAGGTGGCAATTCTTACCCAAATGTGCACTTAGAGATAAACTTGCTTCACTAAATCTTCAACATGACTCTCGATATATTGGTGAGTAGAAACCTGCACTTTCTGTAAAATATAAATTTCCTGGGTAGAATAAAGATTGACAAGGCGCCTGGTCCCGAAGCTATTTATCCTTACTAAAAGAAGCTGAGCTCAGTCATTCATAGGCCACCTCATTGTCTTTGCCTCTCTGATTACTGTGTCTTGTACATGAGATGGTTGAATTGCTGATGCTTTATTTTAAAATTGCTAAAAGATGATGTATAGTAAGGCAGAAAAAAACTTGGTTCTGGGAATATGCTCATCAGCATAGGTGAATGAAATCTCAACACTGCCAGACTATCACGACCAGTTTCAGACAGTAATAGGTAATTTATTAAATCACAAAATATATCAGTGATCCATGACAACCCTACTATTTATAATGCATCTGCCTGAATAACATGTGAAGGCATGCCAGACTTAGCGAATCTCTATTAGGCCTCTAGTGCTGGCCAACCTGAGAAATATAGGGCTTTACTCATCAAGGGATAGGGCCAGGTAGTGCCTTGTAAGCGACAGGAAGTGGCAGGTAGTGTCTGGTGAACGCCGGGCGCTGTACGCAATACCGCATTTACAAAGGCGATTCTGGTGTGCGTCTCTTACAGCGTCAAGTAGCGACCGATTCATCATCACAGACGGGTCAGTGGATCCCGGCGGCTCTCTGGCTTCCAGAGAATTACCTGTCACTACCTGTCGCTCTCCCATATATTTCAATGGACGACCCTTTTCTTCTGTTTAAACAGGGTTTTCTTTTTATTTATTTAATCAAATAATTGTGTGACCTCTCCTGGCCTATTAAATGTCATTTTTACAAACTTTTTATATTTTTTATATTTTTATGCAGAATTGCCATTATAGGTCTGGTATCAAAGTGTTAATGTCACAATGTAATAACAATGTAATTCCATATGTTTTCGCTTTGTTACTAGTGGATATGTGTTCAAAAACAGACTTTAATCACACAGTTTCTGGCGCTCTGGGCTACAACTACACAATTTTGAGCGCCGACGCTGTGTGAGGCTGTTTTTTAAGTATGAATATGGTTTGAGTTGCTCACACTGACCAGTCGCTACTGTTCGCTCCCATATAGTGCTGTACTGGTGTTATAGCGACTCACACATCAAATTCATCAATGCCGGCCATGTTACTACAGTGATTGAGGCACTCTGTAATAGCGACTCACAGTCGATCAGAGCGACAACTAGCTCGGGCTCTTAGCGCAGCTGTACAGACGCTCATCTGCCGTTACCTGGCGCTAGTAATGAATCAGCCTGCCCGTATTCTGGGAGCAAAATATAGTATTCTAGGCGTAATTGATATCCCTGTCCATAAACATGCTGTATTTGCTAGCTAGATGCAAAGATTTCAAAATAGCTCAATCCACTTTTATCCTGAATGAGCATAAATGCTGCAGAGCTATTCATTTGAATCTAAAATAATTTGTCTATTAAATAGAGCTCCTATTTAACCTCTTCTGAACACACCAGTAGATCGACATGGATGTGGCTCTGGATGTCTGAACAAAAATATTAATAAAAAAATGCAGCTGACATTAAAGTGGCCAAATATTGATTTTTCAGACACAAAAGCTTTAACATGTCCCGCAGTAATCCACAATAATTTGGAGTGGGCGTGCAAAGAACACACCAATCTCCCAAAGGAAGCACCACTACATTCAACAGTATATATTAATAATTTTATTAGTACAAAAAAACAAAGAATTAAAATACATACACCACAAGACAAATTTAAAAACAACCAGTATGGCCAAATGTATCTATATCAATGTATATGGCCCCTAAGGGCCGCTTAAATAACTGCCCTATGGGTGAATAATATTAATTATCCTAGAGTAGTCATAACCCATCCTTTTTGTGCCGGCACAAAAAATCCTAACCACATGTAAATATATGTGCAAATTCATGAAACCAATACTACAAAAATATTAATAATATATATGGCAAAAATATGTGCAAAAACAGTGAATATACAATAAAATAATATCAATATATAAAGTGCAAATACATGAAAAACACATAAACCTAAAACACTACCTAATATTGCACAGGGAAACCCATACCAATAAGACTTTAAAGTGCAGACAATAACAATATATGATATAAATGCAAGTGCCAGCAGAGAGAAAATAAATGGTTAAATCTCACGTCATAAGATAACACCCAGGGCAACAGTCAGGCCAACCTCAGTGAAAAATGTCCCGCAGTAATGATAGAGTGGCTGAATAAAAAAATACTGCTGAAATAGTTGAAAAAATTGCCTAATATAGGATTAAAACAGTATTTACAGTTTAAAGGGTTATATTAGCTTGCTTTCTGCTTGACCCATGCTGGTTGTCAGGAGCTGTATCGTTCATTCACCAGCACTTCACATTCCCCGTTAAACCCCTTTTTCCCAGTTCACAAAATGAACTTATTCATTGGGGCAGATTCAACACCAGGTGGACATGTACATCCAATTGTTGAATCAGCCCCAAGGTAGACAATGGAAGTGAATGGCACTTTCTCTCCTGAAAAAGCAGTGAGTTTTCTCACATGGCTCTGAATTGACCCCATTGAGGCATTCATGAGTGCTGAGGGGGCCCTAAAGAACGGATGGAGTTCACTAGGCTTTAATAAGATTAACAAAGTTATACACTTGCTTAATGATCACATTTTTACATAGTTGATTATGAAATTAAAACACAACTTACTAATGATATCTGAAGGCTAATTAAAGACTAGCACCACGTATTAGCAGGTGAGCATCTGTGTAGTGGCGCTCAGAGCGACCACTAATAGAACCTGTAAGTGGGTGTCGCGGCACTATGACCTAGCTTAGCGGGCAGACAAGTGACGCTGTACTATTCTGTCCAGCATTGGTAAATGTGATGTCTGCAGGGCGCTGTAGAATCATGCTCCCTGTGTCCCAAGGTCAAAGTGCCCAAGACTGCGCTACATCTAACAACAGGATAACGCTGCAGTGAACAATAGGTAGCGCCAGTTAAGTGAGTTCGGCACTCAGTGTTGAAGCCCATATGTAGGAAAAAAATACACACAACCAGTGTCTGCACTCTAAACCTGGGAGCTCTAGCATCGAGCTGTGTGATCAAAGTCTGTTTATCAACACATATACACCAGCACCAGAGAGAAAACATATGGAATTACATTGTTTTAACACTGTGACAATAACAATGCAATGGCAGAGGCCACACAATGATTTGATACAAAAATGTAAAAATTGACTTTAGCAACACGCTATTTAAACACAACCAAATGAAACACCATTGAAATGTATGGTAGAGCAATACTGAGCAACAGGTAATACATGGCACTGCTGAACACACAGTGCCGGTGCTTTACACTGAGCTGCCGCTAGTAATTCATGTGACGCTGCGTGACGCCGGGCCAAACATAGGAAGTGCGCTTTCAGAAGGCCAGTGGCTTTTTCAACAATGCATCTGATCTTGCAGTGAGCGGCATATTAGTGCACTTGCGGTCTGTGGGTTCCTTATCAGCTAAATCCTGTATCATCTAAATACAAACACATGGGTTAATGTTGGTTGCAACACAAATGCACACTCCTATGTGCTTTGCTGCATTTATCCTTCACCTTTCCCCTTCCCCGTAGTTCAGCAGCTACAGTGTTTAGTTTCAGTTTAGTTTCAGCCTGTGTGAGAGCAGCTTGACATAAGTGCAGCAGGACAGAAGTGTGTAGTTTTAAAAACTGCAGTAGTTTGAAAACAGCAGGGGTTGTACACAAGAAATAGTGGTGAGTACAGCATTTACTTTTTAGCCTTACCTATTCTTATTATCTAGAATGTCTGGTTTGGTGCAGTGTAACTCTTGCCTGGCCATTGTGTTTGGTAGTACTCTGTGGAACTTGCGATGCTGTCCAATTTGTATGCAAATGAAGGGGTTGTATGACAAGATTTCAAAATTACAGTCTTTAGTTTCTACTCTTCAGTCTGAAGTTATGAAGCTATCCCAGCCAGTAAAGCAGCTTGGTATACAGCCACCACTCCCACAAAGACTTCACAAGAGAGGGGCACAGTGGAAGACTGTTGGCTCTGGAAGATTGCGCAATGTAGAACAAAAAAATCAACATTTTGGACTAAGCCAATATAACCCATTTGCTGTTCTTTCTGAGCTTGATGTGGATGTATCTGCTAATGCTCAGTCTGGGCAGGATTTGGTAAGACCAAAGGAAGTGGACTTAAGTAAGGGACCATATAAAATGATTACAAAAGGGCAGCAAGGAACAGTTACCAAGCCAACCAATAGGAAAAGGCATATTCTGGTTGGTGACTCAACAATTAGAGGTGTGGACTTTGGACAGGATAAAGATGAGCTAAAGGAAGTGAGGTGTCTCCCAGGTGCCACGGTTAATAGGGATAAGAAACGTATTATAAATATTGTGAAGTCTGCAAGTAAACATAACCGAGTTGACATTGTGCTACATCTTGGCACAAATGACTTATCCCAAAAAGATTTGTTTGTTGTACAGAGGGACTTCCAAAATTTGAGTCAGGAACTTTGCAAAATAACAGGTTCCATCACCTTTTCTGAAGTTTTGCCAGTATGTAATCAGGGAAAAAAGGCACTTAACATCGCCAAGTTCAATTTGTGGTTACGTCAGTGGTGTGAAGACAAAGGCTTTGGATGTATTAGTCATGATGTTAGAAGGTGGTCGAACAATGAGTTGTTTAAGAGGGATGGCTTGCATCCTTCACAGAAAGGCACAGAAGAACTTGGAGTGGAACTCAGAGTATTTTTTGATTTAAACTAGAGGAAGGGGACAGAGATGTAACTTGTAAGGGAGATTTCTGTCCCCTACCATTTAGGATGAAGCAAGACATTGAAGCAGGAAGCCCGGTCAGTGGTAGGCTAGAGGTGGAAAAGATCAAGGACACACTAAAACACAATACCAACAACATCCACATGATGTGTACCAATGCTCGCAGCTTGGGCAACAAGCTCTGTGAATTAATGGCTATCATATCCAGAGATGAATTGGATCTTGTTGCAATAACAGAGACTTGGTTCAAGGATCACAATGACTGGGAGATAGCCATACCCGGTTACACATTGTACAGAAAAGACAGATTGGATGGAAAGGGTGGTGGCGTAGCCATTTATGTCAAGACTACACTTCAATCAACAATAATTCAGCATACACATAATGAACTAGAAACTCTCTGGGTTACCTTGCAGACTAAGGAGGGAGCTGTGGTCAGAATTGGTGTGATATATAGGCCTCCTGGACAATCTGAGGATCTAGATAACCTGTTAATAAATGAAATCAGTGGAATGGCAGAGAAGGGGGACATTGTAATTACAGGTGACTTCTACATGCCTGATGTGGACTGGAATATCCCAAGTGCATCGACATGCAAGAGCAGGACTATATTAGAGGCACTTAATGGAGTGTCTCTAAAACAACTTGTGACATTGCCAACTAGAGGAGATAACATTCTGGACTTAGTTCTGACCAATGGGGATCTGGTGTCCGAGGTCAGGGTTGAAGAAAATCTGGGTTCCAGTGACCATCAATGCTTATGGTTCAGAATAAAAACAGACATTGTGCAATCACACACCAGAACCAAAGTGCTAGACTTTAGGAAGATAAACTTCAAGGAAATAGCGAAGTATGTAGAAAGAAAATTAGGTGAGTGGAACAGAGTAGCAGAAGTGAGTGCCAGTGGTCACTATTAAAAATGGCCATCTTAAAGGCAACTAAGCAATATGTGAAACAAACTAGCAAGAATAAAAGGAAGAAGAAACCATTATGGTTTACTAGGGAAGTCAGCACTATCATAAAAGATAAGAAGTCTGCCTATAAGAAGTATAAAGTAAGTGGAAGTGTAGCTGACAGAGAGGCGTATAAAATTAAACAGAGGGAAGCAAAACTGATTATAAGGACTGCTAAAGGGCAAAAGGAGGAAGAAATGGCCAAATCTATGAAGAGGGGAGATAAAACCTTTTTCCGATATATTGGTGACAGAAAGAAGAAAAACAATGCAGTCTCAAAAATTAGAAATAGGGAAAATAAATATATTGACGGAGATAAGGCTGTGGCTGACCATCTGAATAGCTACTTTTGTTCGGTATTTTCAGATAGTAGCAGGCATTGCCATAGCACAGCATCCCGCTGGGAGGGCACAGCTCCGGAGTTTCTGGAGGCTGATGTCCTATCCGAGCTGGCACATCTAAAGGTAAGTAAGGCGATGGGTCCAGATGGAATCCACCCCAGAGTTCTAAGGGAACTTAGGTTTGTGATTGCAGCCCCTCTGACTGATTTACTTAACCATTCCCTTTCAACTGGTGAGGTTCCAGATGATTGGAGAATGGCCAATGTCGTACCAATCCATAAAAAGGGGAGTAGAGAAGAAGCCAGTAATTACAGGCCAGTTAGTTTAACATCTATAGTGGTCAAATTAATGGAAACACAGATAATTTCCCATCTACAAATTAATGACCTATTGGACCCAAAACAGCACGGCTTTACTGAGGGCAGATCATGTCAGACCAATCTTATTGATTTCTTTGACAATGTCACTAAAGTGTTAGATGAAGGTGGTGCAAAATGAAGGTGGAAAATGATTTAGCTTTACTGGATAGATGGTCAAAACTGTGGAAACTAGAGTTTATTGTCTCTAAATGTAAAATCATGCACTTGGGTAGAAGGAATCCCTGCTCTGAGTACCGTATGGGCAGTACTGTGTTAGCCAGGACCTCGGAGGAGAGAGATTTAGGGGTACTGATTACTGATAGCTGCAAGATGAGTGGACAGTGTAGCCAGGCAGTGGGAAAAGCAAGCAGGATGCTCGGCTGCATAGCTCGAGGCATCACCAGTAGGAAGAGGGAGGTTGTGATACCGCTGTATAGAGCCCTGGTAAGGCCACAGCTAGAATACTGTGTGCAGTTCTGGAGACCTTACCTGCAAAAAGACATTATTCAAATAGAACGGGTCCAAAGGCGGGCAACGAAAATGGTGGAAGGACTAAAACTTAAAACTTATCAGGAGAGACTTAAAGAACTTAATTTGTACAGTCTGGAGGAAAGAAGGGAGAGGGGGAACATGATTGAGACCTTAAAATATGTGAAAGGATTGAATAAGGTTCAGGAGGGAAGTGTTTTTAAGAAGAAACTTAATGATAGAACAAGGGGGCACAACCTGAAGCTAGTCGGGGGGAAGATCAGGAGCAATGTTAGAAAATATTATTTTACAGAAAGAGTAGTAGATGCTTGGAACAAACTTCCAGCAGAGGTAGTTGAAAAATCAACAGTCACTGAATTTAAACATGCCTGGGATAAGCACACATCTATCCTAAGATAAAGAGTACATACAGTATACACATAAGGGCAGACTAGATGGACCGTATGGTCTCCTTCTGCCGTCAACCTTCTATGTTTCTATCACGTACTTACCTAGTACCTCACAGCATTTCTTTGTTCTCAAATTTTCTGCACGGGCAGATTGATGAAATACATACGAGTCATGGCAGGATCATGGCGGGAAGCCAAACCTCACAGCACACGGCCACATCTCAGGATCACACAGCACCATCACACTGAATAAAAGCTTTTGTGGTTGCAGTAGTGCTCAAGGGGGGCGGAAGGGAATATGGGTCGGATCAATGCAGCCAAGCACATTTGGGATTCCTGTCACTGGATAGAATGCCAGCTTGATGTTTTGGACCTTTTCCTCATCAGATGGGAACTTGATGTAGTTAGGGATGATGTCACAGATGGCCAGGACCACCTCATGAAATATGCACATGGTCAGCTGGCTAATGCTGTTTAATAGCAGCAGTGGCCTGAAATGTGCCCTTCGCAAGGATATTTAAAGAGACACAGAAGCGCTCTATTCCAGGGACTGTGTGGCTGTGGCCAGTGATGGGTTCAATTTAGTGGCTGATTTGGTTTAAAGTCCCAAAAGGGCACCGCGTTTCAGGCCGAACTGGCTGCGAATTTGCTCATCACTCAAATTCGCCACATTCATTTGGGTGTTAAGCACTCTGTCAGCCCGCAGTCCCACCACTGGTGCTTTCTCACTCTTTTTCTCCTCCTCAGCAGCAGCCATACAACTCATCCACACTCCAAACATCAGTCCAATTTCGGACTCTGCAATGCATAGCATTGCCACTACTAACACAAATGCACACACTAAAGCACCAGAAAACACACACACATACACACAATGCACACCACAAATAAACCACCTAACACGCAACTCAGGTACACACAAGTGTAAAACAAATGCTCACCACTAAACCGTGAAGAGCCTTCGGTAAAGTTGCTAGCGCAACGAAATGCGTCAGGCGGGATATGGCATTGTATTTTAACTACTGAGGACACTTCTGAGTTTAACATTCCTATGCGACGGCCGTCATTGATTGTGGATACAGGAGAAACACTTCACCTGTGTTTTAACTGTATTTTATATGCGCCTATTTAGTTGTTGTTTGTAAGCGCAATACTTTTATTACATTTTGGAATATTTGCTATACAGAGTTGCACTAGGTTGTTATTTCTATTTTCTCCCCTGCTATCTTTCAGTTTATGGTCTGAAGAGACAATTGGGCCAAAAGCTATCCATTTGAAAATTATTCATTTGTGGGAGATTATCAAATGATTGGATCATATTCCAGGTGATTGTGTCAAAGCCTTCTATAAAGTTACCTCTGGTAAGCAGTTATTAAGGATGGTGGAGGATTTTAGCGCACATTCTTGTTTATTGCATGCACCGTGGGATTTCCAGACTGTTCTGAAGCTTTTGTTATACCATTTACTCTGTGTTTTTACTCTCATTGTTAAGTATTGCACAATGCCCTCCTAATACACAGCATAATATTGGTACATCTTGCCCATATGATCCAAAATAAAATAATATAATATAATATAAACTCACTCCTATTTAATAAGGACTAGTGCCAATGATAATCCAATATAAGTGCTACATAGTGCCTACTAAAACTAAACCTATTATTTAGTATAAAGATATGAAGTGCTATGTGCTCAAGAATGATTACAACCGTAACCATGTAATCATGCATCCTGATGAAGTGGGACGTCATGTGACAAGGCAATGCATCAATGTGAGAATAATGAGGCCTTGTGTGCCTGCTTCAAGAAAGGACTTTCTAGTAAAATTAAGGATGCTCTTGCGGCTCGTGACTTGCCTTCATCTCTCACTGATCTCATCCATCTGGTCACACGCATTGATGTGCGCTTTGCTGAAAGGCGTGAAGAATTCCGCCAAGAAAGAGACTCTCAGTGCCCTAGGATGGCATCCCGTTTGGCTCCAGTATTTCAAAACCCTTTGTCTGCACATGTTCCTCCCAGTGAGGAGGCCATGCAGGTCGATCGATTCCGCTTGACCCAATTGGAGAGAACTCGCAGAAGGAACGAGAACCTTTGTCTGTACTGCGGTGGTTCTGAGCATTTTTTGGAGGACTGTCCTATTCGCCCTCCAGGTCAGGGAAATGGGCGCACCTAGTGGCGGTGGGAGAGGCGTCCCTGGGTGTATGTGCTTCCTCTCCACGGCTCACTGTTCCTGTTCAACTTTCCATCTCACCTTCCACCTCCCTGAATTTAACCACCTTTTTGGACTCGGGCTCTGCAGGGAACTTTATAGAGGCTGCCTTGATCAATAAACATAATATCCCCGTGAATCACCTTGCAACACCCTTATTTATCGCCTCTGTCAATGGTGATAGGCTGGACTGTACCGTGCGCTATCGCACCGTTCCCCTCCAATTAAAAATTGGACTCTTCCATCAAGAGAACGTTGAGTTCTACTAATTGCACCTCTCAGATTCTTCTAGGCCTTCCTTGGCTCCAACGTCATGATCCCAGGCTTGACTGGACCACCGGCGATATCAAGACTTGGGGTGCAGCATGCTTTAAGAGGTGCTTGAAGTCTGTTCCTGTTCGACCCATTCCTGCTTCAGCACCATTACCTGGCTTGCCTGAGATCTACCTGACCTATGCTGATGTATTCTGCAAGAAACAAGCGGAGGTACTTCCGCCTCATCGCCCCTACGATTGCCCTATAGACCTCCTACCGGGTACCACTCCTCCTCGTGGCCGAATTTACCCTCTCTCGGCTCCTGAGACTCAAGCCATGTGGGAGTATATTCGAGAAAATCTTCATAAAGGGTGCATACGGAAGTCTTCCTCTCCAGCAGGCGCGGGATTCTTCTTAGCGGCGAAAAAAGATGGCTCTCTTCGCCCTTGTATTGATTACCGCGGCCTCAATAAGAATACCGTTAAAAATCGCTACCCTTTGCCCTTGATTGCCGAATTATTTGACCGACTACGTGGGGCCAGGGTCTTCACCAAGCTTGACCTGAGGGGAGTCTATAAATTGATACGTATATGCAAGGGCGATGAATGGAAGACAGCCTTCAATACCCGTGATGGCCACTTCGAATATTTAGTGACGCCCTTTGGTCTCTGCAATGCACCCGCAGTATTCCAGGAATTCGTAAACGACATTTTTTGGGAATTGCTTTACTCCTATGTAGTTGTATATTTGGATGATATACTCATCTTTTCATCTAATCTAGAAGAACATCACGGTCACGTCCGGCAAGTCCTGTCTTGTCTCCGTCAACACCATCTTTACGCCAAGTTGGAGAAGTGTCTTTTTGATCAAACCGCCTTACCCTTTCTCTGCTCGTGGTCTTCAGATGGACCCCAGCAAGTTAAAAGCAGTTCTGGATTGGCCCCGTCCTATTGGCCTGCGAGCTATTCAACGTTTTCTGGGCATCGCCAATTACTATCGGCAGTTTATTCCTCACTTCTCCACTGTAGTGGCGCCTATTGTGGCCCTCATGAAGAAAAGCGCCAATTCTAAGTCTTGGCCTCCTCAGGCGGAAGAGGCCTTCATTGCTCTAAAAAAGGCCTTCTCCTCTGCACCGGTGCTGTCTAGGCCAGATCCATCTCGGCCTTTTGCCCTAGAAGTAGATGCCTCCTCCATTGGAGCCGGAGCGGTGCTCACTCGTCTACTGACAGAATTCCCACCTGCGGGTACTTTTGGAAGACCTCTTCTCCAGCTGAGAGGAATTACTCCATCGGAGATCGGGAGCTACTCGTCATCAAGTTGGCGTTGAAGGAGTGGAGACACCTCTTAGAAGGTTCTACCCATCAAGTATCCATCTATACTGATCACAAAAATCTATCTTATTTAGAAACTGCCCAGCGATTGAATCCACGACAAGCTCGTTGGTCGTTGTCTTTCGCACGATTCGATTTTCAAATCTACTTCCGGCCAGCCGCTAAGAACATCAGGGCGGACGCGCTTTCTCGCTCCTCTGACATCTCTGGTGTAGAATCCACCCCACAACATATCATCTCACCTGAACGCCTTGTCCACTCTGCTCCCGCTACTCTTGTACAAGCGCCGCCGGGAAAGACCTTTGTGCCAGCTCGCCAACATCGCAAAATATTAGAATGGAGGCATTCTTCCCATGTAGCCGGCCATGCCGGTATCAGGAAATCTTGTTCTATCATTTCTAGATATTATTGGTGGCCTTCTTTTGAAAAGGATGTGACCGAATTCGTTCAGGCCTGTACCACCTGCGCTTGCGACAAAACCCCTCGCCAAAGGCCTGTTGGCCTACTCCATCCTCTTCCTATTCCGGATACCCCATGGACACACATTGCTATGGACTTTATTACCGACCTCCCTTCTTCGCATGGCAATACTGTTATTTGGGTGGTAGTGGATAGGTTTTCTAAAATGGCGCATTTTGTTCCTTTGCCCGGTCTCCCGTCAGCTCCTCTGTTGGCAAAATACTTCCTGAAGCATGTCTTTCGACTTCATGGATTACCTTCACACATTGTCTCAGACAGAGGGGTGCAGTTTGTGTCTAAGTTCTGGAGAGCTCTTTGTAAACAAATGAAAATTAAATTGGACTTTTCCTCCGCTTATCATCCCCAGTCTAACGGCCAGGTGGAAAGAGTCAACCAGATTCTCGGGCATTATCTTCGCCATTTTGCTTCTGCGCGTCAAGACGATTGGGTCGATCTGTTGCCTTGGGCGGAATTCTCGTATAATTTTAAGGATTCTGAGTCCACGAGGAAGTCCCCGTTTTTGGTGGTGTACGGCCGTCAACTCCTTCCGCCTCTGCCTTTATCCACGTCCTCCGGAGTGCCCGCCGTGGATGACATCACACAGGATTTCTCCACCATCTGGCAAGAAACACAGCGTTCCCTTTGTCAAGCTTCCGCCCGTATGAAGGTTAGCGCTGATAAAAGGAGAAGAGCTCCGCCTGTTTATTCTCCAGTAGATAAGGTGTGGCTGTCGGCAAAATACATCTGCTTCAAAATTCCTAGCTACAAATTGGGCCCCCGTTACCTGGGTCCTTATAAGATCCAACAACAGATCAATCCAGTTTGTTATTAGCTACACCTACCAACATCACTGCGAATTCCCAATTCTTTCCACGTTTCCCTGTTGAAGCCAGTTATTGTCAATCGATTCTCTCCTAAAACCTTGGTGCCTGCCCCAATCTCTGGTACTGAGGATGCCTTTACGGTAAAAGAGATCCTGGCCTCTAAGCTCTCCAGGGGTAAAAGATATTTTTTAGTCGACTGGGAAGGCTGTGGACCTGAAGAAAGATCTTGGGAGCCTGAAGATGATATTCTAGACCGTAGTCTCATCTCGGATTTTCTTGGCCCCAAGAAGAAGGGGAGACCCAGGGGGGGGGGGGGGTACTGTTAGGGCGAGCGCTGCACGCCCATCTAGCAGCACTTCACTTACCTCCATGGCTGCATCCAGCCGTCATCCATTTTGCAGCACTTATGGCTGTTCCTAGCTGTCTCCCTTCCCCCAATGCTTCCTTCTCACATGCTCAGGTGCGCGCACGTCTCCGTCCACTAGAGGGCGAGCGCACTAGATTCCTGAGATTTAAAGGGCCTGTACAGCACTGATTGGTGCCTGGTCATCCAATCCTGCATCCACTTCTCCTATTTAAAGAGGCACTTCCTTCCTTCAGTGCCGGATCTTGGTCTCTCCATGCTTGTTGAAAGTCAGACATTCTTGGATTGCTCACCCGTGTACCGACCTCTGCCTGTCCCCGACTCTGAACCTTTGCTGCCTGCCCCGACCTCTGGCTGTACTTACTACGCCTTTTGCCTGCCACTTGTGTACCTTGCTGAACCTCGGCTGACTGTGGGACTGGGCCGCTGTTGGGGGGTAGCGACCTGGGGGTCACTCGCCGCACAAGACCAACCTGCCTTGCAGTGGGCTCTGGTGAATACCAGTGGCCCCTTAGACTCCGCTCCCCTGACACGGTACCCACCATCGGTCCCACAGTTAAAGCGGATCCACACCCGAGTCTGCTCCACCCGGTCCGTGACAGACACCTCCATTATTTCAGCCAAAGAGAACGCAAATCAAGTTTTGAAAAAACATTACATGCTGTTCTGCACTAGCGTTTTCTGTTGTTTACACACAGCTTGTGCCTTAATTCTTTTTGATATTTTTGTTATGCTATAATTTGATTTTAATTATTTTTATGAAAAAACGTTACAGCATACATATGTTATCTATTGGTCATTTGCAGGGTCATCATCCCCAGGCAACCCCTAGTGTTTCTTTGGTCAGCTTCTCAGGCAACACCCTGTTCCTGATTGGTCATGCGTTCACATAAATGTAAAGGACAACCCCCAACATTTTGCTGCTGTGGGTTCCATTGCAGGTACATCTGTGGGGTATTGCCCCAGAGTTTTTCCTTGTGGCCGTGTCCTAGGTAATACTCTTGCCCATGCTGTGGTTAGAGGTTGTGATGTCAGAATTTGAGACAACAACAATAGGGCTTTAGTTAGCTCAGTGGCTGCTGCCAAGGTGTCCCAAAATGCTCTGTTACTATCTAGTGTTGTTGATCAGTCTTCCCAACCCCCCACTCTTGGTGAGCATGAGACACATCTGTCTAACGCCCCTGATGTTGCCACAGGTTTATTGGAGGGGCGCAAGAAACGGGGTGCCAAGCGTGAGCCAGAATTCAATCTGGCTGATAACATCAAGCTGGTTGAGCTCACACTTGCAAAATGGTCAATCTTGTATGGACTGAGCAAGACTGAGCACACCAAAATTTGGACTGGAGTAGCTGAGACCCACAATAGCACCAGTGCACATCCAGGGACCACTGCAGCAACTAAAAAAAGAACAGGCTACACAGGGCCCTCATTGAGCATAGCGAGCACAAAGGATGCATAAATAGCTACCATGAATATGAGGTCATGTTAAAGCACAAGATACATTTATGTCGACTGCAGGATGTGGAAGGTAACTGTTTCATTTGTTTTTTTTTACATGTTTCACATTCCTTTTTACATGTTCCAGCTTAAACTTTTGCTTTGTTGTCCGGCACAGCTGCAGATACAGGATCAGATTCGGAGGGCAACAAAGATCCAAATTCACAACCTGACCACTGCCAAAACTGGAAGTCAATGTGGGAGCCAGCACTAATCACCAAGGCCCTTATTCATCAAGCGATAGCGCCAGGTAGTGTCTGACGAGCGCCAGGTAGCGGCAGCTAACGGCGACTACCGACTCAAGTACGCCCGGCGGCGGTCACAATGACGCATTTATCAAGCTAAATGAGGCTAGCGCCGGCGAGAGCGACGGCTAGCGCGGCATTCATCATGAAGCCGGCTGGCCCGAACAGCGCCGCTGAAAATTCCTTCACAGCGACACGTATTACCTGGCGCTACCTGCCGCTCTCCCATACATTTCAATGGCAGACGCTGCAATGATTGTTTTTAGTGGTTTGGGGTTTTTTTTCTTTGGTCCAAAATTCAACACATGTTTATATTGATATGTTTTATGAATCTGGCTGGTTATTTATATGTATTTGACTTTTTTTTTTTTTTTGTCACAATGTAATGTTGTGAGTGACATGGGAATTGCATCTCCTCCACCCAAACTCATTGGCATCAAAATCGCTGGTTTTCCACACAAACGGGGCTTGTAAAGCTATTTTGTAGCCTGTCAGGTTGGGCGGTCACGTTCGCTCTTAGAAATTGTCAGCGCCCAAGCTATTCGGCAGCCCTGTCCTTGATGAATCTGTGTTGGTCAGTGTTTGTGCAGTCGCTGTTTTGATTCGCTATGTGGCGGCGCGAGCGTCGCTGTGCCTCGCTGCGCTGCGTTGTGCGGCGCTGTGCTGTTCATACATGTGCCCTTCTGCCATTTGCAAGGAATTCACTTCCCGCGACCCGAGTCGTTGTTAATGAATACACTGTAGTTGTGAGCGTGCCTGGCCACATATTGCAGGATTAACATTCAGTCGTACCAGCTCATAACAACCCGTTATGCATTCTCATGTGTGCCACATTTTCAGGTAGTTGTCTAGTTTGATTGTGTGATGACTTTGGGAAGGAATAAGATTTGTATATTTAAGCACAACGGTGTATGCTTTAGAAGGACCTATGCATTACAGTATGTAGAATCCCCTGCTAAATCAAGCTAATAATTCGTGGCGCCTTTGGCCCTAGCTTGTTTTGCAGCGTCATTTTAATGTTTTTCCGCCACTTAGCGTGCACATAGCTGATATTAGCTTGTCCCTGTTGCGCGCATGTTTGTATTTGAATTTTGAAGCACAGTTGCTTGCGTCATATCCGGTTCCGGGATCCTCCTTTGCGTTTCAACGCCACCTTAAGGTAAAACTGTCTTGCGCTTATGCCAATAGCTTGTTTTGCAGCGTCATTTTAATGTTTTTCCGCCACTTAGCTTGCACATAGCTGATATTAGCTTGTCCCTGTTGCGCGCATGTTTGTGTTTGAATTTTGAAGCACAGTTGCTAGCGTCATATCCGGTTCCGGGATCCTCCTTTGCGTTTCAACGCCACCTTAAGGTAAAACTGTCTTGCGCTTATGCCAATAGCTTGTTTTCAAGCGTCATTTTAGTTTTTCCGCCACTTAGCTTGCACATAGCTGAGAATAGCTTGTTGCTGGTGCGCGTAGCGTTTTTTTTTTTTTAAACTTTTTCCCAATGTCGCTTGGGTCATTTCCGGTTCCTGTTTCCTCCTTAGCGTTTCCACTATGCTGCCCAGACGCAGAGTGATGCGCCTCCCCAGCTCCTCCTCCGACTCTGACCCCACCACCCCTCCCCCACCTCCCCCACCTACCTCACCTTCCTCAAATAGCACCCCTCCCACCCCTTCCCCTCCTGGGCCTAGTAAGAAAAAGCGCACCCGGGTGGATAGCCGAGTAAATGGCCAGGTGGTCAAAGTGAGTATTTTTTTTTGGTATTTGTAGCTTAAAAGTTGCAGAACACACAGGGGGGATTGGGTCAGAAATTTCTTTGTTTTCAGACCAAATTTGATCACTCCCCGTGGGGCATCCCCATTGTGGATGTCCTGCTGGGATGCCCCCCCCCTGGAGGGCCCTAAAAATTACCTCAGCCCCGTCCCATCTGTGCATGCGTTAGCTGCGGATGCCTATTGCGCTTACCTCTAGCAGGGTGTACCCCTGCGCCAGACATATTTTAATTTTGTGTGCAGGCGCACTCCCTGTTAGAGTCAAACGCCGCATGCGTACTTTGCCGTGCAGACCCAGCTGAGCTGGTATGCACGTCCCAACGGCCTTGTATGCGCATACCACAGCGGCGCGGAGCGCTGTGTTTGGCTTGCGGAGTGACGTGGGAGTGTCCTCAGTGGTGTATTAGTGGCCTTCCAAGGGGGTTGCAGACAGCGGACCACCCACAATTGGTGTGGCCCACCAAAGTGCACACAAACCCAGAATACTGATAATCCTGTGTGTGGGTCCACTTTGATCTGGTCTCTGTATAACTGTTTATGACATTGTTCTGATGTCATGTATTGATTTTTGTTTGTTTGTTCATTTTTCATAGGACTTCTGCGTGGCCGAATATGACTATGCCCGTGGAGGCAAAAAACGCATAGCCATGGAGGTGAAGGCCACAGTGTCCCGGCCCTTCAACACCGAGCTGACCATCTGTTCAATTCAGCAGAAGTGGTCCGATTTCAAGCGCCGGGACCCTGAAGGCGTGTACCGCCTATATGATGCCTACGCACCAGGTAAGTTAAAGCTTATGTTCTGTTTAGCCTTTGTGCAGAATGATCTGCTAAGCTGTGTCCATTTGTGCTCTTTAGATTAATTATTTTCTTTCACCCCCTCCACACAGATAAGCGTCCTCCCCTGGGGAAACGTGGGAAGGGATTCCTCCCCCGAACCAGGCAGGCAGACTCGGGGGAGTCATCGGGGGAGGGTCCCTCCCGCGGGTCCTATTTAGAGGACCCAGGGGAGGAAGGGGATGACGCCCCAGAGGAGTGTGCTGCTGGGGGGCTGGCTGGATCAAGCCTCAGCTCCTCACACTCTGAGTCTGAGGACTCTCACCAGGCAAGGGGCCACTCTCAAGCAGGGAGTGAGAGGGAGGAGGGTGGCCCTTTGCCTGGTGGATCTTCTGACCAGAGTGTGAGGAGCCGAGGCTCCCCGCCTCCTCCTCAGAGCCCTCCCTGGGCTTCAAGCGCTTCATCCCCTGGTGAGTGTACATTTTTTAATTGTTAGTCTGTGACAGGTTTCATCTGGCAATTTGTACTTAGCCCTTGCCATTCCTCTCTAATTTGCAGGGCATCATATAGGCGGCACCTCCATGGCGTTCTGGCGAAGGATTCTCCACGGGCATAGTCATGGTAAGTGTTTGTGGTTAGCCATCACATTCCCAATGTTATGACATTCATTAAAGTGTACCCCCAAACATTGATAGTGCTTGGATTCTCTAAGGTTCCATGACAAATCACATCCCTCACCCAGGGCCCCCCCCACCAAAAAAACCCCACTAACTCCTTACCTCTTTGGGGGTTGCCCAAGCCACCGTCCCAGCCTCCTGTGTGACACTCTAGATGTGTGTGCGCCTGCGCTCTTTTTCCAAATGGGCTGCGCGTGCGCACACACTCGAGGAGTGATGTGTGGAAGGCAGCGGGCGCAGAGTACGTTGTCTCATGCAAATTTTGTTGCTCTGCCAAAGCGGACCCAAACCCAGATTTGCTGCAATCCTGTGTATAGGCCCACTTGTAACAGACACATGTTTCCTGGTCCATTGTCACAGCTGGTTTGATAAGGTACCCTAACCTCACAAACCCCACTACAGTGCTAGCCAACTGTCAACCACCCCTATGTTTCTGCCCACACCATGATGGGTGTTCTAATTTGTTTTCTTGGGTTAAGTTGTTCCCGCACAAACATGTGGCCCACTATTAACATTAGCCAAACAACTGCTAAAGATTCCTTTACATAGCACTGTCTATGTTATTTGCACATTCTCTTTAGGGATACATGTGTCAAGCCTAACAAATTGACATTAACTCATGGTCCAGGAAATATGCTAATTTAGGACAACCTGTATGTAACCATGCAAGCCTTTGCATTTTCAGACTCACTAACCAGATGGATGTCAAATAGTCAGGTGTCATTTGCCCACTAATTGTGTTTTTGTCTTTTGCTTTCTGTTGACAGATGTTGCTACGCAGACGGAGCCAGAGACCCTCCTCCCCACCCCAGCTCCAGGGACGGCCAGCAGCATGGGCCCCCGCCACAGCTGCGATGGTGAGTACATCCCACTTCATATGCCTAAAGACTTGTGAAACCTATGTCTTATAGTCACATCTGCAGACATTTTAAATTTACCTATGTGTTACTTTCACACACATCTCGATTCAATGTGTTTGTACAATAATCCAACATGCCTGTTTGCATGCTTGATTGTTGGCTCACATTCTTCATTAGGCCACATAGAGACTATTTTTGCGTTAGACACAACCAAATGGGCCATATTAGGTCTGGACCTCTAACATTATAGGGCAAACTCGTGTACTCGTTAGGACTTAGGCCCTGATGTTTGGCTGTGACTAAACACAAAAATGGACACACTGGGACTTATACCTTCTTTGCTTCCCAAGAGTTAAACTGGAACAACAACCAGGATTTTGACTTTCCTGGGTCTTGGTCCACTACGGTGGGGCACCCCTGATCGTCACCGCTGTGTGACAACCCCCTGAACTCACTTTGACTCCAGCAAACGTACAAGCCAAGGCAAATTGGCTCCTCCTCCGCCTCCCCCGCGCCCCTTTTTACGCGCGCGTGCCTGCGCCGGCCATTCACAGATGGCCGGCGCAGGCACGCACACGTCTAGAGGGGCGCCAGGGAGGGCCCGGCGGCCCTGCCCCACCGAAACTGAGGTAGGTATTTTGGGGTTTGGGGGGGTTTCACCCCCAGGGACATCCCGATCTCGGATGTCCCGCGGGGAGGGAGGTGATCGGGCAGGGAATCTGATAGATTCCCGGGCCGATCACCGGTGGGTGTTGGTACACTTTAAGAGTAAATGTATGCTTGGGATGTGTTGTTCACATTCCTGCCAGTCAATAGTACTCATATCATGTTAACCAATAAGCACACAGTGGTCAACAATGTTAATGTGAGTGTCACCTAATTGGACACACTGACATTACATTGCTACATCTGTGTATGTTGAGGTCACATCCAATTTATTAATAAATTGTTGTTTCTACATCTCTACAGCTTGTGAAAACCAGCATCGCAGACTGTGGCGGGAGATCAGGCTCCTGAAGCTGATGCTGCTGGCCAAGAAGAGGCGCCGGCGGCGTCGTTAGGGTGGGGGGAAGGCTGGCCTCTTGATGCCCGTTGTTGGGCAATGTTGGCCCTGTTGGCCATGTTTTTTTAATAAATTTTTTGATTACCATCATTACAGTGTGGTGCATTGCAAAGCATAGTTTAACTGTCTCAAAACCCATTTGTGTGTCAATTTAGCCATACCTTTGGAGCCATTTCATGTGTTAACCATAGTAAGCTATGGTCTCAAATGTGTGGGCTAAATTGACCAATACATTGACATATGTAGATCAAGATACTCATCCCTGACTGTGTTATTAGCTAGGTCTTAGGAAACACACAATTTAGAGGTGGGTGAAGCAAATATATTTACAAAAACCAAAAAAAACCAAATTAATATTCTTGGCTGGGTGGCCGGGGAGGTTGGGAGTCATTGCTAGGGGCGGTGTTGGGGGACAACAGTGCAGTAAAAAATATAGACTGCTGTTGTATGAGCTGTTGTAGCAACAACAAAGTTTGGTCCTGCCGCTGGAGACATTCTTCCTGGCGCTGTATCGATTCTTCCTGGCGCTGGAGAGATTGTTCCTGGCGCTGGAGAGATTGCTCCATTAGATTGGCCAGCCGACCAAGTTCCTGGTTCTGGTGTTGGTTTCGGAGCAACTGGTCCATCTGGCGCTGCAGGGCCTCATTTTGTTGCTGACACATCAGCACCTGATTTTCCAACGCCGCAATGCGCTCATTAGTTCCATCACGCGGCTGTTGGCGACTGTAGTCCTCCAGCATCCGGACCCCTAGCTCATAGAAATCAGCACTGGTTGGTGCCACACCTCCTCTTGCTGTGGTTTGAGCCTAAACAAATAGAAAACAACATTTTAGTCAAACAGAACCAATGCAGGTATGCCCCTCAAAATAATTACCCTAAACAGTCACTATACAACTTACCCTTGTCTGAGCCTCGGAAGCTTGGCCACATGGGACTTGGGAAGAGGTCCCAGCTTGGGGTTCTGGTTCCGCCTCCTGCAAAAACAACAATGAAAGGAAATGTGACATGTTGCTTCATCCACTACCCACGAAGATGCCAATGTGGTTCTAGGTCGTCTACATCAGCCATGTTACCTGCGTGTCCTCCGGCACAGGTAGGCTCGAGGTTTCGCTGCCAGAGAGTGGCAATTCAACATCCGAGATGTCCGGCAAGTTGGCATATGCTAAACAGGAAAATCAGGTTAGTAGGTCTGTGGCCCAAACTCAAATGTAACCTGGCTAGGCTATCGAGGCCATACCTCTAAAAAGTGCCAAAATACACACTAGACCAAAGGTATCTGTTAAACTCAGATTGTTAACATGTATGTTACAGGACTAAGAGGCAATAATTTTTGCTAATCACATCAGAAACATTGCTTAAATTACACATACCCGCAATGTCCCAGATGTCTTGAGTGGGGTCCTCACTCGAGCTTGGACCTTGAAAATACATGTGGACACACAAGTTGCCAGAAGCAAGTGCAACAAAAGTAGAGCCAAAATACAGACTAGAGCAAGGCAAAACAACTTACCCTCATCTCTGGCAGCCTGAACTTGAGGGGCCCTTTCTGGACAGCCACTTCCGATATTCGGGTCAACTAAAAAACACAAGGAATGTCTCTAAATATTCAGCAAACTACTACGGGGAATGTTTGGCAAAAAATATGTCCGCCAAAATACATTGCTATCACTCCAATAACTAATAGACTGACCCTGGGGAGGCAACAAGCACTCCCAAGAGGCATCTTCAAGTTTACCAAGCAAACATGTAGATTAGTAGACTAACCAAATTGAACCAGTGTAACATAAACAGCATAAAGGATACATTATGTATTGCTCTACACACCAACAGGGTCCTGTTGACCGGCAACATCGGAAGTGGGGTCCAAAGATGAACCAGTCACTTGGCCTACCCAGAAAAAAGAGGAATTAGACACATGCACTTGGGTAAAAGTGGATAAAGCAAGGTGGACACATGCACTTACCGACATCCAAAGAGTAGGTGGGATCCGGAGGAGATGCTGGGGCCAAGGGCATGGGAGCTAGGCAAAAATGAAGCCAACATTGAGCCATAGTTAATGTGCGTGCAAAAATACAACATGCATTAAGGTGTGTGTGAGCAGCTCTTTCACTAATATTCACTAATCAAGGCCAGTGTGGCTCCCACATTGATATGCCGATATATGGCTACACATCTCTGGCTTCAAACATATCTACACATGTTAGGGCCTTGTTAGTTAGTTGCTGTGAGTGTTACAGTGGGCGTGAAATTAGGCCGCAGGCCCATATTATTAATACTCAACAGTGCAAAACTCGATTGTTTGAGCTGCTCCCACACCCATTTGTTCCCCAAACAACCAGCACCAAAATTAGGGGTAAATACCTTCAATGGCAGACTGGGGTAGCCTTGAGGTTGCTGGAAGGGCAGGAGCTTGGGTGTCCTGAGGCACATCCCGGACAGCAGCATGTGCACCTATGCAGAAAGCAACAGACAGAAAAGTAACAAATGTTTGAGCTCTAATGTAATACTTCACAGGTCCTACTGTTAGTTGGTCAGAATGAAAAAATGCTAATCACATACATTAACATTAGGTTTGTACAAAAGGCAGAAAATATGTACCTTCAGTCCAACCTGTGGTGTCATCCCCAGGATCCACACCCTGCAGCCGAGCCAGTGGGATTTTGGCCTTCAGCATCTCCTCATACGGCCTGTAGGTACTCTTTGGAGCCTGGATGGTCCCACTGTCCACATCAAGATCGTGATTCATCTTTTTCATAAGGGCCCCTCGCAAAGTGTAGAAGCGTTTCCTGCAGGATGGGCCACTACGTGGGTGTTGAGCAGTGCTACTAAGCTCCACACCAATGGCATCCCACAGTTTGCTTCTTTCTTGTTTGCCTATGGACTTGCTTTGGGAGCCAAATATCAGCTCCCATTTAGCAAGTGTAAGGCGCACAAGATGATTATTCTCAGCCAAATTAAATTCAGGCTCCCTCTTGGCACCTGGGCGCTTAGCCTGGGGTGCTGCCCCACCTTCAGGCTGTGCCCTTTTCCGTAAGGGAGGTCTGCGCACAGCACCCACCAAACTCCTACTTGGGCCTGCTGTGGCCGGCAGATGTCCTGAATTTGGCTCCATCCTGTAGCTGCACACACACACAAATACACACCCAACAAGCACGCATGCAGACTACAGAATGGCATCGCAATCTCTTAGGCTTGCGCAGGTTTTATGTGCTCTAACAGCCAATCAAAAAGCAGGCCACTTAATTGATTCACACATACAGCCCAGTTCCTTCTAGGCACACCTCCACTGCACTGACTGAAGCATGTGTGTTAGCCAATTAACTCATTACAGACCTCATTAACCAAACAACACACACCCAAATACAACAATGGACTGATGTATCTCAAACCCTTGTGACATGTGGTTAGCCTAACGGCTATTTAAAAAAACAGCAGCTTACCTTTCATTGGGCCACCACTGATTTTTGGGCCATGTCTGTTAATGCACGCAAGTTTCGGCTCAAGTACGCTAGTAGCGCTACTAGCGTGCGCATGCGCACTCTGTTTTACGCACACCTGGGTCGGCTAATTGGCACCCGGAAATAGCAGAGCGACGCAAAAGGCGGCAAAGCGGACCTGTCCCTTTTGAAAGAGAAGTATAAATGGAAGGAATTTTCAAGCTTCTGCTATTCTTACACTGTGGCAAAGGCTGTGGTGTGGTGCTGTGCTCGCTTCCCTTAGCTCATTTGAGCCTCTGTCTGGTTTCTGTCCTCACTCTCTGTGGCTTGTTGGGTGATTTCTGACATCAGTGCTGTTTCTTTAGGAGCTTGTTTTTGGTGGCATCTGCAAATATTGTGTAGCATACAGCAAGTGAGGCTTGATTTTGGGGCCTTTTGTGGGCTGTGCAGCAACTCCCCTCTTGGTTGTGCCTAACTTAGAAAGCTGGTTTTCAGCAGGCTGGTGGTTTGGACCACTATAGTTCTGGTTTTGTGGTGAGCTGCATTGTAGCGGGTGTGTGTGGAGTGTGATTGTTTGTGTGTGTGTTGTGTGTTTGTGGTTTTTTTTGTTTTTTTTTGGTTTTGTATATATATTTAGTGTGTGTGATGGATAAGAGGGTCATGTATGGTGTCTGGGTGGATGGATGTATGTGTATGCTGAAAGAGCAGGAGGAAAGGGAGCGGGGTGTTGTGAGGCTTAGGGCACCCCGCTCCTTTGCAATCCGCCTTTCAGTATGGGACTTAAGTGACGAGCAGATCAGGAGCCGCTTCCGTCTGAATCGTGCTGCACTACAGTCCCTATATGATCAGATTAAGCACAAAATCGAGCCATCCACCAAACGCACTCATTCCATTCCAGGCATAGTACACCTGTGTGCCACTCTCAATATTTTGGCACGAGGGACCTTCCAGGCAACCTCTGCCCTCCTCAGCGGGATAAGCCAGGCTACTATGAGCCGCATACTAATCCAGGTAGTTCTGGCAATTTGTGATTTAATCCCAATTTACATCAAGTTTCCTGAGGATGAGGAAGAGGTTGCCAAAATAAAACATGCTTTCTATCTGATGGGAGGGATCCCGAATGTGCTAGGGTGCGTTGATGGTACACATATCCCTTTCCGCCCTCCCCGTGCACAGGAGCTGTCCTACAGAAACCGGAAGCAGTTCCATTCTCTTAATGTTATGGTTGTCTGTGACCCAGACATGAGGCTGCGGGCGGTGAGATCGGGGTTCCCCGGCTCATGCCACGATTCTTACGTCTTGCAGCGGACAGTCCTGTGCCGGAAGTTTGATAACAACGAAATGCCAGCTGGCTGGCTACTGGGTAATAAATTAACCATGTCAATGTATTTTGCAAATATGTGGCCTAGTAAGCCAAATTTAACAAAACAACCACAAAAATACATGTACTAGTACCAATTGCTGTCTCTCTCCTTGTGTTTTTTCTACAGCGGATAAGGGATATGGGCAGAGAACGTGGGTCATGACTCCGGTCAGGAACCCACGGACCTCTGCCCATGAACGCTACAATGCAGCGCATCGCAAGACCAGAAACATTGTGGAAAGAACCATCGGCCTGCTGAAAGCACGCTTTCTCTGTTTGGCACGGCCAGGAGGAGAGATGCTCTACAGCCCACAGAAGGTCTCCAAGATCATCCTTGCCTGCTGTGTGCTACACAATATCTGTATTTGCCACCGAATCCAAGCCCCCGAGGAGACAGCACTGGTGCCAGAAATCCCCAACATGCCCGCAGCAAGAAGTGAGGACACCCAGACTGGCGATGAGCTAAGGGAAAGGATGATCACTTCTTTTTTTGCGGTAAACTAACTACCCTTCACTATAATGCAAGTACTGCACTACTGGCTAAATGTATTTGAACTACCATCAAAAAGAGCCCAAAAAAACACTAAGGGGGGTGTAAGATGACCCAAACCACTCTAAGGGGGGGGTGTAAGATGACCCAAACCACTCTAAGGGGGGTGTAAGATGATCCCAACCACTCTAAGGGGGGGTGTAAGATGATCCCAACCACTCTAAGGGGGGTGTAAGATGATCCCAGCCACTCTAAGGGGGGTGTAAGATGACCCCAACCACTCTAAGGGGGGTGTAAGATGATCCCAACCACTCTAAGGGGGGTGTAAGATGACCCCAACCACTCTAAGGGGGGTGTAAGATGATCCCAACCACTCTAAGGGGGGTGTAAGATGACCCAAACCACTCTAAGGGGGGTGTAAGATGATCCCAACCACTCTAAGGGGGGGTGTAAGATGACCCAAACCACTCTAAGGGGGGTGTAAGATGATCCCAACCACTCTAAGGGGGGTGTAAGATGATCCCAACCACTCTAAGGGGGGTGTTAGATGACCCAAACCACTCTAAGGGGGGGTGTAAGATGACCCAAACCACTCTAAGGGGGGTGTAAGATGACCCAAACCACTCTAAGGGGGGTGTAAGATGATCCCAACCACTCTAAGGGGGGTGTAAGATGATCCCAACCACTCTAAGGGGGGTGTAAGATGATCCCAACCACTCTAAGGGGGTGTAAGATGACCCAAACCACTCTAAGGGGGGGTGTAAGATGACCCAAACCACTCTAAGGGGGGTGTAAGATGATCCCAACCACTCTAAGGGGGTGTAAGATGATCCCAACCACTCTAAGGGGGGGGTGTAAGATGATCCCAACCACTCTAAGGGGGGTGTAAGATGATCCCAACCACTCTAAGGGGGGTGTAAGATGACCCCAACCACTCTAAGGGGGGTGTAAGATGATCCCAACCACTCTAAGGGGGGTGTAAGATGATCCCAACCACTCTAAGGGGGGTGTAAGATGATCCCAACCACTCTAAGGGGGGTGTAAGACGCCAATGTTGGTTATCAAGTAATGCATTTTTTTATTTGCAACAACAATACTACTTTAAAGATCTATACTAACTGCACTTTTCGTATTTTTTCAGGCACCAAGAGATGCACCCTGATCCCTATTTGGCACTTTAAAAACTTTATTTCACTTTACTTTGCTTTTTCCTTTCTGTTTGAATTTAGAATTTCATTTTCTCTTCTGTTCCTTTTTTAATTTTTGTAGATTTGAAAAATAAAATCTACTATATATAGATACATGTGGCTATGTGTTTAATTCTGTTGAAAGTTTCCTTTGCATTCTACTTCCTATTTTAATTTTCATTTTCTTTCTGAGTTCTGTTTTTATTTCCCTTTTCGATTTTCCTTTTATTTCTCTGTTCTGTTTTTATTTTCCTTTTCTATTTTCCTTTTCTTTCTCATTTATGTTTTTATTTTCCTTTTCTATTTTCCTTTTCTTTCTCATTTATGTTTTTATTTTCCTTTTCTATTTTCCTTTTCTTTCTCATTTCTGTTTTTATTTTCATTTTCTATTTTCCTTTTCTTTCTCATTTATGTTTTTATTTTCATTTTCTATTTTCCTTTTCTTTTCCTTTTCTTTCTCATTTATGTTTTTATTTTCCTTTTCTATTTTCCTTTTCTTTCTCATTTATGTTTTTATTTTCATTTTCTATTTTCCTTTTCTTTTCCTTTTCTTTCTCATTTAAGTTTTTATTTTCCTTTTCTATTTTCCTTTTCTTTCTCATTTATGTTTTTATTTTCATTTTCTATTTTCCTTTTCTTTCTCATTTATGTTTTTATTTTCCTTTTCTATTTTCCTTTTCTTTTCCTTTTCTTTCTCATTTATGTTTTTATTTTCCTTTTATATTTTCCTTTTCTTTCTCATTTATGTTTTTATTTTCCTTTTCTATTTTCCTTTTCTTTCTCATTTATGTTTTTATTTTCCTTTTCTATTTTCCTTTTCTTTTCCTTTTCTTTCTCATTTATGTTTTTATTTTCCTTTTCTATTTTCCTTTTCTTTCTCATTTATGTTTTTATTTTCCTTTTCTATTTTCCTTTTCTTTCTCATTTATGTTTTTATTTTCATTTTCTATTTTCCTTTTCTTTCTCATTTATGTTTTTATTTTCATTTTCTATTTTCCTTTTCTTTCTCAGTTATGTTTTTATTTTCATTTTCTTTCTCATTGGTGGTTTAATTGTATTTCCTTTTTCTTTAAAAAATAAATAAAATAATTTAAAATGTGGCTATGTGTTTAATTATGTTTTATTTTGCATTTATATTCTAATATCTGGTTTAATTTAATTTCCTTTTCAACACAAAATAAAAACTCAAAAAAGTCAAAAAAACATGTTGCAATGTGTTTTATTCTGAAGGTACTGGATGGCCAGGCCACAGCAAAGCTAAGCGCAGGCGCTGTGTAGAATAGCGTGGTCACACTGACTGACAGCGCCTACAAAGCTGAGGGCCAACATCATATTCAGCAATGTAGGCGTTGTTCCCAACAACGCCAGGTAGCGACTGAGGAGGCCTGCTATAGCGAATCGCTAACGCCCGCGGCTGACGCTAGCGGCGCTCATAGCGCCATACTTCAGTCGCTCATCTGTCGCTACCTGGCGCTATTGATGAATCGGCCTCCCCGTCCACAAATTAACATCAAGCTGCTACTCAAGGCAATTCAGTGTGTCTGTAAGTGGAGTAGTCAATCCTTGTCTGTTTGTGGACGCTGCTATCTTGCTATTTTATAGTTTTCATCTGTTGCTATGTATTTGGGTACATGCACCCAGTATTTCTTACACTTAAATTTAATGGTATTATTAATTTTGACTTGCTTATATGTGCCATTGGTTGTTTCATTATTCTTCTTCATTAAGTGCAATTGCTTTTATGTTTGGGTCCACCTTTTTGTACTGTTTATTAATCATACTATTATGCCCTCGCTGGGCCTCCCCCCCACCCGTGTGCGATCTGGTGTTTTCTCCTCCGCCTCGGGTCCAGGGCATGTCGGGTGAGGATTTCTGGCTCCCGACATGCCCTCGTTTGTGGGTGCCGCCTGGCGTCCTCACTGTGACATCCAATCTCCTAATTTATGTCAGGATCCCCCTCTGCCTCATCCCCAGCATTTCTACAAACATCCTATAACAAAATAAACAGTTTGAGTTCTTCAAAGACTTCCTGCACAGGGGCAATAAATCCTTATCTAGCAACAGAAAACACCACTGATAAGGAAAGATGGGGGGAGCGCAGCTTGGAGAGGATATTTACTAAAAAGGCAACTACAAATAATTTGTCCCCCAGCACCCACCCGAGGGGGAAGGCATCTGTCCTTCCAGCCTCTTAGAATTTAGGATAAATCCAGGGGGAGAAATGGTTTTCTTGATCACATACAGAGGGTCCGATCATGGTCATGGTGTGTCTGATCCATTGCTCCTCCAGCCCTCAGAAGCAGAAGACTTTATCCCTTTATGAGGTATAGGATTTTCGGTGTTTTCTCCCCTTTTATTTTCTAACTGTTTTTCTGCACAAGTGTATATTGTCTTTTTTTTTGTTCATTATTTGTATTTTTGTCTGTTTTTTTAATTAAAATTTTAAAATTTCCATTTTGCACGGGCCTACCTTTTTGGCAATTAGAAATTCTCTAACCTGGTTTCCTTGGAGCTCTAAAAACTACTCTGGTTTCTGAAGATTGTATGACCTCTCGTAAAATGTTTATTAACCCATAGACTGTAAGATCGAGTGTAACTAATCCATTGTATGATTGGGAAAGCGTAACTAATCATATAGTGTTACAAGGGTGAATGACTCACAATTAACTTGGAGTGCTGCATGGTGACTGTGTGTGAGCCAGCAGATTGCAAGCTGATTGTATCTGATTGTTCAACAGCAGAACAGATCAGACTCTCCACAGGATAAGTGTGGGACGGAATCAGCGTGTATTGCCTGTGCCCCGCTTGTATGTGGAGAGGGGTGGGTAAGTGTATGTGGTGACTGTCTTGATTACTCGGCAGCAGAGTTTGATCCACCAGCCAGATTTAATCGTTTAAAGTGTAGTTGTGGTGGTGGTGGCAGCTTGTTGTAATTGTTGTGTGGGGGTTTCTGGTGTGATTGCTCTCTGTGCTGGAAGCAGCCAACACCCACTTTGCAGATCGCTCGATCACACAGGCGTTGAACGATCGATTTTGTGACACTCACCGTTGCTAGGCCACTGCCCCTCCTCAGGCCAGCCCCGCCATGTCAGGTGAGAGTCTTCTCTCTCCTGATTGGTCTGAGAGGCCAGCGGCTGTTGCCGGCGATGACGTTGCCGGCTCTTCCTCAAGCCGGCCTCGCTGCATCAGGTGAGAGTTCCCTCTCTCCTGATTGGGTGGCGGGGCCAGTGCCTGATTAGCGGTCACGGCTGCCTGGCCGACGGTGACATCACCGACTCCCTGGGACCCGGACAGTGAGGTGAAGGAGGATGCCACAGAGTAAGTTGATTTAATTTTATTTTTACTATATATACATGTTATTAATGCAGATCCCTATCTATGACTAAGGACCCTTGAGTCCGAAATGCAGCAGAGGACTCTGCAATGTGGCCGCACCTGGGTCTGGTATGAACGTCTTTATGAACTTTATCACATGGAGATGTTTTTAAATATATTCAATGTATTCAATAAAAGTTTGGACTTTTAAGGAGTGTTGACCTTTCACCCTCTTTTGCTCTATTGTTGTGGGGTTAAGGAACTGCCCTTGGTTGAGCACCCTATAACTACTTACCTTTACCAGGGTGCATTAACCTTTTCCTCATCTCTATGTATTTGGGTAATCCTTGTTCCCTTTACTATCGTTGTTAGCCAACAGTGTCCAACCCTCAACACCCCCAGCCAGCTGTTCTTCAAGCCAACCAGGGCCTGTCTATAACTTGACTTTTCATTGTCTTTTCCAAAATTACCTGTTCACGTTTGCTGCTACTTCAGTTTAGTTTCTGGCTAGAGATGTTTAAACGAGCAGGCTGACTCATTGTGCCAGTTATTGGCAGATGAGGCGCTAACAGCGACCGCTAGTAGACGCTGTGATGGGCTATCGGGTGATGTAACAGAGGAGCATCATGGAGCATCAGGCAGACTGACCCTCCCCATAGCCAGACTCTAGCATTTGCTCAGTGAAGGGGAGACTGAGCTAACGCCCACAGAGCCCCCCCTCCTCCATTGGATCCTCCACCTTGCAATGGGGCAAAGGTCCCTCCCCACAGCTATATTGGGATTAGGGTTGGGGGGGGTGGGAGAGAACCCTTGTGGAGGGGAGACTGCTTATCTGTGAAGACACAGAAGAAGAGGCATTAAGTACAGTCTTTGATTGTGCTCCTACCAATTCTGTCTGAAATTACTGGAGACATAGGCATTAAGCCAGCAAACACACAAAATATACTTATCTTAATTATCCGGCCATTGGCCCAAGGGTCCATATAGTGTCGGGACTTCTTGTTGTAGGGTGAATCAGCCTAGGACCCACTGGAAGTGGGCTGCGGGTTTGCATACGTATTGGGGTGAGCATCTTTTCACCACATAGGCAAACCGGAAGTGCACAAGACGAAATGGAAATCATAGGCAGACCAGTTATAGCGGAGCATCTATGACAGTGTTCTGACCAATGAAAGTGCCGCTATTTGACTGTATTTTGGAGAATGCTAGGTTGCACTAAGTGTGAAGGCAAGAAAGAGGCCACAACATTTAACATAGAATGAGCGCTGCGCGGGAGGAGACGTGGTGCCATTTCTAAACGTTGCAGGTCAAGATCACATAGAACACAATGGCCAGGATTGGACTGAAGTGAATTGAAGTGTTTAATGCTTATAATTAATATAGCACACATTTGTTGTATAGAACTTGCATCGTGACTTGTTAATAAAAATGCAGGACCTAGATGTGGCCAAAACACATTTTGTTTCATAGAGAAATTGTTTTTTGTGGCTTATTTTTGTAATTTGAACAACACCTAGTACAAAGTAGTGCTCACTGCCGCAGGGATAATCAGCAGTAGGGTCCAACAGGCACTGACACAGGCTGGCTAATACCTAGTGCAACAATCAAAGCAAATTAGTTAGCATCCAGCGAGGCGACTTCTAGCGGCATTGTAGTCCACAGCGCAATGCCAGGAAAGACAAAAATGCCAGCGCTCCAAAACTGCCGCTATAGCCATCATTATTTAACTGCAACTGATTGGGTTGTGCTATGTTTTTTTCTGGAAGGGAGGCTCTTTCACAGCCCTTTCAGGGCTGAGAGGAAGACACTTTCCACGTTTTAATAACTTACCTTAAGGAGGATCTATGGTAACAAATGGCACAGCATCAGCAAACGTAATTTGGGAATGCCCCACTGGGCAACCTCTACCTGCAAGCCCAAGACTGGGCAGTGGTTCATCAACTTCCTCTGCTTTCCCCTGTATGGCTGCAAATCTGTTTCCACCCTTAACTACCAGTAGCCAGTTGGGCAGATGGGTGTGCAGAAATGTGCAGATCTATCCCGCAAGCAGCCAAGAAATGTGGACAGTGTCAGACTGGTCTACCAAAGAAACCGAGGATCCTCAGGGCCTAGGGCACTGATGCAACTAACATCATTATGTCAGTACAGGAGGTCCAAGACAGTGCTTTTGGTTTGCAATTCAGTATTTATTCAGTAAGATTAGTAAACATCACACTTTTTCAAAATTTGATTAAAAGTGGTCTTGTGAGTGTGCAAGTGACCAGGTATGGATGCATAGAGCGCATATTCTGCACTAACAGCCATCAAAAGCAAGCCAGACTACCAGTTTGCGAGCTCACCGCATCAGGCGGGTTCACTCTCATCCCTGGTGGGATTCCATGGCCACATACAGTTACAGTGTCCAGAACACAAGGAACACAAAGAACACAAGCAACATAAGGGGCGCGTTCAGGCAAGCACAGATTACAAGATGGGGGAATGTTATGACCAAGGAAAAACACAAAAAACTTGACTCATCCAATTCTCCCATCTCTTGCTTTTCCAGTGCTACCCCTCTCTATCAGCCATCTATAGTCAAGCCCCTTCCTATATGTCATTGCTAGTCCAAAGATATCAACCCAGATACAGTCTCTGATCTGATTGTGACCTAATTTGATCACCTCCTCCCAGAACTTCACATTTGTCACTCTGCCCCTCTGGAATGGCCTTTTGCCCATACAATTCAAAAATCTACAACCCTTCAAACCTTCAAAAGCATCCTCAAAACCTTTAGACAAATTTACCATCTGATCTAACAAAACCACTTTACATTCTTGTCACTCTTCTGAGCAGTTGCTACCATGATTAATACATTATAGTTTTGACTCAACCTCTTCACCTTCATCCTTTAGCTCACAAGGGCAGGGCTAATGTACTCCTGTATTAATGGGTTTTGTTGCATTTGACTCAAAATACTGTGCGTATTATATGCATTCATTGTCATATTTATTTTATTTACAAATGATTATTATTATCATTATTATGATTACTATTATCATTGCTTAAAAAGCATCATTATCTTCCATGTACAATTCCCTGTGTGTTACTCGTCCCACCCTCCTGTAACTTATATTTTATACAGCTCATGGATTAAGCTGGAACTTTATAAATTATTATTAATAATAAAAATATTATTCATGAAAGCGCTTAAGATCTGCTCTCCTCATCCCCATCAGAGCCAGAAAGATCAGCCTTCCAGCTATCACTGCTCTCATTCCTGGATGGGATATTGACCACTCTGCCCCTGAGCCAAGACAACAACTCTTTGTTTTTATATCTTTTTAATATGAATATTGAGAACATGCTCTCCTTCCCTTCCTGCCCTGTTGGGGTTTTTTTATTATAAGGGACCTGAGATGACTGGGTGAAATGGGGAACATTATAATTCTTAAAAAACTCCCAATTTAAAAGACCTCGGGGTGGGGGGTGCTAATTCGTTATCCCTACAATGCCATTTAGGATGTCCCAATGTGTGAAATCCCTCATATACACTATGGAGGTAATTTACGAAACTGTTCGCCAGCCATTCACTGTGCATTCACTGGTTTACCTCATTTTACATTTGCCACTAATACATGTGAGTGTGAAGGTCAGATAGATAACTAGTAAATTGGTTTTAACTCATGAATTGGCATTAGGAGAGGTTTAGATTTAATTTAGGTCTACTTTATATATCTCAATAACTAGGGGTAATTGTAGGGCTGGGGGGTACTTTGCCCTCAGAGTTATTAAATATAGGTAGTCCACACAATTTGTTTCTCTGGTGGGCATAAGATACTCCTGTAGAACACTGCTGCTGAGCATGTGTAAGTTTGATTGGACTCATTCACTACAGCAGCGGCCATAGCAGCAGTGTTCTGTGTGTACAGGACTCACTTCTCTCTTCTTGGTGTAGGGTTTGCTAATGGTAACAGTTTGCAGGTCACCACTGCTTCCATAGAACTCACAGTTTGTTACATAGGAAAAAACAATACTAGATCAGCTCAGCACAACTACACTTTCAAAAATTCCATTGAAAGTGGTCATGCCCTTTAAATAGTACTCAGATGGAAGCCTTATCTTACAAAGAAAAGTATCCATGCCCCGTTAAAGAGGAGCATCGGGGGAGGTTAAAACTTCCCCTAAACCTTATCAATGTGCTGCCCGCCCTCCGGTTTTACCTTTGGGCAGTTGTTACTCACCTCGCCGAGGGATCCAGTTTCTGGGTCACTTGGATTCTCGACAGGAAATGGCATCTTGCATCCCATCAGGCACTGCGCACTGCCCCTGATCTCATGCCTGTGCAATAGAGCCACCTGAAATCCCACGAGACTTTGAGCTGCGAGATCGCTGTGGGAAATTGACGGGCACTGCTAAGGCCCCGAAGCAGCCGGTTGTCTCTGCAGCAGGCAGCGGCAGCGGCATCCAAGGGGTAAGTAGGGGCTTATAGGGGAGGGAGTTTTAGGTCCGATGTTTCTTTAAGTTTCTGTAGAGTGGGTAAACATTACCAAGTTGAGATGTGCCATCCTGATACATTCCTACCCAAAAACACTGAATGCATTCATAAATGCAAATTGGCTAATGAGAGGAAAAGTCACTTATATACATGAACTGAATAAAACTCCCACCAAGCTTGTGGTTTATTCTCACATGGTAGGAACAAAATCCAGGGGTGACAGGTTTAGTCTATGAGGGGTGACAGAGCCTGTCACCCCGGCTGTCCTTTTCCTTCCATTAAAAGGAAACAAGCCTGGTTTAATATTTCTTGATGTCGGGTGTATAAGTGACCTGTCCTCTCGCCATCTAGCATATTTCTATGGAATTTTATCATTGGTCCATTTTTTCGCGATAGTGCTCCTTTAATTTAAAAAAATATTAAATTAAGTGTGTGCATATGTATGTAGCCACATTAGTTTAGCTCTTTATTTTTATTTTATGTTTTATAATATTTATTTAATATATTTTTAATGCAATTGTACAGAATATAGGTTACATTATGGTGGCTACAGTTCTGAAATTATTATTGGTCTGATATTTTTACATGACAAAAACTGTCATATATATGTGTATATTTTTATCTAAAACATGAATACGAGGCCAAGCATTTTATGACAAACTACTGGGGCTGGCCATTCGCCTATTGCTCTGAACTGCTCCGCAGCCTTAATTTAAACCTAGTTTTGAAGCTAATGTTCAGTAGGTACTCTCGATCATCCTCTTCATTTGGAAGGATTACAGACATGTTAAGCTTCTTCTAGCATTTATTTGACAGATGGACCTAATCCATTCACTGAAACAGTGAAGAGTACATAAATAAAACTGTAAACAAAGCACAGGATTATGTAGGAGCAGGTCTCATTACCTGCCAGCTTTAATCATAAAAAGGGAAACCTGCTTTATGATATGATCCACCTTAAACTGACTGAAGCTGAGCCAGCAGCTGCTGCCATTCCATGTTTACAACAGCAATCAAAATAATGAAACCTCATTTCTTTAATGTTCTCGTCTGCCTAAAAATGTCAGTGTAATCAGGTCAGTTCACAAATGACTGAACCACACACACAAATAATCAAAAGGAAGCCTTGCAGCCTGTGAATACAGCACAGTCAGCCCACACAATGCACACAGTATGAACTCAATACTGGATAATAAAGCATTGATATTTATCACTTACTCTGATACTTAAATATACAGACGATTGCTATTTTTTCTCTACAATTTAAAGTCATTCAACAGCCAAACATACAAAAGAGCTTATCGTTTGTCCCCCACAGCTGATAGGTGCAAGTATGGTGATCAGCAACTCACCTGATCAATGGATTCAAACCCATGCCACAACTCTCACTTCCCGGGTCACTCCGTCATTTGCCGTAGCTTCCAAGCCAGCTCCCAACCTCCCGCACCATCAAGCATAAGAGTGAAGAGTGGGAGTGTGAGAATGCGCCGCACACCACAGTGTGACCGCTTTTTCTCCCTTATGCCAGGCTCTGGGTCTAAACAGGGCCATATACTGTGCATTAATATTCATGGCATACAGCATGCGCCATGGGACCGGCGCAGGGCTGTTTCTAGAGGAGGGCGAGCAGGGCATTCACCCTGGGGACGCCTTTATCCTAGCCATCCTATTTTCTCCTGATTCAGGGCCACTGTTAGTCACAGCATGGGACATATCAATATCGGACAGCGGCGGCACAATCAGAGGGGTGAGGATGGGGCAGAATTTCTTCTTTCCCACATTAAAGTGGACCAACACCCAGGGGGGATCGGCCCTGGAATCTATAAGATTCCCGGGCCGATCAGATCCCTCCCCGCGGGGCATCCGAAATCGGGATGTCCCGTGGGGTGAAACCCCCCAGGAAGCCCAGAAACCTTACATTAACCCCGTTCCAACGGTGCATGTGCGGGCCACAGCCGCGTCTCGCTCTTCCCTCTAGCGGGGCGCGCACCCGCGCCGGCCGTTTGTGAATGGCCGGCGCGCTCCCTGTTAGAGGGAAGCGCGAGACGCGGCCTCCAGCTCTCAGAGCCGCTGTGGTTGGACGCCGCTTGTACGTGCATACCACAGTGGCTCTGAGCGTTCTGATTGGATGAGCGCCTGCGTAGGAGCGTGGTGAGGTGAGTGTTTCCGGGCGTTCTGGGGGGTTTCACACAGCGGGGCACCCCCGATTGGGGTGCCCCACCGAAGTGGACCAAAACCCAGGATAGTGAAAATCCTGGGTGTTGGTCCACTTTAAGCAATTTGGCTAGAAATTGCCCTGGCCTGGGGAAAGGTGAGTTTTCGAGGTGAACTGGGGGGGAGTGATTTCACACAGAGGGGCATCCCAAATCCGGGGACAAGGACCAAACCAAAGATAGTAAAAATCCATATTTTTAGTACACTTCAAAAAAATAAAAAGGGGTTTTGAATATTTTGAGAGGTGCTGTTTAGGGGTTTCCTGACATACAGGTCCCTCAATTCCCTTCAAAAGTGAAGCAGTCCCTAACAAAAAATTGGTTTTGTACAATGTTAAAACTTTTAACATCTCAGCAAAATAAATGTATGGGGTGCAGTGGTGCTGAATCCACCCCTAGGTAGACATTAGGGGTCATTATAATTATTTTGTGATGCATATTTAATTTTGGGTGCACTTTTGAGTGTGAATTGAAACTTCTGAGTGAGTTTTCTGTTTTTAGCATACAAAAACATGTTCTAATTTTTCCCAAAAAATCACTTGCACCTGCGTGGAGGGCATTTTTAGATACCTAAGATACCTAAAGTGCGTTTTTTGGAAAAGGGTCTTTTTGCACCTGATGCTGAATCAATTCCTGACATAAACTTGACTTGAACCAAGTGACTGCTGAGATTTCAAAACTGAAAACTGCACAATGCATAATGTTATTACAGAAAACCCTGATCTAACAGCATCAGTTGACTTGGAGAGACTGCCTCAACTACCAAGCGGGTGCGAGAACCCATCATCTGACATTGATAACTTATGATTAGCAATGAGCCGAACCCACCTAGGATTCAGGAACATTCCGAAAAGGCTGCCAGATTCGTTTTTTAATGAGCTCTCTTCAACTTACACAAAAGTGGAGGGCAAGTACAGAATGCCCCCTTTTAAATAATGTACCCCCATAGTACAGCCAAAGGGCCACAGAAGTCATCACATTGCCCACAAAAGGTTTCATACATTTTACATTACAGGATTAAAATGTGGAGGACCCTAGCAGGGCTTCTCTAGCCTGAAAACTATCCCACCTCCCACCCAGAAAAACATTGTAGCCAGCAGATCGCCCATTTTATTGATTTTAAATTTGCAGGAGAATGTACAGGGCAGCAGGGCTCCTCCAGTCCAAAAACGTGTCCACTTCCCGCCCAGATAAAAAAAGAAGGCCATAGCACATTGCCCACTTTATAGTTGACGAAGAATGCGCAGAGGGCCCTGGCAGGGCTCCCTCAGTCCAAAAGTTAGCTCACCTCCTGAATGGCAAAGACAGAAGGCCACAGCAGCTTCATGCGAGTAAACACCTTGGGGTTTATTCATCAAGGGATAGCGGCAGTTAGTGCCTTGTAAGCTGCAGGCAGCGTCTGGTCAACACTGGGCGCTGTACGCAATACCACATTTATGAAGGTGATTCTGTGAGCGACTTTAACAGCGCCATGTAGCGTACGATTCATTATTACAGGCGGCTCAGCGTATAGCGCCGGCGCTCTGGCTTCCAGAGTGGCAGATATTACCTGTCGCTCTCCCATACATTTCAATGGACGTTCTCTGTGTCTCTTTTTTTGTTGAATATGGTGTGAGTCGCTGATAGTTGGTTGCAATGAGCTGGCGCTACCTTTCGCTCCCTGCAACGCTGCACTGGTGTTAGAACTCCCAACATACATCTCATTCATCAATGCCGGCCAGGTTACTACAGTGACTGAGGCGCTCTATTACAGTGCCCCATAGCCGCTCACAGCGTCTACTAGCGGTTACTCTAAGCGCCTCTGTAAAGACGCTCATCTGACAATACCTGGCGCTAGTCATGAATCAGCCTGCTTGTCATTGACAGGGAATTTCGTGGGTAGGAAGCTCATTTTACTATTTTACAAACATTTAACTTTATACAGTTTTAGCCCATTTGGGCCTACTATTTTGGAGCCAGGAGCACACAGGTTGGTGGCTCAAAAATTGCTGTGTGGGTAGATGCATCCTGACACACCTTCTAAACTATATCAGTGTACTGCCTTGTCCTACCACAATAAATCCTCCTTTTAATATTAAGTTTTTTTAATCGTCTTAAGCGTAGACTTAAAATGTGCCATCATTTGATTGTGTTACAGCTGTTGCTACCTACATTATTTAGTCTTGGCTGTTCTTCTGTATGACCAAGGGTACAAACATTCCTTGAGATCCTATCCAAAATGTAGCCTGAAGGCCATCATATTTGGGTGGTAGTGGTCACTCAACCCCAGACAGTCAGCAGAAGAGGGAGAAGGGTTCTAGTGGTCAGCGGTCAGCCTATTGCTGCCACTGCTCATTACCCCCAGGGACTGAGCGTGCCAAGGCAGGTTCAAAGGATCTCACCAGCATGGCATTTTTTCAGGCAGCCCACCATGGAAAAAGGCACAGGTCATTTGCAAGCCATGCCACCACCGCCTTAAGCAATTAAATATTCTTATTAATCTCAGCACTACCTCCATGATCAGGCACCTGCAATCCAAACATAAGCTGCAGTGGCATAAACGCCTAAAAAACAAGGAAAAACCTGAGGCTCCCTCTGCTGCTTCAGTTGACTCAGCCACTACCACAATCTCCCCAATGACAAGGCTACCTGTTCCCCCTCGAAGGGAGGATGTGAGGCAGGAAGCACTGTGGCACATATCCTTCCATCACACAGGGTTGCTGAAAATCAGTTTGTTTCTCCTGTTGCCTCCTACTCTTACTCTGTTTCCTCCTCTGCTTCCTCCTCAAGCAGTCAGCGCAGCCCCTGCACCACCAATTTGAGCACTGCCAAGAGGAAATGGCAGCATGCGGTGCTAACAATCATCTGTCTGGGAAAAAGACTCTACACCGCCCAGGAGCTGTGGACCGACACCCAGGAACAGACAGATGAGTGGTGTGCGACAATGGGTGTAACCTTGTAGCAGCCTTGGGCGGAGCTGGGTCGACACACATCCCTTGCCTGCCGCGTGTGTTTAGCTTGGTGGTGCAGAGCTTCCTGGCCCATTATCCAGACATGCTGAAGCTGCTGCATAAAGTGCATAGCCTGTGCACGCACTTTTGGCGTTCCCACCTTGCTGCCGCTTGCCTGACTGCACTGCATAGGAACTTTGGATTTCCCACCCATCACCTCATATGTGACTTGCCAACCAGGTGGAATTCCATGTTGTATATGCTGGAAAGGGTGTGTGAGCAGCAGGCAATAGTGGAGTTTCAGCTCCAAAATGCCCTTGTGAGTAGCTACCATCCCCATCCTTTGCCTGCTGGAAAAAACCTTCAGGCCATTATAGGGGATGTGACAGAAGCAGAGGAGGAGGAAGGCCCATAAAATATATATTATGTTTTTTTCATTTATGTATGTGTTTTGCTTTTGCTTCTGTTATTTTGAGTACATTCCGCAGCCCAATTAGTGCACGGGAAGCAATCTGGTGTTCCCCTCAATTTGTAGCCCTCTAGCTCTTGCTATCTCCATTTTACAGCCATTGTTGGTCCCTCAAATTTTGGTCCCCATTGACTTCAATGGGGTTTGGGTTGAGTCTGAATCGGATTTTAGAGGTAAGTTTGGGTGAACTTGTCGAGCCATAATTCAGCAGTTTTGCTCATGCTTATTCATGTTATATAAAGTAATATAAAAGTATATAAAGTATAGGATGGCCCTGCAGGGGATGAAGTTCCATGTAGGAGGGGGTTAGGGAGCTGCTGGAGCTGGAGTACAGTTCCATGGAGATGTTGCTCAGTGGCCCAGGGATAGGGGGTGGCATTACTCACTCAGAATCACCAATTGCAGGGGCGCAGCCCCAATTAGTTTCAGTGCTCTAGGAGTCTACAGAAGGAAAGCACACAGTCCAAAAGTTCTTTTAATGGGGTAGACGCCCCTTTTATTTGGTGAATCTCTTCGATGGATCCTCCTACTCTCTTCCAACTGAACCTGGGCCTTGCCTTTTTAGTAGCCCCAGTAGACACCTTATGCAGGAGTTTATGCCAGCCTTCTCCTTAGCATAGTTATGTCCCTCTGACCTCCCCTTGTGAAACATTTGCTCATACAATGTTGCATGCCATTTTCTGTCCAAAAAGTTCCCAAAACTGACTCTAGGGCAATTCTAGGCTAGAATCCTGAGCTTAAATAAAATTCTGCGTATCTCAGTTGTGGTCTTGTTCCCCCATCTGTTGACCAAAGTGGAAATAGCAACACATTTTATATTTTACTGGACAATTGCCCATAAATCCCAAATGTTTTGATTAGAGATGAGCGAACTTTTGAAAAATTCGATTCGACTGATTCGCCGAATTTTCCGACAAAAATCGTTTCGACCCGAATAAATTCGCGACGAATCGCTATTAAAAACGGCTATTTCTGAGCCTCCTAGAGCCTCAATAGGGTTGTAAACCATTCAGCCTTGCTGTAACACGCACAGGATGCGTGCTGGGTTAGTTAAATAATACTTTGAAGAAATATCACATGCAGATCAGAGGCATCGCTAATAGAATCGCAGAGCGGCACAATTGCAGAGAGTTGAAGTGGCATCACTATGAGGGGCAGAAGGAGCCCAAATATACACTGGAGTTGGCCTCAGGAGCCCAAAAATTGGATGAATCACACCCTGGAGTTGGCAGAAGTTGGCAGCAGCAGCAGCAGGAGCCCAAATATACACTGGAGTTGGCTTCAGGAGCCCAAAAATTGGATGAATCACACCCTGGAGTTGGCAGGAGTTGACAGTAGCAGCAGCAGGAGCCCAAATATACACTGGAGTTGGCTTCAGGAGCCCAAAAATTGGATGAATCACACCCTGGAGTTGGCAGGAGTTGACAGTAGCAGCAGCAGGAGCCCAAATATACACTGGAGTTGGCTTCAGGAGCCCAAAAGTTGGATGAATCACACCCTGGAGTTGGCAGGAGTTGACAGTAGCAGCAGCAGGAGCCCAAATATACACTGGAGTTGGCTTCAGGAGCCCAAAAATTGGATGAATCACACCCTGGAGTTGGCAGGAGTTGACAGCAGCAGGAGCCCAAATATACACTGGAGTTGGCCTCAGGAGCCCAAAAATTGGATGAATCACACCCTGGAGTTGGCAGAAGTTGGCAGCAGCAGCAGCAGGAGCCCAAATATACACTGGAGTTGGCTTCAGGAGCCCAAAAATTGGATGAATCACACCCTGGAGTTGGCAGGAGTTGACAGTAGCAGCAGCAGGAGCCCAAATATATACTGGAGTTGGCTTCAGGAGCCCAAAAATTGGATGAATCACACCCTGGAGTTGGCAGGAGTTGACAGTAGCAGCAGCAGGAGCCCAAATATACACTGGAGTTGGCTTCAGGAGCCCAAAAATTGGATGAATCACACCCTGGAGTTGGCAGGAGTTGACAGTAGCAGCAGCAGGAGCCCAAATATACACTGGAGTTGGCTATAGGAGCCCAAAAATTGGATGAATCACACCCTGGAGTTGGCAGGAGTTGACAGCAGCAGCAGCAGGAGCCCAAATATACACTGGAGTTGGCCTCAGGAGCCCAAAAATTGGATGAATCACACCCTGGAGTTGGCAGTAGTTGACAGTAGCAGCAGCAGGAGCCCAAATATACACTGGAGTTGGCTTCAGGAGCCCAAAAATGGATGAATCACACCCTGGAGTTGGCAGAAGTTGGCAGCAGCAGCAGCAGGAGCCCAAATATACACTGGAGTTGGCTTCAGGAGCCCAAAAATTGGATGAATCACACCCTGGAGTTGGCAGAAGTTGGCAGCAGCAGCAGCAGGAGCCCAAATATACACTGGAGTTGGCTTCAGGAGCCCAAAAATTGGATGAATCACACCCTGGAGTTGGCAGGAGTTGACAGTAGCAGCAGCAGGAGCCCAAATATACACTGGAGTTGGCTTCAGGAGCCCAAAAATTGGATGAATCACACCCTGGAGTTGGCAGGAGTTGACAGCAGCAGCAGCAGGAGCCCAAATATACACTGGAGTTGGCTTCAGGAGCCCAAAAATTGGATGAATCACACCCTGGAGTTGGCAGGAGTTGACAGCAGCAGAAGCAGGAGCCCAAATATACACTGGAGTTGGCTTCAGGAGCCCAAAAGTTGGATGAATCACACCCTGGAGTTGGCAGGAGTTGACAGTAGCAGCAGCAGGAGCCCAAATATACACTAGAGTTGGCTTCAGGAGCCCAAAAATTGGATGAATCACACCCTGGAGTTGGCAGAAGTTGGCAGCAGCAGCAGCAGGAGCCCAAATATACACTGGAGTTGGCCTCAGGAGCCCAAAAATTGGATGAATCACACCCTGGAGTTGGCAGGAGTTGACAGCAGCAGCAGCAGGAGCCCAAATATACACTGGAGTTGGCTTCAGGAGCCCAAAAGTTGGATGAATCACACCCTGGAGTTGGCAGGAGTTGACAGTAGCAGCAGCAGGAGCCCAAATATACACTGGAGTTGGCTTCAGGAGCCCAAAAATTGGATGAATCACACCCTGGAGTTGGCAGAAGTTGGCAGCAGCAGCAGCAGCAGGAGCCCAAATATACACTGGAGTTGGCTTCAGGAGCCCAAAAATTGGATGAATCACACCCTGGAGTTGGCAGAAGTTGGCAGCAGCAGCAGCAGGAGCCCAAATATACACTGGAGTTGGCCTCAGGAGCCCAAAAATTGGATGAATCACACCCTGGAGTTGGCAGCAGCAGCAGGAGCCCAAACATTACTTTAAAGAGACCCTGGGGTTGGCTTCAGGAGCCCAAAAATTGGATGAATCACACCCTGGAGTTGGCAGAAGTTGGCAGCAGCAGCAGCAGGAGCCCAAATATACACTGGAGTTGGCTTCAGGAGCCCAAAAATTGGATGAATCACACCCTGGAGTTGGCAGGAGTTGACAGTAGCAGCAGCAGGAGCCCAAATATACACTGGAGTTGGCTTCAGGAGCCCAAAAGTTGGATGAATCACACCCTGGAGTTGGCAGGAGTTGACAGTAGCAGCAGCAGGAGCCCAAATATACACTGGAGTTGGCTTCAGGAGCCCAAAAATTGGATGAATCACACCCTGGAGTTGGCAGGAGTTGACAGCAGCAGCAGCAGGAGCCCAAATATACACTGGAGTTGGCCTCAGGAGCCCAAAAATTGGATGAATCACACCCTGGAGTTGGCAGAAGTTGGCAGCAGCAGCAGCAGGAGCCCAAATATACACTGGAGTTGGCTTCAGGAGCCCAAAAATTGGATGAATCACACCCTGGAGTTGGCAGGAGTTGACAGTAGCAGCAGCAGGAGCCCAAATATATACTGGAGTTGGCTTCAGGAGCCCAAAAATTGGATGAATCACACCCTGGAGTTGGCAGGAGTTGACAGTAGCAGCAGCAGGAGCCCAAATATACACTGGAGTTGGCTTCAGGAGCCCAAAAATTGGATGAATCACACCCTGGAGTTGGCAGGAGTTGACAGTAGCAGCAGCAGGAGCCCAAATATACACTGGAGTTGGCTTCAGGAGCCCAAAAATTGGATGAATCACACCCTGGAGTTGGCAGGAGTTGACAGCAGCAGCAGCAGGAGCCCAAATATATACTGGAGTTGGCTTCAGGAGCCCAAAAATTGGATGAATCACACCCTGGAGTTGGCAGGAGTTGACAGTAGTAGCAGCAGGAGCCCAAATATACACTGGAGTTGGCTTCAGGAGCCCAAAAATTGGATGAATCACACCCTGGAGTTGGCAGAAGTTGGCAGCAGCAGCAGCAGGAGCCCAAATATACACTGGAGTTGGCTTCAGGAGCCCAAAAATTGGATGAATCACACCCTGGAGTTGGCAGAAGTTGACAGCAGCAGCAGCAGGAGCCCAAATATACACTGGAGTTGGCCTCAGGAGCCCAAAAATTGGATGAATCACACCCTGGAGTTGGCAGAAGTTGGCAGCAGCAGCAGGAGCCCAAATATACACTGGAGTTGGCTTCAGGAGCCCAAAAGTTGGATGAATCACACCCTGGAGTTGGCAGGAGTTGACAGTAGCAGCAGCAGGAGCCCAAATATACACTGGAGTTGGCTTCAGGAGCCCAAAAATTGGATGAATCACACCCTGGAGTTGGCAGAAGTTGGCAGCAGCAGCAGCAGGAGCCCAAATATACACTGGAGTTGGCTTCAGGAGCCCAAAAATTGGATGAATCACACCCTGGAGTTGGCAGAAGTTGGCAGCAGCAGCAGCAGGAGCCCAAATATACACTGGAGTTGGCTTCAGGAGCCCAAAAATTGGATGAATCACACCCTGGAGTTGGCAGAAGTTGGCAGCAGCAGCAGCAGGAGCCCAAATATACACTGGAGTTGGCTTCAGGAGCCCAAAAATTGGATGAATCACACCCTGGAGTTGGCAGGAGTTGACAGTAGCAGCAGCAGGAGCCCAAATATACACTGGAGTTGGCTTCAGGAGCCCAAAAATTGGATGAATCACACCCTGGAGTTGGCAGAAGTTGGCAGCAGCAGCAGCAGGAGCCCAAATATACACTGGAGTTGGCTTCAGGAGCCCAAAAATTGGATGAATCACACCCTGGAGTTGGCAGGAGTTGACAGTAGCAGCAGCAGGAGCCCAAATATACACTGGAGTTGGCCTCAGGAGCCCAAAAATTGGATGAATCACACCCTGGAGTTGGCAGGAGTTGACAGCAGCAGCAGCAGGAGCCCAAATATACACTGGAGTTGGCTTCAGGAGCCCAAAAATTGGATGAATCACACCCTGGAGTTGGCAGGAGTTGACAGTAGCAGCAGCAGGAGCCCAAAAAATGGCCTAAAGACATAAATATGTTTTGCACCATTTGGAAAGTGTAAAACGTGGCACCATGCTGAATCTAGTCGCATGCATCAGGCATTGGTGGGTGGAAATCCTGGCTGATCCATCCCTGATTCATTTTGACAAAGGTGAGTCTCTCCACATTTTTAGTTGACAGACGAGTTCTCCTCGCCGTAACTATGGCCCCTGCCGCACTAAACACCCGCTCAGATGGCACGCTACTTGCCGGGCAGGACAGCTTTTCCAGGGCAAACTCTGCTAGTTGCGGCCACAAATCAAGTTTGGCTGCCCAGAAGTCCAGCGGATCCTCAAGGTGTGTTGGCATGGTCATGTCAAAGTATGACATGACCTGCTGGTTCAGGTCCTGCTCCAGGTCTTCCTGCTGCTCATGAGTAGCCTCACTATGCGGGTGTAGAAAGCTACTCATTAGCGACTGAAGACTGAGGCTGCTGCTGCTGATGGAGCTTCTGCTGCTGCTGCTGCCAACCCCCCCAGCGGCCATGGCAGTGGAAGGTGAGCGCAGAGGTCCCCTCGAGTCAGACCTGCGAGAGTATGGACCATGGCGCAGATAGGCATCGGCCAACTGCCTACGTAGAATGTCTTTGTAGTAGTTGAGTTTGTCCTCCCTCTCGGTGGGTTTAAAAAATGCCCCCATTTTGTGCCGGAAGCGAGGGTCCAATAAGGTGGACAGCCAGAAGTCATCCCGCCGACAGATGGAAACAATTCTGGGGTCACTACGCAAGCATGTGAGCATGCTTCGTGCCATTTGCGCAAGTGACTCGGATGGACTACCTGTCTCCATCTCCACTGCATACTGCCACGGTGTGCCCGGGTCCTCTGTCTCTCCTTCCTCAAAAACCTCTAGCTCCTCTGGCTGCTCCTGCTCCTCCTCTCCTGTCCGCTGACTAGATAAACCAGCCATTTCGCCAAGCCTAAACTGTGTTTCGCTGGGCAACTCCTCCTCCTCCTCTTCCTCCTCCTCCTCCTCCAGTTCAGCTCCAACGGGGTTCATGTGGCCGTAAGATGTAAACGCCATGTCTCCAGTGCCCTGACCAGCCATGGTTTCCAACATGTGCTGTAGTACATGAAGCAGTGGAATCACGTCGTTCATCCCGTAATCCTGCCGACTGACAAATAAAGTGGCTTCCTCAAAGGGCCTGAGCAAACGGCAGGTGTCACGTATGAGCTGCCACTGGTTGACATTGAAGTTACACAGGGGAGTCCCCCTATCTGCTTGGATCATCAGGAAATCCGTGATGGCTTTTCTCTGTTCATATAATCGGTCCAACATGTGAAGGGTGGAATTCCAACGGGTGGAAACATCGCAAATCAGACTATGTTGGGGGATACCATTCTGACGCTGTAGCTCAAGAAGGGTGTGTTTGGCGGTGTAGGAGTGGCTGAAGTGCATGCAAAGTTTCCGTGAAGTTGTTAGGATGTCCTGCAGATGGGGGGAACACTTCAGAAACCGCTTGACAACCAGATTGAAGACGTGAGCCATGCAGGGGGCATGGGTCAGGCTTCCTTGGCGCAGCGCAGACAAAATGTTCTTCCCATTGTCGGTAACCATGATTCCCATTTTAAGTTTTCTCGGAGTAAGCCATGTTTGGATTTCCTGATGAATACATTTAAGCAGTTCCTCCCCTGTGTGACTCCGTTCGCCAAGACAAACCATGTGAAGCACTGCGTGACACCTCCGTGCCCTGCACACATGGTAGACTGGAGGGGCACTGAGACTTGAGCCTACAGTGGAGGGTGAGGAGATGGCGGAGGATGAGGAGGCCGAGTCGCACGGTGTCACAGGCCCAATGGGCAGAGAGCGCGGAGGCCGAAGCGGCGTGACCTGTCCAAGTTGCTGCTGCAAAGGGACCACATTCACCCAGTGGGCCGTAAACGACATGTACTGCCCCTGACCGTAGTTACAGCTCCAGATGTCGGCGCTGCCATGTATTTTGCTACACACCGACAGGCTCAAGGACTGGCCCACCTTCTGTTCAACAAAAGTGTGCAGCGCTGGTACTGCCTTCTTGGCAAAGAAATGACGGCTTGGGACTCTCCACCTCGGCTCGGCACAAGCCATCAGTTCTCTGAAAGGTGCAGATTCCACCACCTGAAAAGGGAGCGACTGCAGCACCAGCAACTTGGACAGGAGCACATTCAGCTTCTGCGCCGTAGGATGAGTGGGCGCATACTGCTGTCTCTTGGACATGGCTTCGCTGATGGATTGCTGGCGGGATGCATGACTTGGAGGAGGAGGAGGAGGAGCAGGAGCGACAGAGGATGGGTATGACGCACAGCTGCCTTCAGCTGAGGTGCTGGAGCCTTGGCTGGCAGAAATTGGGAGCTCACTTGGTGAGGAAGCAGACTGGACCACCCCTTGGGAGCCTCGGTTCTCCCAGGTCGTTTTATGGTGACGCATCATATGTTGACGCAGGGCCGTGGTGCCAACATTTGGACCCTGGCCACGCTTCACCTTTTGCCTACATATCTTGCATGTGGCCATGTTACCCTCCTGCGGATGCCTCAGGAAAAACTGCCACACTGCCGAGTAGCTACTTTTCCCACCCCCTGGCCTCACTGATTCACTGCTGCTGTTGCCAACTCCAGGAACCCCTGCTCCACTACCTCCCGATAAGGTAGACTGCCGCACAGCAGGTGCTCTACCCCGGCCCCGGCCCCGGCCGGCTCCAGCCTTTGGAATTGTGCCCCCATGCTGACTGCTACCACCTTGCTGCCTCAGCTGCTGACTCCAGGGCAACCTGCGCCCCTCTTCTCCTGATGATGACGATGAAGCCCCTTCATCACCCGGCTCCCAAGTGCGATCGGCTTCATCGTCATCATCATCATCATCACCGAGTTGTGGCTGTACGTCACTGATGTTCGTGGATTCGTCAACAGTGTCTGGCGCAGGAGCTGGAACGCTCGCAGCACCCACGACACTGTCCACATCACTATTTGTCTGCCTAGCTAAAGAAGCCACCTCCATTTCTTGGCTGGGCAGTAGCTGCTGACTGTCCTCCTGTATCTGATCGTCCTCCTCACTAAAGAGTGGAGCTGAACCCAAAGCATAGGATACGTCGCTGGGGGAGGGAACGGCGTAGGACAGAGGCAATGGGAGGACAGGGACTGCTCTCGGGGCATGCCAACTCAGGGTTGTGTCAGAGGAACCTACCGACCCTAGACTGGGGGTCTCAGACGTAAGTTGTGATGATGTTGTTGATGAGCGCGTCAACCAATCTACCACGGCAGATGCGTTACTGGTGGAGACCCGACCGCTAGCAGATACTGGCAGATTAGGTCTCTCAGCATGACTCCTGCTGCTACTGGCCCCCAGTCAGATGCGAGCTCTGCCTGCGGAATCTTGGCCTCTGCCACTCCTCTTTTCACTTCCAGGCACTTGTCTGCCCGACATAGTCTAACTGGCGTGGTAGTAGGTGATATTTTAAGATCCCCCGGGCAGCGGTGGGTCTATATGAAACAGAATATAATGCACACCAAAAGTGAGCAGTAACACTCAGCCTCCAACAGGCCTGCTTAGTGTAAATAAGAGAGCTGCTTAGTGTAAATAAAGAGGGGTATGCTATGTTACAGAATGGGATGCCTCAACAGAAGTGCACCTGGCAGGCAGCAGTAAGCCTATGCCCAGCAAAAGTGTCTTTATCAGGGCTAATTTCAATTATAATAAGTGCAAATGGTTATATGGTCTTAAACAGAGGCTGCTGTAGTCACAGAATGGGATGCCCCCAAAAAAAGATCCAGTAGTACTATGCCCAGCAAAAGTGTCTTTATCAGGCTAATTTCAAATATGATAAGAGCAAATGCTTATATGGTCTTAAACAGAGGCTGCTTTAGTCACAGAATGGGATGCCCCCAAAAAAAGATCCAGTAGTACTATGCCCAGCAAAAGTGTCTTTATCAGGCTAATTTCAAATATGATAAGAGCAAATGCTTATATGGTCTTAAACAGAGGCTGCTTTAGTCACAGAATGGGATGCCCCCCAAAAAAGATCCAGTAGTACTATGCCCAGCAAAAGTGTCTTTATCAGGCTAATTTCAAATATGATAAGAGCAAATGCTTATATGGTCTTAAACAGAGGCTGCTTTAGTCACAGAATGGGATGCCCCCCAAAAAAGATACAGTAGTACTATGCCCAGCAAAAGTGTCTTTATCAGGCTAAATTCAAATATGATAAGAGCAAATGCTTATATGGTCTTAAACAGAGGCTGCTTTAGTCACAGAATGGGATGCCCCCCAAAAAAGATCCAGTAGTACTATGCCCAGCAAAAGTGTCTTTATCAGGCTAATTTCAAATATGATAAGAGCAAATGCTTATATGGTCTTAAACAGAGGCTGCTTTAGTCACAGAATGGGATGCCCCCCAAAAAAGATGCAGTAGTACTATGCCCAGCAAAAGTGTCTTTATCAGGCTAATTTCAAATATGATAAGAGCAAATGCTTATATGGTCTTAAACAGAGGCTGCTTTAGTCACAGAATGGGATGCCCCCCAAAAAAAATCCAGTAGTACTATGCCCAGCAAAAGTGTCTTTATCAGGCTAATTTCAAATATGATAAGAGCAAATGCTTATATGGTCTTAAACAGAGGCTGCTTTAGTCACAGAATGGGATGCCCCCCAAAAAAGATCCAGTAGTACTATGCCCAGCAAAAGTGTCTTTATCAGGCTAATTTCAAATATGATAAGAGCAAATGCTTATATGGTCTTAAACAGAGGCTGCTTTAGTCACAGAATGGGATGCCCCCCAAAAAAGATGCAGTAGTACTATGCCCAGCAAAAGTGTCTTTATCAGGCTAATTTCAAATATGATAAGAGCAAATGCTTATATGGTCTTAAACAGAGGCTGCTTTAGTCACAGAATGGGATGCCCCCCAAAAAAGATGCAGTAGTACTATGCCCAGCAAAAGTGTCTTTATCAGGCTAATTTCAAATATGATAAGAGCAAATGCTTATATGGTCTTAAACAGAGGCTGCTTTAGTCACAGAATGGGATGCCCCCCAAAAAAGATCCAGTAGTACTATGCCCAGCAAAAGTGTCTTTATCAGGCTAATTTCAAATATGATAAGAACAAATGCTTATATGGTCTTAAACAGAGGCTGCTTTAGTCACAGAATGGGATGCCCCCCAAAAAAGATCCAGTAGTACTATGCCCAGCAAAAGTGTCTTTATCAGGCTAATTTCAAATATGATAAGAGCAAATGCTTATATGGTCTTAAACAGAGGCTGCTTTAGTCACAGAATGGGATGCCCCCCAAAAAAGATGCAGTAGTACTATTCCCAGCAAAAGTGTCTTTATCAGGCTAATTTCAAATATGATAAGAGCAAATGCTTATATGGTCTTAAACAGAGGCTGCTTTAGTCACAGAATGGGATGCCCCCAAAAAAGATCCAGTAGTACTATGCCCAGCAAAAGTGTCTTTATCAGGCTAATTTCAAATATGATAAGAGCAAATGCTTATATGGTCTTAAACAGAGGCTGCTTTAGTCACAGAATGGGATGCCCCCCAAAAAAGATGCAGTAGTACTATGCCCAGCAAAAGTGTCTTTATCAGGCTAATTTCAAATATGATAAGAGCAAATGCTTATATGGTCTTAAACAGAGGCTGCTTTAGTCACAGAATGGGATGCCCCCCAAAAAAGATCCAGTAGTACTATGCCCAGCAAAAGTGTCTTTATCAGGCTAATTTCAAATATGATAAGAGCAAATGCTTATATGGTCTTAAACAGAGGCTGCTTTAGTCACAGAATGGGATGCCCCCCAAAAAAGATCCAGTAGTACTATGCCCAGCAAAAGTGTCTTTATCAGGCTAATTTCAAATATGATAAGAGCAAATGCTTATATGGTCTTAAACAGAGGCTGCTTTAGTCACAGAATGGGATGCCCCCCAAAAACGATGCAGTAGTACTATGCCCAGCAAAAGTGTCTTTATCAGGCTAATTTCAAATATGATAAGAGCAAATGCTTATATGGTCTTAAACAGAGGCTGCTTTAGTCACAGAATGGGATGCCCCCCAAAAAAGATCCAGTAGTACTATGCCCAGCAAAAGTGTCTTTATCAGGCTAATTTCAAATATGATAAGAGCAAATGCTTATATGGTCTTAAACAGAGGCTGCTTTAGTCACAGAATGGGATGCCCCCCAAAAAAGATCCAGTAGTACTATGCCCAGCAAAAGTGTCTTTATCAGGCTAATTTCAAATATGATAAGAGCAAATGCTTATATGGTCTTAAACAGAGGCTGCTTTAGTCACAGAATGGGATGCCCCCCAAAAAAGATCCAGTAGTACTATGCCCAGCAAAAGTGTCTTTATCAGGCTAATTTCAAATATGATAAGAGCAAATGCTTATATGGTCTTAAACAGAGGCTGCTTTAGTCACAGAATGGGATGCCCCCCAAAAAAGATGCAGTAGTACTATGCCCAGCAAAAGTATCTTTATCAGGCTAATTTCAAATATGATAAGAGCAAATGCTTATATGGTCTTAAACAGAGGCTGCTTTAGTCACAGAATGGGATGCCCCCCAAAAAAGATCCAGTAGTACTATGCCCAGCAAAAGTGTCTTTATCAGGCTAATTTCAAATATGATAAGAGCAAATGCTTATATGGTCTTAAACAGAGGCTGCTTTAGTCACAGAATGGGATGCCCCCCAAAAAAGATCCAGTAGTACTATGCCCAGCAAAAGTGTCTTTATCAGGCTAATTTCAAATATGATAAGAGCAAATGCTTATATGGTCTTAAACAGAGGCTGCTTTAGTCACAGAATGGGATGCCCCCCAAAAAAGATGCAGTAGTACTATGCCCAGCAAAAGTGTCTTTATCAGGCTAATTTCAAATATGATAAGAGCAAATGCTTATATGGTCTTAAACAGAGGCTGCTTTAGTCACAGAATGGGATGCCCCCCAAAAAAGATCCAGTAGTACTATGCCCAGCAAAAGTGTCTTTATCAGGCTAATTTCAAATATGATAAGAGCAAATGCTTATATGGTCTTAAACAGAGGCTGCTTTAGTCACAGAATGGGATGCCCCCCAAAAAAGATCCAGTAGTACTATGCCCAGCAAAAGTGTCTTTATCAGGCTAATTTCAAATATGATAAGAGCAAATGCTTATATGGTCTTAAACAGAGGCTGATTTAGTCACAGAATGGGATGCCCCCCAAAAAAGATCCAGTAGTACTATGCCCAGCAAAAGTGTCTTTATCAGGCTAATTTCAAATATGATAAGAGCAAATGCTTATATGGTCTTAAACAGAGGCTGCTTTAGTCACAGAATGGGATGCCCCCCAAAAAAGATCCAGTAGTACTATGCCCAGCAAAAGTGTCTTTATCAGGCTAATTTCAAATATGATAAGAGCAAATGCTTATATGGTCTTAAACAGAGGCTGCTTTAGTCACAGAATGGGATGCCCCCCAAAAAAGATCCAGTAGTACTATGCCCAGCAAAAGTGTCTTTATCAGGCTAATTTCAAATATGATAAGAGCAAATGCTTATATGGTCTTAAACAGAGGCTGCTTTAGTCACAGAATGGGATGCCCCCCAAAAAAGATGCAGTAGTACTATGCCCAGCAAAAGTGTCTTTATCAGGCTAATTTCAAATATGATAAGAGCAAATGCTTATATGGTCTTAAACAGAGGCTGCTTTAGTCACAGAATGGGATGCCCCCCAAAAAAGATCCAGTAGTACTATGCCCAGCAAAAGTGTCTTTATCAGGCTAATTTCAAATATGATAAGAGCAAATGCTTATATGGTCTTAAACAGAGGCTGCTTTAGTCACAGAATGGGATGCCCCCCAAAAAAGATGCAGTAGTACTATGCCCAGCAAAAGTGTCTTTATCAGGCTAATTTCAAATATGATAAGAGCAAATGCTTATATGGTCTTAAACAGAGGCTGCTTTAGTCACAGAATGGGATGCCCCCCAAAAAAGATCCAGTAGTACTATGCCCAGCAAAAGTGTCTTTATCAGGCTAATTTCAAATATGATAAGAGCAAATGCTTATATGGTCTTAAACAGAGGCTGCTTTAGTCACAGAATGGGATGCCCCCCAAAAAAGATCCAGTAGTACTATGCCCAGCAAAAGTGTCTTTATCAGGCTAATTTCAAATATGATAAGAGCAAATGCTTATATGGTCTTAAACAGAGGCTGCTTTAGTCACAGAATGGGATGCCCCCCAAAAAAGATCCAGTAGTACTATGCCCAGCAAAAGTGTCTTTATCAGGCTAATTTCAAATATGATAAGAGCAAATGCTTATATGGTCTTAAACAGAGGCTGCTTTAGTCACAGAATGGGATGCCCCCCAAAAAAGATCCAGTAGTACTATGCCCAGCAAAAGTGTCTTTATCAGGCTAATTTCAAATATGATAAGAACAAATGCTTATATGGTCTTAAACAGAGGCTGCTTTAGTCACAGAATGGGATGCCCCCCAAAAAAGATCCAGTAGTACTATGCCCAGCAAAAGTGTCTTTATCAGGCTAATTTCAAATATGATAAGAGCAAATGCTTATATGGTCTTAAACAGAGGCTGCTTTAGTCACAGAATGGGATACCTCACAGCAGACTTAAGATCAGTTCAGTATATATGCACAGTTAGTTAGTATAAGCAGCCTGAAAACGCTAACAAAGCCTGGCTGTCAGGCTGGATGAAAAAAAAAAAAAAAATGACAGCCTCCGATTTTCCATTCCTTTCCCTGTTTTCCGCTGACTTTCTGTCTGTCTCCTGTCTGTCTCCTGCCTGTCTCCAGCCTGTCCCTGTCTGTCCCTGCCTGTCTAACTGTCTGTCTCTCCCTCAGCTACACAGCGTTCTGTCTCTCACGAATGCAATAGAGAAATGAGGCTGGAAAGCAAGATGGCCGGCCTTAAATACAGCTGTGACGTCACCGGGCTTGCTGGCTGCTGATAGGCTGCATGTGACTGTCCCAGCATACACTGCCCCAGCTTACATGTCTGGACATGTCCCGTCCGCCATCTTAGAATGCCTGTAATGTAAATGAATGGATGTTAAAGGAAAACTTCGAGCGATCGAATCGCGGGGAAATTCGGATTCGATCCGAATCGAATTTTTCCTGAAATTCGGATCGAATCCGGGTTCGTCCGGATCGATTCGCTCATCCCTAGTTTTGATACTACCCCACTGGAATCTGGGAACTGGGGACAGGTGGATGGATTTTGTGTGAACAAGGTAAATGTAATTAAAAAGCCACATTATTAATTTTTCTTTTTCATTTAAAATGGCCCAAGGAATTTGGGGCAGCGTTTCTGGGAGGGCCTTCCCAGTTTCAGCTTAGCTAGTAGAATCTAATCACCGATTGAAAATGAGGTATCGGGACTCCGGGAGGTATTGCAGTTCTTTTATATCTTTACTGAGCTTTCATAATATTCTCTTTAAGCAATTGATGGAGCTGGGATAGTTGATCCTGGACCGCTGGCAAACTGATATATGAACGGGAATTGGGAACCACAGTGGGAACCATAGTTCACAAAGAGAGAAATTGGTTGATTCATGGACAGAATTATTAGAAATTCTGTGAGCAAAAAGAGCGAGTTACAGTCATCTTGAAGGTAAGTGGTGTTACAGTGGATGTACTGTTCAAAGGTTTGGTTGGTCCGCTCCGTTTTATTATTTGTCTGGAGATGATAAGCTGAAGACAAGGATAGTAAAGTTTTAAAGTTGTCCAGAATTTGGAGGTGAACTGAGATCCTCTGTCCAACACTATATCATCAGGGAGGCCATGAAATCAGAAGATCTGGGCGATAAACACTTTAAAAAAGCAATTCTGTGAGTACTCACCTGTAGAATTGTTTTTGTTCTTGCATGGCACGGCCCGCTTCGGTATTCATAACAGTTGGGTTATTCCGCCACAAGGTGGCGCAGTGGTACTGCAGAAAAGCTGTGGCTTGTCCCGGCTCCCTATAAAATGGGCTTAACCATAGAGTTCCCCAGCGTACACAAGCAGTGAGACAAGAAGCCAGGAGAGAATAAGTAAAAAATGTGAAAAAGGTAAAAAACCCCAATTGACTTGGAACAATCACCATAAAGAAGCAACCAAGAATAACGATAACAAGGGTGGGGCGAAGCGGGCCGTGCCATGCAAGAACAAAAGCAATTCTACAGGTGAGTGCTCATAGAATTGCTTTATTCTTTATTGCATGGCACGGCCTGCTTCGGTATTCATAACAGGTGGGACATCCAAAAGCAATGTCCATAGTAGGGTGGGATCCCCAAAGAGTAACGGTCAGTAGTTCAAGTCACTACCGCCTGGTCTCTACTTTTTTATATTACAGACTCCGGGTGCTTATATTCATCAGAGTTAATTGTTTAGTGTTAGTTGTTGGCACGTTTTGCACCAGACACTTTAGTCCCTATTAATTATTAGACTTGGTTTCATTTACATATCCTTGCACTTTAGGGGCTGTTTTATATTTATTATCTATTTAGGTTTAGGTTTTGTACCTGTATATATTTGATTGTGATAATACAATAATATTTTTATTCAGTGGTCACAAATTGTTTTTAATTGTCCTGTGATTCTATGTTGTTTGTATTTTTAATGATGAGATAGTGTTACTTAATAAAATAGCTTTCATATAGTCTAGTGGAGTTCCCACCTTATTTGGAATTCCTTGTTTTTGTTTTGGTGTTCCATAGTGTTATATTCTTGGAATTCCGGGTGCACCCATTAGTCCTAGCATATGTTCTTTAGTGGTGCCCTTACGGTGTTTTGTATAGCAAGGGAAGAGACTTGGACTCACACCAGGCAATGTAAGCATGCCAGACCCTGTAATAGATAAAGGACGAGGACTTCTTCCTGGCCCGAATAATGGTATCAACAACAGAAGCAGGCAACCCCTTTTCCATCAATATGGAGGTTTTAGCAGCTAAGCCGTTAAAGCCAGAGTTTGTAAATTGGGATGGCGTAGCTGCCCCTGGGTGAGAAGATCTGGATCCTTGGGCAGGGTGTGCCGGTCTACTGCCAACCGCACGAGGTCTGCGAACCAAACTCTTCTTGGCCAACAAGGGGCCACCAGTATGGCTGGTACCCGCTACTGGGCTATCTTGTGCATGACCCTGCCCAGGAGAGGAAATGGAGGGAACACATAGAGAAGCTGAAACTCCGTCCAAGGTATTGCCAAGGCATCCGTGGCAAAGGCCAGAGGATCCTGAGACAGAGAGAAGTTTGTGATTGTGACGGGACGCAAACAGGTCCACATCCGGCTGACCCCAGCGGTGACAGAGGGAGAGAAACACCTGGTTGTTGAGAGACCACTCCTCCAGACGAGACGTCCCCCTGCTCAGGGAGTCCGCCACCTGGTTCTCCACCCCTGGGATGTAGACCGCTGAGATGCAGGGAACATGCTGTTCCGACCAAGACAGAATCAGGGACACTTCCTTGAAGGCTCGCTTGCTCCGAGTCCCTCCCTGATGGTTGATGTAGGCAACCGGCGTCTGGTTGTCTGAGCGAATCTGAACAGCCCGACTCAGGAGGTGAGTGGATAGGCAAGAAAGAACCATCCTGATCGCCCTCAGTTCCAGGACGTTGATGGAAGCATGGGCCTTTTGTGGGCCCCACCGACCCTGGAACCTCAGGGACTTTCAGAAGCCTCCCCAGCCAGTCAGACTGGCATTCGTGGTGACCGTTTCCCAGCACGGGGGCAGGAAGGACCTGCCCCCCAGAAGGTTCCTTAAGTCCAGCCACCACGAGAGAGACTTTCCAGCCAGGGGAGACAGAACAAATTCCTGATCCATGGACACAGGGTCCCGATCCCAAACTGACAATAGGTGCAACTGAAGAGGTCTCATGTGAAACTGAGCAAAGGGGACTGCCTCGAAGCAGGACACCATCAGGCCCACCAACTGCATCCCCTGACGGATGGAGGGATGAGGACACGACAGCAGAGCCCGAGCCTGCAGCTGAAGACCCTCCACCTTCTGCTGTGGAAGGAACACCTTGACCTGAGAGGTATCCAGAGTCATGCCCAGGAAGGTCCTCACCAATGACAGGGACAGAGAAGACTTGGGATAGTTGATCACCCAGCCGAAAAACTCCAGAGTGGTTATCACCATTTGAGTGTCCCGCTGGGCCTGAGGAAAAGACTCGGCCACAATCAGGATGTCGTCCAGGTAAGGAATGATGCCCTGGTTTCTTAGCAGAGCCATCACTCCCGCCAGCACCTTGGTGAACACCCAAGGTGCCGAGGTGATACCGAAGGGTAGAGCCACAAACTGGTAATGCTGATCCTGCAGCTCAAACCTTAGAAATCTCTGATGACCTGGAAAGATAGGCACATGAAGATAAGCATCCTTGATGTGCACAGTGGTCATGAAGTCGCCCGGGTGAAGGGTACTGACAGCAGAGCGCAGAGTCTCCATGTGAAAATGCTTGAATCTGACAAATTTGTTGAGGATCTTCAGATCCAGAATGGGCCTCAGAGAGACGTGGATTGGATTGGATTGGAATAGTACCCCTGACCTCTTTCTTGATGAGGCACCAAACAAATGACTCCGGACCTAACAGGCAATGAACCGCCAGAAGCAACCCCTGAGCGGACAGGGCTTTTAAAGACATCCGGGATCTGATGAATCTTGGGGGGTCAGGCTGCAAACTCTTGTAACCGGAGGACACTACCTTCTGAATCCACCGGTCTGAGACATGAAGCCTCCAGACGTGAGCAAAGAGCCGAAGCCGTCCCCCCACCCGGATGAGTGAGGGCACCCCTTCATGCCTGAGGGGGCTGGGGAGAGGGTTTGGCTTAGGATTCCAGGAGAGACCGGGATGACCACGGGTTCTGCTACGGCCCCAAGAATCTCTGCGACCACTGGAGAGGAGGGAGCCACAGCCCCCTCTGGGAATGCGAAAGGAAGGGAGGGGGCAGAGGACCCCCGAAAGGGCCGAGACTGCCTCCTACGCTGAAGCAGCCTCCCATCCTTGGCTAAAACATCAAGCCGTTCCCCAAATAGCCACAGCCCCACAAAGGGGAAGCTAGTGAGAGCTTTCTTAGCCTCAGCATCAGCTGCCCACTGGCGCAACCAGACAGAGCGGTGCATAGCCACCAAGAGTGCAGAGGTCCTTCCACACAGCCGCACAGCATCATCCATAGCAGTAAGGATAAAGGCCACTAAATCAGTACAAAGTAAGAGAGTCCTATATTCCTCCCCCACACTACCAGCTGTTGTGCCATCAAGGAGACGCTTAAGCAGTTTCTTAAGGGCAATAGCAGTAATGGCTGCAGCACATACAGGGCGCAAGCCAGCCCCCACACAGGTAAAAGCATGGCAGGCCACTTGATCCATGCACCAGTCCTCTCCGTCCCTCAGAGTGGTAGTGTCAGGAGTAGGCATGACTTGGACAAGCCTAGCACGGTAGTGTCCTCTTCAGGGAGAAATCACCACCTCTTAACAAGATCAACGGGAAAGGGATACCTTTTATCCAAACTTTTGGGCACCGCAGGCAACTTGTTAGGACGTTCCCATTCTTTAAGCACCAAGGTGGTAAAATGTTCCTGCTCAGGGAACTCTAGACGCTGTTTACCAGGGCGAAAAAGCTCCCCCTGCTTTCTTTTAGCTACCTCAGGGGCAGCAATGTGCAAAATTTCAAAAATATGTGACAGCATACCATGATTCCTCTCCGGACACAGACCCAGGGTCACTATCGCAACCCTACTGCTGGTTCCCAGATGAGTCAGAATCCTGGGAGAGCTCCCCCATCTCAAGGGGGTGACAGTCACCAAGCTCATCAATCCCCACATACATCTCAGTAAAGGGAGCAGGCCTGGGGTCCAGGTGTCTCTTCTTGCCAGAAGCCTTCCTAGGAACATTCCTGGCAAGCTGCTTTTCAATGTTAGCCAACCGCAGAGCCAAATCAGAATGTGACCAACATTCCCCTCACTGGGGCCCAATTGCAGGAGCAGGGGAGTAAAAGGAAAATGAGGGGACACAGTCCCAAAACTACTTACCCCCTCAGAAGCTAGGACAGAAACTCTGCATCCCTAATAGGCTCACCATAAAGCCTATGGCCGACTACCCTTTGTGTCACAGGGTCTGCGGCTTGGAGCTGCGCTCCAGGAGCACTTGACCCTAGTGCTCTTCTACCTTCACCCGATCTGTCAGCCAAGGCTGGGAGGCAGTGAGGGTCCAGAAACGGATTGAAATAGATTTGCAGGGCCGCAGGCTTGGTTGCCCCGCTCACCTGCGCAAGAGAGAGAGAGCCATCTGCTAACTTCGCAGTCCACTGCAGAGGAAACACTGGGGAACTCTAGGATTAAGCCCGTTTTCATAGGGAGCCGGGACAAGCCACAGCTTTTCTGCAGTACCACTGCGCCACCTTGTGGCGGAATAACCCAACTGTTATGAATACCGAAGCGGGCCGTGCCATGCAATAAAGAAAAACAGATGCAGACAGAAGACCGGGTAGGGGTATGATTTGTGCCATTTTGGAGAATCAATCCATCACTACTAATATGGTGTTTATCTCTTCAGACACCAGTAATTCAATAAAATCTAAAATAAATCTATGGAAATGTTGGACCATGGTTGATTTGGAGTGGTAAGAGTTTGTAAAAGACCTGCTGGACCAAAATGCTGAGATTTACACCTCTAAGTTGTATAACAGTTATTCACATAGTTTTTACAGTCCATATTAATTGTGGGCTACCAAAATGAGTGTTTAATCAGGTCTCTAGTTTTTTGGACACCAGGATGGTTGTGAGCGAGGGTCAAGACTTGTGGACCAGCTATGGGGGCTTGTAGGAACAGGGCGCAGTGGCCAATTTGGTGGCCCCCCGCCCTGCCGGCTACAAGCTGCCCCCCCCCTTGGGCTTTGGGGAGGCAGGTAATTGGGGTGCCGGGGGTTAATAGCAAGTCACCCGCAAGCCGCAGGGGACTTGGTAGCCCCCAGCCTTGTGAACTGGTATAGGGGTCTCATGGATCCCTTACCAGTTCACAAGGGGTTAAGTGTAAAAAAAACACAGACACAAAGAGAAAAAATATTTTATTTATTTATTTATTTTTTATACTTACCTCCCATCCATCCCTGGGCACTGTGTCCCCCGCTGATCACTCTGGCTTCTGCTCTCTTGCTGCTGCTGGAAGCCTTTTATCTATGCTGGGCAAAAGAGCATAAGGGGTTAATTAAAAAAAGACATAGGGTCCCCCCTACAAGGGAGGGACCCCATTTTTTGAGGAATTTTATGGGTTAAAAACCCTTAAAAATCCAAAAAAAATGACACGGAGTCCCCCCTGCCTAGTGTAACCAGCCCAGAACCAGCTATGGGGGCTTGTAGGAACAGGGTGCAAGGACCAGCTTTTGTGGCCCCCCACTCTGCAGCCTACAAGCCCACATACCCTCTGTTGGCCCGGGCTCTTCTGCCCCCCCTGGGCTTTGGGGGGGCAGGTAATTGGGGGTGCCGGGGATTAATGGCAAGTCACCCGCTAGTTGCAGGTGACTTGCCAGCCCCCAGCCGTGTGAACTGGTATAGGGATCTCATGGACCCCTTACCTGTTCACAAGGGGTTAACAGTAAAAAATAAAACGCACACACAAAAAAATGACATTTATTATTGTTTTTTTACTTTACTCACCTCCGGTCCTTGCTGTCCCCCGGCGATCGTGTCCCACAAAGCTCCGATGACAGATGCAGGTGACCAGTGGAGTTGGGCTGGGGGGGCAGATGATCAGAGCCATCTGCCCCCTCTGACCTGCCTCCACTGATCACCGGCATCTACTGAGCTTCTCGGCTCAGATGCGGTGTTGACTGACAGGTGACGTCACAATGACGCCACAAAGGGGCGGGGCTAACAGCAGCAAACCAGGAAGTGAGGGAGAGGGTAATTCCTCGCCCTCTCCTCACCACGGAAGAGCCCGGGGGGGGGGCGATCGGAGGCCCCCCGGTGTAAAGAAGACCCCGCGGGAGGGGTCGCTGCTGCAGGTGAGTAAATGTCATTTTTTTTTACAGTAAACAGCAGCATCTGAAGCGCGGGGGAGCGCTAGAAGCGCTTGAAGCGAGAAGAGCCTCGGGGGGAGGGGGATCGGATGCCCCCGGGTGAAGAAAAGACCCGGCCCAATCCAACGTTGGGTCAGGTGAGTTTTTTTACCTTTATACTTTTTTTTCTGTGGGGGTTTAAAGTCAGCTACGTGAGACTCATGTAGCTGGCACTAAAAGGGTGAAGTCCCACCCAATTAGGCCAAGTGGTGATATCAAGGAAACATGTGAAGCCTGTTTCCACCCCAAATGCACACAATTCAGGGCAGCATGAAAGAAAGGAGGCATCAGTGTGTGCATGTGTCTGCACGTTAACAGACAACAACAGGGGAGCACATATGAGACTCCTGATGGCGCATCCCCATGTAACCACAAACCAAGCCAGCTATGAAGTAGCCAACTAAAGGGAATGCGCAAGCGCTCCGTAGACCCCAAACCCAGCGTGCCACACTTATGGTAAGTGGGCCAACGGTGTCTGAAACCCTCCATTGGCCGCTTGGGGAGGCGAAGAAGCCTTCCGTTTAAGGGCTGGCATGAAGCCTCAGGCAAAAAGAACAGAGAGTTCACTAACATTACTAACATTACTAACAAAATTAAGACTAACAATGTATCTATCATTTATCAATACAAAACATCATAATGAACAAAATAATTACAAACTCTTATTTTTAGGAGATTTTTTTTTTACATTAGAGACAACTACACCAAATACAGCAGTGAAGCTAGTGCATAATGAAATAAAGACAATAGGGTTGATTCAGAGACAGATTCGCCTGGACTTTCGCATGTGTCTGTGTATGTTTTTTGTGTCTGGCCTTTTTTTGATTTTTACGTTCCTTTTTCCATGCGTATATTTGTTCCCGCTAATGCGTATATGCGCTTTCGATGGACGGATCGAAATCTGATCATTTGCGTTAGTTTTGATAATTTTCGTATCATAATCTGATATTTTGCGTTCGTTCAGATAACTTACGTTATTGGGATGGGCTTGCGTCTTATTCAGAGAGCTGATTGCCGAGGGACCACTTTGCGATCCACTTGCGGGACCATTTTGCACTCGTCTAGCTTGCTTGACCATGTATTGCGGCTTTGTGGAGGCATATGAGTGCCTTCAGCTCCAGAGCATTGCATGTGTCAGCAGGGCCGAGGCTAGATTGCACCGGCGACGCATGCATATCGATCGCATGCATGATGTTGAGTTGTTCGAGCTGACCCAACTTAACCGCGCTTCCCTCCATAAGTTGTATAGTGAGCTGCGGCCATGGTAAGCCCGCACCACAAGGAAGGGGAAAGCAATTTCAGGTATTACCAAGATGTTCGGCTGCCTGCAATTTTTGGCAAACGGTTTGTTCCAAAGGCTGGGTGCCCTCTCCGTGGGGATGTCCCAGCATACGCTGAGCTGTGCGCTATTCAAGTTTTTGAATGGCATGGCTACCATTAGTCCAAAATATATTTCCTTTCCGGATGACATGGTAGCCTGAAACGCGCTTAAGTTGGGTTTTTCTAATATTGCCTACATGCCCAACGTCATGGGTGCGATCGACTTCACACACGTTGCATTGGTCCCTCCCGCAGCCGACGAGTACATCTATAGGTAAGTTCATTTATATCATTTTTGTTATATAGTTTAGGCAAACTTTATTGTAAATATCTATTAATCCCTCCTTGTAAAGTGTCCCTGTGACCTATTTTACAGTGTATACCTTAATCCCTCCTTGTAAAGTGTTCCTGTGACCCATTTTACAGTGTATACCTTAATCCCTCCTTCTCAAGTGTCCCTGTGACCCATTTTACAGTGTATACCTTAATCCCTCCTTGTAAAGTGTCCCGGTGACCCATTTTACAGTGTATACCTTAATCCCTCCTTGTAAAGTGTCCCTGTGACCCCTTTTACAGTGTATACCTTAATCCCTCCTTCTCAAGTGTCCCTGTGACCCATTTTACAGTGTATACCTTCATAAATGTTTTACATGTAGGCCTTAGCAAAACATTTTAATGTGGACCTTAATTAGTGATTACAATGATAACCTTTATTTTCTCACACATACATCTAATTTTTGGTTTGTAAACTACTTATGTACTTGGTGAGTGTTATTTGGATTGTCCAACATGTTTTGGAGGGTGTTAGGAGTTAGTGTTTGAGTAGTTAACCTTGGTTTGCTAATTTCTTTCTTTTTTTTTTCTTCCAGGAACCGCAAAATGGGCCACTCACTGAATGTCCAAGCAGTGGTGGCCCCGGACATGCCATTCCTTAGTGTCCTCGACGGGTATCCAGGCTTACGCGTACATCTTGCGGAGCTCAGGATTATTCCGTCGGTCTGAGTCTGGAGAATTATCAGGTGGATGGCTCCTTGGTAAGTTTTCTCAAATTGCATAGTTTCCTTTTCCCTGTATGCCTATGAATATAGTTGATGAGCCGTGTCTTAACCTATGGCTGTTTTTACCCCTTGATGACATGTTAAACCGGACCTTCCCCATGATTTTTAGAAAAGCACTAACCCTTAAAAACTGATTCCCCATCATTTCCACCTAATATATTTCTAGTTTTTAGTAACTTATTATTCTTTCCCCCACTGGGCTGCTACTCTGTTCATGACTTTAGGATAGGGGCGCCGCCATCTTTGCACAGATTCATCACACTTACTGAGGAGAGCGGGATAAAGTGCAGGTGGCGGTTTATAGCTGTGCTTTGCTCAGACAGAGCAGAGCTGGGTCCGGGAAAGGTCAGAAATCACAGAATGCAGAGAAGCACAGTCAGAAGGCACTTTCTGTTTGCAGGCTGCCTGATATTCCCTGAGCCGCCATCTTGGATGTTTAAAGGCTCATAACATTAGAGAGTACAGTAGATGCTGGTAGGATTATTTTTTATGTGAGCAATCTGTATGTACAGGGTGTGGGTCACATATAAGATAGGCTCTTATTCAGACTGGACAACCGGTTTAAACAACAATGTTGTTTGGAATGTGTAATTTATGTAAGTATTTTCTTATTTTTTAAGGGGATTCAGGCTATCCACTTGTGCCCTGGCTCCTGACGCCTGTCCTTCGGCCACAGAATGAGGCGCAGGAGGCCTACAATCGGTCACACAGAAGGACCCGGGCCGTTGTAGAGAGGGCATTTGGCCTGCCGAAAAGCCGCTTCCGGTGTTTGGACCATACCGGGGGGGGGGGGCACTCCAATATGACCCCAACAAGGTCATATGGCCTGATGCAGAGCCTCCCCGTTCAGCTATCCCGTACGTTTTCCCGTTGGTTTTGGGCTGTGATCGGGTCATGAAAGGGTGCTATGTTGTTTTTTGTGTGCGTTTATACGCTCAGGTGTTTCGGCATGCGCCATTACGATTGACGGCTCGCAAGAGGCTGTACTCCGTGAAAACGGACTTGTCGTTCATTGGTCCGTTTTTTTAACTGATGCAGAGCCTTGATTTCCGATTGAAATCAGCCCAGTAAAACGAGGGTGTTGTCGGGCAACTTTCGGCCACTATTAGCAGTCGTATTTGTGTTCCGTGTCATGCATTGTTCTGTGCGCGAGCATCAAAGGCGTCAGCTACGCGGCCTGGGTCTTTTGAGCATGGCAGAAACCAGGCTGCACTGAACACGTTTGGACATCGATGGCATGCATGACCTTGAGCTATTCGAGCTCACCCGCCTTAACCGTGTTTCTCTCCAGGACTTGTATAGCCAGCTGCGGCCATGGTTAGCCCGCACCACAAGGAAGGGGCATGCAATTGCAGGTATGACCAAATTGGTTGGCTGCCTACAGTTTTTGGCAAACGGCTCATTCCAGAGACTGGGTGCCTTCTCCGTTGGGATGTCCCAGTCTACGCTGAGCCTTACCAAGTTTTTGGATGGCATGGCTACCCTGGCACCCAAATGTATTTTTTTCCCTGACACAGCGGAAGCCTGGAATACGGTTAAGCTGGGCTTTTATAACATAGCCGACATGCCCAACGTCATGGGTGCCATTGATTGTACACACGTCTCGTTAATTCCGCCTGCTTACCAGGAATATCTGTTCAGGTATGTGGTTTAGGTCAGCATGTGTCTGCAATGTTGGCATAAAATGTTTTTTTTTTGTTTTTATTTTTGTTTTTTTGTTTTTTTGTTTTTTTGATAAAAGCAGACCTACACCCTGTGTATCCCAAACATCCATTCTTTTTAAATGTTGGTTATGTGAAAGAATATATTTAAGTATGTTTACACTTTTGTGCCATTCTATTAATGTTCAGGCAGTGTCAGGCCCAGATCTGCAATTTTTAAGTTTATTTGCAGCCTTCCCTGGTTCCACCCATGATTCCTACATTTTGAGGAACTCAAGCCTCTTTCATTGTTTTCAATCAGAAAGATCGTTTTCATCTGTCTGGCGGATGGCTACTGGGTATGTGTTTTTCATTTGTGGTTGTTGTCCAGCATGATTTTTGTGATTGGTCTGTGCCTGTACCCCACTAATCTGTTCGAGACTACAATGATTTAGTACAAGTTTACCATCAATTACTTACCAGTATTTGTTGCTATGCTTTTTTTAAAAAAAATCTCCACTATTCCTTCCTGTCCTGGCCCTCTTAGCTATGTTGCATACCAGAGTCATTGTACAGGAGTGTACTGGGTGGATGTGCATGTTGCCTCATCCCAACTGTGCTTTGCTCGGACACTGCACAGCTCACCTATTGTCCATGTTCAATAATGCTTGAATGTTAAGCAGCACATTATTGATGCTCTTCCCCTTAGGCCTTTGTCTGTTGTTCCCTGTTGTTGGCATTTTTAAGTCACATAACATGCCCTATTTGTAATTATCTTGTAAGTTACTTTTGTTTTTGTTTTTTTTAGGGAAAAACATTATAGTTTTGTAGCGACTATGCATGGGGCCTGCCACTACATATGTTGCAAAGAGGCACATTTGTCATTTTTATTTTGGATTCGGGTGTTTGCTAAAATGTTTTTTCTTTTTGCCAGGTGATTCGGGATATCCTTTGCTCCCGTGGTTACTGACCCCCATCCTCCACCCAACCTCGCAGGCCCAGGAGCGTTATAACACAGCGCATAGGAGGACTCGCTCAGTGGTTGAACGTGCCTTTGGATTACTGAAGATGTGCTTCCGATGTCTTGACCAGACTGGGGGTGCTCTGCAGTATGAGCCCGCCAAGGTCATCAAGATTATTATTGCTTGTGGGGTCCTGCACAACCTCGCCATACAACGCCGTGTGCAAAGATACAGTGAGCTGCCTGAGGAGGGTTTAATGATTTCTGACGAAGTTACACCTCCCTACTCAGGATCACAAAGTGGCACAGCACAGGCGATCCGTTCACAACTTGTTGAAAATGTATTTGCTTAAATTACATTCCTTGTTTGTTTTTTGTTTCATTTTATTTTGTGTCATAAACAAAAATTTTTTGGCCAAACATTTTGTTGGATTTGTCTTCAAATTAACGTGGGGTTGTGGAAGAGCAAGTTTATTTTGAAATGTTCGAGGTGGGTCCTGCTCTACATAAACAATATATCCACACATCCATTCAGTGGTATGTAGGGTAGGAGGTTGAAGTTGATGTATGGGGTGTGTGCATGTTTGAGGCAATATGAGCCAGGCTCTCATTCATTAGTTGCCAATGTGGGACCATTTCACCCATATGCCTGTTTAGTTGTCTGGTTTCTGCAAGCAGCCCTGATACATTTTGATTTAAACCCTCTACTTGCTGGGACAAAGAGGTAATTTGGGTACACACTGTCTCATTAAACCTCTGTGTGTTAGCATAAAATTCCCGATTCTCCTGGTGCCATGCTTCCTCCATTATCTGTAGCTGTCTCCTCTGGCTGATATGGCGACGTGGATGTGTTGCGCCTCGGCCACGGGTGGGTGGGTCTGCCACAGATTGAGTGGCTGCTGGTGGCTGGGTTAGCGCAGAGGCTGCTGTGCGGACAATGTCCTCGGCAGAAGAGGTTTCTTCCACAGATGTTTGGTTATTGGAGACCAGGGGCTGCACTAGCTGGGCCTGTTGGGTATGATGTTGTCCCACTGGTTCAGGTTGGCTTGGCTGCAGCAGAATTGGGTCCTCCTCCTCCAAATCACTAATTATTTCGATAATGGGTGGACTGGTTAGGGTCTGCAAAGAAAGGTAGCAGGTAGTGAGACACTTTTTTTTCATTCAATGTATGCAAGTTCTAATTAATAATTCTACACAGTAGAGCATTGACATACCTCATCCGTACACTCAGGTTGGTTTGTGTGGACACAAGGCTCTTGTTGCGTGCTCCTCCGGGACAATGCAGGGGTAGCTTGGCCTAGTGTTGTGTCTTGAGTACGTTCTTGGACAAGAGAATGTACTTTTAGTGTTTTTTCAAAGACCAGTGTGTAGTAAGGTGTATCCAACTGTTTGGGTCCCCATTAAAAAGTATCAAGGTAAACATATACTCACCTCCGGACCTCACATTCATGTCTGTGTCTAGGCCCCCTTGCAGGCCATGAAGTGTTGCTGGGTGAATATAGTTAAACACATGTTCTTCCGCTGGTGTTAGGCTGATTTTCGTTGGGAGACCACCCCCTGTCTGCATGCTGGTGAAGATTAAAGCACACATAATAAGTGTTACATCTAGTTAGAAAGCAGCCTATACATGCATTTCCACTCTAAATGTCATTTACCTCTGCTGGCGGCGCATGTCCATTTTTTTTTTCCCATAATATTTTAGGTCCCCAAATTTTCGCTTAATTTGCTCAACTTCCCTCCTCACAGAACCAACACTATTCACTTGGTGGCAAATCTTATCCCAAAGCTCCTGCTTGGCCTGCTTGGTTGTGGATTTGGAATAACGCCCAAATAGGGCATCATAGTGCTCACAAACACCAGTGGCTACAGCCATGCTTTGGACATCACAGAAACGGGCTGTAAGTGATCCACAGCGGCATCCACATGGGTGTGTGGTGTCCCCAGCAACAGATGACATTGATGGCTGGCTGTCTGGGGAGTAGTTTAGGTTGCTTGGGCTGATGGGTGACTGTGATGGAGTGTGGGGGGTGCTAGGTGATAATGGCTGGGTGCCTGTCGAGCTGTCACCTGTGGAGCTCTCTGTTGACTCTGTGGTTGTGGTACTTGAGGAGACAGAGTGGCCAGAAGGAGGGGTAGTTGGCCTGGGTGGGCTAGTTGTTTTGGTCCTACGCTTACCCTTGGTGGTGTGCCTAGATTTTTCCACATGCTTTGTGGGTGGAGGAGGTGGAAGCTGCAGGGTTGTCTTCGATTTTTTTGCCTTGGGAGGCCTGGATGATTTAGCAGGTGTGGGAGATTGTGTCAAGGGCTCCTTGCTCCTGCGTTTTTGCCTCGAAGCCTGTGTGGCTGGCTTATCCACCCTTTCACTATGGCCATGTCCCTCCCGGCTCTTGTGCCTGCTCTTGTGTGTGTGTGTTTGCGATGTGTATCTGTGCGGCTAGTATGTGCCTCTGGGCTTTTGGGGGTTTTGCGGCTCCCTTTTGGTCTGGCCATAGTGATATGGTAACCAACACAGAGCTGAGTGCATTGTCCTTTAAATATTTCTCCCGTTTGGGCGTGTTCTGCATCGTGTGTGCCTGCGTGCGCGCGTGCACGCACGTCACCGCGGGGGAACGTTATAGCCATACCCGGAAGTTCAACCAAGATGTCGCCAGCGCTATATACTGAGGAGCAGGACAACCTAATCATGGATGTGAGTAGGCGAGCATGCGTTTATGTGCGCGCACAAGCCGCTAAATAAAAAATAGCTATGGCAGGGCAAGATTAGTGAGGAACAACTGACATGTTAAAGTAAACTACTAGACCAGCTTAGTTTTAAACATGTGCGCAGCAGCACACTAGCCTAGAGGCAGATTGAATAAGTAGGCCCATGTGAGTAGGAATGAGGGCCATAAACTGCCTTTAGATAGGGCATGAAACTTTGACATGTATTTGTGTGACTAATGCTGTACCAGATGATGCTGAGGAACCACTACGATTTCCTGCCGTGCGATTTTGAGAAAAGGACGTTGGCACTGGCGGTGGTGGACGCGATTGGCCGGATTTCGGGAACCACCTATACCTTCACATAGATCGCCCAACACTGGTCTGACTTGAAAAGGAGGCATAGGCCCCGGGTGAGGCGGTACTACGGTGCCAAACACTTTCCAGGTAAGTCTTGCTACTTGACATGCACTAATCACACTGCCCTTGCCTGGGCCTGTTTTTATGATTGTGTTTCTATTGCAGCGCATGAATGGAATATGCGTTGCCGCCCCACCCGGAGAAGAGCCCGCAGCCCAGTGTTGGGAGAAACTGGTGAAGGTATAGGTGGTACACCGCCAGTGCCAACGCCCACCCCCTCCTCTGCCAGTGAGTATGAGGAGCAGATGAACCTCACTATACAGGGGGGGGGCAGTCGCACTGCAGGGAGTCCAACCAGCCACAGCTCCAACCTGACTCCGGTAAGACTCTGAAACATACACATGTCCAGATACATGCACTAAAGACATATACTAATGTGCACAATTGTTATTTTTAGATGATGACGTCGCAGGACCATCCCCAAGAATAGTGGAGGGCCAAGGCCAAGCTCAAGAGGTGCCTGGGGAAGGTGAGTGATTTGATGCATACAAGCCTAACCTAATCTGACATTCAGGAGGCACAAAGAGTCAATAATAACCTTGTGTATTTGATCCCAACAGCTTCACAGCCGGACGATCTCGTGGACCGAGGGAGGAGGCTGCTCCCCAGACGCCCTGTTGGCCGCAAGCCTTGTAAGTTTGTTCAATATATCATACATGTAGTTTAAACTCCTGGGCCAAAACAATAAAACATGGTCCAAGACACATTAATAAAATAACTTTGGCCCACATTAACCCTAAAAATGTCCCAAACCAAAACCCCTAGATAAGCAAGAAATACTTACAAGGCAAAACTGATGATGTTTTTCATTCACAGATCAAAGACAAGGGCCAAAATGAGGAAACAGAAGACCCTCCTGGGTGGCTGAGCCCAATTTTATTTTTTTAAGACATTTTAAAAATGTACAGTTTGATTAAAACAAAAAAAAAGAAATGTGTGGTGTGTTCTCTTTCCTGGCACTGTACGTTCGCACAACATAACCATACACTTACATGTCCCAAAAGGTAAGTATATGGGACAAGGAATTGGAAGAAGAAAAAAAAGGAGAAGAGATTAAGGTAAGCATTAAACACAGTGAAGAAGAAAAAGAAGAAGAAGGAGAAGAGATTAAGGTAAGCATTAAACACAGTGAAGAAGAAAAAGAAGAAGAAGGAGAAGAGATTAAGGTAGGCATTAAACACAGGGAAGAAGAAAAAGAAGAAGAAGGAGAAGAGATTAAGGTAAGCAATAAACACATGGAAAAATAAGAAGAAGAAAATGAAGAAGGAGAACAGATTCAGGTAACCATTAAACACAGGAAGGAGGAAGAAGATGAAGAAGGATAGTAGTTTAAGCTAAGTTTTGGTGTTGGTAAAAGTGTCTGCTTGTTGTATGGTGAAAGCATGAGGGAGGACTAGGGATGTGCGCTTGCATGGACCCAGATTGACAACAGGAAAACCATGGAAATGTAAGTAAACACGGAAAAACAGTCAGAATCGGGGTGAAAACGGAAACAAATTGCCAGAAGCTACGTTGTGAAACGCAAGAAAAAGGAGAAAAAAAAGGATCATCTGTGTGGACGGCAACGGAACACACGATCACACGGAAAGCACCCGAGAGGGGAAAAAACACTTCCCGAATGAAGACACATAAACGGATCAGTAACGGAGCTCTCCCGACGGCAGCTCTGAATCACATTTGAACCCCGAGACAAACGGAAGGAAAACGGGCCATAGGAAAAATGGAACAAAATAAGGTCAGTTCTGGGGAGGCTCTGCATCAGGCCAATAGACATAATCCTGGCCTGTTGTGTTCTGCATAACTTTGCAATCATGCAGCGTGTCCCCCGGTATGTGGATCTGCCCCCCTCTCCACCCAGCCAGGAGGCAGATGACCAGTACACTGGCACAACTAGTGCCTCTGGGTAAGCAGTGCGGGCCAATGTAATTAACACCTATTTTGCCTAAAATTTGTTAATTTGATGACATAGTTACTAAAAAAATTGACACCTGATTTGAGCAGTTTATTTTCACATGTTTGTTCTTAAAAACCTTCATTAGTTTCCAAATAACCAAAACATTAATGCATCAACTTAGTCAAAAACAGCTAAAGTCACATCCAATATATTGTATAGAATTATGTAAATGTTTAGTTGAAGGGAACTCGCAGACTCAAAATGTACATACATAGTAAAACATAAATATACATTGGGGCAGACTCATGGCCCCTAGCAATTGGCCACATCCAGGAGTTGTAAAGTAACTAACTCGATGCCGAAGTATCACCGCCCAACAACCTACAACCAACAAGATACATAGGGAGCAACCATTTCCAGGGGAATATTTGCGCAGGAATACATAGGGCCACATACACACCCTCTCCTCCTCGGACACATTTGCCACCGGCACCGGTGGAATCCAGCGAGACCTATGCCACATCCACGCCTGGAAGTTTGTGGGCCACCCAGACAATAACCCCCAGTCCTAATGCCAGTTCAGTCCAATCTTTGCCATGGGCAAATGTAGTTGTTGCACACCCAATAATGTCCCCCAATATTGGCAACAAACAGGATGTAGAACTTTCCCTGATCCCAGACCACGTTTGTCTGATCAAAGCACAGCTACAACCCAAGTGGTATAAAGACAAATAAGTAAGTGATGTCTAGTATTCACTATATTCACATTACAGGCAGTGCTTCGGTAAGATAAAGAGTTTACTAGTGAGCATAAATACTGTCCAAGGTCGTGTATTGCCTGCAAACCTTTTAAATGACCATTAACTACGGCACCCTGGGAGAGTGGCCATCAGGAATCCCATTTCTCAGACATAAACCACCCGGCTAAAACAGTAACCTCCCCTCAAAGGCACTCCCTAGTGGCATGTGTTCATATGGGCCTGTGAGCCTCATTTCACACGTTTCCAACAGTTCACATTCAAAAAAACATTACTAACCTGCTGGAATGGTATGGATGTCTGTGTCCTGTCTGCCAGAGAGGCCGTCTAATGCGACGGGGTATATTAATGCCAGGACTATTTCTTCAGCTCTAGTATATTGTAAGCTGAAAAATAGAGGTAAACAAATTTGGGCCAATGTGCTCACTACAACAAGCAGCAAAATGCACACCTCAAATATGTACCTGTGATTGCACCGTTTATTCTGTTTCTTCCGTGCTGCATACTTCAGGTCAGATATTTTTCTCTGGATCTGCTCCACATCTTTCCTCTCGTCCCCCACTGCATTCATCTGTCTGGTGAGCTCGTCAAAGATTTGGGTCTTTCTCATTTTTCTGGTTGATTTTGAATGTCACCCAAATAGCTCATTATAATGGAGTGTGAGGCCAGTTGCCAATGCTAGGGTTTGTGCCTCCCCAAAACTCCCACTCAACTGGCCTTGCCGCAATGTTCTGCCTAATGGTTGGTCTTCTGGCTCATCTGTGTTTGGTGGCAATTCGGGGGACATTCTGGGCTGGCTCTGTGGTGATGAATCGGGCGTCACGTGGCTGGAAAAAGAGTGGACTGGACTAGCATTAGGACTGGGGGTCCTTGCCTGGGTGGCCACCGAACTTCCAGGCAGGGATGTTGCATAGGTCTTGCTGGATTCCACCTGTGCCAGTGGCAAATGTGTCCGAGGAGGAGAGGGTGTGCTTGGGGGGCTCAAGCTTCTGGCCCTCTGCCTCTTTTGTCCTTTGGAACTGGTGCTCCGTTTATTATAGGATGTGCTTGCGCGAGGAGCAGGAGAGGGTGTGCTTGTGGCTTCGGGCCCTCTGTTTCTTTTGGCACTTGGAACTGGTGCTCCATTTATCATGGGATATGGTAGGGAGGGGAGGAGGAGAGGGTGTTCTTGGTGGGCTGGAGCTTCGGGCCCTCTGCTTCTTGGTGCCCTTGGACGTTGTCGTACCTTGCTGTTTGGATGTGGGTGCCTTCTTCTTTGAGGTCCCTTCCTTGCTTTTGGTTGCTGTTTTGGATGTTCCGGGATTTGTGGCCAATGTCGCCTTGTGATGGCCACTTTTGCTGCGCGTTTCCCGCACCTTGCTAGTAGCTTATTGTGACCGAGTGGTGGGACGGGAGGAAGAAGTCTCCTCATGCCGCTGTGGCCTTTTGCTGGTGGCTTCCTTTGCTGGTGTGGCCTTAGCGCTCTGTTTTTTTGGTGCCATGCTGACAATCTGTAAGAGAATGAGCTGTGTGTCCATGACCCTTTAAATCCTAATGACTGGGTATGATGCTTACGCGTACGCGTGCGTACGGCCGTTCGTCCGGCCGTGCGGAACCCGGAAACCGCTGGGACATTACTTATCTGCTGCGGACAAGAAGAAAGATGGCGCCCACGATCTTCACCCGCCAACAACAAGAGCTGATTATGCTCGTAAGTGTATTGTAAGGACGTTGATTTGCCATCTAAATGCATGCCTAGGCCTTAAGGAAGCGCAGGAAGAAACAGTTGTTTTTAAAAGTTATTTAAACTCAGTGCCAAACAGAAGTTAGTGCGCACATGTGCGAACCAAGTCACTTGCATCTAGAAGGATAGTTTGAGGCTAGAAATGTGTCTGGGAATGTCATTTAGTCAACTGATTGAATTGTGACAGATATTTATATGCAGTTTGATCTAACAACTATTTTTATTTTGTGTTTTAGACGATGCTTTAGCGCAGGTACGACTACCTGCCCAACGCATACGAGAAGAGGAAAGTCACCCTGGAGATCGTTTCCCGGATCCAACAGGAGATGGACACCACCTTCAACCATACGCAGATCATGCAGCATTGGTCGGCCCTGAAGCGACTCCACATGCCCCGGGTGCAGCGATTTTTCGGTCTCCATTTCCCAAGTAAGTACATAGCGATTGCATGCTATATGTAACTAAAACAGAAGGTAGGCCTTTATTTATAAATGCTTTTCTTTTCTAGTGCTGGAAATGGAGTACCGAATGCGACGCACCCGGAGGCGCACAGGTCGGCCAGTGCTGCATGAATCTGCAGCAGAAAGTGAAGGTGGTGGATCTCCAGGGCTACGTTACTACCCCTTCTCTGTAGCGGCCTCCGACCAACCCCTGGACCTATCCACAGAGGAGGGGTGTCACGGCGTGGGCAGGGAGACATACGAAACGACTGAGCCATTAGCCTCTGGTATGTGACTCTTTATGTAACTGCACACACATACATGCTATTAAAAGCAAAGCTGATTCCCTTAATCTCTTTTTCTAGATGATTATGTAGCAGGTGAAGGATCTGTGGAAGAGACTGCAGCAGATCAGGCACATGGAGAAGGTGGGTGATGTCACACACACATTCAAATTGTCATTTGTTTACTGTTGACTCAGACATGTCTCTACAGCCTAACTTCTAAACAGTGGCAGGTCCCAGAGCGGAGGGTGGTCCCCGAAGCAGAGCTCACCCACCGACGAAGTAAATTATAATATAAATATTTGGAGTATGTGGGAAATAACATGATCACCAAGATACCTAAATCCATAGTCAATGCCATTAGCATAATGCCATATGGCCTCTTCCTTTTATTAATTCCTTAGCATAATGACATATGGGCCTCATGAGGTAGCTTGCAACCTAATAAACATTCCATCCACAGCTGTTAAACATGTATTTGCCGACAAATAATTTATTTTTCTTTTTTATACAGGGACCACACGTGCCAGAGTGGCACAATTGAGAGCCAGGGTCCTTCAGTTGGTGGGCGAGATGCAGGAGCTGTGCGACTCGTTGGGGACCACAAATGAAGAATAATGTTCTGGGGCCTGCCATTGCTGTGTATATATTTGAACACATGTTATTTAATTTTTTACAAACTTTTAAAATGTTATAGTTTATAATTAATTTAAAAAAAATTATATTCAAAGTTGTTAAAAAAAAAAAAAACAAGGCAATATAAAAATGCCAGTTAAGATTAAAAAAAAAAAAAACTTGTTTCTGTGTCATTTCCTTTTCTAAATACATTCATTAAGGTCTGGTTACCACAAAACGAATGCAAAAACCAAAATTTATATATGAAGATTCGCCTGACCGCGAAGTGATTAAGGTAAGTTTTAGGTGCAAGAAATGGAAGAAGAATGTGACAGCGAAGTGATTTAGGTAAGTTTTAGGTGCGGGAAATGGAAGAAGAATGAGACTGCGAAGTGATTTAGGTAACTTTTAGGTGCGGGAAATGGAAGAAGAATGAGACCGCAAAGTGATTTAGGTAAGTTTTAGGTGCGGGAAATGGAAGAATTTACTGAGCACGATGTGATTTAGGTAAGTTTTTGGTGCGCCAATGGAAGAAGAATGAGACCGCAAAGTGATTTAGGTACGATTTAGGTGCTGGAAATGGAAGATGAATGCGACCGCAAAGTGATTTAGGTAAGTTTTAGCTGCGGGAAATGGAAGAAGAATGAGACCGCGAAGTGATTTAGGTAAGTTTTAGCTGCGGGAAATGGAAGAATATACTGAGCGCGTTGTGATTTAGGTACATTTTAGGTGCGCCAATGGAAGAAGAATGAGACCGCAAAGTGATTTAGGTAAGTTTTAGGTGCACCAATGGAAGAAGAATGAGACCGCGATGTGATTTAGGTAAGTTTTAGGTGCGGGAAATGGAAGAATATACTGAGCGCGATGGGATTTAGGTAAGTTTTAGGTGCGCCAATGGAAGAAGAATGAGACCGCGAAGTGATTTAGGTAAGTTTTAGGTGCGGGAAATGGAAGAATATACTGAGCGCGATGTGATTTAGCTAAGCATTGTAGCAGAAGTGAGTGAACCAAATATGTAGGCGAGCACAGTAATGAGGTAAGTTTGTAGTGCGCAGGCGTAAGGTCGTAACGATTTTCGTCTGGACGATTATTTCTTGTAAAATGTAAAAAGAATCTAACGGGAAACGTAAAGGATTCGTGGGAGGAGATGATGGAAAAAGGCAAAAACGAAAACCATCGTTGTAACATGAGAAAAAAAAACGGAAAACGAAAGCTGGGAAATGACTCATTGGCATATGAATGGACAAAGACTTTACTTAAGGCTTGCGATGCATGCTTAGAATCGCGCGTACGCTCATACGCGAGCTGGAAAATTAAAAAAAAAAACAGATCGACACAAAAACGAAAGTATTTTTATGTCTCTCTGAATCAACCCTAATATTATTAATTAAAAGAGATACTTGAACATAAGCTAAGCAAAATTATCAGCGGAGTGGTAGAATGACAACAGAAAGGGGATTATATTATTATTCAGCAACCAAGTTTTTTAGGGCACACAGAGACATCTATTGATACATATAGGTCCAGGCTCAGCACTCATACCTGAAAAACAAAACCGGGAGAATTATATAATAATATAGTATTCAGACTGCCAATGGGTAGAACGATCTCCTACCCAGACAGGGTGTCAAACTGACATCCTCATTGTATCCCCCTGGAGATCAGATGCTATATGATAAATCCACCTTAAGTTTCTTTTAGGCTTCATACTTCTTGTCACAGTGAGTACCCCAACTTAACCCCTTATTCTGCCAGAACCAAGCAGGCTTTAAAGATATACACCAAGGGCTTGATTCACTAAAGGTAGAAAAAAAATGTAATGCTTGGAAAATATATTCACATACGAGAATTTTTCAAACTCAAGAGCGATTCACAAAGGCAGTTGTGTCATGTGTGCGAACTTGCGGGTGAATTTTTTTCGTGTGCAGTTGAAAATAACTTTACAACTGGAAAACTCAGTAAAAAAGTGCACGAATTTTCCATACCCAAATGCTGTGTCAGATTTTTTTTTCTACTGCTTCCTAATTCGTAGTAGAGCAGATGGATTGTTGCCCATTGTTCTGTTTTTTTTTTTGCTTGGTGTTTCTGGACTTAATTAATGTGGAATCGTACATGTCATTTTGAATGTTTCATTATGTTTAATTTTGCACTTTGCATTGGTTCGGTGCATCATTTTTTTGTGATGCGCCATTGGACCGGGGAAAGAAGGTAAGTGTATGGGCAACCTGGGGGTTTCACACAGCAAGGCCGATTTTGGATGCCCCAGGGGGGAGGGAAATTTTAGATTTCTAAACCGATCGCCGTGGGTTTTGGTCCACTTTAAAGTGCGCCAAAACCTGGGATTTTTAATATCCTGGGTTTTGGTACTTGATTTGGACTGACCCAATATGTGAAACCCCCCCAGTTTGTCTGTAAAATTTACATTACTGCTAACCCAATGGCACAGGTGCAGGTGCGCAGGTAGTCAGTATACTTGGCTCCATTCTACTCTGCTCAGCTGTCGAAAGGTCTCATTAGCTAAGGCCCCAATGAAGGCGAGTGCATCGACAGCTGCATCCCTGTTAGCCTCCAGCTGGGGGCATACCTGTGCCAGCTATTCACAAATTATTAATCGGGGGGGGGCCCAAGGAGAGGGAATCAGGTGGCCCTGAAGTCTTATAGACTTCTTATAGACTTATAGGGTTAAGAGTTTGTTAGATTCCAGAGCCAGCTAAAATGGGTTTGGGTCCACTTTAACGCGGATGTGGTCTGAACCTTGTTTTTATCTATTGTTATTGTCATGGTTTTATTCAGCTCTTAAGGTCTGCTTGAATGTTATAACATTTTCCATGTTTGTTTAAGTACATTTTTTGTATCATTGCTTAGGTCCCTTACCTGGAAGGTCCCTTACCTTGTTTTTATCTATTGTTATTGTCATGGTTTTATTCAGCTCTTAAGGTCTGCTTGAATGTTATAACATTTTCCACGTTTGTTTAAGTACATTTTTTGTATCACTGCTTAGGTCCCTTACCTGAAAGAATGAATTAATAATTTCTCCCCGCCAGGCAAAGCCTTTTGTGTCTGCGGGCATGTTTGGTATTTCTGGCAACAGTGCTGTATCTTTGGGCTCTTCCATTCTATGGCAGATGCAAATATTGTGTAGGACACAGCAGGCTAAGATGACTTTTGAGACCTTTTGTGGGCTGTATAACATTTCTTTTACAAAGAATTTATTGGGTTTTCATATAAAGTATACATGGGTCAGACATTACATATGCATTAATGATGACAGTGGTACGGGTTTACAGAATGTACATAATAACACAGTATCAAATAGTTATTAAAAGAGATATGAAGATTCCTGAGTGTGCATGCACTAACACAGTATCCAATAGTTATCAAAGGAGGTGCGAAGGTTCCTGAGTATAATTGCACTAAGGCATAGTGCTAACTATTAGGATCAACTTCTGGCACAGGACAGCAAGTGCTTGGGATGCGGTGAATTGTAATCTGGACTGGGGAACTTGTACTAAAGAGATGTGTTTAACACGCCAATTCTTCGTTGGTGGTAAAGATCGGTGGTCGGGGCTAAACATTAATGCATAGTCGATAGGATTGATTGACAGTGGGATAGGAAGAGAAAAGAAAGAGCAGAAAAAGGAGGAAGAGAAGGGAAAGGGATGGGGGGAGGGAAGAGGGATAGGGATGGGTCCGAGGCTGGAGGCCATGCTCGAAATAAAAATGGGTTTCCCTGTACTCAAACTGGGTGGACTGGGTCCATCTGGTGGTGGCCGACATCTATATATTCTAGCCAAGGGGTCCATACGTCAAGGTATCTTTCATAGGTGTCGCTTTTTATCGCTGTAATTATCTCGTTACACAGTGTATCCGAGATTCTGTTCAGGATCTCTTGCCAGGGGATTCTGGGCGATTTCCAGTTTCTGGCAATGGTGAGGCGGACGGTGGCTAAGATGTGTTGAGTTAATTTCCAATGGTTTTTAGAGTATTTACCTGATTTGTAAGAAAGTAAAGCCTTTCTAGGGTTCTTAGTCATTGGGAGATGAATGATGTCAGAAAGCAGTTTGTATACCCTGTTCCATGTGGCCGAGACTATGGGGCAGTCCCACCAGATGTGAGCCATTGTTCCCACGGAAGGGCATCCCCTGAAGCAGAGTGGAGAAGTTGATGGGGAAAACTTGTGAATACGGTCTGGCGTGAGATACCATCTAAAGAGTGTCTTGTAGGCATTTTCTAAAACTACTGTGTTACAGGAAATCCTCTTTATGTTGTCCCACATTCTCTGCCACTCGTCCTCCTCCATGTCGCACCCCAGCTCTCTTTCCCATTGCGACATATAATTATGCTTAGTAGGGGATGGTGGGGACACTAGAGTTGCATAGAGGCTCGATATCAAACCACCACTGAAGTGGTCTCTGATACACCGGGATTCAAAATCAGTACTTTGATATGGAGGAGGAGAGCGGGCCAGCGCGCTATTAATAAAGTGCTTGATCTGTAAAAATCTAAAGGTTTCAGACGGGGGCAGGCTTTCCCCTGAGTTAAGGTCCTGAGCTGTTTTCATCCCCTTTGAGGTGCAGAAGTTCTCCACCCTGGTATAACCTTTCCCCACCCACCATCTAAAATTATTGGAGTGGGTAACACCCGGAGGAAACAAGGGATTCCCAAGCAGCGGGGAAGCCGGGGACCGGGATTCGAACCTGCAACCCTCCAGTCACAAGTCCGCTCCCCTTACCTCTAGGCCACAACTGCCCCTGATACCCTTGACCGCCGGGTTCTGTCTGAGTTTTTGGGCTAAGGGTTCAAGTGCCAATATAAATAAGATAGGGGAAAGGGGGCAGCCTTGCCTAGTTCCCCTCTGGATTGGAAAAGTGGCTGAGGAGAAGCCAGCGTATTTGATGCAAGCAGTAGGGTGGGAATAAAGTGCTCCTATCCAGGAAAGGAAGCCCGTGCCAAATCCCCTCTTTTCAAGGGAAAAGCGAAGGTAGTGCCATGATAAGGAGTCAAATGCCTTCTCCACGTCCAGAGAGAGAAGCATTGATTCAACCTTACTATCCCTTGCCTCCTGTATCAACTCCGTCCCCCGCTTGTCTCCTGGGCACAAAACCTACCTGGTCTTTATGGATTATCTCAGACAAAAAACACATTAATTCTGGTGGCCAGGATTTTGGTAAGGATTTTGAGATCTATATTCAGTAAAGAGATAGGTCTGAAATTGGTCCATTTTCGGTGGTCCTTTCCAGGTTTCGGAATCATAACTATGGATGCTCTAAGCATCTCTGGATCAAAGGGGTTCCCCTCTTTAACATGGTTGAAAACTGCTGCTAGTCTAGGGGCCACTATGGGACCAAGTTTTTTTATAGAATAGAGCGGTAAATCCGTCAGGCCCAGGCCTCCTATTATTTTTCAGGGTTTTGATGGCCTTCAGGACTTCGTCAGTGGTAATGTCCCCGTCTACAAAAGATCTTTGATCTTTAGAGATGTGTGGGATATTAATGTCATCAAAAAAGGTCTGTGCCCAATGAAGCTCCAAGGGCGGGGGGGCTTCATACAAGCTGGCTAAGCCCTCTGAGAACTCTTTTACCACCGCCAGGGGGTTGCTGGTCTCTGTACCCTCCCTAGTTTGTAGTTTGACGGGAGCTATGTATTGGTCCTGACATTTCAGTTGGGAGGCTAGAAGTGTCCCTGGTTTATTAGCTGAAGTGTAATAAAGCTGTTTAGAGCGCCTGTATCGCCTTCCAGCCTGCTCCGTTTGTAAAAGATTTAGTTTCGCTCTGGAGGTCTCCAACTGGCAAAGGCGTTTTGGGGAGGGGTTTGCCTTAAAGGCCTGAGCATCTGCTAAGTATTGTTCATTAAGTTTTGTTGCTAGCGCCAATCTCTCTTTTTTCTTCCGAGAGGACAGGGCTATATAGTGGCCTCTCATCACAGCTTTAAAGGCGCCCCAAATCATAGCTGGGGTCTCATTTAATGTAAAAAAATCTCTGGCACGTGTACAGGATTCTTCCACCAGGGAGTTCGAGGAGAGTAGAGAGTCATTAAGCGACCATGAGGAAGATCTGGATCCAGAAATCAGTGATTTACAAGAGATTGAGATCAAGTCATGGTCAGACCAGGGTATGGGATGAATTCTAGAGGCAGTGACTTGGGGGAGAAAGGAGGTCTGCACAAAAATATGGTCTATTCTTGTAAAAAGTTTATGGGGAGCTGAATAGTGGGTGTAGTCTTTCTTGTGGGGGTGCTGATCCCGCCAGGGGTCTACTAGATTGGAATTATTGAATTTGTCCTGGAATTGTTTCCCTTCTTGTCTGGTTAGTGTATTTGGGGGGAGGGACCTGTCTATATCAGGTTGTAGATTTAGGTTTGAATCTCCACATAGGAAGATAGTGCCTTTTCCGTGTGTCTGGATCATGGAGCACATTTGTGATATAAAGGGTATATCTGCTTAGTGTTGGGAGCATAATAATTTAGAAAGGTTACCTCAGAGTCTTGAAGTGTTCCCTGGAGTAGAATAAACCTGCTGCTAGGATCTGCGATTTTTTTATGGCATGTGAAGGGGACCTCCTTACGGAAGGCGATAAGAACACCTCTTTGTTTACTATGTCCTACTGCTTGGAAGAGGAAATTTATAGTTAAGAATCTTAGGTGTGGAGGACGTCGTATAATGGGTCTCCTGAAGACATACCACGTCAGCATGAATGGAGTTAAAGTATTTGAAAGCTCTAGACCGCTTGTTGGGTGAGTTCAGACCCTGAACATTGAGTGACACTACTTTAAAGGACATTTTTGGGAGGATGGGGTAGCTGCTTCCAAGTATGTGCTAGGCCTCGAACCAAGGGCCCCAGTAAGGATGGGACAGGAGGAGGGGGGGTAGGGGAAGAGGGGAGGGGGAGAGGGAGGTAGAGAAGGAGAAAGAGGGGGGAAAGGGAGAGAAGAGAAGGAAATATATAGAACATTTAAGGTTAACATACAAATTAGAGCTCTTTTGAAACTGCACATCCGTGCAGGGTGGTGTTCCAGAGGCTCAGACCACAAAAAAGTCGGAACCAAAGGGAGTTGGGGGTGCGCCAGAGTGAGTCGGGAGGCAGATCTGGCACAAACGTGTAAACATGCAACAACACAACAACGTATATCAATGCAGTAAAAAAAAGAATGCAAGAATACAAAAATGCAAAAATGCAAAAGGCCACATTTGGAGCATAAGTGTCCTCCACCCCCATGGACACGCACGGGGCCCACCGCCTGAGAGCCCGGGAGGGCCCACATCGCGGTCCAAGGAGCAGAGGAGAAACATCCACTTATAGGGAAGAGGTGCCGATTTAATGACGGCAAGCAGGAAAGGAACTGTCCCAGGTTATGTACCATCTCGGGGGCCTGGAGGTGGAGAAGCTCTCCAGAATCAATAAGAGTCCTCCTGCTTCCGGTAACATGACCAGGGGTAGAGGGGGATCAGGGCTTTACTGTAGTCACAGGAGGGGTTCCTGCAGTGGCGTGTTTAAATGTTTCAGTAACTAACTGCAGGGGTTTCCGCTGTAGAGAAGAATAGTTCTCAAGGAAGGGGTTAAATAGCATAGGCGAGACCTGCCATGTTCACTGGTGGGCAAAAGGCACTAAAGGGTGTGGATGGCAACACAGGGATGTCAGTCAAACTAAGGTCTCCCGGTGGCCGTATGTTATAAATATGGTCATGTCCACCTGTGAGCAAGGGTGTGCTAATAAGTTTGAATGTTAAGGCAGGGGGGTCAGTCAACTCAAGATCTTTCAGTGGCCGTAAGCTGTCTCAAGTACACAGAGGAGCAAAGTCCCCCCACCGGGGGAAGCAGGAGCACTTGCCTGCCCGGTGGAGTGATCTGGAAAGGCTCAGGGCCGGGGGCCTGCTGTATTCACAATTACAATATAATAGGGTCTCCTGCGGCAGCATATCTCAGGCAGTTAGTTTTGGCAATAGTATTTTAGCTGTAGGGCAGGTAGTTCACAGGTTGAAAGACAACAACAGCAACAACATTATTATAAATACAAAAAGGTCTCCTGCAGTGACATGTTTCAGCTCATGACGGTTAACAGTAGCTGCTCATGGCATGAAGGGGAGTGATCAACAAGGAGAAAACATTGCAAACAGAGTGGATCTGAACATATTCCATAAGGAGCAAAGAGGTATTAATAAACATAATATGACCCAGGTAACTGGGTCTTTGCGCAAGGGTGAATTACTAAACCATAACAAGCATGAGAGCTAATACGAAAAGAATTATTGCAGGGGTTTGTTTCAGCCCTTGGAGACCGGCTGAAAGGGCTGAGACAGGGGCCGCTTTGTTACCTGGTCCATTCTCAGGTGAGAGTGAACACTGAGAGGTCTCCTGCAGTGACATGTTTCAGCTCTTAAAGGTTAACAGTAGCTGCTCGTGGCATGAAGGGGAGCAATAACAGAGAGAAAACAGTGCAATCCAAGTGAGTCAAAACGTTCTATGTTCTATAGAGAGCAAAAAAATGTTAATAAACTTAGTATGACTCAGGTAACTGGGTCTTTGCGCAGTGATGAATTACTAGACCCTAACGGGCCTGAGGGTTAATACAAAAAATGATTGCAGGGATTTGTCAGCCCTTGGAGACCGGCTGAAAGGACTGGGACAGTAGCCGCTTTATTGCCTGGTTAATTCTCGGGTGAGGTTCCATCCTTGGAGAGGGGGTGGTTTGGGGGGTAGATCTGCGGGGCAGTCCCGGGGTTCTCGGAGTAGTGGGGAGAGACGAGGTTGTGGGTTCCATGTCTGGGATTCTAATGTCCAGGGCTTTAAGCTTGGCCAGGAGTTCTGGGGGCGAAGAGGCCTGGATCTGCTTAGATTGGTGTGTGAACGAGAGTTTAAAGGGGAATCCCCAGCGGTATCGGATCCCCTGTGCTTGCAAAACTTGGAGTAAGGGTCTGAAGGCCCGCCTTTTCAGGATGGTGGTCTGAGAGAGATCCGCAAAGATTTGGTAATTATGCTTCTGAAAGTATAGTGGGGACTTCTCTCTAGATGCCTTGAGTACCGCTTCTTTTGTTAAGCAGTGATGAAACTTGACGATGATGTCTCGCGGTGGGCCCTCTGTGGGTTTTCTCGCTAGGGCCCTGTGCGCTCTATCGAGCTCGAGCCTGTCCACCGGTATATCTGGGACCAGCTCCTGGAGAAGGGCGGTGATAGTGGCTGTGGCGTCCTCCATGGTCTCGGGGAGGCCGCGAAATCGCAAGTTAGATCTGCGATTTCTATTTTCGAGTTCCTCGTTTAAATTTTTAAGTGAGGTAATCTCATCTTGCATTTGGCCCAGCAAGGAGTTATGATTATCAAGGATCAATGTGGAGTCATCCATGCGGGATTCTAGGGCATCAGTGTGGGTTCTAATAACAGCTCTAAGCTGTGAGATCAGGGTCTGATTTTCTGAAGAAAGCTGGGCTGGGGCTTTATGAGCTGAGCTATGTGGAGAGGAGGGGAGTTGCGGCCAGCTATCATTAGATTCCTGGGAGAGATCATCAGCACTCACCCTCAGGGCTTCCTCTCTGTCCTCTCCTGCTCTGGAGCATGCTGCGTCCTCAGAAGCTGCAGTCTCATCTGCAAGCAGCCTTGCTGCAGCCGCCATCTTGGATCCTGGGGCTGCCGACTTCCGACCGTCCCTGTGGCCTCTCCTTTTGGCTGGGGTGGCAGACATCTGGCCCAGGTAAGTCCTGGGATCTTCCGCAGCCGCCCTGGGTGAAAATTTTGGGGTCTGGCGGTGTTGGTTGGGCTCTGTGCCTCCCGACTGCACGGAGCTCACTCAGCAGACATCCATGCTGCGCGGTCACGTGCGCGCGCCCCCCGGCTGTATAACATTTCTCCTCCTGGGCATGCCAAGCATAGAAAGCATGCTTTTAGCAGTCTTTCCACAGTACATCTTATTTTGCAGTGAGCTGCATTGTATCGCACTTCAGATGCGGTCTGTGGGTTCCGCACAAGTGTCATGAGCCATGACCTCATTGCACGCAGCTTCATATCCTGATCGCACACCACCATGACATTTAGGGAATGGAATTGTTTGCGGTTGTCAAGCTCTTGTGCTCAAGGTGGGCAGAATATGTGTGCAGTCAAGCACCCAAGGACGCTTTGGATTCCCACCATGCAGTAGAAGGCCACCTTTATGTGTTGCACCTCCTCCTCAGGAAAGCATATATATATTTGGGATAAGGTCACATATGACCAGGACAATGTCATAGAAGATGCGGCTCATGGTCGCCTGGTGGATGCCGCTGAGGAGAGTAGCAGTGGAAAAGTTCCCCGTGCCAAGATATTAAGGGAGGCACCCAGGCCCACTATGCCAGGTATAGCGTGGCTGCGGCCAGTGGTGGGCTTAATTTTGTGTTTGTGCCTCATAGAGTGCCAAAAGTGCAGTCCGGTTCAGGCCAAATCTGCTGCATATTTGTTCATCGCTTAATTCCGATACAGACGGGCAGCTACCAAAAGTTCTGGGTGCCCGTATTCTCAACACATTTGCTTCCCTAGCCTCCTGCTGATCCTCTGCTCTGGCAGCACACCGCAGCCACACAGCTAACATCAAGCAAAATCTTGTTCAGCACACCTCTCCAGACACTCACAAATCCAATTACAAAACAAGCGCACACACAAACAAACACAACCGATCAACCAAAATAACAAAGAAACACACTCTTACACAAACACAAGTGCAGCTCACCACAAAACCAGATGGCTTGCTGATTAAACCGTGAGCCTGCTGAGAGTATGCTTCCTAAGTTTGGCACAGCCAAGAGGGGAGATGCTGCACAGCCCACAGATGTTCTCAAAAACAATCCACAGTTGCTGTGTCCTACACAATATGGACACCCACCACAAAATGTGTAAGTTTGCACTAATATAGCTGGATGGATCCAAATCAAGGCTCTTTGTCTGCAGTTGCCCAGTCCCCTGAGGGCTCCAGTACTAGTGGTGTATCTGGTGGCCACAGACGAGGTGTTGGCAGCAGGCGGTCCCAGGAGATGGTTGGTCCTGTTGCACAACAGAAAAGAGCTTCCACCAAGCGTGAGTCTGAATTTAATTTGGCTGAAACACCACCCTTGTCAAGCTGACCCTGGCAAAGTGGCTCTTCTTATTTGGGCCACAGAGTCGGGGCCTCAGTAAACATGAGAGAGTGAAAATATGGGATGATATAGCCAATGATCTCAATAGTTCAGCTAGTTATCAGCGTACCAGTGCTTTATCTAAAAAAAGGTTATATGCCCTGATGAAGAAAAAGGAGACAGATCTCTTGATAGAATGTGGAGAAAAAAGGATCCCAAGAACACATACCGGCCATATGAGGAAATGTTGAGGTGCAAGATTTCTTAATGTTGGCTGCAGGGTGTGGATGTTGGGGATGGCACTACAGCCTGGGTTGAAGATAAGTGCTTGTAGTATTTTTTTATGTTTTGGGGTTAATCTTTAATACATTTCATACATTTTGTTAAGTCTCAGTTGATGTTTGTTCACCTGCAGAGGCACCATGCACATCTGAAGATTCTGAGGAAAGGGCAACAGACAACCCAGAACTCTCTCACAAGTACCCAGCACTACTGCAGTAGGCATCCCCCCGTCCACCACTTCTTCAAGCCAGCCAGATGTCCTTGGCAATAACATAACTACTTGGCAAAGCATAGCAAAAACCGACCACCCACAGGGGGAGGGAGGTGATAAGAGGTGGCACCCAACTACTGATAATGTGGTGCACTACTTTGGTGTTCCATATATCTGAACAAAACTAAAAAATGGAGGTAAGCCCCAGCTACCCTATGAAATCTCTTTGGTTGGAGATTTCATAGGGTAGCTGGGGCTTACCTCCATTTTTTACTTGGCAAAGCACATAAGCAAGTCACTTTTTCTAAAGTCAACATGGGCACTTCACAACACAATTGCATGTCATATTTTAAAAAAATTATAAAGGCAGGCAACACGGGATGCATAGAGGTGATGAGCTTTATTAACCTTTGTCAACCTTACCTTCAACACGCAGGTTCCCGACTGGAGCAACAGCTGTGGAGGTGGTGTCTGTATGATGCTAAAATTTTAGACACAAGATGGTTGAAAATGACTATACAATCAAAGCAATCAAGGGCACTCATCAGGGGATAAGGTGTAGGAGTTTTGCCAGGGAGGGCTCTGAGTATAAACAGGGGTGCCTTTGCTCCTGCTATTGGGCCCAGCAGAGCCCAACTCTGAGGGGCCACCCTCCTCTCTCTCACTATCCGAACCCTCAGGGAGTGTGTTGGAGTCCCTTTCCTCCTCCACACAGGGAATCCCCACTTGAGAGTGGCCCCAGCGGTAGCCAGACTCTGCCGAGCCTGCATCAGAGGAGCTGAGGCTCCACACTTCCCCCACATCAGCAGCATACTCCACTGGGGCATCAACCTCCTCATGCCCTTCCTCCCCTGGGTACTTGACATGGGCATGTCGAGAGGGCCCCTCCTCCGCTGACTCATCCGAATCAACTACTCTTGTGCAGGAGAGAAGACCCTTCCCATGCTTTCCCAGGGGAGGATGCTTATCTGTGAAGACAAAAAAGAAAAAAAGAAAATACATTAACAAATACAGCAGGTTAAAGTGGCCATATCTAAGAATTGTGAGTGTGTAGTAAACTTACCAGAAGCATAGGCATCATACAGCTTATACACAATTTTGGGCTCCCGGTGCTTAAAATCTCTGGTGGATGGCCTTTGACCGAAGCTTGGTGTTAAAGTGTCGGGAGACAATCGCCTTTACCACCTCCACAATGACACAAAAATCCTAGATGCACAGAAAGGAAATATAAAAAGAAAAATAAATTAGGCCTAAAAACATTAAATATAAATACATATTATAAGTATATATATTGTGGTAAGGTGCAAGGTGCCGTCATTGACGGTAGGTATGTGGCACCAAGGTACCTGGCCTTGGTGCAGTAAAGCTGTGTAGTTTTCTCCAGCATCAGCTGCTAATGGCAGTCTGCTGCTGAAATTTTAGTATAGCCGAAAGGCTAACCCAGGACGGCTTTACTGGGATGGAGTAGAGCAGGGTGGGACTCCATCCCCTACCCAGGTCCGGGTTTTGCGGGCCGCATAAATAGCCTGGGGAGTCAGCTGTGCACTGGCTGTGTCTAGAGCTCACTTGTGGAGTGAGACTCTGTGTGCCTGACTGGAAGCTCTTATACAGGCTATTTCATGTGGACCCGAGGTGGATTCAGCTACAAGTGTGCAAGCTTGGATAAAAAACTAAAAAGGGCCGTTGCCTGTCTGATGCAATTCTGTGGCATTTTTCCTGAAAAGGTGATGTAGCCCAAAAAGGATATTTTGTGTTATGGACTTTTTGTGTGAATAAACACGGACTTTAAGTTGAACTTTTCGCCTCTTAGCCTCTATACTGCTAACATCCTGCTGTCTACCAGAGCTGATCCTCACATTTGGTGTCGGATGCGGGCAAAGCAGTGAGGCCGTTGCTAGGAGCATCCGACGGAAACGTTTTTTTTTTGTGCATGTCCTACATTAAGCCTGCCAGGCTGCTACCTGTGACCGCAGACAAAATGGAGGCTATCGTGAAAGCGCTCATGGAGGCGAATCTGCAGAAGCGCAAGGCCAACAAGCAGCAGCAGGAGACCAACCAGCTGCTATTGAAACATGTGATGGCGCTGCAAGCTGCAGGAGTGCCCAAAAGTGTCCCTGATGCCCCCTTTGAGACCTACCTGGCGGTGTTTGAAAAGGTGGCTGCAAGGGAGAAGTTGCCTCGTGACCAGTGGGCTGACGTCATCTCTCCATTTCTGGCATCTGGACCCCAGCAGGTGTTGTTTGATCTTCCAGACGACCAAGCCACTGACTACCCGACTCTGAAGGGTGAGATACTGGCCAGACTGGGGGTGAATGTGTGGGTTCGGGTTCACCGGGTGCATCAGTGGAGCTATCAGTCGGCAGAGCCCGCCAGAACCCAGTTCTATAAACTGCTGCACCTACTGCAAAAATGGCTGCAGCCAGATTTATTAAGTCCCTCTGCCATGTTGGACCTCTTGCTGGCAGACATGTTCTGGAGGGCTTTACCGCACCCTCTCCAGCACTGGGTTGGGCAGGCATCCCCCGGCAACGCTCTGGAGATGGTGGACCTAGTGGAGCGATATGAGGCCACCAGGAACTTGCAAGGGGGCTCTACGGGGAAGGATTCGGGGAAACCCCAGAGGTCCCTGACCCAGCCCAGGCGAGTGGTGTCCCCTAAACCCCCTCAGGACCTACCCCCAAAGTCCCTGCCCCGGTGTTGTGTTGGGGGTGTAAGGAGCCGGGACATATCAGAGCCAACTGTCCCCACCAGGGGGAGCCAATGGATGTGAACTTTGGTTACCGCCCTTCCATGTATGCCAGGAGGCTGTGTGCTGCCGGTGTCCCTGAGCTTGTGGGGAAAAGTCACCTCTGTCAGGTGAAAGTGGGGGAGACCCTGGCTGTGGCCCTTTTGGACTCGGGGAGTATGGTTACCCAGGTGAGACCCACCATGGTACTGCCCGATGAGTACACAGGGCAGAAACCGGGGTCTTATGCATACACGGGGACTTGAGAGACTATGCCACAGCACAGCAGTGACTCTAACCACCATCTCCGGCAGCTGGAACCACAAAGTCGCCGTCGCCGCTAAACTCCCGTACAAACTTATTATTTGGAGAGACTTTCCGGGGTTCATATCACTATGGACCAAGCTGGGAGTTCCGGAAACCCGCGAGGCGGGTGTGTCCCCAATAGACTGGCCCTACTCAGGGGTGACCCCAGAACCTTGGGAGCCAGAGTCAGAAGGCATAACGGTAGGGGTGACCGCCACTATGGTGGAAGAGGGGGAGTCAACCCCACTGAGTGTTATGGTTGGAGATGTGGAAGATCTGTCAACAGGTCCAGAGTTGGCCGATCTCCATGTCTTCAGTTTTGGTACAGCACAACACCAAGACCCGACTCTATCTCAGTCCTGGGAGAATGTACTTGAGGTGGAAGGTGAGCCACAGCAGCCAGGGGCGGAGTTACAGTTTCCTCGCTTTGTGGTTCACCAGGATATGCTGTACCCAGTAAACAAAGTATGTGAAGAGGTTGTGGAACAATTGGTGGTACCCAATCCTTATCGCAAGCTGGTGTTGGATTTGGCCCACCAACATGTTCTGGGGGGACACCTAGGCCAGCAGAAAACTCTGGACCCAATTTTACAATGGTTCTACTGGCCCAGTGTGTACAAGGAGGTGGAGAGATATTGTGAGTCCTGCCCAACATGTCAGATGACCAGCCCCCAGCCTCATTACCGTGGTCCACTAGTTCCTCTCCCAGTTATTGAGGTGCCCTTTGAGCGGATTGCCATGGATCTGGTGGGTCCAGTGCCAAAATCCGCTAGAGGGCATCAACATATTCTGGTAATCTTGGACTATGCCACGCGGTACCCCGAGGCCATACCCCTGCGACACACCTCAGCCAAGCTCATTGCTAAGAAACTTATGGACATGTTTTCCCGGGTAGGCCTGCCTAAAGAGGTCCTGACCGATCAAGGTACCCCGTTTATGTCTAAGGTGATAAAAGAGCTCTGTAAGTTGTTGCAGGTGAAACAATTGCGGACATCTGTTTACCACCCGCAAACAGATGGCCTGGTAGAAAGGTTTAACCAAACTTTAAAAACCATGTTAAAATGGGTGGTCGCCAAGGATGGGAAGAATTGGGCCTTGCTTCTGCCCTATCTGATGTTCGCAGTGCGAGAGGTGCCCCAGGCCTCTACGGGGTTCTCGCCCTTCAAGCTCTTATACGGTCGGCATCCACAGGGCCTGTTGGATATAGCCAAGGAGGCTTGGGAACAGCAACTCACCCCCCACAAAAGTGTGGTAGAGTATGTTACTCAATTACAGGAATGGATAGAGACCATGTTGCCGCTGGTGAGGGAACATATGGAAGCAGCACAGGGGGCCCAAAGCAGGATTTATTACCGGCAAGCCAGGGTACGGAACTTTAACCCAGGTGACAGGGTTGTGGTTCTGGTACCCACAGTGCATAGTACATTTCTGGCTAGGTGACAGGGTCCCTACGAGGTGATTGGGAAAGTTGGGGAAATGACTTACAAGGTACATCAGCTCGGGCGGAGAAAGCCAGAGCAGGTGCACCATGTAAACCTGCTGAAGCTGTGGAAAGACAGGGAGATCCCTGTGGGTGACAGTCCCCGACCAGGTATGTTAGGGGTGGAGTTTCCCATCCCTCAGTCTGCTGTTAGAGAAGCGGTAGTTGAGGTGAAAGCCGGCGACAACCTCTCCTCTAAACAGGCCCAGGAAGCCAGGGAATTTGTCAGCAGAAACACGGATGTGTTTTCAGATCTCCCTGGGCCCACTTCTGTCATCCAACATGACGTTGTCACGGAACCTCAGGTCAAGATCCAGTTGAAGCCTTACCGGGTACCTGAGTCCCAGCGACAAGCTATCGAGGAAGAAGTGCAGCAAATGCTTCGGTTAATCGTGATTGAAGAATCAAAGAGCGAGTGGGGCAGCCCAGTAGTCTTGATTCCCAAACCCAATGGTACGTTGCTGTTCTGTAATGATTTCCGCAAACTTAAAGAAATTTCTAAGTTTGATGCCTACCCTATGCCACGAGTAGATGAGCTTATTGAGAAGCTAGGCCAAGCCAGGTATTTTTCTGTTTTGGATCTCACAAAAGGGTACTGGCAGGTACCCTTGACTGAGGCTGCCAAGGAGAAAACAGCCTTTATCACACCTGAGGGACTGTTCCAGTACAAGGTATTACCCTTTGGTTTACATGGTACTCCCGCTACGTTCCAAAGGTTAATGGATATTGTCCTCCGGCCACATCGTCGGTATGTAGTAGGTAGTACGGTTTGGGAAAGTCACCTACCCAAAGTCCAGGCCGTAGTGGATTCCCTCAGGAAGGCTGGTTTGACAGAAAACCAGAAAAAATGTGCCTTAAGCTTAGAAGAGACAAAATACCTGGGATATGTGATTGGGCAAGGAGTGGTCAAGCCCCAGGTTAATAAAATAGAAGCCATCCGTAGCTGGCCACGTGCTAACACTACCCGCCAAGTGAAGTCATTTCTGGGGTTGGTAGGGTATTACATGAGGTTCATTCCCAATTTTGCCACCGTAGCGGCACCATTGACAGACCTGTTAAAGGGACGCAAGTCTGTCATGGTGAAGTGGAATGAACAGGCCGAAAAAGCGTTCTCCGCTTTGAAGTCTGCCCTGTGTGGGTCTCCGGTGTTGGTGACGCCCGACTTTAAAAGGGAGTTCATAGTGCAGACCGATGCCTCCGAAGAAGGTCTCGGTGCTGTACTATCTCAGGAAGTCAATGGGGAGGAACACCCCGTTGTCTACGTGAGTCGCAAGCTGACACCCGCAGAGACCCGGGAAAGTGTAGTGGAGAGAGAATGTTTGGCCATTAAGTGGGCCCTTGAGTCTCTTCGCTACCACTTGCTGGGGAGAAGGTTCCATTTGATTAGGGACCATTCTCCCCTCAAGTGGATGTGCCAGGCTAAGGACAGGAATGCCAGGGTCACCGGGTGGTTCCTGTCCTTACAAAATTTCAAGTTCACAGTAGAGCACAGAGTGGGGCGGATGTTGGGGAATGCGGATGCCCTGTCCCGGGCACATTGTTTGTCATGTGTCCACCCCCTCAGGGTTGAACAAAGGGGGGGGGTATGTGGTAAGGTGCAAGGTGCCGTCATTGACGGTAGGTATGTGGCACCAAGGTACCTGGCCTTGGTGCAGTAAAGCTGTGTAATTTTCTCCTGTATCAGCTGCTAATGGCAGTCTGCTGCTGAAATTTTAGTATAGCTGAAAGGCTAACCCGGGACGGCTTTACTGGGATGGAGTAGAGCAGGGTGGGACTCCATCCCCTACCCAGGTCCAGGTTTTGCGGGCCGCATAAATAGCCTGGGGAGTCAGCTGTGCACTGGCTGTGTCTAGAGCTCACTTGTGGAGTGAGACTCTGTGTGCCTGACTGGAAGCTCTTATACAGGCTATTTCATGTGGACCCGAGGTGGATTCGGCTACAAGTGTGCAAGCTTAGACAAAAAACTAAAATGAGCCGTTGCCTGTCTGATGCAATTCTGTGGCATTTTTCCTAAAAATGTGATGTAACCCAAAAAGGATATTTTGTTTTAAGGACTTTTTGTGTGAATAAACACGGACTTTAAGTTGAACTTTTCGCCTCTGAGCCTCAATACTGCTAACATCCTGCTGTCTACCAGAGCTGATCCTCAAAATATATATATACACAGAGCACTGGAACTAGATGGTAATGGAGTTAGAATCCCACAGCACATGCACTTCACACTGTATCGTTATTAAATCCAATCCTCCACCGACAATGCAAACACTTACCAGCTATAGGAAGGGATCGAGCTTCAACATATTCAAACAATAGCTGCAATCAATTCCAGGCCGGTTCCCTTTAAGGAGCAGACTCACCAAAGAAAATGAAGGTCCAAATTTCAGCAAATCTGTGCTCAGGGCCGCTCCGAGTGCACCGCGTCTTCTCTCCGTGCTCTGCAGCTGTCTGACATCGGCCTTATTCATGAAGGGATAGCACCAGGTAGTGCCTGTACAGCGTCAGGTAGCGCCAGGTAGCATCAGGTAGCGGCAGGTGAACGCCGGAGACGGCACGCAATTACACATTTATGAAGCCGAATCTGGTGAGTGACTAGAACAACGGCATGTAGCGTCCGATTCATCATTATCCCAGCCTCAGAGTACAGCACCGGCATTCATCCGTGTAGAGCGCCACGTCCTGTCATTACCTGGCACTCTCCCATACATTTCTATGGACGATCCTTAAATCCCTTTCCTGATCCTATTTTTTGTTTTTTTCCCTCAAAAAAAACACAAACCTTTTGACATGTATTCTGGGCAAGAAAATGACATTTTTGAAAACTTTTTGTATTAATAATATTAACTAGCCATAATTAGACTGAAACCTGTTTATTTATTTTTTGTTCTTTCTAGCCACAAGGATACTTACCTTTTACTATTATAGGCTGTCAAAAACTCTGAGATAGATATGTGTTTGTTTGTAAGAGAAATATATACTTGTTTACCTCCTGCACTTTTATGGACACACAAGTGTTTGTTAAGTGTTGTAATTTCCTCAAAAGGGGCAGGGACTCTTGGAGGATGTACCACTAGGTGGACTATTTATTGTTGATCTACACAGACACTCTTATATGACAAGATGAAGGGGATACAAAAAAGCTTGTCTTTCTTTGTCCTGTTTTGCACAATAATGAAGCAAGACCAGCGCCCAACTTAATCGCAGCGCAGTACCGGTATCGTATGCTGTATTATTACTATAGAGGTCCCCTGGACCACTTACCAGTTTACCGCAAGTAGTAATAAAAAAACACAAATAAAAGTGAGTATTACTTTCACTACAGTACTTAACAAAAACCCGGTCTCCCCGTTCAAAGACACTCTCTGAATCACATTAGTTTGAGAGAATGAGTGATAAGTTTTGACACATTTTGTGTGATACAGTACCTCTCACAAAACTAAAAATAAATCTTGCTCCCAAAAGAAAAAAAGTCTTCTGAATTGGGTGAGAGGGGAAGATAGGCAAGAACAGCTATTTATCATCTATAACCATGCAGGATTGCAATCCTGACCTGTGTTAATTGACCCTATTATGTTGCGCTTGTTTTAGTCCTTTAACAAACAGTAGCAGATTCTTAGGCTCTCGGCTGCAACATTTAGGTCTAACCCTCCTTAGTCCCACCCATACATGTTTATTCAGTCCATCTTACAGCTGTCTTGAGAAAGTTGCATATAGCAACGAAACGTCGACGGCGGCTGGGCGGACAAGGAATTACAGCGTTTTCCTGCATAGAGGGACATCAGCAGACATCCTCCTCTCCCCGAGTAGCATCACTGGCCAAGGTGCAGAAGGAGCAGGGTGAAGGCCCCCGCCTGACACTTTTTGTAAGCTGTTATCAATCATCTTAAATGTGAGTGCACATTTTTAACTACTTTTTAGCGAGATCTATTAAAATTGTATTACACTAGATGTCTTTTTTGGATTTATCTTTTTTATGGCATCCGGTTTGGGATATAGCCTATAAAAACCACAATTGAAAGCTTTATTGCCTAATAAGCATTATATGCTTTGAGAAGAAAGCGACTTATATAGCAACAAAAAAGGCTTCACTTGGAGTGCATTATCTGCACATCATCTGGTAAGAGTAACCAATACAGGTGGTGGGCACGTGGTGGAAAGTTGAAGTGGATTACCTCTAGGCTTCACTAAGACGCCAGTATAATTGCATGTACTTTGGGATACCTACTTCGAACTTTTATGGAAGCTGGCTGATGCCTGATTTTTAAAAAAAAGCCAACTGTGGATGTTTAATAACTTTTGGACTTTTCATTGCACTTTAAATTGTATGCTCTGTGTTTATTGATTCAAGTTTATGTAACCTAAAGGGATAATAGGATTATACACGATGAGCATTTCAAAAGATTCCAGGGCTGACACTGGCCTTTCTCTGGGGCATCCAATTAAATCTCACCTTTCCACACTCACATGCGCCAACTCTAGTCCAATGAGAGCCGATTGCTGTGACTATGTCATTTGGCAGGCGGCTTGCATTGTTTATAATGGCTCCCATTCAGGTAGGCTTAAAGCTTCTCACTCAAGTCGATAAGAACTGCCTGCTGAATTACGTAGTCACAGTAGGCGGCTTTTATTGGACGAGAGCCTGCGTATGCGCTATTGGAGCATGGGAAGGTGAGTTTTTTTTTTCAAACTTTTTTTTATTACTGTTAAAATAAATATCAGTACACAATTAACAGACAATAAAGATTGTGTACTTAATACATTTACCTACAAACTACACAATGAAAAATCAATAATATAAAAACAAGAAACAAACATCAAGGAAGCACACAACCCAAAATAATGTTTCTATGTCTACCTGTTTCCAGTATACGGCTATTGCTTAGAATATGCAAATACACTTTCCATATGCCAGTTGATGAGGCCGTTGCTGGATTTACTTCCTGTTCTTCCTAAAAAAAGGAAAGAAAAATAATAAAAATAAATAAATACAAAAATGCATCTCCTGACTGAAGAGACTGATCAAGGTCCTATAACCAAGCTCTGTTTCTACTATATTCTTTTCAAAGTTCCATTAGAGGCTCAATTGCCATTGCTTATTCACCAAAATGCTGAACAGCTTCTCATTCACCATCATCCATTAAATCTTCTGTATAAAGTGGTTAAATGGGAAATGTACTTTCTTCCAGGTGGAAGCAATTGTTATCTTAGCCGCTGCCAGTATTAGGTCCACCATGTTTAGCTTTGGTCCTAATAGCTCCTAATAGGGCCGCTTTAGGATCACACTCGATACCAGTTGTTGTTACTTTTCTGATAACCCTTAAAACTTTAGTCCAAAATCCTGTTCCAGGTATCCCGTTTGACCGAGCAACCACTAAAGCAATTACCCTTCCATCATGCAGGCACAAGATACCATCTGGTTAAAACTTTAACATTTGCCTCCAGAATGGAACCATTTAGAGAGGAACTACCTGTTCTTTTCATTTGGGACTGAACCTCCTCCAAGTCCATATCTCATTCTTTCATATATGGAAGTTTTTTTCTTTATTTCAATCAAGCTCAAGTAATAATGATATACTGCCCTGAACCCCCAAATGTTTCAAGCAAAATTGTTCAAACTTGGAATATTCCTCCCCCCCCCCATTGATTTCTCTTTACACTTTGAATAGTGAATCTGGTTTGCTTTATTGTTCTCTCCGGGAGGCAAATTCAATTGGTCCTTCAGCTGGGGTAATGAAATCATTTTAGAATGTTAATAAAAATGTCCCACTCTGTACAATCTTTGATTAATCTACAAACTCTCCCCTGTCATTCCCAGAATAAACCCAGGGTTACCAAATATCAGGCACAGAGGACCCAGCCTTTTTCAGTGTCCCACACTTCCAAAGCTTCTAAAAGTAACGTGACCTAAGGTCTCAGCTTTTTGGGGATCCAAAATACTGCATCCAAAAAAGCTGGGGAGCACCCAACTTCTTCTATTTTAACACATTCTGGTATCCCCTGTATACCGTCCCTAGTTGGACTATCTTAGCCACATAGAAACATTTTAAAAGGTTTGGAACACTCAGGCCTCCCTGCTCCTTGGTCACATACAGTGTATTTAATCCCTGGAATGTATTACTCCAAATATATGAATTAAAAGCCTCCTGGAATTTTCCCAAGTCCTTCTGAGAAACTTTGAAGAGTTTGTAAAACATATAACACTTTTGGCAAGAGATCCATTTTAATTGCGGGCACTCTACCCAGCCAAGAGAAAGGCCTAATGCTCTATTTCCTGTGGGATTTTTTATGTTTTCTATAAGGGGGGGGTAATTTGTTCTATACTTATCTTTTAATTCAGGGGTCAACTTAATTCCCAGGTATGTAATATCTAAAGATGCCCAACTAAACTCAATTTTTTCTTGCAGTTAGGGTCCAAGTTAATATTCATTGCAAATTACTTGTCCTGTTTATCCTCAGCCACAAGAACCTTGAAAACTGTTCTAGCATCTCCAGAATTGCTGGCAGCGATTCCTTGGGGCTAATTATAAACAGGAGCATGTCATCAGCAAACAAAGCTCATTTGTGTTCTATATTTCCGCAGAGCCGCCCCTTTTGTCTCGCTGGTAGGCCTCATCCCCCTTCAAATCCAGTCCATACACGTTTATACAAGCTCAAACAAAACAAAAAAAACAGCAGGAGAAAAAAGAGCAAAAAACATTGAATCCCATCTTAGCTCCTTAATAATCATATCCCCTAGTTAAACTATAGATGTAGCAATTGCTAATGACACATGACAGCCCAGCCCAACGCACCAGTACACCAAGTTGAGTTTTAAAGAAAGAACAAAAAAATGGAAAAAAAAACAAAATACCCCTCAGCGGGGAACCTTTTCCACTTACATAATTCCTATCTTCCTTATGACCTTGTGTCTCTTGTACTAATTGCTATTCTCTTTACAAATTGTGATTCCTACACCCCCCCCCCCCCAATAAACCCATATTAACCTCCCATTAATTTAATTTTTCTTCAGTTACAAAAAAAAAGAAAAAAGAACGTGTTAACTAGTTGCCAGATTGGGGATAGCCATCCTGGAGTTTTTGACTGCTTTTTAGAAGGGCCTTCTTCAATCTTAGAAACATAGAAACATAGCAGGTTGACGGCAGAAGGAGACCATACGGTCCATCTAGTCTGCCCTTATGTGTATACTGTATGTACTCTTTATCTTAGGATAGATGTGTGCTTATCCCAGGCATGTTTACATTCAGTGACTGTTGATTTTTCAACTACCTCTGCTGGAAGTTTGTTCCAAGCATCTACTACTCTTTCTGTAAAATAATATTTTCTAACATTGCTCCTGATCTTCCCCCCCGACTAGCTTCAGGTTGTGCCCCCTTGTCCTATCATTAAGTTTCTTCTTAAAAACACTTCCCTCCTGAACCTTATTCAATCCTTTCACATATTTAAAGGTCTCAATCATGTCCCCCCTCTCCCTTCTTTCCTCCAGACTGTACAAATTAAGTTCTTTAAGTCTCTCCTGATAAGTTTTAAGTTTAAGTCCTTCCACCATTTTCGTTGCCCGCCTTTGGACACGTTCTATTTGAATAATGTCTTTTTGCAGGTAAGGTCTCCAGAACTGCACACAGTATTCTAGCTGTGGCCTCACCAGGGCTCTATACAGCGGCATCACAACCTCCCTCTTCCTACTGGTGATGCCTCGAGCTATGCGGCCGAGCATCCTGCTTGCTTTTTCCACTGCCTGGCTACACTGTCCACTCATCTTGCAGCTATCAGTAATCAGTACCCCTAAATCTCTCTCCTCCGAGGTCCTGGCTAACACAGTGCTTCCCATACGGTACTCAGAGCAGGGATTCCTTCTACCCAAGTGCATGATTTTACATTTAGAGACATTAAACTCTAGTTTCCACAGTTTTGACCATCTATCCAGTAAAGCTAAATCATTTTCCATGTTGCAGACACCTCCCGGAAAATATCCACCCTATTACTAACCTTTGTATCATCAGCAAACAGACAAACTTTTCCTACCAAGCCTTCTCCTATGTCACTTACATATATATTAAAAAGAATGGGGCCCAGGACAGAGCCTTGCGGCACTCCACTTGTAACTCGCCTTTGTTCAGATTGCACACCATTTACAACAACACTCTGATACCGATCCCTCAGCCAACTGGAAATCCACTGAACTATCCAGGGATTGAGTCCTACCTTCAATAACTTATCTATGAGCTCCTTATGTGGTACAGTGTCAAAGGCTTTGCTAAAATCCAGATAGGCGATATCCACAGCACCACCTTCATCTAACACTTTAGTGACATTGTCAAAGAAATCAATAAGATTGGTCTGACATGATCTGCCCTCAGGGTCCAATAGGTCATTAATTTTTAGATGGGAAATTATCAGTTTTTTTAAGAGTGTTTCCATTAATTTGACCACTATAGATGTTAAACTAACTGGCCTGTAATTACTGGCTTCTTCTCTACTCCCCTTTTTATGGATTGGTACGACATTGGCCATTCTCCAATCATCTGGAACCTCACCAGTTGAAAGGGAATGGTTAAGTAAATCAGTCAGAGGGGCTGCAATCACAAACCTAAGTTCCAATCACAAATCTTCAAAAGCTGTAATTGCGTAGTTCTAATGTTTATATTGGAAACCACATTTAAAGGGGTACATGCATTTGTATTTAATGCTTCTAGATTGTGGTTCTATTGTCAAAAGACTATAAAATATCTTAAACTTCTCCTTTTCTGCAAGATGACTGGAGCTATATCCATGTAAATTTGAACTTTGACACCCAGCACTTCAATATTTGATAATGATCTGCCCTTCTGGATGACTAAGTATAATGATGAGGTGCATCATCTAATTTTGAGGCCAGCGTCATAATTAGGGTAGATCTCTAACAAATTGCTCCAAGTCCTTTACTGATTCTGGTACTCCACTGATTCTAAAATTCCTATGTCTAGCCCTGTTATCTAAATCTCTAATTTTCAGATATGCCTCTTCCACGTTTCTATGAAGCTCATGGATTTGCTTTGTATGTTGATTAACCACCCCCTACCCCTATCGTAGTGTCTATTTTCCCCTTTGCTATTTCCAACCTGGGTCCCATATATATCATATCAATGTCGAATTCATTACCAGCATAATTAGGCTTCTCTAGTTTTTTATCTAAAAGACTTAAAAGTTATTGCACCCATTCTGCATCTTCAGCAGAGCTAGGTTTTTCTGGGAAACCTTTTATTGGAGCTAGTATTTCAGAAGGGGTTTCAGCAACATTATTTTCCAAGTCTCTTATTTCCATTTCAGGGTATGATTGGGGGTAATCTTGATTGTAATTAATCTGGTCTACATTCTGAGTTATATGTTTTTACCCCCTAACTTATCTGGAACATCTATATGTCCAATGCAAGAGCTTTCTTTCAAACTGTCCGGCACAGTTCCTCGAGATGCCTTGCCAAATTCTACCTTTCTCCTCTGCCTTGCTTGGGATAGTTGAAGTCCCCCATACTGCCTATTAATATCTATTGCTGCTTGGGGTTCTCCCTGGCTGGGTTCTGAGGTGCACGTACAATAGCTGAATGAGCATTCCCTTTTGCCAGTCATTCATTTTTGTTATGCATAGTGAGAAAAAGTGCCCCCCCCCCACCTTTTCCCTGGGACATTGTCTGCATGCTACCTCTGTCCCCTGAGGTTGGGAGCAGTAGAGACCCGGTTGTTGAGATCTGAAAAAAAAAATCACTTTGAGATTGTGGCTCGAGTCCTGTTTCCTCCCCTCTCCCATCTCTTCTATCACCACAAACCTGTCCTGTGTGGGCTACATACTACCTTGTGCGTTTTCATCAGAACACTTTAAAACATGGGTTCTAATGACTCCAAGCATTATGCTAGGTGGATAGAAACATAGAAACATAGAAGGTTGACGGCAGAAGGAGACCATACGGTCCATCTAGTCTGATGTATTGGTGCCCTGCATGCAGTACAAATATCCTGAAACCCAGGATACTGCTGCTGCCTGTAAATCTATACATTCTAATGCAGGCTTTCTCGTCTGTGAATTCAGTTATCTGTACCCACCTCTTTTCTCATTTACATGCCTTTTCCACATGCAACCATCTCCATTGTTCCTTATGGTACTGCTGCCATTTGTGTACACTTAAACATCCACCGTGTCTCTTGGAGCAGATATTGCTCACCTGCAGTTAACAGCCTGCATTCTTCAGAATATTCTATGGCAGGTGGGTAACAGGGAGTATTCCTGATTTGTTCTGATTCTCCTTAACAAGCAAAATACAATTGACAGCAATAACCTTAGCAACTCTTCAATCTCAAAGTCATTCAGAAATTCCATTTATACATACTGTATACCAGTGGCACAGCCAGGATTTTCCCCTGGAGGGGGGGCTCTGTACGGGCTAAGCAGGGAAGTGGCCTGGAAGAGGCGTGGTCTGACACTAGAAGTGCTGGCACTAGGAATGTCATCACTCATGGGAGCGCAAACTATCTTTCTGCAACCCAGGCCATAACCGATTTCACAGCAGAAAGAATACCGACCGCTGGCTCGGGTGAGCTGTACAACCAATCTGCTGCACATCTTCAGACTGTCCTTGTTCGGTTTGGGAACCTGAACTCTCAAAATTTGGTACAAACCTGAACTTAAGATTCGGGTTCACCCAACACTACTTATAACCTTGCATGGAGGCGGGGTCTTAGGCCATATGGGGGTGGCTTTCGACCGTTCTTCGACCCTTCCTCCACATGTGCTGCAACCTCAGGTAAGCTGTCCCCAATTCATTCATTAGATAGATATATTAGAGTTCAGAATGTACCTACACCTTGGTACCTTGGCATTTGGTGGTGTAGGTTCAGCTTACCTCTGCAGATGTTCTAACCAAGAACCTCTGTTTTTAATGAGATTTAGGGACAGCTTATAGGACTGGTTGCTCGTAGAGATGAGCAAAGCCCCCAAAATTTGGGTCCGTCAAGTTTGTCTGAACTTTGAATAAATAAATAACCCCCGAACTCATTCCCCATTGCAATTAATGGGGACCCGAAATTTGGGTGGTGGCTGTGGCGGGGGGGGGGGGGTGCAGAGAGTGCAGCAGGAAGTGCACTGCTGTAACTCACCGCTGCCCATGATCCTCTTCCTGTCAGCACTGGTGAAGTGGCCTAGTGGCAGCACTAGGAGTGTTCTCACTCAAGGAAGATGGTGGCCATATTTCTGTAGCCCCAGCTGGAGCTGATTTCAAACACCACTGCCACTGACAGGAGGAGGATCATGAGCCAAGGTGATTTACAGCAGCTTCCTGCAGCTGAACCCTTGGATTAAGGCGGTTGATGGGCTGCTGAGCACAGCTTTTTTGTGTACGGACTGGACATCTAACCTGTACACTGACTTCTGGATGAAGTCCGTGTCCAGGTTTAAGGACCGAACTTGTAAAGTTTGGTACGAACCCTAACTTTGTGGTTCAGGTTCGTCCATCACTAGTTGCGAGCTAACAGACCTGCTGTGGCTCTTCACGTGCACCTCCCAAGCTAGTAATAAACTGGTATGAGCAGCTGCCACCCCTTCTTTGTATAAAATGATTAGCAAGCCAGAGTCAGGAGTCAAGACACCAAACACACTTGGTGGTGTACGTTGCTAAGGTAACACATTTTTGCTACAGAAAACTTTTTTTATAGTAAAAAGTTGCAAAAATTGAGGACATCAATTTTGCACATAGTTATGGAAACTTTAAAAAATGCAGTCTAAAGTGGATTTACTCCTTAAGCAAGTAAAGCATTTTTTAAAGCTTTTGTCTCTTAAAGCTAATAATGTACACAGATAGGGGTTACCTCTCACAACCCCAAAAGCAAGAGCCACAGGGTCTAACAATTGCACTCACTCAATTTTTACTGTTAAAGCAAAACATTTTTTTATTATCATCATGTTAAAACCCATTAAAAACAGAATTCATGCCATCAGCGTTTTTCACCTCTAGGAGGAGCTGTCTCTCTCATAAGTACATATACTAATATCTTATAAAACAAATTAATCCTATCTTATTATACAATAGTCAAAAACGTTCCAAAAAAGGGCAAGTGCTCAATAAAGTGCATCCATTTCAAGTCCAACATGTGCAAAAGATATTTTTCAAGCCAATACAGGAATTGGATAATGTAGAAGCAGACATACAATACACAAGTCACTAACCTATTCAAATGTGTATCAATAGAGAGCTGGCAGCGCCCCCCGCAGGAAGCCTACATGTTTCGAGACCAATTGGTCTCTTTTTCAAGGCAGAGTAGCACAAAACCATCTATTTTTATCTTTTAAGGAGCTGTCTTTTAAGAACTTTTCTGAAACAAACAACATGATTTGTGAATGCCTATTATTGTAGTTGAATTTTATTTCCATTTCAAGGTGCTCAAGAAACTAGAACTGCCGTGCAAACAACATAAAATATCAGTTGGAATAAATTGCTTTGTCTAAAACAGATATAAGAGGCTAAGAAGATGTAAAAATATTGTTTTCTCCATGTGGGTGACTCACTGGGCACAAATATTTTATTGCCATTTCAAATTTTATGTTATTACTGGCAATCTTTTCTACACTATTTGGATGGTTCCCTTTATCATTTTCCATGACAACATTCGTTCTGTTTCTTAGCAATAGACTAACTAATATTTCCACATAAAACTTTTGCTGCTACTCTGCTGCTTACTCCTTAAAGGAAAAGGTTTTTGTAGACTTTTCCTTAAGACCTTAAACAGTGGTGCCAAGAGGCACGAGATGACCCACTTACTTGCCACCTACTATCTCACCATTATGAAAAGCCAGCTCAATGAATGGGTGTGGTCTCAGTCCAGAGTGTTCCCATTGATTTCAGTGGATACCTGCATAGCTAGAGGTTTCTAAACGATGTGTGACGTGGGAGCTTCTGCAGTGCCTTTTGGGGGCTGCTGCATTCCTAGCTCTACCCTGTGCATCACAAACCTTGTTACATAGTAACATAGTAGGTATTTAAATTTACCAAAGACATCTAAAGATTGCATTACCTGTTCCAAAGCATTTAAAAGCGAACAGAAAATACTGCTGCTAGAGATTTTGCATTCAATCTCCACTGATATTTTCTTAGAACCCTAATTCTGTAAACAGCTTGTGAAAATAATGTATAGTAGCCAGCATCAGGATGGTAAACAAAAGGGTAAAACCCATGTCCTTAAAAAGTACTTAATATTATATGTACAGTGGCAGCAGCGCTCACTAAAGCTTGTGTTGCTATCTCGTCCTTTAAGCTGTGCAATGTAGCAGACCACCCAAAATGGGTGGCAGTAAGAAGAAGAAGGCGGCAGGAGGTGGAGGAGGCAGGATGCCAGGGAAAATTGAAAAGTACCTGGTTCCCGGCATCTTGGGTCGGTCAGCAGCAGAGGCAGACAAGATGGTGCTGGGAGGACCGCGCCTCCTGACGGAAGGCGGACAGCAAACTGCAGAAGCCAGAGGAAGACCATCAAGGATAGAAGAAGATGGCGGGACCACAGGTAAGAGGGAGAGCTGTCTCTCGGAGCTCGGCCCTGCCCGATACAGGGGTATTGGAGTGGGGAGAGCCTCTGCCGGAGCAGCAGACCTTGTGGTCTCCGTCACGTGGGCTGTGCGGGTTGCCATCTTCCCCATATGGGAGGGAGCTGTGGGCCCTGAGCATGGCAGATTCATGGGAAGTGGTGGAGATGCGGCTTCGCTCAGTAGGAGAGGAGCCCCCCTCAGATCCCCACAGCCGGGACAGTCCACCATAGAGTCTTAAACATCTGCTGCAGTTTCCTCCCACTAAAGCAGACCTTAAGGACAATTTTGAAGCAGTGGCACTGAGAATTTAATAGGAACTGAGGAAGGATATCAAGGATCTCCAACAGCAAACGTCAGCCCTAGATACCAGAGTCTCTTCTCTAGAGAGTTCCAGCACTCCCCATGAAAGCCGGATTACTGAGCTGGAGAGAGCGCTCCGTACCCAACAACCGCTATTCACCAACGTCTTTCTACAGTTGGACGATCTGGAGAATCGGAACAGATGCAATAACTTGAAATTAAGGGGCATCCCCAAGTTGTCCCCTCGAACCTGTTACGGTCTACGGTATCTGCTATTTTTAATTCTCTGCTGGGGAAACCCAGGGACTCGAGGTTTCGTGGGATGTCCTCTGCCGAATTCATTTCTTCTTGGTGAAGGAGGACATTTTGAACCAGGCTTGGGAGTGACGCCAGGTTGACTGGGATGGATACAGGATAAAGATACTTCCTGACTTTCCTTCTCACACCTTGCACCCCCTCTTGGACATGCTCCAAGAGATCAACGCCTCATACAAATGGGTCCACCCATTCCACCCGATAGTTCAAAAGGACAATGGCAAATTTACTTTGTGACATAAAGAAGACTTGTTGGAGCTGTTCTGGTTTCAGGGTATCAGACCCCGTTGCGGTCCTTGACTGGCTGAACTTCAGCACCGATCCGCTTCTGAGGGGAGACAGGGGTGGCAATGGGGGGGCGGGGATGGGGGGGTGATCCGTACAGGGCCGCAGAGATAGCATACAAGGCTCTGGCCCCACGTCCCCTGGTGATTCGGGATACCCCCCACTATGGTTATATCCTTTTTATAAGCTTGTTATAAATGCCGTTATGTAATGCCGTTTAGCCTTGATCAGTTTACTATGTAGGCCTGTTGTTTCATAATGCTTTAATAGCGTACTAAATGGATGAGGCCTAGTGCCATACTCAAAGGTGGGTGACTGGAGACCCTGATGACTGTTAGTCGCAGAGATGGAGCCTCGCCCCGCGTTGTGATGTTACTTTACCCCCATTAGTTATCGGCTTCTTCTTTCTCTCTTTGCTCTTCTCCTTTAATCTTGCTTCCCTTCCCTACTCCTTGTTCCCAAAATCCTATATGGGCTACACAAGGAGAGGGTGGGCATAATATTATTTCACTTTTGTGTTGGGAGGATGCCAGAGGTTAAGAATAGATACTTCTTCAGATGGTTCCACTGCCTGAACCCTGACACTACTTCTAAAGGGGTTTCAATTGCCATCCACAGAAGCCCCCCTCTGGAGCCCCTGGACTCAAAGGTGGATCTGCAAGGCAGGTACATTTTTCTGAAATTCCTAATGAGTGGGGAGACTTACACTCTCAAACAGTCTCATAAGCAGATCTCTACCCAGGAGGAGCTGCTGAAATTAATTGAGGCTAGAGAGGAATAGAGAGGAATTGAAGGGGCTTTATGGTCAGAGCTTCCTAAAGTATAGAGATAGATGCAAGGCTAGGTTTTACGAGTTCTCGGATAAGTGTGGGAAACTGATGTTTTGTCTTTACACCCTAGACAAAGCTTGACTTATGTGCCAGTGATGTACACAAGCCAACCCAGATAGTTGATGAGTTCCAGAATTTTTATACGGATCTCTATAACATCAAGGGATGTTGAGACACCCTGTCCTCGGAGGTTGGACTCCTGTATATCAGTGTAAGTGACGTAAACAGCAATACCCCCTAGTGCAAGAGAGCAGGGATTCCTCGGAAGAGCCCTTTTCTAAGGAGAAGGTGGGGTGGCTATAAAGGAGATGCCCACATGGAAGAGCCCTGGACCGGATGGGTTCACACCAAGGTTTTATAAGGTCACCCGGGGGCTACTCACACCCTTTCTGACAAGAGTATTTAATAGCATCTCTGAATCTTGACCCTTCCTCAGGCAGGCCTTAGAGGCTCATATTTTGGTTATTCAGAAGCCCAATAAGGATAGGACTATAACAGGCAACTACAGTCCGATATCTCTCATTAATGTGGATATCAAGTTGTTTGCAAAAATTATAGCTACAAGACTACAAATGCCCTTAACAGAGATTATATACAAGGATCAGGTGGGGTTTTGCAGGAGAGAGAGGCCAGAGACAATACGTTAAAAACAATTATTCTTATGCAGTATGCCCAGTCTCGTTCGATCTGTCCTGTCTGCTCTCGGTGGATAATGAAAAGGCCTTCGATAGGGTCCACTGGAAATTCCTACAGGTGGGTCTCGTTGCTCAGGTGGGGAAGGAACCCAAAATGTTGGGGAAAATCATATCTCTGTACAGTGGCCCCACAGCCAGGGGATCACGTGAGGTGGAAGGGAAGCTATCATGGTTTGTAGATGACCTGCTATACATTGCATCCCCGTATCTCCCGCTACTCAGTTTTAATCAGATCTAAGGAAAAGGGGGGCCTGGGTCTCCCGGATTTCAAAATGTATCACACAGCAGCTGTCATGGCCAGACTGCCAGACTAGTCCCACCATAGGGCCAATAAAATCTGGGTGGCCATTGAAGTGAGTGTTTCTCCTTTGAGCCTCACGGCGCTTCCATGGATAGACCCTACACTGAGACCTAGGACACACGGGCTGATGGTCTTGACCTGTTCTGCTATCCGTTTGGGACTTAGATCTTAGAAGGAAAATCCTTTTGACTAGGTTTGGACCTCTCACACCCCTATTTGACAATCCCTCTTTGCCCCCTGGTGTGGGGGCAGGCAGATTTTTGACTTGGGAAAGCTTGCAAGAGATCCGACTTAGAGATGCATTACAAGGTGGTCATCCCCCAAGTCTGCAAGAGCTCCATGCTGTCTCAGGGAGACAGAATGTCTTGGCTACTTAACCGGCAAGTTTTGGCCTTTCTCAGTTCTCATACTGCTATATCATCTCTCTCCACCCCTGACTCCTTTTGAGAGTTTTGAGTCGACTCCCATAACTTTTCACTTGGGACACTTCTGGGTTGCCGGGTTTGTAAGGAAGTGGGAGGCAGAGCTGGACAGAGATCTAGGCAAAGAGGATTGGGAGAAATCTTTCATGTTGACCCACAAGCTCTCCGTGGCCTGCAGAGCGCAGGAGAAAAATGATAAGATCCTTGCCTATCTCCCCCTTCCCAGTTTCCTTTTTTCTCTTCCATCTGTCTCTCTCTGATTTTTTACTCTTATACTCGCTTCTCTTTGCTCTAAGGCTCTTCTTTGCTCTGATGGTTTACTTTTGCTCTGATAGTTTTTTTAGTGCCATGGGTCTGTATTGGGGATGGAGCATGTCCCTCGCTGCCTGGCTTGAGGATGGACAGGACCCCCCTGGTTCATTGGTGAGTCATCAGCTTGGACTTCACAGATGGTTGGGGTTGTTGCTGTAGGGAGGCAGGGGAGCTTGCTTGGAGGGTTCAGTGGCCGCAGGAGTGGAGCCAGTTGCGCCTTCCTCCCTCCTTCCTCCCTCCTCCTGCCTGGCCACTGGGGGGAATATATGGGGCGGGACACTGCTTTTACAAGTTACATTGCACTGTATATCTATATCTGACATGATTTATTGTGAAGAAGTGTTTTACTGTACAATCTCTTTTCTCTGCTTTAATAAAAACATATTGCACAGAAAATGAAAAATGAAGAATGTCACATCTGTAAAAACACCTATACCTACCAGCATCAATATGGTAGGAGACCTGGTCCCACTTACGTGCACAGGTGTGCGCGTGATTGTTCACGTAAGTGTCCATGTACACGGCTGAGTCCCTTGGGTGTTTTTGTCTGGGTTGTTTGTAGCTAGGAGCGAGAGGTTCCGAAGGTGGTCTGCACATGCCTGGGTGGCCCCTGGACTCAGCTTGCGCTGTTTTGGCTCTTTGAACTCTGGCTCTGGATTATGGCTCTCCCTGGTTCTGGACATCCTGGCTCTGTTCTATCAGTCTTCCCTTAAACCTGAACTGGATTTTTATGATGTTGGACTTAGTAGTGGGACCCAGGCTTGTATGCAGCACAGTCCGACCCTCTTTGCAGAAGGCTCCTGCAAAAACCACACCTGTCAGCAGACTACCCATGCTGGAACCAGTGCATGGTGTAGCAGTTCATAAGTTGCTCATTGCTGGCTCCCTCCAGGTACAGTCAGCTCTCTCTGTTACCTTCTATATTTCCCTCACCTCCTGCCTGGTGTTCCTGCTTCTGCATCATTATCTCACGTGACACTTTGGTTTTCCCCTCTGCTGAGTTTCCTCAGTATCCATCCTCTGGGAAAGCTGCAGGTGGTACTGCTGGTAGCTGTCTGTATCATCTGGGTCCCCAATAAGGTATGTGACAAATATACACACAGTAGTACTATAAATCACATTGGGAGTTTGAAATATCATGTTGAATTATTTCTCCCTACTGATGTGAATGAAGACGAGTCATCATCTTATATTTCTTTAAGAACTGACATTTACATCAGGCAAGCTGTAGCTGGCATTTCATGCTTTAACGTGCTGTGATACAGTGTAAAGCAGCCATGAGTTTGCTATAGAAATGCAAACACCTTACAGATGATGTATGTGATCGTCTGCTTTGTAATCAGCTCTAATTTTTATATTTCAATAATTTCATTGATTTTTCAATAAAGCAAAACAGAATTCTGAATATAACATTAGTGCAAGTCCGGAGAGTTCTCTTAATGGAACTCCTCGCCAGAGCAATACACAACACAGTGAATAATGTTCTAAAAGACATTTTATTAAACAAAGGCAAACAAACCATGAAACAAAGGAACAAATAAAACTTGGATTCAGGGTACAGAACACTAAACCAAAACTAATTAAACACAACTGTATGCTAATGGAACATAAATAATACACAAGGACGCCCAGGTGCTGGTGCACCCACCAAAGGCCCCACCAAAGGCCCACTTAGCAAAGATTTAATCATAAAACAAAACAAAATGAGATATATGTAGATGTTAGCTATTTCAATCAAATAGAGACCACAACGTATAACCACTAAATAAATAGTACTAAGAAGAATATGAGGAATCAAAGAATTAAGAGCCCAGGCTAGCCCTCTCCCCAATGATTCCAGAATTCAGACCAAGGATTCCAAATCTCCCTAAATTGTGACTTTTTATTAAGTAAATACTACTCATCTTCTAGTTGACCATTATTAAATTTAATATATCAATAAACATTTGAAGTTTCAAAGTATGAGATTTCCATGACTTGACAATGATCAATGTAGCTGCCAAACAAGCATAGAAAATAAATGGAAATCCCCACGACAGGTTTATTTAATAAGGCAAACCAATGGAGATTTTTTCCACCCATTTTCCAGTAAGCTTGCATTTAATACCAAACTCCCTAGGGCAGGGGGACGTGGCTTGGCGATGGCCGTGTGAGGAAGCACACTGCGGAGCTCCTGCTGGATTAATTTGAAAGAAGCCCTAAATTTCCAGTTTGCGACTTACCCATCCTTACCAGGGGTTATGTCTAAGAAGAGGAGAGGCAGGGTGACTGCTGCGGGCCGTGGATCGAGCCCCATCACCGCTTATTTTCCTGCTGAGGAGAGTGGATTCGCCGAGGAGGTGGGCCGCAATATGGCGTCTTCCTCCTCTGAGAGGGGATCCCTGCAGGCGGTGCTGCCTGGAAGTAGTTTGGCCGTGGAGAGTGGAGTGGCGGGCGGACGGGCCCCTCTTGTGTCTCGGCCGCTGACCGGGGCAGCGGTTGAAGGTGAGGTGGAGCGGGCGCTCTCTCCGCCGCTCGCGAGTGCCGGAGGTGAGGAGGCGGCGCGGCGGGAGCCGGCGGAGGACGGCGGCGGTGAGGCGCGGGGCGGGGGACGGGCCCCCCTCCCCGGGCGGAGGATCGAGTGGCGGGGAGGTAGCGGAGGAGGAACCGCTCCTGCGGCGTGCGCCCGCTGAGCCCGACGGGCGAAGTGACAGCTGCTGTGGTGGGTCAGGGATGAGACTCCGCCGCAGCTCAAGTTTAAACACAGGGGAGGGGAAGCTGGGCACGCAGGCTGGATCACTCGGCTCCCCCAGGGAGGGAGACAGAAGGGGTCATTCATTCCCCCCGACTGGACATGTTCTGATCTCTGGTCCCCCTGGGGATAAATCGCAGCCCTCCCCCTCACTCCGGCATCCTGGTGGGGGGAATAAACAAGGGCGTCTCCCCCAGCCCCAGATGCATGGGACTCACACGGACGAGTGGGTCCATCAAGAAGAGGGATTTGATGATAGTCCTTGACCGTCCTCCTGTATGCATATGCCCCCCTCCCGGCGGCGGATCCCGCATGGCGGTGCTCGTCCCCCCTCTGTGGACTCCCGGGTGGATGCTGGCTGGGGCGGCGCAGGCGTGCCGTCCCCCCCTGGGAGGGACTCTGACTCCATCTTGTCTGGGTCGGGTTCCCCCTGCGGTGCCTTAACCACGTGGGTGCGGCCGGGGGGGGCTCATAATGACCCAGACTCCCCGCCCGGGATGATTGCCTCTCCATGCTGGTCTCGAGGTTCACCCAGTATGTGTGGGATGAAGACCGACGTGCCCAGGAATGTCCCCTCCGAGATCGAGCAGCACAGCATTTAGGCCCTTATCTCATCTCTGCCCACTAGGAAGGATTTCGAGACCTTTATCAACAGAATGGAGTCCACTTTCCGGAGAGAGATGGACGAAGTATTAAAATCAGTGTCTGAAATAGACAACAGGGTTACCTCTGTGGAGCAAGTTCAAGAATCGGTTTTCCAACGTCTCACCGCACTCGAGAATAATCATAGCGCCCTGGAGAGGGCCCAAACGGAGTCCGCTCGTCAGATTGCGGGCATATTGCTTCATCAAGACGACATGGAGAACTGGAGGAGGAGAAATAACATAAGGATAAGGGGTCTTCCGGAAGTTCCTGAGTTCTCCAACCTCACAGACACGATGGCACAGATCTTCAATCAAGTTTTGGACCGTTCGCCCGGGGATGATATGGAGCTGAATAGAGTACACAGAGCCACAGGCCCTAAAAACCCAGATCCGCGCAGGCCGAGGGACATTATTTGCCGAGTGCACTTCTACAAGCTGAAAGAAGCCATCATGCGCCGAGCATGGATCAAAAAAACCATCACGTTGAAAGGAGCACAGATCATCTTATTACCCGACCTGGCGCGTCGCATGCTTCAGATGCGGAAGGTCATGAAACCACTGCTCGAGAGTGCCAGGATCGCGGGCGCCACGTACAGATGGGGCCAACCCTTCCACTTGATTCTCCAATTACGTGGTTGTAGCTTTGCCCTTCGCACCCACTCCCAGCTTAGAGAGGCCTTTGAATTCCTGGGTGCCCCGGCGGTGGAACTTGAGAACTGGCTGTCTCCCTCGTTGTGTCCACCTGGGATTCCCGAGATAGGCGGCCGCCATATCGAGCCTCGGCCCAGAAGGTTCAGGGCGGGCAGGCCGCGAGCTAATTACGGGGTTTGAGCAAGGTTCTTCTTTTTTTCTTCTCCCATTTTGCTGGCCCAAGTGTTTTACCTGTTCCTCTCATCCAGGACTTGTCCTTGGCTGCATAACGAGTTCTTCATCCGGATCCATGGAACGTTTTGGCTCCTCCTTCTTCGCATGTTTCGGTGGTCTTTTCAGTCCCTTGTCTCGGCCCTCTTTGCGCTGAGGAGTTGTGGACTGTTGGTCGAGCCCACTGGGGGACGGGGATGAGTTGTTATGTAGCATCTCTAGCTCCTTCATCGGAGGGGGTTGGGATGACTGTTACAGTCCCCCTTGGGAGATGCTCAGGTCAAAGTGGCATTATCGGGCATATTGGCTATCTCGGAGACCACCAGTTCCGAGATTCTGTTTGATCATCTGTGCTCCGGCCTGGGCAGCTCTCACTGGTTCTTGCCTTCCACTTCTCCCCACTTAGGCGATCCCCTACCCTCCTCGGGAATACCTGGGGAAGTGTTAGGAGATCTAGCGCATCAGTGCGCTAGGCGTGTTGGTTATTTTACTTGCTGTGTCTAGTAGATTTCAGTTAGATTAACTATTGTTGTGACACAGTAAGTTGTGTTTGTCTTGTTATTAGTAGCTTTCCATCCTTTTTTTCCTCTCTTTTCTGCTGCTGTCTTCTGCGCTTTATCCCTCCCTTCTCCCTTTTCCTCCTTACAGAGGTCCCCGACCCTCCCCCCCCCATAATCTCCGCTTTGCGGCTTCCCTTCCTTCCAGCCACCGGGGGTAACGTAAGGATGGCAAATTTAACTGTCTGCTCATTTAACGTGAAGGGTTTCAATGCCCCCGAGAAGAGATCTAAAGTTTTGTACGACCTCCATAAATGTGGTGACAAACTGATTTTATTGCAGGAAACGCATTTTAAGGAGGGTCGAGTCCCGAACGTTAGGGATCGATATTTCTCTTCCTGGGTCCATGCCCCTAACCCTGAGGCCAAACGAGGTCTTAGATACATTTTTCTGAAGCTATCAATTTGTACAAAGATCTATACTATTGCGAACTTGTACAGCCCCAACAAGGACCAGTCCCAATATTGTTGTAGGGTCTTGAAACAGTTATCTGATTTTGCAGAGGGGATAGTCATATTGGGAGGGGACTTAAATATGCCACTTAACCCGCAAATTGACACCTCTTCTGGCAAATCCTCCATCCCTCTGTCCGGGCTTAAGAAGCTAAAGTGTATGTTGTCAGACCTCCGGTTAATTGACGTGTGGAGAGCCCTGCACCCGGGTTCTAGGGACTATACGTTTTTCTCCAAGCGAACAACTCATATAGTCGTATAGACTATCTGCTGTTGAGTCATCACGCGATTGCGAATTTGCGAATTTTCTCTGGTCGGACCATGCCCCAATATTCCTGTCTTTCGAGCTACCCGGACTGTATCCAAGTAGGTGGGACTGGCGCCTTAACGATAACTTGCTGAAAGACGGGGTGTGTCTGGCAGCGGTTGAAAGCACCATAGAGCTTTTTCTGTCTGACCATAAAAGCGACAGCACCCCCCTCCCCATCCAATGGGAAGCATTAAAATGCGTCCTAAGGGGTATTCTAATTCAACACGGATCTAGGCTTAAAAGGGAGAGATCCACTCTTATCCAACAGACGTTAGCTCAGATCCAAAGCCTAGAACATGATCACAAGCTCTCACCTTCCAACGCCCTATGGCTGGAGTTGGAGAGAGCGAGGGGGAAATTACAAAGTTTGTATAATCAATGCTACCTGCGCCACAGGGACAGACTTGGAGCTATGTTCTATGAGTGTGCTAACAGGCCGGGCAGACTTTTAGCTAGACTACTTCACCTTCGTAGTTCAGCCTCATACATCCCTAGCGTTAAATTGCAGGGGAATGTTGAGACCTCCAATCCAATGAGTATGGCGGGGGCTTTCAGGGATTACTATAGCTCTTTGTATAATCTACCCAGCACCACCACCTATGGGGCTGAGCCTATTGCAAATGTGGCCGTCCAGGATTATGTTGACAAAACCCCGCTTCCCAGGATCCCGCAGGAGGAGATCGAGTCCGGGTCCAGACGGATTCACCCCAAGATTTTATAAACAGTTAGGTCCCCGGTTGGCCCCTTTCCTGACCAGGGTTTTCAACTCGGTGGGTCCGGAGTTTCCGTTTCCCAAGCAGTCATTAGCGGCTACGATTACCGTTATTCCTAAACCCAGTAAGGACCCCACGGTGTGCGGCAGTTATCGCCCCATCCCGTTAATAAACGTTGATGTTAAACTTTTTGCCAAATTAATAGCTGGTCGTCTTCAATCCTAACATCATTCACCCTGACCAGGTGGGTTTTGTCCCGGGGAGAGAGGCACGCGACAATACAAACAAGCTTCTCACTCTGATCTCTTATGTGAAGACCAGGGGAATCCCCGCCTGCTTGCTTTCATGTGATGCAGAGAAGGCTTTTGATTGTGTGGGATGGGATTTTCTCCAGGCTTCGCTTCAACAGATTGGAATTGGCCCGTCTCTACTAGGGAAAATTATGGTGCTATATAAGGGTCCCACGACTTCAGTCAGGACGAACAGTATTTTGTCAGCCCCCTTCTCCATTGGTAATGGCACTCGCCAGGGCTGCCCCCTGTCGCCACTTTTGTACATTATCACAATGGAACATTTGGCGACGGCCCTGAGAAACATTAAGGAAATAGAGGTGGGGGGTAGACAGCACAAATTATCCCTATATGCAGATGATCTGCTACTGCATTTAACCGCCCCTGTGACATCCCTCCCCCTCGTTATGAAGGAATTTGAGCTATTCGGGAAGGCAAGTAATTTTAAAATTAATTATGGGAAGTCTGAGGCCCTTAACCTCACCTTATCTTCATCAGTGGTGGCTGGTCGCAGAAGTAGCTTCTCATTCAAATCAGTGAGTATTAAATACTTGGGTGTTCAGATCCCAAATGACCTAACGAAAATCTACGAGCTGAACTCGTAGCTGAATGCCGCACTGCTGAACAAAACAATCAGTGATCTTAAACAATACAACAGAAAACCCTTATCATGGTATGGGAGGATAAATGTGATTAAGATGGACATCCTGCCTCGCTTTTTATATATTTTTCAAACGGCCCCTATAGTTCCCCCTAGCAGCTTTTTCAAGATCCTAAAATCTGCTTTCCTCAAATTCGTCTGGGGGGTCTCAAAACCTCGGATCCATTTTAGCACCTTGTCTCGGCAAAAAATGAAAGGGGGTCTTGGCATGCCAGACCTTAAGCTTTACCATGCAGCGGCGGTTCTAATGAGAATGCTAGACTGGGCCCATCAGGACACAAATAAAATGTGGGTCACCATTGAGAAGGAGCTCTCCCCATTGCCGCTGGTCTCCCTGCCATGGACGGGCCCCCAGCCAAGAAAATGGCTTAGGTCTTTGCCGTTTTTGACTCAGCATTTGATTATATTGTGGGACCGCATGACAGCTAAGGGCCAGCTTGTGAGACGCCCGGGCCCTCTGACACCAATTCTGGGAAACCCGGATTTTGAACCCGGGGTGGGTGTGGAGTCTTTCCTGGGCTGGAGGGTCGAGACTGCCCCAAGGCTGGGTCGGTTGCTGGGCAGGGGGGGGCTCCCGTCCTTGGGCGAGTTGAGGGAGTGGAATCCCGGGGTTCAGCTGTCCTGGTTCTTACATGGACAGTTGGCGGCATTTGTGTCGGCATTAAAGGTGAAGTGTAACATCGAAGGCCCGTTGTCGGAGGTGGAGGGGCTTCTGTCCTCTGCATCCCCCGCACCCCATTCTCTCTCCCGGATTTACTCCGCCCTGGTGAACAATATTCATACGGGGCCGCTGGGTTTTATCCCGAGATGGGAGAGTGAGCTGGGTGATTCCCTCTCTGAGGAGGATCAAGCTAAAATGTTTAACCTAGTGCACGGGGCGGTGGTGGAGGGGGCCGCGCAGGAGAGGAGCTACAAGATTATCTCCAGATGGTATAGGTGCCCAGCGGACATCAAGAGATTTGCCCCCCACTCCTCGGACCTGTGCATGCCGATGCCTTAGTGAGGTGGGCGATATGACTCACATTTGGTGGGGTTGCCCTGCCATACGCTCCTTCTGGGATAGGGTGCTGAGCATTTATATGGACACCACAGGAGAATCAATCAGGAATTCTCCCCTGCTGGCTCTTCTCTCCTTATGGGAGGGACCAGCATCACGATACAGGTCAAATATACTCCGACACTTCTTATCGGCTGCAAGAGCTGTAATCCCCAGACACTGGAAACCACGTGTGATTCCCTCTTTACGGGAATGATTGACAGAACTGGAACGGATTAGACGGGCAGAGGAACTGATCTTGGGTGATAGGGGGCTTAGGGACAAGTATGCGCTGACCTGGACTTGTTGGGAGGTTCTACGGGACTCCGATAGGTTTAAAGATAGGCTTAACCAGCTTGGGTAATTGATGATTGATTAACCGTTTCTGGGGCTAGGTTCTTGCAGGTTTTGGTGTGGAGGTTTGTCAAGCTCACAGAAGGGTTGGGCAATGGATTAAGTGGAGTCAAGACTACCCCTCCCTCCTCCTTTCCCTCTTCCCCTCTTTCCCTCTTTCTTCTCTTCTTTTCTACCCTTGGTAGGTACAGTGGAAATTTCTTTATAGCAGAGTCTCTCTTATACTCATAACCCTGGCACCCGGGGAGCATTAGTACGGTGGCTGTGCGTGGGGCTTTTCTGTTGTGTGATATGACTCCTATGGTTATTTTGAACCCTTTTCTGTTAAAATGTTCTCCGAGTACCTTGTCAAGATTCTTACTCTGTACCGAACCAGGGACTGTTCCCTATGTACTGTTTCTGCTTGTATGTTTCAATAAAACAGATTATACAAAAAAAAAAAAAAAAAACTCCCTAGGGCATTTCCACCATATATGAAACACATCACCCACCTGTCCATATTTTATGGTATATCTTTGGCAACCTACCTGGGGACAAAATACCGAAAAATGTAAATACCAAGTTTGATTCTATCATATAATCAAGTTTGCCTTCTTCATCTTTGAAGTATTTATATACTAGTTTATATAATAATAAAAGTTATGTCAACACTGTAACCAGTGTAACCAGACATATCAAAACAGGAGGAACAATTCTTTTACCAACAGTCAAAAATATAAACTCAAACATTTTGCCAGTTGTAAAAAGAAATGTTATATATTTACTCACATGTGGATGCAGAGCCTATTACAGAGGTAAAACTTACCGCTTCCTGAGCAAACACAATTACAAACACGTTTACGACATCACCAGAAGGAATTTGAATTCACCTGTAGGAAGACATGGGAGAAAATGTGCTAATTGTATGAGGGAAGGAGTTAAATTCCAAGTATTAAATCAAATACATCAACATATACGAGGAGGTGATATTGAAAAGCTAACCATCCAATCCGAACAAAGATGTATATACTCCCTACAAGCTAAAACATTCCCATGGTTAAATGAACAAATACCATACTAATGTACCATTTTTGGACAAACAGAGAGGGGAATAAAGGGGAAAAGGAGCAAAAAGAAAGATGGTGCTAGAGGAGTGTGACCACACACTAAGCAAAAAAGAAAGTTAACACTCTGCACACTCATACTATTGAAAAACCTAGCTAACACTTGTTAAGAACATGGACTGTTAGTTAACATAGATTGCAATGAATGTAAAAGCGAGGTAGCCGCGTCAAGGCTGTCCAATTTGTACCCCGTCCCTAACATTACTAAGTTTAAAAGTCATTACTAAGTTTAAATGTCTGCACAAACTTTTAAACTTTTAAACTTTTTTATGGGAATGGGAGTGGGGAATACCAAACGGCCTCTGAAAATGGGAGAGGGGAATGCCACACGGCCTCTGTGAATGGGAGAGGGGATGCCACACTTCCTATGTAAATGGGGGAAGGAAATGTCACACTGCCTATGGGAATGGGAGAGGGAATGCCACACTTCAAATGGGAAATGGGAGGGGAGAATGCCACACTGCCTATGGCAATGAAAGGAGTGGAATGCCACACTGCCTATGAAGAATGCGGGGGAATCCCACTCCACCTGTAATGGGGGATTCTGCACCTTGCCTATTATACGGTAACTGGTCTTTTAACCTTAGCTATCCACATGAGAGAATCAATGGAAAACAAATCCCATGCTTTCTGTTCTGTCATTACTCGACTTGGCCTTTTTCCACTAATAAACATCTGTGTAGGTTGGGCTAACTGAGCAGCAACATAATAACTATATAAATTTGGGACACCAAATACCCCCTTTTGTTTTGCTATATATGAAATTCTCTGATTTATTCTTCTACTCTTGCCTGCCAAAATAAATTTCAACACTTTGAAGTTGCTTTAAATCTGCCTTCAGGATAGAAATAGGAAGTGTTCTGAACAAATATAACAGTCTAGGCAACAAAGTCTATGTCACCTCCCAATTTATGAAATAATGAATCCTAATTGTATCTATATAATAAATGAAACTGAGGGGTTAGATCAGGGGTGGGCAATTATTTTTTCCATGGGGCCACATGAGAAACTAAAAATATTGTGGAGGGCCGCTGAGCTATGGGCGTCTAAGCGACGTCTAAGCTCAGCGGCTCTGAGTGCGCTGGCGGCTGCATCTCGAGCTTCCCTCTAACAGGGAGCGCGCCCGCGCTGGCCATTCTCAAATGGCTGACACAGGCACGCGCCCTGCTAGAGGGATAGCGGGCATGCGGCCGCAGCTCGTGCATGCGCCGTTGAACTGGGAAAGAAGGTGAGTTTATGGGCGACCTGGGGGTTTCACACAGCGGGGCATCCCGATTTTGGATGCCCCGCGGGGAGGGGATCTATAAGATTCCCAGGCTGATAAAGCAGGGTTTTGGTCCACTTCAAACGTTCTGATGTGATAATTTCCCAGCCAATCTGAGAAGCCCTTGGCTTCTGGCAGTCTGGAAGGAGAGCTCATATCAGCTGGGGCAAAGTGTAAGAATGGTGGGCAGCAGGAAGGGGGCATGGTGAGAGCATGGTGGACAGCAGGAAGGGGGCATGCTGAGAGCATGGTGGACAGCAGGAAGGGGGCATGGTGAGAGCATGGTGGACAGCAGGAAGGGGGCATGGTGAGAGCATGGTGGGCAGCAGGAAGGGGGCATGGTGAGAGCATGGTGGGCAGCAGGAAGAGGGCATGGTGAGAGCATGGTGGACAGCAGGAAGGGGGCATGGTGAGAGTATGGTGGACAGCAGGAAGGGGGCATGGTGAGAGCATGGTGGACAGCAGGAAGGGGGCATGGTGAGAGCATGGTGGACAGCAGGAAGGGGACATGGTGAGAGCATGGTGGACAGCAGGAAGGGGGCATGGTGAGAGCATGGTGGACAGCAGGAAGGGGGCATGGTGAGAGCATGTGGACAGCAGGAAGGGGGCATGGTGAGAGCATGGTGGACAGCAGGAAGGGGGCATGGTGAGAGCATGGTGGACAGCAGGAAGGGGGCATGGTGAGAGCATGGTGGGCAGCAGGAAGGGGGCATGGTGAGAGCATGGTGGGCAGCAGGAAGAGGGCATGGTGAGAGCATGGTGGACAGCAGGAAGGGGGCATGCTGAGAGCATGGTGGACAGCAGGAAGGGGACATGGTGAGAGCATGGTGGACAGCAGGAAGGGGGCATGGTGAGAGCATGGTGGACAGCAGGAAGGGGGCATGGTGAGAGCATGGTGGACAGCAGGAAGGGGGCATGGTGAGAGCATGGTGGACACCAGGAAGGGGCATGGTGAGAGCATGGTGGACAGCAGGAAGGGGACATGGTGAGAGCATGGAAGGGGGCATGGTGAGAGCATGTGGACAGCAGGAAGGGGGCATGGTGAGAGCATGGTGGACAGCAGGAAGGGGGCATGGGGAGAGCATGTGGGCAGCAGGAAGGGGGCATGGGGAGAGCATGTGGGCAGCAGGAAGGGGACATGGTGAGAGCATGTGGACAGCAGGAAGGGGGCATGGTGAGAGCATGTGGACAGCAGGAAGGGGACATGGTGAGAGCATGGAAGGGGGCATGGTGAGAGCATGTGGACAGCAGGAAGGGGGCATGGTGAGAGCATGGTGGACAGCAGGAAGGGGGCATGGTGAGAGCATGTGGACAGCAGGAAGGGGGCATGGGGAGAGCATGTGGGCAGCAGGAAGGGGACATGGTGAGAGCATGTGGACAGCAGGAAGGGGGCATGGTGAGAGCATGTGGACAGCAGGAAGGGGACATGGTGAGAGCATGGTGGGCAGGTACATGGTGAAAAAGAGACAGCAGGCAGGAAGGGAAAACACAAGCAAACTACATAATCTTTCCGAGCAGACTTACTGATGCTCTGGAGCCCCTACTCTGTCCTTCCAAAGTCCCCAGGTCTCTATCACCTGCTCATCGGGTTTGGCTTCCTCAGAGGAATGGAGAATGTGCCAGACCCGACGAGCCGAGCGGCCGATCAGCTGCTGCTTAACCTAAGCCTCTCACACTGTACACAGGCGATCACCTAAGTTAAGCAGCAGCCGATCGGCCACTCGGCTCGTCGAGTCTGGCATGTTTTCCCTTCCTCTGCGTCTCTTACTGGCCAGCTCAGCCCGGGCCGGTAAGAGCCTAGCAAAGGGCCGTATACGGCCCGCGGGCCGTACATTGCCCAGGTCTGGGTTAGATGGATCCCAAAATAATTAATAATATCCATTTACCAAATTAGATTAAAGGATTGTTTTAAATAAAGCATCTCTTGGTCTACCTCATTCCCTCTACCCTGGGCAGCCCCTATCCAGAACGCAGAGCCGTGCAGTGACCAGGACTTAAGACTGCCAGCCAGGGGCAAATTGGCCATTTGGAGCCTCACTTTATTTCTGTCAGTCCTTCTATTCTTTGTTTCTTTCCTTCATTTCTTGTATTATTCTTTTTTTTTCTTACTGTTTATTCTTTGTTTCTTTCATCTGTTCTTTCTTAAATTATATTTCTATCTTTTTTTTATTCTTTTTTTCTTCTTTCATTCTATTAATTCTGTTCTATCTATCCTTTGTTTCTTCTTTTCATCTGTTCGTTCCGCCACTAATGTTCTTTTTCCTTTCTGTGATTCCTTCTATTCTTGCATTCCTTCTTTCTTTTTCTGTGATTCCTTCTATTTTTGGTTCTTTATTTTTTTTTATATTTCATTATAGCTTTCCATCTAGTCCTTCTTTTTTTGTCATTTCTTTTCTCTCCATTTCCTGCTTTTAGTTTTTCTTCTGTCATTTCTTTCATTCTTTGTCTTTATTTTCTATTTTTTCCTTCTATTATTTGGCAGTATTCCCCCTATATGGAGTGTCATACCACACCCTAAGGGGCCTACTGGGACTCTATTGCCCATGGGCCCGCATAAACCTGTAGATGGCTCTAAACAATAGGGTTGCAGCTTGAGTTTGCATTGAACTTAGCAAGCTTGGGCCCCTGAACTCGAGCTTAAGGCCCCCTAACCAGAACACAGATTTCAGCTAGAAACCCGTGCCTAGTGCCGAACCACGGAAAATCTGGTTGATAGGTTGCCGAGCAGCCCATTATTTACCTTCTAACCTCCCTGCAGCCAATCATGTCAGCTGGTAGGCCGACCATCTAGCTACGCCCAGCCCCAACCGATCAAGAAGGGGAGTAGATTGGGCCGGGCTATGACAAAGGATGGCCACAGAATGACAGCTCCCAGGCATGATAGCTCCTAGCCTAGCCAGCAAGCAGGCAGGCTTTGTCAAAATCTACTATGAAAGATAGGGGGCTCTGTCACAGTCTGCTATGAAGGATGGGGGGCTTTGTCACCGTTTTTTATAAAAGTCTTCTATAAAAGATGATGGGGAGCTGTGTCACAGTCTTCTATGGAAGAAGATGGGGGGCTCTGCCATAGTCTGTTATGGAAGATGGGGGCTCTATCACAGTCTGCTATGGAAGATGGGGGCCTTTTTCACAGTCTGCTATGGAAGATGGGGGGGCTCTACCACAGTCTGCTATGGAAGATGGGGGCCTTTTTCACAGTCCGCTATGGAAGATGGGGGGCTCTATCACAGTCTGTAATGGAAGATGGGGGCCTTTTTCACAGTCTGCAATGGGAGCAGATGGAGGCTCTGTTACAGTCTGCTATGGAAGACGATATTGGTTGGTCTGCCACACAGCCTTCTATCGGGATGATGGGGTTGTTCTGCCACACATTCTGCTATAGCGGTGGTTCTCAACCTTTCTAATGGTTGCTATAGGGATGATGGGGGCTGTTCTGCCACGCATACTGCTATAGTGATGATGGAGGCTGTTCTGCCACACATACTGCTATAGGGATGGTGGGGGCTGTTCTGCCACATATTCTGCTATAGGGATGAAGGGAGTTTTTCTGCAACACATTCTGCTATAGGGATGATGGGGGCTTTTCTGACACACATTTTGCTATAGGGATGATGGGGGCTGTTCTGACACACATTTTGCTATAGGGATGATGGGGGCTGTTCTGCCACATGTTTTGATACACAGATGATTGGGGTTGTTCTGCAACACAGTCTTCTAAGGGGATAATAAGTACTTTTCTAGCACCCATTTTGCTATAGGGATGATGGGGGCTGCTCTGCAGCACAGTCTGCTATAGGGATGATGGGGGCTGTTCTGCCACACATACTGCTATAGTGATGATGGGGGCTGTTCTGCCACACATACTGCTATAGTGATGATGGGGGCTGTTCTGCCACACATACTGCTATAGTGATGATGGGGGCTGTTCTGCCACACATACTGCTATAGGGATGATGGGGGCTATTCTGCCACACATACTGCTATAGTGATGATGGGGGCTGTTCTGCCACACATACTGCTATAGTGATGATGGGGGCTGTTCTGCCACACATACTGCTATAGTGATGATGGGGGCTGTTCTGCCACACATACTGCTATAGTGATGATGGGGGCTGTTCTGCCACACATACTGCTATAGTGATGATGGGGGCTGTTCTGCCACACATACTGCTATAGTGATGATGCGGGCTGTTCTGCCACACATACTGCTATAGGGATGATGGGGGCTGTTCTGCCACACATACTGCAATAGGGATGATGGGGGCTGTTCTGCCACACATACTGCTATAGGGATGATGGGGGCTGTTCTGCCACACATACTGCTATAGTGATGATGGGGGCTGTTCTGCCACACATACTGCTATAGTGATGATGGAGGCTGTTCTGCCACACATACTGCTATAGGGATGATGGGGGCTGTTCTGCCGCACAATCTGCTATAGGGATGATGGGGGCTGTTCTGCCGCACAGTCTGCTATAGGGATGATGGGGGCTGTTCTGCCGCACAGATTGCTATAGGGATGATTGGGGGTTGTTCTGCTACACAGTCTTCTATACACTCTTCTTCGGTCACACAGACTGCTATGAAGGGGGTTCTAGGGCATTATTTTTTTATTTTGTTTGTTTGTTTTTGAGTCATTTTTGCTTATGTACAATTTGTATCAAATAAAATTACCTGACTTTTTATTTTTTTATTGTATTTTTCAGTTTTTTACTGAATGCTAACTTTACCAGCATGCAATTTAACAACTGAAACTCAATAAAACATGTTGGGTCACACCATGCTGTGAGTTAAAAGAAATAAAGCTGCGCTAACAAAAACAGTAGGTAGTGACTGTTAAGAACAACATACAAAATGGAAGGGTTAGCGCGCTGCAACTGTGGCTCAGGCTCCACAAATCACCTTCGAGTGCGTCCCATATGCTTGCACTTCTGAATAGGGAGTATCCTTGTAATGATTGGAGTAAAGGTAAATATAAAGGCACAGAGATGAATAATAAATAAATAAATAATAAACGTAGGAATGACTCACTGTCCAGGGTTTCACAGCTCGCCTGGGCTGGAAAGATGATGCCTGTGCAGTGGAATCAGTGAGGCCTCTTGGTCTTAGAGTCATCTCTCAGGATGACTGCTCACTTTCCACTCCGGCCATTGTTGGTTTATGATTTGCTGTGGCATGGGGGTAGAAGCTGGACCGCCACACGAAAGCTTAAGACAATAATGACTTTATTGTGGGGATATACAGTGGAATTCAAGCCCAAACGGGGATAAGGGAGAGTTCAGGATAGGCCCAAGGTAAGTCCAAACAAGGGGGAAAGTATGATAAAATAATTTAAAAGGATCCTGGCGCTGCTATCCTTCTGCTGGCAGAGCTGCTTCATTCCAGGGCCGGTGAGACGTGGATTGCAATAACCTTGATTGGATGCTGTTTTTACTTGTTTGTGAGTGTAAAATTTTAAAACCTTTATTAAAACTTTTTTTTAATGGAATTACACTAGATTCTGTTTTATTGTTGTTTTCTGTGTCTGGTTGAATTGATTTTAACCTTGAATGCTGGTGAGCAACATATCTGGGAATAGGACCCATCAACTATTCATATGTGGACGTTTTGAAGGCATCAGCTATCACAATTAGTCGGTAAGAGTTTGCACTATTGGTGGTGGATTCCTGGTGGATTTTTTCATTGTGTGGAGGTGTATGTGTTGTGGGATAGAGACTACCTTTTGCACTTATCCACTTTATTACTTTGGAGGTCGCTCTGTGTCTTTAAAGTTGATACTTTTTTTTATTTTTGTTTGTCACTTCCCCTTGTTTAAATGAATGCCATTTAACCAGCATTTATTAAAGTCAGGAAAGTGACTGCAGGGTTCTTTTTTAATTGTATTTTTCTATTTTTTAGCCCCGATGTACTGCAATAGCACACATGCACAGTGATTTTAAAGTACTTCAATAAAGTGCAATCCACTGGTAGGACTTTAACGATGCAATTTGCTCGGACAGCAATACATTTGCAATAGCATAGCAAAAAACCCATATAGTTAAGCCTCCCAACTCCCATGTGCTTGCACAAATCCAAGGGATACAAAGGGTAAAGCTGGCACCCAATCAGACCAATTTATAACTAACCCAGGAGGTGCACCTTAGCAGAGCAGTTACAATAGACACATCTTAGAAAAGCCACAGCACAAATCCCTGTTTGCTAGCACCATGGTGGTGCAGATTTAACATACATCTGCAGATTGATTGATAGATAACAGGGTTGTTTGGTGTGGCCCATTTAAAATTGTCTATTGTCTATAACATCTTTTGTTGGTGCTAGCAGAACCCTTTGATTCCAAAACATATTACCATAGTGCCAGCAGACCCCAATCCAAACTTAAAACATATGTGTATTATTTATAGTGGATTTTAAGTAGACCAAAAATAAACTGAAGGATGTGATTGGACAGTGTAAAGTGTAAGTGGATTCCTCTTCTAGATCAATGTCTTTTAACCCTGTCATACTAACATGTTTTGTGGATCTCCACACAGGCAGCTCTGTATCTTTGCTGAGGCACCCATTACTACACCTGTGCATCTGTGTGGACACCCAGGGCCTGTACTTGAGGAAACACTGCTCTAGAGAAGTATTAGTTACATGATCTTGGATAACAAAGCAAACTGTGACTCCAAATAAAAAGGAAGCCTGTGATCAGACCTCTAGACCAGGGGTACTCAACCACTCCTTGTAAAGGTCTATTTAAAGGCATGCGGTGAGAGACTGAAGGTCCGGGCGGAGGGCTGTCGCGAAAGGTGGATAGTTAGAAACAGTGCACTGGGAGGTGGGGCAAAGCTGGGAGAACAGGAATGGATGGGGATAAGATGGATGGGGCTGAGCTGGGGGGATGAGATGGTGGGACAGGGTTAGATGGGGCTGAGCTGGGTGGAAAGGATTGGATTGGGCAAGGAGACTGTGAAACAAAGTTTGTGTGTACCTTGCAATGCAACTTCCGCTCGGGTTAGGTGCCAGGGAGCCATGACACTGGCAGGGAGACTAAGCACTACACCGCCAATCAAGGAGGCAGCTCGGAGCACGGCAACACAGAAGCAAAGTGCAGGGCTGTCAGGGCAGGGATCCAGAAATCTGGCGCCGCTGTCCACATACGGACCCCGATCTGCTAGTTGAGTATCGCTGCTCTAGACCCTAAAAGAATAGACAGAATGTAGGTTATACCAGAGACCTCAAAAATCAAAGCTGAGTTTTAGTGGGACCATCTAATCTAGAGGATAAAAACAGCATACCCCATTTTCCCTAATTGTTTTGAAAACCAAAAGAAGGAGATCCCAGATTGTTTCCTTTATATCACAGGGTTCAATAATTCCATTGCTGAATCTGGGTATGTTTTCAGGCACAGGCAAGGATCTGCAGTACTGCAGTTTGGGCAGGGTGGGAATAGCACTGATGGAAGCAGGGAAAAATCAGCAGTAGCACCTGCAGGATAAGGATCAGTGGAAGCGGCGGGGTAAAAGGATTAATGATGGGCAGCAATAAACTGAAGGGTGGGTGTTTCTTCAATGTGTATTCTTACAGCTGGCTGATATGTCTTATACTTATATAACCTAAGAAGAGCTAAACATACAGTGTCACTTTTAAAGATCTTGAAATGATATCACTAGCACCAGAATTTAGCATGATGGTTTATAAAGACTGGTTTTGAAAACTCATGTTTAAGTGATTAAGACTGACAGTATCTTGTAACTGTCACTATAATTCCCTTATAACATACTTGCTTCTTAACACCCTTTATCTGAAGTTCATCACGGAATGGCGACACTAATTCACATTCATGTGACAAGCAGTATTTTAGCAAAGAACTCTATCCAACAGCTTTGAAATCAAAATGAGTTATTTTCTCCCGAAATGGCTCTTGACAGCTTTATAACATTTAAGAAGCAAAAGGGCTGAGATGACTTTGTAAAAGAAGAGCAGACAGACATTAATTATGCCTTATACTGTGCTTATTTCTTCATGTATGCTCATTGCAATGGAAATAAACAATCAGCATATGCAGACTTTCTATTTCTAGGTTTTAAATATGTCATGAGTAATCCTATCACTTATTAAATGACCAGATATTCTGTTTACTTTTTTTTTTCCAAACAACTTTTATTTATTGTTTCTCATGTAGAGGTTGATATAACATAACATGCATACATAAAGCATCATATAACTCATTTACATGGTAGTCAATCCCAGAGTCAGCACTTGTCAGCATATGTATTCTGTAAGATGAAATAGGCATCCAAACATCTTGCTTTCCTGCCCAAACCAACAACTTTTAAATATGGCAGTACTCAATAGGTATTCATGAGGCGTATATAATAATGTTACCAAGATGAGATGAAAAATTAGAAAAAGGTGTAGAAGTGAAAGTATCAAAAAGAGAAAGAATAAAATAGAAATAGGGAAGGAAAAATAGGGGGGTGCAGTCCAGTTAATATACCATCCACAAAGCTTAAAATGGCCAAGACTGTTTGGTAGTGGGTAGTACTTTTGAAGGCCAACCAAGGCTGCCAAATCTGGCAAAATTTCTGCCTGGAATACACAATCTCCTCCATCTTCTCAATAAAGTTAACTTGGGATATCCATTCCCTGATGGTGGGAACAGTTCAAGATTTCCAGTGTCTAGGTATAACAACTTTTGCGGCATTAATAAGGTGAAGTTGCACTGAATTCTTACACTTACGAGTTGATTTAGAGTGATGCAGCAGGTATAACGAGGGTGTCATGTCATCATTAGAATGTAATATAATGCCTATATAATTATGCACTTCCTCCCAAAATTTCTTGATTTCAGGGCAGGTCCACCAAATATGGAAAAGATGCCCTTTGTCTGCGCCGCATCTGGAGCAAGCCTCCGAAATCGAAGGATACATCTTGAATAGTTCCCATGTTGTTCTGTACCACTGTATTAATAACTTAAAATGTGTCTCTTGAATCGAACTACTGATAGAACCTTGCACCATTCTTCTTCAGAAAGTGAGAGGTTCAGATCTAATTCCCATTTTTCTTTCCATCTATTTCTAAAAGATAGAGCATTCTCTCCCAGAAGTAATTTATAGTGCCAAGGTAGCAAATGATCTCGTGGACCTTGTACAAGGCAGGTTTTTTCATACTGGGATGGGTTTCTAGAGACTTTAGCTACAATGTTCCTACCGGTCAAATAGTGTCTAATTTAAAAGTACACCCAGAATGGGCGGTCAGGGTGGTATTTTTACACTTCTGCTAGAGAGCTAATTTTTACCATCTGCAAAGAACTGGTGAGCTAATGATGTTGGCGGTTTACCCCACCTGCCCAGAAAATTTTTAGTGAGTCAGGGTGCAAAGTCTGGGTTGCCAGGTATAGCGGTTAAGGGGCTCGTTGTGGAGGAAATATCCGGGTAAGAAGCAAAGATTTGAGATACTATCTTCAAAGTCTGAGGAATAAGCAGGTGATCTGAGATCTCCCCTTCCCACCTTTTTCATCCAGACCAGCAAGCAGAGTGTAGGAAGCCGTCATACATTGTCCTTTCGATTTTAACCCACTCCTTGCTATTCCCGTTAATATTCCAGTCCACCACCCTTGAGAGGTGTACAGCTTTGTAGTACAGGTCTACATTTGGGGCACTCATACCCCCTTGTTCCTTAGTGGCTGTAAGAGCCCTAAAGCTCACTATAGGATGCTTGTGTGCCCATATAAAGGACGTCATGTACCTTTTAATGTCTTTGAGAAACCCTCTTGGTAGTTCAATTGGACACTGCATGACATAGTTTTCTTGGAAGCACATTCATCTTAGTTACCGCGATGCAGCCAAACCAAGTTAACCTGAGAGAGTACCATCTCTTAAGGTCTCCCTTGATTGTGTTCCAACATTTTGTAATTAAGGGGGAGAAGAATGCCAATATATTTAATGCTTTTGGTTTCCCACACAAATGGAAATGATTGCTGGAGATTATGAACCACATTTCATGCTAAGTTCATGTTCAGGACCATTGCATTTTTGACTTTATACTCCTTCTCACCCACTTTTGCTCCCGTTACGTCTGGGTTGTTTTTAACATGTAATAAGAATGGTACTAGGGACAAGGCAAAAATCAAGGGGGACAAATGGCATCCCTGATGAGTTCCATTTTTAATGTCGAAAGCTTCAGAGAGTACATTGTTAGTTCTTACTCTAGCAGACGGGAAAGAGTACAAAGCCAAGATTCTATTTGTCATTGATTGACCCAACCCTATGTACTCAAAAATTGCCATTATTCAGGGCCATGCCACCCTATCAAATGCTATTTCAGTATCAGTCAAATAGAAGAGTGTGCCAACTCCCTTCTGACTTGTCCAATAGTGCATATTCACCACTTTAATAACATTATCTCTCGCTTCTCTCCCGGTATAAAGCCCACTTGATCCTAAGCTATCCATTTGGTTAAGTATGCCTAGAGCCTTTCTGCAAGAATGTTTGCATATAGCTTCACATCATTGTTAAGCAAAGAAATGGGCCTATAACTTTGATAGTATATAGGCTCTTTGTTCTCTTTATGCAGGACCACAACATGAGCTTCAAGGAGGTTTTTGGAAAGTGTACCAGTGTTGGAGGTTGTATTAAATGCTTTAACAAAGTGTGGTAAGAGGGAAGGGAATGTCTTATAATACATTGAGATTAACCCATCTGGTCCCAGCGCCTTTCCAGGCTAAGTGACTTTGAGGGCGCTAGCTGCTTCTTCTAGAGAAATTCATCTTGGACTATCTCCCTATGTGAAGTAGCTCAGTTAACGTTGGGTAAATTATACAAGTTCTCGTAATACTTCCTGAATTGAGCAGCTATAGTCTTCGGAGTTTGATGCATTACCCCAGAAATGTCTCTAATAGCCCTTATTTGAACTAATATCTTTGAAGGGTATCGCCGATTTGGAATCTGACCTGTCAATTGTGGGATTTAAAACACAATTTATATCTCCTCCCAGTATCAAAAGGCCTTCTTGAAAGTCTTTCAACTTCCTAAGAACTTGTGTAAAGCACCTAGTCTGTGCTTTGTTAGGACAATAGACATTCGCTAATATTACTACTGTGCCCCGGACTCTCTTTTTGCAAGAGGAATCTAACTTCACTATTCTTAACATCTTCCATGAGCTTAAAGGGAACAGAGCAATTAATTAAGATCGATACACCTTTGGTTTTGTTGACTGGAGATGCAGCGAAGTAGTGAAGGGGGAATTATTATTATGGAGCTGCGGCATTCTGTCAAGCTTGAAATGTGTTTTATGTTTTTTTAGAAACCCCAATAGATTATATATTTTCTCAGGGATGTTCAGTCCCTTCATATTTATAGTAATAGTATTCAACAACATGTTGGCTTGTGGGCTCATTAAGAAGGTTGTAGCAGATGAATAAGACCAAACAAAACAGATGCATATCTGCCTCGTATATTGATAGTGAGAGTACTTTTCTGTTGGTTTGGAGGCAGGGGTCCACAACCCACTCCCCCAAGGCCCACCAACAGGCCAGGCCCTGCCACCACGCAGATGCACAGGTGCAGCAACATTTCACAGAGCCACCCATAGCTCTGCCTGAGCACTGACCACCGCACCCACGCGGAGACCCACAAAACCCGGGCTGCCGAAGGGCCCTGAGTAGGAGGGCCGAGGAACCTCAAAGTAATGAGCAGATAACCATAAAACCTGAGAAAACTGTAAAGTGTTGTCTGTTCCCACAGGAGCTCTCTCCACCTCCCAGGTATGCGGGCTCCCACACAACTGGGGAAACACACCACCCAGAAGAGGATAGTCGTCCAAGCACAGGTGTGTCAAGGCACAGTAAATGTAAGAAATGTCACATCTGCCTCATTTAGAAAGTCAATTTGAGTGAGCATATTGCTCCCTATAAAGTACTGAAATATATTAATAGAATCCAACAAAGGTTCAGGGATTAAATATTGGGCTTGCCTCGATTGCTCTTGGCTATTAATCACATATCACATGTACATACTTCTTTTATGGGGACTCCCCAGGCTATAGAGGGCCATCCTTACTAGATCTGGTTTAACGCTAAGCACTTTAGCTTCGGACATGTGGCGAAGGGCATCATTAAGACATACCAGGATGTCTTTATAATCCTGTGCCATGTATCTAGATAAATCACCCACTGTATAGCTGCTACTATAGTGCGCCATAAAGAAAATCATGAGCCTGATGCAAATAAAAATCTTATAAATATGCATGTACTTAAACCAAACTCTAATGTAATACTTTAGACACAGCAGTCTCAGCAAGGAGTAAACTCATATCTTGCAAACCCAAATCTCTATCTAGACAAAGGGTAATGGAACAGTAAAAACAAGAAAATATGGCATAACATATCCAAGCTTGCAGAGCTCAGCTGAACCAGACCTCTGATCACTAAGCCAACCCAGGATAGTGAGTTGAGGGACCAAGATATACAAAAAAAAAAAAAGAAATGCAGCAAAAAGGCAGCTTTAGTGCAGAGAACCTCACACTGTCCAGCAGCTTCACAATGAGAGATCTAGCCAATTGCAGTAGAGTAGAAGAGCTTACACTCTATTCAGTATCCAGCTCAGTCTCTTGCATTGGAAGTGCATATAAAATTAACCTTGTTAAGCCTGTAGAAATATCAACAGTCGTCACAGCAGGTTGCAGAAAGGAAGAGCTTACACTCTATGCAGTGGCCACCTCGTTTACTGCAGAAAGGAAGTGAAAATGAAACAAACCGTGCAGAACAAGGAAAAAAAAAGGGGACTCCATAAAGAAGAAGCATCCATGCCCAGTGCAGCAGATCCGGGATCCAAAACTCACTTAACCACTCTGGCACTGACACCTTCTGAATGTGCAACCTCCTACAAAACAGCGGGAGATCCTCGGGAGACCTGAGTAAATGGGTGCGACCATCTTTCTTGACACTAAGGCCAAAAGGGAATCTCCAGCAGTAAGCTAAGCCTTTGTTCTATAAAGCTTGAAGTAGAGGCCGCAACGCGCGTCTCTGCTGCAGAGTAATTGGGGATAAGTCCTGATAGATCTCAATTTGCCGGTTATTGAAAAGAATTCCGTCCTGCCCACAGGCTCTGCTTAAAATGTCCTCTTTTAGGGTGAAGCTCGTTAGGCAGCACACTATGTGTCGAGGCTGTGATCCAGATTGGCTCCTAGGATGCAGAGCTCTGTGGGCCTGCTCAAACTCTAATGGAGATTCTGAAGGATACTCCAGCAAAGAGTTGAATATAGATCTCAAAGCCCATGAGATTTGATAATTTCCCAAGCACTCTGGTATGCTGCGGACCATCAGGTTAGACCTCTTGCCTTGATTGTCAAGGTCCTCCATTTTGCGGTGCATATCCAAAATGAAAGGACACGGCAAGCTGTTCTGAGAATTAAATAGGTAGTGTGGGAGGCCCCAAAGTGGGCCCACCCATCAGTCTCATCTAAGTATTAAGCACCAAACATGTCTAGCTATGTCGAAAGACAGAGATTTGGTTGCATATATTTGCAGATACATGTTGAAGCCACACCGCCCCGACAAGGCACTCTGTGTTTAGTGTGGTCCTTACTCTATATAAATGAGCCCCATAATAGGGACATGTAGTGCAGCTAGTAAAATACAGAGCTACTTACCGGGAGCTGCCGACTCCCATTCGGTGCACTACATGGTGGAAGGGTCACAGCCTGCTAGTGTCGGGTAGACCTCAGCCCCCATGCGTGCACTGTTTTTGTTTGTCATTTAAAGTACAAAATGCACATGGAAAAATATCTTTAACTTTTGGACCAGTGTTGCGTTCAGGTTGTTTAAATATTGGTACAAATCAGCCTCACCACGTATAAACTGTTAGGATCATAGGGTTGATTCAGAGAGACATAAAATTAATTTTGTTTTTGTGTCGATCTGTCTTTTTTTTCGTTTAGGTTCCGCTTGCATATGAGTGTACGAGTGATTCTAAGCATGCATCGGAAGCCTTCTGTAAAGTGTTCATAGCTTCGTACGCCATTTTTCAGCTTTCGTTTTTCGTTTACGTTACTTAGGAAACAGCGTAGGCTTCCGTTTTTTTGCTTTTTCCAATGTCGCCTCTAACGAATGATTCACGTTTCCCGTTAAATTCTGAATTCCTTTTTCTATAAATAAACGTCCAGACGGAAATCTTTCCGACCTTACGCATGCACAGAACCAATTTAACTCATTCATGTGCTCATCTCAATATTTTTAGCACTCACTTCTTCTACAATTCTTTCCTTTGTACCCTTAATGCTTACCTCAATTCCATCGTGGTTTCTATATTCTTCCCTTTGCGGCCATAATGCTTAACTCAATTCCATCGTGGTTTTTTAAATTCTTCCCCTTGCGCCCTTAATGCTTACCTCAATTCCATCGCGGTTTCTATATTGTTCACTTTGCACCCTTAATGCTTACCTGAATGGATGAACTAGAATTGATAATAACAGAAGAGCAATATGACATAGTGGGGGTAACAGAGACCTGGCTGGATGAAAGCTATGACTGGGCAGTAAATTTACAGGGATACTGTGTGTTTAGGAGGGACCGTAACAAACGCAAAGGGGGTGGAGTCTGCTTAATTGTAAAATCCTCTCTACAGCCTGCTCTGCGGGAGGATATATGTGAGGGGAATGACCATGTGGAGTCTGTATGGGTAGAAATACATGGAGGGAGAAACAAAAATAAAATAGTGATGGGGGTTTGCTATAAACCTCCAGATATATCCGAATCCATAGAAAATATGATGCTAAGGCAAATAGAAATAACCGCTAAACTAAATGAGGTAGTGATTATGGGGGACTTTAACTACTCAGATATAGACTGGGATGCTGAAACATGTGTTTCGCATAAAAGTAATAGTTTTTTTTATCTAAAACAAAAGATGGCTACCTTTCCCAACAAGTACAAGCTCCAACAAGGGGGAAAGCCATATTGGACCTAATACTAACCAATGTACCAGACAAAGTAATAAAGGTACAGGTTGGGGGACACCTTGGAAGCAGTGATCATAATATCATTAATTTCCAATTAGCAGTCACTAGGGTGCCTTATCAAGGAGCCACAAAAACGCAGGACTTCAAAAAGGCAAAGTTTGACCAACTTAGAGATGCCCTACACTGCATTGACTGGGAAAATGCCCTTAAAAACAAAAGCATGGACACTAAATGGGAAACTTTCAAAGGAATACTTAATTTTCATTGTGACAGATATATACCTTACAGGAATAAAACTATTAGACACACATGTAAACCGATGTGGCTAAATAAAAAGGTTAAGGGGGCAGCAAACAACAAAAAAAAGGCATTTAAACGTTTAAAGCAGGAAGGGACAGCGGAAGCGTTAAAAAAATATAAAGAAGAAAATAAACAATGTAAACAACATATAAGGGCAGCTAAGCTGGAGACAGAAAGACTGGTCGCGAAAGAGAGTAAAACTAACCCCAAATAATTCTTTAGCTACATAAACCGTAAAAGGTACAAACCTGAGGGTGTGGGCCCCCTGAAAAGCAAGGAGGGGACCCCTATAGAGGGAAATGAGGAGAAAGCTAATTTGCTTAACAACTTCTTTGCTTCTATATTCACAAAAGAATTTGACATGCCGAGTGAAATGCAGGGGAATAACCGAAACCCTCCATTAAATGTCACTGGTCTAACCAAGGAAGAAGTCCAGAACCATCTCAAGCAGATAAAAATCGATAAATCACTGGGACCAGATGACATACTTCCTCGTGTTTTAAGGGAGTTATGTACAGTAATAGACAAGCCGTTATTTCTAATATTTGTGGATTCCATAACTACAGGGTCTGTTCCGATGGATTGGCGCTTGGCAAATGTGGTGCCAATATTCAAAAAGGGATCTAGGGGGGAAACTGGGAACTACAGACCGGTAAACTTAACATCTGTGGTGGGCAAGCTGTTTGAAGGTTTCTTGAGGGATACTATCCTGGAGCACCTTGGGGAAAATGACCTTATTACTCCATATCAGCATGGATTTATGAGGAATCGCTCCTGCCAGACAAACCTAATCAGCTTTTATGAGAAGGTAAGTTCAAGATTGGATCAGGGGGAGTCGTTGGATATCATATATCTTGACTTTTCTAAAGCATTTGATACTGTGCCACATAAAAGGCTGGTACAAAAGATGAGAATGCTTGGACTGGGGGAAAACGTGTGCAGATGGGTGGGAAATTGGCTTAATGATAGGAAGCAGAGGGTGGTTATCAATGGTACACACTCAGATTGGGTCACTGTTACTAGTGGAGTACCACAAGGGTCAGTTCTGGGACCAATTCTCTTCAATATATATATAAATGACATTGGGTATGGATTAAACAGTAAAGTCTCAATCTTTGCAGATGATACTAAGCTGAGTAAAGTAATTAAAACAAAAGAGGACAACAGGCAGCTACAAACAGATTTAGATAAATTGGAAGCATGGGCAGTTAAGTGGCAAATGAAGTTTAACACAGATAAATGTAAGGTCATGCACATGGGAAGGAGAAATCTGTGTCATGATTACACCCTAAATAAAGAAACACTTGGTAAAACAACAATGGAAAAGGACCTAGGGGTTTTAGTTGACAATAAGCTCAACTGTAGTAATCAATGCCAGGCAGCTGCTGCCAAGGCAAATAGGATCATGGGGTGCATCAGGAGGGGCATAGGTGCTCATGACCAGAGCATTATTTTACCCCTGTAAAAGTCACTAGTCAGACCCCATATGGAATACTGTGTACAGTTCTGGGCACCTGTGCTTAAGAAGGACATATCAGAACTGGAGCGCATTCAAAGAAGGGCAACAAAGTTAATAAAAGGAGTGCGGGGGCTAGAGTACCCGGAAAGATTGTCCAAGTTAGGCTTATTTAGTCTAGAAAAAAGACGATTGAGGGGTGATCTAATAACTATGTATAAATATATTCGGGGTCAATACAAGGATCTGTCCCACAATCTATTTATACCCCGGAGTGTAACCATAACACAGGGGCATCCACTAAGGTTAGAGGAAAGGTGCTTTCTTCACCGACATAGGAGGGGATTCTTCTCTGTAAGAGCAGTGAGACTATGGAACTCGCTGCCAGAGGAGGTAGTAATGATGGATACAGTAAAAACGTTCAAAAGTGGCCTTGATGCCTTCCTGGCATGTAATAACATTTCCAGCTATGGCTACTAGACCACTGGAAGGAGTTAAACAGGCTGAACTGGATGGACTAAAGTCTTTATTCAGCCTTACATACTATGTTACTATGTTACTAATTCCATCGCGGTTTCAATATTCTTCCCTTTGCGCCCTTAATGCTTACCTCAATTCCATCGCAGTTTCTATATTCTTCCCTTTGCGCCCTTAATGCTCCATCGCGGTTTCAATATTCTTCCCTTTGTGCCCTTAATGCTTACCTCAATTCCATTGTGGTTTCTATATTCTTCAGTAACCAGCAAAGTGCGAAAAAACAAATCTGGGAAGAGCTCACCAGACAGGTGAATGCAGCGGGGAATGCAGTGAATGCAGCGGGGAACAAGAGGAAAGATGTGGAGCAGATCCAGAGAAAAATATCTGACCTCAAATATGCAGTAAGGAAGAAGCAGAATAAACGGCGCAATCACAGGTACATATTTGATGTTTGCATTTTGCAGCTTGTTGTAGTAACCACAATGCCAAATCATTTTTGGACTCTTATTTTCAGCTTCAAAACAGGCGGAGGATTACCAACAAAATTACAATACAACAGAGCTGAAGAAATATTCCTGGCTTTGATACACCCTGTAGCATTATAAGGCCTCTCTGGCAGACATGACACAGACACCCAGGACATTTCTACAGGTTAGTAATGATTGTTTTAATGTGAGCTATTTTAAACTTTGAAAATGAGGTGCACAGCTATACCTGAACACAGGCCCCTAGGGAGTGGCTTTGAGGGGAGGTTACTGTTGTAGGCGGGTGTTTAATGACTGAGGAATGGGCTTAATGATGGACACTCTCCCAGGGTGCATTAGTTCATGGTCCTTAGAAAGGTTTTCAGTCCATACACGACCTTTTACATTATTTCTGGAAAATATTAAACAATTTATCTTACCAAAGCACTGCATGTGATGTGAATATAGGCAATAATTGACAAAACGTAATTCTTTGTCTTTCTACCACTGGGGTTCTAGCTGTGCTTTGGTCAGACAAACTTGAGCTGGGGTCAGGGAAAGGTCAACATTGCAAGAATGCACAGCAGCATACTCAGAAGCCAAATGCAATTTGCAAGCTGACTGTTGGCCCCTAAGGCGCCATTTGGGATGTGTAAAGCCTCCTAACATGCAGTACATGCATGTTTTTATTCTTTAAGGTGACCAATCTGTAGGTACAGGGTGAGTCATACATATAAGATAGACTCAGATATATAGACTCAGCTAAGATAGATTCATTGGGAAGGGCAACTTTAACCGTTGGGGGAGTTGTCATTCTTGCTTGGCCACAAGCATTGCTTTGTTCTAAAGCATATGTACTCATCAGCCTCATCAAAGGATGTTTGTGTGTTTACGTGCTTTTTGCTTTTTTTACCACAGCACAGCATCCTGCCTCTGGAATTGTGGAAGCCTCCTCCAGTTTGAGCACGCTGTCTACTTCCCTGCTGCCTAGGACACAGGACCAGATATATAGGGTAAGTGGACTTTGCTGAAACTGGTGATGCATGTGAATGCACATGAATAATTTTGTTCCAAAAGAAATTTAGGCCCAAATCTGACACACTTTTTTACATTTCCTAACAGACTCCCCCGCTAATGGATGTAATCTAGGTTATGGAGGAGGAGGATGCCAGCCGGATTGGACCTTCACAAATTACCCCCCTGGAACTTAACCTGCCACTGCCCCAGCATCCTACTGCACCAAATACTCTGCAGCAGAGTGAAGCTGCACGCATGCTGCCAGCCCATCGTGGGCAGCAGGCTGAGCCTATAGTCCCCAGTGCTAGCTCTACTGCAGAGGTTTTGCCTAGCACATGTTGCTCGCCATAGACCTTCAGCATCTGCAGGCGCTCAAACCTGGGGAATTGGAAGACGCAGTCAACAACGTCGACCAGTTTCCCAGGGGAGGCGCGTGCCGATCCTTGAGTAAGCATGGCGCCATGACAGCCGTTACTTTAGGCAGATGACTCAAAGAACAACAGAGCAGATTACTGCACAATTAGAGAACTTCAATACTACATTCACCAGCATGCTGCCTGAATATAGGACGAGCAACAGCCAGATGGCAGAACAAATGGCCACCTTAAGCAGACAGATGGCAGACCAAATGGCCACCTTAAATTCAAACTTCACTTCCATGCTAGATGAATTTAGAACTAGCAACAGACAGATGCTGGAGCAGTGGCAGATTATGAATGTCACACATGCCCAGGTGTTAGGCCACCTCCAAGGCCCACCACAACCTTATTATGGGCAACATCAATATTACTAATTTGACCTGGGTCTGCTAAACATCTTTCCTCTACATCCCAACTCTATTTACCTGTGTGGTGAGCGCAACCAAGATTGGGTGGTTTTTGGCTTTGGTGGTTTGTTTTGGAATTTGCCCATATAGCTCATTAGAGTGCTCACATATCTCAGTAGCTAATGGCTGAGCTTAAGCCCCAGTGAAGCGGCCACTGAAGCTCCCACACAGCAGGCTTGGTCCTAAGGAAATGCTGGCTGCCTCATCCTGTTTGTTGTCAATATTGGGGGACATTCTTGGCTGGGAAAATTCAACATTTGGCCAGGCCAAAGATTGGACTGGACTGGCATTGGGTCTTTCTGTCATAGGCTGGAAAAATTACAAGCAGGAGAGGGTCTGTATGTGGCCCTATGTATTCCTGACCGTCTATTCCCCTTGAAAGTCGTGCTCCCTATGGATCTTGATGTTGGTGGGCGGGTAAACATCGGCCTGGAGTCAGTTACCTTAGAACTCCTGGATGTGGACAATTGCTAGGGGCCAGGAGTCTGGCCCAGTTTATACTTATGTTGGAAAATGTATGTCCATGGAGTCTGCGAGTGCCCTTCACCCCAAATTTGTCAAATTTTGTGCAAATGTATGGAATTGGACTTTAGCTGTTTTTGCCTAAGTTGATGCATTCATGTTTGTATTGCTGTTACATTAATCAAGGTTTGTAATCACAAACACGAGAAAATAAACTGCATTACACTCAAATCAGGTGTAAAATGATTTGTAATTAAGGCATTACAACATTGTTATACCAAAAAAAAGGGCATCACATAGCATATACAACAAACAGACAAATATATAAACAAAATAAACAAAAGTTAAGAAAAATTAGATTCAATTACATGGGCACGGACAGATTGCCCAGTGCCACTCGGGGTGCCATCATATATGTCACCTGCCTCCTGCCTGGGTGGAGAGGGGGGCAGATCCACAAAAAGGGGGACACGCTGCATCAGGGCAAAATTATGCAGCACGCAGCATGCTAGGATGATTTGGATCACCTTGTTGGGGTTATACTGCAGTGCCCCCCTGTATGGTCCAAACAATGGAATCTGGACTTCAGCAGTCCGAAGGCCCGCTCCACTATGGCCCGGGTCTTCCGATGGGCCCGATTATACGACTCCTGGGCCGCATTCTGAGGGCGAAGAACGGGCGTCAGGAGCCAGGGCATGAGCGGATATCCAGAATCCCCTGAAAGAATAACAAAATACTAACATAAATTACACATTCTAAGCAACATTATTGTTTAACATGTCATCAAGGGCTAAAAACAGCCAGGTTAAGACATGGGTCATCAACTATATTCATAGCCATACAGTGAAAAGGGAATGATGGAATTTGAGCAAACCTACCCAGGAGCCATCCACCAGATAATTCTCCAGACTCAAACTGACGAAATAAGTCGTAATTCCTCAATATATATGCGTCATGGGATGAGCCTGGATACCCTGCAAGTACACTGAGGAATCGCATGTCCGGGCCAACCGCTGCTTGGATATTCAGGGAGTGGCCCATCTTGCGGTTCCTGAAACAAAACAATACAAAATTACAGCAAGCCAAGGTAACCAACTAAAACACTAACTCCTAAAACCAAAACAAAAAAAACATGTTCTACAATTCCAAATTAAATAACAAAGGACCAAGTTTGTTAAAAAAACTAATATTTTATGGATGTGTTAGAAAATAAAGTTTAACATGCTAAGGACTAATTAAGGTCAGCATTAAAATGCTTTTATAAGGCCTAAATGAAAAGTATTGATGAAGGTATACATTGGAAACTGTTTCAAAGGGCCACTTGAGAAGAAGGGGTTTTAGGTATGCATTGGAAAGTGGTTCAAAGGGACACTTGAGATGGAGGGATTAAGGTATGCATTGGAAAGTGGTTCAACTGGACACTTGAGAAGGAGGGATTAAGGTATGCATTGGAAAGTGGTTCAAAGGGACACTTGAGAAGGAGGGATTAAGGTATGCATTGGAAAATGGTTCAAAGGGACACTTGAGAAGGAGGGATTAAGGTATGCATTGGAAAGTGGTTCAAAGGGACACTTGAGAAGGAGGGATTAAGGTATGCATTGGAAAATGGTTCAAAGGGACACTTGAGAAGGAGGGATTAAGGTATGCATTGGAAAGTGGTTCAAAGGGACACTTGAGAAGGAGGGATTAAGGTATGCATTGGAACGTGGTTCAAAGGGACACTTGAGAAGGAGAGATTAACAGATAGTTAAGTTAAATTAAGTTTGGCTAAACAATATAACAAAATGACATAATTAACTTACCTATAGATGTACTCATCAGCTGCGGGAGGGACCAATGCAACGTGTGTGCAATCGATCGCACCCATGACATTGGACATGTCGGTGATATTATAAAAACCCAACTTAAGCGCGTTCCAGGCTACCATGTCATCCGGAAAGGAAATATTTGGGACTAAGGGTAGCCATGCCATCCAGAAACTTGGATAGCGTGCGGCTCAGCGTAGGCTGGGACATCCCCACAGAGAGGGTACCCAGCCTCTGGAACGAGCCGTTCACCAAAAATTGCAGGCAGCCAAGCATCTTGGTCATAACTGAAATTGCTTGCCCCTTCCTCGTGGTGCGGGCTAACCATGGCCGCAGCTCACTATACAATTTATGGAGGGAAACACAATTAAGTCGGGTCAGCTCGAACAGCTCAACGCCATGCATGCGATCGATATGCATGCGTCTTCGGTGCAATCTGGCCTCGGCCCTGCTGATACATGTAATGCCAGTGAGCTAAAGGCGCTCATACTCCTCCACATAGCCGCACAACATGATCAAAAATAGTAATCCGAGTCAAAAATGGTCCCGTAAGTGGAGCGGAAATGAAACCGTTTTATAGGGCGGTGGTCCATCGGCAATCAGGTCTCAGAATAAGACGCAAACCCATCCCAATAACGTAACTTATCTGAACTAACACCAGAATTACAGTGCCTAGCCCAGTTTACCAAGAATAAAACTGTCTGAACTACTGGAAGGAAGATAGCTATGGTAATGTCTCTCTCATAGGGCAAATAGCAAAAGCTTTTTTGGAAATAGCATTTTCTGCAGTTATGTGTGGTTTTATTTCTTATTCTAGGAACAAAAGCAATTAAAATATGCAATGTTTTATACATTAAGTTATACTCAAAGATGTGGAAATATAAAATCACTAGAATACTGGGTCACCAGGTTAAAATTTGCATTAATTTGATATTCCTGCTTTGTTTTATTTTTGAATCAGTGCTCCATTTCCCAAGCTAGAGATATAGGCTCACAACTAGTTCTACATGCCTCAACACTGCTCTCCAATTACCTGTGTCAGCATTAATAAACCTTTCCAAGACTAATTTCTCAGATCAGATAATATGTTACAGAAATAAATACTAAAATGTATTTCTAAAATATAAACTGTTGTAAGAGCATTGCCATTAAATGTATCCTAGCATATATGACTATTACAGGTCAAACAGTGATCTGTGTATCTATGGGGTCAATTGATGATCGTGCGCCGGTGACTTTGCACATGCTATTTGGAGCTCCAAATTGTTATCTGGCTTCCTCGTGATTTATGGTCATCCAAATGGGAGGCACATTAGTTTTTGCACCAAGTTGTGGCTGAAATTTCCCACAAGCACCATTTTAGTGCACCCAACTGTCTCCAGCACCTGATTTATGGTTTGTTTAAAGGGCAGAAAGCGTGTGCAAATGTGGCAGAGTGAATTTCCTCCAGCAAAAAGGTAGAGGAAACTACCAATTCTAGTGAGTAACAGTCTTATTTCTTCTCAAAACACATGTCAGCAGCATCTAACATATTTCTGAACAACCAAAGTGTCAGCCACAAGCTCTTTTTAGTGAATAAACCCTTTTTTATTTTTGTTTAAAAAAGTGATAAAAAGTTGTCAAAAGTCACAAAAATTAAGGTCCAAACTTTTTCACCACACTGGACTGTTGGCCCCAGACAGGCAGGCGCTCACACAGCCCACCTGCCAATGATTGGAGGCCAATGGAGCACCATCTAGCAGTGATGGAATGACAATTCTTAGATTTTCTTTTATGTCATGCATTGAGGGACATGCCCCAGGTTGGAAGTGTGAGCAGTCCTTCAGTCAATTTTGACTTGAGGTCCCCCCTTAAGAATAAAAGCCTTTACAAATAATTTCTGATCCAGTGTCTTATTCTCATGATCGGCTTCCTGGCACAGGTCCAAATTTTCCTGCAGTACACAGCTGACTGCTGTCACCTGTTCTGCTTTTCCTCCTTATGACTTCTGGATTCATGTAGCACCAAAATCTATGCTACATGTGCTAATAGAAAGCTGCAGATTTTTGGCCGGTGACTGAAGTCAACTTTCACCGGTTTTCAGCTTCCGGTTTTCAGCTTCCAAATCCTGCGCCACTGGGTTCTGGCCAATATAGTCTTATTCGGGGCAGTATGTAGCTATGCGGAACGGAAGTCACGTGCCTGACTTTCTCCCCACTAGTGCCCGAAAAACGTAATAAAGACACTCACTTGACCCCTCTATCAATCTGGTCGGGTCTCCTCTTCACCCCCGGGGTTCTTCAGTCTTCAGGAGAGGGCCCGACAAGCCGCCATCTTTGCAACGCCATTTTTTTAGGATTTTTAAGGGTTTTTAACCCTTACAATTCCAAAAGAAAATGCCCCCCACGTGGAAGGGGGGGCCCTATGCCCTATTTTTTTTTAATTAACCATGTGTTACCTGTCACCCAGCAGGTATATGAGACTTGCAGCAGCAGGAGAGCAGAAGCCAAAGTGATCAGCGTGGGACACAGTGCTTCAGGATGGATGGGAGGTAGGTATACTAAAAAAAAAATAATGAATATTTTTTCTCTGTTTCAGAGAAGGGATCTATGAGACCCCTATTCCAGTTCACAAGGCTTAGGGGGCTGGCAAGTCACCTCCGACTGGTGGGTGCCATTAACTCCAAGCCTCCCCATTATCTGCTTCCCCAAAGCCCAGGGGGGGCATAAGGGCCCAGCCTGTGCGAGCGTGTAGCCTGCAGGGCAGGGGGGGGGGGGTCACAGAGGCTGGCCCCTGCATCCTGTTCTACAAGACCCATAGCTGGTCCCTGGGCTGGTTATGCTGAGAAGGTGGACCCCACGCCAATTTTTTTTTTATTTAACCCTTTATAGTGTAGATAGTAGTTATTTTTAATTTAGTTTTATTTGTAAATGTTATAAAATGCTCTTCTCAGTTTAAGGGGATCTCCTAGGCCAGGAACAGGGGCTACTGATACATATGTGGTACTACTGTAATTACCACTGTAATTAGGAGAAATTGGGCTTTCACGTGCAATATGGTTTTCTTTAATAAAATAAATGTTTTTTTTTTATAAATTAGACAATTTTTAATAAAAATGTATTTTTCTTAAATTTAAAACTATTTAAAAACAGTGTGAAAATTACAGGCAAGACATTTCATGTTAAAGCCTAAACTATGCCACAAAAAATACATAGGTGAACTGGAAATTCCTGCAAACATCGTAGTTAAACCTAGTGGAAGATGGTGAAAAATTACGTCAACAGAGTGTGACAAAATCTCAAGCTGGCAGTTAAAAGTAGCTATGGTTATTGGGTATTGTTCTGCTTGGCGAGCTTGTGCCTTCAGATTTAGTTTGTTTTTTCTTGTTTGCTTATTGATATTTTAGGAAAATTTGTTTTTTATTCTGCTTTTTATTCATTTTTTGGGGTAAACCCTGTGCAACCAAAGAATTCTTCGAGGAATTACTTGCAGAAAGCTGAAGCCACTACAATAAGCTGGGTAGGCTTAAAAAGCTTAATGTGTGTATTTTCAGGGAATATATGGTTTGTGGGTATTTCAAATGTAAAGGGTTGTTTTGGTTCCCATAGGCAGTGTGGCATTCCCCCCGCCCATTCCCATAGGCAGTGTGGTATTCTCCCCCTCCGGGTCCCTTAGGAAGTGTGGTATTTCCCACTCCCATCCCCACAGGCAGTGTGGTATCCCTCCATGCCATTCCCATATGCAGTGTGGCATTCCCTCCTCCCATTCCCATAGACAGTGTGGCATTCCCCCCTCCCATTCCCACAGGAAGTGTGGTACTCCCCGCTCCCATTCCCATAGGCAGTGTGGCATTCCCTCCTCCCATTCCCATAGACAGTGTGGCATTCCCCCCTCCCATTCCCATAGGCAGTGTGGCATTCCCCCCATAGGCAGTGTGGCACCCCTTCCCATTCCTATATGCAGTTTGGCATCCCCCCATCCCATTGCCCATATAGGCAGTGTGGCACCCCCACGCTATTCCCCATATAGGCAGTGGGCACTCCCCCTCCCATTCCACATATAGGCAGTGTGGCACCCCTATCTCATTCCCCATACAGGCAGTATTGTACCTCTAACCCATTCCCCATATAGGCAGTGTGGCACTCCCCCTGTTCCCCTTCCCATTTATGCAGTGTGGTATTCCCGCCAACTCCCAAGGAAAAAAAAAGTATACCTACATGAACATCGTGGCAGCGCTGGAAGTCAGAGCGGGTTCACAGTGTCAGGCTTCCAGCCCAACACTGATGTGTAAGTGCACTCTGGCCTGATCGGTGGTGGCTTCCAGCTCCGCCAACGCCTCTCTTTCCACAGTGCCAACACACGAGTGTTTGGTGGCATTGCTGGAAGCCAGAGCAGGGACGTTGACACCATTGTGTCCCTGCTGTAACTTCGAGCGTGCCACTGCCTCGCAGGTGTCAGTGTGTGCTGACACAAACACCCAAGTGTCAGCCAGAGAGACGGTGATGGCAACACATCGGGGACAGCGGGCGCGTAATGTAAGTATACTTGTTTTCACTTTATTATTTATTTATTTTTTTTTACATTTGCCCAGTAACTGACATTTTCACCCTACTTTTTGTAAAAATATGGTAATTCAACTCTTGGTTGCAAAAAAAACATTTTTGGTCTGCAGTGGAGGGGTGTTATCCCAATTGGTGACCATCGATTTTAGAGTGCAAGTCCACCCAAATTAGAATCACCGTTTGCTATCCCTTTCTTGGCACTTGGCCTAAAACAAAAAACAGGACTTACCTGCCCAGCGCCGGATTCCTGATCCCTCATCTGAGCAAAGGGAGATTGACTCCTTAGTCAGCCAATCACTGCACAGCAGTCACACTGCTGCTGCACTGATTAACTGCCTAAGCAATCAGTTACGGCCGGTCTAGCAGCTAACAAAAAGAGGTGCTGCTCCTGGTTGGGTGCCCAGTGCTCAGTACGGGATGACTATTTTTGCCAAGTCGGGTTCAGCACTTGGTTAGTTGGACTAATAAAAGTAGGATTTGCGCTGTTTTAAGTACAGTTACAAGTATGTATGACCATAACTGTCATATATCCCTGCTAAAATCAAACTATGAGGAGGTTATGTTTCCTACACATACACACCTTGAACAGCCCAGAAGCTCTGGATAACAGAAGTTGTCTTGCTTGGGGTGTGGAGGGTTAGCATAGTAATCTCTAATCCTAAACTGGGATGACCCTTAAAGAGATACTGCAGGCAAAGCCATTGTGTCAGGCTACATTTGGCGATGTCCTAAACTGTTTTTCATTTTTAAATGGAATGAGAATTGGCCAAGATATCGGGGTTTACAGGTTCAACCAATGACTTTCTCTTTTTCCTTCCATTCCCCAATCAGTTCAGCAGAGCAGGACAGGATAGCTGATCTCTCCCTCCTCCAGCCCCTCTCTCTGCCTCCTATTCCTTCAGATACATCACATTGCTGATTATTATGCATAGTCACAACCAACTTGCTTCAGAAGAGAAATGATTAGGCGAACCTGTAAACCCAGATATCTCGTTCATTTCTTCATTAATTTAAAAATAGAAAACAGTTTAGAACAACGCCAAACCTTTGCCTGCAGTATGACTTTAAGATTTGGTTTATGTGTCCAAAAAGTCATAACTTTTGAGCTGCTTTAACCCTTTAAGTGCCAGCCTACCTGCAGCTTTTGTCACCCTCTGTTGCCAGATCATGTTTCACTGATTTGAAAGGATTTCCAGGGATTTCCCAGGAAAATTATGTATTATTTTTTTCAACAGAGTCTGGGCTTCAACATGAAATGTCTTGTTTGGCCTTTTTTTAGTGTATTCTCAATACTTTTTAATGAAATATGTGCAAAAAAAAAATAAACTTTATTACAAAGTTTTTGTTGTAATAAAAATGTAAGTTTGTCAATAAAATGTTATTGTGTGCGAAACCCCAATTTTCACAGCGGTACCACATATGTATTGGTAGACACCCTTTCCTGCCCAGGAGACTCCCCCAAACTGAAACAGAGCTTTAGGAGATTTTCAGATAAATTACAACTGCGCTATGCGCACCTTGCAGCTTTTCAAAAAAAAAAACCCATTACATTTGAAATACCCCCCACAAACTATACATTCTCTAGAAGTACACACCTCAAGCTTTCTAAGCGTACCAAGCTTGTTTATGTGGGATTCGTTTTCTGGAAGTAATCCCTCAATGTATTCTTTGCTTGCACAAAATTTCCCTAAAAAAGAATAAAAAGGAAGAATCAAACCACATTTTCCTAAACAAAACTATATGCAAACAAGAAAAAACAAGTAAAATCTCAAAAAGCAACATGCCCCGAACAGAACGATACCCAAGATGCATTGGTACTGTCAAGGGAAGAGTTGGCAAACACCACAAAGTAAAGTGTGCGAATAACAGTAATTTTAATTGAAAATTTCAGCTCTGCAGACAAAGTGCGCACCTTGCAATTTTTCAATCAAAACAACCCTTTACATTTGGAATATCCCCAATAAACCATATATTCACTGAAAGTACACATGTTAAGCTTTCTAAGTGTACCCAGCTTGTTGTAGAAGGCTCAGCTTTCTGAATGTAATCCCTCGAAGAATTCTTAGGTTGCACAGGGTTTCCCTAAACAAAATGAATAACAAACTCGATAAATAACATGTTTTCCTAAAATATAAATATGCAAACAAGAAAAAACAAGCTAAATCTGAAAGAGCAAGGTCCAGCGAGCAGAACAATACCCAACATGCATAGGTACTATTAACCCTTTTAATTGCCAGCCTACTTGAAGTTTTGTCACCCTCTGTTGACAGGTCATTTTTTCCCATTCTGCACCATGTTTAACCATGATTTTTGTCGGAATTTCATGGAAAATTATAGATATATATTTTGCAGCAGAGTTTAGGCTTTAACATGAAATGTCTTGTTTGTAATTTTTTTACAGTTTTTTTAATATTTTTGTGTAAAAGAACAAAAAAATAAATAAATATTTTTTAAACAATTGTCTCCTTTATTTTAAATAAAACATTTACTTTATTAGAGAAAACCATATTGCATGTGAAAGCCCAATTTCTCCTGATAACAACGGTACCACATATGTATCGGTAGCCCCCCATTCTTGCCCAGGAGACCCCCCAAACTGAAAATAGCACTTTTATAACATTTACAAATAAAATACTACTACTATCCACACTATAAACATAAGGGGTTAATTTAAAAAAAAATTACATAGGGTCCCCCCTCCTGGGGGTGGGACCCATTTTTTGGGGAATTTTAAGGGTTAAAAACTCCCCCAAAAATGATATGGGGTCCCCCTTACCCATCATAACCAGCCCTGGATCAGCTATGGGGGCTTGTAGAACAGGGTGCAAGGGGGCCAGCTTTGGTGGCCCCCCCACCCGGCAGGCTACAAGCCCACATAGCCATGGCCCGGGCTCTTCTGCCCTCCCCCTGGGCTCTGGGGAGGCAGGTAATTGGGGTGTTGGGGGTTACCGCCAAGTCACCCACTAGCCGCAGGTGACTTGCCAGCCCCCAGGCTTGTGAACTGGTATAGGGATCTCATGGATCCCTTACCAAAACAAAAAAATAAATATTTTTTAGACAATTGTCTCCTTTATTTTAAATAAAACATTTACTTTATTAGGGAAAACCATATTGCATGTGAAAGCCCAATTCCTTCCGATTACAACGGTACCACATATAGATCAGTAGCTCCCCATTCTTGTCCAGGAGACCTCCGAAACTGAAAATAGCACTTTATAACATTTACAAATTAAATACTTCTACTATCCACACTATAAACATAAGGGTTTAATTAAAAAAAATGACATAGGGTCCCCCCTCCTGGGGGTGGGACCCATTTTTTGGGGAATTTTAAGGGTTCTGCCCCCCCTGGGCTTTGGGAAGGCAGGTAATTGGGGTGCCGGGGGTTAACGGCAAGCCACCCGCTAGCTGCAGGTGACTTGCCAGCCCCCAGCCTTGTGAACTGGTATAGGGATCTCATGGATCCCTTATCAGATCACAAGGGGTTAAATGTAAAAAAAAAAACACAGAAACAAGCAGAAAAAATATTTTATTTTTTATTTTTGATACTTTTTAATACTTACCTCCCATCCATCCCTGTGTCACACGCTGATCAATCTGGCTTCTGCTCTCCTGCTGCTGCTGGAAGCCTTTTATAGCTGCTGGGCTACAGAACATAAACGGTTAATTAAAAAAAAAATAACATAGGGTCCCCCCTCCCAGGGGGGTGACCCCATTTTTGTTTTTGGAATTTTAAGGGTTAAAAAGAAAAATGAAATGGGGTCCCCCTTACCCAGCATTACCAGCCCGGGACCAGCTATGGGGGCTTGTAGGAACAAGCAGCTTTTGTGGCCCCCCACCCTGCAGCCTACAAGCCCACATAGCCTGTGTGGGTCCGGGCTCTTCTGCCCCCCCTGGGCTTTGGGGAGGCAGGTAATAGGGGTGCTGGGGGTTAATGGCAAGTCACCTGCTAGCCGCAGGTGACTTGCCAGCCCCCAGCCTTGTGAACTGGTATAGGGGTCTCATGGACCCCTTACCAGTTCACAAGGGGTTAAATGTAAAAATTAACACACTGACACATAAGGAAAAAAATGACATTTTTTTTTTTTTTTTTACTTTACTCACCTCCGATCCTCTATCCCCCGGAGATCTCCTATGACAGCTGACAGTCTGCTCGGGTGTTTGGAGGAGAGAGCCTGGGGAGGGGGGGCGATCACAGCCCTCTCCCCCTCCCCAGGGTGATTTCTGCCCTCCTCTCACCACGGAAGAGCCTGGGGGGGTGATCGGAGCCCCCCCCCCCTCCAGTGAAGAGGAGACCCGTCGGGAGACAGCGCAGCCACAGGTAAGTAAATGTCATTTTAATTTTTTTATTATTTTTTTTACAGCTGCTGCTGCCGAAGCGCCGAAGCGCGGGCGCTATTCCGGGGGCTCTCCTTGAGCCATCCGAGCCATCCGAGCCCCCACTATTTTTTTTAACTAGCAGGGGGGAAATTTAGGCATGTAGATTCTACGTGCTTGGCGCTTAAGTGGAGTAGAAGTGAGCATGTAGAATCTACATGCTTGGCACTGAAAGGGTTAAAGAGGACCTCATGCCATGTGAGTAGAGGGGCTACTTCCAGAGAAGTGCTGCCCCTCCCGTGCTAAAAACGTTATATCTGACCTGTGTGACACCAAAAGATTTCCCCTGCCTGGCTGCTTTTGTCTTGCCACCGCTGGGACTGCACCCACAATTAGGCCCTGAGCTACCAACACAAAGGATCAGCCACATCACAAAAGGGAGTGTAGACTTACAGGCTGATTCATAACTAGCACCAGCTATCGCCAGATGAGCGTCTGTACAGAGGCGCTAAGAGCGACCGCTAGTATATGCTGTGATCGGCTATCGGGCACTGTGTCTCATTTGCTGTAGTAAACTGGCTGGCATTGATGGATGAGATGTGTGCTGGGCGTTCTAACATGAGTACAGCATTGCAGGGAGCGAAAGGTAGTTCCAGCTCATTGCGACCAACTCTCAGTGACTCACACTAAATTCAACAAGACACACACAGCGTCAGCTCTCTGGATCTGGTCGCTATAGCATAGAGCGGCAGGCGCTGTGTGAGGAGAGGTCAGGAGAGGTGACACAATTATTTGAGAGATAAAAAATAAAAACAAAGAACCCTGTTTAAACAGAAGAAAAGGAATGTCCAATGAAATGTATGGGAGAGCGACAGGTAGCGACAGGTAATACCTAGCGCTGTGGAAGCTAGAGTGCCGGCGCTATACGCAGTGCTGTCTATAATTATGAATTGTACGCTACATGGCGCTGTTAGAGTCACTCACCAGAATCGCCTTTATAAATGTGGTATTGCGTACAGCGCCCAGCGTTCACCAGACGCTGCCTGTCGTTACGAGGCCCTACCCGGCGCTATCCTTTGATGAATAAAATCCCTTAGAATGAATGAGGATGAAGATTTTGTTTTCCTTTCCACACTGAGAGCTATTTTTTCCTAGAAACTGCCCTGGCACATGGTCTGTATGAATTGCCAGACCAATTGGCCCCAAAGCACCTAGGCTCACTGGAAATTCTCCCTGTACTTCCTTTGGCCAGTCTGCCCCATGAGCACAGGCAGTTTATGTTCAGCAGTTCTTTCTTGTAAAACTAGTTTCAATGTTTGAAACATTTTGTGCTAAATAGTTTTTGTTAAAATGTAAATATGTTCTGCCTCTCAAGTGACACTGAAACTATACATTCTTACACTTTAATATAGAAGTACAGAATTATACAAGCCTTTATTATCGTAGTATGCATTGATTATGCCCCAGAAGAAACCTTGTTAAAGCTGCTCATCTGTCAAAGGCATATTGCCTAAAATAGATGAATGTTTTCATATTACTGAAAAAAAGTCTGTGCCCAAGTGACAATGTTCAAGTAGATGTCAAAAACTGCTATTAATATCATAAAGCGCTAGCACAGTATGAAAAATGAGCCCGCCACATAATCTCAGAAATGGTGCTGTCTGTTGTATTATTTGCCTGAAAAGCGATTGCTACATGATTAATCCATGACATTAAAACCTTTCAATGAAGGCATGCTGCATAAACTGTCTGGGAAGTTTATTTTTTACCACACAGGACAACCATTCTGGCAAAAAAGAAAGTTCATTCCACACTTTATTGAATACCACATCTGAAATCTATCTATCTATCTATCTACACACACACACACACACACACACACACACACACACACACACACACACACACACACACACACACACACACACACACACACACACACACACACACACACACACACACACACACACACACACACACACACACACACACACACACACACACACTATTACATTATTTAGCAAAGGCTGGCAAATATCATCTTATCCTTTATTTTCATTTTATTGTGTAAGGAAAATTCTACAGTTGTTACCGTTAAAACTGTAAAGGTTTTTCATGTTAAACTCCCATAAACTTGCCTGCTCTTATACACAAGGGATTCAATATGTTAAACACTATCCCTTAAAGTGGACCAAAACCCAGGATAGTCAATAGTTTTGACTAACTTGGGTTTTGGTCCTTTCCCCGCAGGCACCCTGATCGGGGGTGCCCCCGGGGAAAGGACCAGAACCCAGGATAGTCAAAATCCTGGGTTTTGTCCACTTTAATGCAGGTGTGTCAAACTCATTGTCTCGGAGGGCCGCATTAGCCAGTTAATAACAAACACAAAACAAAATGCAACCTTGAGTATTCAAATGTATGGCTACAGGGGCCACATAAAAGGCTCGGAGGGCCATGACACATGTGCCTTAATGCAACACGTTTTATTTTACTATAAATTAATTAATGCAGAAGCAGTCGCTTATGGCTTATTGCCTACTACACATTCTAATAAAAGTCGGGAGCTCTGCATTATTTTTAAGTAATCCAAATGATCAACATAAAATATAATATGACCAGTACTGTTGCCATAGCCATGCCCCATCTTTGTCTTCCTCTGGTCCTACATATGTTCGGCGCAGGTGCAATTACGATTCTGTGCATTCTGTGCATGCTGTTCCCACTCATTTGGTGTACCTGTTCGCCATGTGCATGCATATGCATATTGGTAAACTGTGCATTTGCGGCAGCCTGTGGAATGCCTGCTTGGATGTTGCACTCACGCATGTGCAGTGTGCTCCATGCACATTTTGCCCTGGCTTCCCCTCCTCCATCTGTCACTGTATCTTTTAAGAAAACATAAAACATAAGAAAGTGAAGGAAGGATAGAGGAAACGGAGGAAGACAAGAGAAAAAAGAAGAAAGGGAGAAGGAAAAGAAGGAGAAGGGGAAGACATTAGAAAGGGGGAAGAAAAGAAGAAAGAAAGAAAGAAAGAAAGAAAGAAAGAAATCAAGCAGGAAGGAAAGAAAGAAAACCGTAAGGGAGAAAATAAAGAAAACCATAAGGGAAAAAATAAAAGGAATATAGAAGGAAGAAGGGAAAAAAAGAAGAAAGAGGGAAAAAAAGAAGTAACAAAAGAAAGACTCGGGAGGGGATAAAGAAAGAAAGAAAGACAACGATAAGGAAGGAAATAAAAAAATGAAAACAAGGGAAGGAAAGGAAAAAGGGAAGAAAGAAAGAAGGATAGATAGAAAAGGATGAAAATGGAAATGGAAGGAAGCGAGTAAAGAGAGAAAAAATGGAAAGGAATGAAGGAAAGAAATAAAATAGAAAGAGAGAGGGAAGGATGGAAATAAAGGAATAAGAAAGTACATGGTTAACAGCCGCCGCTGCTGCAGATGCTCATACTTTTCACAGAACTTGTCAAGGGGCTCCATTGCAGGTGCGAAGGATGTAGGTTGTATTTTCACTAGCAACAAAAGACCGTTCAAGTTTTCCTGCTAGCAAAAAGATGGTGTAAATTTTAACAGGAAGCCTCATAATCATTTAGAAGTAATAGTCACATATTTTATGTTATGGGTACGCACAGCCGAAGGGGAGCAGCCAGCTGCTCATGCTCTATTCAGCTTTACTACTGTAAATCACTCTGATGCGAATTGTAAAAAAAAACTTAATTGCCCTTCTGGAGGGGTGTGGCAGACCCAGGGATCCCCTTAGGTTCACCCCTGGTCCATGGTGAAGCTTAAAGATGTAAGATATGGGCTAGAAGGGTGGGTGGAAGCATTCTCTTTTTGAACAGGTAATATGAGGTTTTTTGTGGGGGTACGGTAGTGGGACCTAGGGGTCCTTTTATTTAGATTTGTCTGAGAATGAGATTATAGGTATAGGGGGTTCAGAGAGTGATGGAAGTTGGTTTGAATTACACGGAATAATAAGTCTAGTTAGGGAATAACACTACTGAAAGGTTTTTATTTGGGAGAAGCACTAAAGAGATTTAGCACTGTCAAGATTATAACGGACGTGTTGAGTTATATGAAGACACCAGAAGTAAAATTAGGACACTGGATTTTTTTTTTGTTTTTCTTTGTTTTTACCTTGTTCCCAATTTCCTTAATCAATACTGATTTGAAGCTAATGACTAGGATTTTTGAACAGTCATTTAGCTGAATTTTCCCTCCGAACTAGATGTGCTATGTGTCGGGTCACCAGGGTCCAGATCAGATCCATAGGGTGTGTGGCATTATTTCCCTACTACAAAATAAATGGGATGAAGACAAGGGGAAAATGGCTATGCTGCGGGTGCCCTGCTGTGTGAACCCCCCCAGATCGCCTGAAGAAACTCACCTCTTTCTGATCCTACGGCGCATGCGCTGCCACTCGTCCAATCAGCGTGCTCGGGGCCGCTGACGTCACACCATCTAAGACAGCGTCTAAGACTAGCCGCTCCGAACACGCATGGCAGCCGCATGCCCCACTTCCTTCTAACAGGGAGTGGGCCCGTGATGGCGATTCACAAATGGCTGGCACTGACACGTGTCCTGCTAGAGGGATAACGGGGATGTGGCCACAGCCTGTGCATTCGCAACTGGACTGGGTAGTAAGGTAAGTAAACAGGGTGACCCGGGGTTTTCGCACAGCAGGGCATCCCGATTCTGGATGCCCTGGGGGGAGGGAATCGATCGGCCTGGGAATCTCATAGATCTCCGGGCAGATTGAGCTGGGTTTTGGCCCACTTTAAGACTGTTTATAGGGAATCCAGAGTTTTCATTAGGCCTGGGAGGTATGGTGGAAGGCTCAGAGGTTAACAAGTAGGGATGAGCGGACCCATCTCGCAAAGATCGGTTCTGTGCCCAACTTTGCAATTTCAGGTCCTCGAACCAGAACACGGATTTCAAACTTAAATCTGTGTCTGAGTTCAGCATTTGTTCTGAACCCCCCAAAGAAGGTTGATTGGCTGCCCTATTCTGTCCAATTAGTACCCCGTCCCCTAACATTACTAACTTTAAAAGTTTGTGCAGACATTGCTACTTCTTTACTTGTGTGTGCACAAGCAATGCAATGCATGAATCAGCCTGTCTAAAGAAATTGCAATAACTTAACTTGCTTGCGCACACACAATGAAAAGTGCTTTACTTGCCTGCACAGTGTTACAGTTCAAAAAGGGTTTTTTTTGGTAGAGGTCAATTGGACACCCTGTTACATTGGGAGAGCTACAGTCCAGCAGATCTGGCCACTGACCTGCAAATGCAACAGCAAAAAAGAAAAATAGGATGTGCTCATCCAGTCAATATATAGCAGTCAAGAGGTGCTAGAGGGGTGTGACCACACACTCCAAGCAACAAAGAAAGTTAACCCCCTGCACACTCATACTATTGAAAAACCTAGCTAACACTTGTTAAAGTGGACCAACACCCAGGATTTTGACTATCCTGGGTTTTGGTCCACTTCGGCGGGGCACCCCGATCGGGGGTGCCCTGCTGTGTGAAACCCCAAAAAACTCACCTCTCCCCGCTCCCACGTGAACGCCGCAGCCAATCCCCATCAACGTCCAGGCGGGGGACAGGAACGTCCAAGCCGCTTCCGCCGCCGCCGCCTCCCGCGCGTCACTCTCGGCGCGCGCGCCCCCGCCGGCCATTCACAGAGGGCCGGCGCGGGCACGTCTGGAGGGGCAACTGGGAGGCGGCGGCGGCGGAAGCGGCGGCGGATCAGGTAAGATCTTTTTGGGGTTTCTGGGGGGTTTCACCCCGCGGGACATCCCGATCTCAGATGTCCCGCGGGGTGGGAGGTGATCGGCCCGGGAATCTTATAGATTTCCGGGCCGATCACCCCTGGGTGTTGGTCCACTTTAAGAACATGGACTGTTAGTTAACATAGATTGCAATGAATGTAGAAGCGAGGTAGCCGCGTCAAGGCCGTCCAATTAGTACCCCGTCCCTAATATTACTAAGTTTAAAAGTTTGTGCAGACATTGCTACTTCTTTACAGTCCATGTTCTTAACAAGTGTTAGCTAGGTTTTTCAATAGTATGAGTGTGCAGAGTGTTAACTTTCTTTGTTGCTTGGTGTGTGTGGTCACACCCCTCTAGCACCTCTTGACTGCTATATATTGACTGGATGAGCACATCCTATTTTTCTTTTTGCTGTTGCATTTGCAGGTCAATGGCCAGATCTGCTGGATTGTAGCTCTCCCAATGTAACAGGGTGTCCAATTTACCTCTACCAAAAAAAAAACCTGTCTTTAGACAGGCTGATTCATGTATTGCATTGCGTGTGCACACACAAGTAAAGAAGTAGCAATGTCTGCACAAACTTTTAAACGGGAGTAATGTTAGGGACGGGGTACTAATTGGACGGCCTTGACGGCTTGACGTGGCTCCCTCGCTTCTAAATTCATTGCAATCTATGTTAACTAACAGTCCATGTTCTTAACAAGTGTTAGCTAGGTTTTTCAATAGTATGAGTGTGCAGAGGGTTAACTTTCTTTTCTGCCCTATTCTGGGCATGGCTGTAATTGGCCAGACAGGACACGTGACCCCGTAGTATAAAAAACAGGATCTGAGTCCAGCCAATCTCAGAGCGCTTTGCATTATAAAGGGAGAGATTGCTGCTGCTGAGTAAGGGACAGATAGGGCTTTGTTAGAAACAAAATTGGCCTTGTCAGGACATTAAAATAGTGCCAGCAGTTGGAGTGAGGGCTAGATAGGTTGTAGTTAAGCATGCTATTGTCCTTTTCAAGACATTTATTAAGGGACAGTGGCTGGAGTGAGGGATAGATAGGGCCATTAGAGTTGATGTCATGTGATGCTCTTTTCTGTTTAATAACAAATAGTAATTGAGTGTCCATTTGTTCGGGCCACATCAGAGTCTTTTTGTTTAATAACAAATTTTAATTGAGTGTCCACTTGTTCAGGCTATGTCAGGCTATTTTTTTGTTAAATAACAAATATTAATTGAATGTACACTTGTTCTGGCCACATCAGCCTCTTTTTTGTTAAATACTGCTCTTTAATAACAAGTATTAGTGAAGTACTCACTTGTTCAGACCACTTGAGTGTCACTGTTGTTTAATAAATAGGAATTAGTGAAGTATCCACTTGTTCATGCTACTGAAGTGTCACTGCTGTTTAATAACGAGTGTTAGTGAAGTATCCACTTGCTCAGACCACTTGGGTGTCTCTGAGGTTGAACATCAAGTATTAGTGGAGTATCCACTTGCCCAGACCACTTGGGGGTCACTGCTGTTAAATAACAGGTATTAGGGGAGTATCCACTTGCTCAGACCACTTGAGTGTCACTGAACTTTAATAACAAGCATGAATTGAGTATTCACTTGTTCAGGTCACTTGGGGGTTACTGCTGTTTAACATCAAATATTAGTGGGCTATACACTTGCCTAGGCCACTTGGGTGTTACTGTTTAACATCAAGTATTAGTGGAGTATTAGTGGTGTATCCACTTAGTCAGGCCACTTGGATGTCACCGCTCTTTAACATCAAGTATTAGTGGAGAATTCACTTGCTCAGACCACTCGCACGTCACTGTTCTTTAATTAGAAGTATTAATGGAATATCCACTTGCTCAGACCACGTGGGTGTCACTGCCCTTTAACATGAAGTACTATTAGAGTATCCACTTGCTCAGAACACTTGGGTGCCACTGATCCTTAACAGCAAGTATTAGTGGAGTATCCACTTGTTCAGACCACTTGGGTGTCATTGCTGTTTAACATCAAGAATTAGTGGAGTATCCACTTATTCAAACCACTTGGATGTTACTGCTGCTTAACATCAAGTGCTGGTATCCAAGTGCTCAGACAACTTAAGTCATGTTCCTGTTATTATTTTTTTTTTTTTGGGTCACTTTGGGTCACTGTAACTGTAGGTGTTTAACAATGCAGAAGGTATCAACTAAGGGAGAGAGATGTGACTGTGGTGCTGCTGGTGGTGGTGATAGAGGTGGTGCTGCAAGGGGAGGACATATTTCATCCTTGTCTGCTACACCTTCCTCTGGTGCAAGCAGGTGTCAGGGTTTGCAGTGTACAAGGTGAGGCAGTGGTGACATGCAGTGCTACCAGTTCCATGGGATTGCTTTCCTCTCACTTTTGCCAAAAGTGCTAAGCCCCCCCCCCCCTTAAAATCAGCAAGTCATGGAGTCAATAATGCTCTATAATAGCATTCCTAGCTAGTGTACCATGGGTCATCCACCTGCCCCTGCCCCATTTGCAGACCTAGGGTTCCCAGATGCCCGACATTACTTGGTGGCCATGCTGCTGGTTCCTCATCCATATCCATATATATGCAATTTTGATGACATCTCATACCAGACTCCCATATACAGCTGCATGGGGAAAAGGCCTGGAGAGAACCTACCCCAAGGAATTGTGGGAAGGAGTAGTCCATAGAGAGGTCAGGGTATATTGATAGGTAAACAATAAACACAGAGCACAAGTAAATAAACTCAAACACCACAATTCCTAACTTGTGGAATAAGACAAATAAGAAAGTCCAAAACATGAAATAATGAAATATCCCACGGTGCATGCACTTCACATGTACATGTGCAAAATAATCCTCCACCAAACGTGCAAACTCTTACCGACTTCAAAGCATATAGAAAGCTTCCAATTAGTGTTGTACAACGTTGTTACCACCAATAAAATTCAGTGTAGATTGTGTGCTAGTCAGGCAATGCTCAAACTAAATATAGACTCCCCATCTACAAAGCGCTTCCCGATGATGTACACACAATAGGCACCACTTCCAAAAATCTTCTGTATCAGAAAAAGATAAAAAAGATCCTGAATCCACCGCTCGCCACCGCCGACGCGTTTCGTCGCCGCAAGGCAACTTTAACTAGGCTAACTGATAAGCCTAGTTAAAGTTGCCTTGCGGCGACGAAACGCGTCGGCGGTGGCGAGCGGTGGATTCAGGATCTTTTTTATCTTTTTTAACTTGGAACCTTTTAACACTTGGAACAGCACTGCCCGTTATTTGGGACGTAGCCGGTGACCATCGGATTCCAGCGCCGGTGAGACCGTCAATGTGTTTTTATGCTTATCTTGTTCATTCATTATGTGAGTGCAATTCTGGATTTTTATTAAAGTGTTGAAGTTTTGCAGAATTACACTATTTTCGTTTTTCTGTTCTTTACAATTTATGCATTGATACCATCTGAGTTACATCTGATAACTATAACAACTGATACAGAAGATTTTTGGAAGTGGTGCCTATTGTGTGTACATCATCGGGAAGCGCTTTGTAGATGGGGAGTCTATATTTAGTTTGAGCATTGCCTGACTAGCACACAATCTACACTGAATTTTATTGGTGGTAACAACGTTGTACAACACTAATTGGAAGCTTTCTATATGCTTTGAAGTCGGTAAGAGTTTGCACGTTTGGTGGAGGATTATTTTGCACATGTACATGTGAAGTGCATGCACCGTGGGATATTTCATTATTTCATGTTTTGGACTTTCTTATTTGTCTTATTCAACAAGTTAGGAATTGTGGTGTTTGAGTTTATTTACTTGTGCTCTGTGTTTATTGTTTACTGATCATATTGGGTCTTTTTTGAGATAAGAACTTCATCACGTTGAGCAATCTTTCTTTGTGTCAAATTATTTATGGTATATTTTTTCTAGCGCGGTTCTGGGTTTTATTGGTTTAACCATTAACACCATTTTCTAGGGTATATTGATAACCTATATGCTGGTAGGGGTGAGAATCACCATAGCAGCAGCATGGAAGAAGGAGATATGCATAAGAGATATATGAAGAGGAGAATCGACTTGTTGATGGATAACGAAAAGTGATTAATAGTAACTAAACTTAACAAATCTAGGCAACCGGGTCGCTGTTCTTTTTTTTTAGTTTTGTCTGTTTTAAGAGGAACAACACACAGGAATGTTACTTTCCCTTGTGGTGTTGCTCTCAGGGGGGCCTCCCAAATTGGGAGGCCCCGCTGCGTGTATCCACCCAGGTCGACCCATACACTCACCACCCTTTGCTCCCACTGCGCCAACTCGGACGAAAGCAGTGCACTGATTGGCTGAGCAGAGCGCTCCCTCTCACTCACGGCTAAGCAGCCAAGCAGCAAGGAGCAGAGCCGCATCCCTTATTCACCTTTTAACCGTGGTGTGCTTGTGCTGCCCATTCAGAAAGGCTAGCCACATGCACGGCTAGAGGTGAGCAGGGATGGCGATTGGGGGGGGGGGGATTTACACAGCGGGGCATGCCAATTTGGTATTCCCCAAGAAGTAGTCCTCGGATGGCCCTGGAAGCTTTTAGACTTCAGGGCCTCTGATGTTTGTCTTTAAGTAGGTGGTTCTCTGTGTAGAAGCTAATTCCTGCCATATTGCAAAAGAAAATCATAGGGGAATTGACAAAGAGAAGGTTAATTCATTATATTAACAATGCTTGTATTAAATGTGGATATATCTATGTGATTTGTGATAATAAAAACTAAGTTAAAAAAAAAAACAGCATAACCTTAGTTGCTCCCTGGAGCAATGGAAGGCTGGGGTCGGGACATGAGCTATGCCATGTGCTGCACTCCCCCTTCTAAGTGCATCAGCTACAGTCCCTGTTGTTAGTGCTGCTGCCAGTGTCCTCAGTGATGAGGATGGCCATGTTGGTGTAGCCCCTTCTGCTCTTATCTTAACAGGGCCATGCTCACCTCACTGGGCGCTTGTGTATCATACAGATGCAAGGGGAAAGGTGTGAAGTTTTTTTTCCATCTGTACTAAATTGACCAAATTGTGTAGATGTCTAATACATACTTTTACTCTACTAAATCAGAAGACTGATTACGGTAGAACCCAAATTAACAAATGGAACAATGGATTCTGTTGGCGACTGACCACAACTGTACTTTACAAAAAAAAAAAAAACCCAAAAGAAAATCAAGACAATGAAAAAGACCCATGTCTCTTTTATTAAAGAGGATATAAGAGGGTCCTGGTCCATAGGGACAGCAAAGTAATCTAAACATAGGTTTAAAAGTATTTTTTTGTTATGGTATATGCTCCTGCATGCTCCTGGCTTGGGGCAGTAATTGGTGCTCTTGGCAATAAGCAGAGCTGTATATATGGATTCGTGCTTCACCAAAGTTCTGTTATTCCCCAATTCGCTGGCCAATCCCTTCCCTCTAATGTAACATCTGAGACAGCAAATTTAAATAACTTTTTCATCCTTACCTGTTATTTAATAAACCCCATGTACTATATATATTTGAATGTAATGACATTTTACAGACTCACATAGGCTAGCGTTCCCTTCTACTTCAGTGACTTACACTGTGCCAGGAAATATATACATTGTAAGAACAATTCAATTATGAGAGCCATGCTGCTTTAATAAAGTCATATGGCCGCCAGCCCAGTGAAACAGATGGCATTGCAGATTATAGCTGTTTGCCAGGGGAAGCCTCAGTGAGCCTTCTATCTCTCCTGTGTGAATTACAGAAAATGATGCTCTTCCTTGTTCTTTGGGATTTTATTGCTCTGTGGAGACAAAGCTGGCATTGGTATTTATGTAATTTAAAAAAGCATTAGCGGCTGACCTGCGGACAACTCTATAATAATAAATAACATATTATCATAATCTTTTAAGTAACTAATTGAAAACTTGTGATTTGGGACAGTACCAAGAAACATATTTGATGTACACTGATGTCTGCAAATATGTCACTTTGGACCACATCCTTTACCAGTCTTTACCAGTTTACCATTTTTTAAGCTGAAAAATATCCCCAAATAATTACTGGCTTATCAGTCATTTTATATTGGTAAGGTAAATATATTTATAACATGCCTATATTTCAGCTTTGCTGGCCACTTAGAGACTGAAAACAATCATGTTAGATTATGTGGACCTAGATTAGGTTAGGTACTGAGAGGAAGGCTGAGCTGCACTGCTCATACCCCCCCCCCACACTTTCACCCACAAGTTACTTGTATAAATATGCTTGTCTTTTTTCCAATAAGACTTTGGGGGTTATTTAAGAATGGATGGCGCCAGGTAGTGCTTCGTATCGGCAGGATTCGCCAGGATTACGGGATGAACAACGTGATTCCACTGCTTCATGTGAAACCATGGCTGGTCAGGGCACTGGAGACATGGCGTCTACATCTTACGGTCACATGAACCCCATTGGAGCTGAACTGGAGGAGGAGGAGGAAGAGGAGGAGGAGTGGCACAGTGCACAGTTTAGGCTTAGCGAAATGGCTAGAGGGTTGTGAGGAAGCGAGACAGAGTACCCAGACACACCGTGGCAGTATGCAGTGGAGATGGAGACAGGTAGTCCCTCCGAGTCACTTGCACAAATGGCACGAAGCATGCTCAAGTGCTTGCGTAGTGACCCCAGAATTGTTTCCATTTGTCAGCGGGATGACTTTTGGCTCTCCACCTTATTGGACCCTCGCTGTCGGCAAAAAATGGGGGCACTTTTTAAACCCACTGAGAGGGAGGACAAACTGGCCTACTACAGAGACATCCAACGTAGTCAGTTGGCCGATGCCTATCTGCGCCATCGTCCATACTCTCGCAGGTCTGACTCGGGGGGCCCTCTGCGCTCACCTTCCACTGTGCCATAGCTGCTGGGGGGGGGGGTTGGCAGGAGCAGCAGCAGCAGCTCCATCAGCAGCAGCCTCAGTCTTCAGTCGCTAATGAGTAGCTTTCTACACCCGCATAGTGAGGCTACTCATGAGCAGCAGGAAGACCTGGAGCAGGACTTGAACCAGCAGGTCATGTCATACCTTGACATGACCATGCCAACACACCTTGAGGATCCGCTGGACTTCTGGGCAGCCAAACTTGACTTGTGGCCGCAGCTAGCTGAGTTTGCCCTGGAAAAGCTGTCCTGCCCGGCAAGTAGCGTGCCATCTGAGCGGGTGTTTAGTGCGGCGGGGGCCATAGTTACGGCGAGGAGAACTCGTCTGTAAACTAAAAATGTGGAGAGACTCATCTTTGTGAAAATGAATCAGGGATGGATCAGCCAGGATTTCCACACACCAATGGCTGATGCATGCGACTAGATTCAGCATGGTGCCACGTTTTACACTTTCCAAATGGTGCAAAACATATTTATGTCTTTAGGCCAATTTTTGGGCTCCTGCTGATGCCTACTTCAGGGTATGCCTTTCAGCCAAATTATGGCCTCCTGCTGCTGCTGCTGCCAACTGCAGTGTGTCTTTGTGCCAATTTTTGGGTTCCTGCTGCCAACTCCAGTGTCTCTTTCAAGCTATGTTTGGGCTCCTGCTGCTGCTGCTTGCAACTCCAGGGTGTCATTCAGCCAATTTTTGGGCTCCTGCTGATGCCAACTTCAGGGTGTGCCTTTCAGCCACATTTTGGTCTCCTGTTGCTGCTGCTGCCAACTGCAGTGTGTCTTTAGGCCAATTTTTGGGTTCCTGCTGCCAACTCCAGTGTTTCTTTCAAGCTATGTTTGGGCTCCTGCTGCTTGCAACTCCAGGGTGTCATTCAGACAATTTTTGGGCTCCTGCTGCCAACTCCAGTGTCTCTTTCAAGCTATGTTTGGGCTCCTGCTGCTGCTGCTTGCAACTCCAGGGTGTCATTCAGCCAATTTTTGGGCTCCTGCTGCCAACTCCAGTGTCTATTTCAAGCTATGTTTGGGCTGCTGCTGCTTGCAACTCCAGGGTGTCATTCAGCCAATTTTTGGGCTCCTGCTGCCAACTCCAGTGTCTCTTTCAAGCTATGTTTGGGCTGCTGCTGCTTGCAACTCCAGGGTGTGCCTTTCAGCCAAATTTTGGCCTCCTGCTGCTGCTGCTTGCAACTCCAGGGTGTCATTCAGCCAATTTTTGCGCTCCTGCTGCCAACTTCAGTGTCTCTTTTAAGCTATGTTTGGGCTCCTGCTGCTGCTGCTTGCAACTCCAGGGTGTCATCAGACAATTTTTGGGCTCCTGCTGCCAACTACAGTGTCTTCCAAGCTATGTTTGGGCTCCTGCTGCTGCTGCTTGCAACTCCAGGGTGTCATTCAGCCAATTTTTGGGCTCCTGCTGCCAACTTCAGTGTGTATTTCAAGCTATGTTTGGGCTCCTGCTGCTGCTTGCAACTCCAGGGTGTCATTCAGACAATTTTTGGGCTCCTGCTGCCAACTCCAGGATGTCTTTCAGCCAATATTTGGGCTCCTGCTGCTGCCAGCTCCAGGGTGTGTTTTCTAGGCAATATAGGGGCCCCTCATAGTGATGCCACCTCAACTCTCTGCAATTGTGCCGCTCTGCGATTCTAATAGCGATGCCTCTGATCTGCATGTCATAAATTTTTACAGTATTATTTCACTATCCCAGCACGCATCCTATGTGTGTTACAGCAAGGCAGAATGGTTTACAACCCTATTGAGGCTCTAGGAAGCTCAGAAATAGCTGTTTTTAATAGCGATTCATCGCAAATAAATTCGGCCTGAAACAAATTTTGTCGGAAAATTCAGCGAATCAGTCGAATCTAATTTTTCAAAAGTTCGCTCATCCCTACTTGTAGTAGTTGAAGTCCCCCATCACCACCACTGTACCAGCCTGTGAAGCCCGTTCTATCTGCTTGTGCAGTTGACCCTCTATTTCCTTAGTTATATTTGGGGGCCTAAAGATTACACCAAATAGTATTTTAACATTGTTTACATTGCCCCGCATTTCTACAAAGATTCTACATCCTCACAGTCTTCGGCTGGTATCCCCTTTGAATTCTTGCTTTACATAAAGACACACGCTGCCCCCTTTCCTTTTTGCTCTGTCTTTCCTAAACAGAGCAAACCCTTGAAGATTAACAGTCCAATCACATGTGGAATCCAGCCATGTTTCATCCGCACCAATAACATCAAGATTTTCTTCCAGTACCAGAGCCTCAAGCTCCCCCACTTTACTAGCCAGACTTCAGGCATTTGTGAACATACACTTTAAGTTCCCATCATGTTTGACACATTGAGCTATAGTATTAGCTTCTGCAGTAATGCATCCACCTAATTTGTCACTGCTGGTTTGTAACACATGGATCTCTTTATCCATCATAGCAGTCCTTCCCCCTTCTAATTCTCCATCCACCATCATATGCTGTCCCCTAAGTAACCTATCTTCCCTTTTATTTTCATTCTTGCCCCTCCCCCCTCATTTCTAGTTTAAATACCCCTCCACCCCTTTTAGTATCCTCTTACCAAGCACAGCAGCCCCCTTCCTTTCAGGTGAAAATTATCTGTAAAATACAGTTTGTACCCCAATAAAAAGTCAGCCCGGTGCTCTAGGAACCCAAACCCTTCTTCCCTGCACCAGCACTTGAGCCACGTGTTTAACTCTCTAAGCTCCCGGTGTTGTTCATGTGTAGCGCATGGCACAGGCAGTATTCCAGAGATTACAACCTTGGAGGTCCTTCTCTTCAACTTGTTGCCTAATTCTTTAAATGTATTCTTAAGGATCCTCCATCTCCCATGAGGACCAATGACAGAATTAATGGGAGATGGAGGATCCTTAAGATTCACTAACATTGGGCAGCTAGGGTTAAATTAGTCATAGGTGGGGCTGAAGGAAGATAGAAGGGACAACTGGCTGGAAGATATTTGTCCTCTGTATGACATATGGTGTGCATTGTGGTGTGGATTGCAACCTGCATCCTTGTGAGCTTTCTAGTGATAACACACACAAAAAGTGCAAAAAAGTATTTGTCCAACATTTTCCCCCCAATAAATTACCTGTACATGTGATGCCACTTTTTTACAGTTAAGTACATTATTTTTTCAGTGATGTAAGGATATATTTTTAAAGTTTGGAAATAATAGCACCCCATGGGCTATGATAAAGATTTCGCCATTTTATTCTGCATAGTCCATAGGGTTCTGTTGTTTCCAAACTTAAAAACAAATATGCTTACCTCACTGGAAATATAATGTTCCTAACCTGTAAAAATGCTCCATCACACGTACAGGTAATTTTTTGGGAAAAAAGGTAGAACAAACGTTTCTTCACGCCAGGTGAAGCTAAACAATGCAGCTTTAGTACGGTAAGACATTTGAATACAAGAACTAATTAATCTCCCATGCTCTTGGGTTTCCTATAAATGCATGGACTTGGCCCCACCCTGGTGTTGGATCATTGTTTTGTCTTTCTGTAGTCTAGCCATGCTCTCCAACCCTCTGTGATACCTTCTAGTCCTTGAGGGGCCTACAAGCCTTTCTGTTTTTTGATATTGGGCTTATCACTCTCTCGTCCTTGCTTGGCCTCATGATCCTTCTTATTTAATATCTTTGTTCTGGGGCATGCTGCCCTTCATAGTTCATGTCTGTGCTGGGGCTCACCACCATTCATAGTTTGTGTCTTTGTTTGTGCTGAGCCTTGCGGTCCTCCACACACAGTGTCTTAGCCATTGTGTGTCTTGGGCCCACAGCTCTTCATTGTCTGTCCAAAAGCCTGTACTGGAGCTCAGCACTGCTACAGCCTGCACTGGGGCCAAGCTCTGCTACAGCCTGCATTGGGCCCAGCTCCACCATAGCCAAGTCTGCGACCACCAAGGGACTATCCGGGACCTTGCCTCTTTGGTGGCACAGACGGGTTGTCTGTCTTTTGTGCTTCTGTTTCCAATCAGCTACTCAGATTCCATTGTCCCCAGACAGTGACCCCTGGCTATGGTCTCCAGGGAGGAATTTAATTCCTGGCTGAGAGCCGCCTCCCTGCCCCAAGTTCTGATCCCTAAACCAGGAATTTTCCAACGCACCTTGAATGCCCAGCGATGTTATTTGACTGGACCTGACAGTTGTTGGCTGAACCTATAAATCATTTGCATTTCTGCTTCAGTTTAAAAAATGAAAAGGACAGTGCCAAACCTTGCCCTACACAATGGTGTAACAATCACCTTTGCCTGCAGTAGTACTTTAATGAAAGTGTTATTTTACCATTTCCCATTTTTGCTTCCATTCATATCTTAGACCCCCTCCATCATCCCTTTCGTTAAGGCTGTTCAATAGTATTTTAACATTTTGTCGTCATATAGGGATCAGGTGCACTTTACAGTTATTTTCTCTACTGAGTTTACTATCAATCATTCGTCAGTGAATAATACTGACATGTTTACAAAGTAGGTCTTCAGTGTAATATCACTGGTAATTATTATTGATATCATTAAATTCATTTCTATGTCCGTTAGCTTAATTTAATTCATCATGCCCTATGAAATTATACAGTAAGTCAAAGTGGTTTCATTTCACTTACCTAGACCTGTTACCTTTTCCAGCTTCTCAAGTTCTAGGTGCTGCGTAGGTTCCTACACTACCATCCTCGATGTACTTGCTTTTTGTCTGGTCATTCTGCCAGCTTCTGAAATTGGGCAGTCTGGGTAGGGTGTGTACACTGTTGATTTCTTCTCAGGCTCATGGACAAGAGAATGTTGCAGAGGGCGAGTTCTGGGAGTCAAATCCAGCCAATAGACATTTGTGCTGTAACAGGAACATTAGTGCACTAAGATAAGGTCACCTTTCATGATGGATAACATAGACAGGAAAAAGAAGTCATAGAGATCACTTCTATGTACAGGAAACACAACATGCAGCAGAAAATGTACACCAGAGACTACACACAAATATGTGTACCATCTACTGTCATAAATGTAAACTGCATTAACATAGCAATATAGATGCAGATCACATACAGAAATTTGCTGTAAGCTGTTGCATAGTATTTGCAACACATGTTTCATCTGGGATAGCAACCATGACTCCCATAATTACATAAAAGATTAAAAGTTACGTTTAAAGCTAAATAAAGCTATTCTTTATTTAAGATTTTTTTTCCCTTATAAGATCACATACAAAAGTTATCAGTAAAAAATAAATATGGGGATGGGCGTTTACATCTCACTTTTTTACCTTTCAGAGCAGACAGATCTAATTTTACTTTTTTGCACTGCATACTATTTCTTTGTTCTCTACTTTTATTCCATTTGTACATGTTTTAAAAAGTCATATTCCTTTTTTCCCTGGTAAGCTGAGGTTCTGGACTTGTCTCTTTATTCCTACTGATATTGCTCACTTACTGGGCAGTTTTCAATATAAATAAGCAAATAGAAAGCTTTTTACAGTGTAGGAGCATGACTTATCCTGCTTGTTACATTGCACAGCGTGAGGTAAAAAGGCAGAAGCCAGAGCCAACAAATATAAGCCAGAGTTTCATTTCTTCCAGAACTGCTGCCTCTTTACCAATATCTAATGCTAACTCTTAGACACAATCATATCGCTGCCATCTTCACTGCCCAAATCACATTTAAATGGATGCAAACATTGAAAATTGTTCTCTCGTCAGATAAACTAAAATGTGAAATTTCATATAGAAACCACAAATATTAGGCCTGATTCAGAGCCTCCTCATTACCGTGGCGTATTTGGCTTGTTCTGTTTATTTTTACATTTTTTTTCCGTATGCCTAGGTGCGTACGCATGATTCAGTGCCTCCACCAGAAGCCTTCCATTGACTGTTCGTAGCTGCGTACGCCAACGAGAATGGCATTTTCTGGCTCTCGTTGCGTCCTTGAGAGGACGACGTTTCTATATACGTTACTTAGTAAACCTCGTATACTACCGTTTTCAGCATTTTCAGCGTCCCGTTAGATTTAGCATGCATCTTTCTCAATACATACGTCCAAACGGAAATCTCTCGGAAATCTGTTGGAAAGCTGCTATGTTTGCATGCATGTACGCATGCGCACTGCTATTTAACTCATTCATGTCCCCGTCTCAACTATTCTCTCACTCACTTCTTCTCCAATGCTTACCTTAACTCACTAGCGGTTCCTGTTTAGATGTTCTCCCGCCATTCATTCTTACCTTAACTCACTAACGGTTTCTGTTTAGATGTTCTCCCGCCATTCATGCTTACCTTAACTCACTAGCAGTTCCTGTTTAGATATTCTCCCGCCATTCATGCTTACCTTAACTCACTAGCGGTTCCTGTTTAGATGTTCTCCCTCCATTCATGCTTACCTTAATGTTCTGCATTTTCTAGTTATCTTTCTATTCCATCTTGATGTCTTCTGATGTAAGTTCTTTATTAGATGTGTTCATGCATTAAATTGTTGGTGCTTTACAGAAATTAAACACGAAACATGGTTATGTTTAAATTTTATTATTATTATTTATTAATGGTTTTTTTTTGTTAAAACATTTTTTTAACCTCTATATTTTAAAATTGAAAAAAAACTTATTTACAACATTTGGCAGGCCCCAGGAATCTATTCTTCACTGGTCCCCAATGAAGCAGCCAGCTCCTGGATGTCGCCCACCAGCCTATACACCGTCGCAGTCAAATTTTGCAGTCTCTCTTGTGGTGTTGCTGTGAAAAGGAAGCAAAAATTTATTTTTGGTATATACATTTTTAATAGCTGTGGAATGAAATATTATTAATGTTCTAGGCTAGGGATGAGGCCATATATTATTATGCTAATTTAATAGGCTAGGGATGAGGCCATATATTAATATGCTAATTTAATAGGCTAGGGATTTTTAATACCTGTTGATAAAGCCATGTTATAGAAAATCAACTAACTAGACTACAAACTTACTAGGCTGGTGGACAACATGAGCTTTGGGTACCAGCCTCCTCTCTGGGGCCTGCTACTGCTCCTGGTCTGAGTCTGTTGAGAAAGCAAAAATATGGTTAGTTATAATGTCAGATTTTTGAAAGCAGACTTGTGTGTGACATCACCCACCTTCTCCATGCACCTCAGGGGCTTGGTCATTTGCCCTCTGCCATCCAGGCGCTTCACCCACTACATGCTTCCTGAAGAATCGCCTCACCCGGGGCCTCTTCCTTCACTTCAGGTCCGACCAGTGTTGGATGATCTGGGTGTAAGTGAAGTTGGTGTCACTGTCTGTGGCCATTTTGGCCACTATCTCCAGTGCCAAATTCTTCTTTTGGAAGTCACTTGCCAGGTAGTCGTACCTGTTCTCCATCATCATCTAAAAGATAAAAGAAAAACAGATTTGCTTAATTCAAACATCATACAAATCACAATGTAAATGATAGTAGGTTCATAAGTTACATTCCCCATAACATTTCTATCCTTGAGCTATCCTTCTAGATGCCATTTTGTTGTTGCGCACATGTGCGCACTAACTTTTGTTGGCGCAGCGTTTAAAATCAAATTTCGCCCCCACTGTTTTGGCCTGCACGGCCTAATCGCATATGCATGCATTTCGCGTGCAAATCAACGGCCTGCACAAACACTTACTTACTAGCACAAGAGTCTCCTGTTGCTGGCGGGTGAAGAGCGTAGGTGCCATCTTGTATCTCCAGCATCAGCAGATGTGTTGCGCCCCAGCGATTTCTGGGATGCGCACGTCCGTACGCACGCTTATGCGTAAGCGTCATACACAGTCATAACTATTTAAAGGGTACTTGGACAAACAGTTGAGTGTCTTTACAGATATCAATATGCCTGCCAAGAAAGGAAGCCACCAGACCCCCAAGTCCCATGAACGCCATGAGCATTGTGCAGAACGGCATGAAAAAACTTCATCCAGGCCTGCAACTAGGTCCCACAAAATCAGTGGCCACTCGCATCCGACAAGGACATCCACTCGCCATATGAAGGATCCATTGGCCCACACCCCAGCCCCCTTCAAATCTGGGACATCACGGAAGGCGAAGGAGACTTCCTCCAGGAAGAATGCTCCCCGGCCCACAACATCCAAAACCCAAGGGAGCACTACTAGTAAGGGCAAGGGTAAGACTAGGCCTAGAAGCCCTATCCCCCCAACAACACCCTCTCCTGCTCGTTCCCAATTTCACGACTCCAACGTGGAGAGCCCAGAGTCAACGCGCAGCTCAACGGCTGCAACTTCTTTAGGTAGTCTATGACACCCAGCCCCCATGCAAGTCCAGCCCAATCCTTTGTGAGCGAAAGGTCTGGTTATTCCACTGCTGCAAGTCAGCCAAGAAGGTCACCAAATATTCCACCGACCCAGGAAAAGGCAGCCAGGACAACATTAGCCAGAAACCTGCGGCGTGGGACCTTGAGCGGGCGCTTTACTGAGCCTCAAACTATGGCATTGGCAAGTGGGGTATCTGACCACTATGATGAGCTGTATAGGAGAAATTCTAAAGCCACCTGCAAAGTGCGCAAGACACAAATCTGGGAGGACATCACCAGACAGGTGAATTCTGCTGGGACTGAGAAGAAAGATGTATAGCAGATGCAGCGAAAATTCTCGGATCTAAAATATGCCGTCCGCCAGAAGAGAAATAAATGCAGGCAGCATGGGTACAGATGGGCGTTGGAGGTGGGCAGGTTGTTGTTGTGCAAGACCTTGTAAGTACTGTTTTTTCTTTGTTTTAAAGGATGCAAACAGGAGGTGGATTTCCAACTAAACTCCAGTACAGCGCAGCTGAGGAGCTTGTCCTGGGACAAATACACCCCTCTTCACTACAGGGCTTGTCCGGGGCCATAGACACTGACAGCAATGTCATGGCAGAAGGTTAGTATTTTAAGGAATGGTTCTTTTGCTTTGCCTTTCAAAAATGTAGATTAAAAGCCTAGCTACACACAGGGCAATAGCTAGGGGGTAGCAGGGGGGCCACGCTCCCAGGGTGCAGCAGGTCAGGGCGGCGCCAAAGGGGGTCCTGAAAACCGGTGGGGGAGTCCATTTTGAATCTTTCCCCCGGATGCCCTAAAGCCTAGCTACTCCTATGGGTACACAAGGTATGTTTATGTGTTGCCTTTACTTTTACATTCCAGCACCTCCAAATACTACTGTGCAACCCTCCACCTCTTTGCCCACTGCCACCACGTCCCACCATCCATAAACAACATATCCTACACAGGAACAGCTCAATCTGGTAAGTGTACTGTGCACTAACTGGTGATGCAGGTGAAGGAAGATGACTACTTGCCCCAACATATCTTTGAGCAACTATCTCACACATTTTTTTTCATGTCCCTACAGACACCACCCATAATGGAAGCAATACACCATATGGAGGAGGAGGAGAACATTTCCATGCCCCCCAAATGCCAACCAAGCACCATCATCTGCCACTGCACCAGCAGCAGCCGCCCACAAATCCTCTGCAGCAAAAACAATCACGCCCTCTGCTGGCAGACCAGCATGGCCAGCAGCAAGAGACAGAACCAACTGTCCCATGTGCTAGCTCTGCTGCAGATGATTTGCCTACAACATCTGCTCCTGTTGCTAGGCCTACCTCCATTATCTGCACGCGCCCAAACCCGGGGAAGTGGAGGACGCCCTCATCCACGTCGCCATGTAGCCCAGGTGAGACATGTGCAGATCCTGGAGACAGCATGGAGAAATGACAGACGCTACTTTAGGGAAGTAAACCAAAGATTAAATGAGCAGCTGTCAGCACAATTACAAAAACTTCACCACCCTGCTGGAAGAAATTTGGACTAGCAACAGGCAGATGCTGGAGCAGTGTCAGATGATGAATGCCACCCATGCACAGGGGTTGGGCATCCCACAAGGCCAACAACAGCCTTATTATGGGAATCCACCATATTAAGAATTAGCGTTGTTTTTGCTCCACATCTTTCTTCTCCATCCCAACACTATTCACATGTCTGGTGATCTCCACCCATATTTGCATATTTGTGCCTTTGCTGGTGGCTTTAGAATTTCTCCCATACAGCTCATCATAGTGGTCAGAAACCCCACTTGCCAATGCCATAGTTTGGGCCTCAGTAAAGTGCCCGCTCAAGCTCCCACGCAGCAGGTTAAGGCCTAATGAAAACCTGGCTGCCTCATCCTGGGTGAGTGGAATAGTTGGTGACATTCTTGGCTACCTAACACCCCAGTAATAGCAACAATTTTGGCTCTGAAAGGATTGTGCTGGACTTGCTTGAGGGCTGGGTGTCATAGGCTGGCTGGCTCAATAACTTGCAGCCGTTGAGCTGGCTGCTGACTCAGGGCTCGCTACATTGTAATTAGAGTTGAGCAAACTTTTGAAAAATTCTATTCGGCCGGTTTGCCGGATTTTCCGGAAAAATTTGTTTCGGTCCAAATTTATTTGCAACGAATCGCTATTAAAAATGGCTATTTCTGGGCTTCCGAGAGCCTCCATAGGGTTGCAGAATGTTTTGCTTGGCTGTAACATGCATAGGATGCATGCTGGGTTAGTGAAATAATATTGTAAAGAAGTATGACATGCAGATCAGAGGCGTCGCTATTAGATTCGCTGTCGCAAAGCGGCACAATTAGAGTGCATGATGATGAGCCCATATATTGTCTGAAAAACACACCCTGAATTTGGCAGCAGCATAGGGAGCTCAAATTTTACCTGGAAGACACATTGGAGTTGGAAGCAGCATTAGGAGCCCATATATTGCCTGAAAAACACACCCTGGAGTTAGCAGCAGCATTAGGAGCCCATATATTGCCTGAAAGAGACACTAGAATTTGCAGCAGCATAAAGAACCCATATATTGCATGAAGAAACACGCCCTGGAGTTGGCAGCAGCATTAGGAGCCCATATATTGGTATATTGCCTGAAAAACACACACTGGAGTTGGCAGTAGCATAGGGAGCCTATATATTGCCTGAAAAACACACCCAAGAGTTGGCAGTAGCATTAGGAGCCCATATATTGCCTGAAAGAGACACCCTGGAGTTAGCAGCAGCATTAGGAACTCATATATTGCCTGAAAAACACAATGGAGTTGAAAGCAGCATTAGGAGCCCATATATTGCCTGGAAAACACACCCTGGAGTTGGCAGCAGCATTAGGAGCCCATATATTGCCTGAAAAACACACTCTGGAGTTGGCAGCAGCATAAGGAGCCCATATATTGCCTGAAAGAGACACCCTGGAGTTGGCAGCAGCATTAGGAGCTCATATATTGCCTGAAAACACACCCAGAAGTTGGCAGCAGCATTAGGAGCCCATATATTGCCTGAAAAACACACCCAGTAGTTGGCAGCAGCATTAGGAGCTCATATATTGCCTGAAAGACACACAGTGGAGTTGGCAGCAGTATTAGGAGCCCATATATTGCCTGAAAGACACACAGTGGTGTTGGCAGCAGCATAAGGAGCCCATATATTGCCTGAAAAACACACCTTTGAGTTGGCAGCAGCATTAGGAGCCTACATATTGCCTGAAAAACACACCCTGGAGTTGGCAGCAGCATAAGGAACCCATATATTGCCTGAAAGACACACCCTGGATTTGGCAGCAGCATTAGGAACCCATATATTGCCTGAAAGACACACAGTGGAGTTGGCAGCAGCATAGGGATGCCCATATATTGCCTGAAAAACACATTGGAGTTGGCAGCAGTATTAGGAGCTCATATATTGCCTGAAAAACACATTGGAGTTGGCAGCAGTATTAGGAGCTCATATATTGCCTGAAAAACACATTGGAGTTGGCAGCAGCATTAGGAGCCCATATATTGCCTGAAAGACACACAGTGGAGTTGGCAGCAGCATAGGGAGCCCATATATTGCCTGAAAAACAAACCCTGGAGTTGGCAGCAGCATAGGGAGCCCATATATTGCATGAAAAACACATTGTAGTTGGCAGCAGCAGCATAAGGAGCCCATATATTGCCCGAAAAACACATTGGAGTTGGCAGCAGTATTAAGAGTTCATATATTGCCTGAAAAACACATTGGAGTTGGCAGCAGCATAGGGAGCCAATATATTGCCTGAAAGAGACACTGGAGTTGGCAGCAGCATAAGGAGCCCATATATTGCTTGAAAAACATACCCTAGAGTTGGCAGCAGCATAGGGAGCCCATATATTGCCTGAAAAACACACCCTGGAGTTGGCAGCAGCATAAGGAACCCATATATTGCCTGAAAGACACACCCTGTATTTGGCAGCAGCATTAGGAGCACATATATTGCCTGAAAGACACACAGTGGAGTTGGCAGCAGCAAAGGGAGCCCATATATTGCCTGAAAAACACAATGGAGTTGGCAGCAGTATTAGGAGCTCATATTTTGCCTGACAAACACATTGGAGTTGGCAGCAGTATTAGGAGCTCATATATGGCCTGAAAAACACATTGGAGTTGGCAGCAATATTAGGAGCTCATATATTGCCTGAAAAACACATTGGAGTTGGCAGCAGTATTAGGAGCTCATATATTGCCTGAAAAACACATTGGAGTTGGCAGCAGCAGCAGCATTAGGAGCCCATATATTGCCTGAAAGACACACCCAGGAGTTGGCAGCAGCAGAAGGAGCTCATATATTGCCTGAAAGACACACCCTGGAGTTGGCAGCAGCAGCATTAGGGGCCCATATATTGCCTGAAAGACACTCCCAGAAGTTGGCAGCAGCATTAGGAGCCCATATATTGCCTGAAATACACACCCTGGAGTTGGCAGCAGCAGAAGGAGCTACCATGCATCAGCTACGCGCATGCATCAGCTATTGGTGGGTGGAAACCCTAGCTGATCCATGCCTGATTCATCTTCACAAAGGTGAGTCTCTCCACATTTTTCGTGGATAGACGAGTTCTCCTTGGCGTTACTATGGCCCCCGCAGCACAAAAGACCCGCTCAGATGGCACACTACTGGCCGGGCAGGACAGCTTTCACAGGGCAAACTCTGTCAGTTGCGGCTACAAGTCAATTTTGCCTGCCCAGAAGTCCAGCGGATCCTCAAGGTGTGTTGGCATGGTCATTTCAAGGTATGACACAACCTGCTGGTTCAGGCCCTGCTCCAGGTCTTCCTGCTGCTCATAAGTAGCCTCACTATGTGGGTGCAGAAAGCTACTCATTAGCGACTGAAGACTGAGGCTGCTGCTGATGGAGCTGCTGCTGCTCCTGCCACCCCCCGCAAGCCATGGCAGTGGAAGGTGAGCGCAGAGGTCCCCCCGAGTCAGACCTGCGAGATTATAAACCATGGCGCAGATAGGCATCGGCCAACTGACTACGTAGAATGTCTTTGTAGTAGGTCAGTTTGTCCTCCCTCTAAGTGGGTGTAAAAAATGCCCACATTTTGTGCCAGTAGCGAGGGCCCAATAAGGTGGAGAGACAGAAGTCATCCCGCAGAAAAGTGGAGACAATTCTGCGGTCACTACGCAAGCACGTGAGCATGCATCGTGTCATTTATGCAACTGACTCAGAGGGACTGCCTGTCTCCATCTCCACTGCATACTGCCACGGTGTGTCTGGGTCCTCTGTCTCGCCTTCCTCACAACCCTCTAGCTCCACTGGCTGCTCCTGCTCCTCCTCTCCTGTCAGATGACTAAATAAACCGCCCATTTCGCCAAAACTAAACTGTGCTTCACTGTGCTCCTCCTCCTCCTCCTCAGCTCCTACTGGGTTTATGTGGCCATAAAATGTATGCGCCATGTCTCCAGTGCCCTGACCAGCCATGGTTTCCAACATGTGTTGTATTACATGAAGCAGCGGAATCACGTCGTTCATGCCGTTGGTGGTGTAGGAGTGGCTGAAGTGCATACAAAGTTTCCTTCCCGTTGTTAGGATGTCTTGCAGATGAGGGGAAGACTTCAGAAAACGCTTGACAGCTAGATTGAACACGTGTGCCATACAGGGCGCATGGCTCAGGCTTCCTTGTCGCAGCACAGACAAGATGTTACTCCCATTGGGAGTATGGTTCCCATTTCCAATTTTCGCGGAGTAGGCCATGTTTTGATTTCTTGATGAATGAATTTCAGGAGCTCCTCCCCTGTGTGACTCTGTTCGCCAAGGCAAACCATGTGAAGCACAGCATGACACCTCCGTGCCCTGCACACATGGTAGGCTGAAGGGGCATTGAGAATTGACCGTACAGTGGAGGCTGAGGAGACGGCGGAGGATGAGGAGGCGGAGTCGCACACTGTGACAGGCAAAACGGCCTGGGAGCATGGAGGCCGAAGCGATGTGACCTGTCCAAGTTGCTGTGCAGGAACCACATTCACCCAGTGGGCCGTAAAGGACATGTATTGTCCCTGACTGTAGATACAGCTCCAGATGTCAGTTCTGCCATGCACTTTGGTGCACACCAACAGGCTCAAGGACTGGCCCACCTTCTGCTCAACAAATTTGTGCAGGGCTGGTACTGCCTTCTTTGCAAAGAAATAACAGCTTGGGACTCTCCATCTCGGCTCAGCACTAGCCATCAGCTCTCTGAATGGGGCAGAGTCCACCACCGTAAAACGGAGGGACTGCAGCACCAGCAACTTGGACAGGAGCACATTTAGCTTCTGCGCCATAGGATGAGTGGGCGCATACTGTTGTCTCTTGGACATGGCTCCGCTGATGGATTTCTGGCGGGATGACTGACTTTTAGTAGGAGGAGCAGGAGCATCTGAAGCGGCAGAGGATGGGTATGATGCACAGCTACCTTTGGCTGAGGTGCTGGAGCCTTGGCTGGGTGAAATTGGAAGCGGCATGGCACTGGCTGACGCAGCAGGCTGGACCCCCACTTCGGAGTCTTGGTTCTCCCAGGCCGCTTTATGGTGATGCTGCATGTGATGCCGCAGGGCCATGGTACCAACATTGGGGCCCTGGCCATGCTTCACCTTCTGTCTACACATCTTGCATGTGGCCAGGTTGCCCTCCTGCGGATGCTTGATGAAAAAGTGCCACACTGCCGAGTAGCTAATTTTCCCTCCAACAGTCCGCACTAATTCACTGCTACTGCTGCCAACTCCAGGAACCCCTGCTCCACTATCTCCCGGGAAGGCAGCCTGCCACGCAGCAGGTGGTCTACCCCGCCCCCGGTCACGTGTGGCTCCAGACATCCCAATTCTGCCACCATGCTGACTGCCAACCCTACTACCACCTTGCTGCTTCAGCTGCTGACTCTGGGGCAACCTGGGACGCTCTTCTCCTGATGATGATGAAGCCCCTTCTGCACCGGGCTCCCAAGTATGATCGACTTCATCATCATCATCATTGAGTTGTGTCTGCACGTCACTGATGTCCTCCTCGGTTTCCACAAGCGTGTGCTGCAGGAGACGGAACGCTCACCACACCACCTCCCACGCCACTCTCCTCCTCAGTGTTTGTCTGCCTAGTGAAAGAAGCGGCGGATGTCTCCTCCATTTCTTGGCTGGGCAGTAGCTGCTGACTGTCCTCTAACACATCGTCCTCACTGAATAGTGGAGCTGAACCCAAAGCATAAGATACGGCGGCTGGGGGGGCGTAGGACAGAGGCAATGGAAGGACAGGGGCTGCTCCCGGGATATGCCAACTCAGGGTTGTGTCCGAGGAACCTACCGACTGTTGACTGGGGGTGTCAGATGTCACTTGTGATGAGGTCAAAGACCGCGTTAACCAATCGATGACGGCAGATGCGTTGCTGATCAAGACACAACCGCTAGCAGATACCGGGAGATCAGGCCTCTCACCACGACTCCTGCTGCCACTCGCCCCTGGTCTGCTGCGACCTCTGCCTAATGAATCTAGGCCTCTCCTTGGTGCACATCCTGGCACATCTCTGCCTGACATTTTTACTGCGTTTAGGAGGGGAAACCAATACACTACACTACACCTAGAACAGTATTTTTGTAACAGCAGGTGTGTAGAAAAGTAGGCAGAAACTGTAGCTAAAAGCTAATGCAAAATGACAGTCAGATGGTCTTACACAGGATGCCCCTGGTCAGAGTTAAATGCACCACAGGCAGTTTTAAAAAGTGTTTTTTGTTCAAAATGTAAAAAAGGTAGTGCTAGTATTCGGGATGCCCCCCCCCCCCCCCGGTGAAAGGCAATGGGTGCTTTAAACTTTAAAACCAGACTTTTTTATACAAAAGGCAAAAGGTTAGTAGGCAGGTACTCTTAAAAGATAAGTGGTAGCACTGACAATGGCCCCCAGTGAAAGGCAATGGGTGCTTTAAACTTGTAAACCAGACTTTTTTATATAAAAGGCAAAAAGTTAGTAGGCAGGTACTCTTAAAAGATAAGTGCTAGTATTCGGCATTCCCCCCGGTGAAAGGCAATGGGTTCTTTAAACTTGTAAACCAGACTTTTTTTTTTACAAAAGGCTAAAGGTCAGTCGGCCGGTACTCTTAAAAGATAAGTGGTAGCACTGACAATGGCCCCCAGTGAAAGGCAATGGGTGCTTTAAACTTGAAAACCAGACTTTTTTATTCAAAAGGCAAAAGGTAAGTAGGCAGGTACTCTTAAAAGACATGTGCTAGTATTTGTGATGCCCCCCCGGCGAAAGACAAAGTTTGCTTAAAAAGTGACTTTGATTACAAAATGCAATCAGTTAATAGACAGGTAGTCTTGAAATATTAATGCTAGTATTTGGGATGCCCCCTCTTCAAATACACAGGTTGGCTGCTTTGATAGTGGAAAAGTGACTTTGATTACAAAATGCAACCAGTTAATAGACAGGTACTCTTGAAATATTTATGCTAGTGTTTGGATGCTCCCTCTTCAAATACACAAGCTGGCTGCTTTGAAAGTGGAAAAGTGACTTTGATTACAAAATGCAATCAGTTAATAGACAGGTACACTTGAAAGATTAATGCTAGTATTTGGGATGGCCCCTCTTCAAATACACAGGTTGGCTGCTTTGATAGTGGAAAAGTGACTTTGATTACAAAATGCAACCAATTAGTAGACAGGTACTCTTGAAATATTTATGCTAGTGTTTGGGATGCCCCCTCTTCAAATACACAGGTTGGCTGCTTTGATAGTGGAAAAGTGACTTTGATTACAAAATGCAACCAGTTAATAGACAGGTACTCTTAAAATATTTATGCTAGTGTTTGGGATGCCCCCTCTTCAAATTCATAGGTTGGCTGCTTTGATAGTGGAAAAGTGACTTTGATTACAAAATGCAACCAGTTAGTAGACAGGTACTCTTGAAATATTAATGCTAGTGTTTGGGATGCCCCATCTTCAAATACACAGGTTGGCTGCTTTGATAGTGGAAAAGTGACTTTGATTACAAAATGCAACCAGTTAATAGACAGGTACTCTTGAAATATTTATGCTAGTGTTTGGGGTGCCCCCCTTCAAATACACAGGTTGACTGCTTTGATAGTGGAAAAGTGACTTTGATTACAAAATGCAACCAGTTAATAGACAGGTAGTCTTGAAATATTTATGCTAGTGTTTGGGATGCCCCCTCTTCAAATACACAGGTTGGCTGCTTTGATAGTGGAAAAGTGACTTTGATTACAAAGTGCAACCAGTTAATAGACAGGTACTCTTGAAATATTAATGCTAGCACGCTTTTTAAAGAATGACACCAGGAAAAGGAAAAGCTAAATAGGCAGGTGTGTTATTAACACTAAATAGGCTTGAAAGCTAATGTAGACACTTTAAACTGTCCCTGTCTTTTTCTGTCACAGCCTCTCTCCTTCTCTATCTGTCCCTCGCTCGGCTTCTTCTTATCTATCTATCTATCTATCTATCTATCTATCTATCTATCTATCTCTCCCTCTCTGTATCTATCTACCTATCTGTCTGTCTGTCTGTCTATCTGTCCCTCGCTCTCTCCCTGCCTGATCTGCTCTGGCCGCAATACAGTGTCAGAATGATCTTCCGCAAAATGACCGTCGTATATATGGGACTGTGACATCATCGGTAAGCCTGTCTGCTGATAGGTAGCATGTAACATCTACCCAGGATTCCTTGCCCCATGGGACATGTCCTGACATGTGGATCCACCATTTTAGATGGACTGTATAGCAGTAAATGGAGTTTTAAAGAAGCGATTCGAGCGATTGATTCGGAATCATAACGAATCGAATTTCTCCAGAAATTCGTAACGAATTCGGGTTCGTCAGAATCAATTTGCTCATCTCTAATTGTAATGCTGAAATAGGCCTCGACCAGGAGAGGGTGTTGTTGTTGGGCTATGGATTCATGTCCTACTGTTCCCCTTGCCCATAATACTAGTTCTCCCTATGGTTCTGGATGTTGGTGTATGGGGAGCAGTCTGGCTGGAGGAAGTTTCCTTGGCCATCCTGGATGTGCCACATTTTGAGGGGGTTGGATTCTGCCCCAATGGATCCTTCCTTTGCCTAGTGGATGTCCTCATAGGCTGCAAGTGCCCTTCCCCACCTAATTTCTCTATGGAATAGTACATTATTTAAATGAAGTTTCTCTGTTCTGTGTTATTTTTAGCCATTTGAAAATGCATTACGCTCAAATCTGTTCCAAAGTTTTTTTGTATTAGTTTGTGACCATAAGCAAAGTATAAATAATAGAAATTAGTTCAATCACAAGGAAATAACATAAATCATGACACCAACAATTAACCAAAATGAATAGTTGGAATAAGTTTAGGAAAAAAAATTGGTAATAAGTTGGGCCCGGACTGACTTCCCAGAAACACTCTGGGTGCCCTCATATAACTCGTCCAGAATGTCCATGACTGCTGGAGAGGGGGACACGTTGACATATCGGGGGACCTGCTGCATTATAGCAAAATTATGAAGGACACAGCAGGCAATAATTATCTTTATGACCTTGTTTGTGTCATATTGCAGGGCCCCCCTGTATGGTCCAGGCATCTGAATCTGCTTTTCAGCAGGCCGAAGGCCCTATCCACCACAGCCCGGGTCTTCCTATGGGCACGGTTATAGCCCTCCTGTGCCTGAGTCTGAGGCCGCAGGACTGGTGTCATCAGCCATGGCAGAAGTGGATAACCCAAATCCCCTGAAAATTATAAAGCACAAAGTTAGTGTCTACTTCTTAGTTACATTGCATATCATGTTATCAGAGGGAAAGAACATCCATATGTTGAGACAGGGTTATCCAAAAACATTCATAGTCATACAGTGAAAGCCTAATGAAACTATTTGTAAAAACTTACCCAGTAACCAACCACCAGACAAGTTTCCTGATTCAAAACGACCATAGCGGCTCAAATTCCTCAGGATATACACGTCGTGGATGGATCCGGGAAACCCTGCCATGACACTTAGGAACCGAAGGTCCGGGCCAACCACAGCTTGAACTTAATGGAGTGGCCCATCTTCCGGTTCCTGTAAGAGCATAAATACAGGTATTTAGTACACCAAAACTATCAAGCAAATAACCAAGTTAACACCAACAAAATAAGGGATCATTATTGTTAAAGATTGATTTTTTTAAAAGAATAATAGTAGTACTACAGCCAATAATTAATAGTTGGTCACTCGGATTTAATTAAGGTCTACACGATTAAGGTCTACACTAATTAAGGGCTACATGAAAACGATTGATTAAGGGCTACATGATAAAGAATAATTAAGGGCTACATGAAAATAATTAGTTGAGGTCTGCATGAAAATGAGTAAGGTCTACATGATAAGGAATAATTAAGGGCTACATGAAAATGATTGATTTAGATATAAATTAAAACATACTGTGATTCAATGAGTTAATACAAATCATAATGTTCACCTAAACCATATACCTAAATAGATATTCATCAGCTGCTGGAGGCACCAACGCAACATGTGTAAAATCAATAGCACCCATGACGTTGGGCATGTGGCTAGATAAAAAAAAAACAACTTAAGAGCATTCCAGGCTACCATGTTGTCAGGGAAATATATGTATTTTTGACACAGGGTAGCCATGCCATCCAAAAACTTGTTGAGCGTGCAGCTCAGCGTAGGCTGGGACATCCCCACGGAGAGGGCACCCAGCCTCTGGAACGAGCTGTTCGCCAAAAATTGCAGGCAGCTAAGCATTTTGGTCATACCTGAAATTGCATGCCCCTTCCTTGTGGTGCGGGCTAACCATGGCTGCAGCTCACAGTTGTGGAGGGAAAGGTGGTTAAGTCGGGTGAGCTCGAACAGCTCAACATCATTCATGCGATCAATGTGCACAGCATGCCGTTTAGCTGCAAGCGCTCGTACTCCTCCACATACTCAGCAAACATCATCAATCAAGGCTCTGATTCATGCACAAGCCCAAACCAATAACGTAAGTTGCCCGACATAATGGAAATTTTAAGATAAACATACGATCATCGAAAGTGCGTATTCACGTTAGCGTAAACGCATATACGCATGAAAACAGTAACGAAAATTCAGAAAAATCATGCAAAAACTCATAAAACTTACACAGGCACATGCAAAAGTGCATGTGAAAGAGTCTTTGAATCAGCCCTATTGTGCCCCACAGACTCAAGAGGAGAAGGACCATCAGGAGTTTATCAGAATTCAGCTTGAATGGTCGATTCAGAGCCAGGTGAGAAAACTCAATTCTTTTTTAGGAGACAAAACTGCCATTAGCTTTTATTGTCTACCAGGTGTACATTTTCACCTGGCTCTGAATCAACCCCAAGGTAGACAATGAAAGTGAATATCAATTTTCTCTCCTAAAAAAGAAGTGATTTTTCTTACCATGCTCTCTATCACCCCCTACAGAATGGGCAACTTAAGCATCTTGAAGAGTACTCTTTTTCAGAAAAGGCCTGGCAAATTTTAGTACGATAATGTAATGTAACACTAGGTACTGCAACTATCAAAACAGCAAGGCTTTTGCAGAATAGGAGTTATGGAGGCTGATTCATTACTAACGCCAGGTATCGGCAGATGAGCTGTCTGTAGAGCGGCCCTTAGAGCGACCCCTGGTAGACGCTGTAAGCGGGTATGCGCTGTAGTAACCTGGCTGGCATTGATGAATGTGATGTATGTTGGGCGCTCTAACACCAGTACTGCTGCAGGGAGCAAAAGGTAGTGCCAGCTCAGTGAGACCGGCTCCACACCATACTTAAAAAAAAAAGACACGCAGCGTCAGCCCTCTAAATCTGGTCGCTATAGCATAGAGCGCCAGAGGCTGTGAGTCTGTTTTAGAACACATATACACCTGTAACAAAGCGAAAACACATGGAATTACATTGTTTAACACTGTGACGTCAACACTTTAGTGCCAGACCTGTAATGACAATTCTGCATAAAAATATAAAAAGTCAAAAAAATGTTTAAAATGTTTGTTTGCAGCCAGGAGAGGTCACACAATGATTTGAGCAAATAAATGTATGGGAGAGCGACAGTGAGTGAAAGGTAATACCTGGTGCTCTATACCCTGAGCCGTCTGTAATAATACATCGGATGCTACATGGCGCTGTTAGAGGCGCTCACCAGATTCGCTTTCATAAATGCTGTTCATCAGACGCTGCCTGCCACTACAAGGCACTACCTGGCGCTATCCATTCTTAAATAACCCCCCCCCCCTAAGTGTTGAACCTGCCTGTCTGCAGTCCAGGGTGTTGACGCATCACCTGGCTCTGCGTTGTCTTGAGTGTCAAGCTCATTCTTTTATGAACAGTTAAAGTTAAGATTTAATTTTCATGTCCCCTCAGGATGAATACAGTGCCAGCTTTGCCTTTTTCTTTGTCCCTGCAATCCTTTCACCAATATAAAACATTTGGTGCATTATGAAACATGTTTAATTTCCTAATTTCTTTAATTTAGTGTGAGTAAAATAATAATTTAACTAAATTCTTGTTGCTTTTTATATTTTACAGCCACGTGAATTTTACGTGCATGGTGTTCTCCCCTGCTTGCGGGAAAAAAAAAGTGCTCACCTTAGTCGGGCATCCAGTGGCGCGGGTCTCGTCTCCCTCAGGGGGCTCCAATGCCCCTCCTAGCCTCTTTTGGCAGGTGTGAGTAAATCCATTTTATGCTCCCGCTTCTCAGCTGGCCGCCGTAGGGAGGGGAATTTATTGGAGGAGTGGGATGAAGTCATCTCACTTCTTCCAGTATAAAAGTCAGCTTCTAGCACTGGTGAGTGGTCAGAAGTCAGATGTTGATCAGTGGAGAGCGGGTGTCAGGGCAGGGCTCTCCAATCTCTGGCCTCCCGCACTTGGCTTCTGTGTGGTGCGGGACTCAGAGCGGCATTTGGGGCAAGTAAAAAAACAAAAACATTTTTAATAAATTACAAATTCTCTGCTGTGTGCATTTGTTTTTTTACATGTAACCCTTTGTGAACTGATAAGGGGTCCATGAGGCCCCTATATCAGTTCACAAGGCTCACAAGGTTGGCACATCACCTGCAGCAAGTGGGTGACTTGCCATTAACCCCGGCCCCACTACCTGCCTCCTTAATCCCAAGAGAGGGGCCCCACACCAGTGCTTTTTATTTAACCCTTGATATCTCAAGTAGGCTGACAGAAAAAAGGGCTAAAAAAACCTATGCATGTTGGGTATTGTTCTGTTCAGGGGGGCTTGCACTTTCAGATTTACTTTGATTTTTACAGTCTGTATAATGGTATTTTACGTAACCTTTGTTTTTTAATAAGCTTTTAGGGAAACCAAATAATTCCTCGAGGGTTTGTGTCCAGAAAAACTGTGGCCATGGCAGCAAGCCAGTTACGCTTAGAAAGCTTGAAGTGTGTTCTTCAAGAGAATATATAGTATGTGGAAGAGATATCAAACTTAAAGGGTTGTTTTTCTTGAAAAACTGCAAAGTGCGCATAGTAGTTGTAGTTTGTTTGAAAATCTCTTAAAGCGCTGTTTCAGTGTTTGTCCTGGGCAAGGGTGTCATATGTGGTACCATTATAACTGGGAAGAATTAGGCTTTTACACACAATATGCTTTTCTTAACCCTTTAAATGCCAAGCACGTAGTTTCTACGTGGTTGCTTCTCCTACCGTTAAGTGCCAAGCACGTAGAAACTACGTGCCTGGCATTTCCCCCAAACAGTTAAAAAATAGAAAAAAAAAATCACTTACCTCCAGTATCCCTGTGAAGCCTGGGGTCCCCTCTTCCTTGGGGGGGCATCCGATCGCCCCCCCGTCGTCCTCCGTCTTCAGGGGGGGGCCCGAAACCAGCCGCCCCCCCCCCCCCCCCGTTTCCAGCGCTGATTGCCGCTGTAAAAAAAAAAAAAATAAAACTGTCATTTACTCACCTCCGCGCCCGAGCCTTCTGTCCGGGTCTCCTCTTCACCAGGGGGGGGTCCGATCCCCCCCCTGGGCTGCGCAGTCTTCAGGTGAGGACCCTCTTCCGGGTCCTCACCTCTTGTAATGGCGGCGATGGCCGCCGCCGCTTAGCCCCGCCCATTGTGGGAGGAGCGGGATGACGTCATCCCGCTCCTCCTATACCCCCTCCGAGATCCGGCATCTGTCAGATGCCGGTGGTGATCGGAGCAGGGCGGATGTCAGGTGAGGAGGCTCCGATCGGAGCCCCCTCGCCTGTCACCCGCCCTGCGCCGATCACCACCGGCATCTGTCAGTGAGGTGATCGGCGCGGGACAGCGGCGAGGGACGTCGGATCGGAGGTGAGTATGGTGTAAAAAAAGAAAAATAAAGATTTTTTTTTCTGTGTGTGTGTGTCATTTTTTTTACTATTAACCCCTTGTGAACTGGTAAGGGGTCCATGACCCCTATACCAGTTCACAAGGCTGGGGAGATGGCAAGCCACCTGCGCTAGCGGGTGGCTTGCCATTAACCCCTGGCACCCCCATTACCTGCCTCCCCAAAGGCCAGGGGGGGGCAGAAGAGCCCGGGCCCACATGGGCTATGTGGGCTCGTAGGCTGCAGGGTGGGGGGGCCACATAAGCTGGCCCCCCCACTCTGTGCCTACAAGCCCCCATAGCTGGTCCCGGGCTGGTTACTGTGGGTAAGGGGGACCCCACGTCAATTTTTTTTTTGATTTTTAAGGGTTTTTAACCCTTAAAAATAAAAAAAAAATGGGGTCCGCCCCCCCTGGGAGGGGGGACCCTATGTCATTTTTTTTTTTGATTAACCCTTTGTAATCTGTCATCCAGCAGCTATAAAAGGCTTCTAGCAAGTGAGCAGAAGCCAGTGATCGCCGAGGGACAGAGTGCTCCAGGATGGATGGGAGGTGAGTACAGTGTAAAAAAAAAAAAAAAATTAATAAAATATTTTTTTCTTTATGTGTGTCTGTGTCATTATTTACTTTTAACCCCTTGTGAACTGGTAAGGGGTCCATGACCCCTATACCAGTTCACAAGGCTGGGGGGATGGCAAGCCACCTGCGCTAGCGGGTGGCTTGCCATTAACCCCCGGCACCCCCATTACCTGCCTCCCCAAAGGCCAGGGGGGGGCAGAAGAGCCCGGGCCCACATGGGCTATGTGGGCTCGTAGGCTGCAGGGTGGGGGGGCCACAAAAGCTGGCCCCCCCACTCTGTGCCTACAAGCCCCCATAGCTGGTCCCGGGCTGGTTACTTTGGGTAAGGGGGACCCCACGTCAATTTTTTTTTTGATTTTTAAGGGTTTTTAACCCTTAAAAATAAAAAAAAAAATGGGGTCTCCCTCCCCTGGGAGGGGGGACCCTATGTCATTTTTTTTCCCGATTTAACCCTTTGTAGTGTGGATGGTTTTTGTATTTTTTTTGTGAATGTTATAAAATACTTGTTTCAGTTAGGGGGGTCTCCTGGGCAGGAACGGGGGGCTACCGATAAATATGTGGTACCGTTCTAATCGGTAGAAATGGGGCTTTCACATGCAATATGATTTTCCTTAATAAAATACATTTTTTATTTAAAATAAAGGAGTCAATTTTCTAAAAAAATTTTTTTATTTATTTATTTTTTTTTTCACTTAATAATATTGTAAAAAAAAAAAAAAAAATTACAAACAAGACATTTCCTGTTAAAGTCTAAACTCTGCTGCAAAAAATATATATATAATTTTTCTGAAAGTTACAGCAAAAATGGCGCAAAACATGTCGCAAAACATGACGCAAAATGGGGAAAATGGCCTGTCAACAGAGGGTGACAAAATCTCAAGTAGGCTGGCAATTAAAAGGGTTAATAGTACCTATGCATGTTGGGTATTGTTCTGTTCGGGGGACCTTGCGCTTTCAGACTTAGCTTGTTTTTTCTGGTTTGCATATTTATATTTTAGGAAAAGGTGTTTTTTATTCAGCTTTTTTATAAATATTTTAGGGAAACCCTGCGCAACCAAAGAATTCTTTGAGGAATTAATTCCAGAAAGATGAGCCCACTACAACAAGCTGGGTACCCTTAAAAAGCTTAACGTGTGTACTTTCAGGGAATATATGGTTTATGGGGGATATTCCAAATGTAAAGGGTTGTTTTGGTTGAAAAATCGCAAGGTGCGCACTTTGTCTGCAGAGCTGAAATTTTCAAGTAAAATTACCGTTATGCGCATGCTTTACTTTGGGGTGTTTGGCAACTCTTCCCTTGACAGAACCTATGCATGTTGGGTGTTGTTCTGTTTGGGGGATGTTGCGTTTTCAGATTAAACTTGTTTTTTCTTGTTTGTATATAGTTTTATTAGGAAAATGTGGCTTTGATTCTGCTTTTTTATCCTTTTTTTAGGGAAACTCTTTGCAACCAAAGATTACGTTGAGGGATTACTTCCAGAAAACTATGGCCACATCCACAAGCTTGGTACGCCTAGAAAGCCTGAGGTGTGTACTTCCAGAGAATATATAGTTTGTTGGGGGTATTTCAAATGTAAAGGGTTGTTTTTCTGGAAAAAACGCAAGGTGCGCATATTGCATAGCATAGTTGTATTTTATCTGAAAATCTCCTAAAGCGCTGTGTCAGTTTGGGGGAGTCTCCTGGGCAGGAAAGGGTGTCTACCAATACATATGTGGTACCGCTGTAACCGGGAGAAATTGGGATTTCACACGCAATAAGATTTTATTGACAAACTTACATTTTTTATTCCAAAAAAAACTACAATATGTAAAAATTTTTTTTTTTTTTTTTTTTTGCACATATTTCACCCAAAAATATTAAGAATACACCTAACAAATGACAAACAAGACATTTCATGTTAAAGCCCAGACTCTGCTGAAAAAAACAATATATCATTTTCCTGGGAAATCCCTGGAAATCCCTTCAAAAATCACATTTGAACATGGGGAGCGCAAAATAGTGCAAAATGGTCTGGCAACAGAGTGTGACAAAAACTCCAGGTAGGCTGGCACTTAAAGGGTTAAAAGAAGTTGAAAGTTGAACTCTGCTGAAAAAAAACAATATATAATTGTAGAAAAAGTAGTAGTAAAAGTATAGGGCAAAATAGTGAAAATAGCCTGGCAACAGAAGGTGACAAATTCTCCAGATAGGCTGGCAGCAAAAGGGTTAACCAACATATTGCAATGCTTTTTTTTTAATTTGTTGAATCTGTATTTAGTAAATTTTTCTCAAGTGGAAATTTCTTGCATGATTCAGGGGACACACGCCAAAGCACAAGAGTTTTCCAGACTTTCATCAGCCACCAAGAATTTTTTAAATAAAAATTACATTAAGTGTGCCCACCGAACAAACTAGCCCAGGCACCTGGTATGGGGTCCCCCCTACTTCCCTGCTCGCTCCCTGGTTGATATGCTGTCTCAGATGCTCCTCCAGCAATGGGGACACATATCCCCAGTCTGCTTTCTTGACTTCCAGCTAAGGGTAATGACAGATGATGGGAAGCAGGGCTTTCTAGCTAGAGAGGTAGGAACTCTAAGGAATATCCTTCACTGGAGGGGTGTGACACGGATACCCCAGGAAATGAAAATGCCCCAATACCCCTCCCTTCCAGTGAAATGCTAATTAACATAGGGGGGTTCCTCAGAGATGCCTGGTGCCAAAGGGCATAAAGGCAGGTTAGCCATCGGGCAGGGGCTGGCTGGTTGACTCTGAGCCTTGGGTTACCAGCCCCTATGAATGTGGTGCTCGGCTCTGGAAGAGTGGGCATGATTTCATTTGATATCAATCCCAATATCATTAAAAAAAAAGCATTTAATTTGGCGACTGACATTTTATTACTGCTCTAGTCAGGGGTAAAAAACGTCTTAATGGTAAAAAGTCTCCCCCCACTTCCCTGGGAAAGAGGGACATTCACACAACAACCATGTGAGAATGCATTTTCTCATGGTGCTGAATCTACGCTATTCTGAGAAACTGTACTAGAATATATGGGCACCAGATCAAGAGATCAGTTAAGTAAGCCATTTTGTGACGAAACCACGGAAAAGCATGATTGTGGGTTAATTGTACGGTTTTGAAATAATACAGTTTTAAATTCTTCATTGATAATAAAATGTTAAAAAATGTTGCATTTTAGAAAGATAACCCGGCTTGCCGTCTGTATCTGCTGTTAAACACAATGCGACTATAATTGCTACTTTATACTTGTGCTTGATGTAACATTATGTGTAAATGGAAATCTGTGGAATTACAGTTAATGGTATGCTTCATTTTCAACTTCGTTTGGTTATGAATTATGCTTGTTTACCATGGAATTTCAACTTTTAATTATAGGTTTTGATAGAGCTTCATGAACATTGTGCAGCTATAAAGAGCTTCATGCTGTCACCAGGAAAATGCAGATTTAATAATTTTAGTTTTATTTTACAGACAAAAATACTATTACTTATAGGTGATATTTGCTACGAAATCTCTCTATGAGTAAATAAATATTACCCTTATCCTAGGAAATATCATTGTAGGTACTGTTAATGAATCAAGCTTATTGAAAAGCTAAACCACATATTTTAGAAGTGTATCTGTTAGAAGAGATCCAACAGATCAGAATGGCTCAGTAGCAATGTTGACTGGCTTTCACAATCCAAAATGATGCACTGTATTATCTTGGGTCAATGACAAGGGAGAGTAGATGACAAAAATGGTATAAGGTGAGCTTGCCGTCCCATGCCGCAAGCTCTCAACAATACAGTGATTGCAATGGGGAGGGGGCATTTACTAATATATTGCAAGCTGAACATACCACCACAAAACCCCAATGGCAGAAGATTTGAAATTATATATTTTTCTAAAGACAATACATATATCTAAAAATATATAAATACATAATTAATTAGAGTTACAGATACCTTTTATTTTAATCTAATACATATATACTAATCAATAATCAAATAATCCAATACTAAGTTGACTTAAAGTTAATATGACTAAATTTAAAGGGAGAAAAAGACTATAAATATACATGTTAGATATATCCAAACCTAGCACTTTACAGCACAATAACATGAATATATTTAAGAACAGGAACATGATATTAGCATAATACAAAGTGATATAATCCAATAATAAGAACATAATACAAATATGTGTTCAATAAAAAACATAATGGGGGATATTTAAAGGAGCAGTATCACAAATTTTTCTTGGTGACTTATATTTAAATGGTACTTTGAATGTAGGTAAGTGTTGGAGTAAGAATTACAAATTTAGAAAAAAATGATGTCTGTGTTGAGCAGCTGGAGACTAATAGCTCATGTTTATGTCTTCTGAGTGTCGGAGCCCGACACTCTGGCCTGTTCCATGCTGAGGAGAGGGGTGAAACAATGTATCAAAGTATCAGCTGTTCCATGCTGGCAGACGTCCAGCATAAGATAACAACATTGCAACATTGCCTGGCCAGAACTCATATATCTAAAACAGAGAGAAAAGCTCTAGAAGTCATTTAGCTGATTTTGACAGTTTTCCCTTCATGTTGGCTCTGCTGCAGAATCTTTCAGTTTACCATTTTCTCTCTCTTTTCTCAACACATTTTTCCATATGATCTTTCTTTCAGCTTTGTGTGTTTTGAGCAAAGCCCAACCCAGGATTTTCACTATCTGGAGTTTTGTTTTGTGCCCCTAGGGGCATCCCGACTTGGGATGCCCTGATATGTTAAATCCCCAAATTTGCCTGTGAAAACGTACCTTTCCCTGTCCCACAGCGCATGCGCGGGCTCTCATCCAATCAGCTCTGTTTGCACGCAGATGGGGAGCCTGAGCAGTAACCTTCCTGGCTGCCTGGCCTGTCTAAATGACTATCTGCGTGAGCGCACCAGAAAAATGGGGGGATCTGTGGTTATCCAGGGGTCGTTTCACACAGTGGGGCATCCTGATTTAGAATGCCCAAGGGGCAAGGTCAATGGCCGGGTCTTATAGACTTCAGGGTCGGCAACTCAGGGTTTTGTTCCACTTTAATACCTTTAGATTTTCCTGCACAGCTATTCAAAGAAGAATTTCAGTCGTTTTCAGTCAGTTTAGTTTATTATGTATAGATTTTACACATTTGAGTCACCTGGTCTCATAACAAAAGCAGCACCTCACACACACACAGCCGTTACCACTAATTACAGTGTCAGCCTCTGAGGTAAAGTGTTGCTAGGAGACCAGTGGGCTAAATGAAGCAGCTCACTAAATACAACCCAGCAGATCCCCCTATTCAGCAAATGGACTGAGCCATTGTAATTATACAATTTTAAAGAAAGGCATATATTTTTTTCCTTTTTCTATCGCCAAATTATTTATACACATGTTAGAAGCTTTTGTGTGGCTATTTAATTATTTATCTTTTTTAATGCAAATTTCGCGATACTGCTCCTTTAAGAACGGATAGTGCCAGGTAGTGCTTCATAGCGGCAGGCAGTGTCTGGTGAATGCCGGGCGCTGTACGCAAAACCTCATTTAAGAAAGCACCCTGTAGTGTCACATGTATTAATCCAGGTGGCTTAGCGTATAGCGCCGGCGCTCTGGGTTCAGAAGAGCCATGTAGTACCTGTCACTATGTAGCACTCTCCCATACATTTCAATGGGGCTTCATTAGTTGTTTATAAATAACGTGTTTGGCAATTTATTTATTTATTTTGTTGCTCAAATCACTGTGTGACCTCTCCTGGCCTGCAAACAAACACTTTTATACTTTTTTTTACTTATATTTTTATACAGAATTGTATTTTCAGGTCTGGCACTAAAGTGTTATTGTTTCAGTGTTAAAACAATGTCATTCCATGTGTTTTCGCTTTGTTACTGGTGTATATGTGTTTAAAAGCAGACTGGTGCTGTATCCTACAGCACCCAGCTTTAGAGCACCGACTTGTGTGTGTGTGTGTGAGTCATTTTTGTTAAATATGGTGTGGAGCACAGAACCCACTGAGCTGGCGCTACCTCTCGCTCGCTTCAGCGTTATACTGTTGTTAGAGCACCTAACACACATCACATTTGCAGTTTTGTTAAATATGTGACTCTTTAATAAATTGATATTGGATTGTCTGTTATGAATAGCTCTTTGTTTGAGGCCCACAGCATTGCTTCACTCCCCCTCCCCACCTCCCTTTGCTCCCCCTACTCATCCAGTTTTTCATGGTGAGCCCATGATGAGCCCATGGTGACACATGCTCAGTGCATCTAGCTTGGTGGTGTCACCTTTGTTCCACACTTCTTGTCCGTTAATGCCCCACTTGCATTCCACCTGAAGCCTAGCACAGCAGATGCGGGAGCTGGCTGCATAATGTAGTGGTGTCCACGATGTGCGGTGTGGGGAAAGGTACCCATTACTTGCCTGTCCGCTTGGGTCACGCCATTTTTGGCGCTGTGCGCAATGCTTCACACCTGTGGGACATAATACGAAAGGTGAGTCACTTTTACACCCCTGTTAGCCTGATGAAGTGGGGCTATTGCCGCATGGCAGTGTTTGGGGGCTAATACTTTCTAATTGTGAGGGGGAGTTAGTTGAGTTTTCTCTGGGTATGTAAAAATTTAGTATGGTTTTTTGAGCTGGGCCCTGATCTAGCTCTGCCTATTCTGATTACTGGCACCTATTTTTGGGTAGTATATTCTATGGCCCACATGATATTTGCATATTTGCCCATTTTTTGTATAAGGCAATAAGGAATAAATCCTTCTCTGTATAGGGCGAGTACTAGGAGTATCCTTCATACACGAACAAAAGCTTAGAAATCATGATATCATCTTAAAATAATTAGTAAAAAAAGTACAAATATTTATTAGCTAACATAAAACATCAGGCAAAATTTCTCAACTTATATTGCTATTTCATTTAAAGTACAAGTCTAAGAACTGGCCTAATGCAGGAAAGAAAGGTTTGCCCAAAAGGATAAAATGTGTCATTACAATGCTCCTAGTAAATACCAACAAATAAAGCCACAAAAAGAATAAATGTTATTCTAATTGCATGCTAAAATGACTAAAGTGCTCCTATTGGATAACCAAACAAAATAAATTAAAAGTGTTCTTTAGATGCGCAAAATCAACCAGATGATAATCTTGAGTCATTATGACCCTATACATAGAAATTGTTGCAAACCCTGGTGCACATACTATACATGTGCCAATCTTGCAACCAATGCTAATATATACTAGCGTCCAACGTAACAAACCTACCAAATGTTAAAACTTAAATTTTAAAATATTAGGTCTTTTGTAAAACAGTGAAAGTGGTCTACCTTCTTACATGTGTGTGTTTCCATACTGCATCGATGCTGTTAAAACAAATTGTATAGTCAGGAAAAGTAAGCAAAAGAAGATCCGCGCATACAGTACATACAACATCAGAAAAGGCAACCCCCTAGGTCAACATGGTCAAGCTTCTGAGAAATGCAGCAAACAATGAGGAAAATGTCAAGCCTTGATGATAATCCACTCAGGTGTGAGAGGGGGAGACATAAGCAAAACAATAGTACAAATATAACAAAGATGATTGTATTCATGTGGATAAATGGCCTTTGTTGAATAATCAGACAAGCTTGTCCCCTTTTTGGCAAAATACTGAGCAACCAATAGTAGATACAATAGATAAAACAAAATGACTAGTAAATTATATTCTAATCCTTTATCCACTTGAGAGACAATGGTGGGACAGCACTGTGAGCTGTAAAAAGGTTAATGTCAATGAAATAAAATGTAAAATGTATTATGTATTACACAGTTTGTAATATTTGGTCCTAATTGCATCGAACGATGTATACAATCTAGTCTAGATGAATACTCTCTCTTTATTCTCCTAAGAAATGAGCACAGCTTACGTTCATGATCGTTATTCTTTCTTAATCAGTCTTTTTCTTTTTATATTTACCTTAACCATTTGCATGTTTAATATATATTTTCTGACATTTTCTCCTTTTTGTCGGCAAACCAACTAAACAGTGTACCAACACATTCTCCTTCTAACAGTGTTTTTTTCTTTATTTTATTTGGAGACACTAGCTCATTAGTATCGTTTGATGAGACTGATTTTCATGGGAAATTTCTATTACACAATAATATACATGTAGCTTTGTTTGCTGTGATACCTTTCATATTGATAGGCTATCCCCTGAGAAAATTCTGAAAATTTGATGCGATGCATAGGGATTCAAGCTGAAGAGGCTTCAGCCCCTTTTTTATTTCAGATTTAAACAACATGAAAATATAAAACTTATCTTCAATTTACCATAGAGAATGTCTTGTGTTTTTTCACATTTTGTTCAGTTTATTTAAACAGTTCAACATTTTATAGATATATACATTTGTGGCCAATAAATGTATTTTAAGGGTACGTTAAATTTTCAAGTTCTCATTGATCTGGGGGACTGAGATTTAGCAACTGAGCAACTGAGCAGTATTTCAGTAAGCCACCAGAATACCTAATATATTCACCTTGGAGGTGATTCCATGATGCACATACAGGCAACAGTTGATACACACACCTGTGCGAAGCATTTCTGATTGGTTGGCACAGGTACACAAAGCTGAAGGGGAGCATTCAGAGGCTAGTGCTCCATTAAGCTTTAATAGGCCTCACTAATGACAGATTAATGACAGATCAAAACCTGTGATCCTCTCTTGGGTGTTTTTCCTCTCTAGCATGGCATTCACATTTTTGAATGTAAGTCCACGGATAGCCTGGAAAATGTACTTGTAAGATTCCCGGGTTTCGGCTGATGCCCGACTGGTGGCTGGCATTATTTATCACCCCGTCTGCAGTTCCATCAACCACCAACGGGTGTCAGCAGAGCCCTTGCTGCTCCTGGTGTGAGGGCTATTTAAGTGGATCCACCCATCTGTGGCTGTTCATGCTGGTGCTCTGAATCTGAACCAGAATCTGAGTCTGTACCTGAACCTGAACCTGTACCTCTGTGGAGTCTAGTGGCAAGCAGGCCTCCCCCTGGCTTCCCTGAGGCTGCTTGGCCATTTGCACTCCTTGCAGCAGGCGTCCTATTGGCTTCTGGAGACTTCTGGCTTCTGTCCTGGACCCTTGGGTGAGTGCCGGCACCTTAGGGTCTCCGTTGCTTTCCTTATTAGTTAGCTTGTTAGTTAGTCTTGTTTCTTGTCCCTTTGATTTTATATCAGAATCAAAGATCTTTTTGTTTCCATTGCCTTTATTAATAAAACCCTTGTTAGAGCATTTCCTTTGTTCCTGTGTCTTTTCTCTGGCCAAACAATCTGCTCCCCTGCGGAGAGTTCATATTGGAGAACTCTCTGACCTGATGGTACTTTCCTGCAGCCCCTTGCTCTATTGGTATTCCATCTGTTATTATAAAATGATGAAGTGCTTGTTCGGACTGGTACAGTCCATGGAAACCTTGTCAGTGTGATTTTAACATGAATGTAAAAAAAATCTAGCTGGTAGGGGGAAAAAGTGTTAAATTAGACAGAGGAAGGAAATTACTTTGTTTTTCTTCTCAAAATTCTCTAGATAAATAAATGTGTGGCAAATTAATTTTTTTTTAAGGGTAGTTTAAATGTTCAACCAAATGCATTTCTTATTGATCTAGGGGAATACAATTTGGCAATTGTGTAGCATTTCTGTCAATCTGATCCTAAACAGCCAGTATGATTATATCAGTTTTACTTTGATCAAATTTGATAAAATCATTAATTTTATCTAAATATACTTTTATTCACTGTGTACAAAACATCTAGAAGCATTTAAAAGCATAACACCAATAGTGATTTTCTCCCAGGTGTCTCCCAGTAGCCTTGGCCTCATTGAGAGAGAGGTCTCACCAGATTCTAAAGGAATCAGATAAGGGTGGTTAAGCAGTCATACAGACAAGGGAGCAACACTGGACAGAGAACCTACAACTAAAGATGGGAGAACCTGAACCACAAAATTTGGGTTCGTACCGAACTTTGCGAGTTCAGGTTCCCAAACTCACACATGGACTTCATCCAGAAGTTCGTGTTTGAGTTTGGCATCTGGCCAAACACAGAAAAGCTTCACCTAAGGTTGCATCAGGAAGCACCTCTGCCCGATCCTCTTCTGTTAGTCCGGCGGAGCGGTGGCAGCAGCATGTGAAACTGGCCCCAGCTGGGGCTACAAAAAGACTGCTGCCAACTCCCATGAGTAAGGACATTCCTAGTGCTGGCTCTAGAAGTGTTCGCACTCATAGGAGCTGTGACCAAAACGGTAATGAATATGTGTATGTATATATAATATATATATATATATTATAATTATGGACCTTGGCTGCTTGCTGTGAACCACTTATTTCTTGTTCCGCCTCCCACTTGTGTTTCACATTTATCTCACCCTCACAAATATACATGTCAGGTCAATGGTGATAACCCCTCAAATGTGTCCTCTCCTACTTCCTTTCCCCCTCCCACCTAGTAATAAATAAGGAGTGGTTAGGGGTAATAAAACCCCCAGTGTGGAAACCAAATAAACAATCACAAAGTTCCTCTCCTGCTTGTGTCACCCCTCCCTTGGAATGTGTTCATCTGGTATCATATAGCAGAAATGAGATTGGAATATTCAGGACAGGCTCTGATACCAACATCAGCCCGCTGGTGGGAGGCGGAGAGGGAGACCCACTGTTCTGGGGCCTATAAGCATGGCTGGCAAGAATGGCCAGGGACTCTAATCTTAGCATCAAGAGTGACACACGCTCCCTTTTAACATCTAAGGAGGAGAACAGAAATGCATGTGGGGACTAACAGACAATTTGATTCAATCGAACCGCAGCCCAGACAAACTCTTAAGTATATTTTTCACATTTTCTTATTTTGTAATCGCTATCTAAATCATTTGTACCTTGTTTTATAGTTAATTCTGTTTTTATCACCTTGCACAGTTTTTCTTGTTGTTTTTGTGTTTTCTCTGTGTCAGGAATCACCTACCTGGCCCCCGTTCCAGCGCCGTCTCCAGGCGTCCGGCCGCGGCTGTGGGTGTGCGGCGGCCGCGCCGGGCGGCGGCGGATCCGGCGGCGTCGGCTCGAGCAGCGCTCAGCTCGGCCACGCCCCCCGCTTCCTCGTCCTCTGGACGTGCTCGCGCGCAGGCGCGAGCACGTAGTAGCTATGCCCTCCGGCGGCGCTGTGGTGTGCGCGCCCGCCGGAGGATCAGGAATCTTTGAATTAAAGGGCCAATGAGCCCTAGGAGTTAGGGAGGTGCCTCTTAGCCCTGCAGACCAATCCTGGCTGTTTTCCCAAAGTGCACCAATCACCTACTCTTCCCCTCCCCTGTCTGTCCCTATAAAAGCAATTCCCCCTCAGTTGGGAATTGCCTGTGATAGCGCCTTGAACCTTGCTTTGACTCGTGTTATTCATTGATCTGATCACCGTTGCCGACCCCTGCCTGAACCGACTATTCTGATCTCCGTTGCCGACCTTTTGCCTGTTTTGACCATCCTTGATCTACTCTCCAGTTGCCGACCTTCGCCTTTTAACCCCGGCCGGGTCATCGGGGGAGGTGGGCATGACCAGCTGGGGGGGGCGTGTGGATGGTTTCCATCACCTGTTTGGGTGTTGGCCTGGAGTGGTGCGCGGCGCGGCCCGCCCGTGGGACTACAAAGGAGCAGCCCTGAACTCATCTGGCACCCCAATCAGAAGCATTGTGCTGGACGGCGGAGCGCGCGGGGGACGCTGTGGTCTCCTGTCTCTCATCTCCAGGGTTTGGCGGTATTTATTTGGTTATTGATATCATCATATATTGCATTATAGTGCACTTTGTAACACTTGTATTGTTTAGCTATTATTAATTGGCTTGAGCTCGGGACCTTCGTATTTTACATTGTATCAAGTGTGCACACAGCAGTGTGTTCATAATAGCTCAGCCTTTCATCATCACGTGCAGCTTTTATCCCCTATTGTGTCCATCTAAAATATTGTGTGTGGACAGTCTGCCACACATATAGGGTGATATATTCATATTTCATTGATCACACACCTGGGCAGATAACCTGCTCTTGTATTCACTGCATGTTTATCGGTTTGTAGGATCACATTAGGGATTATTTTTGTTATTTGTGACCTATGATTGTGGTTTAGTATTGTTCAGCACGGTGTTCTCATTCCCTTTCACATATAAATGTTTTTTCACATATAGAGTTTTTATAGTATAGTATTTATAGTTTTTCATTTGTAGCACATTTATTGCATTAGTGTAGATTACTGTCATCTTCATCATTTTAGGTGTATTGCCTTATTGCATACATATGTATTTTACCGCCTGAACCTGGTATTATTATGTAAGAATTTTTGCATACTTTTCCAGTATTTTATCAGTGTTATATACATTGTTATAGGCTAGTGCCACAAATCTCTCCACAGGATTGTGGGTGGACACTATTATATTATTCAGGATTCAGCAGGAGACCTTGTTTTTTAGCTTGTCTTGTCTTGTGTATGTTTTTATCTTTATATGCCAACAATAAAGTACATTACTTAATTCTTATACATTTGCTGGTGTGTCCAAATTTATGAATTCCACCTTTTTTCTCTTTTTGGCTAAATACACTTTTAACCCAGACCACGTATTGCCTATCCCATTGTTCTGTCGCCTCCTCGGGTCTCCTGTTACCAACCTCCAGCCTGTCCTTGGACTTCCACCTTACGCTCATATACGGGCTACCCAATTCCACTTCCAGCCGCGGGCTCTCCAGTCCTCTGTACCGTAAGGTTTCATCCTTTGAGCCATAAAGTCCTGGGGGCAACCGATCCCGAGCAGGCGTGTTCTGCGTCTCGGCAAGCGGGGGCTCCTATAGGTGAAGCTGGCTGCGGAGATTGGGGGTTGAGGTCCTTACCAAGAGAGCTGGAGTTGCCCAAGTGGTTAATTGTGGTACCTGGAGCGTGACACTCTGTTTGTTTAAATAAATTCTAAAAAAATACAGCAGAGAGTCACTGATGCTCTGAATTAAGGATCTAAAAAGCTCACACTATTTCTGAAGAGCCTGGCTACTTTACTTGCCTAGGGTGCTCGATCGCCCCCGCCTTGAAGTGGTCGGGGGTCGATCAGTTCGATTTCATTGTGTTGTGTGTGGCTTATAGACAGGTGAACACTATTTGTGTTCTGGTGGCAGCAGTTTATAGCCATGCGTGTTGCTATTTGAACAATTGCTGTCAGGGCCGGATTAAGTGTGGTGGAGGCCCCTGGGCACAAAATCTGGTGGAGGCCCCAGATACAGTATTTTTTCCATTAAAATAATAGTCCAGCCAAGTAACTGATTGGTGGTTGTGCTTATTGGCTTATGTGCAGTGACAGCTCTGCATGCACCCATCACTGTAGTGTTGCTGATGGCGGCTTTGCTGCTCTAGAATATCCATCCTGCCCTGTGGTGGCTTTGGCTGCAGGTTTGCAAAAACAAAAAAAGGCTTGCCCAGGCGCGCCTCCACTGCCAACTGCTTTGTTGCTGGCCCTGAGGCTATTCAGACCAAAGACTGAAAAGCCTCCTGGACCAGAACATAACCTAAAGGTTAGTGGAGGCCCCCTTTGCAGGGCAAGTGGTGGAGGCCCCGGAGCTCACGCACCTTGCGCCCCCCTCATACTCCAGCCCTGATTGCGGTGAGACATGTTGGGTACGATTGGTCGGTTTGATCAGATGAACAATCGATAGGTCTGATCAACCTGTGCAATCGTCACAGGAGCTGGAAGCCATCTTTCTGTAGCACCGACTGGGACCAGTTTCAAATGCTGCCCCTCTGCTGCTCTGACAGAATCGGGTAGAGGTGAGTTTAAGCAGTGAGCTTCTGCTGCACACTCTGCACCCCTCCACCACAGCCACCCCTCAATGTTTGGGTCCCCATTGATTTTCCCCAGCCCAAACATTCATTTAAAGCTTGGCTGATTTTGCAGAACCCGAACTTTGGGGGGGTTCGCCTATCCCTACTTAAGAGAGCTTAATATTCTTAAAAATTAATGACAGTTACCGGTTAATCCCACGAGAGAAAATAAAAATGCCCTCGATGCACTGCTTGAACAAGCTCACATCCAAGGTATAAACTCATGGTCATAATTCACCTTTTAAAGGTAGATTTTACAATCGTTCCTACTTTAACTCTCCTTTTGTCTGGCCATGGGGGCCAAGTGCACTCCACTGTCGCTAACCTGTTTTTGGGAAAGTGGGAGAGGGAGGTGGTGTTTGTTAAGCCCATGGAGGCCTACCAGCCTTACATCCTGGCCTTGTTCAGATATATTGACTATGTTCTATTTTTGTGGCATGGACCTTACATTCACACTGGTTATGGATAGATGCAGAGTATTACATTCTCACTATACAGGAAACCAACCTCTGTAAATAGTTTCCTCCATTTTCAATCATTTCACAATAGAAAAATGAAAGAGGGTATCCTGTATGGACAATCTTTATGGATTCACCATAATTGTACTGATGCCCTTGTCTTTTGGAAACAGGCTGGAGAACTCACTAAGATGTTTCTGGCTCGAAGCAATGGCATGCCATGACGTGATTTCCCGGGCCGATGAATAAGGCAAATGAAAATAATTGCTTGACCTTACTCTGTAAGCTACCTCTTAGGTGAGATTTATTTAAAATTTTAATGAGCATTGGGTATCAGTGAAATTATTCTTAAACAAGAGTGTTTTGTTTAGGGACTCAACAGTGGGTGAGTGCCTGGGGACGTTTCCACAAATGACTGCTGGGAACATCAGGGACTCCGTATGTCTTGGCAATTTTGCACCCCCTGTAACCTCACTTAAAGTAGCACTATTTCAAAATTGTGTAATATAAGAAATGCATAAAAACATATCAGCTAATGAGAGGAGGGGTCACTTATATGGATATTTATCTTTGGGCCATTTTTTGCGCTAATGCTTCTTTAATAGACAGAGTGAGGTAAGCGTTAGTCACCCATGTGGTCATTGCTCTATATGCAAACCATGCAGAGGGTGACTAATATGAAAGGCAGCTCTTCATTCCCATATGCCAGTTTATCAGCTGTCGCATGAAGGGGGACCTTTCCAGTTGAAATGTGCATGTAATAAAATCTATGTTGAGGGGACACGGAATTTGCTAAAGTGCCGATTTCAAGCACATCTCTCTAACGTTAGACTAGCAAGATGTGATGCTGGATAGAAAATATCTTCTGTGGCTGCGCACTTTTTGCATGTGCACAATATTGATACAACGGGTCTGGTGGTTGCTGGAAAATATACAGTCAAATTGGGCACTAAAGGCGGCAATATTAAAAAAACGTATACTCCAGCCAATGGCGTGGCAGTGGGGGTGTTGGGGCTCTCCTGTGGAATGATTGGCTGCTGCTTGTGTCTCTTAGGATGGGGGCACACATCGTTCTTTCCATCTATGTGCATGCACCCTCACTGTTGGTTGAAGCATAAATGATAGAGGCCAGTCTGGCAGGGGCTACTATTGTACATTGCCCGGTAAGCTCCAAGTTGTGCACACACACTGAAGAACATAGTTCACACGCACCTCTACTCAGCTGAAGAGTGGGTGGGCTTTGGGCTCCTATACTGATGATGAGATGGGAGGTTTTGTCAATCTCTTTGCAGCTATTGGCTGCTGCTCCATGACATGTAATGCCCCACTACCTATCAGTACTAGCCACTTATTCCTAGTGACTAGGATTTGTATAGGCCCCATTTATAGGTTACATGCCGCCCCCCAGATGTGCATACGTTTTTGCTATACACACCATTTTTCTGTCACATGCTGCGGCATATATTGGGAGATTGGAGACAACACGGTTTATATTTCCCTGATGCAGTGGTGTTAAATACCATGGAACGTATGGGCTCTGAAGATCTTTTCAATTTGGAGGGACTCAATCCATCTTGGCCAGCAGAGTATCCTGTTTTTTCCCTATCAATTTAATATTTGCGTAATACTCCTCTCTTATTGTATTGTTTTAATGAGGATGAAATTGGTTTAGAACTTGCACTTTTGTTCAGCAGTTTATTATTGATTAAGCTCTTTACCTAGTTTGTATCAGTACCAGCTTAGCTTTGGTTTCTCCTATGTTCCACTCAGGATTCTCTTTTGTATATGTGATTTATGTGACGTATTTGTCTTATGTGATGTTTATGCAAATGATTGGTTAATTTAGTCTATTTGATTGGGTGGTGCTGCCATCCAGAGAGCTTTCAGTATGCTGCACACTCTCTAATTGGCCTGGAAAATGTACTTTCCTTCGGTCCCATGGCAACTCTCTATTGGTAATCTATCTATTAATATCAAATGATGAATAACTTGTGGGGAGTGGTACAGTCCATGAAAACTTTGCCACTGTGATTTTAACATAAACTGTAACAAAAAAAGCATTCTCTGGCCAGTAGGGAAAATCACTACATTTTATAAAGCTTTAAAATAGAGGGAAGAAATCACTTTGTTTTTTGTCTTAGGAAACTTCAGGAATTAACTTAAGGTGGCACATCAAACTCACATATATGTGACCAAACTTTAGTTTTGAAATGTACAAAATTAATGAACTTAATATCACATTATCTGAGCTAATTCTTGATTGCATTTCAACTTACAGAATTTTCACAATGTCAAGAACTCAGATGTTTGACCCGTGACTATCCATAACTGATTTAATTTATGTCCTAAAGCTACAAGGGCCCTGTATCAATTTAACTTATGTGCTGGCCTACCTGAAGATTTTTTAGTGTATTTTCAGTATTCTTGGGCAAAATCTGTGCAAGAAAAGTAAGTTTTTCAATAAAAACATATTGCATGTAAAAACACATATGTATTCGTAGGCACCCTTTCCTGCCCTTGACACTCCCCCAAACTGAAACGCGCTTTAGGAGATTTTCAGATAAAATACAACTACTATGCTCACCTTCAGTTTTTCAGGAAAAACAACCCTTTACAAGTGAAATCCCCCCACAAACTCTTCTCTAGGAAATACACACCCCAAGCTTTCTAAGCATATCAGGCTTATTGACATGGGCATAGTTTTCTGGAAGTAATCCCTCAATGATATTTTTGGTTACAGTTTCCCTAAAAAATGTATAAAAGAGCAGAAGCAAACCCACATTCTTCTAAAATATCAATATGCAAACAAGAAAAAACAAGTTAAATATATAAAAGCAAGGTCCCCTGAACAGAACAATATATAACATATATAGCTACTTTCAAGGGTAGGGTTGCCAAACACCCTAAAGTAAAGCATACAATTTTACTTCTTTTACTTTTAAATGTCGGCTCTGCAGACAAGGTGCACATCTCATGATTTTTCAACCAAAACAACCATTTACATTTGAAAATACCCACCACAAACCATATATTTCCTAAAAGTACACACATTATACTTTCTAGGCATACCCACCTTATTGTAGTGAGAGCAACTTTCTAAACCTAAAAGCTAAATTTAAAACTGTAAGTCCCCCGAACAGAACCATACCCAACCTGCAAAGGTACTTTTAACCCTTTTAACCATCAGCCTACTTGAGGTTTGTCCCCCTGATTGATAGATCATTTTTTACCATTTTTCACAGCTAACTGTTTAACTGTGATTTTTGTAGGAATATCCAGGAAAATTATATATATATATATACAGAGTTTAGGCTTTAACCTAAAATGTCTTGTTTGTCATTTTGTATGTGCTTTCATAATTATTTTGTATAAAAAATGTTTTAAATGTTGTGTTTTTATTTAATGCATTTGTTTAAGAAAACAATATTGCATGTGAAAGCCTACCTCATATGTTACGATAGCCCTCGTTCCTGCCCAGGAGACCCCCCCAAACAGAGGGCTTTATGACATTTTCAAATAAAATATAACTACTATCCCCACTATCAAATGTCTCATTTTTTAAAGATGAGCATGGAGTCCCCCCCTTCCCAGTAATACCAGCAGGGGCACGAGCTATATGGCCTTGTAGACCGGGGCACAGAGGCCATCCTCAGTGGCCACCGGCCCTGAAGGCTACAAGCCTACATAGCCCTAGGGGGCCGTTGGCTGTTCTGTCCCTTGGGCTTTGGAGAGGAAGGTAATGGGGCCAAGGGTTAATGGCAAGTCACCCGCTTGCCACATGGAAATTTGCCAGCCCCTTAAGCCTTGTTCACAAAGGGTTAAATGTAAAAAAATAAATAGGAAATAAAATATATATGTTTTAATACTTACCTCTGATCCATCATGGAGCACTTTGTCCCACATCTCACTCCTGCTGCTGGAATGCTGGAAGCCTTTTATATTGGATATGTGACATTAAGGGTTAATTTAAAAAAAAAATTTACTTTAGGGGCAGGCTTTTAAAAAAAGATTAAAGGGTTAAAAACCCTTAAAAACCTAAAACAATGGCGTGGGGTCCCCCTTCCCAGCACAACCAGCCCGGGCACCAGCTATGCAAGGCTTGTAGACCAGGGTGTGGAGGCCTGAAGACTACAATAGCACATAGCCCTAGGGGGCCACAGGCACTTCTGCCCCCCCCAGGCTTTGGGGAAGCAGGTAATGGGGCTGAGGGGTGACTTGCCCGCCCCCCCCCAAGCCTTGTTAACTGGTATATGGGGTCTCATGAATCCCTTACCAGTTCACAAAGGGGTAACTGTAAAAAAAAAGCCCACCACACAGCCAGAGAAAACATTTATTAAAACAGTTTTTCTTCTTTACTCACTCACCTCAATACTGTGTCTTGTGCCGCTCTGTGTCCCGCGCCAAATTATCACTGTTACTGACAGTCTGTGGTAATTGGTACAGGGCAGTAATTGCCTGCCGATCATTACCGGCATCTGCTGATCATTGCTGATCATTACCTGCATCTGAAATACCAGAGGACAAGATGATGGGCGGAGATAGTGCCCCTGGGTGAAGAGAAAAAAATGTCTGGATCAGGCACGGGCGGAGGTGAGTCTCTTATTTTCTTATCTTTATTTATTTTTTGAGTCTCGCGTAGCTGGCACTTAATGGTAGGAGAGGAAGCCACGTGAGACTCACGTCGATGGTACTTAAAGGGTAAAAAGATAATAAGAAATAATTGGTATTGATTCTTAAACTGGACCAACAATCTGGCACAGTTGGAAAAGAAAGGTAGCGTCCATTTTGGAGCTTCTACTCCCAGCAGCTCAGCCATGTTGTTGCCTGGATTCAACTGATAAAATTGACAATATACAGTAACAGAAAGCCCTGCAACACTCAATTTTGTTTCTAAAATCTACGACAGCAGGAGTTAGAAAAAGATAATTTAGAATTTTCTTTTTACACTGCCGCATGTTGCAGCATTGTAAGGAACACATTTACTAAAACATAAACATTGCATCAACATGCAGAAAAAAAACAAGTTATATTTTGCACTTTTATCATTTGCACCAATGTGGTGAATTCTGGCAGATTGTGTTTGATAAATCAGGCCCTAAGTGTGTTCAGTGTTTGCCATAGATCAGCATAGTGTGCAGTGCCTTGTATATAGGAGTCAGGAGACAGAAGATCGATCCATCTCCAGTTTGTCTTGCGTTGTGGCTTCAACTTTGTAGTAAAAATCAATATCAGGACAGCTTGTAATTCAGATACCCATTCCAGCATGTTTTTTTGATCTAGGCCTTGATGTAGGAATACCTGTTTGCATGCTACATGATTTGTATCATTTCCACACATTCTATTCTTAACACATGTGGTAAGGTGCAAGGGGCCGTCATTGACGGAAGGTATGTGGCACCAAGGTACCTGGCCTTGCTGCAGTAAAACCGTGTATTTTGTTTCCCAGCATCAGCTGCTAATGGCAGTCTGGTGCTGAAGTGTTAGTATAGCCAAAAGGCTAACCCGGGGCAGTTTTACTGGGATGGAGTAGAGCAGGGTGGGACTCCATCCCCTACCCGGGTCCGGGTTGTACTGGCCGCATAAATAGCCTGGGGAGTCAGCTGTGCACTGTCTGTGACTGGAGCTCACTTGTGAAGTGAGACTTTGTGTGCCTGGCTGAAAACTCCTGTGCAGGCTGTTTCATGCGGACCAGAGGAGGATTCGTCTGCAAAGTAGCAAGTTTGCCCAAGGTGAAAAGGTGATGTAACCAAAAAGGACATTCGGTTTTATGGATTTTTGTGTGAATAAACACGGACTTTAAGTTGAACTTTCGCCTCTGAGCCTCTCTCCTGCTGTCTACCAGAGCTAATCACCACAATTAGTGGAGGATGCAAGGGGCACAGTGAGGCCATTGCTAGGAACAACCGACGGAAACGTTTTATTTGTGTGCATGTCCTACATTAAGCCTGCCAAGCTGTTACCTGAGACCGCAGATAAAATGGAGGCTGTTGTAAAAGCGCTCATGGAGGCGAATCTGCAGCAGCACGAGGCCAACAAGCAGCAGCAGGAGACCAACCAGCTTCTGTTACAACATGTGATGGTGCTGCAAGCTGCAGGGGCACCCAAATGTGTCCCTGATGCCCGGAAAGCTGTCGCTTGGCGCTTACAAAGATGACCCCTTCGGATGACGTCGAGACCTATATGGTGGTGTTTGAAAAGGTGGCTGCAAGGGCGAAGTTGCCTCGTGACCAGTGGGCTGATGTCATCGCTACATTTCTGGCATCTGGACCCCAGCAGGTGGTGTTTGATCTTCCAGATGACCAAGCCACTGACTACTCGACTCTGAAGGGTGAGATACTGGCCAGACTGGGGGTGAATGTGTGGGTTTGGGCTCAGTCAGTGCATCAGTGAAGCTATCAGTCGGCAGAGCCCGCCAGACCCCAATATTATAAACTACTGCACCTGCTGCAAAAATGGCTGCAACCTGATATATTAAGCCCCACTGCCATGTTGGACCGCTTGCTGGCGGACATGTTCTGGAGGACTTTACCGCACCCTCTCCAGCACTGGGTTGGCCAGGTATCCCCCGGCAACGCTCTAGAGATGGTGGACCTAGTGGAGCGATATGAGGCCACCAGGAACTTGCAAGGGGGTTCTACGGGGAAGGATTCAGGGACACCCCGGAGGTCCCCGCCCCAGCCCAGTAGGGTGGTGTCCCCTAAACCCCCTCAGGACCTACCCCTCAAAGTCCCTGCCCCGGTGTTGTGTTGGGGGTGTAAGGAGCCGGGACATATCAGAGCCAACTGTCCCCACCAGGGGGAACCTATGGACGTGAAATTTGGTTACCGGCCTTCAATGTATGCCAGGAGGCTGTGTGCTGCCGGTGTCCCTGAGGCTGTGGGGCAAAGTCACCTCTGTCAGGTGAAGGTGGGGGATACCCTGGCGGTGGCCTTTTTGGACTCGGGGAGTATGGTTACCCTGGTGAAACCCGCCATGGTACTGCCCGATGAATACACGGGGCGGAAAACCGGGGTCTTGTGCATACACGGGGACTTAAGGGACTATGCCACAGCACAAGTGACTCTAACCATCGTCTCCGGCAGCTGGAACCACAAAGTCGCTGTCGCCATTAAACTCCCGTATGAACTTATTATTGGGAGAGACTTTCCGGGGTTCATGTCACTATGGACCAAGCTGGGAGTTCCGGAAACCCCTGAGGCGGGTGTGTCCCCAATAGACTGGCCCTACTCAGGGGTGACCCCGGAACCCTGGGAACCGGAGTCAGAAGGGACAACGGTAGGGGTGACCGCCACTACCGTAGGAGGGGCGGAGTCAACCCCACTGAGTGTTATGGTTGGAGATGTGGAAGATTTGTCAACAGGTCCAGAGTTGGCAGATCTCCATGTCTCCACAGGTAGTTTTGGTACAGCTCAACACCAAGACCTGACTCTATCTCGGGCCTTGGAGAATGTACTTGAGGTGGAAGGTGAACCACAACAGCCGGGGGCTGAGTTACAATTTCCAAGCTTTGTGGTTCACCAGGATATGCTGTACCGGGTAAACAAAGTACGTGAAGAGGTTGTGGAACAATTGGTGGTACCCAATACTTATCGCAAGCTCGTGTTGGATTTGGCCCAGCAACATGTTCTGGGGGGACACCTAGGCCAGCAGAAAACTCTGGACCGAATTTTACAACGATTCTACTGGCCCAGTCTGTACAAGGAGGTGGAGAGATATTGTGAGTCCTGCCCAACCTGTCAGATAACCCGCCCCCAGCCTCATTACCGTAGTCCCCTAGTTCCTCTCCCAGTTATTGAGGTGCCCTTTGAGCGGATTGCTATGGATCTGGTGGCTCCAGTGCCAAAATCCGCTAGAGAGCACCAACATATTATGGTAGTCTTGGACTATGCCACGCGGTATCCCGAGGCAGTGCCCCTGCGACACACCTCAGCCAAACTCATTGCTAAGGAGCTTATGGAAATGAGTAGGCCTGCCTAAAGAGGTCCTGACCAATCAAGGTACCCCTTTTATGTCCAAGGTAATGAAGGAGCTCTGTAAGTTGTTGCAGGTGAAACAATTGCGGACATCTGTTTACCACCCGCAAACGGACGGCCTGGTAGAAAGATTTAACCAAACTTTAAAAATCATGTTAAAGCGGGTGGTCGCCAAGGATGGGAAGAATTGGGACTTGCTTCTGCCCTATCTGATGTTCGCAGTGCGAGAGGTGCCCCAGGCCTCTACTGGGTTCTCACCCTTCGAACTCTTATACGGTCGGCATCCACAAGGCATGTTGGATATAGCCAAGGAAGCTTGGGAACAGCAACCCACACCCCACAAAAGTGTATGAGAGTATGTTACTCAGTTACAGGAACGGATAGAGACCGTTTTGCCACTGGTGAGGGAACATATGGAGGCAGCACAGTGGGCCCAAAGTAGGGTTTATAACCGGCAGGCTAAAGCACGGAACTTTAACCCAGGTGACAGAGTTTTGGTTCTAGTGCCAACAGTGGATAGTAAATTTCTGGCTAGGTGTAAGGGTCCCTATGAGGCGCTTGGGAAAGTTGGGGAAGTGACTTACAAAGTACATCAACCCGGGCGGAGAAAGCCAGAGCAGGTGTACCATGTAAACCTGCTGAAGCTGTGGAAAGACAGGGAGACCCCTGTGGGTGACAGTCCCCGACCAGGTATGTTAGAGGTGGAGCTTCCCGTCCCTCAGTCTGTTGTTAGAGAAGTGGTTGTTGAGGTGAAAGCTGGCGACAACCTTTCCTCTAAACAGACCCAGGAAGCCAGGGAGTTTGTTAGCAGAAACATGGATGTGTTTTCAGATCTCCCTGGATGCACTTCTGTCATCCAACATTATGTTGTCACGGAACCTCAGGCCAAGATCCGGTTGAAGCCCTACCGAGTACCTGAGTCCCGGCGACAAGCTATTGCGGAAGAAGTGCAGCAAATGCTCAGATTAGATGTGATTGAAGAGTCAACGAGCGAGTGGGCCAGCCCAATAGTCTTGATTCCCAAGCCCGATGGTACGTTGTGGTTCTGTAATGACTTCCGCAAACTTAACGAAGTATCTAAGTTTGATGCCTACCCTATGCCCCGAGTAGACAAGCTTATTGAAAAGTTAGGCCAAGCTCGGTATTTTTCTGTTTTGGACCGCACAAAAAGGTACTGGAAAGTACCGTTGACTGAGGCTGCCAAGGAGAAAACAGCCTTTATCACACCTGAGGGACTTTTCCAGTATAAGGTATTACCCTTTGGTTTACATGGCTATCCCGCTATGTTCCAAAGGTTAATGGATATTGTCCTCAGGCCACATCGTCGGTATGCTTCGGCATATCTGGACGATATCATCATTCATAGTACGGATTTGGAAAGTCACCTGCCCAAAGTCCAAGCATAAGTGGATTCCCTCAGGAAGGCTGGTTTGACGGCAGACCCAAAAAAATGTGCCTTAGGCTTGGAAGAGACTAAATACCTGGGCTATGTGATTGGGCGAGGAGTGGTCAAGCCCCAGGTTAACAAAATAGAAGCCATCCGCAGCTGGCCATGTCCTAACTCTACCCGCCAAGTGAAGTAATTTCTGGGGTTGGCGGGGTATTACATGAGGTTCATTCCCAATTTTGCCACCGTAGCGGCACCATTGACAGACCTGTTAAAGGGGCGCAAGTCTGTCATGGTGAAATGGAGTGAACAGGCCGAAAAAGCGTTCTTCGCTTTGAAGTCTGACCTGTGTGGGTATCCGGTGTTGGTGACACCCGACTTTAAGAGGGAGTTTATAGTGCAGACCGATGCCTCCGAGGTAGGCCTCAGTGCGGTACTATCTCAGGAAGTCAATGGGGAGGAGCACCCCGTTGTCTACGTGAGTTGCAAGCTGACACCTGCAGAGACCCAGTATAGTATAGTGGAGAGAGAGTGCCTCGCTGTCTACTTCGCTACTACTTGTTGGGGAGAAGGTTTCGTTTGATTACGGACCATTCTCCCCTCAAGTGGATGTGCCAGGCTAAGGACAGGAATGCCAGGGTCACCCGGTGGTTCCTGTCCTTACAGAATTTCAAGTTCTCGGTAGAGCACAGAGCGGGACGGTTGTTGGGTAATGCGGATGCCCTATCCCGGGCACATTGTTTGTCATGTGTCCACCCCCTAAGGGTTGAACAAAGGGGGGGTATGTGGTAAGGTGCAAGGGGCCGTCATTGACGGAAGGTATGTGGCACCAAGGTACCTGCCCTTGCTGCAGTAAAACCGTGTATTATGTTTCCTATGTTTCCCAGCATCAGCTGCTAATGACAGTCTGGTGCTGAAGTGTTAGTATAGCCAAAAGGCTAACACAGGACGGTTTTACTGGGATGGAGAATGGGATGGAGAGCAGGGTGGGACTCCCATCTCCTACCCAGGTCCGGGTTTTACGGGCTGCATAAATAGCCTGGGGAGTCAGCTGTGCACTGTCTGTGACTGGAGCTCACTTGTGAAGTGAGACTTTGTGTGCCTGGCTGAAAACTCCTGTGCAGGCTGTTTCATGCGGACCAGAGGCGGATTCGGCTGCAAAGTAGCAAGTTTGCCCAAGGACTAAAAACGCAGTTGCCTGTCTAATTTACTTCTGCTGCATTTTCCTGAAAAGGTGATGTAACCAAAAAGGACATTCGGTTTTATGGATTTTTGTGTGAAAAAACAAGGGCTTTAAGTTGAACTTTCGCCTCTGAGCCTCTCTCCTGCTGTCTACCTGAGCTAATCACCACACACATTACACACTATTAAGAAGCAAGAAAACAGCTAATTAAAAAAAAGTTGCATACCAACACAGGATTGTTATATCAGTAACTGGCTTTTTTGCTTGCACTTACTAATCTGAATAGTGATTCAATTTCTGTATTTGTCTCTACAATAGTATAGAATTTGGTAAGAATGAAGCTATGATTTATCTCCAGAATGTAATAGGAAATACAAATTGTGGAATGTATAACTTCATGCCTAGGCATTGCAATCCAAGCCCCTATTTTTAAAATGTGCTCTCTCAACAGCAAAGAACTATTGAGAACAATAATATCATGCATTAGAATATCAGATATGCTAGATATGGGCCTTGGGAACTGGAAATGGCATCACAGGTGTACAAGGAGTGCTGCCATTCTTCCAATACCAATGATATCCAATATCAGATGCACCCAACATGGAATATGGTCAATAAAGGGAGGTTTCCTCTCTGTGATTTCATGTGTCTATATCTCTGGAACAGAGATAGAGAGGAGGGTGATAGTCCAGGATAAGAGAAAGAAGGAGAGGTGGCTACACATGGAAAGTTCTAAGCATTGTTACCCTTCCATTGCAATGAGGAGCAGAGTACTGTATAATTTTATTATGCATAACCCAAGGGAATCTGGGGATTCAACACAAGATACCTGAGTGCCTTCAGGTTGCTGCTGATGATTTATGGGTGGCCATCCTTGATCAATGCCACCAAGTCAGAACTATATTGGCATCAGAATAGAGGGACACAATACATATGTGACTATCAAGAAAACCAGGCTCTTATCCAGAATCTTACCTAAAATGCAGCAGAGTTGCATCTTCCACTAGTTGCTGCATTTTGACCCTTGCTAGTTAAAGTAGCACTATTGCAAAATTGTACCGAATTGTCACAATTTTACCACCTCAAAGAAAACATTTAATTGTTAATCAGTATTTGAGCCTTTTTAAAGTGGACCAAAACACAGGATTTGGGGTTTCACACAGCGGAGCACCCCAAACCAGCGTGACCCGCTGTGTGAAACCCCACTGTGTAAGTTAACTCACCTCTCCTTGAGCCCACAGCATGGCTAGAGCAGCTGAATGTAATCCCCAGCCACACTTACGAGTGGCGCGTGGGCATTACTTGCTCCTTTCAGCTGTGCACAGCCAGGCACAGCCATTCACTTGCAGCGGGCAGAGTCCAGGGTGGGTTGTGATCTGCTTTAAACATTTATAAACTCATGTAATGTTCTTTGTTCTTTGAATCACCCATTATTTTAAGTCATGTCTTATTTTACAATAAAGCATGAAAATGCTCTCATTTTCATGAATCAGAGCCACAGGCAGCACTTATACATATTTGCTTTGCAATACCACATCATACACATTGGTTAACACATGCTTTTTCTTAACCAAACAATAAAAAAGCGTGCATGTTTTGTCAAATGTCTACAATGAAGTCCATAAGCATCTACGGTAACTTTTTCACCCTTGACCCAATATTGGAGTAATATGGTATTTCTGTGCCAGTGACACCTTTATGCTGTTTGTGTCACCCATTGCTTTGACACACTATCCAATATCACCTATGTTTTTTTCTGCTGCAGTTACACCCACTGACACTCAATCCGTCCAGCACCAACCCAATACATTGCAGTAGTAGAAAAGAAGTTAAAACTTCTCTTTAATCATGCTTAAGGGAAGATACCCCAAAACTAATTGCTGGTGGGTTGAGAGACTTAGATTGGTATGATGTGAATACTTCTATCAATTTCAAAGGTTTTCAGTAAAAGCTAAGAGGCTGATTTATTACTAACGCCAGGTATCGGCAGATGAGCGGCAGTTAGAGCGACTGTCAGTACGCTGTAAGCGGGTATCAGGCGATGTAACATAGCGCCTCAGTTGCTCTAGTAACTTGGCCGGCATTGATGAATGTGATGTATGCTGGGCGCTCTAACACCAGTACAGCCCTGCAGGGAACAAAAGGTAGAGTCAGCTCAGTGTGACAGACTCTCGGCGCTCCACACCATACTTGGTCAAAAAAGATACACACTCAACACAGCGCTCTAAATCTGGTCACTATAGCATAGAGCACCAGACGCTAAGTGATTAAAGTCTGTTTTTGAACACATATACACCTTAACAAAGCGAAAACACATGGAATGACATTGTGACATCAACTATTATTATTGTATTATAACTTTAGTGCCAGATCTGTAATGACATTTCTGCATAAAAATATAAAAAGTCAAAAAAGTTTCCAAAAGAGTTTAAGCAAAAAATAAGAAATTAAAAAATGTCAAACACGCTGTTTAAACTCAAGCATAATACCTTGCGCTCTGGAAGCCAGAGTGCCGGCACTATACACTGAGCCACCTGTAATAATACATTGAACGCTACATGGCGCTGTTAGAGTCGCTCGCCAGATTCGCTTTCATAAATGTGGTTTTGCCTGGTGGTGTTCACCAGACACTGCCTGCTGCTAGGAGGCGCTATCTGGCGCTAGAGCTTCATGAATACCTATTTTCTTTTTTTTACTGCTATTGATTAGCTTGGTGCCGAACAATATTCTTCAGACATCTTCCCAGACTGGCAGCTGCATTGGCTGCCTTGGTCTCTCCACCAGAATTTTCCACAAATATACTTGCCCAAAAGTTTGGATTTGGGGCCCACATAATCCCAAATATTTGAACGCATTGTGCCAAACTGCTTTCATACCAATCCACAAGCTCACAAGCAACACAAGTGTCAGACTAACCCATTGGAGAAACAGAGAAGTCACTGGTGAGCCCAGCTCTCAGACATGGATAGTGTTTTTTTGCCCGTTTTGCAACAGCTGGGCCAAGTTCTGTGGTGGTGGTATGTCCATACACTAGGCAACTTTTTTGAGCAATCATTGTGCAAACGAGGCAAAGCTAATCTATCCGATTTACACATATTCACATAGAGAAGCCATAAAGATTTTCCTTTAGCTATGGATGCTTATAGCCAGACTGTAATGTGTATGGCCATGGTATGGTATGCTGTTGGTAGAGTCCCCAAAGTTAGGACCTGCACTGTAATATGATACTCCTTTATTATATTATTGTTTTTTATTTAAAATTGCACCCCTGGTATTCAAAACTGCACTTTTATACATACCTCATTGTCCCCTGTCATAGATTTTATCATGCTGAAGATTAGGTCAGAGAGGCTTCTTCTGCACTTCTATTTTAGTTGCTGATAGATGAGTGGTCCACTATACAGTTTTAAAGGGAGTTGCCCTAATTCATCCTGCAGAGCCTTCTAAAGTATTAAAGATTATGTCAAAGGCTTTCCAGACCAAAATTCCTACTTGCAGATATATATTGGCAAGTCCACTATTTTTGTCTTTTGTAAATATGATTTGATCATTGATTTAAAGCGGATCTTCACCCTGAATAAGAGCCTATCTTGTATGTTTCCCCTAACCTGTAATACAGATTGGCCACATTAAAAATCATTCTAGCTGCACCTACTGCGCTTTTTGAGCCTTTTAACATCCAAGATGGCGGCCCATGGAGACTCAGGCTGTCTGCAGACAGTGAGTGTCTTCTGACTATGCCGCTGTGCATTCTGCTGACCTTTGTCTGACCACAGCTCTGCTCTGTCTGTGCAAAGCACAGCTATAACCTCCCCCCTGTACTTTTCACCCCTCAGTATGTGATGCTTCTGAGGCAAGATGACGGCACCCGTATCCTAGAGTGCTGAACAGAGTTGAAGCCCAGTGGGGGAAAAAATAATAGGTAAACTACTAAAAACTTAGGCCCTTATTTATGAAGGAATAGCGACAGGTAGCGACTGGTGAGCGGCCGGTAATGACGGGCCCCGCCACGAGAACGCCGGCTCCCCACCACAATCACACATTTATCAAGCCAATCCTGCTTAGCGACTGAGATAGCGCCATATAGCGACTCATTCATCATTATTCCAGCCTCAGCCCACAGCACCAGCGTCCGACCTTGAACAGCGACAGGTATGACCTCTCGCTACCTGGCGCGCTCCAATGCATTTCAATGGAACAATCTTTAAATATTAATAATTAATTGTTATTAATGTATATACCAAAAAACAAAAACTACAAGAATTCATGAGAACGGGCACACCAGCAACAATCATTTAGAAATCTAATAAAGTTTATTAGAGGCATAAGACAAAAATAAAAACATGCAAGGGATAAGACAAAGGAAGATAAAAACAAAGGGTCTCCTAAAGGGTATTGTTTAAAGATAATTATCTCTTATAATATACATAAGTAATAAATCTATTCATAATTATTAGAAGAACATGATAATAAATTCCTAATGCAAAATAAGGGCGGTAAAGGTAACAAGGGAAATGTGCTATAATAAATAGTTGTAAAAATACCAATAATAACAAAAAACCACCAATTAAATATCCCAAATCTATAGAAAAAGTCTATAAGTATAAAATGTAGTTATAAATAGAAATTGAGGCTTATAAGAAAAGTGAACTACTGCAGACGTGAATAGTTCAATACCGTCTACAGAATATTAACAATATATCCCAGTGAACCATGAGGCTGAAAAGCCTCATTGATACATTAAGTAACCAAAAATCAAAAAAGTGCATGAATTCCCCAAACGGCGCACTGCGCCTGTGTATCAAACCCTTGCTACAGTGAATACAAAGTGCAGTGCAATAAAGACAGACAAAATAATCATCAACAACAAGAATACAATACCGCCCCAATGGATGTGATCAGTGCAGTCTGTAGAGCCTGGCACCATGCGTTGGATGACATGTCATACCCCCTATGAGGGGAGCTGGTACACCTACACATCATTAACACATGTGGTATAGTGCGCCCACACATATGCGGCGCAGTGCGCCCTCATACCCACTAGTAAAGACACTCACCACATATCACCATCATACACCACACCACTTTGGGGCACACATTCACACCAGGGGTAGGAGGTATTTGAGCACGCGCGCGCGCGGGGGGGTGCAGCACAGTTATTGGGTCATACATTGTGGTATTTTCACTATTGGGTCAGGGGGGGTCCTTTTCAATTCACAGCCTTAGGTCTGGACAGTAGTAATCTTTGATAGGGGTATTGGTTTATTAACATCACTGGTTCCGCTTGTAGTTGTTTTCTCACACTAACTAGCATGTTGGCTAGTAATCATGTATTTGAGTAGTTTTTAGCACTTATATTTTGAATTGATTATAAGGTGATCGATTGCAATTGGTTCTGAATAATATAAAAAAATTTTTTTTTTTTTTTTTTTTTTGGTTTTGCACATTTTTATATATGCCCCCCTTTTCTATCTAGGTATGGAGTATATGGGAGTAGGTGAGATGGTTGTATAAGGACATCGCTTGTGGGAATCATCGCGGTGTGAAGCCCGCATGGTGTAATGAAGGATGCAGTTTTGAAGTCGCACGGGCCGGGAGTGCCATACGCCCTACGGGTCTAGCCACTAAGATCTTTCTACTTGGATCAGGAATGAGCAAGATGGCCTCAGAGAGGTTGTTGGAAAAGAGGTCGTTGATCTGGACTGCTCTTCCCTTGGAATAGATGGCGAAAGGAGGGATTATCAGGGACATTCCAATCTGATTGCATCAGGGATCATTGATTACCTGACCAGGCTTAATATGACATTGGTGGAGAATGATAAGGATGTTTCATAATCAAGCCCTTTCAGAACAACAGGGACCATGGTTAAGGACATTTTAAAGCGTTAAATGGACAACTCTGCACACGGGCTACATATATATTTAGGCAGCCCGCGACCTTTAATAATAAGGAAGTTCTCACAATTGATCCCCGATTATTTTATGACAGGATCTACAGTAAGGAGTATATTCAATTGTCAAGCTAGTAGGCCCTGCTACAGGGGCCATCTAATTACCTGTATGATTCGGCGGCCGCAACCGCCGTACATATATTATACATGTTGACTTCTTTAATTTTAGAAACCGTCTAAGTAAATAATCAATTACCTTGTATGATATAAATTTGGAATTATATGGCTGATTGTTTTTCAATAGGCACCATATTGTTTGCCATAAATGTTGTAAATATAGATGACAGGGCTCCTTTGCTGCTCGGGGCAGCAGGGTCCATCTGATGCGCTCTCCTTCCCCCGCCCTCCTTCCCCCCTGGCTGATCGCGCCTCCTGTTTGCACCGATGACGGCGGCCGGGTCATCGGGGGAGGCGTGACCACCTGGGGGGTGTGGGGATGACGTGGCCCACCTGGTTCCAGGATGAGGAAGAGGAGGGGCGCATCGGGCGGCCCGCGCTCCAACACTACAAAAGAGCTCTGTTTAGCAGTTACGAGCACCCCTATCAGAAGCCGTGTGAGTGACGGCGGAGCGCGCGGGGTGGCTGGGTCTCCTTATCACATCCATTGGGGCGGTATTGTATTCTTGTTGTTGATGATTATTTTGTCTGTCTTTATTGCACTGCACTTTGTATTCACTGTAGCAAGGGTTTGATACACAGGCGCAGTGCCCCGTTTGGGGAATTCATGCACTTTTTTGATTTTTGGTTACTTAATGTATCAATGAGGCTTTTCAGCCTCATGGTTCACTGGGATATATTGTTAATATTCTGTAGACGGTATTGAACTATTCACGTCTGCAGTAGTTCACTTTTCTTATAAGCCTCAATTTCTATTTATAACTACATTTTATACTTATAGACTTTTTCTATAGATTTGGGATATTTAATTGGTGGTTTTTTGTTATTATTGGTATTTTTACAACTATTTATTATAGCACATTTCCCTTGTTACCTTTACCGCCCTTATTTTGCATTAGGAATTTATTATCATGTTCTTCTAATAATTATGAATAGATTTATTACTTATGTATATTATAAGAGATAATTATCTTTAAACAATACCCTTTAGGAGACCCTTTGTTTTTATCTTCCTTTGTCTTATCCCTTGCATGTTTTTATTTTTGTCTTATGCCTCTAATAAACTTTATTAGATTTCTAAATGATTGTTGCTGGTGTGCCCGTTCTCATGAATTCTTGTAGTTTTTGTTTTTTGGTATATACATAAATGTTTTGGAATTCAGGGAGCACCCAGGTTGAAATGATTGGTGTGTAAATAAATTAGTAGTGCCCCTGACCAGGTGGTTCTCTTTACTGATAATTGTTATTAATGTTGTTGTTTTTTTTTTTTTTTTTTTAAATGTGAAAAATTCTGTGACCACTTCTGCCATTTTAGAAAAAAAAAATTGTACAGAATTGATATTACAGGTCTGATATTAATGTATTCATATTACTAAATTATTTAAAATACTTTTTTTTTTTGGTATCCAAAAATATGGTGGTTTGGGGGTTAAAAAATTACTTTTAACACATCGCCTCCAGCGCTCTGGGGTTTAAACATGCATTTCACAGCGCTTTAATTTTTTGAGCGTGATTTTTTGATGAATATGGTGGAAGCCGGTCGCTCTGACCAGTCGCTATCATGCGCACCCATACATCACGGAACCTGTCAAATAGCGACTCGTAACCTTGTATTCAACATTACGCCACACCGACTGAGTCGCTGTCAACAACCGAACAACGGGCAAGCACAGCGACTACTAGCGGGCGCTGTGAAAATAGCGCTACAGTCGCTCAACTGTCGCTACATGTCGCTATTAATAAATCAGCCTCTTAGTTAATTTTACATTAAATGATGCTGAAGGTTTAACTGGATTAGCCCCCCCTCCCCACATGTTTAGAATGTAGAGCCATACAAATGTTTTAAATCAAAACAATATTTCTTGAAATAAAAAAGGTCACTGCTGTCGCATAAAGATAACCAGTCATAGTTTTAAATCATGCAATGAAAATGAAAAGATTGAAGGTTTGTAATTACTGTTTCAAGATGCTAAACTATTTTTTCTCCTATTTCCCCTTTTGCTATTGTTTTACTACTGTCCAGAGGCCTTCAAAACTATTTTAGTTGCAAGCTTGCAATATAATGTTAATTCTCTTTAAATACTTTCCCTGGAGACTTTAACATATCTAAAACAATATATGTAAACAACAAAAGCAACATAGAGAGAAAATGAATGTGCACGCAACTGTGTCCCCTTTGTAGCGCATAAAATTAATATTACTGAAAGCCTTTTCTTCATTTCAATATATACAAAAGCACAATACTATAATAGTTATAGAACCAAAAAAAGCACTGGTCATTTTAATTAACCTGAGCAAGTGAATAATTTACTAGATTCATGTTGTGTTTTTTTCTCCCAAGTACAATGAGTCTATTCTCAGACATACCGTATTTTTCGCCCTATAAGACGTGCCTGCCCATAAGACGCACCTAGGATTTGGGGGAAGAAAATAAGAAAAAAAATATTTTAAACCAAATACGCACCATTACAGACAGTGTGGCATTCCCCTATCCCATTCCCATAGGCCGTGTGGGATGCCCCCTCCCATTCCCCATATACCCATTGGCTGTGTGGCATCCCCCTCTCCCCCCATTAGTATAGGCTGTGTGGCATCCCCCTCTCCCCCCATTAGTGTCGGCTGTGTGGCATCCCCCTCTCCCCCCATTAGTATAGGCTGTGTGGCATCCCCCTCTCCCCATTCCCATAGGCTGTGTGGCATCCACCTCTCCCCCCATTCCCATAGGCTGTGTGGAATCCACCTCTCCCCCCATTCCCATTGGCTGTGTGGCATCCCCCCTCCCCCCATTAGTATAGGCAGTGTGGCATCCCTCTCTCCCCATTCCCATAGGCAGTGTGGCATCCCCCTCCCCCCATTAGCATAGGCTGTGTGGCATCCCCCTCCCCCCATTAGTATAGGCTGTGTGGCATCCCCCTCCCCCCATTAGTATAGGTTGTGTGGCATCCCTCTCTCCCCATTCCCATAGGCTGTGTGGCATCCCCCTCCCCCCATTAGTATAGGCTGTGTGGCATCCCTCTCTCCCCATTCCCATAGGCTGTGTGGCATCCCCCTCCCCCCATTAGTATAGGCTGTGTGGCATCCCTCTCTCCCCATTCCCATAGGCTGTGTGGCATCCCTCTCTCCCCATTCCCATAGGCTGTGTGGCATCCCCCTCCCCCCATTAGTATAGGCTGTGTGGCATCCCTCTCTCCCCATTCCCATAGGCTGTGTGGCATCCCCCTCTCCCCATTCCCATAGGCTGTGTGACATCCCTCTCCCCCCATTCCCATAGGCTATGTGGTATCCCTCTCCCCCCATTCCCATAGTCTATGTGGCATCCCCCTCTCCCCATTCCCATAGGCTGTGTGGCATCCCTCTCCCCCATTCCCATAGGCTATGTGGCATCCCCCTCTCCCCATTCCCATAGGCTGTGTGGCATCCCCCTCCCCCCATTCCCATAGGCTGTGTGGCATCCCCCTCTCCCCATTCCCATAGGCTGTGTGGCATCCCCCTCCCCCCATTCCCATAGGCTGTGTGGCATCCCCCTCCCCCCATTCCCATAGGCTGTGTGGCATCCCCCTCTCCCTATTCCCATAGGCTGTGTGGCATCCCTCTCCCCCCATTCCCATACGCTATGTGGCATCCCCCTCTCCACATTCCCATAGGCTGTGTGGCATCCCCCTCTCCCCATTCCCATAGGCTGTGTGGCATCCCCCTCCCCCCATTCCCATAGGCTGTGTGGCATCCCTCTCCCCCCATTCCCATAGGCTGTGTGGCATCCCCCTCTCCCCATTCCCATAGGCTATGTGGCATCCCCCTCTCCCCATTCCCATAGGCTGTGTGGCATCCCCTCCCCCCATTCCCATAGGCTGTGTGGCATCCCCCTCTCCCCATTGCCATAGGCTGTGTGGCATCCCCCTCCCCCCATTAGTATAGGCTGTGTGGCATCTCCCTCCCCCCATTCCCATAGGCAGTGTGGCATCCCCCTCCCCCCATTAGTATAGGCAGTGTGGCCCCTCTCCCCCCATTCCCATAGGCAGTGTGGCATCCCCCTCCCCCCATTAGTATAGGCCGTGTGGCCCATCTCCCCCCATTCCCATAGGCAGTGTGGCCCCTCTCCCCCAATTCCCACCCCCCTCCCCCCATTAGTATAGGCAGGCGCCATGTGTAAAAAAAAAAAAAAAGTTAAACTCACCTGTCCGCTGACACCGCTGCGCAGAGCGCCCGGCTCCGTGAATGGGGTGGGCGTAGCCAACACCTCAGTGTCGGCGCAGGCCACGCCCACCCCATTCATGAGCTGGCACTGTCCCGGCCCCGCCGCTGCGATCGCTGTCTTTTCAGGCAGCGATGACAGCGGCGGGGCCAGAGACAGAGCCCCTGCCGCTCCTCCATCTGCTTCCTGTGCACATGCGAGCACGAAGGTCTGGGCAGCGGGTGGGCGTGGCCTGTACCGGTGCAGGCCATGCCCACCCACTGCCCGGACCTTCGTGCTCGCATGTTCTGAGCCCGGAAGAGGCAGCAGATGGAGGAGCGGCAGGGGCTCTGTCTCTGGCCCCGCCGCTCTCATCGCTGCCTGAAAAGACAGCGATCGCAGCGGCGGGGCCGGGACAGAGCCCCCGCCGCTCCTCTGTGGCAGACAACGCGGGAGCGCCGGGGACGGGTGAGTTTTTTTATTTATTTTTTTTACATTCGCCCGATAAGGCGCACGGACATTTTTCCCCCACTTTTGGGGAAAAATAAGTGCATCTTATAGGGCGAAAAATACGGTAATCTTTTCTGCGTTTCTTATTCCTGTCAACAAATACCAGAATAAATTCATATATTAACAATAAAATCATGTAGGGTCTATTTTCATGTTTAAATATGTATTTAAAGGTATCTTATTTATTGAAGGAAAACCCTTATACCCTCAACAGAAAATTAGAGGGTAGCTAAGCAGTAACAAGTAAATCAGAGGCTGTGTAGGAAGAAAATTAAAGTAAATCTCATGACAGAGAAGAAAGGTCAAGGATAAAGTGGACAATGTTGGCATTAGTGATGGGCTTCATATAGGCTTCATAATTTTTCCTCATTTTGGCATTTCGGTCTGCTTTGCCTCAACCAGAAATTAAAGGGGTCAAATTATCCTATAAAATGTGTGCAGGGGCCTTGGGCTACTTGCCCATTTGCCCTCTGACTTACTCTGACAAAGGACAGGTTCTAAGGGACAGGTGAGCAGGGCGTTTGTCCTGGGTGTCAAGGCTTTTGTGTATAGCAGGGGGGGGGGGGGGGGGGCTTTATCCCAGCCATACTGTTTTAAGCATATGGGTCAGGGTCACTGTTAGTGGTGCCTGCCATAATAAACCAGGCCCCTCATTCATATATATATATATATATATATATATATATATATATATACACACACACACATATTCTTTGTTTCATAAGATGCATCCAGAATTTAGACATGAATAAGAAAAAAAATTCTGAACAAAATGGTTTCCCAACCCCCCCTCCCAGACAGTGAGTGGTCTCCTTCTTTACAGCTAATGTGCAGCATCCCTCATTACAGCCAGTGAGCGTCATCCCCCATTACAGCCAGTGTGCAACATCCCTGATTACAGCTAGTGAGGGGCATCCCTCATTACAGCCAGTGAGGGTATCCCCCATTACAGCCAGTGTGCAGCATCCCTGATTACAGCTAGTGAGGGCATCCCTCATTACAGCCAGTGAGGGGTATCCCCAACCACAGCCAGTGTACAGCACCAGGGCTAATTGAGGTGAGGGGGTCAGATGCAGGCCTGTTGCATTCAATATAAGATAAAAAAACCTTGGCCCAGAACTGGTTAACTAGCCTGCATTCCCACCAAATATGAAGGTAGGTTCCTTGCATACAACAGTTTCTGAAACATTCTGGGGAGTAAGAAGGGCAGAACCTGTAAATTCTCTCTGGAACTAGATACCAGCGAAGCAGAACTTTGGTATCAACCTCCTGGGCACCTGTGTGCAGAAATTTAGTAAATGACTTCCTCCATACTGCTTTCCAGTCCTCTTCCGAGAGGTTTGTACCAAGATCATTAGCCCATCTAGTGGTGTAGCCTGGAAGGGATTTCTCATCTGCCTCTTACATTAGCTTGTATAGCACAGATACTTTCCTTTACCTAGAGGCTGCGTCCCACAAATAGACTCAAAGGAGGAAGAAGGTCTTGGTACTGATCCCGACCTAGTTTTAGTGCCTATATAATGTGTAATTTGCAGGAAGCAGAGATATTCTTTGTATGGTATGTCTCTAAGGGATTGGAGCTCGGAGAAGGTTATCATACCCCTATGTGTTAAAAAATCTTTGAACTTTTTAAGTTGTGTGCCCTCCACCAGGTGAAAGCCCACGGCTCCTGGAAGGCCGGGAGGAATTCGGGATTGCCAAATATTGAGAGCAAGGGGGTCTGGGGGGAGGAGAAGTTTCCTTTCGATTTATCTTCCATATCCTGAGGGAGTGGTTCAAAACAGGGTTGTCGATGTCTTTGTAAACCAGCGGAGGCAGCCATAGAAAGTTCTCAATCTCTAACGGAGAGCAGCTGGTCTGTTCAATGTCTACCCACAATGGCCTTTCCATTGCAGCGTGGACGGCAGACAATTGGGCAATCTGACAGGCGGAGTAGTAATGTGCTAAGTTGGGAACCCCAAGGCCTCCCTGCTGCTTGGGTCTTTACAAAGTCCCCCCGATTAACCAGAGGTCTTTGCTTCCCCCAGATAAAGGAAACCGGGATGGGGATTGGAAGGACCCGAAAAAATAGAGCATTTTTGGAAGCCACAACATCTTTGCAGCCGTTATCCTACCCAGCCATGACAGGTGTAATTTAGCCCAGGTGGATATTAGAGCATGAAGATCCTTAGCCATGGCGGGATAGTTGGCGGCATAAAGAGAGTCATAATCAGCTGTTAGTCGGACACCCAGATATTTAATGTGGTGATTTTGCCAAGAGAAGCCAAAAGAAGATTTTAGCGTGGTCAATGTACTCTCAGGGAGAGAAATATTGAGCGCCTAAGATTTTGAGGCATTAATCTGCAGGCCGGATATTTTGGAAAAGTCATCTAGAGTGTGGAGAAGGTTCGGGAGGGATGTGATAGGGTCAGATACAAGCATTAAAATATCTTCTGCAAATATGTGCATATATGCAAAATATGTGGTCATAGGCTCCTATCGTTATCCCCTTAATATTGATGTTAATCTGAATCAGCTTGGAAAGGGGGCTCAATGGAGAGTGCAAATAGTGGAGGGGAAAGGGGGCAACCTTGTCTGGTGCCTCTGCCAAGAGTAAACGGGTTGGAGGAGTATCCTGAATATCTGATGAATGCTCCCGGGTTGGAGTATAATGAAGCAATCTATGCAATGAAGGAGGGACCCAGACCCCATTTCTTCAGAATAAACTGAAGGTAGTCCCATGCAATGGTATCAAAAGCTTTACGGACATCCAGGGTTAATAACATGGCTTGGTGTCCCTCTTTCCTGGCATGATGGATCAGGTTGATAGCCTTGCGAATATTATCGCCCACCTGACGTTGGGGAATGAATCCTTCTTTCTCTTTGAAGATTAGAGACCCTATAAACTTATTGAGTCGCCAGGACTTTAGCAAGGAGCTTAACATCAATGTTTAAAAGAGAAATGGGTCTATGATTGGACCAAAGGGTAGAGTCAGCATTGGGTTTGGGTATCATACAGACGGTCGCAGTGAGCGCGCCTGTACTTCATGAGTCACCTCCACTAAGGGAGTTGAACATGCAAACCAAGTGTGGGGAGAGTACTTGGGAGAACTTTTTATAATAAAGGGCGGTGAAACTATCTGTTTCCCTATCTTTGGAGTGTTAATGTCTTCCTGGACCTCAGAAAGCTGAACCGGCCTCTCCAGTGAGGCCCTGACCTCCTCAGGAAGGGAGAGTAGTTGTAGTTGACCTATCAGCTTTTCAGCGAGGTGCTCATCCAGCGCAGTCTTAGGTCTGTAAAGATCCTCAAGATGCTTACTGAACGTCGCCACCACCCTCGCTGGATTACTTGAAAGTGAGCCATCAAGGGTCTTAATGCGCAATGGTTTAACCCTCTGCGTGACTCCTTTAAGCCTTCTGGTCAGAGGGGTGTTTGGCTTATTACTGAGACAATGCCACTTAAACCTGGATCTGTTTATTTGACGTTCGGCCTCACTGGAGAGGCACATATTAAGCAATCCTATTACGCCTAGTTGGGTGGGTCTTATAATCAGAAGAGGCTAAGTGATATGTGTCCAGTAATGTATGGATTGCTTCATATACACGGCCTTGCATCGGGCCGATGAAATTACTTTGGATTACGGCTTTATGGGCTTCCCAAAGCAGGGTATCAGAGCTAACTGACCCTGTGTTATCCAAGTAGAAGTCCTCAATCACTTTTCGCGTGCGCTCAAGGAGGATCTCGTCAGATAACATGGGGTCGTAGAGTTTCCAAGATTTTTGTGGGGATCTTTGAGTTAAAGAGAACATTTCAACCGGGACCAAGTCGTGATCAGACCAGACAATTGGTACTATAGAAGAGTGGGACAGGTGAGGCAGGGAGGAAAGCTGCAAGAAAATATGGTCGATTCTAGTAAAGACCTTGTACTAGCAGGAATAATGAGTATAGTCTCTCCTTGCATCAGCTAAATGAGAGTGATTTAGGAGGGACCAAAACGCCTTTCTTGAGGAGCCGTCTCTAACCCCATCGGAAATCCATTCTTACACGTGCGGAGCACGTTCTTACAGTATTTTATAAAAAGAGCCACATCACAAGGCCCTATATGGAGGGTCCTGGTAGACCAGGAGAGAGACACATATAGAAGCTGGCTCCGTGTTTTAAGCATACTACGCTATATATTTTTAAGGCCGTGCACCGCCGCAGCTGCGGCCAGAAAGGACACAAGGACCACCCAGGACCAACGAGGCACATCGCCTTAAAGGTACAGCTCTTATTGAATACTTAAGTATACTAATCAGGCCATTAGGCTAACTCTAGTACAATTAAGAACACCTTTATCATACTACAGCTTGATTCATCAAAAAGACAGCGCCAAGCAGATTGATTACAGCAACTGGGGAATAAAATACCCAACTACAACCAAATATATACACAATAATGGAACTACGAGGTAACGTCTGTTCCACTTTATTACTACATATAAATGATATTAAACTTATGCTAGAGCACTGCAATTTATAAAATTAATTCGGACATCATATTTTCTCTTAAAGGGCCGATACCAAATCATGCACATAAGCTATAACACTTAAGAAAACAGACAGGTGGATTTCCTCCATCTCTTTTGTGGCCATTTTTAAAGTATTTTGCACAAGCTAATTTCAGGTAAAATCTTGCCTTAGATGTTGTGTACATATACTGTATGCTGACCAAGATGTATGACCAATATATTGTATCTATAACAGGGCACTGAAGAAGCCTAAGTAAGCGAAACATGTTTGCCCCCCTTTAAATACAGCACGAGTAAGAATTAGCAATGACATGAATATGGCAAAAAGTATACTCCTTTATTGTGAATCAAGCGTTGTACAATGTAATTGGCTCTAAAAGGCGACTTAGGGCATGATCATATAATATGGACAACATAATATATTGTGTACATTTTACAGCACTGTAACATAAATTCTTGATGTATGTCTTTCAAAAAGAATAAAAAACAATTTTTTAATTAGAACTGTAAGGTGTGGTGGGATTACTGGGTCCAGTAGATATAACCGGGAGGGGCCTAATCCCAGGTCCAAATCAGTCCAGCAAAATATCTTTGTCCTTTGCTACCCCAAAGAAATGTCCCTCTCCACTCATTACCAGGTGTTATTGTATGATTCAAACCAGCAGAAGTTGTCTCTGATTGGTCTATTTTTTGTTTTATTTGTAATTTTTTTTAAAGAGCTCTTTTCAGTTTGTGGGGGGGGGGGGGTCTCCTGGGCAGGAATTTGGGGCTACCAATACATATGTGGTACCGTTGTAATCAGAAGAAATAGGGGTTTGACATGAAATATAGTTTTCTTTAATAAACTCAATGTTTTCTTTTAAATAAACAAGACCATTTTTTTTAAAAATAACAAAAACATATTTAAAAAAACACTGGAAAATTACAAGCAAGACATTTCATGTTGAAGTCTAAACTCTGCTGCCCCCCAAAAAATCCTGGAAACTCCATTAAAAATCACATGGTGATTTGGTAACAAAATGGTAAAAAATGACCCGTCAACAGAGGGTGACAAAATCTTAAGTAGGCTGGTTAAAGGGTTAAAAGTACCTATGCAGGTGTTACCAGGTGTTATTGTATGATTCAAACTAGCAGAAGTTGTCTCTGATTGGTCAGTCTCAAATCAAAACAACAATGACTGTAGCATAATCAGCATGTCAATACATGAAACTAGCTCAGGTAAAAAAAAAAAAAAAAACACCAGATATGTTGTTTGTTAAATAATCGAACAACCAAGACATCAGAACTGTCACAATGATCTGCTCACCTGCTTCCCAGTCCTTGACCGCCCCTCAAGTGGCGCCGGCTCAGAAGGCGTTAGCTTTGAAAATAATTCCCATCATTCCTTGTGGGGCTGATAGCCCATTAGGCTAATCAGCCCTCAAGTTATTCCTGGGCCAATGAGTCCCAAGCTGCCCTGGCCAATCCCATGTGCTCAAGCCCTATTAAAGTACCCCCCATGTCACTAACTCACTGCCCGTAATAGCGTTCTGCTGGGTGTTATAGTGTCTTTCTCTACTGTTCACTGATCATCCCTTGCCGACTCTAGCCTCCTCTGATCGCTGCCTGGACCAATACCTGTCTGCCTGGTTTCAAACTTATTTACTTCTCTGTACCGCAAACTCTCTGATCACCCAGCCTTGACCCCTGGCTTGCCCCTTGACCTCTCTCCAGCTCCCCACTTTGGTGCCACGTATCGGATGACTGATTTCCTGTGCATGACCTTTGCTTCGTCTGACATCCCATGCACCCCAGTTGTGCTCACCAACCTGCAGGTCCAGCCCTCAGTTAATAACATTTGTGCATTGTTAGACCTGGGGTAACTGTCTCTGGTGAGGCCAGCTTGCATCCCGGGTAACGAGGGCTTGACTAGGGGTTAGCGGGGGAGATTGGGTGTTATCGACTAACCAGGATCTGCTAGCCAGAGGGCATGACAAAAACAAAGTGTTTCAACCACATGGAATACTAATTAAGTGTGCAGTAGCCATCTTGGATTTGTCCAGTCAGCCGAATAGTAATTTAGACAAATTTATCAAGGATCAATGATTACAAAAATGTTCATAACTCTACAGCTGGGTAATTAGATATATAGTTGGGGGCATGGCTCAGCGAGAAGCCAAGACTGACCTAAGCACTTGCAGAGTGCTTGACCCGGAAACCGGTAATACAATACATGTAGTAATGATCATTCACATTCTTTTAACTGGTAATAATACCAGTTCAGCAGTGAGGTAAATAAGGAGAGTGTTAGTTTCAACCAAAAACTTCACTGTGGCCCTATAATTTATATGGGCTCAGAAACACACACAGACACAGAAGTGCTCCCTTTGACCCACCTCACGGGGTCTGCTCCCTCAGAGCTGTGCTGTGCCTTTTATAACCTGCTGGAATTACCTCACCAGCCTCTCTCTCATGGCTGGCCCCTCCCATCCACACACACAGAAGAGTTTTCCAGAACCCTCCTACCGGTAGCAGAGGTTTGTTATATGTCCGTTACACATTTCCCCCTTTTTTTTATTAGCAGTCCTCTGCCTATAATTGATAATTTTCCAAGTATTGTAGGAAGCTGCCCTCTAGTATCTCTTTTTGGATATCTAGCTTCTATTTCAGAATCCCTCGCTTCCCCCCTTTCCTCCTCAATCTGTTGGGGAAAATGTCCTTGGGGGTCTCCTATGAGGGATGAAGGCTCCACTCCCAGTTCTATTTCTTCTACCTGTTCCTCTGTTAAATTCAGTTCCCTTTCCATGGGTCTATTTTTCCTTGTTTGACCCTGCAGAAAGTTGAGGTTGGGTGACCGACCAATCATCCTCCTCTAACCAATTGTTTTTGTTGTTGGGACTATCCACAGACGTCTTTACCAGCTCTTCATTATAAATCCACATGGTCTAAGCAAGTTCTGATGTAACCACCGTTCTGATCCCTTCCCATCTTCTCTTTTCACGCCATACACAGGCAAATTAGGAAAAGGCTGCTTTATTAAAACATAAGGATCAGTTTCCCATTTTGCAACAAGTTTATTTTTTCTTCGTGCAAAAGTCCGACGGACTAACACTCTGTCTCCAATTTGCAGTAATGGGCACTTCTGGGTAGGATTTTCCTCGGTTTGTAACCTTTGATGGACCATTTCTTTACTTCGTAATAAGCGCCGCCTATGTTCCTTCACCCATTGATCAGTAGCTCTAGGTTCAACCACTTCTTGGGTTCCCAACACAAAGTCCAGGGGTAATCTTCCTGGTCGCCCAAACATTAAGTAGTATGGTGTAAATCCTGTGGATGAGTGTAACATATAAATCCAAACCACATCATCGATATGTTCAGGCCATTGTTCAAGTTTTTCACTTCCCAGGGTTCTGATTAACTCCAACAGGGTTCGATTAAATCTTTCACAAACCCCATTTCCCTGAGGATGGTAGGGACTAGTATGTACTTTACGAATTCCATGAAGCTGGCACAGTTCCTTAATTATTTGTGCTTCAAAATTAGCGCCTTGATCAGAAGGTAGTCTACGTGAGCAGCCATAAGGTCTGAATACATTTTTCCATAGTAGACAAGCCGTGGTATGGGCTGTTTGATCATGAGTGGGTATCACTATTGCAAATTTTGTAAAATGGTCTACACAGACCATAGCAAATTGATGTCCAGAAGAGGATTCAGCAATCTTGATAAAGTCCACGGTCAACAGGTAAAAAGGCTCATTAGCCACTATAGTCATAGGTTGGGTGTGTTGTTCTTGGCCTTTATGGATATTGCATTTTTTACAACTTTTACATGCTTGGTCTAGGTGCTCCCTCATCTGTGGGAAATAAAAGTACCTTCTTCCCAGAGCCTCCAATTTATCTCCTTGGAAGTGACCACCCATTTGGTGTAGAATTTAACTAATACCTTCCACCATTTCAGTTGGCACTACAAACTGGCAAATACATTGCTCTTCTCCATTTTCCCATGCACAGCAATACAGAACTCCATCCTTGATGAACACTTTGTCCCATTGTCGACAAATGGCTCTTCCTCTATCAGTCAACAGTTTTCTCTCCCGGTAAGAGGGTTTATCACCAATTTAAAGGTGAGTCAAAATTTTCAACAAATCTGAGTCTTCAGACTGTCATTTTTGCCATTCCCCTTTGTCACATATTTCTGCAGTTGTAGCATTTATCTGAACCTCCTCAATCTCTTATTCTCTGATTTCCAATGGGCGAACTCGTAAGGGAGGAATTTCCACTTCTTCTAACATCTGATCGGAATCAGTGTCCAGTTTCCCCAAGGGGAAGCGAGATAGGGCGTCAGCATTGGTATGATTATGGCCTGGCCTATAGTGAATATGATAATCAAATGAGGCCAATCGAGCTACCCACCTCTGTTCAAGGGATCCCAGCTTAGCAGTATTGAGGTATAGTAAAGGGTTGTTATCAGTAATGATATCCACTCGACCCCGGTTAGATATTCACGAAATGTTTCAGTTGCCACCCATACAATTGCTAGGAGTTCGAGACGAAATGAACTGTAGTTACTAGGATTCCTTTCAGTCAGTCTGAGAGAGCGACTGGCATATGCAATGACTCTCTCTCTTCCTTCTTGTTTCTGTGCCAGAATTGCACCTAATCCCTGTAGACTGCCATCAGTTTGTAATATAAATGGCTTACTGTAATCAGCGTACCCCAAAACTGGAGCCTCTAAAAGTTTTTGCTTTAGTTCATTAAAACTTTTTTCCTGTTCCTCTTTCCATACAGATTGGATGTTTCCGGCCACGCATTTGTTTTTACCTTGCGGTTTACCTCTAAGTAGTCGATGGAGAGGTTCTGCACTTTGAGCAAATCCTTTGATATACCGCCTGTAGTAGCCAACTAGTCCCAGGAAACCTCTAACTTCCTTCACAGTATTTGGCCGAGGCCAATTTTTCACGGCCTCCATTTTTTCTGGGTCCGGTGCTATTCCCGATTCTGCAACTATATGCCCGAGATATTTGATTTGTTGTTGAGCGAATTGGCATTTGCTGGGTTGCAGTTTGAGTCCAAATGAAATAATTCTTTGTAATACTTGTTCAATATGTTCTAAATGTTCCTAGAAATTTCTAGAAAAAATTATCACATCATCCAAGTAGATGAGAACGGTTTGAAAGTTTAAATCTCCCAGACATCGTTCCATGAGTCTTTGGAAAGTACTGGGGGCATTTGACAGTCCGAATGGCATCCAGTTAAACTCATTCAGTCCCATGGGTGTAATGAACGCTGTCTTTGGTTTATCATGCTCTCTAATAGGCATTGCCAATATCCGCAGACTAAATCCAAGGTAGTATATAAGGTAGCTTTTCTTAATGCCGCCAATGATTCCTCCACTCGTGGCAAGGGATACGCATCTTTTAATGTCAAAGCGTTTAATTTTCTATAATCTACACAGAACCGGAGTTGCGATGTGAGAAGCCCAAGGACTCTGACTTGGTCTCACCACTCCTCCTTTCATCACTTTTTATCATTTTATCCAATATGTCCTTTACTTCTTGATAAAGTGCAGGGGAAATATTTCTATAGCGTTCACGACTTGGTTTGTCCTCAGTTGTGACTATATGATGTTCAATCACGTCATCTTCTGTTAGGGCAAAAGCTGTTATATTGCATTGCAGCACTTCTCGAAGTTCTTCTAATTGGTCAGGAGTCAAACATGAATCACCCAACCCCAACTGTGTCCATAACTCCTCAAGCTGTGCGGTAATAGAGATTTCAGCAGGTTTTTTCTGATGGGTTTTCTCTAGGACAGAATTATCAGTGGACTCTACTGCATGTACTTCAGCTATCAAGAAATGGCGGGGCAATGTTATGGGTATCTGTCCTATATTGATAAGTCTGACAGAAACTACCTCTTGTGTGACATGGGAGAGAGTACGTCCTACCAACCATTCCCCATTCACTCCAAATTCTCTCATTGGTTCCACTAGCATAGGGATACCTTGGACTCTACAATGACCCCCCCACCCTCAAGGGTATGATTAGCTCTTTTCTAGGGGGGGGGGACTATTTGTTTCTTAGGGGGTGTGCAAATAACTCCCACCCTCCCTCTGTTTTTACGCAAGGTTTAATGCATGCTACATACTCTTTTCAACTTGAGCAACCATTTTTGATCATTTCGTTTTTCAGAGATTTGGGACCAATATGCTGGTCCAAATTCATTAAACATTAGACCATCCAGTTCCCGAAGAACATTCATTCCCAATATTACTGGAGTAGATGGCAATGCAGTGTTTTGTGTGACGATCAACCCTTTTTGACCAATAATTTTATCAAAAAGTTCAATGTCCACCCAAGTCACCCCCAGTATGGGTAAAGGTTGGTCATTGGCAGCCTTTAACTTAATGTCAATCTCATCCAATTTATCCAGGCTGGCAGCGATCTGAAGATAGGTTTCGTTATTAAGTAATGTCACCTCCGAACCAGTATCAATTAAGCAACTTATCATCTATCCATTAATTTTTGCTTTTATCACTGGGCAATTGCCCACTACCGCTGGAAATAACTCTGGGGTCTTAGTATCATCGCCTCCTACAGCTTGCCCCTCAGCTGTAGGATGCTCTAGTTTAAAGGTCGAAGGTGAGGAATACCAGACCCCAATGAACTAGAAACAGAACCTCCTGAACATTGTCTTGCTAGATGTCCAGGTTGACCACACCTCCAACATCGACGTTGATCAGGTCCTTGAGAGTCATATTCTGCTCTTCGATATCCCCGTCCTCCCATCCCTTTACTCATAACGGCCTCTTTTAATGGGGCTAATTCTTTTTTTTTAAACAGTAGTTATGCTTTCCCCTAAACTTTTTATAGCATCTGTCAAAACTTTTGTTTCTTCCCTTTTTGCTTCCCTGTAGTCCTCCCCCTTTTCTTTGGTTTGTATTGGTTGAGTCCAATAGAGATTCATATATCCCTCAAATTCCTTGAAATTCGATCTAATGCTTCCACTAATATGCGATCAAATTCTACATCCTCATCAGCCCTGACCATATCTCTTAAGGACCTTTTCAGAGCAGGGTTTGTTATTCCATTAATAAATTGATCTCTTATTATTTGTCCATTGCAGGGGTCTGATCATCCTCATTCCCCTCACTTTTGGAATTTTTTTTCCAAAGTTTTTGTAATGTTGCAGCAAATTTCTGAATTGACTCTACCTCCAACTGTTTGCGACCATAAAAACGAGTTTTGCATTCTGCTGTCTCAGTTGTCTCCTCATACAGTAACTCTAGCCTTTTTATAATGATATCCAGACTAGTTCTCTGAGATTGAGGCAACACCAGTATTGTAATGCCAGGTCAACTTGGTGTACAGGTTGGACTTGATATAATCTGGCAGCAGTGCGTAACCTTTCTGCCCAATCTCCCATTGCCAAATTATATCCATCAGGTACATTGACTCCCGCTGTTCCCATAGGCACAATAATGGGGAGGGGAGACCCAACCTCACTAGTTTGGCTAGATTGTTTCACTAGATTCACAGGCATCTACCGAGAACTTCATGACACAGAGTTTTTATCCTGCTGACTACTCCAAAAATATGTAGTGTGGGGTAGTCTGTATAATGGAATAAAACACACCACACCAGATAAATAAGAACCAATTTAGGATTTAGCGGTTGAATATTAGACAAAGCATTGAACACAATAGTTGGTGTATATAGCCACTGGATTAAGGCAATAAATGACTGTAGAAGAATCTAGTATAATTTCTACTTGAAGAATATGGGGGGAAAGAATATCTCAAACAAAGGATAAACTTGTGTCTAGGTCACTTTATCATATATGGCTTTTTGGATAACTTTAAGACACACTGTATGCTCTGTGCAATTCAAACAATCTATCAATACATACACAATCTATTTAAAATGTAAGATTAACTATATATAATAAACTTCAGATAGATGATGCTCTAAATTTGTAACTATGCTGTAAATAGTGAGGAGAACTGAGAAAAATTCACTTATCCTTAGACCAAACGTTCTTGGTGGAAAATGTCCTGTTATTGCTGACAAAAATGATGCTGTTTCTTTAAATATATTTCTTTCTTCAAGCGGTAACGGCCTCAAAAACTCTCCTAAATAAAATTACCAAGGGCGTCCTCCAACCCCTCACACAGTTCAGCAGTGAGGTAAATAAGGAGAGTGTTAGTTTCAACCAAAAACTTCACTGTGGCCCTATAATTTATATGGGCTCAGAAACACATACAGACACAGAAGTGCTCCCTTTGACCCACCTCACAGGCTCTGCTCCTTCAGAGCTGTGCTGTGCCTTTTATAACCTGCTGGAATTACCTCACCAGCCACACACACAGAAGAGTTTTCCAGAACCCTCCTAGCAGAGGTTTGTTATATGTGCGCTACAGGCTCAGCCCCCAAGCTCTTCCGTGGCGAGGAAAGGCCCGAGACGGCCCCAACCCTTAAACCCCCCCCAAAAAAATTGGGTCCCTTTATTGTGTGGGGGAGGGGAACCCCACACCAATTTAATTTTTTTATTCATCCCTTTATAGTGTGGCTAGTAGTTGTATTTTATTTGAAATTTTTTTTAAAAAAAAATTCAGTTTGGGGGGGTCTCCTGGGCAGGAATGGGGGGCTACCAATACATATTTGGTACCGTTGTAATCAGAAGAAATGGGGCTTTCAATTGAAATATAGTTTTCTTTAATAAACTCAATGTTTTCTTTTAAATAAACAAGACAGTTTTTTTTTTAAATGACAAAAACATATTTGAAAAAACACTGGAAAATTACAAACAAGACATTTCATGTTAAAGCCTAAACTCTGCTGCCAAAAAATTAACTCTGCTGCCAAAAAAAATTCCTGGAAACTCCAGCAAAAATCACATGGTGATTTGGTAACAAAATGGTAAAAAATGACCTGTCAACAAAGGGTGACAAAATCCCAAGTAGGCTGGTTAAAGGGTTAAAAGTACCTATGCATGTTAGATATTGCTCTGTTCGGGGGACCAGTTTCAGATTTAGCTTGTTTTGTCTTGTTTGCATATTGATATTTTAGAAAAATTAGTTTTTTATTCTGCTTTTTAAAAATTTGTTAGGGAAACCCTGTGCAACCAAAAAATTCTTCAAGGGATTACGTCCCAAAAAATGAAGCCACTGCAACAAGCTGGTTATGTCTAAAAAGCTTAACATGTCTATTTTCAGAGAGTATATCGTTTGTGGGGGTATTCCAAATGTAAAGGGTTGTTTTGATTGACTTTCTCTGCAGAGCTGAACATTTTCAAGTAGAATTACCTGCATGCTTTACTTTGGGGTGTTTAGCAACTGTTCCTTTGACGGTACCTATGCATGTTGGGCATTGTTTTGTTTGGAGGATCTTGCCTTTTTCAGATTTAACTAGTTTTTTCTTGTTTGCATATTTTACTTTAGAAAAATATGACTTTGATTCTGCTTTTCTATTCTTTTTTAGGGAAACCCCATGCAACAAATACTTCCAGAAAATATTTGTGGGGAGGGGGGTGTATTTCAATGTAAAGGGTTGTTTTTCTAAAATAACTGCAAGGTGCGCATAGCAGTTGCATTTTATCTGAAAATCTCCTAAAGGGCTGTTTTAGTTCATTTGGGTGTTACTGCTGTTTAATAACTATTATTAGTGGAGTACCCACTTGCTGAGGGCACTTGGTAGTCCACTTGTTCAAGCCAGGTCAGTTTCTGTTGAAAGAAAAAAAGTGTAGTGTCCACTGGTTCAGGTGACGTGAGGCTCTTTTTTGTTTAATAACAAACAGTAATTGAGTATCCACTTGTCCAGGCCACTTAAGTGTCACTGCTGTTTAATAAGAGGTATTAGTGGCTTATCCACTTGCCCCGACCACTTGGGGGGTCACTGCTCTTTAATAAGTATTAGTGGAGTATCTACTTGCTTAAGCCACTTAAGGGTCCCTTCTGTTCAATAGATATTTTTGTGTCGATCTGTTTTTTTTTTTTTTGGTTTTGTTCCCGCTTGCGTATGAGTGTACGAGTGATTCTAAGCATGCATCGCAAGCCTTCAGTGAAGTGTTCGTCCTTTCGTACGCCAACGAGAATGCCATTTTTCAGCTTTCGTTTTTCGTTTAGGCTTCCGTTTTTTGCCTTTTTCCAGCGTCGCCTCGAACCAATGATTTGTGTTTCCTGTTAGATTCAGAATTCCTTTTTCTATAAATAAACGTCCAGACGGAAATGTTTCTGACCTTATGCCTGCGCACAACAAAATTAACTCATTCATGTGCTCGTCTCAATATTTTAATCACTCACTTCTGCTACAATGCTTACCTCAATTCCATTGCGGTCTGTATATTCTTCATGTTGCACCCATAATGCTTACCTCAATTCCATCGCGGTCTGTATATTCTTCATGTTGCGCCCTTAATGCTTACCTCAATTCCATTGCGGTCTGTATATTCTCCCCTTTGCGCCCTTAATGCTTACCTCAATTCCATCGCAGTCTCTATATTCTTCCCTTTGCGCCCTTAATGCTTACCTCAATTAGATTGTGGTCTGTATATTCTTCATGTTGCGGCCTTAATGCTTACCTCAATTACATTGCGGTCTGTATATTCTTCCCTTTGCGCCCTTAATGCTTACCTCAATGAAATCATGATCTCTATATTCTTCCCTTTGCGCAACTAATGCTTACCTCAATTACATTGCGGTCTGTATATTCTTCATGTTGCGCCCTTAATGCTTACCTCAATTACATCCCGGCCGGAATATTCTTCATGTTGCGCCCTTAATGCTTACCTCAATTCCATTGTGGTCTCTATATTCTTCCCTTCGCGCACCTAATGCTTACCTCAATTACATTGCGGTCTGTATGTTCTTCATGTTGCGCCCTTAATGCTTACCTCAATTACATCGTGGTCTGTATATTCTTCATGTTGCGCCCTTAATGTTTACCTCAATTCCATCGCAGTCTGTATATTTTTCCCTTTGTGCCCTTAATGCTTACCTTAATTACATTGCGGTCTCTATATTCTTCCCTTAGCGCTCTTAATGCTTACCTCAATTACATCGCGGTCTGTATATTCTTCATGTTGCGCCCTTAATGCTTACCTCAATTACATCGTGGTCTGTATATTCTTCATGTTGCGCCCTTAAAACTTACCTCCATTACATCGCGGTCTGCATGTTCTTCATGTTGCGCCCTAAATGCTTACCTCAATTCCATCGCGGTCTGTATATTCTTCCCTTTGTGTCCTAAATGCTTACCTCAATTAAATTTCAGTCTGTATATTCTTCATGCTGCGCCCTTAATGCTTACCTCAATTCCATTGCGGTCTGTATATTTTCCCCCTTGCGCCCTTAATGCTTACCTCAATTCCATTGTGGTTTCTATATTCTTACCTTTGTGCCCTTAATTCTTACCTCAATTACATCGTGGTCTGTATATTCTTCATGTTGCGCCCTTAATGCTTACCTCAATTACATCGCGGTCTGTATATTCTTCATGATGCGCCCTTAATGCTTACCTAGATTTTATTGCAGTCTCTATATTATTCCCTTTGCGCACCAAATGCTTACCTCAATTACATCGCGGTCTGTATATTCTTCATGTTGCGCCCTTAATGCTTACCTCATTTACATTGTGGTCTGTATATTCTTCATTTTGCGCCCTTAATGCTTACCTCAATTCCATCATAGTCTGTATATTCTTCCCTTTGCACCCTTAATGCTTATCTCAATTACATCGCGGTCTGTATATTCTTCATGTTGCGCCCTTAATGCTTACCTCAATTCCATCGTGGTCTGTATATTCTTCTCTTTGAGCTCTTGATGCTTACCTAAATTCCATCGTGGTTTCTTTAATCTTCCCTTTGTGCCCTTAATGCTTACCTCATTTACATTGCAGTCTGTATATTCTTCATTTTGCGCCCTTAATGCTTACCTCAATTCCATCATAGTCTGTATATTCTTCCCTTTGCACCCTTAATGCTTATCTCAATTACATTGCGGTCTGTATATTCTTCATGTTGCGCCCTTAATGCTTACCTCAATTCCATCGTGGTCTGTATATTCTTCTCTTTGAGCTCTTGATGCTTACCTAAATTCCATCGTGGTTTCTTTATTCTTCCCTTTGTGCCCTTAATGCTTACCTCAGTTACATTGCGGTATGTATATTCTTCATTTTGTTTTTTGTTTTTTTTTTTTGCATTTTGCAGTATCTGCAAAAAAAAGAGAAGAAAATTATTGCTCTGCAAAAACATGTTTAACAGCTGTGGATGGAATGATTATTAGGTTGAAATCTAACTCATGAAGCCATATGTCATTATGCTAAGGAATTTCTGAAAGGAAGAGGCCATATGTCATTATGCTAAGGAATTTCTTTCCTACTTGTTGCCAAGCCCGTAACACCTATGTGCTGGCTTGGCTGGGCGTTAAGTGCCAAGCCCGTAGGTGTTACATGCTTGACTTCCCCCCCTGCTAGTTAAAAAATAAAGAATAAAAATACTCACCTGACCCCTCGTTGGATCCAGCCGGGTCTCCTCTTTAATTTGGTGCCATCCGATCCCCCGTTGGAATAGGGAGGTTGGGAGATTGGGAGATTGCCGGGGTGAGTAATGTAAAAAAAATGATGACATTTTTTTTCTTATGTCTGTGTGTTTTTATTTTTACATTTAACCCCTTGTGAAATGGATAAGGGGTACATGAGACCCCTTATACCAGTTCACAAGGCTGGGGGCTGGCAAGTGACCTGCGGTAGCCGCAGGTGACTTGCCATTAACCCCCGGCACCCCTATTACCTGCCTCCCCAAAGCCCAGGGGGGGCAGAAGAGCCCGGGCCCACATAGGCTATGTGGGCTTGTAGGCTGCAGAGTGGGGGTGCCACAAAAGCTGCCCCCCACTCTGTTCCTACAAGCCCCCATAGCTGGCCCCAGGCTGGAAATGCTGGGTAAGGGGGACCCCATTTCATTTTTATGGGATTTTTAAGGGTTTTAACCCTTAAAATTCCAAAAAAATGCCCCCCCCCCCCCAAGCCAGATTGGTCAGTATTAAATAAATATATAAATAAAAAATTTTTTTGCGGCTTGTTACATTTAACCCCTTGTGAACTGGTAAGGGGTCCATGAGACCCCTATGCCAGTTCACAAGTCTGGGGGGCTGGCAAGTCACCTGTGGCTAGCGGGTGACTTGCCGTTAACCCCCGGCACACCAATTACCTGCCTCCCCAAAGCCCAGGGGGGGCAGAAGAGCCCAGGCCATGGCTATGTGGGCTTGTAGCCTGCAGGCTGGGGAGCCACCAAAGCTGGCCCCCTTGCACCCTGTTCTACAAGCCCCCATAGCTGGTCCAGGGCTGGTTATGATGGGTAAGGGGGACCCCATATCATTTTTGGGGGAGTTTTAAGGGTTTTTAACCCTTAAAATTCCCCAAAAAATGGGTCCCCCCCCCCCAGGAGGGGGGACCCTATGTCATTTTTTTAAATTAACCCCTTATGTTTATAGTGTGGATAGTAGTAGTATTTTATTTGTAAATGTTATAAAGTGCTATTTTTAATTTAGGGGGTCTCCTGGGCAAGAATGGGGGGGCTACCAATACATATGTGGTACTGTTGTAATCGGGAGAAATTGGGCTTTCACATGCAATATGGTTTTCTCTAATAAAGTAAATGCTTTATTTAAAATAAAGGAGACAATTGTCTAAAAAATATTTATTTATTTTTTTGTTTTTTTACACAAAAATATAAAAAAAAAACAGTAGAAAAATTATAACCAAGACATTCCATGTTAAAGCCTAAACTCTGCTGCAAAATATATATCTATAATTTTCCTGGAAATTCCAGCAAAAATCAACAAACATGGCGCAGAATGGGGAAAAATGACCTGTCAACAGAGGGTGACAAACTTTAAGTAGGCTGGCAATTAAAAGGGTTAATAGTACCTATGCATGTTGGGTGTTGTTCTTCTCGGAGGACCTTGCTCTTTCATATTTATCTTGTTTTTTCTTGTTTGTATATTTATATTTTAGGAAAACATGTTATTTATTCAGTTTTTTTATTCATTTTTTTAGGGAAATCCTGTGCAACCTAAGAATTCTTCGAGGGATTACTTCCATAAAGGTGAGCCTACTACAACAAGCTGGGTACTCTTAGAAAGCTTAACATGTGTTCAGGGAATATATGGTTTATCGGGGATATTCCAAATGTAAAGGGTTGTTTTGGTTGAAAAATTGCAAGGTGCGCACTTTGTCTGCAGAGCTGAAATTTTCAAGTAAAATTACTGTTACGCGCACGCTTTACTTTGTGATGTTTGCCAACTCTTCCCTTGACAGTACCTATGCATGTTGGGTATCGCTCTGTTTGGGGCATGTTGCTTTTTGAGATTTTACTTGTTATTTCTTGTTTGCATATAGTTTTTTTAGGAAAATGTGGCTTGATTCTTCCATTTATTCTTTTTTAGGGAAACTTTGTGCAACCAAAGAATACATTGAGGGATTACTTCCAGAAAACTAAGCACACATAAACAAGCTTGGTATGCCTAGAAGGCTTGAGGCGTGTACTTCCAGAGAATATATATTTTGTGGGGGATATTTTAAATGTAAAGGGTTGTTTTTCTGGAAAAACTGCAAGGTGCGCATAGCGCAGTTGTATTTTATCTGAAAATCTCCTAAAGCTCTGTTTCAGTTTGGGGGAGTCTCCTGGGCAGGCAAGGGTGTCTACCAATACATATGTGGTACTGCTGTGACTGGGAGAAATTGGGATTTCGCACGCAATACAATTTTTTTTTTTTTTTTTTTGCACATATTTCAGCAAAAAGTATTGAGAATACACTAAAACAAGACATTTCATGTTGAAGCCAGACTCTGTTGAAAAAAACTATATATAATTTTCCTGGGAAATCCCTGGAAATCCTTTCAAAAATCACAGTTAAACATGTGTAGCGCAAAATAGTGAAACATGGTCTGGCAACAGAGGGTGACAAAAGCTGCAGGTAGGCTGGCAGCGAAAGGGTTAAAGGAAGAGGCCATATGTCATTGTGCCAAGGAATTTCTGAAACGAAGAGGCCATATGTCATTATGCTAAGGAATTTCTGAAAGGAAGAGGCCTTATGTCATTATGCTAAGGAATTTCTTAAAGGAAGAGGTCATATGTCATTATGCTAATGGCATTGCCAATGGTGGTGATGATGTCATTTTCCACATACTCAAAATATTTACATTATAACTTACTTCGGTGGTGGGCGACCTCTGCTTCGGGGACCACCCTATGGTCTGGGACCTGCCACTGTTGGGAATGTGAGGCTGTAGAGACATTTAAAATAGGGTCACTTCTAATGTCTGATTCAACAGTAACCAAATGACACTTAGAATGTGTGTGTGACATCACCCACCTTCTCCATGTTCCTCCTGGGCATGATCTGCTGCAGTCTCTGCTCCAGATCATTCACCCACTACATATTCATCTATAAAAAGAGTTTAAGGGAATCTGCTTTTGTTTAAATAGCATGTATGTGTGTGGGGTTACATTAAGAGTCACATACCAGAGGCTAATAGCTGAGTCATATCGTACGACTGCCTGCCCACGCCTAGACGCCCCTCCTCTGTGGATAGGTCCAGGGGCTGCTCTGACGCTGCTACAGAGGAGGGGTAAGAACTTGGCCCTGGAGATCCACCACCTTCACTTGGTGGTGCAGATTCATGCCGCACTGGCCGGACTGTGCGCCTCCGGCTGGGTCGTATGCGATAGTCCATTTTCCGACACTAGAAAAGAAAAGCATTTCTAAATAAAGGCCTATCTAATATATTAGTTACATCTAGCATGCAATTGGTATGTACTTACTTGGGAAATGGTTTGCCGCATCCGGGGCATGTGTAGTCGCTTAAGGTCCAACCAGTGCTGCATGATCTGCGTATAAGTGAAGGTGGTGTCCGTTTCCTGGTGAATGCTGGCCACGATCTCCAGGGCCAGATTCCTCTTCTCAAAGGCGTTGGGCAGGTAGTCGTACCTGCGCTCCAGCATAGTCTAAAAAACACAAAAATCAAAATAGTTGTTAGATCAAACAGCATACAAATATCATTCACAATTAGATCCGTTGCCTAAATGACATTTACCAACACATTTCTAGCCTTAACCTATCCTTCTAGATGCAAGGGAGTTGGTTCGCACATGTGCGCACTAACTTTTGTTTGGCACAGAGTTTCCATCACTTTTAACAACAGTTTCTTCCTGCTCTTCCTTAAGGCCTGTGCATGCATTTAGATGTCAAATCAATGTCCTTACAATACACTTACGAGCATAATGAGCTCTTGTTGTTGGTGGCTGAAGATCGTGGGCGCCATCTTTCTTCTTGTCCGCAGCAGATAGGTAATGCCCCAGTGGTTTCCGGGATTCGCACGGCCGGACGCACGCGTAAGTGTCATACCCAGTCATTTGTATTTAAATGGTAATGGACACACAGCTCATTCTCTTTGAGATTGTTATCATGGCACCCAAAAAAGCTAGCGCAAAGCAACCAGCAGCAAAGGAGGCCAAGACCAAAAGGCCAGAGCGGCATGAGGACACTTCATCCTCCAGACCAAGCACTCAGTCGCACAAATCTACTCCAAAGGTGCCTGAAACGCAGAGAAAAAGTGGCCACCACAAGGCTACATTGGCCACAACTCCAGGCCCATCAAAAGCATCAAGCACCAGCAAGGAAGGATCCTCCAAGAAGAAGGCTCCCCGTGCAACCACATCCAAACAGCAAGGTACCACAACGTCCAAGGGGAAAAGTAAGCCAGAATCCTGAGCCCCCCAAGCACACCCTCTCCTGCTCCCCGCCCTACGACATCCCAAGAAAAATGGGGCACAAGTTCCAAGGTCCAAAAAAGCAGAGGGCCAGAAGCCCAAGCCCCCCAAGCACACCCTCTCCTGCTCCCCGCCCTACCACATCCCAAGAAAAATGGAACACAAGTTCCAAGGGCCAAAAGAAGCAGAGGGCCAGAAGCCCGAGCCCCCCAAGCACACCCTGTCTTGCTCCCCACCCTACCACATCCCAAGAAAAATGGAGCACGAGTTCCAAGGGCCAAAATAAGCAGAGGGCAAGAAACCCGAGCCCCCCAAGCACACCCTCTCCTGCTTGGCCATATTTGCCATGGCACAGGTGGAAACCAGCAAGACCTATGCAACATCCACGCCTGGAAGTTCGGTGGCCACCCAGCCAATGACCCCCAGTCCTAATGCCAGTCCAGTCCAGTCTTTTTCCAGCCACGTGACGGCCGATTCATCGCCACACAGCCAGCCAAGATGTCCCCTGAATTGCCACCAAACAGAGATGAGCCAGAAGAACAACCATTAGGCCAAACATTGTGGCGAGGCCAGTTGAGCGGCTGGTTTGGTGAGGCACAAACCCTAGTCTTGGCAAGTGGCCTCACACTTCATTTTGATGAGCTATTTGGGCGCCATTCCAAAGCAACCAGCAAAGTGCAAAAAAACAAATCTGGGAAGAGCTCACCAGACAGGTGAATGCAGCGGGGGACAAGAGCAAAGATGTGTAGCAGATCCAGAGAAAAATATCTGACCTGAAATATGCAGTACGGAAGAAGCAGAATAAACAGCGCAATCACAGGTACATATTTGAGGTTTGCATTTTGCTGCTTGTTGTAGGGACCACAATGCCAAATAATTTTCAGCTTCCAAACTGGCGGAGGCTTCCCCACCAAATTACAATACACCAGAGCTGGTGAGAAATGGCCCTGGCTTTAATCCACCCTGTAGCATTAGAGGGCCTCTCTGGCAGACATGACACTGACACCCAGGACATTTCTGCAGGTTAGTAATGATTGTTTTAATGTGAACTATTGTAAACTTGGGAAATGAGGCTCACAGGCAGATATGAATACAGGCCCCTAGGGAGTGGCTTTGAGGGGAGGTTACTGTCTTAGACGGGTGTTTAATGTCCGAGGAATGGCCTTCATGATGGACACTCTCCCAGGATGCAGTAGTTCATGGTCCTTAGAAAGGTTTGCAGGCCATACACGACCTTTGACATTATTTTTGGACAATATTAAACAATTTATCTTACCAAAGCACTGCATGTGATGTGATTATAGTCAATAATTGACAACACTTACTTCTTTGTCATTCTACCACTGGGGTTGTAGCTGTGCTTTGGTCAGACAAACTTGAGCTGGGGTCAGGGAAAGGTCAACATTGCAAGAATGCCCAGCAGCATACTCAGAAGCCAAATGCTATTTGCAAGCTGACTGTTGTCCCCATAAGGCACCATTTTGGATCTGTAAAGCCTCCTAACATGCAGTACATGCATGTTTGTATTATTTAAGGTGACCAATCTGTATGTATAGGGTGAGGCATACATATAAAATAGACTCAGAATCATTGTGAAGGTCAACTTTGACCACTGGGGGAGTTGGCATTCCTGCGTGTTTTCTAAAGCATATGTACTCATCAGGCTCATCAAGGGATGTTTGTGTGTTTACGTGCCTTTTACTTTTTAACACAGCCCAGCATCCAGCCTCTGGAATTGTGGAAGCTTCCTCCAGTTTGAGCACGCCGTCTACATCCCTGCTGCCTAGGACACAGGACCAGATATACAGGGTAAGTGGACTTTGCTGAAACCGGTGATGCATGTGAATGCACATGACTAATTTGGTTGTGAAAGATATTTAGGCCCCAATCTGACACACTTTTTCACATGTCCCACCAGACTCCCACACTAATGGATGTCATTCAGGATATGGAGGAGGAGGATGCCAGCCGTATTGGACCTTCGCAAATTACCCCCCTGGAACCTAATCTGCCACTGCCCCAGCATCCTACTGCACCAAATCCTCTGCATCAGAGTGAAGCTGGATGCATGCTGCCAGCCCATTGTGACCAGCAGGCTGAGCCTACAGTCCCCAGTGTTAGCTCTGCTGCAGAGGTTTTGCCAAGCACATCTGGGACTGTTGCTAGAACTCCAGCATCTGCAGGCACTCAAACCTGGGGAAGTGGAAGACAGTCAACAAGATCGACCAGCTTCCCAGGGGAGGCGCGAGCCAATCCTGGAGTCAGGATTGGGCCATGACAGCCGTTACTTTCGGCAGGTGACTCAACGAACAACAGAGCAGATTACTGCACAATTAGAGAACTTCAGTACTACATTCACCAGCATGCTGACTGATTTTTGGACGAGCAACAGCCAGATGGCTGAACAAATGGCCACCTTAAACAGACAGATGGCAGAACAAATGGCCACCTTAAACAGACAGATGGCTGAACAAACGGCCACCTTAAATACAAACTTTACTGCCATGCTAGATGAATTTAGAACTAGCAACAGACAGATGCTGGAGCAGTGGCAGATTATGAATGTCACACATGCCCAGGTGTTGGGCCACCTCCAAGGCCCACCACAACCTTATTATGGGCAACATCAATATTAATCTCAATTTGACCTGGATCTGCTAAACATCCTTCCTCTACATCCCATACATCCCAACTCTATTTATCTGTGTGGTGAGCGCAACCAAGATTGGGTGATTTATGGCTTTGCTGGTTTGTTTTGGAATTCGCCCATATAGCTCATTAGAGTGCTCACATACCCCACTAGCCAATGGCTGAGCTTAAGCCTCACTGAAGCGGGCACTGAAGCCCCCACACCGCAGGCTTGGGCCTAAGAAAATGCTGGCTGCCTCATCCTGTTTGTTGGCAATATTGGGGGACATTCTTGGCTTGAAAAAAATCAACATTTGCCCATGACAAAGATTGGACTGGACTGACATGGGGTCTGGCTGTCATTGGCCGGGAAAATTAGAAGCAGGAGAGGGTGTGTATGTGGCCCTGTGTATTCCTGGCCGACGATTCCCCTTGAAATTCGTCTCCCTATATTGATGTTGGTGGCTGGGAAAACTTCGGGCTGGAGTCAGTTAGCTTACAACTCCTGGATGTGGCCAATTGCTAGGGGCCAGGAGTGTGCCCCAATTTAGAGTTATGTTTTAAAATGTATGTACATGGAGTCTGTACATGGAGTCTGGCCTTCAACTAAAAATTGACATATTACCAGAAAATATATGGAATTTGACTTTAGCTGTTCTTGCCTAAGTTGATGCATTAATGTTTGTGTTGTTTTGATATTTAATGAAGGTTTGTAATCACAAACATGAGAAAATAAACAGCATGACGCTCAAATCAGGTGTAAAATGTTTAGTAATTAAAGCATTACTAAATTGTTAAACCAAAAAAAAAAAAGGCCTTCACATAGCTGCAACAAATATTACAAACACACAAAAACATAAACAAACAAACAAACCAAATGTTAAGAAAAATAAGAAGAAATAACATGTGCATGCAGAGATTGGCTAGAGGCACTAGGGGTGCCATCATAGATGTCATCTGCCTCCTGCCTGGGTGGAGAGGGGGGCAGATCCACATAACGGGGGACACGCTGCATCAGGGCAAAATTATGCAGCACGCAGCATGCAAGGATGATTTGGATGACCTTATTGGGGTCATACTGCAGTGCCCCCCTGTATGGTCCAAACATTTGAATCTGGACTTCAGTCCAAAGGCCCTCTCCACTACGGCCTGGGTCTTCCGGTGGGCCCGATTACACGACTCCTGGGCCGCATTCTGTGGGCAAAGAATGGGCGTCAGGAGCCAGGGTGTGAGTGGATATCCAGAATACCCTGAAAGAATAACAAAATACTAACATAAATTACACATTCTAAGCAACATTATTGTTTAACATGTCACCAAGGGATAAAAACAGCTATAGGTTAAGACATGGTCATCAACTCATAGCCATATTCATAGCCATACAGTGAAAAGGGAATGATGGAATTTGAGGAAACTTACCCAGGAGCCATCCACCAGATAATTCTCCAGACTCAAACCGACTAAATAATCCGGAGCTCCACAATATATAAGCAACATGGGATGAGCCTGGATACCCAGCAAGTACACTAAGGAATCACATGTCTGGGCCAACCACTGCTTGGATATTCAGCGAGTGGCCCATCTTGCGGGTTCCTGAAACAAAACAATAAAAAATAAATTTTTTAAAAAAAGCAAGCCAAGGTAAACAACTCAAACACTAACTCCTAAAACCCCCCAAAACATGTTCTACAACCCCCCAAAAAATAACAAAGTACATAAATAGTTTAAAAAACAAATATTATATGGATGTGGTAGAAAAGAAAGATTAACATGCTAATGGCTAATTAAGGTCCGCATTAAAATGGTTTGATAAGGCCTACATGAAAATAATTGATGAAGGTATGCATTGTAAACTTTTTTAAAGGGACACCTGAGAAGGAGGGATTAAGGTAAGCATTGTAAATTGTTTCACAGGGACAATTTAGAAGGAGGGATTCAGGTATGCATTGTAAACTGTTTCACAGGGACACTTGAGAAGGAGGGATTAAGGTATGCATTGTAAACTGTTTCACAGGGACACTTGAGAAGGAGGGATTAAGGTATGCATTGGAAAGTGGTTCAATTGGACACTTGAGAAGGAGGGATTAAGGTATGCATTGGAAAGTGGTTCAAAGGGACACTTGAGAAGGAGGGATTAAAGTATGCATTGGAAAGTGGTTCAAAGGGACACTTGAGAAGGAGGGATTAAGGTATGCATTGTAAACTGTTTCACAGGGACACTTGAGAAGGAGGGATTAAGGTATGCATTGGAAAGTGGTTCAAAGGGACACTTGAGATGGAGGGATTAATAGATAGTTACAATAAAGTTTGGCTAAACAAAAGAAAAAAATAACATAATTAACTTACCTATAGATGTATTCGTCGGCTGCGGGAGGGACCAATGCAACGTGGGTGCAATCGATCGCACCCATGACGTTGGGCATGTCCGCGATATTAAAAAAACCCAACTTAAGCGCGTTCCAGGCTACCATGTCGTCCAGAAAGGAAATATATTAGGGACTAATGGTAGCCATGCCATCCAGAAACTTGGCTAGTGCGGGCTCAGCGTAGGCTGGGACATCCCCACGGAGAGGGCACCCAGCCTCTGGCGAAAAATTGCAGGCAGCCAAGCATCTTGGTCATTCCTTGTGGTGCGGGCTAACCATGGCTGCAGCTCGCTATACAATTTATGGAGGGAAACGCGATTAAGTCGGGTCAGCTTGAACAGCTGAAAATCCCCAAAAAACCTTACCGCCTCCCACGCGCCCCTCTAGACGTGCCGTTTGCGAATGGCCGGCGCAGGCGCGCGCCCTGTAAGAGTGACGTGCGGGAGGCGGCGGACGCGCTGTCTTGTCCGTCGCTGTTACCCGCTTGTCCGTCGGCGGGGATTGGACGGCGCGGTCACGTGGGAGCATGGTGAGGTGAGTTTTTGGGGCTTTCTGGGGGGTTTCACACAGCGGGGCACCCCCAATCGGGGTGCCCCCCCGAAGTGGACCAAAACCCAGGATAAACAAAATAAAGGACTTTTGGGGCCGCCAGCCATTGTTTTCCATGCATTTTAGATGAGATTTCACCCCCAAAAAGTTTGGAGCGAACTTAACTTTTTCAGAAAAGTTTGTCGAAACGCCGAACCGAACTTTTGAAACATTCGCTTATCTCTAATGTTGATCCATAGGAATAAGTAAACCAGCAAAATGATAAAAGATTAAGTCCGACCTCCAAGCAAAACACCAATTTTACCGAGACCATCTTCAGCAGCAGGAGGATAAATCCAGCCAAAATAAATGCTCCGCCCACTACCAAATAGAGAGGAACTTTGGGCTCTGTCGGACATTTGTCAAAATACAAAGCACCTGTCGGGGATTGCATAACATATTGGGAGATCCAATTTAAATGAAGTGAAACAGAGAGGTGGAAACGATATTGGTCTGATAATTGAGCGTGTTTAACCCTCTGTGAAACTGGACCCTGAGAGGTGGATCCCGTTGGAGAGATCGTTCTGGGGATCATTATAATTGCTGATTACACCATTTGTTTGTGGTAAGAGTACCAAACCGGTGGTGGTGGAGCACGAGTGGATTGTGGATGCACATGGTGGAATTTGAAGAAATATTTGAAGGACTTTAAAGAGGACCTTAATTAGTTTATATTAGCTCTGTGCCATTTTATTTTGTTTTTTGCACATACTTACTGTGGAGATTTAAGTATAGCATGTGGAGCTGGAGTTATTAATTACTACATCACATCATCATTATTTAATAGTTAATTATCATATGTTAATTGTTTTTAGCGCGGTATTCACTTATTTATTTTGTTGTCAAAACCCAGGATAGTCAAAATCCTGGGTGTTGGTCCACTTTAAGCTTTCAAGGTGTACCCAAATATTGCAAAGGGCCAGCGGTGCTAAAATGTATATGCAGCTTTGTTGATCATTATAAAATCACAGCCATATAAAAAGGAGAGCAGAAGCCAGAGTGATCAGCGTAGGACACAGTGCCCAGGGATGGATGGTAAGTATTAAAAAAAAAAATAATAAATGAAATATTTTTTCTCCTTGTCTCTGTGTGTTTTTTTTACACTTAACCCTTTGTGAACTGGTAAGGGATCCATGAGATCCCTATACCAGTTCACAAGGCTCGTGGCTGGCAAGTCACCTGCAGCTAGCTGGTGACTTGCCATTAACCCCTGGCACCCCTAATTACCTGCTTCCCCAAAAGGGGGACAGAAGGGCCCAGCCCGTGGCTATGTGGGCTTGTAGCCTGCAGGGCCGGGAGACCACCAAAGCTGGCCCCTGCGCCCTGTTCCTACAGGCCCCCATAGCTGGTCCCGGGCTGGTTATGATGGGTAAGGGGGACGACATGTAACTTTTTCGGGGAATTTTTAAGGATTTTTAACCCTTAAAATTCCCCAAAAAATGCCCCCCTCCCCAGGAGGGGGAACCCTATGTCTTTTTTTTTTTAATGAACCCCTTATGTTTATAGTGTGGATAGTAGTTGTATTTTATTTGCAAATGTTATAAAGTGCTCTTTCCTGTTTGGGGGTCTTCTGGGCAAGAATGGGGGCTACTGATACATATATGGTACCGTTGTAATCAGGAGAAATTCGGTTTTTACATGTAATATGGTTTTCATTAATAAAACAAATGTTTTATTTAAAATAAATGAGACAATTGTCTAAAAAATATTTTTTTATTTTTTTTTGTTTTTTTTACGCAAAAATATTTAAAAAACAGTAGAAAAATTACAAACAAGACATTTCGTGTTAAATCCTAAACTCTGCTGCTGCTGCAAAAAAAAAAAAAAAAAAAAAAAAAAATATATATATATATATATATATATATATATATATATATATATATTTCCTGGAAATTCCGGCAACAATCATGGTTAAACATGGTGCAAAATGGGGAAAAAATTACCTGTTAACAGAGGGTGACAAAACTTCAAGTAGGCTGGCAATTAAAAGGGTTAATAGTATCTATACATGTTGGGTATTGTTCTGCTCGGGGGACCTTGCAATTTCAGATTTAGCTTGTTTTTTTTCTTGTTTGCATATTCAGCTTTTTTATAATTTTTTTTAGGGAAACCCTGTGCAACCTTCTTTTACTCACCTCAATCCTATGTCTCATGCCACTGTCGCACGCGGCTGTCCTGCTCCTATCTGATGACAGATGCAAGGGATCGGTGGAGGGGGCTGGGGAGCCAGAGTCGCCTGCCCCTCCACCCCCTCCCCAATGAGGAGCCGGGATTGGGATGACATCAGCGGAATTCACTCTGCCCCTAAAAAGGCAGGGCTATCGGTAGGCAGAAGCAATGGTGGAAGCGGAGGAAAGGTCAGTTCTGTGCCCTCTCCTCACTGCAAAAAGCCTGGGGGGATGGAGGCCCCCCAGGTAAAGAGGAGAAGAGATGAGAGGGATTTTTTTTTTATTCCTCAGCAACTGTCAGAAGCGTCGGAAATGTGGGTGGCTATTTCGGTCTCTTTATTGTCGGCGCAAGAGCATGGGGGGGAATGGAGGCCCCCAGGGTGAAGAGAGGACCTGACTGGATCGAACGAGGGGTCAAGTGAGTTTCTATCTTTTCTTACAGGTTACAGTCAGCTACATAACTCTCACATAGCTGGCACTTAATGGTTGGAGAGGCAGCTATGTGAGACTCACAAAAAGACTCCCAAAGGGAGGATGTGAGACCATCACCATCAGGATGTGGGATCAACAACACCAGCAGCAGCACCACCATCACCATTAGCAAGCCTGTCCACACCAACCCAGGGAGGCATTTAGCTTTCAATCCCTCAATCTTTGGAGAGGAAGTGGAAATTGGGCCCATCTTACCCACAAGTCCAGGCCCTGAATGCGAGCATTTTCAAATTGCTGGCCTTTTAAATGCTCCCATTGACCCTGATGAAGATGAACAGCTTTAAAAATCTGATAGGAGTGGCTGTCCAACAATTCGCAGCATTATCGAACCATTCCTGCCCTGCACCAACAGGTTGTGGTGAAACTAAGATGTGCATTAGGCAATGCCATTTGTTCCAGTGTCCACATGACCACTAACACATGGACAAGTAAGCATGGGCAGGTACGGTACATCTCTCTAACTGCCCACTGGGTCAGTGTAGTGGTATCTGGGACAAGGCAAGCAGCACTGTGGCGCATATTCTTCCAGCACCCAGGATTGCTGGAAATCAGTTGGTGCCTCATGTTGCCTCCTCCTCTGCTTCCTCCTCATTCAGTCAGAGCAGCCCTTGCAACATCAGTTTGCCATGAGGAAATGGCAGCATGCAGTTCTCAAACTTATCTGTCTAGGGGAAAGACACACACCAACCAGAAGCTGTGGACTGGCATCCAGGAGCAGATGAGTGGCTGCTGCCGTTGCACCTGAAGCCTGGCAAGGTGGTGTGTGACAATGAACGTAACCTTGTAGCAGTCTTGGGCCGAGCTGGATTGATGCACATCCCTTGCTTGGCGCATGGTTCAACTTGGAGCCCAAGGATGTCGGAGCTGCTGCATAAAGCAAGTAGCGTGTACATGCATTTCCACCCTGCTGCTGCTCACCTGACTGTAGTGCAGAGGAACTTCAGACTTACTATCCACCGTCTCATATGTGACTTGCCAACCAGGTGGAATTCCATGTTGTATATGTTGGAAAGGGTGAGTGAGCAGCAGCAGGCAATAGCGGAGTTTCAGCTCCACAATGCGCAGGTGCGTCGAAGTGCAGACCATAAGCACTTCACCACCAATGAGTGGGCCTCCATGTGGTAATGAATGAGGAATGAGGATTGCTGAATTACAAAAATGTAAACTTAGTATTCATTTATAATAGTTGTTTTTTTATTTACTGTCATATGTATAGATATGCAGAATTCGGTGCATGGCTCCCAAAGTCTATAAAAGAAGACTGCATGTGCCCTCCCAAGAAACTGACATCTTTTTCGTAGTGTCTTTGTATGAATAAGAACGTACAGAACTGTTTTGGTATTAAAAAGATGTAACCCGACGGCTGCAGCCCTGTGCGCGTATGCGCCTCCACGCTTAAGCTAGCTGTGTTTACAGCCTGCGCTCCAGCGTGGTTGGTGTTCACACCGGGACTGTCGCTGGGCGGGTAGTGCATTTGTAATGACGCGCTGTATAGCCGTGTAATTCGGAGTGAATAGCCGTGTAATTCCGGCAGAGCGAGGCACCGTGAGTTTAAAAAGCACGCGTGAGTCAGGGACAATAGCATACCCAAAGAAAAGCCGATAGGGCTCGAAATGGCAGTCATGTGTGGATATGAGTTTGCAGCATGTGATGGATGTCTGGTTGCGGTATTCAGTGCTGGTAATTTGGGACTGTATTTACAAATGTTGTGCTTGACATTATGGACTTATAAGTGCCTATGAAGAGGTGTGCAATTGAACTGGGAATAGGTGCCATATGAGGCTATTGAGGTTTGTGCAATCCTCGATATATGATGCTACTGCTTTACCACTGTGTTTATAAATGGAGTTGTCTTTCTTAGTTTAAATGTATTGCACAATGCACTTTAGACTCATATTGATCTACGTGTTATATTATTCTTGATATGAAATTGCTATATGAGATGCTATATTAGATGTAACCTCAAACACACTCCAAATAGTGCATTATGTTAATAGTTGCTATGGAAAATGTGATTTAATTATTTCTGTGATATTCCTGTGTATATTCTGTGATTTTATGAGTGAACAAATATAATAAATTAGTTTTTTTTTTAAAAAGTTGATCAATTTGAGTGCGCACCTTTAACTACCATTTTAGAGTTTTGTATAATAAGGGCATAATATGGTGGACAGCCCTTTATCTTGCAGCACCTTTGTATATACCTAGAGGCATAGATAAATGACCGTGGTGTGACTGTTTGATACAAATTTTTTTGGGCCTCCATGAGGGACATTTGTGCCATGCTGCAGTGCTTCAAGTATGCCACCAATATTCTGTGCCATCATCAGCACTACCATCCCCATCTTTTGCCTGATGGAAAAAAACCTTCAGGCTATGATGGAGGATGTGATGGTTTCTGATTACCTGTCGCTGTGTCTCCTGGTACTGAGCAATGGGTCCTCCCCATTCAAATTCTGTGTCAATAAATTGCACATGTGGCATGGGACTTGGTTGGGCCAGCCCATGAATGAAGTTTGCTACCTCCTCCTTCCCCACCTCTTCCACCTCGACAGTCTCTTCCGCCTACACTGCCACCTCTACCTCCACCACCTCCCCGTCCCCCCAGATCTCTGACACCTGTAAAAAATGTAATATTTGAATTAATTAATTTATGTATAAATGTATATTTTTATTTATGTATATATTTATTTATTGATGTTAATATCAATTTATTTATATATATATATATATATATATATATATATATTTATTTATATTTGTATTTCTTTTTGGTTTTCTGTTATTGTTTTGAGTACTTTCCCTAGCTTATTTTGTGCAGGGCAATACAATAATCCCGGTGTTTCTGTCGATTTGCTGCTCTCTAACCCTTGCTACCACCATTTTTTAGCCACTTTTGGGACCCCAAATGCGGGTCCCCATTGACTCCAATGGGGTTCGCGTCGAGTCCGAACCCGAACTTCTACAGGTCTGCTGATCCATATTCACTAAATCTTTAGCATGTCCCCCACTGGGCAACTAACATGCTATTATTGTTATCTTCCCATGAAAAGGCAATTAAACTTGTTCAAGGATTTTTCATGAGCTGCTACTCACCATGTGTTATGGCTGTAGTTTGTAGATCAGATCAAAGAACCTTTGAGCTTGTTTTCTGTTTGTTAGTGGAAAATAGAGGTCAGTAATATAAAATATGTTCAGTAATATAATGATTACAGTCATAAGACATCTAGACATTTAATATGGAGCCTTTAAACAAACGTAATATTACAGCTTTGTATTTCCCACACGTTTCTTGCATCTGCTATTCTCCAGGAAACACTATATTATATTGTATACAATTAACATTTTATGATGATTTGAATCCATACAAAATGCTCTGTGGCTCTTCAAGGAACTGGATAAATGATTTTCCTGTGCAGCTCTTAGCTGCTTTCTGCATGTTATCACTACAATCACCGCAAGTAATTAACTGAATCCTATCGATTTTGTGTGTCTTGCATGTCCAACAAGCTCTGTGTTGCAATGACACTTTACCATTATTTATTGCTTAAGAAGATCAAGCACTCCTTCTGGTTTATTGGGATGTTTGGCCTGATAAGTATAGGGTTTTAAAATAATAGCTCATTTATAAAGCAAGACAATAATTTAAGGGCTAAATACAATTCAATATAATGTTCTGTTAAAAATACTGTAGCAATCAAACACTCACAATGTCCACAGGTTTAATAAAACCCTGTAATGCAAACATGAATGAGCATGTAAAACTGACATGATGCTAGCAATTAGAGATGAGCGAACTTTTGAAAAATTCGATTCGACTGATTCGCCGAATTTTCCGACAAAAATCGTTTCGACCCGAATAAATTCGCGACGAATCGCTATTAAAAACGGCTATTTCTGAGCCTCCTAGAGCCTCAATAGGGTTGTAAACCATTCTGCCTTGCTGTAACACGCACAGGATGCGTGCTGGGTTAGTTAAATAATACTTTGAAGAAATATCACATGCAGATCAGAGGCATCGCTAATAGAATCGCAGAGCGGCACAATTGCAGAGAGTTGAAGTGGCATCACTATGAGGGAGAAGGAGCCCAAATATACACTGGAGTTGGCCTCAGGAGCCCAAAAATTGGATGAATCACACCCTGGAGTTGGCAGGAGTTGACAGTAGCAGCAGCAGGAGCCCAAATATACACTGGAGTTGGCTTCAGGAGCCCAAAAATTGGATGAATCACACCCTGGAGTTGGCAGAAGTTGGCAGCAGCAGCAGCAGGAGCCCAAATATACACTGGAGTTGGCTTCAGGAGCCCAAAAATTGGATGAATCACACCCTGGAGTTGGCAGAAGTTGGCAGCAGCAGCAGCAGGAGCCCAAATATACACTGGAGTTGGCCTCAGGAGCCCAAAAATTGGATGAATCACACCCTGGAGTTGGCAGGAGTTGACAGTAGCAGCAGCAGGAGCCCAAATATACACTGGAGTTGGCTTCAGGAGCCCAAAAATTGGATAAATCACACCCTGGAGTTGGCAGGAGTTGACAGTAGCAGCAGCAGGAGCCCAAATATACACTGGAGTTGGCCTCAGGAGCCCAAAAATTGGATGAATCACACCCTGGAGTTGGCAGGAGTTGACAGCAGCAGCAGCAGGAGCCCAAATATACACTGGAGTTGGCTTCAGGAGCCCAAAAACTGGATGAATCACACCCTGGAGTTGGCAGAAGTTGGCAGCAGCAGCAGCAGGAGCCCAAATATACACTGGAGTTGGCCTCAGGAGCCCAAAAATTGGATGAATCACACCCTGGAGTTGGCAGGAGTTGACAGTAGCAGCAGCAGGAGCCCAAATATACACTGGAGTTGGCTTCAGGAGCCCAAAAATTGGATGAATCACACCCTGGAGTTGGCAGAAGTTGGCAGCAGCAGCAGCAGCAGGAGCCCAAATATACACTGGAGTTGGCCTCAGGAGCCCAAAAATTGGATGAATCACACCCTGGAGTTGGCAGGAGTTGACAGTAGCAGCAGCAGGAGCCCAAATATACACTGGAGTTGGCTTCAGGAGCCCAAAAATTGGATGAATCACACCCTGGAGTTGGCAGAAGTTGGCAGCAGCAGCAGCAGGAGCCCAAATATACACTGGAGTTGGCTTCAGGAGCCCAAAAATTGGATGAATCACACCCTGGAGTTGGCAGAAGTTGGCAGCAGCAGCAGCAGGAGCCCAAATATACACTGGAGTTGGCCTCAGGAGCCCAAAAATTGGATGAATCACACCCTGGAGTTGGCAGGAGTTGACAGCAGCAGCAGCAGGAGCCCAAATATACACTGGAGTTGGCTTCAGGAGCCCAAAAATTGGATGAATCACACCCTGGAGTTGGCAGGAGTTGACAGTAGCAGCAGCAGGAGCCCAAACATTACTTCAAAGAGACCCTGGGGTTGGCTTCAGGAGCCCAAAAATTGGATGAATCACACCCTGGAGTTGGCAGAAGTTGGCAGCAGCAGCAGCAGGAGCCCAAACATTACTTTAAAGAGACCCTGGGGTTGGCTTCAGGAGCCCAACAATTGGATGAATCACACCCTGGAGTTGGCAGCAGCAGCAGCAGGAGCCCAAATATACACTGGAGTTGGCTTCAGGAGCCCAAAAATTGGATGAATCACACCCTGGAGTTGGCAGAAGTTGGCAGCAGCAGCAGCAGGAGCCCAAATATACACTGGAGTTGGCCTCAGGAGCCCAAAAATTGGATGAATCACACCCTGGAGTTGGCAGGAGTTGACAGTAGCAGCAGCAGGAGCCCAAATATACACTGGAGTTGGCTTCAGTAGCCCAAAAATTGGATGAATCACACCCTGGAGTTGGCAGAAGTTGGCAGCAGCAGGAGCCCAAATATACACTGGAGTTGGCCTCAGGAGCCCAAAAATTGGATGAATCACACCCTGGAGTTGGCAGGAGTTGACAGTAGCAGCAGCAGGAGCCCAAATATACACTGGAGTTGGCTTCAGGAGCCCAAAAATTGGATGAATCACACCCTGGAGTTGGCAGGAGTTGACAGTAGCAGCAGCAGGAGCCCAAATATACACTGGAGTTGGCCTCAGGAGCCCAAAAATTGGATGAATCACACCCTGGAGTTGGCAGGAGTTGACAGCAGCAGCAGCAGGAGCCCAAATATACACTGGAGTTGGCTTCAGGAGCCCAAAAATTGGATGAATCACACCCTGGAGTTGGCAGAAGTTGGCAGCAGCAGCAGCAGGAGCCCAAATATACACTGGAGTTGGCCTCAGGAGCCCAAAAATTGGATGAATCACACCCTGGAGTTGGCAGGAGTTGACAGTAGCAGCAGCAGGAGCCCAAATATACACTGGAGTTGGCTTCAGGAGCCCAAAAATTGGATGAATCACACCCTGGAGTTGGCAGAAGTTGGCAGCAGCAGCAGCAGCAGGAGCCCAAATATACACTGGAGTTGGCCTCAGGAGCCCAAAAATTGGATGAATCACACCCTGGAGTTGGCAGGAGTTGACAGTAGCAGCAGCAGGAGCCCAAATATACACTGGAGTTGGCTTCAGGAGCCCAAAAATTGGATGAATCACACCCTGGAGTTGGCAGAAGTTGGCAGCAGCAGCAGCAGCAGGAGCCCAAATATACACTGGAGTTGGCCTCAGGAGCCCAAAAATTGGATGAATCACACCCTGGAGTTGGCAGGAGTTGACACTAGCAGCAGCAGGAGCCCAAATATACACTGGAGTTGGCTTCAGGAGCCCAAAAATTGGATGAATCACACCCTGGAGTTGGCAGAAGTTGGCAGCAGCAGCAGCAGGAGCCCAAATATACACTGGAGTTGGCTTCAGGAGCCCAAAAATTGGATGAATCACACCCTGGAGTTGGCAGAAGTTGGCAGCAGCAGCAGCAGGAGCCCAAATATACACTGGAGTTGGCCTCAGGAGCCCAAAAATTGGATGAATCACACCCTGGAGTTGGCAGGAGTTGACAGTAGCAGCAGGAGGAGCCCAAACATTACTTCAAAGAGACCCTGGGGTTGGCTTCAGGAGCCCAAAAATTGGATGAATCACACCCTGGAGTTGGCAGAAGTTGGCAGCAGCAGCAGCAGGAGCCCAAACATTACTTTAAAGAGACCCTGGGGTTGGCTTCAGGAGCCCAACAATTGGATGAATCACACCCTGGAGTTGGCAGCAGCAGCAGCAGGAGCCCAAATATACACTGGAGTTGGCTTCAGGAGCCCAAAAATTGGATGAATCACACCCTGGAGTTGGCAGAAGTTGGCAGCAGCAGCAGCAGGAGCCCAAATATACACTGGAGTTGGCTTCAGGAGCCCAAAAATTGGATGAATCACACCCTGGAGTTGGCAGAAGTTGGCAGCAGCAGCAGCAGGAGCCCAAATATACACTGGAGTTGGCTTCAGGAGCCCAAAAATTGGATGAATCACACCCTGGAGTTGGCAGAAGTTGGCAGCAGCAGCAGCAGGAGCCCAAATATACACTGGAGTTGGCCTCAGGAGCCCAAAAATTGGATGAATCACACCCTGGAGTTGGCAGAAGTTGGCAGCAGCAGCAGCAGCCCAAATATACACTGGAGTTTGCCTCAGGAGCCCAAAAATTGGATGAATCACACCCTGGAGTTGGCAGGAGTTGACAGCAGCAGCAGCAGGAGCCCAAATATACACTGGAGTTGGCTTCAGGAGCCCAAAAATTGGATGAATCACACCCTGGAGTTGGCAGAAGTTGGCAGCAGCAGCAGCAGGAGCCCAAATATACACTGGAGTTGGCCTCAGGAGCCCAAAAATTGGATGAATCACACCCTGGAGTTGGCAGGAGTTGACAGTAGCAGCAGCAGGAGCCCAAATATACACTGGAGTTGGCTTCAGGAGCCCAAAAATTGGATGAATCACACCCTGGAGTTGGCAGAAGTTGGCAGCAGCAGCAGCAGGAGCCCAAATATACACTGGAGTTGGCTTCAGGAGCCCAAAAATTGGATGAATCACACCCTGGAGTTGGCAGGAGTTGACAGTAGCAGCAGCAGGAGCCCAAAAAATGGCCTAAAGACATAAATATGTTTTGCACCATTTGGAAAGTGTAAAACGTGGCACCATGCTGAATCTAGTCGCATGCATCAGGCATTGGTGGGTGGAAATCTTGGCTGATCCATCCCTGATTCATTTTGACAAAGGTGAGTCTCTCCACATTTTTAGTTGACAGACGAGTTCTCCTCGCCGTAACTATGGCCCCCGCCGCACTAAACACCCGCTCAGATGGCACGCTACTTGCCGGGCAGGACAGCTTTTCCAGGGCAAACTCTGCTAGTTGCGGCCACAAATCAAGTTTGGCTGCCCAGAAGTCCAGCGGATCCTCAAGGTGTGTTGGCATGGTCATGTCAAAGTATGACATGACCTGCTGGTTCAGGTCCTGCTCCAGGTCTTCCTGCTGCTCATGAGTAGCCTCACTATGCGGGTGTAGAAAGCTACTCATTAGCGACTGAAGACTGAGGCTGCTGCTGCTGATGGAGCTTCTGCTGCTGCTGCTGCCAACCCCCCCAGCGGCCATGGCAGTGGAAGGTGAGCGCAGAGGTCCCCTCGAGTCAGACCTGCGAGAGTATGGACCATGGCGCAGATAGGCATCGGCCAACTGCCTACGTAGAATGTCTTTGTAGTAGTTGAGTTTGTCCTCCCTCTCGGTGGGTTTAAAAAATGCCCCCATTTTGTGCCGGAAGCGAGGGTCCAATAAGGTGGACAGCCAGAAGTCATCCCGCCGACAGATGGAAACAATTCTGGGGTCACTACGCAAGCACGTGAGCATGCTTCGTGCCATTTGCGCAAGTGACTCGGATGGACTACCTGTCTCCATCTCCACTGCATACTGCCACGGTGTGCCCGGGTCCTCTGTCTCGCCTTCCTCAAAAACCTCTAGCTCCTCTGGCTGCTCCTGCTCCTCCTCTCCTGTCCGCTGACTAGATAAACCAGCCATTTCGCCAAGCCTAAACTGTGTTTCGCTGGGCAACTCCTCCTCCTCCTCTTCCTCCTCCTCCAGTTCAGCTCCAGCGGGGTTCATGTGGCCGTAAGATGTAAACGCCATGTCTCCAGTGCCCTGACCAGCCATGGTTTCCAACATGTGCTGTAGTACATGAAGCAGTGGAATCACGTCGTTCATCCCGTAATCCTGCCGACTGACAAATAAAGTGGCATCCTCAAAGGGCCTGAGCAAACGGCAGGTGTCACGTATGAGCTGCCACTGGTTGACATTGAAGTTACACAGGGGAGTCCCCCTATCTGCTTGGATCATCAGGAAATCCGTGATGGCTTTTCTCTGTTCATATAATCGGTCCAACATGTGAAGGGTGGAATTCCAACGGGTGGAAACATCGCAAATCAGACTATGTTGGGGGATACCATTCTGACGCTGTAGCTCAAGAAGGGTGTGTTTGGCGGTGTAGGAGTGGCTGAAGTGCATGCAAAGTTTCCTTGAAGTTGTTAGGATGTCTTGCAGATGGGGGGAACACTTCAGAAACCGCTTGACAACCAGATTGAAGACGTGAGCCATGCAGGGGGCATGGGTCAGGCTTCCTTGGCGCAGCGCAGACAAAATGTTCTTCCCATTGTCGGTAACCATGATTCCCATTTTAAGTTTTCTCGGAGTAAGCCATGTTTGGATTTCCTGATGAATACATTTAAGCAGTTCCTCCCCTGTGTGACTCCGTTCGCCAAGACAAACCATGTGAAGCACTGCGTGACACCTCCGTGCCCTGCACACATGGTAGACTGGAGGGGCACTGAGACTTGAGCCTACAGTGGAGGGTGAGGAGATGGCGGAGGATGAGGAGGCCGAGTCGCACGGTGTCACAGGCCCAATGGGCAGAGAGCGCGGAGGCCGAAGCGGCGTGACCTGTCCAAGTTGCTGCTGCAAAGGGACCACATTCACCCAGTGGGCCGTAAACGACATGTACTGCCCCTGACCGTAGTTACAGCTCCAGATGTCGGCGCTGCCATGTATTTTGCTACACACCGACAGGCTCAAGGACTGGCCCACCTTCTGTTCAACAAAAGTGTGCAGCGCTGGTACTGCCTTCTTGGCAAAGAAATGACGGCTTGGGACTCTCCACCTCGGCTCGGCACAAGCCATCAGTTCTCTGAAAGGTGCAGATTCCACCACCTGAAAAGGGAGCGACTGCAGCACCAGCAACTTGGACAGGAGCACATTCAGCTTCTGCGCCGTAGGATGAGTGGGCGCATACTGCTGTCTCTTGGACATGGCTTCGCTGATGGATTGCTGGCGGGATGCATGACTTGGAGGAGGAGGAGGAGGAGCAGGAGCGACAGAGGATGGGTATGACGCGCAGCTGCCTTCGGCTGAGGTGCTGGAGCCTTGGCTGGCAGAAATTGGGAGCTCACTTGGTGAGGAAGCAGACTGGACCACCCCTTGGGAGCCTCGGTTCTCCCAGGTCGTTTTATGGTGACGCATCATATGTTGACGCAGGGCCGTGGTGCCAACATTTGGACTCTGGCCACGCTTCACCTTTTGCCTACATATCTTGCATGTGGCCATGTTACCCTCCTGCGGATGCCTCAGGAAAAACTGCCACACTGCCGAGTAGCTACTTTTCCCACCCCCTGGCCTCACTGATTCACTGCTGCTGTTGCCAACTCCAGGAACCCCTGCTCCACTACCTCCCGATAAGGTAGACTGCCGCACAGCAGGTGCTCTACCCCGGCCCCGGCCCCGGCCGGCTCCAGCCTTTGGAATTGTGCCCCCATGCTGACTGCTACCACCTTGCTGCCTCAGCTGCTGACTCCGGGGCAACCTGCGCCCCTCTTCTCCTGATGATGACGATGAAGCCCCTTCATCACCCGGCTCCCAAGTGCGATCGGCTTCATCGTCATCATCATCATCATCACCGAGTTGTGGCTGTACGTCACTGATGTTCGTGGATTCGTCAACAGTGTCTGGCGCAGGAGCTGGAACGCTCGCAGCACCCACGACACTGTCCACATCACTATTTGTCTGCCTAGCTAAAGAAGCCACCTCCATTTCTTGGCTGGGCAGTAGCTGCTGACTGTCCTCCTGTATCTGATCGTCCTCCTCACTAAAGAGTGGAGCTGAACCCAAAGCATAGGATACGTCGCTGGGGGAGGGAACGGCGTAGGACAGAGGCAATGGGAGGACAGGGACTGCTCTCGGGGCATGCCAACTCAGGGTTGTGTCAGAGGAACCTACCGACCCTAGACTGGGGGTCTCAGATGTAAGTTGTGATGATGTTGTTGATGAGCGCGTCAGCCAATCTACCACGGCAGATGCGTTACTGGTGGAGACCCGACCGCTAGCAGATACTGGCAGATTAGGTCTCTCAGCGTGACTCCTGCTGCTACTGGCCCCCAGTCTGATGCGAGCTCTGCCTGCGGAATCTTGGCCTCTGCCACTCCTCTTTTCACTTCCAGGCACTTGTCTGCCCGACATAGTCTAACTGGCGTGGTAGTAGGTGATATTTAAAAAAACCCCGGGCAGCGGTGGGTCTATATGAAACAGAATATAATGCACACCAAAAGTGAGCAGTAACACTCAGCCTCCAACAGGCCTGCTTAGTGTAAATAAGAGAGCTGCTTAGTGTAAATAAAGAGGGGTATGCTATGTTACAGAATGGGATGCCTCAACAGAAGTGCACCTGGCAGGCAGCAGTAAGCCTATGCCCAGCAAAAGTGTCTTATAATATAAATATAATAAGAGCAAATGCTTATATGGTCTTAAACAGAGGCTGCTTTAGTCACAGAATGGGATGCCCCCAAAAAAGATCCAGTAGTACTATGCCCAGCAAAAGTGTCTTTATCAGGCCTAATTTCAAATATGATAAGAGCAAATGCTTATAAGGTCTTAAACAGAGGCTGCTTTAGTCACAGAATGGGATGCCCCAACAGGAATGGACCTGGCAGGGTCCAGTAGTGCTTTGCCCAGCAAAAGTGTCTTTATCAGGCCTAATTTCAAATATGATAAGTGAAAATGGTTATACGGTCTTAAACAGAGGCTGCTGTAGTCACAGAATGGGATGCCCCAACAGAAGTGGACCTGGCAGGGTCCAGTAGTGCTATGCCCAGCAAAAGTGTCTTTATCAGGCCTAATTTCAAATATGATAAGAGCAAATGCTTATATGGTCTTAAACAGAGGCTGCTGTAGTCACAGAATGGGATGCCCCAAATAGGAGTGCACCTGGCAGGGTCCAGTAGTGCTTTGCCCAGCAAAAGTGTCTTTATCAGGCTAATTTCAAATATGATAAGAGCAAATGCTTATATGGTCTTAAACAGAGGCTGCTTTAGTCACAGAATGGGATGCCCTGGGCAGGAATGGACCTGGCAGGGTACAGTAGTGCTTTGCCCAGCAAAAGTGTCTTTATCAGGCTAATTTCAAATATGATAAGAGCAAATGCTTATATGGTCTTAAACAGAGGCTGCTGTAGTCACAGAATGGGATGCCCTGGGCAGGAATGGACCTGGCAGGGTACAGTAGTGCTTTGCCCAGCAAAAGTGTCTTTATCAGGCCTAATTTCAAATATGATAAGAGCAAATGCTTATATGGTCTTAAACAGAGGCTGCTTTAGTCACAGAATGGGATGCCCCAACAGGAATCGACCTGGCAGGGTCCAGTAGTGCTTTGCCCAGCAAAAGTGTCTTTATCAGGCCTAATTTCAAATATGACAAGAGCAAATGCTTATATGGTCTTAAACAGAGGCTGCTGTAGTCACAGAATGGGATGCCCCAACAGGAATCGACCTGGCAGGGTCCAGTAGTGCTTTGCCCAGCAAAAGTGTCTTTATCAGGCTAATTTCAAATATGATAAGAGCAAATGCTTATATGGTCTTAAACAGAGGCTGCTTTAGTCACAGAATGGGATGCCCTGGGCAGGAATCGACCTGGCAGGGTCCAGTAGTGCTTTGCCCAGCAAAAGTGTCTTTATCAGGCTAATTTCAAATATGATAAGAGCAAATGCTTATATGGTCTTAAACAGAGGTTGCTGTAGTCACAGAATGGGATGCCCCAACAGGAATCGACCTGGCAGGGTCCAGTAGTGCTTTGCCCAGCAAAAGTGTCTTTATCAGGCTAATTTCAAATATGATAAGAGCAAATGCTTATATGGTCTTAAACAGAGGCTGCTTTAGTCACAGAATGGGATGCCCTGGGCAGGAATGGACCTGGCAGGGTACAGTAGTGCTTTGCCCAGCAAAAGTGTCTTTATCAGGCCTAATTTCAAATATGATAAGAGCAAATGCTTATATGGTCTTAAACAGAGGCTGCTTTAGTCACAGAATGGGATGCCCTGGGCAGGAATGGACCTGGCAGGGTACAGTAGTGCTTTGCCCAGCAAAAGTGTCTTTATCAGGCCTAATTTCAAATATGATAAGAGCAAATGCTTATATGGTCTTAAACAGAGGCTGCTGTAGTCACAGAATGGGATGCCCTGGGCAGGAATGGACCTGGCAGGGTCCAGTAGTGCTTTGCCCAGCAAAAGTGTCTTTATCAGGCTAATTTCAAATATGATAAGAGCAAATGCTTATATGGTCTTAAACAGAGGCTGCTGTAGTCACAGAATGGGATGCCCTGGGCAGGAATGGACCTGGCAGGGTCCAGTAGTGCTTTGCCCAGCAAAAGTGTCTTTATCAGGCCTAATTTCAAATATGATAAGAGCAAATGCTTATATGGTCTTAAACAGAGGCTGCTGTAGTCACAGAATGGGATGCCCCAACAGGAATCGACCTGGCAGGGTCCAGTAGTGCTTTGCCCAGCAAAAGTGTCTTTATCAGGCTAATTTCAAATATGATAAGAGCAAATGCTTATATGGTCTTAAACAGAGGCTGCTTTAGTCACAGAATGGGATGCCCTGGGCAGGAATGGACCTGGCAGGGTACAGTAGTGCTTTGCCCAGCAAAAGTGTCTTTATCAGGCCTAATTTCAAATATGATAAGAGCAAATCCTTATATGGTCTTAAACAGAGGCTGCTTTAGTCACAGAATGGGATGCCCTGGGCAGGAATGGACCTGGCAGGGTACAGTAGTGCTTTGCCCAGCAAAAGTGTCTTTATCAGGCCTAATTTCAAATATGATAAGAGCAAATGCTTATATGGTCTTAAACAGAGGCTGCTTTAGTCACAGAATGGGATGCCCTGGGCAGGAATGGACCTGGCAGGGTACAGTAGTGCTTTGCCCAGCAAAAGTGTCTTTATCAGGCTAATTTCAAATATGATAAGAGCAAATGCTTATATGGTCTTAAACAGAGGCTGCTTTAGTCACAGAATGGGATGCCCTGGGCAGGAATCGACCTGGCAGGGTCCAGTAGTGCTTTGCCCAGCAAAAGTGTCTTTATCAGGCTAATTTCAAATATGATAAGAGCAAATGCTTATATGGTCTTAAACAGAGGCTGCTGTAGTCACAGAATGGGATGCCCCAACAGGAATCGACCTGGCAGGGTCCAGTAGTGCTTTGCCCAGCAAAAGTGTCTTTATCAGGCTAATTTCAAATATGATAAGAGCAAATGCTTATATGGTCTTAAACAGAGGCTGCTTTAGTCACAGAATGGGATGCCTCACAGCAGACTTAAGATCAGTTCAGTATATATGCACAGTTAGTTACTATAAGCAGCCTGAAAACGCTAACAAAGGCTGGATGAAAAAAAAAAAATCTCCCTGTCAGCCAGCTCCGTTTTTCCTACCTTTCCCTGGCTTTCTGTCTGTCTCCTGTCTGTCTCCTGTCTGTCTCCTGCCTGTCTCCAGCCTGTCCCTGTCAGTCCCTGCCTGTCTGTCTAACTGCCTCAGCTACACAGCGTTCTGTCTGTCACGAATGCAATAGAGAAATGAGGAAAAGCAAGATGGCCGCCGTTAAATACCGCTGTGTGACGTCACCGGGCTTGCTGGCTGCTGATAGGCTGCATGTGACTGCCCCAGCTTGCACTGGCGCGGGATAGATGTCCAGACATGTCCCGTCCGCCATCTTAGAATGCCTGTAAATGTAAATGAATGGATGTTAAAGGAAAACTTCGAGTGATCGAATCGCGGGGAAATTCGGATTCGATCCGAATCGAATTTTTCCTGAAATTCGGATCGAATCCGGGTTCGTCCGGATCGATTCGCTCATCCCTACTAGCAATGATTAACACTTCACTACAACCAGAATGGCTTAGGCCATCTCCGATGCTTACTCCTCTGGGGTGCTGCCCACCAACAAGAGGCAGTTTGTCTTCTTTAGCTAATTGAGGAACATGGCCCAGCTGACTCGAGGTGGCCATTGGAGCTAAAGTGGGTGATCTTGGAACAGATGGCATATCACAGTTTTTCTTCTTCCATGTTGCTTTATGGTCAGAATGTACTAGAGACACATCAGCCAGAATCTAATGATCCTGCGGAGATATCAGGTAAGTGTAGTTATCTCAGAGACTAAAGAGAGATTGAAATCTGGAGAGAATTACCTGTGCAAGTCATCACAACCAAACCAGGTCTGTTTATGTTTCCTAAAAATATGTTGGCTATCCTATCAAAACAGAGAGGGGTTCCATCAACCCACATACCAGGCCCATCTTTACATGTTTCTGATGCTTCTGATGTACATGATTGCAGTATGTATTTATCATATGCGGTATCAAAACTGTTTCTGGAACCATAATATGTTCACCTCTATTCTATTCTGCTTGTATGTTTCACAGATGGCTTAAAAAAAAACATTGAGAAAAGATAGAAGGCTGCTTCAAGAAAATCAGAATACATGTACACTATGCTGGCTGCAATTAATCAATAAATAGTGTTTGTAGGGTTGAGATGACAAAGAAAAACTAGGAGATTGAAAACCACAAGCCTTGTTAATTTTTAAAAACTGTTGGAACCTGAGACCAAAAACCTGTGACAAAACTAAAGGACAAATAGCTGTCTCTGCTCTACATGTCTAGAACAACAATAAGGACTCTTGAGGGGATCTGTGAAGTCTGTTGGCTACACGATACCAAATAGACATTAGTTTAAACCAGTGGCGGACTGGGACTAAAAAACGGCCCAGGACTTTTTGGGGCACACCGGCCCTGCTTTACTGTTCCTGGCCCAGTATAGTATATTAATGTCACATTATATATATATATATATATATATATATATATATATATATATATATATATATATATATCTTATTTTGTTCCATGGTTTACCAGGGTTTAGGAGGACAAAAATAAAAAATAAAATATTATGAACAAAATGGTGTGCTAAAATCCCCCCTCCGAATCACCCCATTACAGACAGTGGGCAGAATCACCCCATTACAGCCAGTGAGCAGGTTCCCTCATTGCAGCCAATGAGCAGCATCCCACATTGGAGGCAGTGTGCAACATCCCCCATTACAGGCAGAGAGGGGCATCCCACTTTACAGGCTTAATTTAACAACTGTCCCTATTTCCCACACTGAAAATTTAGAAGGTATGCTTTTGGGCACAGATGAGTCAGTAGTGGATAAAGCTGGGGCACAGAACAGTTAGCAGCACAATTTAGTTTAGTATATTGATCAGTTGGTGGCAGAGTAGATTCGGGCACAGATCAGATTTGGACACAGATCAGTCGGGGCAGATCAGATTTGGAGACACAGATCAGCCGGTGGCAGATCAGATTTGGAGACACAGATCAGTCTGGGGCAGATCAGATTGGGAGACACAGATCAGTCGGTGGCAGATCAGATTTGGAGACACAGATCAGTCGGTGGCAGATCAGATTTGGAGACACAGATCAGTCGGTGGCAGATCAGATTTGGACACAGATCAGTCGGTGGTAGATCAGATTTGGAGACACAGATCAGTCGGTGGCAGATCAGATTTGGACACAGATCAGTCGGTGGCAGATCAGATTTGAGGACACAGATGTGAGCTGGCTTTGTAGAAGTTTTCTCATTGGTCACATTGACCAATCAGCCTCTCTCCTGTTACAGGGCTGTGAGGGGCACCATTTAGCAGACATACAGTATATGAAGGAGACGAGAACACAGGGACAGGCAACATGGAGCTCTGCACAGCCTATGAACAGCACATGGGACAGTGTTTGTTTTGCAGAGGGGGGTTGAACATCTAAACTTTCCCTTATAAACTGCCAGGAGGGAGGACACACAAAGAGAAGGCTTTACCATATGGCAGAAGCAGCAGCAGTTACACGTTCGTCTACCCCCGCAGCCGAGTTACAAATGTCAGAACCTGGTGTGAAGCATCCACTGACTTCCAGCTCCTGGGACAGGCTGTCACTAGGGGGCAGCAGCGTGCACAGATATCCTGCTCTGTTCACATGACACAGATCTATGACTGCTCCCCTGCTTCCCGTCCATGTAAGTGTTGATCGGATGCCGAGCCTGCGCGGGGCCAATGCTCTAACAGCCGCAATCACAGATGAAGGGGTGCCGGCTGATGAGCAGAAAAGTGGAATGGGTGGAGGCCGCTCTGCCTGCCGCCACCGGCCCGCTCTCACACACACACTAATGTTTACATGCAGATAATCTGGGTGAGTGTGTGAGAGCGGGGCTGGTGGCGACGGGCAGAGCGGCCTCCACCCTTTCCACTTTTCTGCTCATCGGCCACCACCTGCGGCCTTCCTATGTGCCGGCCTTCCGGGATTCTGCTCGGTATGCCCTATGGCCAGCCCGCCCCTGGTTTAAACTATGCTGCAGCCATTTCCAGAAATGGAGGACCTGTTGGCAAAGTTCAAGACTTCTGGTCCTGGGTCAATGAAACCCCTAGATTGCTCTTCCTGGGATTACATGCCCAGACAACAGGGGTGTACATGTAATGGAGGTAGGGAAGGCAGAGGCTATTGGCTCAGCTTTGATTTAAGCCCGCAGTCTGCCCCTGTGTTGTCTGTCACTGCTTATTTTATTAGTGCCAGGATGCAGGCAGAGAAGTAACCAGTATCTCTCTGCAGCCGCTCTGCATGTCACTGTGCATATTTTATAAGCAGCCGGGAGGATCAAACAGAAGAATATTGGTTACTTCTCAGCCTGCATGAGAGTCTGGGGGTAGAGAAGTCGACAGCATCAATTTGAGACTGCCAGGGGAAGAAGGAGTCTGTGCCCCAACCTCCGCACCCCTCTGCCTCTCCCACCTCTGGCCATCATCTTCAATCCCTCAGCCTGAGGATCTATCTGAATCCCCAACCCTGGGCATCCCCCTGCACCCCCCACCCCTGGCCATCATCCTCAATCCCTTACCCTGAGCATCCATCTGCATCCTCCACTCCTGGCCGTAATTCCCCATCCAAGCCCTGTGCACCGCCCTTGAATCCCCCACCCCTGGCCATCATTGCCCATTCTACCCCTCGGCATCCCTCACCCCTAGACATCATCCTCAATCCCCACCCCTCACCCTGGATATCCCTCTGCATCCTCCACTCCTGATCATGATTCCCCATCCTCCCCCTGAGCAACCCCTGCATTCCTCACCCCTGGCCATTTTCCTCATTCTCCCACCCTGAGATTTCGTCTGCATCCCCCACCCCTGGCCATTATCCCCAATCACCCACCTTGAACATCCATCTGCATCCCCCACAGATGGCATCCTTCACCCCTGGTAATCATTCCCCATCCTCCACTGCAGTCTGCAGCTACTTGTGGACTGATAGTCCCCTGCCACATAAGGGCAGAGCCCACTAAACCAATGCTGGATGTAATAGGGGTGGATATTCATTATGGCTGAAAGCTGCCTGTATGGCTTCAGTGCCAATTGGGAAACTAACTGCTATGTTTGGTGCATCCAGCTGGTAGTTCTGGGAGAGGCATCCCTTGGGGTCTGGAAAAAGAAATATGTAAAAGATAAATTCAGCAATGATTTAAAGCCACAACAAATGTTCCAATCAATGTGGCTGAATCAAATGTGAAACAAATATCAGATCTTTTATACATATGCTTATGGGTAGTGATGGGCAAATACGAACCACAAACTTCGAGAGTTTAGGCTTTTAGCCCTCCAGTCACCCAATCACAATCGGCCAGCAAGCCGACAATCTCTCCGCCCCCATCCTGCCCAGACTCTGCAACCAATAAGGAAGGGGAGCAGGCACACCATAGGCAGGGATGGACCACAATGATGCATGGTGGCAATCTGGCACAAAATACAGTGCCCAGTCCACCAGGGAACATGGCTGTTATGAAACCTGTTTGGTGGAGGGGGGGTTGTTTTGCCACACAGTCTGCTTTGGGATGATGGTGGATTCTGTCACACAGTCTGCTATGGGGGTGATGGGGGTGTTCTGTCATGCAGTATGCTATAGGGGTGAATGGGGGTGTTCTGTCACACAGTCTGCTAAAGGGATAATGGGGGATTCTGTCACACAGTCTGTTATGGGGGTGTTCTGTCATACAGTCTGCTATGGGTTGATGGGAGGATTTTGTCACACAGTCTGCTGTCAGACAGCCTGCTATGGGGTCATTGGGGATTCTGTCACACAGTCTGGTATGTGGGTGATGGGGGTGTTTTGTCACACAGTCTGTTATGGGGTGATGGGGGGGTCTTGTTATTTTTTAATAAAGTATACAAAACATTAGCACTGTACCTACCTTTTTTGCATTTTTCTACCCCCATTTTGCAGCCCTCTACCCCTGTCTACCTCTCTTTTACATCCATCTTTGGGTCCCCAAGTTTGGGTCTCTATTGACTTTAATAGGGTTTGGACTCGGGTCAATTTTGGGTACCTAAACGGAACCTTTGTTCAAAGTTCATCTGAACTTGCTGGTAACTTCTACAGATTGTCTCATCACAGCTTAAACCATGTTTTGTTTCCATTTTTAATGTAATTTGAATTATTGTGGTGTAAACAAACATGGCTAAGGCCACAGGTGAATTATAATTTTTCCATAAGGTTTGGAAAACACGATTCATATGATGCGCTAAATGCCATCAGTATTTACTATGAAATTAATTGTAATGGATTAAGGTGCCTTTTTGATGGCCACACTATAAGCACAGCTGAGCACAATATATTTCCATTAATTGGCTAATTAGGTTGCTTTAACTATGAACTTTTTTATTCATGAAATCTGTTGATTTTTTCATTAACAATTGTTCGACTGATCAGTGAAAATATGTAAAACAAAAACCAAAATATGTCAAACAAAAATTGTCCAATAAGATTTATAGTTCTAAGAAATGTTGAAAACAAGCAGAAATAAGTTAAGTATCACAATCTTTTTGAGTCATAGTTTTCAAAACACTACAAATGTCTTTTTATTTCTTCAACAAATTCCTCACAATATATATCAAAACTTTACAGCAGTAAAAACAGCACTGGTGACGACATTAAATCTTGGCAGTAGTCATAGTGAAACTTTATTGAATTCATTGGGCTTGTTAAAAACTGTTTTTAGACATGCTGGAATATTCCTATCTCATGTAATGGTCATGTAATGTCAAAGACCCATGACACACTGTAAATCCACACCTCAACCCATCTGCAATGCAATTCACCATATACCTCCTTTTATCTGTGCTACAACTCAATAGGCTCGATTCAGAGGCACATTCGTCTGGAATTCCGTAGCTGTCTGTGAAAGTTTTTGTTTGTGTTTGTCAGTTTTTTGTTTTTTTTCGTTCATTTTTCATTCGTACGAACGTTCGGGCAAATGCGTATATGCGCTTTCGATGAACAAAAGCAAATCGGATCATTTGCGTTAGTTCGGATCATTTACCCATCAAAATCTGATATTTTTCATTCGTTCAGATAACTTACGTTATTGTTATGGGCTTGCGTCTCATTCAGAGAGCCGATTGCCGAAGAACCACCACCCTATAAACCCGTTTCCTTTGCGATCCCCTTACGGGACGATTTTGTCCACGAGACTAGCAGCTATGGATGACTCTAGTGTATTTGAGGAGCATGAGGATCTGCAGCTCATGGGCATTGAAATTGTCCGGAGGGCTGAGACCAGATTGCACCGGTGACGCATGCATATCGATGGCATGCATGACGTTGAGCTGTTCGAGCTCACCAGACTTAATCGCGCTTCCCTCCATAAGTTGTATAGTGAGCTGCGGCCATGGTTAGCCCGCACCACAAGGAAGGGGCAAGCAATTTCAGGTATGACCAAGATGCTTGGCTGCCTGTAATTTTTGGCGAACAGCTCGTTCCAGAGGCTGGGTGCCCTCTCCGTGGGGATCTCCCAGCCTACGCTGAGCTGCGCGCTATCCCAGTTTTTGGAAGGCATGGCTACCATAACTTGGAAATATATTTGTTTTCCTGACTATAGGCTCGATTCAGAGACACATTCGTCCGGACTTCCGTAGCTGTCTGTGAAAGTTTTGGTGGGTGTTAGTCTTTTTTTGCTTTTTTTCGTACATTTTTCACTCGCACGAACGTTCGAGAACATGCGTATATGCTCTTTCGATAATGGTGCCAAAATCGGAAGATTTTCGTTACTTCGGGAGCTTTTTCCCAACAAATCGGAAATGTTTCGTCCATTCAGAAATTTTTCGTTATTGCAATGGGCTTGCGATTAATTCAGAGAGCTGATTGCCGATGGTCCCACACCTCATAAATTCGTTTCAGGGCAAAAACATTCCCGGCACCTTTTGGACTACGGGAGCACGAGCCATCCATGGACGAGGCTACTGCCTTTGAGGAGCATGAGGATCTGCAACTCATGGGCATTGAGATCGTCCGGAGGGCAGAGACCAGATTGCACCGGCGGCGACGCATGGACATCAATAGCATGCATGACACTGAGCTGTTCGAGCTGACCAGGCTTAATCGCGCTTCCCTCCATAAACTGTATAGTGAGCTGCGGCCATGGTTAGCCCGCACCACAAGGAAGGGGCAAGCAATTTCAGGTATGACCAAGATGCTTGGCTGCCTGCAATTTTTGGCGAACGGCTCGTTCCAGAGGCTGGGTGCCCTCTCCGTGGGGATTTCACAGCCTACGCTGAGCCGCGCGCTATCCAAATTTTTGGAAGGCATGGCTACCATAACTCGGAAATATATTTGTTTCCCTGAGGATATGGTAGCCAGAAACGCCATTAAGCTGGCATTTTTTAATATCGCCGACATGCCCAATGTCATGGGTGCTATTGACTGCACCCACGTTGCCCTCGTCCCTCCGTCAAGCGACGAGTATATATACAGGCAAGTTTTGGCTTCCATTGTCTCTAAATATTTGTGTGTCCCTCCTTTGCTCAATCACATTATTAGTTTGCTTCATTGGCAATAGTCCCTCCTTTAATGAAAAGCTTCCTTGTGACTAATCTCGCCATTTGTAGTAACTTTCATTGGCAATAGTCCCTCCTTTAATGAAAAGCTTCCTTGTGACTAATCTCGCCATTTGTAGTAACTTTCATTGCCAATAGTCCCTCCTTTAATGAAAAGCTTCCTTGTGAATAATCTCGCCATTTGTAGTAACTTTCATTGGCAATAGTCCCTCCTTTAATGAAAAGCTTCCTTGTGAATAATCTCGCCATTTGTAGTAACTTTCATTGCCAATAGTCCCTCCTTTTGTTTAGTCCCTCTAGGTTAATATACTCTCTGATTTTACATCTTCCCTCATTGCAATCACCCCCTCCTTGCTAATGCTCCCTCCTTGCCAAGAGTGTATGTGCAACAACGGCCCTTATTTATAAATTAGTTCCAAAGTTAGTTATTTCAAAGTAAAACATTTGTAAGTGTACTTTTAATAGAACAAGTAAGACTGTCAAGGCTCAAACATTGATATTCTTTTGTTGACCACTTAAATGGAACGTAGTTGTTTAGTGTTATTTGTCTGGATGTTACATTTTGACATAGGCTGTTTGAAGTGTGCGTTGGATTTGTTTACTAAACGTTATTTTTTTGTTGTTTCTGTTTCCTTTTTACACAGAAATCGCAAAATGGGCCATTCGCTGAATGTGCAAGCGGTGGTGGCCCAGGACCTGCGCTTTCTGAGCGTCCTGGCAGGCTACCCTGGCTCAGCCCATGATGCGTATATCCTGCGCAGATCTGGATTATTCCGCCGGTTTGAGTCAGGGGAATTTGCGGGTGCATGGCTCCTTGGTAAGTTGGCTCAAATTATCGATTTGGATTGTATATGTATGGCAAAGTTTTAGGTTGGATTTACCTTTCATAAACGCTGCCTTGCCCCTCACCTTGTGAACATGTGTAAGCACACTGGAACCATTACATTAGACAAACTCCATTGGCTGCAAAATTGTTTTGCCTGCATTGTTTTAATTAATAAGTGTAATGTGAGGCAAAGTCTGAAACAGCCTTCTAAACCATTTTCTTTCCAAATCTGTTATTGACTTTACCAGAGAGTCCGCGCCATCTTCGCTTACATGCATTTAACTTACTGAGTAGAGGTGAGCGGGATAAAGTGCAGGGGCCGGCTTACACCGGTTTTTGAGTAAGCCAAGAATTATAAAGGGTCAGGTCAAGTTAGACCATACTACATTGTTCTGCAGCACAGGCAGGAAACAATAGCTGCTAACAGTCTGCCTGATTGCCCACCATCCCCAGTATTATTTGACTACTTTTGACCCACATCTATCACATATGTTTAATTCTTGGTTTAGCATCTGCAATCTGTATGCTCATGTTTGTGTGACAATGTCACATACCTCTTTTATTTTTATTGCAGTAGGAATGTTGCATGGCAATGTATGATTTACTGTTATTAATTTTTTTTGGGGGGGGTTATTTAGGAGATTTGGGGTATCCACTACTGCCGTGGCTCATGACTCCGGTCCTCCGGCCATAAACTCCAGCACAAGAGGCCTATAACCGTGCACATAGAAAGACCAGGGCAGTGGTGGAGAGGGCTTTTGGACTCCTCAAGACCCGGTTTCGGTGCTTGGACCACACTGGGGGCTCCCTGCAGTATGACCCGAAAAAGGTCATTGACATTATAATGGCATGTGCCGCGCTCCATAATTTAGCCATTATGCAAAGGGTCCCCCGATATCTGGATTGCCCACCCTCTCCACCCTCCGATGAGGCAGACGACGCCTATGTGGGCCAGCCAAGTGCGTCTGGGCAAGCCGTGCGGGCAAATTTAATAGCCACACATTTTTCCTAATTTAGTTTTTATTTTAATTTGTGTATTTTTTTGGGGTTTGTTTGGCTATGTTTAATTTCATTATGAAGTAAACAATAATGCATTTGTGCAACCCAAAAAAAAATCTATGTTTGAGTATTTATTTGTAGACCTTGGTTATTGTTTGTTTTGGTGCCAACTTGAACTCACATTTCTCTATCAAAACACCACACACATGAGCTTGTTCAAACCAAAATGTTTACTACTTAGTAAAAGGTATATGTGATACAAACAGAATAGGAGGTGAGTGCCCCTCACATACTTTGGGACCACACCTGTACATGCAATTATGTTCAATACATTTGTCCACAAAGGAAATAGCACAAAATTAATCCCTCTCCTGCTTGCCCACATTTTCCACAGACACAGGTTGAAAGCAAACCTAGCTATGCCACATCTACACCTGTAAGTCAGTGGGCCACCCAAACAAGAACACCCAGTCCCAATCCAAATCCAGTACAATCACAGCCAGGGTCCAAGGTCTTAGATGTTAAGGCCAGAATGTCACCCAATCATGCCGCCAAACATGAGGAGCCACCACAAATGTTATTGTGGCCATGGCAGCCGCGCAACACCTTAAGTGGCCGATTCAGTGAGTCTTGGACTCTGGCATTGGCTACTGGGCTACCTCAGGCCTTGAATGAGCTATATGGGGGATAATCAAAAACAACCGAGCAAGAACAGCGCAAAATAGGAGATTTTTAGGCCTCACCAGACAAGTCAATCCAGTGGGTAGGTATCGCAAAGATATGGACCAGATTCATGCCTAACACACCTTAATATGTGTGATGCCCATAGAACCCAGGTTGGGGCCCTTGGTGGGGGGGGGGGCATAACATGGGCCTGTGTGGCATTCAGAATCTGCAACTGTTCCAAAATGTGTCTTTGGTTATTGTGCATTTCGGCCATGCCTGACCTTATTTCAGAAGTCAAGTTGGCCATGTGGCTGGTATGGGTCCTCAATTCAGTCAGCACGGCACTGAAGGTAGTATTTAGGGTCTCTAATTGGCCCCTAATATGCTCCTGATTTTGTTGGTTTTGGCGGCGAAAAAGGCGCCTCTCATGGTGCCATGCTGACTCCATCATCTGCACGCCCCTCCCCTGGGAAACTGTGCGACGTTGCTGAGTACGCCGCCCAATTCCCCTGGTTGTGGGGCGTGCAGATGATGTTGCTCGAGGACCCCCAACAGCCACAGGTGTGCTCGCCAAATCCTCAGCAGCAGATCTGAAACTGGGGACTGGAGGGTCAGTCTCTGCATGCTGCCCACGATGTGCAGGCAGCATGCAGCCAGCTTCACTCTGCTGCTGTGGATTTGGCGGAGACACATTTTGGGACAGTTGCAGATTCTGTCCCAGGGGAAGATCTTCAGAATCTCCTATGAAGCTTCCATCTTCCTCCTGCTCCTGGATTTGCTCCATCAGTGTGTGGCTCTGTTGGGGACATGTAAAAAAAACAGGTTCAGTGTGTGGAATACCTATAAAAACCACACAAGCAAAACATGGCAAGCTACATGCATACACAACAGCATCAAAATACACTTACCGTAGACATCGGATCCTGGGTCCTATGCAGCGAGGAAGAAGACGGACGCGGTAACATGGCAGAGGAGTCCCCACTAGCTGAGGGATGATGCTGGCCTGCTTTAGAAGAAAAAGAGCGATGAATACACACAACTATGCATAGTTTATGTTTAAGAACACATATGGTAATCAAAGAAACGTGGCAAAGCAGTAAGGGCCCCTCCCACAACGTGGCCACTTGCCATTCCCTAGGAATCCCATTACATTAGTGCATGGATTGTTAAACCAGACTAGACACATTGGTCACGTGTCTAAAACCAAACATGCAAAGAATGGCTGATGTGTGAGTTGCAACATCCCTTTAAGGCGATGAAGTTAACACACTACAAAAAAAACACTTACAATATGATTCTGGTGGGGAACATTTGTATGGCATAAAACCTTCCTAGAAAACCATCTTAATCAGTTGTGCAACTAAACCAGCTCAAACCAAATTGACCAACAGGCAAATATGTTATTGTGGCGTGTGCTTGTCAATTAATACATAGCACCCATTCCTTTTCTACACTTCTAAGTGACATATTTTACAGAAATTTCATTAAACATCATGTATGTGGCTGTCAATTTGCACATTACCAGGCCACACCCATGACACTCCCTAGTCAAGGTGAGCACTCCTAACAAACCCACCCCCTAGAGCCATGTGCTTAGCTAGCCCTTGCTGACACCCCCTAGAGCCATGTGCTTAGCTAGCCCTTGCTGACACCCCCTAGAGCCATGTGCTTAGCTAGCCCTTGCTGACACCCCCTAGAGCCATGTGCTTAGCTAGCCCTTGCTGACACCCCCTAGAGCCATGTGCTTAGCTAGCCCTTGCTGACACCCCCTAGAGCCATGTGCTTAGCTATCCCTTGCTGACACCCCCTAGAGCCATGTGCTTAGCTAGCCCTTGCTGACACCCCCTAGAGCCATGTGCTTAGCTAGCCCTTGCTGACACCCCCTAGAGCCATGTGCTTAGCTAGCCCTTGCTGACACCCCCTAGAGCCATGTGATTAGCTAGCCCTTGCTGCGTATGTGTATGTTTCAATACATTTGTGTGGTCATTCAGACATTACTAACCTGCAGGAATTGGTGGGTTGTCGGTGTCCTGCTGGCCCGAGTGTCCCTCTAAGGCCACGGGATGTAATAAGGACAGCACCATCTCCTCAGCCGGTGTAAATCGCATTTTTGTTGGGAAACCTCCGCCAGTTGTTTCGCTGAAAAACATAGTAAGCATAATTAAGCGCACTGATGGACAGACAAGAATAATAAAAACCCAAACATTAGCTATGTACCTGTGCATCCGCCTTAGATTCTCTTTCTTCCGCACTGCATATTTCAGGTCCGAAATCTTACGTTGAATCTGGTCCATATCTTTACGTTCCTTACCCGCTGCATTGACTTGCCTGGTGAGTTCTTCAAAAATCTCTGTTTTGCGCTGTTTACTGGTGTGTTTTGATCTTCTACCATATAGCTCATCAAAATGTAAGGTGAGCCCAGTAGCCAATGCCAGAGTTTGGGACTCAGCAAAACGGCCACCCAAGTGTCCTCTGCGCAAGTTGCGCCCTTTTCGGGGTGGTTGTGGCTCCTCACTGCTTGGTTGCAAATGGGGTGACATTCTGGCCTGGGGGGATGGAGGAGACCTCAAGGACTGGAGGCTGGCTGTTGATCTTACTGGACTTGGGAAGGGACTGGGTGTTCTTGGCTGGGTGGACCCTGAAGTTGCAGGTGTAGATGTGGCATAGGGGGAATGCATGCCAACCTGTGCCGGAGGATAATGTGGGCGAGCAAGAGAGGGTCTTGGCGAGCTTGAGCTGCTGCTGTGGGTCTGTGGGGCCTTGGAGGTGGTTGGCTGGGTCTGTGGGGCCTTGGAGGTGGTTGGCTGGGTCTGTGGGGCCTTGGAGGTGGTTGGCTGGGTCTGTGGGGCCTTGGAGGTGGTTTGCTTGGCCTTAGTTTTTGAGCCACGTGCGGGGGGGAGGGGGCCGTTGGCCTTTGGTGGCTTTTCGGGCTTCTGGAGCGTGTTCTTGTTTGGCCCCTGCGGCGCCTTGGGCCCCTGCTGCGGCTTCTGGACCGTGAGGTGGTTCGGCCCCTGCGGCGCCTTGGGCCCCTGCTGCGGCTTCTGGACCGTGAGGTGGTTCGGCCCCTGCGGTGCCTTGGGCCCCTGCTGCGGCTTCTGGACCGGGAGGTGGTTCGGCCCCTGCGGCGCCTTGGGCCCCTGCTGCGGCTTCTGGACCGTGAGGTGGTTCGGCCCCTGCGGCGCCTTGGGCCCCTGCTGCGGCTTCTGGACCGTGAGGTGGTTCGGCCCCTGCTGCGCCTTGGGCCCCTGCTGCGGCTTCTGGACCGTGAGGTGGTTCGGCCCCTGCTGCGGCTTCTGGCCCTGTGTTTTTGGCCTTTGCCTATGGCCTTGGTGCCACGTGGGGGGGGGTGATGTGGGGCAGGGTGGGGTGGGGCTTCGTCCCCTCTTACCCATCTGTGGGACATGAGTTTTAGCAGGCATGGTTACCTTGCTCCTTGGTTGTGGTGGTGCTGCAACCTCCTTTTTTGCCGCAGCCTTGGTGGTAGCCCTTAGTCGGGCTTTAGGCTCTTGCGACCTTGTTTGCGGACCCTCGCCCTGCTCAGCCTGCTTGCTCTGCTTCTTTGCTGGAATTTTTCTTTTGGGTGCCATTTTGTGTGGACTCTCAAAGAGAATGAGCTGTGTGTGCAGGGACCTTTAAATAAGGTCTCCGGCGTGTGACGCCTACGCGTTCGCTTACGCGCACGTCCGGCCGTTCGCACGGCCGTGCGAAACCCGGAAACCGCTGGGGCCGTGCTTATCTGCTGCCTAGAAGAAGAAGAAAGATGGCGCCCACTATCTTCACCCGCCAACAAGAAGAGATAATCATGCTTGTAAGTGTCTTTTAACGACTTTGCTTTGATTGTTAATTGTTGCTCTACATGTTAAGGATGCGCAAAAAGTAATATTTTGGTTAAAGCTTTGGTTCGACTACATGCACAACCAAGCGCACGCCACACACGTGCCAAACGACAGTGCTGCCATATTTGAAAGTTAACTTAGCCTAAAAGTGTGTGTGTGTATGTGTTCATGTGATTGAACCAAATAATGTATTGTTGCCTCTTCTAGATATGCATTTCTGAGTTCTTGCTATGTTTGTTTTTTGTTTTATAGACCATGCTGGAGCGCAGGTACGACTACCTGCCAAACTCGTTTGCCAAACGAAACGTCGCCCTGGAGATCATCTCGGAGATCCAACACCAGACCGACACCACCTTCACCCACACACACAGATCATGCAGCATTGGTCGGACCTGAAGCGACTGCACATGCCCCGGGTGCGGAGGTTTTTTGGAATCCATTTCCCAAGTAAGTACATAGCGCTTGCATGCAAGATGTAACTAGGACAGAATTTAGGCCTTTTATTTATAATGCCTTCTCTTTTGTAGTGTTGGAAATGGATTACAGAATTCGCCGCACCCAGAGGCGCACAGGCCGACCAGTGCTGCATGATTCTGCAGCTGGGAGTGAAGGTGGTGGATCTCCAGGGCGACGGGCCGACCCCTCCTCTGTGGCCTCCTCAGACCAGCCCCTGGACCTTACCACAGAGGAGGGGCGGCACAGCGTGGGCAGGCAGTCGTACCCTGCCACGCATGCGGGATCCTCTGGTATGTCACTCTTCATGTCTACACCAAAACATATAATTGCTAGCTCCTGATATCACCAAACTGAATCCTTTATTCTGTATTTGTAGATGTTTCGGTTGCGGGTGAAGTAGTGGGTGAGGAGGCAGCAGATAGGAGCCCACAAGACCCTGGAGAAGGTGAGTGATGTGACCCAGACTTAGCTAAAAACATTTGAGGACTGCGGAATCAGACATCCAAACTAACCATTTGGCCCATGTTTCTACAGGCACTTCTTCACAGCAGAGCCAGGAACCAGGACCTCAGGGTGTTGTCCCCAACGAGCCATCTCTCGGCCACCAACCAAGTAAGTAGTCATGGCATTATAGACATTTCTGTCTAAATTCCCATGAACACCAAAACACATAATGCCCTAGTCAATGCCAATATAAAAGGGACCTGTGTCCACTTAATTAGCTTAATTACTTGCCCAACTGTCCTGTGGCCACTGAATTAGCTTAATTACTACCACAACTGTCCTGTGGCCACTGAATTAGCTTAATTACTACCACAACTGTCCTGTGGCCACTGAATTAGCTTAATTACTACCACAAATGTCCTGTGGCCACTGAATTAGCTTAATTACTACCACAACTGTCCTGTGGCCACTGAATTAGCTTAATTACTACCACAACTGTCCTGTGGCCACTGAATTAGCTTAATTACTACCACAAATGTCCTGTGGCCACTGAATTAGCTTAATTACTACCACAACTGTCCTGTGGCCACTGAATTAGCTTAATTACTACCACAAATGTCCTGTGGCCACTGAATTAGCTTAATTACTACCACAACTGTCCTGTGGCCACTGAATTAGCTTAATTACTACCACAACTGTCCTGTGGCCACTGAATTAGCTTAATTACTACCACAAATGTCCTGTGGCCACTGAATTAGCTTAATTACTACCACAACTGTCCTGTGGCCACTGAATTAGCTTAATTACTACCACAACTGTCCTGTGGCCACTGAATTAGCTTAATTACTACCACAAATGTCCTGTGGCCACTGAATTAGCTTAATTACTACCACAACTGTCCTGTGGCCACTGAATTAGCTTAATTACTACCACAACTGTCCTGTGTCCACTGAATTAGCTTAATTACTACCACAACTGTCCTGTGGCCACTGAATTAGCTTAATTACTACCACAAATGTCCTGTGGCCACTGAATTAGCTTAATTACTACCACAACTGTCCTGTGGCCACTGAATTAGCTTAATTACTACCACAAATGTCCTGTGGCCACTTAATTAGCTTAATGACCTGTGGCCACTTCATAACCTTAATTCCTGTCATTAATGACATATGTGCATTATAGTTAATTTGTTTATTAAAATACATTAAATCCACGGGTGATAAACATGTATTGTTCTCCGAATAATTTGTTTTTTCTGATTTTTTTGCAGGGACCACAAGACAGCGACTTGCTGATATGAATCGGAGGGTCCTTGAGTTGGTGGCCGATCTGCAGGCGATGCGGGACACGTTGGGGACAACAGAAGAGGAAGACTAGTGTCCTGGTTCCTGGCCCTGTAGATTTGTAAATAGTTTTATTTGTACATAGTTTTATTTGTTAAACACCAAAGTTTTTTGTATATAGTTTTATTGTTTTAAAAAAATTTTTTATTGTATATAGTTTTTAAAGTTTTTAAAAAAATCTTAGTGTATATATTTTTATTAACCACCCAACAATTTGTATATAGTTTTTAATTTTTTAGGGCCAAAGTTGCCAAAAATATTTGTTAAAAAAATGGCAATTGAGCAATAAAAACCAAAAAAAAAAAAGAAAAATGTTGTCCCATTTATTTGCACAAATACATTTAACAAAAACAAGGGGACAATGACATATTTGAAAATCAAGATTGTGATGTCCGTGAAGTGATTTGGGTAAGTTTTAGGGTGTGAAAATGGAAGAAGAAACAAGGCGCTAAGTGATTTGGGTAAGTTTTAGGGTTTGAAAATGGAAGAAGAACCAAAGCGCTAAGTGATTTGGGTAAGTTTTAGGGTGTGAAAATGGAAGAAGAACGAAGGCACTAAGTGATTTGGGTAAGTTTTAGGGTGTGAAAATGGAAGATGAAACAAGGCGCTAAGTGATTTGGGTAAGTTTTAGGGACCTAAAATGGAAGAAGAAACAAGGCGCTAAGTGATTTGGGTAAGTTTTAGGGTGTGAAAATGGAAGAAGAACCAAAGCGCTAAGTGATTTGGGTAAGTTTTAGGGACCTAAAATGGAAGAAGAAACAAGGCGCTAAGTGATTTGGGTAAGTTTTAGGGTGTGAAAATGGAAGAAGAAACAAGGCGCTAAGTGATTTGGGTAAGTTTTAGGGACCTAAAATGGAAGAAGAAACAAGGCGCTAAGTGATTTGGGTAAGTTTTAGGGACCTAAAATGGAAGAAGAAACAAGGCGCTAAGTGATTTGGGTAAGTTTTAGGGTGTGAAAATGGAAGAAGAACCAAAGCGCTAAGTGATTTGGGTAAGTTTTAGGGACCTAAAATGGAAGAAGAAACAAGGCGCTAAGTGATTTGGGTAAGTTTTAGGGTGTGAAAATGGAAGAAGAAACAAGGCGCTAAGTGATTTGGGTAAGTTTTAGGGACCTAAAATGGAAGAAGAAACAAGGCGCTAAGTGATTTGGGTAAGTTTTAGGGTGTGAAAATGGAAGAAGAACCAAAGCGCTAAGTGATTTGGGTAAGTTTTAGGGACCTAAAATGGAAGAAGAAACAAGGCGCTAAGTGATTTGGGTAAGTTTTAGGGTGTGAAAATGGAAGAAGAACCAAAGCGCTAAGTGATTTGGGTAAGTTTTAGGGACCTAAAATGGAAGAAGAAACAAGGCGCTAAGTGATTTGGGTAAGTTTTAGGGTGTGAAAATGGAAGAAGAAACAAGGCGCTAAGTGATTTGGGTAAGTTTTAGGGACCTAAAATGGAAGAAGAACCAAGGCGCTAAGTGATTTGGGTAAGTTTTAGGGTGTGAAAATGGAAGAAGAAACAAGGCGCTAAGTGATTTGGGTAAGTTTTAGGGACCTAAAATGGAAGAAGAAACAAGGCGCTAAGTGATTTGGGTAAGTTTTAGGGACCTAAAATGGAAGAAGAAACAAGGCGCTAAGTGATTTGGGTAAGTTTTAGGGTGTGAAAATGGAAGAAGAAACAAGGCGCTAAGTGATTTGGGTAAGTTTTAGGGACCTAAAATGGAAGAAGAAACAAGGCGCTAAGTGATTTGGGTATGTTTTAGGGTGTGAAAATGGAAGAAGAACCAAAGCGCTAAGTGATTTGGGTAAGTTTTAGGGACCTAAAATGGAAGAAGAAACAAGGCGCTAAGTGATTTGGGTAAGTTTTAGGGTGTGAAAATGGAAGAAGAACCAAAGCGCTAAGTGATTTGGGTAAGTTTTAGGGACCTAAAATGGAAGAAGAAACAAGGCGCTAAGTGATTTGGGTAAGTTTTAGGGTGTGAAAATGGAAGAAGAAACAAGGCGCTAAGTGATTTGGGTAAGTTTTAGGGACCTAAAATGGAAGAAGAACCAAGGCGCTAAGTGATTTGGGTAAGTTTTAGGGTGTGAAAATGGAAGAAGAAACAAGGCGCTAAGTGATTTGGGTAAGTTTTAGGGACCTAAAATGGAAGAAGAACCAAAGCGCTAAGTGATTTGGGTAAGTTTTAGGGTGTGAAAATGGAAGAAGAACCAAAGCGCTAAGTGATTTGGGTAAGTTTTAGGGACCTAAAATGGAAGAAGAAACAAGGCGCTAAGTGATTTGGGTAAGTTTTAGGGTGTGAAAATGGAAGAAGAACCAAAGCGCTAAGTGGTTAGGGTGAGCTTTAAGGGACCTCAAGGGAAAAGGCAGGATAGCGCTAAGTGGTTAGGGTGAGCTTTAACCCTTTAAGTGCCAGCCTACCTGGAGTTTTTGTCACACTCTGTTGCCAGACCATTTTGCACTATTTTGCGCTCCCCATGTTCAAATGTGATTTTGGAAGGGATTTCCAGGGATTTCCCAGGAAAATGATATATTGTTTTTTTTCAGCAGAGTCTGGGCTTTAACATGAAATGTCTTGTTTGTCATTTGTTAGGTGTATTCTTAATATTTTTGGGTGAAATAGTGAAATATGTGCAAAAAAAAAAAAAAAAAATTTTACATATTGTAGTTTTTTTTGGAATAAAAAATGTAAGTTTGTCAATAAAATCTTATTGTGTGTGAAATCCCAATTTCTCCCGGTTACAGCGGTACCACATATGTATTGGTAGACACCCTTTCCTGCCCAGGAGACTCCCCCAAACTGAAACAGCGCTTTAGGAGATTTTCAGATAAAATACAACTATGCTATGCAATATGCGCACCTTGCGGTTTTTCCAGAAAAACAACCCTTTACATTTGAAATACCCCCCAACAAACTATATATTCTCTGGAAGTACACACCTCAGGCTTTCTAGGCGTACCAGGCTTGTGGATGTGGCCATAGTTTTCTGGAAGTAATCCCTCAACATAATCTTTGGTTGCAAAGAGTTTCCCTAAAAAAAGGATAAAAAAGCAGAATCAAAGCCACATTTTCCAAAAAAACTATATACAAACAAGAAAAAACAAGTTTAATCTGAAAACGCAACATCCCCCGAACAGAACAACACCCAACATGCATAGGTTCTGTCAAGGGAAGAGTTGCCAAACACCCCAAAGTAAAGCATGCGCATAACGGTAATTTTACTTGAAAATTTCAGCTCTGCAGACAAAGTGCGCACCTTGCGATTTTTCAACCAAAACAACCCTTTACATTTGGAATATCCCCCATAAACCATATATTCCCTGAAAGTACACACGTTAAGCTTTTTAAGCATACCCAGCTTGTTGTAGTGGGCTTATCTTTCTGGAATTAATTCCTCAAAGAATTCTTTGGTTGCGCAGGGTTTCCCTAAAAAATTTATAAAAAAGCTGAATAAAAAACACCTTTTCCTAAAATATAAATATGCAAACCAGAAAAAACAAGCTAAGTCTGAAAGCGCAAGGTCCCCCGAACAGAACAATACCCAACATGCATAGGTACTATTAACCCTTTTAATTGGCAGCCTACTTGAGATTTTGTCACCCTCTGTTGACAGGCCATTTTCCCCATTTTGCGTCATGTTTTGCGACATGTTTTGCGCCATTTTTGCTGTAACTTTCAGAAAAATTATATATATATTTTTTGCAGCAGAGTTTAGACTTTAACATGAAATGTCTTGTTTGTAATTTTTTTTTTTTTTTTTACAATATTATTAAGTGAAAAAAAAAATAAATAAATAAAAAAATTTTTTTAGAAAATTGACTCCTTTATTTTAAATAAAAAATGTATTTTATTAAGGAAAATCATATTGCATGTGAAAGCCCCATTTCTACCGATTAGAACGGTACCACATATTTATCGGTAGCCCCCCGTTCCTGCCCAGGAGACCCCCCTAACTGAAACAAGTATTTTATAACATTCACAAAAAAAATACAAAAACCATCCACACTACAAAGGGTTAAATCGGGAAAAAAAATGATATGGGGTCCCCCCTCCCAGGGGAGGGAGACCCCATTTTTTTTTTGATTTTTAAGGGTTAAAAACCCTTAAAAATCAAAAAAAAAATTGACGTGGGGTCCCCCTTACCCAAAGTAACCAGCCCGGGACCAGCTATGGGGGCTTGTAGGCACAGAGTGGGGGGCCCAGCTTTTGTGGCCCCCCACCCTGCAGCCTACGAGCCCACATTGCCTATGTGGGCCCGGGCTCTTCTGCCCCCCCCTGGCCTTTGGGGAGGCAGGTAATGGGGGTGCCGGGGGTTAATGGCAAGCCACCCGCTAGCGCAGGTGGCTTGCCATCCCCCCAGCCTTGTGAACTGGTATAGGGGTCATGGACCCCTTACCAGTTCACAAGGGGTTAACCCTTTAAATGCCAAGCACGTAGTTTCTACGTGGTTGCTTCTCCTACCGTTAAGTGCCAAGCACGTAGAAACTACGTGCCTGGCATTTCCCCCAAACAGTTAAAAAATAGAAAAAAAAAATCACTTACCTCCGGTATCCTTGTGAAGCCTGGGGTCCCCTCTTCCTTGGGGGGGCATCCGATCGCCCCCCCGTCGTCCTCCGTCTTCAGGGGGGGGCCCGAAACCAGCCGCCCCCCCCCCCCCGTTTCCAGCGCTGATCGCCGCTGTAAAAAAAAAAAAAAAATAAAACTGTCATTTACTCACCTCCGCGCCCGAGCCTTCTGTCCGGGTCTCCTCTTCACCAGGGGGGGGGTCCGATCCCCCCCCTGGGCTGCGCAGTCTTCAGGTGAGGACCCTCTTCCGGGTCCTCACCTCTTGTAATGGCGGCGATGGCCGCCGCCGCTTGGCCCCGCCCATTGTGGGAGGAGCGGGATGACGTCATCCCGCTCCTCCTATACCCCCTCCGAGCTCCGGCATCTGTCAGATGCCGGTGGTGATCGGAGCAGAGCGGGTGTCAGGTGAGGAGGCTCCGATCGGAGCCCCCTCACCTGTCACCCGCCCTGCGCCGATCACCACCGGCATCTGTCAGTGAGGTGATCGGCGCGGGACAGCGGCGAGGGACGTCGGATCGGAGGTGAGTATGGTGTAAAAAAAGAAAAATAAACATTTTTTTTTCTCTGTGTGTGTGTCATTTTTTTTACTATTAACCCCTTGTGAACTGGTAAGGGGTCCATGACCCCTATACCAGTTCACAAGGCTGGGGAGATGGCAAGCCACCTGCGCTAGCGGGTGGCTTGCCATTAACCCCTGGCACCCCCATTACCTGCCTCCCCAAAGGCCAGGGGGGGGCAGAAGAGCCCGGGCCCACATGGGCTATGTGGGCTCGTAGGCTGCAGGGTGGGGGGGCCACATAAGCTGGCCCCCCCACTCTGTGCCTACAAGCCCCCATAGCTGGTCCCGGGCTGGTTACTGTGGGTAAGGGGGACCCCACGTCAATTTTTTTTTTGATTTTTAAGGGTTTCTAACCCTTAAAAATCAAAAAAAAATGGGGTCCGCCCCCCCTGGGAGGGGGGACCCTATGTCATTTTTTTTTTTGATTAACCCTTTGTAATCTGTCATCCAGCAGCTATAAAAGGCTTCTAGCAAGTGAGCAGAAGCCAGTGATCGCCGAGGGACAGAGTGCTCCAGGATGGATGGGAGGTGAGTACAGTGTAAAAAAAAAAAATAAAAATTAATAAAATATTTTTTTCTCAGTGTGTGTCTGTGTCATTATTTCCTTTTAACCCCTTGTGAACTGGTAAGGGGTCCATGACCCCTATACCAGTTCACAAGGCTGGGGGGATGGCAAGCCACCTGCGCTAGCGGGTGGCTTGCCATTAACCCCCGGCACCCCCATTACCTGCCTCCCCAAAGGCCAGGGGGGGGCAGAAGAGCCCGGGCCCACATGGGCTATGTGGGCTCGTAGGCTGCAGGGTGGGGGGGCCACAAAAGCTGGCCCCCCCACTCTGTGCCTACAAGCCCCCATAGCTGGTCCCGGGCTGGTTACTTCGGGTAAGGGGGACCCCACGTCAATTTTTTTTTTGATTTTTAAGGGTTTTTAACCCTTAAAAATCAAAAAAAAAATGGGGTCTCCCTCCCCTGGGAGGGGGGACCCTATGTCATTTTTTTTCCCGATTTAACCCTTTGTAGTGTGGATGGTTTTTGTATTTTTTTTGTGAATGTTATAAAATACTTGTTTCAGTTAGGGGGGTCTCCTGGGCAGGAACGGGGGGCTACCGATAAATATGTGGTACCGTTCTAATCGGTAGAAATGGGGCTTTCACATGCAATATGATTTTCGTTAATAAAATACATTTTTTATTTAAAATAAAGGAGTCAATTTTCTAAAAAAATTTTTTTATTTATTTATTTTTTTTTTCACTTAATAATATTGTAAAAAAAAAAAAAAAAATTACAAACAAGACATTTCATGTTAAAGTCTAAACTCTGCTGCAAAAAATATATATATAATTTTTCTGAAAGTTACAGCAAAAATGGCGCAAAACATGTCGCAAAACATGACGCAAAATGGGGAAAATGGCCTGTCAACAGAGGGTGACAAAATCTCAAGTAGGCTGCCAATTAAAAGGGTTAATAGTACCTATGCATGTTGGGTATTGTTCTGTTCGGGGGACCTTGCGCTTTCAGACTTAGCTTGTTTTTTCTGGTTTGCATATTTATATTTTAGGAAAAGGTGTTTTTTATTCAGCTTTTTTATAAATTTTTTAGGGAAACCCTGCGCAACCAAAGAATTCTTTGAGGAATTAATTCCAGAAAGATGAGCCCACTACAACAAGCTGGGTACCCTTAAAAAGCTTAACGTGTGTACTTTCAGGGAATATATGGTTTATGGGGGATATTCCAAATGTAAAGGGTTGTTTTGGTTGAAAAATCGCAAGGAGCGCACTTTGTCTGCAGAGCTGAAATTTTCAAGTAAAATTACCGTTATGCGCATGCTTTACTTTGGGGTGTTTGGCAACTCTTCCCTTGACAGAACCTATGCATGTTGGGTGTTGTTCTGTTCGGGGGATGTTGCGTTTTCAGATTAAACTTGTTTTTTCTTGTTTGTATATAGTTTTTTTAGGAAAATGTGGCTTTGATTCTGCTTTTTTATCCTTTTTTTAGGGAAACTCTTTGCAACCAAAGATTACGTTGAGGGATTACTTCCAGAAAACTATGGCCACATCCACAAGCTTGGTACGCCTAGAAAGCCTGAGGTGTGTACTTCCAGAGAATATATAGTTTGTTGGGGGTATTTCAAATGTAAAGGGTTGTTTTTCTGGAAAAACCGCAAGGTGCGCATATTGCATAGCATAGTTGTATTTTATCTGAAAATCTCCTAAAGCGCTGTTTCAGTTTGGGGGAGTCTCCCGGGCAGGAAAGGGTGTCTACCAATACATATGTGGTACCGCTGTAACCGGGAGAAATTGGGATTTCACACGCAATAAGATTTTATTGACAAACTTACATTTTTTATTCCAAAAAAAACTACAATATGTAAAAAATTTTTTTTTTTTTTTTTTTTTTTTTGCACATATTTCACCCAAAAATATTAAGAATACACCTAACAAATGACAAACAAGACATTTCATGTTAAAGCCCAGACTCTGCTGAAAAAAACAATATATCATTTTCCTGGGAAATCCCTGGAAATCCCTTCAAAAATCACATTTGAACATGGGGAGCGCAAAATAGTGCAAAATGGTCTGGCAACAGAGTGTGACAAAAACTCCAGGTAGGCTGGCACTTAAAGGGTTAAAAGTAAATAATGACTCAGACACACATAAAGAAAAAAATATTTTATTAATTTTTATTTTTTTTTTACACTGTACTCACCTCCCATCCATCCTGGAGCACTCTGTCCCTCGGCGATCACTGGCTTCTGCTCACTTGCTAGAAGCCTTTTATAGCTGCTGGATGACAGATTACAAAGGGTTAATAAAAAAAAAAAATGACATAGGGTCCCCCCTCCCAGGGGGGGCGGACCCCATTTTTTTTGATTTTTAAGGGTTAAAAACCCTTAAAAATCAAAAAAAAAATTGACGTGGGGTCCCCCTTACCCACAGTAACCAGCCCGGGACCAGCTATGGGGGCTTGTAGGCACAGAGTGGGGGGGCCAGCTTTTGTGGCCCCCCCACCCTGCAGCCTACGAGCCCACATAGCCTATGTGGGCCCGGGCCCTTCTGCCCCCCCCTGGCCTTTGGGGAGGCAGGTAATGGGGGTGCCAGGGGTTAATGGCAAGCCACCCGCTAGCGCAGGTGGCTTGCCATCCCCCCAGCCTTGTGAACTGGTATAGGGGTCATGGACCCCTTACCAGTTCACAAGGGGTTAAAAGTAAAAAATGACACACACACAGAGAAAAAAAAATCTTTATTTTTCTTTTTTTACACCATACTCACCTCCGATCCGACGTCCCTCGCCGCTGTCCCGCGCCGATCACCTCACTGACAGATGCCGGTGGTGATCGGCGCAGGGCGGGTGACAGGTGAGGGGGCTCCGATCGGAGCCTCCTCACCTGACATCCGCCCTGCTCCGATCACCACCGGCATCTGACAGATGCCGGAGCTCGGAGGGGGTATAGGAGGAGCGGGATGACGTCATCCCGCTCCTCCCACAATGGGCGGGGCTAAGCGGCGGCGGCCATCGCCGCCATTACAAGAGGTGAGGACCCGGAAGAGGGTCCTCACCTGAAGACTGCGCAGCCCAGGGGGGGGATCGGACCCCCCCCTGGTGAAGAGGAGACCCGGACAGAAGGCTCGGGCGCGGAGGTGAGTAAATGACAGTTTTATTATTTTTTTTTTTTACAGCGGCGATCAGCGCTGGAAACGGGGGGGGGGGGGGGGGCGGCTGGTTTCGGGCCCCCCCCTGAAGACAGAGGACGACGGGGGGGGCGATCGGATGCCCCCCCAAGGAAGAGGGGACCCCAGGCTTCACAGGGATACCGGAGGTAAGTGATTTTTTTTTTCTATTTTTTAACTGTTTGGGGGAAATACCAGGCACGTAGTTTCTACGTGCTTGGCACTTAACGGTAGGAGAAGCAACCACGTAGAAACTACGTGCTTGGCATTTAAAGGGTTAAGGGACCTCAAGGGAAAAGGCAGGAGAGCGCTAAGTGGTTAGGGTGAGCTTTAAGGGACCTCAAGGGAAAAGGCAGGATAGCGCTAAGTGGTTAGGGTGAGCTTTAAGGGAGCTCAAGGGAAAAGGCAGGATAGCGCTTAGTGGTTAGGGTGAGTTTAGTGATGGAAGTGAAATTATGTAGGCGAGCACTTTAATGAGAGAAGTTTGTAGTGCGCAGGCGCAATATCGTAAGAATTTCGTCTGGACAGATACTTTAGGAAAAAATGAAGCAGGATGTAGCGGGAAAATGATAGGATTCGTGTGAGGATACGATGGGAAAAGGGCAAAAACGAAAGGCTACGTTGGTAGTTGTGAAAAATGAATCTGAACATTTTCGATGGAAAATGACATCCTCGTCTGCGTACTCTGGCATACGAGCGCACGGACGCGCTACGGAAGGTTTACGAAGCATGCATAGAATCGCTCGAACGCTCATGCGAGAGCGGGAAATTTTGAAAATCTTACGACGTCGGCACCAAACCGAAAGTTTTTGGGTGTCTCTCTGAATCGAGCCTTATGAGGTAGCCAGAAACGCGATTAAGCTGGCATTTTATAACATCGCCGACATGCCCAACGTCATGGGTGCCATCGACTGCACCCACGTTGCCCTGGTGCCTCCGGCAGCTGACGAGTATATCTACAGGCAAGTACAATCTGTCATTGTAATTACTTTACCTTATTTTTTTGTTAATTTACAAAAAAAAAACACCTTGTAAAAAGTCCCTCCTTGGAACTATTCCCGCCTTGTAAAGAGTCCCTGTGAAACAATGGACCATATTTAGTTTCTCTAAAATTTCACATGTGTTCCAAAGGGAAACATTTTAATGTGGACCTGAACTAGACACTTCAAAGTTAATCTTTACTTTTTCACACATACATATCCTTTTTTGGTGTACAAAATACTTATGTACTTGGTTAGTGTTATTGGCCCACAGGTTTTGCTTAGGGTGTGATTAGTTAGTGTTTCACTAGTTTTCCTTGCCTTGCTAATGTTTTTTTTTCTTTTTTGCCAGGAATTGCAAAATGGGCCACTCAATGAATGTCCAAGCAGTGGAGGTCCCGGACATGCGGTTCCTTAGTATGCTTGCGGGTTCCCAGGCTCATCCCATGATGCCTACATTCTTTGAAGATCTGGATTGTACGGTCGGTTTGAGTCTGGGGAATTTTCGGGTGGATGGCTCCTTGGTAAGTTGACGCCAATAACGTCATTTTTTTTATATGTATGCCTATGAATTTAGTTTGTGCCCCATGTATGAAACTATGCCTATATGAACACCTTGTTTACATGTAAAACACGACCTTAACCATTAGATTTATTAAACAACAAAGCCTTGCCAAATGTTTGTCCTGCATTTGCAAAATGTAATATTTGCATTTATAGTAAATTAATCATTAGTCTTCCCCACACTAGGCTGTAATTATGTTCTTGACTTTATGATAGGGTCTGCGCCATCTTTGCTTAGATGCATTACACTTACAGAGTAGAGGAGAGTGGGATAAAGTGCAGGGGCCGGGTTAGAGCTGTTTTTGCCTCAGACAAAGCAGATACGGGATCCTGAAAAGTTAAGACATCCAAGAATGCTGAGCAGCACACACCTAAAACAATACCTGTTAGCAGTCTGGCTGATTGCCCATTATCCGCCATCTTTGATGTTTAAGTTGTTCCCACATCTATTAGATGTTTTTAGGCTTATTTTTGTGCAATATGTATGCTCATGCTGTTTAGCAAATGTGACCTAGCCTCTTAGTCATGTTGATGGGCCGTTTTTGGTATTCAATTTAGGGAGTAATGTGTAATTTATGTGTTTTGATTACAATATTTGCAGGGGATTCCGGTTATCCACTCCTTCCCTGGCTGCTGACGCCCGTCCCCCGGCCCCAGAATGCCGCCCAGGATGCATATAATAGGGCACACCGGAAGACCATACCGGGGGAGCCCTTCAGTATGACCCTAAAAAGGTCATAGATATTATCATGGCGTGTGCAGTGTTGCATAATTTTGCCATATTGCAGCGTGTCCCCCGGTATGTGGATTTGCCCCCTTCTCCACCTACCGATGACCCAGAGGACTACCGTGGGCCACCTAGTGCATCTGGCCAAGCCGTGCGGTCAAATTTGATAGCCACACATTTTTCAAAATTTGTTGTCCCTTTGTTTTGTCACTTTATTGATTGTTAATTTTGTTTTTTGGTCTTTGTGTTGGTTTGTTTATTTTTTTATGTACAAAAGAGTAAGGAATAAATTACTAAAAACATCACACCTGATTTGAAACTCATGACTTTTTTTGTGCCCAATTTGTTATTGCAAACTTTAAGTAATCTTCATTCCCAAAAAACCAAAAGGCATCAACTTAGTCAACAACAGGTTAAGTAAAAATTTGGGGGGTTTATTTGAAAAGCAAACATTGGAGTTGATGGTCACTCCCATAGTTCATGTAAATACATGGTCAGACAACAAATGTAATTTTTGGCAAATCATGCCACATACCAATTGCCCACAGGCAGGAGTTTCAAAGTAAGGCACTCCAGCCCAAAGTTTCATACAAAATTTCAATATAAACACATATGTGACAAGCATTGGCATGTCCAGATTTTTTACCAAACAAATATGGCCACAGACACACCCTCTCCTGCTTGGCCACATTTGCCACAGGCACAGGTGTAAAGCAGCCATACCTATGCCACATCTACACCTGTTACTCAGTGGTCCACCCAAACAAGAACTCCCAGTCCCAATCCAAGTCCTGTTCAATCTCAGCCAGGGGTCAAGGAAGTTTTCCAGCCCAGAATATCCCCCAATCATGCCTACAAACAGGAGGAGCCAGAACCAATGAAATTAGGCCCAAGCCTGCAGCGCTACAGCCTGAGTGGCAGGTTCAGAGAGACTTGACCTCCGGCATTGGCTAGTGGGCTACCTCAGCACTCTAATGAGCTATATGGCCGCAAATCCAAAGAAAACAAGCAAAGCCATACCAAAAGGGTATATTGGTAGGGCTCACCAGACAGGTCAATACAGTGGGGATGTAGAGCAAAGATGTTGAGCAGTTACAGGCCAAATAGACCTTAAAATGGGGGATGCCCATAAAACCCAGGTTGGGGCTCTTGGAGGTGGGCCCTCACCTGGGCCTGTGTGGCATTCAGAATCTGCAACTGTTCCAACATGTTTCTATTGGTAGTTTGAAAATCAGCCATCATGGCACTGAGATTGTTAGTTAAGGTGGCCATGTGGCTGTTGCTATTTCTAACTTCCTCAAGCATGGCACTGTAATAATTCAATAAGGTGACCATGTGGCTATTGTTGGACCTAAATTCAGTCAGCATGGAGTTTAAGGTGCTCGTGGTTTCTTTGATTTTTGTAGGCGAAATAATTGCCTCTCATGGTGCCATGCTGACTCCATCATTGGCGCCCCCTCCCCTGGGAAACTGGCCGACGTAGCTGACTACGCCTCCCAATTCCCCGGGTTGTGGGGCGTGCAGATGATGGGCCTCCACCAACAGCCACAGGTCTGCTTGGCAAATTCTCAGCAACAGAGCTAACACTGGGGACTGTAGGCTCAGTCTCTGCATGCTGCCCACGATGGGCTGGCAGCATGCAGCCAGCTTCACTCTGCTGCTGAGGATTTGTTGGAGAAACATGTTGGGGCAGTTGCAGATTCTGTCCCGGGGGGGCTGTACAGAAGGTCCCATGAAGGTTCCATCCTCCTCCAGCTCCTGGATTTCCTCCATCAGTGTGTGGGTCTGTTGGGACATGTAAAAAAAAAAAAAGCTTCAGTTTGGGCAATACATATGTAATTCCGCAACATGGCAAGTCACATGCATAAGCAAAATCAGAAAAAGACACTTACCGTATATATCGGATCCTGGGTCCGAGGCAGCACGGAAGTTGACGGCATGGACAAACTGGCTGAGGCTTCCCCACTAGCTGAGGGATGATGCTGGGCTGCATTGTTGAAAAAAAGGCATGTAAACACAAAACTATGCATTGCTGATGTGTAATAAAACATATGCTTCACTAAATCACGTGGCCAAGCATGAATGGCAACTCCCCCAATGGACCAAGTTGACCTTCACTATGAATGCCATTATCTGTTAGTTGTATTAGTCAACAAGTACATACACATTGGTCACCTTAACCCAACTAAACATGCATGTACTGGCTGTTCTGAGGCTTCACACATCCCTAAAAGCCCATTAGGGGACCACACTAAGCTTGCAAATAGCATTTGGCCTCAGATTATGCTGGTTGCCATTCTTTCTAGGTCAACCTTTCAATCACCCCAGATCAAGTCTTTCAGACCAAAGCACAGCTCCAACCCAAGTGGCCTACAGATAAAGATGGAAGTGTTGTATGTAATTGACTCTAAATACATAACAGGCAGTCCTTTGCTAATCTCAATAGTGTCCCTAAAGACTCTCAAAGGTCATGTATGGGCAAGCAAATTAGCAAATGATGAGTCCACAGACATAACACACCCTGGGCCGAGTGTCCCTCTAAGGCCACAGGATGTAGCAGGCCCAGCACCATCTCCTCAGCTCGGGTAAATTGAAGTTTAGTGGGGAATCCTCCGCCAGTTTGTAAGCTGAAAAAGATAGTTTGACACATTTAGCAAAATGGTGCCAATACAAGAAGAAGACAAATCCACAAAGTATATATGTACCTGTAATGACGCCGTTTATTTTCTTTCTTCCGTGCTGCATACTTGAGGTCCGATATTTTCCTTTGAATCTGCTCAACATCTTTTAGCTCTTCCCCCTGCATTGACCTGTCTGGTGAGCTCCTCCAAAATTTTGGCTTTGCGCTGTTAGCTGGTAGCTTTGGATCTGCGCCCATATAGATCATCATAATACAAGGTGAGCCCACTAGCCAATGCCAGAGTTTGGGCCTCCCCAAACCTGCCACTCAACTGGCCTCTGCGCAATGTGTGCCCGGTTGCTTGCGGTTCTGGCTCCTCAGTGTTTGGAGGAAAATCTGGGGACATTCTGGCCTTGCTGTGTTGGGGTGAAATTACGGACTGCTGGCTGGCTGGAGATTGAACAGGACTTGGAAAGGGACTGGGTGTTCGTGGCTGGGTGGCCACTGAAGTAGCAGGTGTAGATGTGGCATATGGTGATTGCCTTGCCACCTGTGCTGGTGGAGAATGTTGCCGAGGAGGAGAGGTTGTGCTGGATGAATTACGGCTTGGGGCCCTGTGCCTCTGTGGGCCCTTAGAAGTGGCATGCCCCTTGGATGCTGTAGGCTGGTCCTGGGTTGATGCAGAGCTTTGGCTTCTTGCCCGGTGCCTTGCACTTTTGCCAGAGGTTTTGTAGACCCGTGCGGGTGGAGATGGCAACCTTTGGCTTCTTGGCCTTCTTGGGCTTCTTGCCCTGCTGTGGCTTCTTGGCCTTCTTTGCCTGCTGTGGCTTCTTGGCTTTCTTTGCCTGCTGTGGCTTCTTTGCCTTCTGTGGCTTCTTGGCCTGCTGTGGCTTCTTTCCCGGTGGGTTCTGCTCTTTGCCTTTGATTTGGAGCCATGTGGGGGGGGGGGGGGGGTGTGATGGGGACCGGGGGGGGGGGGACTGGGGCTTCGCACCCTCTTTGTACCTTTTTTCCCCTCCGTTGGGGTTGACTTGCTGACCTGTGGCTGCCTCTTTCCCGCTGGCTCCTTTTTTTTGGTGGTTGTGGTGGGTGACTTTGGCTGAGCAATGCGGGTTGCCCGCAGCTTAGTTTGAGCGAGTTGTTGGGCCTGCAGAAGGCTCCTGCCGCTTTGATGCTTGTTTGCTGGTGCCCTCCTTTGCTGCTTTAGCTTGGGATTTTTTGGGTGCCATTACTCACGGACTCTCAAAGAGAATGAGCTGTGTGTCCAGGACCCTTTAAATAAGATTGGCGGGGTCTGACGCTTACGCGCTCGCGTACGTGTGCATCCGGCCGTCCGTGAACCCAGAAACCGCTGGGGCATTACTTATCTGCTGCAGACAAGAGGCCAGATGGCGCCCACAATCTTCACCCGCCAACAAGAAGAGATCATCATGCTTGTAAGTGTGTTTTAATGCCTTTGATTTGCCATCTAAATGCATGCCTAGCCCTTAAGGAAGCGCGGGAAGAAACGGTTTGTTTTAAAAGTGTCTAAAACTCCATGCAAAACGGAAGTGAGGGCCCACACGTGCGAACCAGCACGAGGCCAGCTTCAAGGATTGGATTAGGCTAGAAATGTGTCTGTTAATGTCATTTAGTCAAATGATTGATTGGTGACAGATAGATTGTATGCAGTTTGAACTAAATCCTGTTTTTTTTTTTGTTTTGTAGACCATGCTGGAGCGCAGGTACGACTACCTGCCCAACTCTTTTGAGAAGCGCACCGTCGCCCTGGAGATCATTGGGAACATCCAACATCAGACGGACATCACCTTCACCCACTCTCAGATCATGCAGCATTGGTTGGACCTGAAACGGCTGCACATGCCCCGGGTGCGGCGGTTTTTCGACCGCCATTTCCCTAGTAAGGACATAGCGATTGCATGCCAGATGTAAATAATCCAGAAGGTAGGCATTTATTTATAATTGCTTGTCTTTTCTAGTGTTGGAAATGGATTACCAAATCCGCTGCACCCGGAGGCGCACAGACCGATCAGTGCTGCATGAATCTGCAGCTGGAAGTGAAGGTGGTGGACCTCCAGGGCGACAGTCCTACCCCTCCTCTGTTGGGTCCTCCGACCAGCCCCTGGACCTTTCCACCGAGGAGGGGCGGCACGGCGTGGGCAGGCAGTCGTACCCAGTGACGTATGCGGGAGCCTCTGGTATGTGACTCTTCATGTAACCACACACACATATACATGCTATTTCCACCAAAGCTGATTCCCTTCATCTGTTTTTCTAGATGCTTCTGGAGCGGGTGAAGATGTGGAGGATGCAGCAGATCTCGCCCAGGAGACACAGGGAGAAGATGAGTGATGTGACACACACATTGAAATAGACATTTGATTACTGTTGACTAAGACATTATAAGTGACCCTATTTGCCATGTCTCAACATCCTCTACTTCACAGCAGTGGCAGGGCCCAGGACGGAGGGTTGTCGCCAACAAGGCATCCATCAGCCACCAGCCAAGTAAGTTGTAATGTCATTCTTTGCAGTATGTGGTAATTGACATGATCACCCAGATACATTAAGCCATAGTCAATGGCATTAGCAGAATGACCTCTGCCCACTTACTTAGATTAATGACTTAGCATAATGAACTCTGCCCACTTCCTTAGATTACTGACTTAGCAGAATGACCTCTGCCCACTTCCTTAGATTAATGACATAGCAGAATGACCTCTGCCCCCTTCCTTGGATTAATGACTTAGCAAAATGACATATGTCGTCATAATTTAAGTTGCCAACCTGCAAACATTCCATCCACAGGTGAGAAACATGTATTCGTCTCAAACTAATGTTTTTTTTCCCAATTTTATACAGGGACCACACGGGCAAGAGTCGAAGCAATGAATCGAAGGGTCCTTGAGTTGGTGGCCGATATGCAGCAGCTGGTTGACTCATTGGTCAACAGAAGAAGACTAGTATCCTGGGTCCTGTCACTGTATTTTTTCTTTGTAAATAGTTTTACATTTTTAATGTTTTAAAATATTTTAAGTACCCCCCAAAAAAATTTAATTTTTAAAAAAGCAAAAAAAATGGCCTTCTAATATAAAAAAAAAAAAATACATATTTAGAGATGAAGATTCAGATGACCGGGAAGTGGTTTGGGTAAGTTTTAGGGGCCTAAAATGAAAGAAGAACCTAACCGGGAAGTGGTTTGGGTCAGTTTTAGGGGCCTAAAATGGAAAAAGAACCTAACCGGGAAGTGGTTTGGGTCAGTTTTAGGGGCCTAAAATGGAAGAAGAACCTAACCGGGAAGTGGTTTGGGTCAGTTTTAGGGGCCTAAAATGGAAGAAGAACCTAACCGGGAAGTGGTTTGGGTCAGTTTTAGGGGCCTAAAATGGAAGAAGAACCTACCCGGGAAGTGGTCTGGGTAAGTTTTAGGGGGGATACATGGAAGATGGAGGAAAGCGCAAAGTGATTTAGCTAAGCATTGTATTAGAAGTGAGTGAGCCAATTATGTAGGCGACCACTTTAATGAGTTAAGTTTGTAGTGTGCAGGCGCAAGATTGTAAGGACTTTCGTCTGGACGATTATTTATTGTAAAAGGAAAACCGAATCTATCGGGAAGCGTAAAGGATTAGTGGAAGGAGACGATGGAAAAAGGGCAAAATCGAAATCGACGTTGTAACATGAGAAAATGAAACAGAAAAGTCACACTGGAAAATGACATCCTACTCGTACTCTGGCATACGAATGGACGGACACTTTACTGAAGGTTAGCAATGCATGTATAGAATTGCTCGTACACTCATACGAGAGCGGGAAAATTAAAAAAAAAAAAAACAGATCGGCACTAAAACGAAAGTCTTTTTTTGTTTCTCTGAATCAACCCTAATGTTCACATCTGCATAGTGAGCTTTACTGTACTGTATTTCCTAGCGTACACACACACATACAGGGTACAAGGAATATTTGTAGCAGTGTAGTTTAACATACAAACCTATGTATATTGTCTGTAAATTCTGCCAGCTCTAGACCTTTAGAAAATACAGTATATACCAATGACTCATCAAGGCCAAAGGAGTTGACCAGTATATAATAAAATGTTCCTGTGCTGGCACCTTTGGGTTACATTAAGTTCCGAAACCTCCCCAGCATATTCACTGACGGAAACGGAAATAATGATGGCTCTAACCAAGGCAGTTTTTCTGGACAAGTTGTAAAAAAAATAGGCATAGTATAAAATGAAACAGTTTGACTCAAAGTTGATTTGATTGTGGATGAAAAAACGTTTTTTTCAGCAATATAAAGGAGATTTTTTTTAGCAGGCTTGGAAAATGTTTTGTCATTGATTCAGTGTCTTGTGTATATATCTTCTGTAAATCTAGCAGCTAAATCTTGTAAGTGTCAAATTTAAAACTGCCAATGTGTTGGTTAATTAGGCCCGATGCTTTGTGACCTTGAAATAGATCAGGCTGTTTGGTTTTGTAAGAATTGATTCCCATTAACAAGCTTACACTGGGGTTTTACAATTTCAAACTTTGAACATAACAAAAGGTTTCTTTGCTCACATCACACAAACTGAAAAATGTACAAGAACAACTTAATCATATGCCATAGAATGTGTGGTAAGGCCTAAGATGAGAACATATGTCCTTCTTAATGGTATATGATTCATACCACAGGGTAGCAAAACCATACAATATATAGTACAGAGAATCTTTAGGACAGGAGTGCACAACCTTTTTTGGTCTATAGGCGGTTGTCTTAAAGGAGCACTATCGCGAAAAATGGCCCGATGTTAAAAATCTATATAAATATGTTGGTTGGTGGGAGGAGGGGTCACTTATACACCCGGCATCAAGAAATATCCAGCCAGGCTTGTTTTTTTTTATTTTAATGGAAGGAAGAGGAAATCTGTCACCCCTGGCTCTGTCACCCCTGATAGACTAAACCTGTCACCCCTGTATTTTATTCCTACTATAAAAAAAATAAACCACGAGCTTGGTGGGAGTTTCATTCAGTTTGGGTGTTTATTTGGGATTTTTAATATTACACAATTTCTCCTTTAATGTTCCTCTTCAAGGGGCCATGATAAAATGTATATGCAAGGTGAGCAGACGTGGCGGGAAGAGTTAGGATGAACAAAAGTGAAAGAGGTAAGCTGGCCAGAGGTGGATAGAGGTGAGACTGGAAGCAGTGAGTTGGGAAGGAGTGGGCAGAGTTGAGGTGGGTAGAGGCAAGGTGAGCCAAGGTGAGGTGGGCAGAGGTGAGACAGCAAGTGAAGTGATGGACAGATATGAGGTTGAAATCTGTTGAGCAATGCTAAGGTGGGACAAGGTGGGAAGAGCAGAGTAGAAGTGGGTAGAGGTAAAAATAGTTGAAGTGAACGCAGGTAAAGAGGGACAAAAAAGTAAGCAGAAGTGATGTAGGCAGAGGTCATTACTACAATGTCTTTAGCAAAATGATTTCCTGTATTTGCAAACTGTTTACGAAACTTTCATTTTGACAGCGAAGTTTTAGCTCTTTGGGAAGCTAGGGCTTGCAGTGTTAACTAATGTGATTTAGCAGTCACACCCTCAGGGGGGTTTTATTAATCTGTTGAGCTTTTCTGGCCTCTCAGTACTAAATTTCAAAATATGTGCAATTTTTTTATCCCCTGTTCTGCCTCAGCACCAGAGCAGGGGGTCAGAGGGGGTGGGGACTCATTAAGACTTCTGTTTAAATTAGTCTTAGTATCCAAACTATTAAGCTATTTGGGGACATTCGGTCTGCACCCTACGTTCTCATAAGCATGCTTAAAAAATGTGGCATGCACAAGAACATAGGCCTCATATTCTGGTTTGGGAAGTGCTCTGCACAGAACCATAAGATTTTTCCAGAACCATCCCAGGAACAGCAGTCCTATCACTGGAAGACATATACCACTTCACGACTACCAGAAGAACACACAACATCATGAAGGACACAAGCTACCCTCAGCATGGCCTCTTCACGCTTTTCACACACTTACTGTTAGAGATGTTACAGGAGTTCGAAATTAAGAACAACAAGATTAGAAATAATGAAGCTGTTATGCACGGGCCATATTGTAAACCACTGCTGATATACAAAACTTTATGTCCAATTGTGTACCATCTATACCACTGATACAAGAACTAGACTGTAACTCATCTTAGAACAATTTATTTTTGCTCTATTAAACCCAAAATGTGCATCTTATAGAGCAAATGTGACCTGGCTGCTATGGAGTAGGGTTGATAAGGCAAAGTGCCACTGATCATCCGCCTGCAGCCCTAGATCTGGCTGGCAGGTGGCCAAGGCTTGTATACAGCCAACAGAGATTAAAACAATGGGCACCAGCCATATAAAGGCCATGCCCACCGGCCAGTTTGGAAGATAGGATCAATGCAATGAGAGTGCCTATAGGGTAAGTGGACTTTATCTTTGAACCCTGGGAAGAGCCCTGCATCACCTGTGTGTGTAAAGAGGGACTGGCACCGCTCTTGTATGACAACAATGAGGGATGGGCAGGCATGAAGCAGTTATAATACTCAAACAGGATGGCAGTGCTGCTTGCTGCTCCCTGTCCTACACGGCTCTGTCAAGGGACAGCATATGTTACTTGTGTGAGCCATGTAGGACACATGTTAGTGGAAGTAAATCCTGGTAGATACAAAGAGATTCCTAGGGGACCTCAGAAGAAAAGTTGTTGATGCTCCTGAGGCTGGAAAATGTTACAAACCCATCTCCAAAGAGTTGGGCCTTCACCAATCCACAGTGAGAGAGACTCAGGTGATTCAGAGCCAGGTGACAATTCTTATTCCTTTTTGAGGAGAGAAACTGTCATTGACTTTCATTGTCTACCTTGGAGCTGAATCAGAGCCAAGGGAAAATTTACAGCCGCTAGTCAATGAAAGTTTTCTCTGCTATAAAAAAAGGGAGGATTCTCCCCTGGCTCTGAATGAACCTCATTGTTTACAAATGTAGTAAATTGAAGACCATTATTACCCTCTCCACAAGTGGTTGACCAACAAAGTTCAAGCTAAAGCAAGGTGTAAATTATTCTGTGTGGTCATACACCCACACCCACCCAAGGTAACCTCTTCAGGACAACAATGGTTTCCATGGCAGGATTTTGAATGGATGAGAGTATAATAGAGCCTTTGGTTTAAATGAAAGGCTCTGTGTTTTGAGAAAAACTTACCATTGTTAAAACGTTAAACTGTGATAAACTATTATAGTGAATTAAGCCTGATCTGCTGCATTTAGGCACGCTTTCCGTAATTGATGGAACTGTAAATTCTAAAGTGTTGTATCAGCAAATTCTGCAGGAAAATGCCCTGACAGCTGTCTGTAAGCTGAATCTCAAGAGACAGCCACCCTGTTAAAGAAAACTAAAGTTAACGTTTTGGAATAACCAAGTCAAAGTCTTGACCTTAATCCATCAGAAATGTTGTGGAAGGGCCTGGAAAGTTCATGGGAGACAACTCACCAACATAACATAGTAGAACTTGTTTTGTATGGAGGCTAAATTGTTTTGTATGGGTTAAAGTTCTCCAAGCTTATGTCCAAGACTAATTAATAGTAATGTTATTGTTTAGATACAGTTATTGCTGAACAAGGGGGTGCAGAAGGCTCACTATTCTAATCTTAATCTAACATTTTCAGACTCATTCGCTTGATTTGCTGTACCTTTTTTACTTTTAGGACTTGGGCAAAAATCTTATGTAGTTTTAGGTCAAACTTATGCAAATTTCAAGGTCAATTGTATTTTTCAAATATGCTTGTTTTGAATAATCCCCCACAATTCTGGCTGCTAATTAACATTTCTTATCCCTCCAGAAATATAGAGAGAGCATAAGTCTAGTATATGTTGCATACGTTAGAGACCTGCTGTCTTTTTTTTCTTGAAAGCTTTTCAGCAATAATCAAATACAGTATATACGCTTCAATTTCTCAATATCTCCTCTCAGAATAATATTTTTTTTATAATCAGCATATTAAGCATTAAGGATCTCACAGCGACAACGTGTTGATTGCATTAACATGATTAGAGAGGGATGTGTGGATTACTGGCTATATGTATTTAGGATGTCTAGTTACACTGATATTTAACATTTTAAAAATTGACTCTACCTGTAAGGTTACATATATTAGTGTGCAATGTCATGTTGCTTTAAAGCTGTCTTTAAGAGAACATAGAAACATAGAGGGTTGACAGCAGAAGGAGACCATATGGACCATCTAGTCGGCCCTTTTTTCTAATCTGTCTTTTCAGTACAATAGGCTCGATTCAAAATCCCAAATGTCATTATGTTCGTATTTGCAATCGAAAGTTTTGTTGGGTGTTTGTCATTTTTTCCTTTTTTTTTGGCCATTTTCGACTCGCACGAACGTTCGAACATAGACGTATATGTTCGTTCGTCCATCGAAATTCATTTTGTGTTTTTACGCAACTTCGGGACTTTTTTCCTTCGAAATCGAAAATGTTTCGATCGGTCAAATCATTTACGTCATTGCAATGGGCTGGCGATTAATTCAGAGAGCTGATTGGCAAGTATTCCGACGCCCATATAGTCATTTCCTTGTCGAGCGTCTTACGGCACCTTTTTGACCTCGGGACTAGGCAGCCAAGCGTGATGGAGAGTGACTTTGAAGAGCATCAAGGTCTTCTTCTGTTTGGCATTGATGGGATCTTGAGGTCAGAGCCCAGATTGCACCGGCGGCGACGCATGAACATCAATGGCATGCATGACGTTGAGCTGTTCGAGCTGACCAGGCTTAATCGCGCTTCCCTCCATAAATTGTATAGTGAGCTGCGGCCATGGTTAGCCCGCACCACAAGGAAGGGGCATGCAATTTCAGGTATGACCAAGATGCTTGGCTGCCTGCAATTTTTGGCGAACGGCTCGTTCCAGAGGCTGGGTGCCCTCTCCGTGGGGATCTCACAGCCTACGCTGAGCCGCGCACTATCACATTTTTTGGAAGGCATGGCTACCCTAACCCCCAAATATATTTTTTTCCCCGATGATATGGTAGCCAGAAACGCCATTAAGCTTGGTTTTTATAATATCGCCGACATGCCCAACGTCATTGGTGCCATTGACTGTACCCACGTCGCCCTGGTGCCTCCTGCTGCCGACGAGTACATATACAGGTAAGTAATGTTTTTAATTTTTGGTTTCATTTTAGGTTAAGCCTCCTTGTAATGGTCCCTCCTTGTAATGGTCCCTCCTTGTAATGGTCCCTCCTTGTAATGTTTCCACCTTCTAATGGTTCCACCTTGTAATGCACCCACCTTGTAATGGTCCCACCTTGTAATGTTCCCACCTTGTAATGGTCCCTCCTTGTAATGGACCCACCTTGTAATGGTCCCACCTTGTAATGGTCCCACCTTGTAATGCTCCCACCTTGTAATGGACCCACCTTGTAATGGTCCCACCTTTTAATGGTCCCACCTTGTAATGGTCCCACCTTGTAATGCTCCCACCTTGTAATGGACCCACCTTTTAATGGTCCCACCTTGTAATGCTCCCACCTTGTAATGGACCCACCTTGTAATGGTCCCACCTTGTAATGGACCCACCTTTTAATGGTCCCACCTTGTAATGGTCCCACCTTGTAATGGTCCCACCTTGTAATGGTCCCTCCTTATCGAAATGTGTGTGTTCATTTTTCTAAATGCCTTCCTAATGTTTTCTTGTCTTCCTTTTTTTCCAGGAACCGCAAAATGGGCCACTCCTTTAATGTGCAGGCAGTGGTGGGGCCGGACATGCGGTTCCTTAGCGTCCTCGCCGGCTACCCAGGCTCAGCCCATGATGCGTACATCCTTAGACGATCAGGATTGTACCGACGGTTTGAGTCTGGGGAATTTTCCGGTGCATGGCTCCTTGGTAAGTGAACATAAACCACATAATGTAGTTGTGGATGTTTGTTTTTAATTAGCATTTGGCAGTAATGTCTGCCAAACTTACACCTTAAATAAACTTCTGCCCATGTGAAACCACACTTGAATGTTAGTTATTAACCAACCAAGCGTTTCGCCAAGTTTGGCCTGCATTAGCCACATTCTAAATTATCTGTTGGTCTAATTTAATAATCCCTCTTACACCACCCTTGTGTGGAATCGTGCACTTAACTTGAGCATAGTTTCGGACCCATCTTTGCTAAGCTGGTTTGCACTTCCACACGAGAGTAGAGCGGGATAAAGTGCATGTGGCGTGTTTCTGCTGTTTTGGTCTCACACAAAGCATATAAGGGGTCAGCAAAACCTACATCCTAAGCACACTTTGAAACCCAGAGCTGGGATCCATATGTATGATTGTCCCTCATCCTCACTCTTTGTATGTTGTCCTTTTGTAAACCTCTAGGACAGATGTTTAGTTTGGGACTGGGACAGTGGCAAATGTTGCCTCATGTTGATCACACAATTGACAAATAGCCTCCTATTGATGTTGCTGGTGCCTTGATGGTCTTACATGTTTTTTTTCCTAATCTTATGTATAAGGTGATTCAGGATACCCGCTGCTGCCGTGGCTCTTGACGCCAGTACTCCGGCCCCAGGATGCCTCCCAGGATGCCTACAACTGTGCGCACCGCAAGACCAGGGCTGTGGTAGAGAGGGCCTTTGGTCTTTTGAAGACTAGGTTTCGTTGTTTGGATCATACCGGGGGCGCCCTGCAATATGATCCGAAAAAGGTCATAGACATAATAATGGCCTGTGCTGTTCTTCACAATTTTGCTATTTCACAACGGGTCCCCCGGTATGTAGAATTTGCTCCCTCTCCACCCAGCGAAGACCAGGAGGAGTCATTTCTGGACACACACAGTAGTGTGTCTGGCCAAAGTGTGCGGACTAATTTGATCGCGACCCATTTTGCTTAATGTAACCTGTATTGGCCTTTGTTTAACATTGTGTTGTTGATTTAGTTTTATTTCCCTTTGTGTATGTTTCGTTATGTTTGTGGTGTTCAAATAAGTAATAAAGTAATTACTCACCACAGGCCTAATGCTTTCCAACTCTCTTTTTTGGATGTGTGAACTGTGTGAATGTCCAAGTATATATTTCTCTGTGACACCCAAAAAAGAGACAATAAAATTTATGAGCCACAGGTGTCTTTAACTGTTTATTTGTAAAAAATAAGAGCTCCAACTTGGAGTTGCTGCTCACTCCAATTTGCTCAAAAAATTGAGGTAAACACAAAGGATTAATGGTTAGATCAACCATGGCAATAATGAAAAAAACAAACAATCCTGGTTGGCCACATTTGCCCCTGCCACAGGTGTAAACCTGGTACAGGGGTAGAAGCTTGAGTGGCACGTTCAGTGAGGATTCAGATATGGCCTTGGCTAGTGGCCTACCTCACCACTCTAAGGAGCTCTATGGGCGCAAATCAAAAACACACAACCCAAGGCATACACCAAGGGTATCTTGGTTTGCCTCACCAGACAAGTCAATACAGGGGGGATTAAGAGCAAAGATGTTGTACAGATTCATGTTGTGGAGACATTAATATGGGTGATGGCCATAGTACCCAGGTGGTGGCCCTTGCTGATTGGCCCGAACGTGGGCCTGTGTGGCATTCTGAATCTGCAACTGGTCCAAAATGTTGCGCATGATATTTACCATTTCACCCCTGTAGGCACGGTTGTCATTGTTGGCAGTCTCCATGTGGCTGTTGAGGGTCCTCAATTCGTTCTGCACAGCCTGTAATGTGGTATTTAGGTTCTCGATCCGGCCATGCAGTGCCTCTCGGTTTAGTTGGTTTTGCTGCTGGAAGGTCACCCTCTCGTGGTGCCATGCGTCCAACATTGCCATGCCCCTCCCCTGGTTGCGCCGTAGCGGATTCCGCCTCCCCAATCCCCTGGTTCGGGGTCGTGCCGAGGCTGTTGGTCTGGGCCCCTCAACAGACACAGGCATGCTTTCACTATCCTCAACAGCAGAGACAACACTGGGGACTTGACTGTCAGTCTGTGCATGCTGGCCATCATGTGCAGCCACCATGCTGCCAGATTCCCTCTGCTGCTGCTGAGTTGGTGGTGAAACATTTTGGACCAGTTGCAGATTCTGGGCCAGGGGTATATCTTCAGAAGGGCACATAAAGGATCCATCCTCCTCCAGCTCCTGGATTTCATCCATGAGTGTGTGGGTCTGTATGGACAGAGACAAATTAGATGTTAGCTTGCCCACTACATATGTCAATCTGTTAGTAGTAACATGCAAAGTAACATGGCTAAACGACATTTGCTCAATAAACTTACCGAATATATCGGTTCCTCCCTCCTAGGCTGCACGGAAGTTGACGGCATGTCCACACTGGCAGTGGATTCCACAGTAGCTGAGCGATGATGGTGGCCTGCATGAGAAGCAAAGACACTATGTAAACACACACCTATGCATTGTTGACGGGTCAAAAGACATATGCCGAATTAGTTAACGGCTCAAAACTGTCATGGGCACTTCAACAACGGGGCCAAATAAGCTTCAATTTCCATGCCATTATGTTGTTAAATTTTTGGCCTACAACTACTTCCACATTGTTCTACTCAACTAAGCCAAACATTCAAGTTCAGCTTGTTATGTGGCTGACCACATCCCTTAGAGGCCATTAAAGCAGACCTTCACTCAGATTAAGAGTCTAGCTTATATGTTTCCCACACCCTGTACATACAGATTGACCACATTACAAATCTTCCAACCTGCATCTACTGCATGTTATGAGCCTTTAAACATCAAAGATGGCGGCTTATGGAATCCGCCATCTTATCAGGCAGCCTGCAAACAGTAAGTGCCTCCTGACTGTGCTGCTCTGCATTCTTGGACTGCTGACCTTTCCCTGACCCCAGCTCTGCTCTGTCTGAGCAAAGCACAGCTATAACCCGCCCCCCTGTACCTTATCCCACTCTCCTCTCCTCAGTAAGTGTGATGCTTCGGAGTCAAGATGGCGGCGGCCGTATCCGAAATTGCCGAACAGAGTTGCAGCCCAGTGGTGGAAAGTATAATACATTAGTGACTACACATGTAAAATATATTAATTTTAGATGCTGAGGATTTTTTGGATAAGAGTTTGTGCTTTTCATTAAATCAGGGTGAAGGTCCGGTTTAATGGGAACCCACAAACTTTTACACTCGGGTTCAATGTACATTCACGTCTTGTATGTGGACCAAAAATCAACAGTTAAGTGGCCACACACATGCCACACCCTGGCCCAACACAGAAATCACCTACAAGCCACAGCCTAGGTGCCTGGCTTCCCAGATGTGTTACTGGCTAATTGTGCATGCTCACTAATTGTAAAGGTCACATACATCTTACTCACCTGCAGGACGGGTCGGGGAATCTGTGTCCCTTAGGGCCGCGTGGCCTTCGACGGCGACTGGATGCATCAATCCATAAATCATCTCCTCAGCCGGGGTCAACTTGAGTTTGGAGGGAAAACCTCCTCCAGTTTTCATGCTGCAAAACAGAGTTAGGGTAATTTAGAACCAGGTGGCCAATACAACATCCAGTCTAATCCTAAAGCTAACATTTTTACCTGTCAATCCGCCTTTGATTTTCTTTCTTCCGTGCAGCATATTTGAGGTCCGATATCTTGCGCTGAATCTGTACAACATCCTTTAACTCTTCCCCCGCTGCATTCACTTGTCTGGTTAGGTCTGCCAAGATGTTGGCTCTGCGCTGTTTGGTGGTGTTTTTTGATCTGCGCCCATATAGCTCATCATAAACTAAGGTCAGGCCACTAGCCAAGGCCATAATTTGTGCCTCACCAAAACGCCCACTCAACTGCCCTCTTCGCAATGTGCGCCCTGTTGTTTTGGGTTGTGGGTCCTCCATGGTGTCATCCAAATGGGGTGACATCCTTGGCTGGGTTTGTGGGGTATAATGCAGGGAATGGTGGCTGCCTGGGGATTGGCCTGGACTGGGCAAGGGACTGGGTGTTCTGGCCTGGCTGGCCACAGAAGTCCCAGGTGTTGATGTGGCATAGTAACCTTGCCTTTCCACCTGTGCCGGTGCCAAATGTGGGCGAGCAGGAGAGCTTCGTTCGGAGCCTGAAGTAGTGCTGCCCTTGGAGGTAGTAGGGCGGACCAAGGGTGAGGGCGATCTTGCAGGGCCGGCCCTCTTCTGTTTTTTTTTTGGGCACACTCGTGGTGGGCTGCGGGACCTGGTTCGGCCTCTTTGTGGGCTGCATGGCCTGCTGCGGCGTCTAGGGGGGCTGCGGGACCTGGTTCGGCCTCGAGGGGGGCTGCGGGACCTGGTTCGGCCTCTTTGTGGGCTGCGTGGCCTGCTGCGGCGTCTAGGGGGGCTGCGGGACCTGGTTCGGCCTCGAGGGGGACTGCGGGACCTACTGCGGACTATTGTGGGTGTTGTAGTGGGGCAGGGTGGGGTGGGTCTTCGGACCCTCTTACCCGTTTTTGGCCCAGTAGCCATACTAGCCTTTGTGGCCTGGGTCTTTGGTTTGCCTGCCTGCTCCTTTTTTTGCCCATAGCTGGTAGTTGGCTTGGCCGGCGTTTTGGTACTAGGCCGTAATTTTGCTTTTGGCTGCTGCGACCTGGTTTTGGGCCCTTCGGAAGGCTCCTGCCGTTTGGCTGCCTTCTTCCCCGTTTGCTCCTTTCCAGTTTTGCCAGGAGGTTTTTTGGGTGCCATTTTGATTTTCTCAAATAATCAGCTGGGTGTGCAGGGACCTTTAAGTAAGCAAGCCAGCGTGTGACGTACGTTCGCACGGCCGTGCGGAACCCGCTGAGGCATTGCGTACGTTCGCACGGCCGTGCGGAACGCGCTGGGGCGTTACTTATCTGCTGCCGAGAAAAAGAAGCAAGATGGCACCCACTATCTTCACCCGCCAACAAGAAGAGATCATCATGTTCGTAAGTGTATTCGATGGACTTTAGTTAGATTAGGAAATGCTGCTCTATATGTGAAGGAAGCGCAGGAATAAATGGCTTTGGTTAAAAATGTGATAAACTACATGCACAACCAAAGGCACGCAACACACGTGCCAAACAACATTTAGGCCATATTGTGAAATTACTGAACACTAGAAATGTGTGTGTGTTAATGTAATTACCCCAAAAAATGTTTTGCTGACACATATTGATATGTATTGAGAAGTAAAGTCGATGTTTTCTTTCTGTTTTGTAGACCATGCTGGAGCGCAGGTACGACTACCTGCCCAACACATTTGAAAAACGCCACGTCGCCCTGGAGATAATCTCCACCATCCAACAGCAGACCAACACCACCTTCACCCACACGCAGATCATGCAGCATTGGTCGGACCTCAAACGGCTGCACATGCCCCGGGTGCGGAGGTTCTTCGGAATCCATTTTCCAAGTAAGTAGATTGCGATTGCATGCAATATGTAACTAAGACAGAAGGTAGGACTTTACTTAGAATGCCTTTTCTTTTCTAGTGTTGGAAATGGATTACCGAATTCGCCGCACCCGGAGGCGCAGAGGACGACCAGTGCTGCATGATTCTGCAGCTGGGAGTGAAGGTGGTGGATCTCCAGGGCGACGGGCCGACCCCTCCTCTGTGGCCTCCTCAGACCAGCCCCTGGACCTTACCACAGAGGAGGGGCGGCACAGCGTGGGCAGGCAGTCGTACCCTGCCACGCATGCGGGATCCTCGGGTATGTCACTCTTCATGTCTACACCAAAAAAGAGAATTGCTAGCTCCTGATATCACCAAACTGAATCCTTTATTCTGTATTTGTAGATGTTTCGGTTGCGGGTGAAGTAGTGGGTCAGGAGGCAGCAGATAGGAGCCCACAAGACCCTGGAGAAGGTGAGTGATGTGACCCAGACTTAGCTCAAAACATTGGAGGACTGCGGAATCAGACATCCAAACTAACCATTTGGCCCATGTTTCTACAGGCACTTCTTCACAGCAGAGCCAGGAACCAGGACCTCAGGGTGTTGTCCCCAACGAGCCATCTCTCGGCCACCAACCAAGTAAGTAGTCATGTCATTCTAGAGATTTCGGGCTAAATTCCCATGAACACAAAAACACATAATGCCCTAGTCAATGCCAATATAAGAGGGACATGTGGCCACTGAATTAGCTTAATTAGTTGCCCAACTGTCCTGTGGCCACTGAATTAGCTTAATTAGTTGCCCAACTGTCCTGTGGCCACTGAATTAGCTTAATTAGTTGCCCAACTGTCCTGTGGCCACTGAATTAGCTTAATTAGTTGCCCAACTGTCCTGTGGCCACTGAATTAGCTTAATTAGTTGCCCAACTGTCCTGTGGCCACTGAATTAGCTTAATTAGTTGCCCAACTGTCCTGTGGCCACTGAATTAGCTTAATTAGTTGCCCAACTGTCCTGTGGCCACTGAATTAGCTTAATTAGTTGCCCAACTGTCCTGTGGCCACTTACTAACCTTAATTCCTGTGATTAATCATATGTGCATTATACTTAATTTGTTTCTTTAAATACATTAATTACACAGGTGATAAACATGTATTGTTCTCCGAATAATTTGAATTTCTGATTTTTGTGAAGGGACCACAAGACAGCGACTTGCTGATATCAATCGGAGGGTCCTTGAGTTGGTGGCCGATCTGCAGGCGATGCGGGACACGTTGGGGACAACAGAAGAGGAAGACTAGTGTCCTGGTTCCTGGCCCTGTAGATTTGTAAATAGTTGTATTTGTACATAGTTTTCTTGGTTAAACACCAAATTTCTTTGTATATAGTTTTCTGGTTTTTAAAAACTTTTTAATTGTATATAGTTTTTAAAGTTTTAAACAAAAACAGTGTATATATTTTTAGTAAAGCCAAAACAATTTGTATATAGTTATTAATTTTTTTGGGCCAAAGTTGCCTGAAAAATTTTGCCAACAAATGGCAATTGAGCAATTAAAAACCAAAAAAAAAAAAAAAACATGTTGTCCCATTTATTTGCACACATACATTGAAAAAAAACAAGGGGAGAATGACATATTTGAAAATCAAGATTGTGATGTCCGTGAAGTGATTGGGGTAAGTTTTAGGGACCTAAAATGGAAGAAGAACCAAGGCGCTAAGTGATTGGGGTAAGTTTTAGGGACCTAAAATGGAAGAAGAAACAAGGCGCTAAGTGATTGGGGTAAGTTTTAGGGACCGAAAATGGAAGAAGAAACAAGGCGCTAAGTGATTGGGGTAAGTTTTAGGGACCGAAAATGGAAGAAGAAACAAGGCGCTAAGTGATTTGGGTAAGTTTTAGGGACCTAAAATGGAAGAAGAAACAAGGCGCTAAGTGATTTGGGTAAGTTTGAGGGTGTGAAAATGGAAGAAGAAACAAGGCGCTAAGTGATTGGGGTAAGTTTTAGGGACCTAAAATGGAAGAAGAAACAAGGCGCTAAGTGATTTGGGTAAGTTTTAGGGACCTAAAATGGAAGAAGAAACAAGGCGCTAAGTGATTGGGGTAAGTTTTAAGGGAGGTCAAGGGAAAAGGCAGAAGAGCGCTAAGTGGTTAGGGTGAGCTTTAAGGGAGCTCCAGGGAAAAGGCAGGAGAGCGCTAAGTGGTTAGGGTGAGTTTAGTGATGGAAGTGAAATTATGTAGGCGAACACTTTAATGAGAGAAGTTTGTAGTGCGCAGGCGCAATATCGCAAGAATTTCGTCTGGACAGATACTTTAGGAAAAAATGAAGCAGGATGTAGCGGGAAAATGATCGGATTCGTGTGAGGATACGATGGGAAAAGGGCAAAAACGAAAGGCTACGTTGGTAGTTGGGCAAAATAAATCTGAACATTTTCGATGGAAAATGACATCCTCGTCTGCGTACTCTGGCATACGAGCACACGGACGCGCTACGGAAGGTTTACGAAGCATGCATAGAATCGATCGAACGTTCATGCGAGAGCGGGAAATTTTGAAAATCTTACGACGTCGGCACCAAACCGAAAGTTTGTTTGTGTCTCTCTGAATCGAGCCTAATGTGTATCCAGGTATGGCTATCTCCCAGTCATTGGGATCCTTGAACCAAGTCTCTGTTATTGTAGGTCCAATTGATCTCTGGATATGATGGTCATTAACTCACAGAGCTTGTTGCTTGAGCTGAAAGCATTGGTACACATCAGAACTAAAACTCTTAAAGAGGAACAACACAAAAGAATGTAACTTTCTTGGGCTTTGTTCCTCTCTGGTGGGGCATCCAGTTTTGGAATGTGCATCCTCAGGGATTACCCATAAATTCAACTTCTCCTCATTTCCATGATGCATGTGCAGACCTCTCAGCCAATCACAGGCGATCATTCCATGCCAAGGCATCGTTGGCCATATCCCTGTTTGCCTCTAGCTGTCCATTCAAAAAGGACTGGCTCAAGTGCACATGCACGCACTGCCAGAGAGGAGCAGCTGAAGGGGTGGCTTCTTCTTTTTTTTCCTGACGTTATCCCATTCTGCTAGAGATGCATGCGATAGAGTATGCATCTTTATATTTTCTAAAGTCACCTTGATTGTGGACAAGTTTACTGGCCTCACCCTATTTGGGAATTCCAGCACCCTGCTTACTCCACAAGCAGTTGGCACTTGCATCTCCACCCTGTGGAAGCAGACTATGGGGTTTATTTAAGAAGCGCTAGTGCCAGGTAGTGCTAGATGAACATCAGGTGAATGTCAGGCAGTGCAAAAAGTGTATGTATGAAGGTCGAAATCCATAGCACCTCTTATAGTGGCAGGTAGTTTCCCATCTATAATCAGCTTTGCGGGCACAGAGAGCATCTTGCAAGAGACGCTCATCTTGCGCCCGCAACATTTTTTATTTATTTTTTTAAGGCTGGACAAATAATTTGGAACTAACAAGGCAAAACATTGGATTGCTCGGGTTATTTGAACATTTAGAGGCCCTAGGCCACCTATTTTTCTTGCAAGTTTTTTTCCCCTTCAATTTCAAATTCTTTAGCTCCTATTTCCCCATGTCTCCAAGTCTTCATACCAGATCAACAATTTTCCAATTTTATTTTGGTGATTTATTACTGTTCTATTTGTCAGACTATACATACATTTTATTTGGACCTATCCATATATGATGACATAAATAAAGAAAAAAGTAGCTCATCCCTGTTGCGATGCCAACCCATTAGTGGTCACAAGAAGACAGATAGGCACAGGGATGCGCTTTTCTGCAGTTAGGCAGTTAGTCGCAGTGCTGGACCCAGAAATGGGCAAGCACTACAGCTATTTTTTAATTCACTGTGGAGCATTCCACAATGGGATTTGAAATGCTTTGTGAACTTGAAAACAACACTCTATGGGGTATGTTAAAAAATTCACATTTTTCCAGCATACTCAATAGGGTGCTGTGGTTTCTAAACATTTAAAAGTGATCCCTACCTTATTGGAAAAATGATGCACCTTAGCTGTAAGAATGCAGGGCAGATCATATTTTCGGAAAAATTTGCAGTTGACAACCAAATGTGCAGCTAGAGTTAGACTTGCTTTACTTGGAGCCTAATTTATGAAATGTGCTTTTTTGTGTCATTTGGCATCCTTCTGATAGCATACGCACCCGCCTTGGAGTGACTGCATCTTTTTAGATTTTGGGGCTGCAATTTTTTCAGAATAGTGCCACAAGTCAAAATGCCAAGTGTTAAATAATCCACTTGGATTAGAGCACTAGGTTTCTACTAGGTTTCTAGGCTCCACACATGTTACTTATAGGTTTTTTACATGCAGAAAAGATTTGCTTTGTATTTATTTGGTGTTTCTTCATGGCATTCACAGGATATCACTGATGTGAACAAGAGGGACAAACTTTAGAGTGTGTTTAAGCAGCTTTTTTGTTCTAGTTGTGCTCCAAAATAGAGTTGGTCAAACCCGAGGTGCAAAGTTTGGGTTCCTACCAAATTGAAAGTTCGGGTTTCCAAACTCAAGCATTGATTTCAAACTGAAATCTGTGCGCGCATTTGGAGCTCGACCCGAACCTGGAGGAAGGCAGCCAAACAGCCTTCTTCCTTCACTCCCATCCATTGGCCCTGCGGGACACATGATGCTAATTACGCTGTTGCTCGCTCTGCATTAGATAGGGAGAGGTGCTGATGGCTTCTGCTGAGGGACAGTTAGGGCTTTATATTATATTTATTACTAAAAGTGTCCTGTAAGGACATTTACATGTATATAGGGAAAACACTCAGGGCAATCAGGGCTAGATAGGTTGTTGGGTGTGAGTACTCTTTAATACCACTTGCTCCAACCATTTGGGTGTGAGTACTCTTTATTAGTATAGCAACTGTTATTAGAGTATCCACTGAGACAGGACACGTAAGGCCCCCTTGAAAGAAAGACCTTTTTGTGTAGTGTGCACTGGTTCCAACCACTTGGGTGTGAGTACTCTTTAATACCAATAGTTAGTGGACTATATAGTGGGTCATGGAACGTAAAAAAAATGTGTAGTGTGCACTTGTGTCAGCACTGGCTCCAACCACTTGTATGTGAGTACTGCTTTAACCACTTGGATGGCAGTCCATTTTTCAATATCATGCACTATACATGTTCAACTCTGATCTCTGAAAATTATACATAGTTTTTTTCAGGTTTTAACACAAAATATTTTGTTTATCTTTTTAGTGTCTTTTTTTTAATATGTTTGGGTGAAATATGTGCAAAAAAAAAAATTTGTAGTGTTTATTTTATTATTTACAACGGTACCACATATGTATTAGTAGACACCCTTTTCTGCCCAGGAAGCACCCAAACTAAAAGAGCTCTTTAGGAGATTTTCAGATAAAATACAAGTGCTATGCGCAACCTTGCACCCTTTACATTTGAAATACCCCCCACAAACTATATATTCTCTGGAAGTACACACCTCATACTTTCTAGGTGTACCAGGCTTGTTGACATGAGTACAGTTTTTTAGAAGAAATCCTTTGATGAATTGTTTAGTTGCACAGGGTTTCCCTAAAAAAGGAATCAAAAAGCAGAATCAAAGCTACATTTTCCTAAAAAAAAACAATATACAAACAAAAAAACAAGGTGTATCTGAAAAGCAAGGTCCCCCAAACAAAACGATGCATAAGTACTTTCAAGGGTAGGGTTGCCAAACACTCCAAAGTAAAGCATGTGCGTAAGGGTAATTTTACATCAGCTATTTCAGCTATGCAGACAAAGCTTGCACCTTGCGCTTTTCAACCAAAACAACCCTTTACCTTTTTTACAAGTAATCCCTTGAAGTAATCCCTTGAAGAATACTTTGGTTGCACTGGGTTTTCTTAACAAATGTATAAAACAGCAGAATAAAAAACACATTAATGTAAAATATCAGATAAATCTAAAAGCGCAAGGGCCCTCAAACAATAACCAAAATGCATAGTTTTAACCCTTTTTACTGCCAGCCTACTTGAGATGTTGTCAACCTTTGTTGACAGTTCATTTTTCACCATTTTGAGTTATGTTTAACTGTGATTTTTCAGGAAAATTATATATTTTTGGGCTTTAACATGAAATGTCTTGTTTGTAATTTTTCCATTGATTTTTTTAATGTTTTGATTGAAAATTGTAAATTTAGTCTCGTTGTAAATTTAAATAAAACATTTTTTTTTATTCGAAAATAGTGAAAGCCCCATTTCTCCCGATTACAACAGTACTACATATGTATCAGTAGTCCTCCTTGCTCCTGCCCAGAAGACCCCCAAAACTGAAAAGAGCACTTTCTAACATTTACAAATAAATTAAAACTACTATCCACACTATAAAGGGTTAAAAAAAAATTGGCGTGGGATCCCCTTGAAGGAGAAAAATTAAAAGTAGTATTCATTTTATGATCTGCCTGTATGCCATCCCTCACATTCCCGAGTGTGTGGAGGAGTTTTTCACCCCTTCCCTCATAGGAATGACCATTACTAAGAATGTTATGTCTGCGTAATGAGGAACAGATGTTATTAAGAGGTAAGTTAAACTTTTTACATGTGCTGTATATGTTTGAAATGTTTGTCCAATAGAAGTATGACATGTGTCCAGACATCCAATCAGGATGGTCATTTAAGTTCCTTTGTCTAAACTTGTATTTAAGCAAGCCGCAAAGAGGGAATTTCGGGCATTGAAATAAGCAAACCTTATGCTTCTGAGTTTTTCTACGTCACCCTTATAAATAAAAACAAAATTGCGCAGGGTCCCCCCTTCCCAACATGACCAACCTAGGGAGCAGCTATGCAGGGCTTGTAGACCAGGGTGGAGAGACCAGTTTCAGTGGCCCCAGGCACTGAGAGCTACAAGCCGACATAGCTTTCATGGCCCTTGGCTCTTCTGTTCCACCTGGGCTTTTGGGGAGGCAGGTGATGGGGGCTGGGGGTTAAAGGCAAGTCACCCGCCAGCTGCAGGTAATTTGCCAGCACCCCAAGCCTTGTGAACTGGTATAGGGGTCTCATGGATCCCTTACCAGTTCACAAAGGGTTAACAGTAAAAAGCACACTTAAGGCACTCTTGAAAAAAAATATTTTTGTGTAGTGTGCATTGGTTCAAATCACTTGGGTGTCAGTACTCTTTAATAGCACTTGTTCCAACCACTGGTGTGTAGGTACTCTTTAATACCACTGGCTACAACCACTTGGGTGTCAGCACTCATTAATAACATTTGTTATTCGACTAACTACTGGGTGAGGGCAAGACAGAAAGTTTGCCAGCTTTGGTACCACGGACACTCAGTAATAGCTCACAGCAACGGACAGAGGCTCAGAGTGCTCACCTCTCGTACAACAGAATCCAGAAAAACTTACGTAGTGTAAGCCATAAAATCCTGTCTTTATTGAATGCTGTTAAAAGGCTATCACTGCAGCACGAACATAAGAAGCATAAACATGAGCATTTCCTGTTGTTTCGGGCGTAAGCTCTTACTCATGACAATGAGGCAGCTCATACGCAGACAATATATACACAAATAAAATATTTAATCATTGTATTCACCTGTGGGTAAATCAGGACAAATGCACACACCAAAGATAAAAGAATGAAGCTAAATATTACCTTGTACAACTTGCGCTGTGCAGTCGATCTCCCCGGAACGCTTTCCGTGAAGCATGTTGCTGAGCATTCCTCCAATCAGCATAAAGGGACCTACGTAGTGGCTCACTATAGGCTGATGTCAAAGGCGTCAGACTGTTGGAAGCCAAGTCCTGTATGGAGGTCGCCATTAAGGGCAGGGCTATGATTATCGGCAATAGTTCAAATATTCTAATCCATCCACTAGATGAAAAAAGGAAAAATATTCAATTGCAATGAGATAGTACCAGCAACCCGCCGGCAGCGCAAGAGAGGAGACAAGACAGGACTTGGCTTCCAACAATCTGACGCCTTTGACGTCAGCCTATGGTGAGCCACTACGTAGGCCCCTTTATGCTGATTGGAGGAATGCTCAGCAACACGCTTCACGGAACTCTTTCCGGGGAGATTGACTGCTCAGAGCGAGTTGTACAAGGTAATAATTAGCTTCATTCATTTTGGTGTGTGCATTTGTCCTGATTTACCCACAGGTGTATACAATGATTAAATGTTTTATTTGTGTATATATTGTCTGCGTATGAGCTGCCTCATTGTCATGAGTAAGGGCTGACGCCCGAAACGTGTTGACAACAGGAGACGCTCATGTTTATGCTTCTTATGTTCGTGCTGCTGTGATGGCCTTTTAATTGCATCCAATAAAGACTGGATTTTATGGCTTACACTATGTTGGCTGGCTCCACAAGTTTTACTGGGTGAGGGCACCTAAGGCCCTCTTGAAGAAAGTATTTGTGTGTTGTGTGCACCAGTTCAAACCACTTTGGTGTCAGTACACTTTTATAGCACTTGCTCCAACCACTGGTGTGTCAGTACACTTTAATACCACTGACTCCAACCACTTGGGTGTCAGTACTCTTTAATACTATTTGCTCAATCAACTTGGGTGTTAGTACTCTGTAGTAGCACTTGGGTGGCAGTAATACTCTTTAATACTACTTGTTCAAACTACTTGGGTGTCAGTACTCTGTGATAGCACTTGCTCCAACCACTGGTGTGTCAGTACTCTGTAATAGCACTTGGGTGTCAATACCCTGTAACAGCATTTGCTCCAAGCACATAGGTGTCAGTACTCTGCAATAGCAATTGGGTGTCAGTACACTGTAATAGCACTTGCTCAAAGCACTTGGGTGTCAGTACTCTGTAATAGCACTTGCACCAAGCATTTTGGTGCCACTACTGTGTAATAGCACTTGCTCCGACCACTGGTGTGTCAGTACTTTGTAATAGCATTTGCGTGTCAGTGCTCTGCAATAGTACTTGCTCCAAGCACTTGGTTGTCAGTACTCTCTAATAGCACTTGCTCCAAGTACTTGGATGTCAGTGCTCTTTAATAGCACTTGGGTGTGAGTACACCGTTATAGCACTTGCTCCAAGCACTTGGGTGTCAGTATTCAGTAACTGCACTTGCACCAAGTACTTGGGTGTCAGTACTCTGTCGTAATAGCACTTGGGTGTCAGTACCCTGTAATAGCACTTGCTCCAAGCACATGGGTGTCCGCACTCTGTAAAAGCTCTTGAGTGTCAGTACTCTGTAACCGCACTGTCAGGTGTCAGTACAGTGGACTAAAGGTCATCCGAGTTTGGAGGAAGAGGTGGTAGTGGTCACACAGCCCCAAGCAGCCAAAAGGCAGGCACAAAGGATCTTACCAGCGTGGCATTTTTTCAAGAAGTCCACAGATGACACTTGCAAGCTGTGCCACCTGTGCCTGAAACAAGGGAAAATTCATAATAATCTCAGTACCACGTCCATGAGGCACCTGCAATCAAAACACAATTTTTATAGATAAAGTAGAGCTTTAGTAGGTAATTTAATAAATATGTATACATTCGCTACATTACAACACTGCAATTTCACCAGATGGACAGCGAATAAGTGACAGAGTGACATGTGTTGGCATATTACTGACATGTTACTGGTGGTAAACACTAGCAAAAAGGTATAGCAACGCCCAAAAAGTCCTTTAGCAAAGGGGTGATGAACTTTTAGTGAACATGCAGCTCATGCCTGCAGGTTCCAGTCTACAGTGTGGGTTACACCTTGGCAGGATTTAAAGAAGAAAAGAAGGGGAAGAATGAAAAGTTGGAGGAAGGGAAGAGGGGTAAAAAATCCCTAAGTGAACCATGGGAAAGAAGTGATGGGGAGACTGAAACATGAATCAAGCAAAGACAATGCATAATGGGGAGAAGCTGTTCACAGATTGGCAGCTAAAGACTCTATCATGACTATTAGCCATACTAGTGCAGGCACAGTAGCAGCAACGGGGGAACTGCACAAGTACACTGGGAACTCCATCCTCAGAATTCAGTGGACCAGTTCGGAGCTGTGGTGGGGGAAATCAGGTAAGTTCCTTTTTGTTTTTTTTTATGTGTCTTTACAGTACCTTTTCAGATCCTTAATAATGTGCACTGGTTGTACTAATCTCTAATTAGTGCTTTGATACCTATGTAGAATTACCCATACCAGCCTGGATAACATGGTCTTTCTCCTGTCTGACAACATAATTTAACATAACTGTTTCTATGACTCATTTCTGTTTTAAACTGTACATTCCAGGCCTGATCCCTTTTATTGTATAGTTTTATAGTTTAGTATCATTTTTGGACATTCCTGGAACTGCCAGGCTGCAGGTAATCTTAGGAGCTGCAGGTATAGAAAACATTTTTATGTTTACATCCATGTTTTTAACATTTTTCATTTTCATCGGGGGAATGGTGTTTTTGTTTTTCTCTTTCCTTGAGCAGGACGATCAACAGGCTCCATTAGATCAAACCATTAGCTCCTGTAGGATTCTGAAATGCTTTCAACAAAACTGAACACCTTAGAGATTAGCCTGAATGGCATTTTTATGATGCTTATACAAGTCAACAAAGCCATTTCCTTTGGCAGTCAATATAAGGTTTTACCTGCAGCTTTTTTTTAAACACCATCTAAAACAATAGAGGTATTGCAAATGCAAACACTATAGCGAGATTTCATCATTTAAAAATTAATTTGAAAAAAAGGAAAAAATCATTCTTAGCAATTTGACACGACCTGTTATAAACACTGCTCCACCTAGTCCAACCACTAAATTATATATATACAGTGTGGTAAGGTGCAAGGTGCCGTCATTGATGGTAAGTATGTGGCACCAAGGTACCTGGCCTTGGTGCAGTAAAGCTGTATACTTTTTTCCAGCATCAGCTGCTAATGGCAGTCTGCTGCTATAATGTTAGTATAGCCGAAAGGCTAACCCGGGACGGCTTTACTGGGATGGAGTAGAGCAGGGTGGAACTCCATCCCCTACCCAGGTCCGGGTTTTGCGGGCCGCATAAATAGCCTGGGGAGTCAGCTGTGCACTGGCTGTGTCTAGAGCAAACTTGTAGAGTGAGACTCTATGTGCCTGGCTGGAAGCTCTTATACAGGCTATTTCATGTGTACACGGGGTGGATTTGGCTACAAGTGTGCAAGCTTGGTCAAAAACTGGGAAGGGCCGTTGCCTGTCTGATGCAATTCTGTGGCATTTTTCCTGAAAAGGTGATGTAACCCAGAAATGATATTTTGTGTTATGGACTTTTGTGTGAATAAACACGGACTTTAAGTTGAACTTTTCGCCTCTGAGCCTCTATACTGCTAACATCCTGCTGTCTACCAGAGCTGATCCTAACATTTGGTGGAGGATGCGGGCAAAGCAGTGAGGCCGTTGCTAGGAGCAACCGATGGAAAAGTTTTTTTTTTTGTGCATGTCCTACATTAAGCCTGCCAGGCTATTACCTGAGACTGCAGACAAAATGGAAATGTTTTCCCGGGTAGGCCTGCCTAAAGAGGTCCTGACCGATCAAGGTACCCCGTTTATGTCTAAGGTGATGAAAGAGCTCTGTAAGTTGTTGCAGGTGAAACAATTGCGGACATCCGTTTACCACCCACAAACAGACGGCCTGGTAGAAAGGTTTAACCAAACTTTAAAAACCATGTTAAAACGGGTAGTCGCCAAGGATGGGAAGAATTGGGACTTGCTTCTGCCCTATCTGATGTTTGCAGTGTGAGAGGTGCCCCAGGCCTCTACGGGGTTCTCGCCCTTTGAGCTCTTATACGGTCGACATCCACGGGGCCAGTTGGATATAGCCAAGGAGGCTTGGGAACAGCAACCCACCCCCCACAAAAGTGTGGTAGAGTATGTTACTCAATTGCAGGAATGGATAGAGACCGTGTTGCCGCTGGTGAGGGAACATATGGAGGCAGCACAGCGGGCCCAAAGTAGAGTTTATAACCGTCAAGCCAGGGTACGGAACTTTAACCCAGGTGACAGGGTTGTGGTTCTGGTACCCACAGTGGATAGTAAATTTCTGGCTAGGTGGCAGGGTCCCTACGAGGTGATTGGGAAAGTTGGGGAAGTGACTTACAAGGTACATGAGCCCGGGCGGAGAAAGCCAGAGCAGGTGTACCATGTAAACCTGCTGAAGTTGTGGAAAGAAAGGGAGACCCCTGTGGGTGACAGTCCCCGACCAGGTATGTTAGGGGTGGAGCTTCCTGTCCCTCAGTCTGTTGTTAGAGAAGCGGTGGTTGAGGTGAAAACTGGTGGCAACCTCTCCTCTAAACAGACCCAGGAAGCCAGGGAGTTTATTAGCAGAAACACGGATGTGTTTTCAGAACTCCCTGTGCGCACTTCTGTCATCCAACATGACGTTGTCACAGAACCTCAGGCTAAGATCCGGTTGAAACCCTACTGAGTACCTGAGTCCCGGCGACAAGCTATCACGGAAGAAGTGCAACAAATGCTCAGATTAGATGTAATTGAAGAGTCAAACAGTGAGTGGGCCAGCCCAATAGTCTTGATTCCCAAGCCCGATGGTACGTTGCGGTTCTGTAATGATTTCCGCAAACTTAACGAAGTATCTAAGTTTGGTGCCTACCCTATGCCCCGAGTAGACAAGCTTATTGAAAAACTAGGCCAAGTCCGGCATTTTTCTGTTTTGGACCTCACAAAAGGGTACTGGCAGGTACCCTTGACTGAGGCTTCCAAGGAGAAAACAGCCTTTATCACACCTGAGGGACTGTTTCAGTATAAGGTATTACCCTTTGGTTTACATGGCGCTCCCACTACGTTCCAACGGTTAATGGACATTGTCCTCAGGCCACATCGTCGGTATGCTTCGGCCTATCTGGACGATATCATCATCCATAGTACGGATTGGGAAAGTCACCCAAGTCCAAGCCGTAGTGGATCCCCTCAGGAAGGCTGGTTTGACAGCAAACCCAAAAAAGTGTGCCTTGGGCTTAGAAGAAACTAGATACCTGGGCTATGTGATTGGGCGAGGAATGGTCAAACCCCAGGTTAACAAAATAGAAAGGACAAGGGGGCACTGCCTTCGATTGGAAAAAAAGAAATTTAGTCTCCGGAGGCGACAATCGTTTTTTACCATAAGAACTATAAATCTATGGAATAGCCTCCCACAGAAGCTTGTTACAGCATCAACCGCTGACAGCTTCAAAAAAGGATTAGATGCTTATTTTGAAGAAAATAACATTAACAGTTATTACTAGTGGTTATCAATAACAAAAAAATAAAGACAAAAAATAAAATAAATAGCTTCCCCTATGAAATAAAAAATAACTTCCCCCTACCCCAACACCCTTGGTTGAACTTGATGGACATATGTCTTTTTTCAACCGTATTAACTATGTAACTATGTAAGAAACAATCCGTAGCTGGCCACGTCCTACCTCTACCCGCCAAGTGAAGTCATTTCTGGGGTTGGTGGGGTATTACATGAGGTTCATTCCTAATTTTGCCACCTTAGCGGCACCATTGACAGACCTGTTAACCCTTTAAGTGCCAGCCTACCTGGAGTTTTTGTCACACTCTGTTGCCAGACCATTTTGCACTATTTTGCGCTCCCCATGTTCAAATGTGATTTTGGAAGGGATTTCCAGGGATTTCCCAGGAAAATGATATATTGTTTTTTTCAGCAGAGTCTGGGCTTTAACATGAAATGTCTTGTTTGTCATTTGTTAGGTGTATTCTTAATATTTTTGGGTGAAATATGTGCAAAAAAAAAAAAAAATCTTATTGCGTGTGAAATCCCAATTTCTCCCGGTTACAGCGGTACCACATATGTATAGGTAGACACCCTTTCCTGCCCAGGAGACTCCCCCAAACTGAAACAGCGCTTTAGGGGATTTTCAGATAAAATACAACTATGCTACGCAATATGCGCACCTTGCAGTTTTTCCAGAAAAACAACCCTTTACATTTGAAATACCCCCAACAAACTATATATTCTCTCGAAGTACACACCTCAGGCTTTCTAGGCGTACCAGGCTTGTTGATGTGGCCATAGTTTTCTGGAAGTAATCCCTCAATGGATTCTTTGGTTGCAAAGAGTTTCCCTAAAAAAAGGATAAAAAAGCAGAATCAAAGCCACATTTTCCTAAAAAAACTATATACAAACAAGAAAAAACAAGTTTAATCTGAAAACGCAACAACCTCCGAACAGAACGATACCCAACATGCATAGCTACTGTCAAGGGAAGAGTTGCCAAACACCCCAAAGTAAAGCATGTGCGTAACGGTAATTTTACTTGAAAATTTCAGCTCTGCAGACAAAGTGCGCACCTTGCGATTTTTCAACCAAAACAACCATTGACATTTAGAATATCCCCCATAAACCATATATTCCCTGAAAGTACACACGTTAAGCTTTCTAAGGGTACCCAACTTGTTCTAGTGGGCTCATCTTTCTGGAATTATTACCTCAAAGAATTCTTTGGTTGCGCAGGGTTTCCCTAAAAAATTTATAAAAACAGAGCCTTTAGGTGGCATCAGCATGATGAGCCTATATATTGCCTGAAAGACACACCCTGGAGTTGGCAGCAGCATGAGGAGCCCATATATCGCCATACATCGCTATTAGAATCGTCGCAGAGTGGTACAATGACAGAGCCTTGAAGTGGCGTCTGCATGAGGAGCCCAAATATTGCCTGAAAGACACAACCTGGAGTTGGCAGCAGCATGAGGAGCCGATATATTGCCTGAAAGATACACTGGAGTTGGCAGCAACATGAGGAGCTGATATATTACCTGAAAGGCACACCCTTCAGTTAGCAGCAGCATGAAGAGCCCATATATTGCCTGAAAGACACACTGGAGTTGGCTGCAGCAGGAGGAACCCATATATTGCCTGAAAGATACACTGGAGTTGGCAGCAGAATGAGGAGCTGATAAACTACCTGAAAGACACACCCTGGAGTTGGCAGCAGCATGAAGAGCCAATATACACCCTGGAGTGGGCTGCAGAAGGAGGAATCCATATATTGCCTGAAAGAGATACTGGAGTTGGAAGCAGCATGAGGAGACCATATATCGCCTTAAAGACACACCTTGGAGTTGGCAGCAACATGAGGAGCTAATATATTGCCTGAAAGACACACCCTGGAGTTTTCAGTAGAATGAAGAGACCATATATTGCCTGAAAGACACACCCTGGAGTTTGCAGCAGCATGAGGAGTCGATATAACAGCTGAAAGACACACCCTGACATTGGCCGCAGCATGAGTTAGCACACTGGAGTTGGCAGCAGCATGAGGAGACTATATATTGACTGAAAGATACACTGGAGTTGGCAGCAGAATGAGGAGCTGATATATTGCCTGAAAGACACACCCTGGAGTTGGCAGCAACATGAAGAGCAGATATATTGCCTGAAAGACACCCTGGAGTGGGCTGCAGCAGGAGGAACCCATATATTTCTTAAAAGAGACACTGGAGTTGGCAGCAGCATGATGAGACCATATATCGCCTGAAAAACACATCCTGGAGTTGGCAGCAGCATGGGGAGCCAATATATTGCCTGAAAGACATAGCCTGGAGTTGGCAGCAGCATGAGGAGACCATATATTGCCTGAAAGACACACCCTGGAGTTGGCAGCAGCACAAGGACTCGATATATTGCCTGAAAGACGCACCCTGGAGATGGCAGCAGCATGAGGAGCCCATATATCACCTGAAAGACACACCCTGGCATTGGCAGCAGCATGAGGAGCTGATATATTGCCTGAAAGACACACTGGAGCTGGCAGCAGCATGAAGAGCCAATATATTGCCTGAAAGACACACCCTGGCATTGGCAGCAGCATGAGGAGCCGATATATTGCCTGAAAAACACAGCCTGGCATTGGCAGCAGCATGAGGAGCCGGAATATTGTCTGAAAGACACACTGGAGTTGGCAGCAGCATGAGGAGACCATATATTGCCTGAAAGACACACCCTGGAGTTGGCAGCAACATGAAGAGCATATATTTTGCCTGAAAGACACCCTGGAGTGGGCTGCAGCAGGAGGAACCCATATATTGTCTGAAAGACACACCCTGGAGTTGGCAGCAGCTTAAGGACACCATATATTGCCTGAAAGACACACTGGAGTTGGCAGCAGCATGAGGAGCCAATATATTGCCTGAAAAACACACCCTGGAGTTGGCAGCAGCATGAGGAGACCATATAGACCATATATTGGCTAAAAAAACACCCTGGAGTTGGCAGCAGCATGAGGAGCTTATATTATGCCTGAAAGACACACCCTGAAGATGGCAGCAGCATGAGGAGCCCATATATCACCTGAAAGACACAGCGTGGCATTGGCAGCAGCATGAGGAGCCTATATATTGCCTGAAAGACACACTGGAGTTGCAGCAGCACGAGGAGCCAATATATTGCCTGAAAGACACACCTTGGCATTGGCAGCAACATGAGGAGCTGATATATTGCCTGAAAGACACACCCTGGAGTTGGCAGCAGCATGAGACGCCTATATATTGCCTGAAAGACACACCCTGGAGTTGGCAGCAGCATGAGGAGCCCATATGTTGCCAGAAAGACGCACCCTGGAGTTGGCAGCAACATGAGGAGCCCATATATCACCTGAAAGACAAACCCTGGAGTTGGCAGTAGCATGAGGAGCCTATTTATTGCCTGAAAGGAACACCCTGGAGTTGGCAGCAGTATTAGGAGCCAATATATTGCCTGAAAGACACACCCTGGAGGTGACAGCAGCATAGGGAGCCTATATATTGCATGAAAGAAACACCCTGGAGTTGGCAGCAGTATTAGGAGCCAATATATTGCCTGAAAGACACAACCTGGAGTTGGCAGCAGCATGAGGAGAACAGATAACATTTTGGGCACATATATGTAATCCCAAGAATATTTTTAAAAGTTACGTTTTATGTAATGCATTTCCTCAATAATTACTCATGGTCTGATGTGAAGGAATGTCTGTAACTGGAGAGCAATGCCTTAAATCTGTTTTGAACTCTCCATATTTGTAAAGTGTTAGTGTGGCACTATTATCAATCTACTCTGATGCATCAGGCATTGGTGGGTGGAAATCTTAGCTGATCCATGGCTGATTCATCTTCACACAGGTCAGTCTGTCCCCAGTTACACAACTGCTGCTGTTGTCCAAAAAAATAGTTTTAAAGCTTACTGGACTGCATTGAACTGCTCTCATCAGTGCATACCACGTACGCACATCTAAGACTTGTACCAATTTGTTCCTGCTAAAGTCTTCAGGGCCTAGTTACTGTGAAAGGCCAGACATAGTTATACACCTGCTGCTGTTGTCGACAAATCCTGTTTTAAGCATAGTGTAACGTTTTGCCCCCCTCTTATATATGCACTAAGTTTGTCAGGCAGAGAACTGCCAGGACAGGCAGGGAGGAGTGGCAGAGGCCTAATTCATCAAGCAGAGGTTGCAGCAGATTAGGGGTGAGTGGCAGCAGAAGTTGCAGTGAGAGGCCTGGTCTCCTGGTATAAGATAGCGGTCGTGTCTCGACCAGCAACCCATCTGCCGTCATCGATTGGTTAACACGGTCATCCACTTCATCACAAGTGACATCTGACACCCCCAGTAAACTGTTGGTGGCTTCCTCAAGACACAACTCTCACTTGTCATGGCCCAGGAGCAGTCCATGTTCTCCCATTACCTCTGTCCTATGCCGTTCCCTCCACCAGCGAAGTATCTTATGCTTTGGGTTCAGCTTCACTAATCAGTGGGGGCAGTCAGCAACTACTTCCCAGCCAAGAAGTGGAGGAGACACTCACCGATTTCTCCACTAGGCGGGCAAGTAGGGATGAGGAGAGTGGCATGGGAGTAAGTGTTGCAAGCGTTCCGGCTCCTCAAGCAGACACTGTTGGGGAACCTTAGGAGGACATCAGTGACTTGCACACACAACTCGATGATGATGAAGCCAATCGCACTTGGGATCCAGGTGCAGAAGGGGCTTCATCATCATCAGAAGAAGAGGGTTGCAGGTTGCCCATGAGTCAGTGAGGCAGCAAGGTGATAGCATGGTTGGCAGTCAGCATGGTGGCAGAAGTGGAAAGCCTGGAGGCAAACGTGCCCGGTGCCGGGGTAGACCACCTGCTGCGTGACAGGCCAACTTCCCCGGTAGCAGCAGTGAATTAGTCGGTGGCAGTAGCAGTGAATTAGTGTGCAATTTTGGTGGGAAAATCAGCTACTCAGTTGTGTGACAGTTTTTCATCAAGCATGGGGTTAACATGGCCACTTGCAAGATGTGTAGGCAGAAGGCGAAGCGTGGCCAAGTTCCCAATGCTGGCCCCATGGCCCTGCATCAAAATATGAGGTGTCATCATAAAGCGACCAGGGAGAACCGTGGCTCCAAAGTGGTGGTCCAGCCTGCTGCATCACCCAGTGGTATGCCACTCCCTGTTCCAGCCAGCTAAGGCTCATCACCTCAGCCGAAGGGAGCTGTGTGTCTTAGCCATCCACGACAGTATGCTCCCACTCGTGCAGAAGCTAAATGTGCTCCTGTCTAAGCTGCTGGGGCTGCAGTCCCTCCCTTTTCAGGTGGTGGAAGCCATCATTTCTTTGTGAAGAAGGCAGTACCAGCCCTGCACAACTTTGTTGAACAGAAGGTGGGTACTTGAGCCTGTCGATGTAGCAAAGTGCACTGCAGTGCCGACTGTGGAGCTGTAACTACGGTCACGGACAATACACGTTCTTTGCGGCCCACTGCATGAATGTAGTTCCTGCACAGCCACAACAGTAACTTGGACAGGTCATGCTGCTTCTGCCTCCACGGCTATTGTGTGTTGCCCTATTCTTCCCCTTGCCCTTACTACACTTGCTTGCTAATGATGTTGTAGTGTGCGATGTGTGAGTGGGGTGAGCAGTATGGCTGTAGGAGGATTCCTTTGCCTTCCTGGTTGTGGCAGTTTTAATTTGAGCTGCAGTCTGGCTCAAAGGAGCTTTTGTTTGCCTAGTTGAAGCCCTGGTTGATCCAACATTCTTGCATGCCTTAGATGAACCTTTGTGACCAGTATGTGTAGGAGTGGCTTTGCTGGACCTAGTAGCTGGCCTGCCACTGCATTGGATTGAGGTTGAAGGCAAAGGCTCTTGCTGGTGCATGCCACATAACTGTTAGAAACTCCCCAAGATGGCCCCCACGCTCTTCTTTTTTTTAGCCCTCACCCAGGATGCACAGCAGCGCCTACAACAACTTACAGCTGCTGCTTATAGGCTGGTGAGGAGCTGGCCACATCAATGGGGACCACAAGTGATTAAAACACTGGGAGGCTGCCACTATTTGTACATAGTTTTTTATAAAAATTTTAACTTTTGTATTGTTCAAAATTTTTTATAAAAAAATGTTTTTATAACCAAAATTTCTAAATAAAACAAAAAAAATAATTAATTACTACATTTACGATTGTTATGTCAATATTTTATGGTTCTTAAAAATCAGAGTAATGTGTTCCTATATACACATCTGCACATTAATCTGAGAGAGTGCACAAGGAAAACCAAACAAAGGTCAAGAGGGAGGGGACTTAAGGTACGCATTAAAACATTGCTACATGGAAAAAACACACTGACAAGGGACTTAAGGTAAGCATTGGAGCAGAAGTGAGTTACGAAATAGCTGGGTACATGAATCAGTTAATAAGCTGCGTGCATGTGTACATGCCTGCAGAGATACCAGCGTCTACATCAACATTACGTTTCTACATTATATCAACGAATATTTTGAGAAACACTGAAATTTTACAAAGCAAGGTACATTGAAAAATGATCAAAAACAGTAGTAGACGAGGAATACAATTCAACGTAAATGAAAACCTTGTCCTCTCGTGTACGCTGCGAGAGCCTACACAGCCATTTACGATGGCTTACGCAGCTACGAAAGCAAAATAGAACGCTCCCGATGGAGGATCTGCATCATGTGCACGCACGTGTACCTACGAATACTATGTGGAAATTACACATTTAGAGACAAAAACGAGATGGATTTTAGAAGACTTTGAATCAACACTATAGTCTGATTTCCACCCATTGAAATTCAACCCCCTATGTGTTGGACCGACTATACAAACAGAGAAAAGCCATGACCGATTTCTTGATGATCCAAGCGGAGAGGGGGGCTTCCCTGTGTAATTTCAATGTAAACCCATGGCACCTTATACGTGACACCTGCCGTTTGCTCAGGCCCTTTGAGGAAGCCACCTTATTAGTCAGTCACCAGGATTACAGGATAAATTATGTCATTCCACTGCTTCTACTACAACATGTGTTGGAAACAATGGCTGGTCAGGACACTGGAGACGTGGCACCTACATCTCATGACTACATGAACCCTGTGTGGGCAAACCTAAACTGTGCTCCACAATGGAGCACAGTTTAGGTTTCGTGAAATGGGCAGTTTTTCTAGTCACCTGACAGGAGAGGAGGAGAAGGAGCAGCCAGAGGAGGTAGAGGGTTGTGAGGAAGGTTAGATAGAGGACCCAGACACACCAAGGCACGTAGTCCCTCCAAGTCACTTGCGCAAATGGCACGATGCATGCTCATGTGCTTGTGTAGTGACCGCCCAATTGTCACCATTCAGCACCGGGATGACTTTGGTCTCTCCCCCTTATTGGACCCTCGCTACCGGCACAAAATGGGGGCCTTTTTTACACCCACTGAGAGGGAGGACAAACTGACCTACTACTGAGACATCCTACTTAGTCAGTTGGCCGATGCCTATCTGTGACATCATCCATCCTCTCGCAAGTCTGACTCGGGGGGGTCTCTGCACTCACTTTCCACTGCCATGACAGCTAGGGAGGGGTGGGTGGCAGGAGCAGTACCAGCTCCATCAGCAGCAGCCTTCAGCATCAGCAGTAGCTTATCTCACCCACATAGTGAGTCAACTCATGAGCAGTAGGTAGACCAGGAGCAGGACCTGAACCAGCATGGTGGCATACCTTGACATGACCATGACCAACACCTTCAGGATCCACCGGACTTCTGTGCAGCCACAATTTATTTGTGGTCACAACTAGCAGAGTTTTCCCTGGGAAAGCTGTCCTGTCCCACCAGTAGTGTGCCATCAGAGCGGGTGTTTAATGAGGCAGGAGCCATAGTAACCCAGAGGAGAACTCAACTTTCACAGTAACTAGGCTCCAAATTTAACAGAAACAAAATGGTACCACTCTCACATATGTGATGTACACTGATAAGGGCAATTTAATGCACTACAGTAGGCTTAAAACAGTATTTTTGGACAACAGCAGCAGGTGTGTAACTTTGTCTAGCCTTCAGTACTTAAACAAAATGCAAAAACTGTCAGATGCACTTAAGTGGGATGCCCTGATTCGGCCAGCTATATGTGCTCCAGCAGGCTTTAAAACCAGGTTTGGTACAACAGCAAGAGTTCTATATTTTTGGGCAGGTGTGTGTCATTGTGTGGTCTTTAAAACTAACTAGGCTTTCAACACCTGGGCATAAAACCAAATGCAAAAACTCAGATGCGCTTAAATGGAATGCTCTGGCGAGGGCCAGTTAAATGGGCTATAGCAAGCTTTAAAACAAGGTTTTGGTACAAAAGCAAGATGTGGATATTTTTGGCCAGGTGTGTGGCCTTTAACACTAACTAGGCTTTCAAGGCCTGGGCATAAAAACAAACGCAAAAACTCTCAGGTGTGCTTAAAGTGGATCAAAACCCATTGAACTTGTGAAATACTTTTGACCAAAGCTCCTGTCAATAATCTCTTCTTAGTGTGTAGAAATGGATATTTTCACTTATCAAATCAGCCTGGAACACATTTTTTGCTGTCCCCCTCTGTAAGATGGCAGATGACCAGTCATTGCATAGGTGTGGCAATGACATCACACAACAATGGCAATGAATAGAGGAGGTGAAGCTTTACAACTAAAACAAGTGCCATTATCTGGGATTAGAGTGAAGCAGAAGCAGTAAAAGTAGTCAAAAGTTACTATTCATGGGTGGGGGGGCAATTCAGGGATACTAGACAAAAATGTGGGTTTTGGTCCGCTTTAAGTTTGATGCCATGGTGAGGGCCAGTTACATGCGCTACAGCAAACTTTAAAACAAGGTTTTTGTACAAAACAAGAGGTGGATTTATTTGGGCAAGTGTGTGGCCTTTTACATTAAACCGGCCAATGAACACTTGAAAATTAAAGTGGACCAACACCCAGGATTTTGACTATCCTGGGTCTTGGTCCACTTCGGTGGGGCACCCCCGATCGGGGTGCCCCGCTGTGTGAAACCCCCCCGATCACCCTAAAAACTCACCTCTCCCCGCTCCCAGCGCCGACGGACAAGCGATTTGACAGCCGCTTGTCCGTGGCTCCTCCGGCGCCGCCTCCCACGCGTCCCTCTTGACGCGCGCGCGCCCGCGCCGGCCATTCACAGACGGCCGGCGCGGGTGCGCGCACGCCTAGAGGGGCGCGAGGGAGGCGGCGGCGGCAAGCTAAGGTAAGGGGGTTTGGGGGTTTGGGGTTTTGGGGGGGGGGGAGGTGATCGGCCCGGGAATCTTATAGATTCCCGGGCCGATCACCCGGGGGTGATGGTCTACTTTAAACAGAATGCAAAAACTGCGAGATGTGCTTGAATGGGATGCCCAGTTACACAGACTACAGCAGATTTAAAGACAGGGATTTGTTGCAAGAGGTGGATTTATTTGGGCAGGTGTGTGGCCTTTCACACTAACGGCCCATGAACCCTTGAACATTAAACAAAATGCAAAAACTGTCAGATGTGCTAAAATGGGATGCCCTGGTGAAGGCCAGTTACCCAGACTACAACAAACTTAAAGACAGGGATTTGTTGCAAGAGGTGGATTTATTGGGGCAGGTGTGTGGCCTTTCACACTAACCGGCCAATGAACACTTGAACATTAAACAAAATGCAAACACAGTCAGATGGGCTTAAATTGGATGCCCTGGTGAGGTCCAGTTACACAGACTACAGCAGAATTAAAAAACAGGGATTTGTTGCAAGAGGTGGATTTATTTAGGCAGGTGTGTGGCTTTTGAAAATAACCAGCCCATGAACCCTTGAACATTAAACAAAATGCAAAAACTGTCAGATGTGCTTAAATGAGATGCCCTGGTGAGGGCCAGTTACCCAGACTACAGCAGATTTAAAGACAGGGATTTGTTGCAAGAGGTGGATTTATCGGGGCAGGTGTGTGGCCTTTCACACTAACGGGTCCATGAACACTTGAACTTTAAAAAAAATGCAAAACCTGTCGGATGTGCTTAAATGGGATGCCCTGGTGAGGGCCAGTTACACAGACTACAGCAGACTTAAAGACAGGGATAGGGGAGTGGTTAATATGGCCGCCTAGACAGATGTGTCTACTGGGGGCTCCGGATATCATTCTAAGGATCAGCCTTCTATCCTGCTGGAAGCAAGGGAAAAGTGAATATGGGTTCCCTACCTGGGTCGAGGGATCGAGCCTTCACTCTGAGAAGAGGCGAGGCAGCTGAGGCGTGTGGAGGAGTTGAAGAAGCGGAGCGGTGGCCCCCCACGTGTGTCGGCGCATGTGGTTCCAGCAGGAGGAGAGAAAGCAAAGAGCGGCGCCGGGCGCAACTTGATCCGGGCAGTGCGATGAGAGAGACGTCGGGGACCTCTGTGACACCACCCCCCTGCGAGAGGAAGAGGAGCGGCAGTCGGCCTCAGCTGAGAATTGCCCCGGCGCCATTTTGGATCCAAGGTGAGGCGGGGGATGGCTGGCCCTGGGACCTCTTGCACCATAGGGAGGGGGGGAGCGCGGATAGTGATTGATTGCTGTGGAGGACAGGAGAGGCTAGGGGAGAGGAGCACCTTTCACTGTTTCACACAAAATAATCGCTGGGCACTCTACCCTTAGTGAGCCCTCCTAAGAGCTGATCCCTTCCTGACTTCTGAAGGGAATTGCATCTCAGAAGAAACTCCCCCCGGTGCTTCCTCCAACTGCCTTTTGGGAGACATAGTCCCCATATTAGTGGGCGCTGGGGTGAAACTGAGATAGGAGCCGACTCTAACACCCAAAGGTCCACTCCAGTGTCACAACCGTGACGGGTCTCACTAAGCCGAATCGGCGTGGTGGGCACAGCCAGCAATGTAAGGTCTGCAGCAGGCGCTCAAAGACCACACTAGCCTAAAACCACCAAGCACCTCAAAACCCACCTCAGTGCAATAGCCTCAACAGGCGTCCTAAGGTTTACATCAGTGCAACAGTCACGCTAATGCCCTAAAGCCCACATCAGTGCAACAACCACACCAGGCGCCCTTAAACCCATGCCGGTACAACAGCCGCATCTGGCGCCAAAAGTCCATATTAGTGAGTCAGCCACAGCATACGTTCTGAGACCTGCATCCCTGCGACAGCCACAACGGCCACCCTTGAGTCCACACCAGCGCAACATCCACGGCAGATGCCCTGAGACCCACACTGGGGTAAACAGCCACCACAGGAGCCCTCAAGCGCATATCAGTCAAACAACCACAGTAAGGGTCCTAAAAGCCCACATCAGTGCAATAGTGACAGCTGACATCCTAAGGCCCACATCAGTGCAACTCCTGTTCAACACTCCCACATATGAGAGGCAATAAATAGTGCAAATCCACAGTGGTCAGTTGTAGCACGCAAACAATGGAGACCGCAAGTAGGGCCGGGCAGGACTCTCCTAACCGATACAGCAGCCATCATGGCAGCCATAGCCTCATGTCAAAGCACCCTCACGGCCAAATTCGATACCCTTCAGGAGCAATATAACTACTTCCACCACAATCTCAATAAAATTAGAGACCGCACTGGAGAGGCGGAGAGGAGAATTGGTGACACAGAGGATCGACTATCTGTGCAGGCTGGGGAATTGGCGACGCTGAGGAGACAGGTGTCGAAGGAGTAGGAGAAACAACGTAAGAATTCTGGGGCTGCCCAAAAAGTCTGAGGGACCCTCTCCAGAGCAGTTTACTGAGAACCTAATAAGGGAGACCATGGCACCCGTAAACTTGAAGTTTTTTACAATAGAAAGAGTGCACAGAATCCCTTTAAAGCCGCTCCCGCCAGGAGCCCCACCGGGAGGCCCCGCCAGGAGCCCCGCCAAGACCGTTTATCTTCAAGGTCTTTCATTATAAGGATAGAGATGCTATCCTGGCCGCCGCTAGAGTGATAGGAACAGTGTCCTTTAATAACGCCCGCTTATCTTTTTTCCCGGACTTTACTGCGGAAGTCCAAGAGATGAGGCGCTCAATCAACGGCGTGCGAGAAAGGCTTAGGAAGAAGAAAATCAAATACTCCATACTGTTCCCGGCATGCCTACTCATAGAAGATGGGGAGACTACCAAATTTTTCACCTTGGCTGAGGAAGCCAACGCGTGGCTAGACTCTCTTTCTGGGGCCTTATGGACACTCTGCATTTTGTTTGATAACCGTGGCTCCTGAGGAGGGCCGCCTCTGCTGTGCGCCCAGCGGATTAGTCGCCGAGCAATTTGACCCTACCCAGAGTGGGGATCTAATGTTTTTTTTGAAGTTTGTTCAAGTTGAATACCTTGCTAACCAGCTGCAAGTGTATTTTGAATGGAATGTAACAGAAGAGCTGTTGCTCTGGATTCCCATGGTGTGAAGAACCCCCATGCCCAGACTCTCCTCCTTGCATTGATCCCCATCCGGCTTCCCTGGCCCCCCTCTCCTCTTCTTTTCCCCTCCCCCTCCATTCTTTTGCTTTACTATCCATTCAACTCTCCTTTCTCCCCCCCCCTTCCCCTCCCAATAAATCCCCCCTTCCTTCCTGATCGACTTCATGTAACCCTGGGAACCCATGGTGGATAACTTGCCGACCTGTTTCATAGTGGAAATTTCATGTCGTAAGCCCCGTAGCGGTGGTTCTCAGCACCCCAGTTGCAACTTGTTACACCAGTGTTATATAGTTTTGTTTTGGGGGGGTATGATGCTCGCCAAGGTTTGGGGGTGGTAGAGCAGGGTGGGGGGGGTTGGGAGGGTAAACCTTAAAAGGATATACCACACTAGGTGGTACTGTTTAGGACATAGTATTATTTGTTATAGTATTATCTGTTTTATGTGTCGCTGTCTTTGTGTTGGTATGAATGTGAAGTATGGATGCAGGACTCGGCCAACGGAAAGATCTCTGGAGGGAGGGGCGGTGAACCGCACAGAGGTGACCCTTAGTCTTGTTGGAAGCTTTTTAAATAGCAATAATGGATGAGTGTAAATTTCTCTCCTGGAATGTCCGGGGGCTTAATGACAAGATTAAGAGGACAACAGTCCTCCAGTTTGTTAAGAAACACAAACCAAATGTTGTGATTCTCCAGGAGACCCATCTAGTGGGTCAGTGAGCGCTGGCGCTAAAGAAGCCATGGATCCAGAGCTCCTTTCATGCCCCCTTCTTGGCCTACTCCAGAGGGGTTTCTGTGCTGATCTCCAAGGGTACCCCATTTGTGTTGTATTGACCGGGAGGGTTGCAGTGCAGATTGACCGGGAGGGTTGCTATGTTACCCTCCATGCCAAACTTATGGATACTCATATAATAATAGTCGGAGTATATGTCCCCCCACCATTCTCCGCACGGATACTGGCTAGAGTAATGGAGAAAGTGCTTTCCTACCCCCCAGTCCCGATACTGCTGCTAGGGGATTTTAATATGGTACTGGACTTGGCGCTGGACAGGTTGGGTAAGAACCCGGGTCCCAAGACGCAACTGGCGATCTGGGCAGAGACGCTGGGGCTACAGGAGCTCTAGTAGTAGAAGCACCCTACTGATAAAGCATATTCCTGCCACTTGGTCACGAACAAGTCCCTGTCCAGAATTGACCTTGCGTTCTCATCGCCCGAATTTCTGTCCAAAGTGGCGACCTGTAGTTATCTCCTGAGAGGGATCTCGGATCATTCGCCTTTGTTGATAACAATTGGATTGTCGTAGAGGCGGAAGAGTGAGGTGGGCTGGACCCTAAACCCCTTGTGGTTGGAATCCCCCAAAATAAAGAGTAGCCTACTGACCTCTACTGAGGCCTTTTGAGAATGTAATATGGTGGAGACATCGACGGAAGTAAGATGGGATGCCTTCAAAGCTGTTACCAGGGGGCAGCTATCAGCGCTATTGCTGCAGCTAGGAGGAAGAAGGGGAGGGAAGTAGCAGATCTGGAAAGTAAACGTTTTTTACAACATCAGACAGCAGGGACCATTTAACACTGTTGGTATTGAAAAGGGAATATAATCTGCTTTTGACTGACTCGGCTAGGAAATTGCTGCTATATTAGCAGGCAACAATTTTTGATAAAGGGGTTAAGAACAGTAAGACCCTTGCCTACTTAGCGAGAGCTGAAAGCAAATCAAATAACATAGCTGGTATCCTAGACAATGGGACGAAGGTAACTGAAGGGAGGGAGATTTCTCAACGGTTCCTTGAGTACTACTCAGCCTTGTATTCCTCGAGTGCGAACTATGGGGCGGCTGGATCAGATTGACTTTCCAAGGCTGACTGAGGAAGATCAGGAGGCTTTAGACTTCCCTATCATCATAGGCGAGGTCTCGGGCTCAATAAGAATGCTTTCTAGCAGGAAGGCACCGGGACTGGGTGGGATGCCGGCTGAGTGGTATAAGCAGGACCTTGAATGGGTGACACCGAAGTTATGGGAGGTGCTGAAACAAGCACTTGAAAATTAGTGCCTACCAGCCTCTTTTCATTAGGCGCATGTGGTTCTTATCTATAAGGAAGGGAGACCCCCTGACTCCTCTTATGGACCCATTTCCCTGTTGAACCAAGATGCAAAAATATTAGCAAAAATACTGGCCACTAGGCTGAACAAAGTAATACTACATCTGATCGGGCAGGATCAATCAGGGTTTATGCCAGGGCGTACCACATTTGTGAATCTGCGTAGACTCATGTCGAACCTCCAAATTATACATGATAACCATGGCAGACGGGTGATTATCTCATTAGATAATGAGAAAGCCTTCAATTCGATAGAATGGGAATATCTCTGGGCAGTATTAGAGAGATTCGGACTTCCTGCTAGTTTTACAAAATACGTCAGATTATTGTATGAACAGCCAACAGCCCGGGTACGAGTTAATGGGAGCTACTCTAATTCATTCGCAGTGAATAAAGGGACTAGACAGGGGTGCCCGCTTTCACCGCTGCTTTTTGCCTTAGCTATCGAACCCCTGCCGATCATTGTCAAAAGCTCCCCAAACATCTCTGGATGGAAGTTAGGAGCGGTGGAGGAAAATATATCACTCTATGCAAATGATACACTACTATACCTGGCGGATGGCCATGAGTCCCTGGACACAGTACTGGACAATATTGGAACATTTGGGGGGTTTTCAGGTTTGAAGATCAACTGGGATAAATCCAGTTTAATGTTAGTGGATGAGCTTGTTTCCCCAGACATTTCCCCAAGGTCTCAACTGAAAATAGTCCAGCAATTTAAATACTTGGGGATCATGATTAGTAGGCAACCGTGTGAGTTCATATCTCTCCCCGGTGGTGTCAAAGTTAAAACAACGAGTCACTCAATGGGCGAATCAATATATATAAAATGATATTCCTTCCAAAATTTCTATACATATATCAGCCCTCGCCAATGTTGCTGCCCATCTCCCACTTCAAAACATTGGAGTCAATTCTGTTTTGCTTTATCTGGGGGCAGTCTCCACCTAGGTTAAACAGACAAATAATGAAGGCACAAATAGCAGAGGGGGGGCTGGCAGTGCCACACATTCAAATGTGTGTGCACTAGTGGCTCTGCCAGCCGCAGAATAATGTGAATGGTGAATCTGGAGGTGGCGGTGTTGGGCTCGTCTAGGAAACTGTCCTCCCTGGTGTATAGGGGGGTGAGGGAGGCAACGGTTTGTATGAAGACAGTAAGCTATATATGGGAAAGTGTGGCCAAATTCAACAGGAAGCCGGGTGAGGACCAGCACTGTTTCCCCTTTGCTCCTCTCTGAAAAAACCCCAGGCTCCCTCTCTATGCAGGATCCACAGTTTTGGGATGGAAGGGGCATCCAGGCATTGGGCCAGGTGTACAAGGATGGAGTTCTTAGCTCATTTGATCAAATTAGGGAGACGTTTCAAATTTCCCATTGGAACTTCTTCCGCTATCTATAACTGGAGAGTGTAGTCAGAGGGACAGACCTGGAAAAGCCTGTCTCTACATTATACAAGTGCCTGACTGCTGAGTTGGAGTCCCCTAGGCAAAAAATTTAAAGCAAATTGCAAGTTTTAGATCAAACCTTGGACCGGGATGACTGGGAGGAAATCTTGGATAACCTACACTCATCGGTCGTAGAGGCCAGAGACAGACTAATCCAGACTAAATGGATCCACCAAGCATACATCACACCGATACGTCTATATAGAATGGGACTACTGGCTAGTGACTTATGTCCCAGGTGTGAAAGGGATTCTGGCATATGGGTGCATGTAACCTGGTCCTGTGCAGTTCTGGTGGACTATTGGAGAGAGCTAATAGATCTGATAGAGAAGGTGGTGGGAACCCAGATCCCTGGTTCGATTCCTCTATGTCTTCTGGGGGTGGTTGAACCACTGTAGAAGGTGAGGGCATTAAAGTCATTATTAAGGTTGCTGCTTTTTTATGCCAGGTCTTCTGGGGGTGGTTGAACCACTGTAGGAGGCGAGGGCGTTATAGTAATTATTAAGGTTGCTGCTTTTTTATGCCAGGAAGTGTGTTTTGTAAAAATGGAGACACCCTGCCAAACCATCGGTACAGGCATGGAAAGCTTTAGTTAACCAGAAACGTACTATGTACAAACTGACATATGCTGCCAGGGGGGTACCTTATAAGTATGAGAAGATATAGGATCCCTGGCTGCAGTGCCAGGACACCACTTCTGGAGATTGTTAAGAGGGGGGGCGTTGCTTGATAAAGTGACGATGCTGACCCTTAGTTGGCTGAGTGGACTCATGGAAAATGCAAAAACTGTTGCGCTTAGATGGGATGCCCTGGTGAGGGCCAGTTACACAGACTACAGCAGACTTAAAGACAGGGATTTGTTGAACGAGGTGGATTATTTTGGGCAGATGTGTGGCCTTTCATACTAACTGGCTCATGAACATTTGAACATTAAACAAAATGCAAAATCTGTCAGGTGCGCTTAAATAGGATGCCCTGGTGAGGGCCAGTTAAGTAACAACAAATTGGTACATCATTTACATGTATGCACAGGTTATACTTCACAGATCACAATACAGTTTTAGGGCTCTGCTCACTGGCTGGCTACTTTTAGCTTTTGGGAAGAAAAAAAAAAAGAATTAAACCTTTGGAGTTGTAGACAGACATACCACTAAGCCCTCTCCCTTTCCTGCCACTGTAGCCCCTGCCACTGTCCCTGTGCAGAATTGTTTTTCTTTACACTGTACACTGTCACTCTGTCTTGTGCTGTCACTCTGTCTCTCACTGTCTTTTTTTGTCCCTGTCTCCTTTTCTCCCTGTCTCTTTCTCTCTCTCTTTCTCTGTCTGTCTCTCCCTCACTCTGTCCTGTTCTCGAGTGAGTACCCACAAGATGGCCACCGCTTATATAGGGCTGTGACATCACTGGGGTGCCTGGCTGCTGATAGCCTGCATGTGATGCCTTCCCAGGATTCCGTGCCCCATGGAACATGTGGATCCACCATTTTAGATGGCCTGGACCGCACTAAATGGAGTTTAAGGAGGCGATTCACGTGATAAAACAGCAGCGATATTCGGATTTGTTTTAAATCAATTTTTTTCTGATATTCGTAACAAATTCAGATTCATCAGATTCGATTCGCTCATCCCTATCCACTATGACTGGACGTCCTGGCGGTTAAGGAGAATCTGCAGTCCACTACTGAAATCTTCTAGGAATGCCATACTGGGTAAAATGTTTATGGGGGTAATGTGGGACGCTTTTAAGGCAGTAACTAGGGGTAGTTCCATTAGTGCTATTGCTGCAGAGAGGGCTAGGAGGGGGAGATTATTAGAAAATAAAATGGCCAAGGCAGAGGAGGCTTATGCAGCATCAGCCGATAGCAGGGACCACTCAACCCTAATGGGCCTAAAAAAGGAATATAACCTGCTCCTAACTAAGACTGCTGAAAAAAAACATTGTTACTCAAACAGGGAAATATCTTATTAATTTATCCTATAAAGGGGTTAAAAATGGCAAGATGCTGGCGTATTTGGCTAGAGCAGAGTGCGTGCCTAATGCCATAGCGGGAATCACATGTGGAGATTCTATGGTGACTAGCGGTGAGGATATTTGGAAATAATATAACATTTTTTACTCAGCTCTTTATTCCTCGAGAGCGACATATACTATGGGGGGACTGGCCGAGTATTTTCCCAGAAAAATGATATATAGTTTTTATCAATAGTGTTTGGGCTTTAACATTTAGCCTTGTTTTATTGTATTCTCAATATTTTCGGGTGAAATATTTAAAAAAAAAAATGTTAAACTATTTTTCCAATTTGTAGTGTTTTTTTGCAATAAAAATTAGTTTTTCAATAAAATCAAATTAAGTGTAAAAGCCCCATTTCTTCCTGTTACAACAAGAAAAAGCAAATTAAATCTGAAAAAGCAAGGTTCCTGATCAGAACAATACCCAACATGTATAGTTACTGTCAGGGTTGCCAAACACCCCAAAATGAAGCACATAACGATAATTTTACTTTACCCGAAAATTTCAGCCCTGCAGACAAAGTGCACACCTTGTGCTTTTTCAACCAAAACAACCCTTTACATTGCAATACCCCCCCTCCCACACCTAAAGCTTTTTAGGCATACCCAGATTGTTGTAGTGGGCTCATCTTTATGGAAGTAATCGCTCGAATAATTCTTTGGCTGCACAGTGTTTCCCTAAAAAAATAATAAAAATCAGCATAAAAAACAGCCTTTCCTAAAATATCAATATGCAAACAAAAAGAAACAAGCTAAATCTGAAAGCACAAGATCCCCCGAACAGAACAATACATATAGATACATAGGTACTTTTAACCCTTTTAACTACCAGCCTACTTGAGATGTTGTCACTCTCTGGTGACAGGTAATTTTTCACTATGTTTAAAAAAAATATATATATGTTTTTTTCTTTAATTTGTCTAATTTATTTTAAATAAAAAAATGTATTTTATTCAAGAAAACCATATTGTACGTGAAAGCCCACTTCTCTCAATTACAACTGTAACAACCATGTATCAGTAGCCCCTGAGAGACCCACAAACTGAAAAGAACATTTACAAGTAAACTACAACCACTATCCACACAAAAAAAAATTGGCATGTGCTCCCTGGGGGATGCTTTTCTTAAGAAAATGTTAAGGGATAAAACCCTTAAAAAATTTAAAGAAATGGTGTGGGGTCCCCCCTTCCCAGCATAACCAGCCCGAGGACCAGTTATGCAGGACTTGTAGAACAGCCAGCCTCGATGACCCCCGGCCCTGGAGGCTACAGACCCACGTAGCCATCGAAGCCCGGGGATTTTCTGCCCCCCCCGGGCTTTGGGGAGGCATGTAATGGGGGGCTGGGGGTTAATGGCAAGTCACCAGCTAGCGACAGGTGACTTGCCAGACACCGAGCATTGTCTCATGGATCCCTTACGAGTTCACAAAGGGTTAAATGTGAAAAAAGACACATACACATCAGAAACATTTTTTTATTATTTTATTTTTTAATACTTAGCTCCCATTGATCCATCTTTCAGCACTGTGTCCCACGACAATCACTCTAGTCTCTGTTCTTTTGCTTTTATTCCTGCTGAGTGATGGGGTACAATGGGTTAATTAAAAAATGACAAAAAAAGCCTTAAAAATCCCCTCAACAATTGTGTGCCCCCCCCCCCACCCAGCTATTTAGAAAATTATTTTAATACAAAAAAAAGTTTTCTTTACACACCTTCGATCGACAGTTCCTCTGTCCCTTACCGATTTAGATGCGGTGATTGCTGGAGGGGGGTGGAGGGCAGGGGTTCAGAGGATCCTCCACCCCTCTCTCCAGCAATCACCACATCTGACAACTGTCAGGCCGGGAGCAGGATGACATCAGCAGGTGGGGCTAGTGGTGAAGATGGCGGCACTGACGGCAGAAGCAAGGGGAGGGGAGGAAGAAGACTGAAGAGCCCTGGGGGAAATCGGAGGCCCCTTGTGGTGAACAGGAGGCCCCATGGGAGGGATCGCACACGGAGGTGCGTAAATGTTATTTTAATTTTAATTGTTTTTAATTATTCTTCGGAGATTGTGGAAGTGGGGGGGGGGGGGGGGTCCTACTCCAGGCCCTCTTCTGAAGCCGGAGGAGCCGGGAAGGGAATTGAAGGGTGAAGAGGAGACCCAGTCGAATCGATTGAGGGGACAGTGAGTGTTTTTATTTTGGTCACTAGCAGGGGGGCAAGCTAGGCACATAAAATGTATGTGGCTGGCATTTAACGATAGGAGAGGAAGCCACATACATTTTATGTGGCTGCAGTTAGAAGAGTTAAAAGATTAGACAAGTTTTCCAAACTGCCCAAATACAAGCATTTTTCCATATGCTGTCTTGTTCTTTGTAATCTGCTGGGAAAGAGTGCCATGAACTTGAAGAACAGCTGAGCTACAAAGATATGCATATTTGGACTTAAAAGCAATAAAGTTAACTGAAACAGTTTTTTTAGAGTCTAATTTGCATTGAAACAAAGTCCTATATTTAGTCAAGCATACTGATGTCTGTGTGAATCACATGCCAGCTGGAACACACTTGTGTTCTTATCATGCATTCTTCTTCTGTATATTGCATTCTGTTTAATTTGGCTTTTCTTCCTCAATATTGTATAATGTTTAAAATATATAAAAGTAGTTATAATGTTAGATTAAGCTTGTAATGTCTTACTAGCAGTTATGGAATCATCCAATGTTTCTCTGATCTCGTTTTAGTAAACTTGCCTTCGAATATCGCATAAAATTAAGAACTGATTTATGATTTAAAAAAAAATATGACATGAATTAAAATGAATCATGAAATGAAGTGTGATTCAGGAAAGAAAATAAGTTCGCTCATAATTTGCACATTTACAGCAGCTGGACCATCATGCCTCTCTGGATTGAACATGTTAATAACATGTTAATAACTGGCATATGTGCCCTTTAAGGCATTCATAAACTCCTTTCTTATTTGAATCACACTTTTTTTTCTTGACCAGTAACACTTCTTATACCCCATGGAATCAATGTAAAGTGAGCCATTTCAAAACAACCCAAAATCTCCAATTGTATGTAAATTTTAGGTATTCTAAGCAGACCAGCTGTTTGACTACTTTTGCATGGTCCTGGAGAAATGGAATAGAAAAGGGGGTGAATTTTGGAGCCCTGCTTTGCCTTCTGCCATGCTCTGCAGAAAATGGAGAGGAGACATGTGGGACAGACTAGTGTGAGGAACTTAGCTGTCCCGGGGGACCCGCGACTAGCGCCTCCCGACCATTGTGGCCATCCCTGGCTTTCTGGAGCAGGGCACGTTCGCCACTCCCGGAAGCCGGAGAGCGCGGCGAGCAACTCTGCCTCCCTCCCTTGCTCCCCTGCAGACATACGGGTGCATGCTCCATCTAATTAATAAACACACACACCTGAGGGTCTCAGGGGCTGAACAGCCTGACTGGTCAGGGCAGTCCAGCCCCTGGGATCCGTTCCAATCACATCCTACATTGTAGTTGCACCAATGACTCACTCCCGTACTCCTATTGGCCAGCCATACTATCCTAAATGAAGTTCATCCCTGACCTTTTTTCCCGTTTTAGCTAGTACTGCTCAGGGTGTGACATTATCTGGGCTATTCTCGAGCTTGACCCAGCTCTGTTTGACCATCCCAGCTCGCTGCCCATACCGAGCCTTTTGCCTGCCTGACCTTGATCTTCGTCTGACCCCTTTGGATACCGCATAACTCTGACCACCCAGCTTGGCCTTCGACTATTCTCCTGTCTCATGCCCGTGAGTAGATGCTCTATTGGACTGATATCTCATGAACGACCTTGGCCTTAGTATACCATTATGTTTCTTCTATCTTCACCTCTGGCATCTTTTGCACCATTTAGGACCTGGGGGCAACCATGTCCGACGAGGCATATCACACTCCCCGGCGATATTCCCCCCACTCGGGGGCTTGACTAAAAGCGGTAGAGGAGGTGGAGATTGGGGGTTGCCAGCTCACAGAAGATAGTTTTACTTTTTACTTCACTTTCACTCAGATCTTATCCTAAAATAAAGCATTAACTGTCTTATTTTGTGTATTATTAGGAATGATATTATTAGGAATGTTTACTAAATCGAGGCCTATGCATTGATCTGGGTAGACTCCAACAGCATCAGAGAATTGGTTTATCTAAGCATACATCAATGTAAAGAAGAGAACATACAGATGCTACAAAGCTCAGAGAGCCATATATTGGGATGTGTTGTTAAAACCTTTGGATGGGCTCCCCCTCCTCCTTTGACTATAAGAAACAAGATGACAATTGACCAAATCCACTGCAAATGGAAAAAGTGCAATTTAACAATGCTACATACAAGAGGGGAACCCTAAAATGCAAGTGTTGTAATTCCAAGGATAAAAAAACAAAATAACTGCTGCCTGGCCAGGCAAATCATCCATAGATAGACATTCCGGAACTCAAAAAAATTGGGCTTATGGCCCAAATATATTAATAATGCAACAATAACAATTAGAGATGAGCGAACTTTTGAAAAGTTCGATTCGGCCGATTCGCCGAATTTCACAAAGAAATTCGGGTTCGGCCGAATCGAACTTTTACGAAGTTCCCCATCATAAATGCCGGCATGGTGGGAGCGGGCCGGCCGGTTCCGCTGTCAGCGGGCCGGCAATGACGCGCCCTCAGATGACAGCTGAGAGCGGCGCCGGCCTCCACGCCCCGGACCTGCAGGTAAGTGTTTGCTTTTTTTTGAAATGCCGGCATGGTGGGAGCGGGCCGGCCGGTTCCGCTGACAGCGGAGCCGGCCCGCCCGCTCCCACCATGCCGGCAAAAATGCTTTTTTGTTTTTTTTTTGTTTTTTAAATGCCGGCATGGTGGGAGCGGGCCGGCCGGCTTTACCGGCCCGCCGGCCGGCTCCGCTGTCAGCGGAACCGGCCGGCCCGCTCCCACCATGCCGGCATTTTTTTTTTTTTAATTTCAGGAAAAATTCGATCGGCACGAACCACAAAATATTCGGGTTCGTGCCGAATCGAATATTTCCTGAAATTCGGAGCGAATTCCGGTTCGTCCGAACCGGTTCGCTCATCTCTAATAACAATGTATATTTAAATCAATCAATCAATAAAATAATATGGCAGTTAACACTTCCTGTAAAGAAAATCTAATGCTACATGTAATTTAAAAAATATTTAATTCATAATTTAAATGGAACACAAGGAAACCGCTGCACCAACCAAAATTAAAGCCAATATAAACCAACAAGTGTGCAGCGGTCCCGTGAAGCAACTATACACAAAAAGCCACCACGTGGGGAGAGTCTCTACTCCCCACAGCCACACAAATGGGACCACCGCACCACTGCTTAATCTTCCATATTACGTTCTTTACTCATGTTTCACATAGAGCTTACAAACACAATTAAAACCATTTAAAAACATACAATCTAGACAAAACACCATAAAAATGTTTGTTGGGTACTGTGCAATTCTCTATTAATACCTGGATATTAAAGAATCAAAGGACAATGTTTGTTGTCATGTCCCTTTAAGTTATCCCTCTTCTTAATCCCTAACAAAATGATCCCTCTTACTAAAACCTCATATAAAGTGCAATGTGCTAAGGCTCACGAATTACTGTGCAAACAATATTGTGCAAACCAGTTTAATATAATCACTTATACTTATCTAGATCACCCCCCCCCCCCCATGAAGCCAGAGTGATTGGTGAGGGAAGGAGAGGAATGGGAGGTAAGTAAAAAAAAAAAAAAAAAAAAAGAGAGAATGAAATATTTTTTTTCTCGGTGTGTGTGTTTTGTGTTTTTTCACATTTAACCCATTGTGAACTGGTAAGGGGTCCATGAGACCTCTATACCACTTCACAAGGCTTAGGTGCTGGCAAGTCACCTGCGGATAGCGGCTGACTTGCTATTAACCCCCAGCCCCCCAATTACCTGCCTTCCCAAAGCCTGTGGGGGCAGAAGGGCCCGGGGCAAATTTAGGTGGTGCGGGATTGTAGCTGGCAGGGCAGGGGGCCACCAAAGCTGGTGCTCTACAAGCCCTGCATGCTTATGCTGGGTAGGAGTGACCCCCATGTCATTTTGGGGGGGGGGATTTTAAGGGTTTTTAACCCTTTAAATTCAAAAAAAAAATGGGATCCCCCTCCCCTGGGCTTTTAGCAGGCAGGGCGGGGGGGCCACCAAAGCTGGGCCCCCTTAAAAAGCGACCACCATTTTTATTTGATCCTTTATAGTGTGGATAGTAGTTATATTTCAGTTGTAAATGTTATAAACCACTAAAGGACACCCTAACCAAGGAGTCCAACTTAAACCAGGGCACTCAGCCGGTTAATATGTATCACAGAAATCATTATTATCTAGATTAGGCCATCACACAATATAAAACACAAAAAACACAATGACAACATATTTTTTGAAAAATACAAAAAAATAAAAAACATTTTTTTTTTTAAAAAAACAGACCGAGGACCTACACAGCACCACTGAGTATGTAAAATTTGTAGGATATATGAAATCACAATAATATTGGTATAAACACATCAATTAATACAAAGTACATGCGGCCACTCAAAGCATATGAATAAATAATGTCAAACCCCACAATCCAAAAATCATAAACATATCTGCCCAAATATTATAAATACAAATATTAATGCCCTAATATACCACAGATAAACACTATATAAAATGACCATGTGCAAAAACTAACATGTAAAGTGAACATGTGCAATAAGTATATATCTTCCTAATAAAAGTGCTAATTGGGGCAAAATGCCTCCAAACTACAATATTCCCCCAAAAAACTTAATATTTATGAAATAACATATCAATTGCAAAGTGCAAAGTTGCAAAAAAAACAAAAATGAACAGTATATAAATAGTATCTGAGGAAAAGACTATTGTTTGCAAATAAGCTAATCACTGCACATGCTGTACAGCTGACACAAAAAGGCCAGACCAGCCTGACCTAATGCATCACAATCATGGCAAGAAATGAAATCCAAAGCAAGAGATACCGCATGTAGGTGCTGTTCAGTCCCGGGTGAAAGTTCCCCCACGCGCTCTGCAGTGTGCCCACAGCTTCTCTGGGGGGTCAACTTTATATAGTGTTTATCTGTGGTATATTAGGGCATTTATATTTGTATTTATAATATTTGGGCAGATATGTTTATGATTTTTGGATTTTGGGGTTTGACATTATTTATTCATATGCTTTGAGTGGCCGCATGTACTATGTATTAATTGATGTGTTTATACCAATATTATTGTGATTTCATATAACCTACAAATTTTAAATAATCATTGGTGCTGTGTAGGTCCTGGGTCTGTTTTTTATTTTATTTTATTTTTATTTGTATTTTTTTTTAAATGTGTTGTCATTGTGTTTTATATTGTGTGATGGCCTAGTCTAGATAATAAAGATTTTTGTGATACATATTAACCGGCTGAGTGCCCTGCTTCAAGTTGGACTCCTTGGTTAGGGTGTTCTTTAGTGGTTACTATGCATATGTGAGGAGCCCGGGGTGCACCTTCCGGTGTCAATATTTTAGTATTTGCTTAAAATTGATAGTGGTGCCCTCACCCATTTGTTTTCTTGTTACTAATGTAAATGTTATAAAGGGCTCTTTTCAGATTGGGGGTCTCCTGGGCAAGAATGGGGGGGCTACCATACATATGTGGCATCGTTGTATTCGGGAGAAATGGGGCTTTCACATGCAATATGGTTTTCTTTAATAAAACAAATGTTTTATTCAAAATAAAGGAGACAATTTCTAAAGAATATTTTTTTTTGCTTTTTTTACAGAAAAATACTTAAAAGAAAGTACAATTACAAACAAGTAATTTCATGTTAAAGCCTAAACTCTGCTTCAAAAAATGTATATCATTTTCCTAGAAATTCCTGCAAAAATCACAGTTAAACATGGCGCAAAATGGTGAAAAATGACCTGTTAGCAGAGGGTGACAAAATCTCAAGTAGGCTGGCAGTTAAAAAGGTTAAAAGTACCTATGCATGTTTGGTATTGTTCTGCTCGGCGGACCTTGCGCTTTCAGATTTACCTTGTTTTTTTCTTATGTGCATATTACTATTTTAGGAAAACATGTTTTTTATTCTGCTTTTTAATAATATTTTAGGGAAACCCTGTGCAACCTTAGAATTCTTCCAGAGATTACTTCAAGAAAGATGAAGTCACTACAATAAGCTGTGTATGCCTAGAATGCTTAACAACTCTTCCCTTGGCAGTACCTATCCATGTCGGGTATTGTTCTGTTCGATGGATGTTGCTTTTCAGATTTAACTTGGTTTTTTTTTGTTTGCATATTGTTTTTAGGAAAATGTGGCTTTGATTCTTCTTTTTTATTATTTTTTAGGGAAACTCTGTGCAACCAAAGAATTCATTGAGAGATTACTTCCAGAAAACTGTGCCCACATCAATAAGTCTGGTACACCTAGAAAGCTTGAGGTGTGTACTTCCAGAGAATATATAGTTTGTTGGGGAGTCTTTCAAATGTAAAGGGTTGTTTTTCTTGAAAAACTGCAAGGTGTGAATAGCGCACAGCATAATTGTATTTTATCTAAAAATTTCCTAAAGCGCTGTTTCAGTTTGGGGGACTCTCCGCTGTAACCGGGAGAAATTGGGATTTCACACGCAATAAGATTGTATTGACAAACTTAGTTTTTTAATTACAAAAAAACACTACAAATTGTAAAAAATGATTTTTTTTTAATTTTTCACCCTACAGCATTGAGAATACACTAATAAAAGGCCAAACAAAACATTTCATGTTGAAGCCCAGACTCTGCTAAAAAAAAAAAAATGTCCCTAGGAAATCCCTTCAAAAATCACAGTTGAACATGTGTAGCGCAAAATAGTGAAACATGGTCTGGCAACAGAGGGTGACAAAATCCCCAGGTAGGCTGGAACTTAAAGAGTTAATGGGGTCACAAAATCTTGTTTGTAACACATGCATGGTCTAGTGGTTCCTAATGACATCGACCAAGAATAGTTGTCATTGCACCAAGGATTAGGATTCTTACAAGATGCCAGATGGTTATATAATGCCACTTAGACAAGGGAGATGCAGTTGCTGTGTCTCTTGACATTCTGTCAGGTCCCGTGGGATGCCCACCTTCCAAATAAGTCTGCAACCCCCAATCTCCGCTGCTAGCTTCGCCTATAGACAAGCCCCCGTCTGCTGGGATGCTAAACACGCCTCACTGGGCACGGTTGCCCCCAGGACTTTATAGCACAAAGGATGCAGACTTATGAAGGGGAAGGCAGATGAACCAGGAACGAGACTGGGCAAGGTCAAACAAGCAGAGGTCATACACGGAAGATCAGTCCAATGAAACGCGGCACCAGAGGATGAGAAGGAAGAATAGTCAAGTCGAGCCAAAGGTCAAAACCGGGAGATCACGGGTACGCAGTACAGTGGAGCAGGCAAATCGTAGTCAGGGAAACAGGCTAAGGTCGGTCCAGGCAGCGATCAAGGATGGTCATACACAGCAGGATAAACGAAGACAGAGCAGACACCAATTCACACCCAGTAGCACGCTATCACAGGCAAGGACCAAATGTGATGGAAACACCTTTATAGGAAGTGGCAGTCATGATTGAGGGACATGATTGGTGCATTCTAGGATACTAGGACTGATAGCTTCATTCAACCAATAGGGCGTTCCACCCAGAACCACCTTGGGCTCATTGGCCCAAACCCGGAGCCTCCCCCACACCCACAGGGCTCATGGGCCCAGCGCTGATTACCTCCGCCGGGCGCGCTGTGAGCAGCGCCGCCGGAGGGCATAAATGCTGAGTGCTCGCACGCGCGAGCACGACGCAGGACGTCGGGAGCGCGCCGCGATGCCGGGGACGCGGCCGCTCCAGGCGCCGCTCGCGGCGGAACTGCCCGAGCCGACGCTCGCGGCGGAAACAGCCGACGGCCGTCAGCGACGGAGGCCGCCGAACAGCCGCCCGTCGAGGACGCCGCCCCGCCAGAGCTCCGGCTGACCGACCGCAGATGACGCGGGACCGAAGGCTGGGTGAGTAGCTCGTGACACATTCCACTTTGACTCCCATGTGTTTATGTTGGTGCTTCTGAACAAGAGGCTCGATTCAGAGGCACATACGTCTGGACTTCCGTAGCTGTCTGTGAAAGTTTTTGTGGGTGTTTGTCATTTTTTCATTCGTACGAACGTTCGAGCAAATGTGTATATGCGCTTTCGATGAACGAATGCAAATTGGAACATTTGCGTTAGTTCGGATCATTTTCCCCACAAAATCTGATATTTTTCATTTGTTCAGATAACTTACGTTATTGCTATGGGCTTGCGTCTCGTTCTGAAAGCTGATTGCCGATCAGTTCCACCCAATAAAACCGTTTCATTTGCGATCCCCTTACGGGACCATTTTGACCTCGAGACTAGTAGCTATGGACGACTCTACTGCATTTGAGCAGCATGAGGATCTGCAGCTCATGGGCATTGAAATTGTCCGGAGGGCTGAGACCAGATTGCACCGGCGACGCATGCACATCGATGGCATGCATGACGTTGAGTTGTTCGAGCTGACCAGGCTTAATCGCGCTTCCATCCATAAATTGTATAGTTAGCTGCGGCCATGGGTAGCCCACACCACAAGGAAGGGGCAAGCAATTTCAGGTATGACCAAGATGCCTGCAATTTTTGGCGAACGGCTCGTTCCAGAGGCTGGGTGCCCTCTCCGTGGGTATCTCCCAGCCTACGCTGAGCCGCGCGCTATCCAAGTTTTTGGAAGGCATGGCTACCATTACTCGGAAATATATTTGTTTTCCTGACAACATGGTAGCCAGAAACGCAATTTAGCTGGCATTTTATAACATCGCCGACATGCCCAATGTCATGGGTGCCATTGACTGCACCCACGTTGCCCTGGTGCCTCCAGCAGCCGACGAGTATATCTACAGGCAAGTACAATCTGTCATTTGTATTTTGGTGTTTAATTTTTTAATCCTTTTTTATTTTTCAAAAAATTTCGAAAAAGTCCCTCCTTGTAATGAATCCCTCCTTGTAATGAATCCCTCCTTGTAATGAATCCCTCCTTATAATGAATCCCTCCTTGTAAATAATTCCTCCTTGTAATTAATCCCTCCTTGTAATAAATCCCTCCTTGTAATGAATCCCTCCTTGTAATATGTCCCTCCTTGTAATGTATGCCTCCTTGTCATTTATCCCTCCTTGTCATTTATACCTCCGTGTAAAATGTCCCTCCTTGTCATTTATACCTCCTTGTAATGTAACCCTCCTTGTCATGTATCCCTCCTTGTAATGTATCCCTCCTTGTAATGTATCCCTCCTTGTCATTTATCCCTTCTTGTAAAATGTCCCTCCTTGTAATGTATCCCTCATTGTATTGTATCTCTCCTTGTATTTAATCCCTCCTTGTATTTAATCCCTCCTTGTAATTATTCCCTCCTTGTAATGTATCCCTCCTTTTAATTATTCCCTCCTTGTAAAGAGTCCCTGTGAAACAATGGACCATATTTAGTTTCATAAAAATGGAGACAGGAAAGGAAACATTTTAATGTGTACCTGAAATGGACACTTCAAAGTTAATCTTTACTTTTTCAAACATACATATTATTTTTTGGCAAAACAAAATACTTAGGTACTTGGTTATTGTTATTTGTATTGGGCCACAGGTTTTGCTTAGGGTGTGATTAGTTCGTGTTTCCCTAGTTTTCCTTGCCTTGCTAATGTTTTTTTTTTATTATTTTATCCCAGGAACCGCAAAATGGGCCACTCAATGAATGTCCAAGCAGTGGTGGCTCCGGACATGCGGTTCCTTAGTCTGCTCGCTGGATTCCCAGGCTCATCCCATGATGCCTACATTCTTCGAAGATCTGGATTGTACGGTTGGTTTGAGTCTGGGAAATTTTCGGGTGATGGCTCCTTGGTAAGTTGACGCCAATAACGTAAGTTTTTGGTAGATGTATGGCTATGACTTTAGTTTGTATCCCATGTATGAAACTATGCCTATTTGAACACCTTGTTTACATGTGAAACACGACCTTAACCATTAGAATTTTCAAACAACAAAGCTTTGCCAAATGTTAGTCCTGCATTAGCAAAATGTTAAAATTGAATTTCGAGTAAAGTAAGAATTAGTCTTCCCCAAACTCTGCTGAAATTCTATTCTGGAATTTATAATAGGGTCTGCGCCATCTTTGATTAGATGCATTACACTTACTGAGTAGAGGAGAGCGGGATAAAATGCAGGGGGCGGGTTAGAGCTGTTTTGGACTTACACAAAGCAGATACAGGGTAGATACAGAAAAGTTAAGACATCCAAGAGTGCTGAGCAGTCCTAAACCAATACCTGTTAGCAGTCTGGCTGATTGGCCGCCAATCAGCCAGACTTGGATGTTTAATTTGTTCCCATCTTGGATGTTTAATTTGTTCCCACATCGATTTGCTGTTTGTTGGCATTTTTTTTTGTCTGGGCAATATGTATGCTCATGCTGTGTAGCAAATGTGACTTAGCCTCTTAGCCATGTTGATGGCCCGTTTTTTGGATTCCATTTATTGAGGAATGTGTAATTTATGCTTTTTATAATACATTTTGGCAGGTGATTCCGGCTATCCACTCCTTCCGTGGCTGTTGACGCCCATCCTCCGGCCCCAGAATGCAGCCGAGGAGGCATATAATAGAGTGCACAGGAAGACCAGTGTTGCATAATTTTGCTATTTTGCAGCGTGTCCCCCGGTATGTGGATTTGCCCCTCTCTCCACCCACCGATGACCCAGAGGAGGACTATCGTGGCCCACCGAGTGCGTCTGCCAAAGCCGTGCGGTCTAATTTAATAGACACACATTTTGCTTAATTTGGTGTTCCTTTGTTTGCTTTGTCCCTATTGTTTGTTATTTGTGTTTTTGGACCTTTGTGTTTGTATGTTTGTTTCTTACTTTTACAAACAGTAACAAATTAATTACAAACAATCTCACACCTGATTTTAGACTTTGTTAGTGCCAACTTTCAGTCATCTTTATTCACCAAAAGCTAAAGGCATAAACTTAGTCAACAACAGGTTAATTAAAAATTTTTGGTGTTTATTTGAAAACCAAACTTTGGAGTTGATGTTCACTCCCATAGTTCCAGACAATATATGGTCAAACCACAAATGAAAGTTTTTGCAAATCAGGCCACATAGCAATTGGCCACAGGCAGGAGTTTTAAAGTAAGGCACTCCTGTCAAAAGTTTCATACAAATGTCAAAAACAAAAACATATGTGACAAGCATTGCCATGTCCAGATTTGTCAGCAAACAAATAGGCCCACAGACACACCCTCTCCTGCTTGGCCACATTTGCCACAGGCACAGGTGTAAAGCAGCCAAACCTATGCTACATCTACACCTGTTACTCAGTGGGCCACCCAAACAAGAACCCCCAGTCCCAATCCAAGTCCAGTTCAATCTCAGCCAGGGGTCAAGGTAGTAGTTTTCCAGGCCAGAATGTCCCCCAATCATGCCTACAAACAGGAGGAGACAGAACCAATGTAATTCTCCACAAACATGCAGCGCAACAGCTTGAGTGGCAGGTTCATTGAGGCTTCACCTCCGGCATTGGCTAGTGGGCTACCTCAGCACTCTAATGAGCTATATGGGCGCAAATCCAAAGCAAACAAGCAAAGCCATACCAAAAGGGTATATTGGTAGGGCTCAGCAGACAGGTCAATACAGTGGGGATGTAGAGCAAAGTTGTGGAGCAGATACAGGCCAAATAGCCCTTAAAATGGGGGATGCCCATAAAACCCAGGTTGGGGCCCTTGGAGGTGGGCCCTCACCTGGTCCTGTGTGGCATTCAGAATCTGCAACTGTTCCAACATGTTTCTATTTGAAGTTCAAAATTCAGCCATCATGGCCATGTGGCTGTTGCTATTTCAAACTTCCTCAAGCATGGCACTGTAATAATTCAATAAGGTGGCCATGTTGCTGTTGTTGGACCTAAATTCAGTCAGCATGGAGTTTAAGGTGTTGTTTAATGTCTCTAATTGCCCATGAAGATGCTCGTGGTTTCGTTGATTTTGGTGGCGAAATAGCATCCTCTCATGGTGCCATGCTGACTCCATCATCGGCGCACCCCTCCCCTGGGAAACTGGGTGACGTAGTCGACTACGCCTCCCAATTCCCCAGGTTGGGAGGCCTGCAGATGATGTGCCTCTAGGTCCACCAACAGCCACAGGTCTGCTTGGCAAATCCTCAGCAGCAGAGCTAAAACTGGGGACTGTCGGCTCAGTCTCTGCATGCTGACCACGATGGGCTGGCAGCATGCGGCCAGCTTCACTCTGCTGCTGAGGATTTGGTGTAGAAACATGTTGGGACAGTTGCAGATTCTGTCCCAGGGGGAGCTGTTCAGAAGGTCCAATGAAGGGTCCATCCTCCTCCAGCTCCTGGATTTCCTCCATCAGTGTGTGGGTCTGTTGGGACATGTAAATAAAAAAGGTTCAGTTTGGGGAATACATATGTAATTCAGCAAAAAGAAACATGGCAAGGCACATGCATAAGCAACATCAGAAAAAGACACTTACCGCATATATCGGATCCTGGGTCTGAGGCAGCACGGAAGTAGACGGCATGGTAAAACTGGCTGAGGATTCCCCACTAGCTGAGGGATGATGGCATGTTAACACACAACTAGGAATTGCTGATGTGTAATAAAACAAATGGTTCACTAAAACACGGGCCCATGCATGAATGCATGAATGGCAACTCCCCCAACGGACCAAGTTTAACTTGACTATGAATGCCATTATTTGTTAGATGTATTAGTCAGCAAGTACATACACATTGGTCTCCTTAACCAAAATAAACATGCATGTACTGGCTGTTCTGAGGCTTCACACATCCCTAAAAGACCATTATGGGACCACACTCAGCTTGCAAATAGAATTTGCCATTAGATTAGGCTGGTTGCCATTCTTTCTAGGTCAAACTTTCAAGCACCCCAGACCAAGTCTTGCTGAGCAAAGCACAGCTTGAACCCAAATTGGCTACAGATAAAGATGGAAGTGTTGTATGTAATTGACTCTAAATACATAACAGGCAGTCCTTTGCTAATCTCAATAGTGTTCCTCAAGACTCTCCAAACTCATGTATGGCCAAGGAAATAAGCAAATGATGAGTCGCCACACATAACACACCCTGTTTAAATTGTTACCTCCACTACAAGGCACACCCTAGGGGCATGTGTTAATATATGGCTTTGTGCCTCATTTTACACGTAGATCACATTTTACATACACACTAACCGGCAGAAATAGTCGGAATGTCCGTGTCCTGTCGTGTCGAGTGTCCCTCTAAGGCCACAGGATGTAGCAGGCCCAGCACCATCTCCTCAGCTCTGATAAATTGCAGTTTTGTGGGGAATCCTCCGCCAGTTTGTAAGCTGAAAAAGAAAGTTGGACACATTCAGCTAAATGTTGCCAATACAAGACGAAGACAAATCCACAAAGTATATATGTACTTGTAATGACGCCATTTATTTTCTTTCTTCCGTGCTGCATACTTGAGGTCCGATATTTTCCTTTGTATCTGCTCCACATCTTTGAGCTCTTCCTCCACTGCATTGATCTGTCTGGTGAGCTCCTCCAAAATCTCGGTTTTGCGCTGCTTGCTTGTAGCTTTGGATCTGCGCCCATATAGCTCATCATAATACAAGGTGAGGCCACTAGCCAATGCCAGAGTTTGTGCCTCACCAAACCTGCCACTCAACTGGCCTCTGCGCAATGTGCGCCCTGTTGGTTGTGGTTCTGGCTCCTCAGTGTTTGGACCAAAATCAGGGGACATTCTGGCCTGGCTGTGTGGGTGTGAAATTACGGATTGCTGGCTGGCTGCAGATTGAACCGGACTTGGAAAGGGACTGGGTGAGCGTAGATGGGTGGCCACTGAAGTTGCAGGTGTAGATGTGGCATATTCAGCCTGCCTTGACACCTGTGCCGGTGGAGAATGTGGCCAAGGAGGAGAGGGTGTTGTGGAGGAAGTCATGCTTGGGGCCCTGTGCCTCTGTGGGCCCTTAGAAGACGGCCGGTCCAGGGGTGACCCAGAGCTTGGGCTTCGGGGCCTGTGCCTTACCCTCTGATTTTGACACCCATGCGGGTGGGGATGGTGAGCTTGGACCTCTGGGGCTGTGCCTTGCCCTCTTGCCATGAGCCTTGTGGCCACGTGCGGGTGGTGTTGATGGCGAGGTTGAGCTACTGGGGCATCTTTCCCGGTGTCTCCTTTTTGTAGGCTTGTCATGGTAGCCACGTGGGTGGGGTGATGGTGACCTGGGGGGGCTGGGGCTTTGCACCCTCTTGGTCCCTTTTTTCCCCTCCCTTGGGGTTGGCTTTCTGGCCCGTGGCTTCCTTTTTCCTGCGGCCTCCTTTTTTTTGGTCGTTGTGGTGGGAGCCTTTGGCTGTGCAATGCGGGTTGGCCGCAACTTCGTTTTGGGCATCTGTGACTGAGTCTTTGGCCCTTCAGCAGGCTGCTGCCGTTTGGATGCCTATTTGCTGCTGACCTCCTTTGCTCCTTTGTTTTGTGTTTTTTTTCGGTGCCATTGCTCATGGACTCTGAAAGAGAATGAGCTGTGTGTCCAGGACACTTTAAATAAGCTTGGCGGGGGTCTCACGCTACGCGTACGCGTGCGTACGGCCGTGCGGAACCCGGAAACCGCAGGGGCATTACTTATCTGCTGCAGACAAGAGGCAAGATGGCACCCACAATCTTCACCCGCCAACAAGAAGAGATTATCATGTTTGTAAGTGTCTTTTAATGCCTTTGATTTGTGATCTAAATGCATGCCTAGCCCTTAAGGAAGCGCAGGAAGAAACGGTTTGTTTAAAAAGTGTCTAAAACACACGTGTGAACCAACACTGAGGCCAGCTTCAAAGATTGGATTAGGCTAGAAATGTGTCTGTTAATGTCATTTAGTCAAATGATCGATTGTTGACAGATATTTGTATGCAGTTTGAACTAAATCCTATGTTTATTTTGTGTTTTGTAGACCATGCTGAGCGCAGTTACGACTACCTGCCCAACTCTTTTGAGAAGCGCACCGTCGCCTTGGAGATCATTGGGAAAATACAACATCAGACGGACACCACCTTCACCCACACTCAGATCATGCAGCATTGGTCGGACCTGAAACGGCTGCACATGCCCCGGGTGCGGCGTTTATTCGGCCTCCATTTCCCTAGTAAGTACATAGCGATTGCATGCCAGATGTAACTCATGCAGAAGGTAGGCATTTATTTATAATTGTTTTTCTTTTCTAGTGTTGGAAATGGATTACCGAATCCGCCGCACCTGGTGGCGCACAGGCCGACCAGTGCTGCATAAATCTGCAGCTGGAAGTGAAGGTGGTGGATCTCCAGGGTGACGGTCCTACCCCTCCTCTGTTGGGTCATCCGACCAGCCCCTGGACCTTTCCACAGAGGAGGGGCGGCACGGCGTGGGCAGGGAGTCATACCCAGCGACGCAGGCGGGAGCCTCTGGTATGTGACTCTTCATGTAACCGCACACACATATACATGCTATTTCCACCCAAGCTGATTCCCTTCATCTTTTTTTTCTAGATGCTTCTGGAGCGGGTGAAGATGTGGAGGATGCAGCAGATCTCACCCAGGAGGCATCGGGAGAAGGTGAGTGATGTGACACACACACTGAAAATTACATTTGATTACTGTTGACTAAGACATTAGAAGTGACCCTATTTGCCATGTCTCGACAGCCTCTACTTCACAACAGTGGCAGGGCCCAGGACATAGGGTTGTCCCCAACGAGGCATCCGTCGGCCACCAACCAAGTAAGTTGTAATGTCATTCTTTGCAGTATGTGGTAATTGACATGATCACCCAGATACATCAAGCTATAGTCAATGGTATTAGCAGAATGACCTGTGCCCACTTCCTTAGATTAATTGCTTAGCAGAATGACCCGTGGCCACTTCCTTAGATGAATTACTTAGGAGAATGACCTGTGCCCACTTCCTTAGATTAATTACTTAGCAGAATGACTTCTGCCCACTTTCTTAGATTAATTACTTAGCAGACTGATATATGTCATCATGATTTAAGTTGCCAACTAACAAACATTCCATCCACAGGTGAGAAACATGTATTTGTCTCAAACTATTTTATTCCCAAAAATTTGATACATGGACCACACGGGCAAGAGTGGAAGAAATGAATCGAAGGGTCCTTGAGTTGGTGGCCGATATGCAGCTGCTGCGTGACTCGTTGGGGACAACAAGAAGAGTAGTGTCCTGGGCCCTGTCACTGTTTTTGTGCTTTGTAAATAGTTTTAACCTTTTAAAGTTTTACATTATTTTAATGTTTAAAAAAAAAAAAAAAAAAAGTTTGTTAGATTTATATTCAAAAAAAAAAATGTAAAAGAAGCCACCAAAAATGGCCTTCGAATATAAAAAAAAAAATGTCAGTGTAATTTTTTTGCAGAAATACATTAACAACAAACGAAGGGTGAAATAAATATTTAGAGATGAAGATTCAGATGACCGGGAAGTGGATTGGGTAAATTTTAGGGGCCTAAAATGGAAGAAGAACCTAACCGCCAAGTGATTTGGGTAAGTTTTAGGGGCCTAAAATGGAAGAAGAACCTAACCGCCAAGTGATTTCAGTAAGTTTTAGGGGCCTAAAATGGAAGAAGAACCTAACCACCAAGTGATTTGGGTAAGTTTTAGGGGCCTAAAATGGAAGAAGAACCTAACCGCCAAGTGATTTGGGTAAGGTTTAGGGGCCTAAAATGGAAGAAGAACCTAACCGCCAAGTGATTTGGGTGAGCTTTACGCATCCAAAAGGGAAGATGGAGGATAGTGCTAAGTGGTTGGGGTGAGCTTTAACCCTTTCAGTGCCAGCCTACCTGCAGCATTTGCCACTCCCTGTTGCCAGACCATGTTTCACTATTTTGCGCTACACATGTTCAACCGTCATTTTTGAAAGGATTTCCAGGGATTTCCCAGGAAAATGATATATTGTTTTTTTCAGCAGAGTCTGGGCTTTAACATGAAATGTCTTGTTTGTAATTTTTAGGTGTATTCTCAATATTTTTGGGTGAAATATGTGAAAAAAAAATTTTAAAAATTATTTTTTTACAATTTGTAGTTTTTTTTGTAATAAAAAATGTAAGTTTGTCAATAAAATCTTATTGCGTGTGAAAACCCAATTTCTCCCGGTTACATCAATACCACATATGTATAGGTAGACACCCTTTCCTGCCCAGGAGACTCCCCCAAACTGAAAGCGCTTTAGGGGATTTTCAGAAAAAATACAACTGTGATATGCGCTATGCGCACCTTGCAGTTTTACCAGAAAAACAACCCTTTACATTTGAAATACCCCCAACAAACTGTATATTCTCTGGAAGTACACACCTCAAGCTTTCTAGGTGTACCAAGCATGTTGATGTGCCCATAGTTTTCTGGAAGTAATTCCTCAATGTATTCTTTGGTTGCAAAGAGTTTCCCAAAAAAAAGGATAAAAAAGCCACATTTTCCTAAAAAAACTATATACAAACAAGAAAAAACAAGTTTAATCTGAAAAAGCAACATTCCCCGAACAGAACAACACCCAACATGCATAGGTTCTGTCAAGGGAAGAGTTGCCAAACACCCCAAAGTAAAGCATGTGCGTAACGGTAATTTTACTTGAAAATTTCAGTTCTGCAGACAAAGTGCGCACCTTGCGATTTTTTAACCAAAACAACCCTTTACATTTGGAATATTCCCCATAAACCATATATTCCCTGAAAGCACACATGTTAAGCTTACTAAGCGTACCCAGCTTGTTGTAGTGGGCTCATCTTTCTGGAATTAATTCCTCAAAGAATTCTTTGGTTGTGCAGGGTTTCCCTAAAAAATGTATAAAAAAGCTGAATAAAAAGCACCTTTTCCTAAAATATAAATATGCAAACCAGAAAAAACAAGCTAAGTCTGAAAGCGCAAGGTCCCCCGAACAGAACAATACCCAACATGCAGAGGTACTATTAACCCTTTTAATTGCCAGCCTACTTGAGATTTTGTCACCCTCTGTTGACAGGTCATTTTCCCCAATTTTGCGCCATGTTTTGCGCCATTTTTGCGCCATTTTTGCTGTAATTTTCAGGAAAATTATATTTATATTTTTTGCAGCAGAGTTTAGGCTTTAACACGAAATGTCTGTGTTTTTACAATATTATTAAGTAAAAAAAAAAAAAAAAAAAAAAATAAAAACATTTTTAGAAAATTGACTCCTTTATTTTAAATAAAAAATGTATTTTATTAAGGAAAAGCATATTGCATGTGAAAGCCCCATTTCTACCGATTAGAACGGTACCACATATTTATCGGTAGCCCCCCGTTCCTGCCCAGGAGACCCCCCCTAACTGAAACAAGTAATCTATAACATTTACAAATAAAATACAACTACCATCCACACTACAAAGGGTTAAATCGAGAAAAAAAATGACATAGGGTCCCCCCTCCCTGGGGGGGGGGGGGCCCATTTTTTGGGGGGGCTTTTTAAGGGTTAAAAACCCTTAAAAATCCCAAAAAAAATGACATGGGGTCCCCCTTACCCAAAGTAACCAGCTCGGGACCAGCTATGCAGGGCTTGTAGAAACAGGCACAGGGGCCAGCTTTTGTGGCCCCTGGCCCTGCAGGCTACAGGCCCGCATAGCCCGTGGGCCCGGGCTCTTCTGCCCCCCCCTGGGCTTTGGGGAGGCAGGTAATGGGGGTGCCGGGGGTTAATGACAAGTCACCCGCTAGTCACAGGTGACTTGCCACCTCCCCCAGCCTTGTGAACTGGCATAGGGGTCATGGACCCCTTACCAGTTCACAAGGGGTTAAATGTAAAAAGAAACACAGACACACACAAAGAGAAAAAATTATTTTATTATTTTTTTATTTTTTTTATTTTTAATACTTACCTCCCATCCATCCTGGAGCACTGTGTCCCTCGGCGATCACTGGCTTCTGCTCACCTGCTGGAAGCCTTTTATAGCTGCTGGATGACAGAACACAAACGGTTAGTTAAAAAAAAAAAATGACAGGGTTCCCCTTCCCGGGGGGGGGGCATTTTTTTTGGATTTTTAAGGGTTAACAACCCTTAAAAAAAAAAAAAAAAATGAAAAAGCAACCAGCCCGGGACCAGCTATGGGGGCTTGTAGGCACAGAGTGGGGGGGCCAGCTTTTGTGGCCCCCCCACCCTGCAGCCTACGAGCCCACATAGCCTATGTGGGCCCGGGCTCTTCTGCCCCCCCAGGCTTTGGGGAGGCAGGTAATGGGGGTGCCGGGGGTTAATGGCAAGTCACCTGCTAGGGTAGGTGACTTGCCACCCCCCCAGCCTTGTGAACTGGTATAAGGGGTCACATGGACCCCTTACCAGTTCACAAGGGGTTAAATGTGGAATAAAAAATACACAGACACATAAAAAAAATGATCTTTATTATTTTATTTTTTTTACTTTACTCACCTCCGATCCTGTGTCCCCCGGCGATCTCCGCTGACAGCCTACTCGCTGTTTGGAACAGAGAGCCTGGGGACGAGGGGGGGCCATCACACCCCTCTCCTCCTCCTCTGCTCCGTGCTCCAAGCACCGAGCAGACTGATTCAGTCTCGGGGGCTTGGGCAGAAGAAGCCGGCTGCTGGTGACATCACAATGATGTCACCTGGCCCCGCCCTCAAGGGGCGGGGCTAGCAGTCGAGATGCAGGAAGTGGGGGGAGAGGGCATTTTCTGCCCTCTCCTCGCCACCGAAGAGACTGGGGGGGGATCGGAGCCCCCCCCCCCAGTGAAGAGAAGACCCGGAGGGAGGCAGTGCGACCACAGGTAGGCAAATGTCATTTTTATTTTTTTTATTCTTTTACAGTCAGCAGCTGCTGCCGAATCGCGGGGGGGGGCTATTCCGGGGGCTCTCCTGGAGCCATCCGACCCCCCACGGGAGATCGGATGACACCAAATTAAAGAGGAGACCCGGCCGGATCCAACGAGGGGTCAGGTGAGTATTTTTCATTTTTACTTTTTATACTAGGAGCAGGGAAAGTCGAGCACGTAATACCTACGGGCTTGGCACTTAAGGCCCAGCCAAGCCAGCACGTAGGTGTTACGTGCTTGGCACTTAAAGGGTTAAGGGTCCAAAGGGGAAGATGGAGGATAGTGCTAAGTGGTTGGGGTGAGCTTTAAGGGTCCAAAAGGGAAAATGGAGGATAGTGCTAAGTGATTTAGCTAAACATTGTAGTAGAAGTGAGGGTGGCAAATATGTAGGCGAGCACTTTAATGAGTTAAGTTTGTTGTGCGCAGGCGCAAGATCGTAAGGATTTCAGTCTGGACGATTATTTATTGAAAAAGGGAAACAGAATCTAACGGGAAATGTAAAGGATTCGTGGGAGGAGACGATGGGAAAAGTGCATAAACGAAAACCTACGATGTAACATGAGAAAATGAAACGGAAAAGTCACGCTGGAAAATTACATCCTCGTACTCGTACTCTGCCGTACGAACGGACGGAAACTTTACAGAAGGTTAGCAATGCATGCATAGAATCGCTCGCACACTCATACGAGAGCGGGAACATTTAAAAAAAAAAAACAGATCGGCACAAAAACGAAAGTCTTTTTTTGTCTCTCTGAATCGAGCCTTTAGTGCTCATCAATCTACAAAACACACAAAATAACAACACGTGAACAGACAAGTGAAAAAACACCTACAAGTGAAAAGATCACACCAAACTAGTGCCCACAACAATTAACTATTTAAATAAATATATGAATATACATGTGACGTGTAGTGGAAACAAGAAGAAAATCATCATTAATAACTATTTATGTGTAGAAATAAACTGGGTGCTAATCATATAATAAAATGAGTGATGACCTATAACACATATTAAAATGGGTTATGGGATATTGTACAGCTGAAAAAAGTGAAAATATATATAACTGCCAACAATAATAGGAAAAGTGAAAATGATCTAAAAAAAACATTTATGTTTTTAGTATCAGTGTGCACCTTATGTGGATGTCCTTTTAAGAAAATGTGCTAATAAGCATAAACAAGACCCTTTTAAAAAGCATCTAAATTAATTCATGTCCTTACTGAGTCCAAAGGGGGTCATAGTTTTAAGGTTATCAATCCAATGCAATTCGTATTGCCTTACTTTCTTCTAAATAGACCCCTCTCTTATATTAATTCTAATTTTTTCTAAACCACTGACCCGAAAAATATGAAGCTGTCCATTGTGCTTCTGTAGAAAGTGAAATGCCACTGAAGGAGGCGTCCTGCCCCCACCATGTCTCTTCTAGCTAGAGTAATGGTAGTAATGGTATATATTTGGAACCTTCTTCGCAGTTGTATCTGTGTCTTGCCAATGTAAATCCACGGACACTCACACTAAATGGCATAAATGACCCCAGTGGTCCTAAATTAATGTAGGTCCCAATATTGTACCTGTTAGACCAACCCTGATCACAAATATTCTTCATTGGTAACATATATTGACATTACATTCACCAAAGGGAGGGCTATCCTTAATAGGTGTACTGGGTCGCAGGTCAATTGTGGGTCTTTGAAAAACACATCCTTAATATTTTTGCCCCGCAGGACCATCATACCGGGATATGTGCCCAGTACTTCAGCGATGTCTTTATTCGTCCTCTGAATGTCTCAATATTTAGACAGTATCCCCTCGATTCAAAGAGCAAAAGTTAATTGATTTCGGATCGAGAATCGTAAGTTTGGGTGGGTGTTAGTCATTTTTTCCTGTTTTTTTGGCCATTTACGACTCGCACGAGCCTACGTACGAATGCGTATATGCTCTTACGATCAGCGGAAGTTCGTTCCTAAATTTTAGGATCAAAACGTAAAACTTAGGATCAAAACGTAAAAATTACGATCAAAACGTAAAACTTAGGTTAATTGGATGTGTTTAGGTGTGATTCAGAGAAACCTCTAAACGCGTTTTAAAAGAAAGCCACTGCCGACACCTTTTAGCAGCCGGATTGCTGTTCGTGAACAGGTTTTTTGGCTAAGTGGAGGAGTCTGCGCGTCTTGTGCTCCAATGAACTGCATGTATCAGCATGGCCGAGGCCATAAATTGTATGGCAATGCATACCTGATTCATGTATGCCTTATAAAAGCATTGTAATGTGGACCTTAATTAGTCCTTTGCATGTAAACCTTTATTTGGCAATATATTTGCGTTAATTAAAGAAACTTATGTCCTTTGTTATTTAATTTAAAATTGAGGTACTAGAATAATATTTTTAGATTGCATTTATTGGTGTAGTTGTTTACCTTTGCTTAGTTTAATTATTTAAGCACATCTTTGGTCAGATGCATCACACTTACTGAGGAGAGGAGAGCGGGATAAAGTGCAGGATGTGGGTTACTGCTGTATTTTGCACAGACACAGTAGAGCTGGGGGCATGGAAAGGTCAGAAATCAAAGAATCAAGAGCAACACAGTCACAAGGCCCTTTCTGTTTGCAGGCTGCCCGATAATACCTGAGCCGCCATCTTGGCTGTTTCTAGGCTCATAACATGCAGAAGTTTCTGGGTGTTTTTTAATATTTGTGAGCAATCTGTATGTAGAGGGTGTGGGTAACCACACTAAAAATTTAAAGTTGTACCATTTGAAGCATAAATATTAAAAATAAATCCACAAGTAAAAAATGCAAGTTAACTAAAAATTAAACAAAGTAAGATTTACTTATGCAAATGCATTCATTAATGGTTGGTTACTACAAAATGAATGAAATAAAGAAAAATAAAAGACCAAATATTTAGAATGCACTTTAATGAGGTAAGTTTGTAGTGCGGAGCCGCAAGATCAGAAGGATTTACGTCCAGACAAAAAAGGAAAAAGGGCAAAACCAATGTTGCAACCTGAGAAATGAAACGGAAAATTCAGGATGGAAACTGACATAGGTCTGATTCCCGAACTGCCATACGAACGGACGTATCTTTTAGGATAGAAACGTATTTGCTTATTGAATCACTCGCAAGTTCATACGAACGCACGAGCGGACGTGAAAAATAGGATGATCGTGAGCCAAATCCAAGCTGTTACATGTTTCTTTGAATCAACCCATATGTGTCAGATCTGTGACCAATGATTATTTAAAGTGTTAATGAACTGTATCCAACCACCTCACTGTCTGTGGTGATTGAGAAGAAGGGAAGATCGATCAGTATGCCCAATACATTGGAAAGCACTGTGAAATTACACGATGTGGGTACCAACGTTGAAAGCAATTAGCTCTCGGGCCTGATCATGAAAGGTTTCTTCACTGAAGCAGTTGCAATGAATATGCAAAACTGTCCAACTGGGACATTATACTTAAGAGACATAGGATATGTACTGTAATAGTGCAATAAAGAGTTAACCGTGGTGGGATTGCGATAAGTTGCAGGAAAAATTTCTCCAATGTCATTCTTCAACATCCAAAAAACTAATTTGATTATCAGAGACACAGCTAGTCAAAACATATGTGTAAATCATAACAATTCAGTTGGCTGATAAATTCATCATAAAGCCCTGTCAGAGCAATAAGACATCATATATGTAGTGCTACCACCCCAAAATGTATAGGTGGTACCGTTTCAAATTGGTGTGGAAAACAACCTCCCACCAGCCTGGTACCACCCCAAAATGTATAGATGGTACTGCTGCCTATTGCCACATCTGAAATCTGCAGAAAAAATGTACGATCAAAAATAAAGTAATTATAAGGTAGAATGTAATTTAATAATGTTAAAACAAACTGTTGTCTAGATCTTTTCAATTTATTCTCCATATGTAAGAAATATTCCACTGCCCGCAAGCCAGCACTATGTTCAGTGACCATGTATAGTGATTTGACATTACACAAACTAAAGTAAGGTCTCCGGTGGGACCACAATTTCCTCCAGTTGAGATAGGAGGTACGGTGAATCCCTGACATATGAATCAAGGCTGTTGACGTGAGTACTGATATACAAAGATTCTTTAATTCTCTGACAATTCTGGATTCAATAGGAAGTCCAGGTGGCCTCTGAGCACCTTGACCTATAACAAACAAGATTAGCCATTCTGTAATACCTGCCAGCTGCCTGCTGAGAGGGTCATTGTGTTGCATTGTTTATGCCAAATTGAAATTCGTTTATTTTAATTGTTTCTATTGTAATCAGCTGAGATGGACTATGGCTCCCCCACCGCTCATCTCTGACCCTCAGTGCCTGTATGAGAAGCCAATGTTGCCGGTGGCCATGGCCTATGTATGGAGTACATGGAAGTTCAGAAGTACCCATTCAAGTCGATCCATACTGGGTCCCCCTCACCAGCTTCTCATAGCTGAGGGTAAGAGTTGAGCAGCATGGGAGGGGGTGAAAGGTAAGAGAGGAGTCTCGTGGCCTCTGGCACATCTGACCTAAGTTCTGAAGGGAAAGTCCACTTTAAATATCTTGCATATATTAAATAGATGTTTTTATTTTTATGGAGAAAATGAAAGCAAGGATCAAAAATCAAGAATCAGAGAGATAATGACATCTATGCAACTTTACTGACCACTCCTACTACTGCTTTCTCACTCTTTATCCACAGCTCTATAAGCATGCATGCCAAAGGTAAAGACACATGCAAAGCTTATCACTATTAGTATTGAGCTGGACCTGGGGATATCTGGTTCGGAAACCCTCCAGACAGATAGTTCCCAGTATCTAGCATTTGCTATCCTAGAATGCCTAATACAAAAACTGTGGCCCCTCTACACCTTGAAGTGGTACAGGGCTCAATGTATGTATGTGGCAGCTCCAAAATCTGTAATTTTCAGAAAGCCACATTATAAGAAAGAATGTAATAGCAGATGGTCTATTCCTAGAAATTTTGACGAGCATTATTGAAGAATCAGGATATGATCATGGTAATTGGAGGTCTGCTAGACATAAATTCTCTGAATGGACATTACCTAAATCTGGTTGTCCACTTGTTATCTGATTGTTAATTCCTATATGATTAGATCTCTACCTGATCATTTTTATCTATCAATAGTGCCCTTAACAACAGGGGGATATTGACAGATGTGCCCATATACAAACTGTGAGGCAAAATGGGGAGGGGTCTACTGCATGCTACAGCAGCATTTGTCCGTAAAAACATTGCCTGTCTGCAATTCCTGGCTGACATGGGGATGTCTACAGGAATTGTAGTATTGAGTAACTTAAAAGGGAACAACAATCAAAAAGACTGGTGGTCCCTTCACCCCTTGCTGTGCAGGGGCATCTCAATTTTCTATGTCCTGCCGGAAAGCCCTGAGGACGTCCAACTCTTGCTTACCACTCCTCCCTCAGAATGTATAGCTGTCATGCTTTGAGAATAGGCAGACCTATGTGATGAAGAATTGTCAGGCTACAACTAGAGGAACTTGGAAGAAAAGATGTACATTGAAGAGGCCCAGATCTTTTACCACAAATGCACAACCATAGCCCCTAAAGGTGAGAGAGATATTCTTCACCAGAGCCCCTGATGGTGAGGAACTTTAGGTTGTCCATGTCACAATCGCACTCTATCAGCCCAGCCAAGATGCTAGAGAGTGTGATGGTGCAAGGGTTAAAGCCACCAGACCCCTGGGTATTCACTACTACTCCCAGCAAGTCACCAAATTAACCCTTTGATAAACGTGTTTCACCAGAGCTTCCTTCAGAAAGGTGAGCTCATATATTTAGAGATCAAAGGCCAGAGCTGATTAATTAAACATTTAATCTGATAAAAAGGTATCACAGTGCTAGATGTAATATACAGAAACAAATTACATTCAGGTACAAAAATACATAAAAAAGTACAACAAGAACAGTTCAGAAAATAAAAAGAAAGTCCTTACAGTATAATGGCATAGCAGTCCTTGTGAGTGAGTCTCAAGCTGTTGCTTAAGGTCTTATGTCCAGCGTTTGTCACAGGCTTGTAACCCGGGTTTCTGATTTAGGTTTCCGACTTAGAATGTAGGTTTTATTAGATCAATTTAAAAGGGAAAAGCTTCATTCCCCCCCCCCCCCCTGACCCCACTTGCTGAGGGCATTTCTCTCCCAGGTTTTTTTTATCTCAGTTTTGGTTTTATGGTGGGTCCAGTGACAGCACATCCTGCTGCTACAAAGGCTTTTGACTTCAAAGAAGGAAGTACCACAAACAGAACCCCCCATAAAACTGGAATACACAAAACAACAGACACAGTCTGAGTGACCCCTCACCCAGGTCTTTGACTATACATTATACAATCACAATACACATGCTTATTCTATAATCAGGCCTTGGGCCTGACAGTCCCCCCTGGGTATGTGGTAGCCACTTGAATATGTCAGCAAAGGTAATAAGAATAGCCAAGGTCAAAGGGCACTTGCAGATCTCCACAGGACAGAGCAATGGTTAAAAGGTAGGCAGCTATGATTGATTCTGAATGCTCTGACATATAAAAACAGTAGTAGGTTTCTAGTTAAATCCATTATTTTGTATTGTTTTTGTATAATTATGGGGTCCAGGGGGAGTAGAAACTTCCACCTTTCTTTAGATCATGATATCATTGCAAATCTAAATCCTTGTTTCAGACTGGAAGTATAAGCAACTATAACCAAAGTAATCAGCTTGTATACCTTTTCCTTCTTCTTGAACAACTCTACTTTTGGTTGAACTAGAACTCAGGGCACACTTTGCATATATTGTAGAATTATTAGTTGCAGTTGTGCCCCATCTGGGAAGTTGAACTTACAGTAAAACTTTGAGTTTAGCAGATTCAAAAATTAAAGCAAAATATTTTTAGCCCCACTGAGAGAAACTCCCCTACTTTGAGATTGCCCAGCACTTTGAGCTGGAACCAGTGCAAGAAGTAAGTTCTGTCATTTGGTGAAATGCCAAAATGAGTTCTTCTTGAATTTACATTTTGCCTCCAATTCAACCACAATAATTGGCACGCAAAATTAACATTTGATTTAATTTAAATGCAAACATTGCTGCTGTATGAAAATGTGTCTTGATTTTGTTAACTTATTTTTGCTTCCATGTCCAATTTCCAGAACACAGGCAACAGATAACATTATATAAATATTCTTCAATGTATCTTTAATGCCTTCTACTGTTCTATATGCTCATTATTTTAATGCACATTGTGTTACTTAATATATACTATAAAAGCAAAAATAAAGGTTTCTAAAAACATTTTTTTAGTTATTTAGAAACGACAGCACCCTATGGGATATACAGAAAAAAATGCCAAGTCATTCTGCATAGTACATAGGGTGCTGCAGAGGGTGAAAGGGTAATTTTCAAACATGACTGTTTCTAGGGGAGGGTGAGTATTGCCCTGAGTACCAAGGCCTGTGGGGGCTTCCTTAGCCTAGTGATCCTGTTTTCTGCGGATGAGTCAGGTCCACTGTTAGTGGCATGGCACATAACTGCATGGGACAGTAACACTCTTTCTACACTGAGTACTATTTTGCCTAGAAACTGCTTTGTTTCCGAACCTTATAATACAATATGTATACCTCAATAGAAAATTCTGGACCTCAAATGCAAAAAGGTCCCATCACAGCTACAGGTGTTTTTGGGGACAAAACTGAACATTTTCATTTATTACACTTCTTATACACAGCTTTCAGGCACATGGCTAGGCACATGGGAAGCACACCATGCTTACCCAAGTATTTAGCATGACTGCCTATAAGAGGCCAGCTGGTAATAACATGTAAATGAGGCTTTTCGATCAATAGGGACCTGATTTATTTGCTCTTTCAAAAAAGCTGCTACTAACGCTAAAGATAAAAACTTCGCCACTTCGCCAAATTTTCCGAAAAAAAAATTGTTTTGTTACGAATTTATTTGCGGCAAAGTGCTATTAAAAATGGCTATTTCTGGCCTACCAAGAGCCTCTATGTTTGCTATGTTTCTCTATAGGGTTGTAGAAATTTTTGCCTTGCTGTAACACGCATAGGATTCGTGCTGGTTTAGTGAAATAATGCTGTACAGAAGTATGACAAGCAGATCAGAGGCATCGCTTTTAGAATCACTGTAACAGAGCGGCACAATGACAGATCCTTGAGGTGGCATCAGCATGAGGAGCCCATATATTGCCTGAAAGATACACTCTGGATTGACCAGCACAATGAGGAGCCCATATATTGACTGAAAGACACCCTGGAGTTGGCAGCAGCATGAGGAGACCACATATTGACTGAAAGACACCCTGGAGATGGCAGCAGCATGAGGTGCCCATATATTGACTGAAAGACACCTACTGGAGTTGACAGCAGCATGAGGAGCCCATATATTACCTGAAACACACACCCTGGAGTTGGCCGCAGCATGAGGTGCCCATATTGTGGCTGAAAGACACACACTGGAGTAGGCAGCAGCATAAGGAGCCCATATATTACCTGGAATAACACACACTGGGGTTGGCAGCAGCATTAGGAGACTATATATTGACTGAAATACACCCTTGAGTTGGCAGAAGCATGAGGAGTCCATATATCCCCTGAAATACACACCCTGAAGTTGGAAGCAGAATGAGGAGCCCATATATTGCCTGAAAGACACCCTGGAGTTGGAAGCAGAATGAGGAGACCATATATTGCCTGAAAGACACAGTGGAGTTGGCAGCAGCATAAGGAGCCCATAAATTGCCTGAAAGACACACTGGAGTTGGCAGAAGCCAGGCAGTATATGGGCTCGGAATTCAGCAGAATGGGTTAAACCAGTAACCCATACCTTAGTCAATCAGATGATTAGCAAGCTAGAGTAAGAAAGTCTATGATAGGTATTCAAAATCACCACATTGGTTTACATAGCTAAGGTAAACACATTGTTGCCATGGAAAACTGCTTTCTTTTGAAAAACAGAGTTACAAACAAATAGAAAAAAAAACAAATAAGCTTAGCTTATTGAAGACTTTGTCACACAATAATGGAAACCTTTAAAAATAGCATTGAAAGTGGAATTACTCTTGAAATATGTCTCTGTTCTGTTTGGATGCAATTGGTCCAATTTCGTAATGGATGGTACCCAAATACAAACACTATTCAATTCTAGGAAGGGGAAATTTGGTGGTTTTCTGGTGTTGCGGTTTCTGGGAAAGCAGTCAGATGTCCCATAGTTGCATGGGAATATCTGGGGAACATTGTGCTAATAATCTTAGTACTGATTACTGTTAATATAAAATTGAAACACTCTTATATCTAGCAGATCAGTAATTTATATACCGTAGAAACAAATGAATCACACATGGGGCATTACAGCTCTGCAATACATTTACATTCAGTTTCTATGAATGCACTGACAACAGACATTCAATACCAGACATGTGAATAACATTACTGCCAGTCAAGTGCGCCAGCCGGGCTGGTTGTTTTATTTATGGCTACATCACTCAAGTGAATTTCCAAGGAGATTGCAGAGGAGGCAGCCATCCAGCTGTCAGACACCACAGAACTGTTAGATAAAAAGGTGAAGCCAAGTGGTTCAAAGGTCCCATAGACGACAATAGTGTGAATGGATTTTGCTAGTAATAGAAAGGTGTAAGTCACATGAAATATTAAAAGTTACATAGTCACATTTTTTTAGGAAATTCTAAGCAGCAATGCAAAGCTCTAAAACCTGTAGGTGAGGATTGAAGGTAAAAAAAACAAATAAATAAATAAATAAAAATATTTATAAGGATAATAACTTTATCTGTCAGGTGGCAGCAGCCCCAGAGTTTAACAGGACCTCCAGCGTGCCTGTTGAACCGCCTGTCCTAGACATTCTGACTTGGGTTGCCCCCTGGTCTAATACCTCCAGGACAGAGAAAACATACATTTTCTGCATGAGCCAGCTGGCAACAGGGAACACACAGCTGCAAAAATGCGGCATCTCTGATCAATCAAAGAAATGTGCCTCTGTCATTTGCAGCAGATCTCTGTGTCCCTTGTTAGTGGCTGGCTTGCATGGAACGGGTACAAATGCAGCATTTTTAAAAGTTATCTCTCCATCAGTGCAGAAAATGGAGAGCTCACTCACACATCAAAACGGAAGCTGTTGACAACAAAGAGCACAAAAGGGAGCAGCCAATATTATATTGTAACCACAGACAAACACCTGGCTACTGGCTGCTTTTTGCAATGTAACAGCAGGACCCCTGGCTTTCTTTTTACATTGTACAATGTGGCAGCAAGCAACAGTTATAAAATTTAAAGTGCAAGTTTTATTAGTGTCATTGCTGCTGCCTCTGCACATTTTGCTGCTCTTAGGGGGTATTAGGACAGCGGACATCCAAATCTGTATGATCACAAAAGGGCTTTGATAAATTTGGCCCTGCAATGGGACATTTTTACACGTTAGTTACAACATTTTTTCAATGAGAATGTTTTTAAATGTTTGGTATTTTGCTATCATGACAGTGATTTAACCCCCGGGGTGGTGTAGTACATTGTCATTGCTTTCCTCCAAGCCAATGTTGTCACTTCTATTTGCCAATGTGCCCTCCTTTTTCACTCTCCCTGCAAGCTCTCATCCTTACTGTACCTTTATTTAACTACCTTTACAAGCCAGTTCTAATTATTCCACTCACTTTCCCCATAGCAGGTCAGGGGCCACATCAGATGGCTCCAAGGGCCACCGGTTGAGCATATGTTCTTTAACCTATTTTTATTGTATACAGCCCATATTATATGTACTATCAGGCTGATTCATTTCTAGCGCCAGGTACTGACAGATGGGCGTCTATAGCGAGGCATTGAGAGCGGCCGCTAGTAGCCGCTGTGCTAGCCATGGTTTATTTTTATTGTATACAGCCCATATTATATGTACTATCAGGCTGATTCATTACTAGCGCCAGGTATTGACAGATGAGCGTCTGTGCGAGGCATTGAGAGCGACCGCTAGTAGCCGCTGTGCTAGCCATGGTTAATTTTTATTGTATACAGCCCATATTATATGTACTATCAGGCTGATTCATTACTAGCGCCAGGTATTGACAGATGAGCGTCTGTGCGAGGCATTGAGAGCGACCGCTAGTAGCCGCTGTGTTCGGCCATGGTTCGCTGTTTCAGAGAGTCTCAGTCACTGGCCAGCATTGATGAATATATTGTGTGAGTCGCTCTAACACCAATACAGCGCTGTATGGGACCGAACGGTAGCACCAACTCAGTGCAACCGACTCACACCACATTCATAAAAAAAACATCAAAATCGAGTCCTTGTAGCCCAGACCGCCAGAGGCTGTGTGATTAAAGTCTGTTTTTGAACATGTATCCACTAGTAACAAAGTGAAAACATATGGAATTACATTGTTATTACATTGTAACATTAACACTTTAATACCAGACATGTAAGGACAATTCTGCATAAAAATATTAAAATTCAAAAAAAATTTCAAAAAAGACTTAGGCCAGAATAGGTGACACAATTATTTGATAATAAAAATAAATTAATAGATAAAAAAAACCCTGTTTAAAGAGAATAAAAGGATCGTCCATTGAAATGTATGGGAGAGCGGCAGGTAGCGACAGGTAATACCAGGCGCTTTGGAAGCTAGAACGCCGACGGTATACAGTGAGCCGTCTGTGATGATGAATCGGTCGCTAAGTGTCGCTATTAGAGTCGCTCACCAGATTCGCTTTGATAAATGTGGTATTGCGTACAGCGCCCGGGGGTCACCGTTCGCTACCTGTCGTTACCTGTTGCTGCCAGCCTTTACACAATGCTATGACTTGATGAATAAAGCCCTAAGTATTATGCACAGAGTAACTGCACATAGTGACTGTGAGACTCATAATGTTTCTCATGAAACAAGGATTAAGATAAAGGGTATTTGGGGTCAATAATATTTTTACAACAGCCTGTCTGTGGATATATTATGTGAATATTCGGTAAGGCAGAAGTTATTTTACGAGGAAAATCCAACATTATTAAAAACTCCCCAAACCTGGATTGCCAGCCCCCCTGTCAATCTGGTTGAGAATTTGATTTATAAAAACGTACCTCTCCGGTAACATTGCGCTCGGACACTCGCGCCCATAACATGCTGAGTTGCAGGGCCCCCCCATAATAGGCTGAATGGCAGGAATTCAGCGGGATGTCAGCTTTTAGGATAACACTGACATCCAAAAGGCAGTGCGGGAGGGATTATCTGAGAGGAACATCAAAAAAGGTCTGATGTTCCTCTTTTACCACAGCATACATATCTTTTTAAAAAATTAGCAAAACTAACACTTGGAAGAATAGATATAAAGTCTCGAGCTACACTTTGCACTGTCCTAAGCTTTTATCCGTTTTCAAAAAGATCCTGTAGTTCCTAAGTTATTTGTAAAAGCATTAGAGCATTGGAGATGAAGAGTAACAGTGGTTGTGGCAACACCAATGTGATGTGATTAGTGTGAGAGGAGAGAGGAGGGCGGGGTTTCAGAGCTTCAGAGAAAGGCAGCCAATTAGGACATCTGGACAGGAAGTGTGAGGTGTTTCCATTCTTGGTCCATTAAAGGTTGAATTATGGACCAGCTCAGCGGAGTGGGGACTGAAAGCTGAATAGGGCACTGATTTTGCTCACTAAGCAGACAGACCGAGGAGGAAGCAGATAGCTGTAGCCACTCAAACAAAGGTATGCTACTGATATTTATTTTTTCACGTTTGACTCGCCAAACACTTTAATTCCCCTTGAGCACCCTTAAGTACTTAGTCAGCTAAAGATTTGTAGCTACCACTATTCAATTCTATGGCATACTGATGCTTGAAAAAGGTGTGAAGATCCTGGAAATATAAAGCATGTTTTATGCACTTTATATTGATTTTTCGAACGTAACCAGTGAGATAAATGCATTTTTCTGTCAGAAAGTCAATAATGATTACTTTATATTTGTCAGATAGAAAACAAACATGTTTATACACATCATTACTAAGTAAAAGCCAAGACCAACTTCAATGTGGATTTTTGAAGTTACAAAAGAACAGCAGCCTATAGGAAATCCCAACACATTAAAAATAAGCCTTTCCAAACTTGTTTCCCTATTGGCTGCTGTTATTTTGTAACTTTCAAAAAAAGAGTAGCTTTGAAAGATTTCAGGGCCCGCTGCTATAGAAGAATGCCCCGCTGTGTGAAACAACCGAGGTTGCCGGTAAACTCACCTTTCTTGGCGGCTCCCACAACATGGCGATTGCAGGTCGCTGCATCCCTGTCTTTCCTCTAGCTGTGCACGCTCCCACGGCCAGAGTGAAAGACGGGGATGCAGCCAACCGGCGTTTGCATATCACCCGGCATTTTGAGATTAGCCAGTCGGCAATCTTTTGGCAATCTGCAATTTTGACAGGAAAATATGTTTAAATATTTTATCTGTATGAGGAGCAATATTTAGCTATGTCAAGACAGTACTTGAGAACATTTAAAGAGGTCTAGGTTAGAAAATTAGAATGCTTGTGGCTACAGTCTCTAATTAGAGGCCAAACTGTTCCATTGGCTTTGTTTTCAGTAGGCCTAATTCCACTGATTAGCTGCTGATATTTAATCAGCCATAGTGGCATATCTTTCACAGCACATTACCATCACCAGCTCTCTTAATTACATTTGTTCATACTTTATGGCCTTTACATCAGGAAATTGCCCTCAGGCCTGTTAGCAGTTTGACCTGATAAACTGGTGTGAAACATTCTTGGAATTATTGATCAGAGATATTTTCATCCCGGAATACTTACTGCTGTGCCCTAGTTGTTAAGCCCTGTGTCTGACTGCGATACTGCTAATGCTGGACAGCAAAATGCCCTCAATTATTTTTTTTTCTGTTGAACCCACTGATCCCATTCTGATTCACCTCTAAGAAGCTCAGCAAAATAAATGTCTATCAACCTTGTAAATTAAGTGATTACGGGTGAAATGCCATTAAAAGCATTTAGTAATATTTTATGTTTATCACATTTAACTACATTGGAATTATTTGCTTGTACATAGAAAAATAGTTTTCTTGTATATATAGATACAATATTTTACTTAGCAGTACCTTAGGAAGAGCATGCACATTCTCATATAATTAGTTGTGCTTCAAGTTTGGAGTAAGGAAACAGCATTTACATCAGCATATGGCATAGCATAGAAGGGCCAACTCAACTGATCAGTTTTCTACCTACATTTAAAGGATGCTTGTTTGAGTACAGACAGGTACACATTTTGGACAAAGAAGAGCTCTTTTTGGACAAAGAAGGGTTCAAAACAAGTAAAAATGAGACAATTTATATTAAGGGGGGGCATCCACAATACACCCTTTGAAAATTCCGATTTCACTTATTGCACGTTAAAAGCCGGCCCCACGATTGGTTACTGGTGGTCAAATAGTCTGTTTTCCTTTGACCATGCAGAAGAGGACTTTGGCCCACTTGCTTGTCAGTGGCAAGTTTCATGCTGATGCCACAACCAATACTGTCTTTCAGTCCTAAGAAAGCCAGTTGGATGGCTTTGATATACCACGACCTTGATTAGACCTTCTCAGACACAAGTGTCTCAAACAGGAACTAACTTACTATAATTTCACCTTAACTGAACTCTTACTTGGAAACAAGCAAGCAATGGTTATAGGCAGTCCAGAAAAGAGATTGGTTATTGGTTTTGACATACAGTGCTCACCCATTAGTTGCCCCAGGCTGTTACAGGTGTGTAGCCAAATACCTGCTCATGACAAGATCAATAATGTTGCCTTCTTTTTTTCTGTTGCCTGCTGTGTAATTTAAAGATTCTTCAAACTGGTCTGCTTGCCACGAGTACACTTTATTACATCTGAATATCCTGTTGTTCATGACCACATTGGATTCAGATTTGTCTCAAAACTCCTACTGCGAAGCCCTAATTAAAGCAGACCATTGTTTTATTATAGTGCTCCTCTTAAGATAATTTGGCTAATTCTCTTCTTGGTATGTTTAAAACCCATATACAATAGGACAGATTTCTTTTTCAGAATATAAAGTCTGTTTAAAAATGCCCAGCTACCTAGACTTTCTAATGCTCAAAGAGAAATTCTAAATAAATCAATGTCAGTGGGTAAGATTAGGAATTACAAATTGGGATGTCACTAGGTGGACTTTTCGGGAGAATATTTTAAGCTTTTGATTGGTACCTCACCTTCATATGCTTTATCATGAGATAATATGATAATAATGTACATATGTGACCAATGTATGCTTGCACACACTAAGCAATTTATGCTCTACATATTACCCATCCTTGCAGTGAGATAAACTACAAACCAGTGAACACACAAGTGAAATACACCAGTAAACACACTAGGGGGCAGTGAGTGCACACATGCCCAAAGCGGTGGGCTGTCCTATACACGGGAAGCATCTGGGGGCTTAGGTGCATTTCTCAAGTAGACTTCATTCAAGTCCCATTTGGGTATCAAACCAATAACCTTCCGGTCAAAATCCAGTCATCTTGAAAAATCCTGAAAATATAGGCCAATTTCACTATTGAATTTTGATCTTAAAATTCTATCAAAATTAATGGCTGACCAACTAAAGCTGATTCTCTCAGGGCATCACTACATCCCAGACAGAATTTGTGAGGGCAGATCAGGATATTATAACGGCAATTGGAGCAATTCAATATTCTATAATGAAAAAGAATCAGTATATCCTAATTATTGGTTTGGATGGGAATAAGACCTTTGACATGATATCCTGGGCACATCTGATATGGCTAATGAAATGTAGTGTTCTTGGTTATTTTGAAAATATCTGACAAAAAAGTTATTGAATAGTTTATTTAAACATTTAATATGGAAAAATAATAAAAGGTCAAGAATTAGTATGAGTGAACTACAGCAAATAAAAGGAAAATTGGCCTCTCCTGGCCTGCAAACAAACATTTTTGACTTTTTATATTTTTATGCAGAATTGTATTTACAGGTCTGGCACTAAAGTGTTAATTTTATAGTGTTAAAACAATGTCATTCCATGTGTTTTCGCTTTGTTACTGGTGTATATGTGTTGAAAAACTTTAATCACACAGTGTCTGGTGCTCTATGCTATAGCGACCAGATTTAGAGCTGTGCCGAGAGCTCGCACTGAGCTGGTGCTACCTTTCGCTTTGCTGCAGCACTGTACTGTTGTTAGAGCGCCCAACATACATCACATTCATCAATGCCGGCCAGGTTACTACAGTGACTGAGGGACTCTGTTACAGCGCTCAATACCTGCTTACAGCATCTGCTAGCTGTCACTCTAAGCGCCGCGTTAGTAATGAATCAGCCTCCACGTGTCAGGGCCTGTTAATACCACTCAGTGCCAATATTAAGCCACTGCACCACATAGTGCCTGATTTAACAAACAATATAGAGGCAGCACTGATGTTTCACTATCACTAGCGTTATTTAGTTTGCACTGACCAGTGCTCTTGTTTATGCTGCACCATTTTTAATTGCCATTGTAGGTTAAGATCCGATAGAGAACAATGGGCAGAACTGTATTTTACTGTTTTATGCTTTTGATATTACATTGATATTACGCACATTTATTTGTGCAGAACTTGCACTGGTCAATAATGTAAACACAGGACCCAGATTATGCCAAAGAACAATTTTTTTTATCTTGTAAAATATTTTTTTCTAGGCTTATTTTGCTTACCAGTGTGTAATTTGAAGCACAACTAAAACGCAGCCTAAACGCACTGTAAACTTTGTCCCCTAAGTCCCCAGCAGTGATAGTCTGTAACTATAATGATGAAACAACGACCAGCGCCTGTTACATATAGCATCAATCTTCAGCATGACAAAAATGAATAAATATGATGTGCAGTGCCTAAAAAAACGCCATTATAGGGTGGCGCTCCCTGGCGCTGTTATAATCGGAATTTGTGTCCAACAGACGCTGGCACAGGCCAGCCAATACCTAGTGCACCAATCAAAGCTAATTAGTTACCATCGAGTATTATGACTTTCAGTGCAATTCTGTCAAATGAGCAGTGGCAAAAAAGTAAGAGATGCCAGCACTGACAAATGTGAGATATGTCAGCAAAATGACACTAGAGTTTAAGGGCCTCATTTAAGAAATGCTAGCGACACATAGCAGCAAGTGTTTTTCTTCAGAACCACCAGCAAGTCATATTTATGACGCAAAAAAAGTTTAGCGCCATGTAGCGCTCCATGTATCAAGAGTGCCAGGTATTTTGTGAGTGCCAGTGCTGTGTGCCCAGCAGGGTCACGTCACATCAGACGCTCAGTGTTATTCTGCCATAAACTTTAATGGTCCGTTCAGGTTAGGTTCTTTTTGGAGTGTTTGGAGTAATTTTTTGTGCCCATTCAGCTGACACAGAATTTTAGTCGACCAAAGGCAGTTTAAGAGTTTTATTTAGCACCCATAATTATATTAATGTTTTAGTTACTCTTTAATTGATTGGAGAATTAACCTATAGCTGTAAAGCCATGCAAAATGTAATGTAATTGGGAGCTCATACCAGGTGGTTATTTACCATATATTTGGAATGATAAGACGCACCTAGCATTTAGAGGGAGAAAATAAGAAAAAAATAAGAAAAAAAAAATCTGAATCAAATAGTTGGACCCAGCCATTGAGATAGACTGGTGTGGGAGTTGTGTCAGCTAGGGGGATGTGGCCACTCCCCTGCTCTCTCTGTCGGGCTGTGTTGTCAAACAGAGCCCTACGCCTACAATAATATGCACAGCATATTCTGATTGGAGGAAAGTCTGCAGATGTGCCATGGAATCACAAATGAGGTGAGTATACTGGTGATCCCAGGTGGTTTCAGGTAACAAGGCATCCCAAATTGGGACCAAATGGCCAAACTGAGGGCATTTCTGATGGTCAAAATCCAGGCATGTGCCCTGGAAATGGTGGAAAGGTAAGTTTAGTGAGTCTTCTGGGGGTTTCACACAGTGGGTCGTGCCAAATCTGGAGGCCCCAGAGACAAGAATCTATCACCAGGATAGTGAAAATCCTGGGGATAGAGCCAATTCTAATAGAAACATAGAAACATAGAAGGTTGGCGGCAGAAGGAGACCATAAGGTCCATCTAGTCTGCCCTTATGTGTATACTGTATGTTCTCTTTATCTTAAGATAGATGTGTGCTTATCCCAGGCATGTTTAAACTCAGTGACTGTTGATTTTTCAACTACCTCTGCTGGAAGTTTGTTCCAAGCATCTACTACTCTTTCTGTAAAATAATATTTTCTAACATTGCTCCTGATCTTCCCCCCGGCTAGCTTCAGGTTGTGCCCCCTTGTTCTATTATTAAGCTTCTTTTTAAAAACACTTCCCTCCTGAACCTTATTCAATCCTTTCACATATTTAAAGGTCTCAATCATGTCCCCCCTCTCCCTTCTTTCCTCCAGACTGTACAAATTTAGTTCTTTAAGTCTCTCCTGATAAGTTTTAAGTTTAAGTCCTTCCACCATTTTCGTTGCCCGCCTTTGGACACGTTCTATTTGAATAATGTCTTTTTGCAGGTAAGGTCTCCAGAACTGCACACAGTATTCTAGTTGTGGCCTTACCAGGGCTCTATACAGCGGCATCACAACCTCCCTCTTCCTACTGGTGATGCCTCGAGCTATGCAGCCGAGCATCCTACTTGCTTTTCCCACTGCCTGGCTACACTGTCCACTCATCTTGCAGCTATCAGTAATCAGTACTAGGGATGAGCGAACCGGTTCGGACGGACTGGAATTCGCTCCGAATTTCAGGGAAAATTAGATTCGGCACGAACCCAAATTTTTTTGGGTTCGTGCCGATCGAATTTTCCCTGAAATGCCGGCCTGCCCGCTCCCACCATGCCGGCATTTTTTTTTCAGATGAGCGATTCGTGAAAGTTCGATTCGGGCGAACCCGAATTTCTTGGGGAAATTCGGCGAATCGCCCGTATCGAATTTTCAAGAAGTTCGCTCATCTCTAATCAGTACCCCTAAATCTCTCTCCTCCGAGGTCCTGGATAACACAGCGCTGCCCATACGGTACTCAGAGCAGGGATTCCTTCTACCCAAGTGCATGATTTTACATTTAGAGATATTGAACTCTAGTTTCCACAGTTTTGACCATCTATCCAGTAAAGCTAAATCATTTTCCATGTTGCAGACACCTCCAGGAATATCCACCCTATTACTAACCTTTGTATCATCAGCAAACAAACTTTTCCTACCAAGCCTTCTCCTATGTCACTTACAAATATATTAAAAAGAAAGGGGCCCAGGACAGAGCCTTGCGGCACACCACTTGTAACTCGCCTTTGTTCAGATTGCACACCATTTACAACAACGCTCTGATACCGATCCCTCAGCCAACTGGAAATCCACTGAACTATCCAGGGATTGAGTCCTACCTTCAATAACTTATCTATGAGCTCCTTATGTAGTACAGTGTCAAAGGCTTTGCTATTATCCAGATAGGCGATATCCACAGCACCACCTTCATCTAACACTATAGTGACATTGTCAAAGAAATCAATAAGATTGGTCTGACATGATCTGCCCTCAGTAAAGCTGTGCTGTTTTGGGTCCAATAGGTCATTAATTTTTAGATGGGAAATTATCTGTTTTTTTAGAGTGTTTCCATTAATTTGACCACTATAGATGTTAAACTAACTGGCCTGTAATTACTGGCTTCTTCTCTACTCCCCTTTTTATGGATTGGTACGACATTGGCCATTCTCCAATCATCTGGAACGTCACCAGTTGAAAGGGAATGGTTAAGTAAATCAGTCAGAGGGGCTGCAATCACAAACCTAAGTTCCCTTAGAACTCTGGGGTGGATTCCATCTGGACCCATCGCCTTACTTACCTTTAGATGTGCCAGCTCGGATAGGACATCAGCCTCCAGAAACTCCGGAGCTGTGCCCTCCCAGCGGGATGCTGTGCTATGGCCATGCCTGCTACTATCAGCCACAGCCTTATCTCCGTCAATATATTTATTTTCCCTATTTCTAATTTTTGAGACAGCATTGTTTTTCTTCTTTCTGTCACCAATATATCGGAAAAAGGTTTTATCTCCCCTCTTCATAGATTTGGCCATTTCTTCCTCCTTTTGCCCTTTAGCAGTCCTTATAATCAGTTTTGCTTCCCTCTGTTTAATTTTATATGCCTCTCTGTCAGCTACACTTCCACTTACTTTATACTTCTTATAGGCAGACTTCTTATCTTTTATGATAGTGCTGACTTCCCTAGTAAACCATAATGGTTTCTTCTTCCTTTTATTCTTGCTAGTTTGTTTCACATATTGCTTAGTTGCCTTTAAGATGGCCATTTTTAATAGTGGCCACTGGGCACTCACTTCTGCTACTCTGTTCCACTCACCTAATTTTCTTTCTACATACTCCGCCATTTCCTTGAAGTTTGTCTTCCTAAAGTCTAGCACTTTGTTTCTGGTGTGTGATTGCACAATGTCTGTTTTTATTCTGAACCATAAGCATTGATGGTCACTGGAACCCAGATTTTCTTCAAGCCTGACCTCGGACACCAGATTCCCATTGGTCAGAACTAAGTCCAGAATGTTATCTCCTCTAGTTGGCAATGTCACAAGTTGTTTTAGAGACACTCCATTAATTGCCTCTAATATAGTCCTGCTCTTGCATGTCAATGCACTTGGGATATTCCAGTCCACATCAGGCATGTTGAAGTCACCTGTAATTACAATGTCCCCCTTCTCTGCCATTCCACTGATTTCACCAATCACAGGTTATCTAGATCCTCAGATTGTCCAGGGGGACTATATATCACACCAATTCTGACCACAGCTCCCTCCTTAGTCTGCATGGTAACCCAGAGAGTTTCTAGTTCATTATGTGTATGCTGAATTATTGTTGATTGAAGTGTAGTCTTGACATAAATGGCTACTCCACCGCCCTTTCTATCCAATCTGTCTTTTCTGTACAAGCTGTACAATAGCTTAAAGAGATGCTGTGAGCTATCAGGAAGTTGGTTTAACTTAGCTATTGGTGTCTGAAAAGCCAAAAGAGGAACCCAATTGTGCTGCCTACACCTTTTGATTTATGACCATTAATATTTAACCCTTTCGCTGCCAGCCTACCTGCAGCTTTTGTCGCCCTCTGTTGCCAGACCATGTTTCACTATTTTGCGCTACACATGTTCAACTGTAATTTTTGAAAGGATTTCCAGCGATTTCCCAGGAAAATGATATATTGTTTTTTTCAATAGAGCCTGGGCTTCAACATGAAATCTCTTGTTTGGACTTTTTTTAGTGTATTATCAATACTTTTCGGTGAAATATGTGCAAAAAAAATAGTTTGTAGTGTTTTTATGTGATATAAAATGTAAGTTTGTCAATAAAATTTTATTGCGTGCGAAACCCCAATTTCTCCCAGTCACAGCGGTACCACATATGTATTGATAGACACCCTTTCCTGCCCTGGAGACTCCCCCAAACTGAAACAGAGCTTTAGGAGATTTTCAGATAAAATACAACTGCACTATGCGCTATGCACAACTTGCAGTTTTTCCAGAAAAACAACCATTTACATTTAAAATACCCCCACAAACAATATATTCTCTGGAAGTACACACCTCAAGCTTTCTAGGCGTACCAAGCTTGTTTATGTGGGCTTTCAGTTTTCTGGAAGTAATCCCTCAATGTATTCTTTGGTTGCACAAAGTGTCCCTAAAAAAGAATAAAAATGAAGAATCAAGCCACATTTTCCTAAAAAAAACTATATGCAAACAAGAAAAAACAAGTAAAATCTCAAAAAGCAACATGCCCCGAACAGAACGATACCCAACATGCATAGGTACTGTCAAGGGAAGAGTTGGCAAACACCCCAAAGTAAAGCATGCGCATAACAGTAATTTTACTTGAAAATTTCAGCTCTGCAGACAAAATGCACACCTTGCAATTTTTCAACCAAAACAACCCTTTACATTTGGAATATCCCCTATAAACCATATATTCCCTGAAAGTACACATGTTAAGCTTTCTAAGAGTACCCAGCTTGTTGTAGTAGGCTCACCTTTCTGGAAGTAATCCCTCAAAGAATTCTTAGGTTGCACAGGGTTTCCCTAAAAAAATGAATAAAAAAACTGAATAAATAACGTTTTCCTAAAATATAAATATGCAAACAAGAAAAAACAAGCTAAATCTGAAAGAGCAAGGTCCCCCGAGCAGAACAATACCCAAAATGCATAGGTACTATTAACCCTTTTAATTGCCAACCTACTTGAAGTTTTGTCACCCTCTGTTGACAGGTCATTTTTCCCCATTCTGCACCATGTTTAACCGTGAATTTCCTGGAAAATTATAGATATATATTTTGCAGCAGAGTTTAGGCTTGAACATGAAATGTCTTGTTTGTAATTTTTCTACTGTTTTTTTTAATATTTTTGTGTAAAAATAAATAAATAAATATTTTTTAGACAATTGTCTCCTTTATTTTAAATAAAACATTTACTTTATTAGAGAAAACCATATTGCATGTGAAAACCCAGTTTCTCCCGATTACAACGGTACCACATATGTATTGGTAGCCCCCATTCTTGCTCAGGAGACCCCCCAAACTGAAAATAGCACTTTATAACATTTACAAATAAAATACTACTACTATCCACACTATAAACATAAGGGGTTAAAAACCCTTAAAAATCCCCCCAAAATTGAAATGGGGTCCCCTTTACCAGCATTACCAGCCCTGGACCAGCTATGGGGGCTTGTAGGAACAGAGTGGAAGGGCCAGCTTTTGTGGCCCCCCCCACCCTGCAGCCTACGAGCCCACCTAGCCTGTGTGTACCCAGGCTCTACTGCCCCCCCCCCCTGGGCTTTGGGGAGGCAGGTAATGGGGGTGCCGGTGGTTAATGGCAAGTAACCCGCTGCGGCTAGCGGGTAACTTGCCATCCCCCAGCATTGTGAACTGGTATAAGGGGTCTCATGGACCCCTTACCAGTTCACAAGGGGTTAAATGTTAAATAAAAAAGACACAGACACATAAGAAAAAAAAAATTATCTTTATTTTTTATTTTTTTTTTTACTTTACGCACCTCCGATCCTCTGTCCCCCGGCGATCTGCGATGACAGTCTGCTCGGGTGTTTGGAGGAGAGAGCCTGGGGAGGGGGGGCGATCTCAGCCCTCTCCTCCTCCCCACCTCTCTCGTCCAACCACCCGAGCAGACTGATTCTCTGTGTCGGGTGCCGGCATTAAGAGGGCTGCTGGCGACATCACAACGAGGGGCGGGGCTAGCAGACCCGTTCCAGGAAGTGGGGGGGGCAATTTCTGCCCTCTCCTCACCACGGAAGAGGCTGGGGGGCGATCGGATGCCCCCCCCCCCCAGTGAAGAGGACACCCGTCGGGAGACAGCGCGGCCTCAGGTAAGTAAATGTCATTTTGATTTTTTTTTTTGTTTACAGATAGCTGCTGCTGCCAAAGCGGGGGGGAGGGCCTATTCCGGGGCCTCTCCTGGAGTCATCCGACCCCTCACAGGGGATCGGATGGCACCAAATTAAAGAGGATACCTGGCCGGATCCAACGAGGGGTCACGTGAGTATTTTTTATTTTTATTTTTTTAACTAGCAGGGGGGAAATTCAGGCACGTAGATTCTTCGTGCTTGCCACTTAAGTGGAGTAGCAGCGAGCGCGTAGCATCTACGTGATTGGCACTGAAAGGGATAAAGTGCAATTCTAAGCTAAAAAAACACAGGCTCAAACTTCAGCACCGATTTTCTGATTTCCGAAAGTCCTAGCTCTGCAACTCCCACTCTGTAAAGATCAAACACATGAAGAGGGAAGTGGAGAGAAAGGGAGCATGAAGCCTTCCTTACCGGCTCACAAAAAGGTCCTGGTTTGTAAACTAGAAGGCAGAGAAAGCACTTTCCATTACAGAGCCAGTCTGCCCGGCAACCAATGACATAACCAGCTTGGTCACAGGAGCAGGTGATTGTACACAATGTGGCCCACATCCCAGCAAATAGAGGCACCACTGCACTCAGTCTGTAGATGTCCATCACAATGCTGCCATCACTCAGTGGCTCCTCCCTGCCGAATGCACAAACTAGATGACCCTGGGCGGAGGTGGATATCTCTCCCTCCACCCTCGGTGCTCCCCCCCCCGACCTGCACTCTGCATTTGCCCCGACATAATATGCACAGACTTTTTCAACCAACAGTTTTTTATGGTGCAATCAATACTGATTTTTGGGCTTCCTAGGGGTGTCATGGTTGACCTCCCTTTATCTCTGTGTAAGGGAGTCATTTCTGTGTTGCGCTTGTGAGTTTGTAGGCCTTTCCCACCATAGGCACACTGTTTTTCACACTAATGTACTAGAGACAATCCTATTCCAGGATTTTTTAGTGCCTAATTTTACAACCAGAAACTTCTCATCCGCCTAAAGGCACAGTATGTTCTGTATGTTCGATGCAGTGTCTGATTGCTGTCACAGCCTCTGATTGGTTGGTAGTAATTGACAATTAGAAACAGCATCCATTAACTACAGAAATAGAATGACCAATAGTGGTGGTGGGTATTGAATTACAAAATAAATAGATCTACAAGAGATGCAGACCACTTGTCAGAGCCCCTGATCAGCAAAATCATCACTGTAACCAAAGTCGGTTCTCCATTCTGTCCCTGTGATCATGCCATTTATTACACTTAAGGGTTTGCAAGACATCTCTTGAGTGCAGATTTGGCACTGTGAGAAACAAAAATGTATCTTGATTTTTTTTCCTCAGTGGCCAAACCCTCAGTGCAATTCAGCACCATTTTTAGCTGTGCAAATGTTTGAGTAATTTATTCAGCTAAAATCAATGAGTTGCACTGAGAAAAAAATCAAGATAAACTACTCACAAAAAAATATGATAAAAAAATTATCATGGTGCCAAATCAGCCCTTTGATGTCTCATGGGTAAGTTGTAGAGATGAGCGAATCGATTTGGACGAATCTGAATTTGTTCCGAATTTCATGAAAAATTCGATTCTGAACGAATCAGAATTTCCCCGCGATTCGATTGATCGAAGTTTTCCATTCCATTTATTTCAATTACAGCCATTGTAAAATGGTGGATGGACATGTCTGGACATATCCCCTGGGGCAAGTTATCATGGGAAGGTCACATGCAGCCTATCAGCAGCCAGAAATCCTGGTGACGTCACAGTGCTATATAAACGGCGGCCATCTTGCTTGTGCGCATTTCAGCCTTGCATTGCAGACAGAACGGAGGTTGCTGCAGACAGGGAGAGACTTACAGACAGGCAGGGAGAGTCAGAGAGACCCACAGAAACCCACACAGTGCCAGGGAGAGCCAGGGAAAGATAGGGGAAAATCGGGAACGATCCAGGCAGGGACAGCAGAGAAAGCGACAGGGAAACTTTTTTTTTATTTTCACTTCACTTCATTTGCCAGATCAGTTTTAAATAGCTTTTTTTGTGCTGTAAATATTCCTGGCCGCTGTACATCCCATCTTGGCAGTGGCATATTTAACCCTATCTGTTATACACAAGCATTTCTTATAACTCGATTGGTTTTAATTTTTTTTGTATGCTGTATACTATTTCAGCACATTTCACCCTATCTGTTATACTAAATCAGCTTCTAAAGGCTCTGTTTTATTAATATATTGCATTTTGAATTGGTTTTGTACATCCTGTAAAACCACCAGGCCACATGGGTATCCCAAACCAACACATTTCACCCTATCTGTTATACTAAATCAGCTTCTAAAGGCTCTGTTTTATTAATATATTGCATTTTGAATTTGTTTTGTGCGTCCTTTAAAAACACCAGGCCGCAGGGTATCCCAAACCGGCACATTTCACCCTATCTGTTATACTAAATAAGCTTCTAAAGGCTCTGTTTTATTAATATATTGCATTTTGAATTGGTTTTGTGCATCTTGTAAAAACACCAGGCCACATGGGCATCCCAAACCAGCACATTTCACCCTGTTATACTAAATCAGCTTCTAAAGGCTCTGTTTTATTAATATATTGCATTTTGAATTGGTTTTGTGCGTCCTGTAAAAACATCAGGCCAATGGGCATCCCATATTAGCACATTTGACCCTATCTGTTACACACAAGCAGCTGTTAAAGGGGATTCCTTCTAACTAGATTACAGTTTTAATTGTTTTTGTGTCTGCTGTAAAAACCCCAGGCCAATGGGCATCTCATATTTGCACATTTGACCCTATCTGTTACATACAAGCAGCTCTTAAAAGGGATTTAATCTAACTAGAGCACAGTTTTAATTGTTTTTGTGTCTGCTGTAAAAACCCCTGTGCACTGTGCATGCCTTGTTTGCACATTTAACCCTATCTGTTACACACAAGCAGCTCTAAAAGGGGATTTCATTTAACTAGAGCACAGTTTTAATTGTTTTTGTGTCTGCTGTAAAAACCCCTGCCCACTGGGCATCCCACGTTAGCACATTTAACCCTATCTGTTACATACAAGCAGCTCTTAAAGGGGATTTCATCTAACTAGAGCACAGTTTTAATTGTTTTTGTGTCTGCTGTAAAAACCCCTGGGCACTGGGCATGCCATGTTTGCACATTTAACCCTATCTGTTACACACAAGCAGCTCTTAAAGGGGAGTTCATCTAACTAGAGCACAGTTTTAATTGTTTTTGTGTCTGCTGTAAAAACCCCTGGGCACTGGGCATGCCATGTTTGCACATTTAACCCTATCTGTTACACACAAGCAGCTGTTAAAGCGGATTTCTTCTAACTAGAGCACAGTTTTAATTGTTTTTGTGTCTGCTGTAAAAACCCCTGCCCACTGGGCATCCCATGTTAGCACATTTAACCATATCTGTTACACACAAGCAGCTCTTAAAGCGGATTTCATCTAACTAGAGCACAGTTGTTTTTGTGTCTGCTGTAAAAACCCCTGGCCACTGGGCATCCCAAACACTAGCATAATATTTCAAGACTACCTGTCTAATAACTGCTTGCATTTTATAATTAACGTCACTTTTCCACAGTCAAGGGAGGCCACCTCTGTATGTGAGCAGGGGGCATCCCAAACACTAGCATAAATATTTCAAGACTACCTGTCTATTAGCTGGTTGGATTTTGTAATCAATGTCACTTTTCCACTATCAAAGGAGCCAACCTCTTTATGTGAGGAGGGGGCAACCCAAACACTAGCATTAATATTTCAAGAGTACCTGTCTATTAACTGGTTGCATTTTGTAACGAAAGTCATGTTCTCAAATTGCCAGCAGCCATTGCCTTTAACCGGGGGGCATCCCAAATATGCTAGCATGTGTCTTTTAAGCGTGCTCACATTGGAGTTGGCAGCAGCAGCATTATGAGCCCATATATTGCCTGAAAGACACACATATGAGCTGGCAGCAGCAGCATAGGGAGCCCATATATTGCCTGAAAGACACACCCAGGAGTTGGCAGCAGCATAGGGAGCCCATATATTGCCTGAAAGACACACCCTGGAGTTGGCAGCAGCATAAGGAGCTACCATGCTTCAGCTACTACCATGGATCAGCCATTGGTGGCTGGAAATCCTGGCTGAACCATGCCTGATTCATCTTCACAAAGGTGAGTCTCTCCACATTTTTCGTGGACAGACCAGTTCTCCTTGGCATGACTATGGCCCCCGCCACATTAAACACCCGCTCAGATTGCACACTACTCGTTGGACAGGACAGCTTTCCCAGGGCAAACTAGGCAAGTTGCCGCCACAAGTCAAGTTTGGCTGCCCAGAAGTTCAGCGGGTCCTCAAGGTGCATTGGCATGGTCATGTCAAGGTATGACACTACCTGCTGGTTCAGGGCCTGCTCCAGGTCTTTCTGCTGCTCATGATCAGCCTCACTATGCGGGTCGCTTGTGATTAGGGTGTGATTCTGTTAGTTGTTATCTGATTCCGACCCGGTTTGATCGACCATTCCTGTCTGCTGCCTGTACCGACCTTTGCTTTGTCTGACCACAAACCTGCCTGCCCTCTGGATACCCCGCGATCTCTGACCTCCCGACTTGACCCTTTGGCTATTCCTGACTACGCACCTGTCTCATCCCTGTACTCCAACGCACCCTCCGGTGAGGCGTACCTAGCGTCCCGGCAAACCGGGGCTTGACTATAGGCAGAGGCGGCGGTGGAGATTGGGGGTTGCCTGCTTACAGGCTGGTGTCCCGCTGGGCATCACAGTATGGACCATGGCATCGGCCATGCAGATAGGCATCGGCCAACTGACTACGTAGAATGTCTCTGTAGTAGGTCAGTTTGTCTTCCCTCTCAGTGGGTGTAAAAAAATGCCCCCATTTTGTGCCGGTAGTGAGGGTCCAATAAGGTGGAGAGTCAGAAGTCATCCCGCTGACAAATGGAGACACGATGTGTCTGGGTCCTCTGTCTCGCCTTCCTCACAACCCTCTAGCTCCTCTGGCTGCTCCTGCTCCTCCTCTCCTGCCAGATGAATAGATAAAATGGCCATTTTGTCAAACCTAAACTGTGCTTCGCTGTGCCCCACCCCTCCTTCTCCTACTCCACTTCAGCCCCCACGGGCTTCATGTGGCCGTGAAATGTAGGGGCCATGTCTCCAGTGCCCTGACCAGCCATGGTTTCCAACATGTGTTGTAGTACATGAAGCAGTGGAATCGCATCGTTCATCCCATAGTCCTGACTATTAATTGGCTTCCTCAAAGGGCCTGAGCAAATGACAGTTGTCACGTATGAGCTGCCACTGGTTAACATTGAAGTTACACAGGGTAGTCCCCCTATCCGCTTGGACCATCAAGAAAACAGTGATGGCTTTTCTCAGTTCGTATAGTCGATCCAACATATGGAGGGTGGAAACATCGCAAATCAGACTATGTGGGGGATACCGTTCTGACGCTGTAGCTCAAGAAGGGTGTGCTTGCCGGTGTAGGAGTGGCTGAAGTGCATGCAAGTTTCCTTCCCGTTGTTAGCATGTCTTGCAGCTGGGGGGGAAGACTTCAGAAAATGCTTGACAACTAGGATGAACACGTGTGGCATATAGGGCGCATGGCTCAGGCTTCCTTGTCGCAGTGCAGGCAAGATGTTCTTCCCATTGTCAGTCACCATGGTTCCCATTTGCACTTTGGGTGGAGATTTATGATTTTTAGCAGTTCCTCCCATGTGTGACTCCGTGGCTCAAGGCAAACCATGTGAAGAACAGCTTGAGTCCTGCACACATGGTAGGCTGGAAGGGCACTGAAAAAAAAAAAAAAATACAGAAAAAAAATATTAAGAAAAAACAAAATACAAAAAAAAAAATAATAAAAATTAACAAGAAAATTTGAAAAAAAAATGTAAAAAATATTTAAAAAAAACAATGGAAAAAATATATATAAATAAAATACAAAACAAAATCAAAAAATATATATTTTTAAAAAATACAAAATATAAAAAAAAACAGAAAATGAAAAAATAAATACAAAATTAACCAAAAAAAAAAATTGGATACATTTTATATGTTATTGTTTTTATGTTATATGTTATTGTTATTTTGTTATATGTTATTATATGTTATCATTATAAATGTGTTCAAATAAGATAAATGTTAACATTTAATATGTAATTGTCAATTAGGCACTTTTTCCTGTGACACCATTGCTAAGTGCAAGTGCACTGTCAGAGGCACAACGGCCTAGGAGCATGGAGGCCACAGTGGAGGGACCTGTCCAAGTTGCTGTTGTGGTTGTGCAGGAACCACAATCACCCAGTGGTTCTTAAAGGATATGTATTGTCCCTGACCGTAGTTACAGCTCCAGACGTAGGCACTGCCGTGCACTTTGGTACACACTGACAGGCTAAAGGCCTGGCCCACCTTCTGTTCAACAAAATTGTACAGGGCTGGTACTGCCTTCTATGCAAAGAAATGACAGCATGGGACTCTCCCCCTCGGCTCGGCACAAGCCATCAGTTCTCTGAAAGGTCCACCACCTCAAAAGGGAGGGACTGCAGCACCAGTAACTTATACAGGAGCACATTTAGCTTCTGCACGTTGGATGAGTGGGCACATACTGTTGTCTCTTGGACATGGCTTGGCCAATGAATTGCTGGCGGAATGACTGACATGGATTAAGAGGAGGAGGAGCATCTGGAGCGACAGAGGATGGGTATGACACACAGGAGGTGGTGGAGCCTTGGCTGGCTGGAACAGAGAGCGGCGTGCCACTGGGTAATGCAGCAGGCTGGACCACCACTTTGGAGCCAACTCTCCCAGGCCTCTTTATGGTGACGCTGCAAATGTCGATGCAGGGCTGTGGGTCCAACATTGGGACCCTGGCCACACTTCGCCTTCTGCCTACACATCTTTCATATAGCCATGTTAAGTGGATGATCGTGTTAACCAATGGATGACGGCAGATGGGTTGCTGGTCAAGACACGACCACTAACTGATACCGGGAGATCAGGCCTCTCACTGAGACTCCTGCTGCCACTCACCCCTAGTCTGCTGAGACCTCTGCTTGATGAATTGAGGCCTAATATGTTACTATGTTACTAATATGTTACTATGTCACAAATTACAAATATGTTACTAATTTCAAATATGTTAATAATATGTTACTATGTTACTAATATGTTACTATGTTACTAATGTGTTACTATGTTACTAATATGTTACTATGTTACTAATATGTTACTAATATGTTACTGTGTTACTAATATGTTACTAATCTGTCACTCTCCATCACTCCAAGCCTTTAAAAGTGCCCTCAGAACTCACTGATGTCCTCCTCAGCTTCCTCAACAGTGTCTGCTTAAGAAGCCAAAACGCTTGCAACACCACCTCCCATGCCACTCTCCTCATCACTACTTGCCCGCCTAGTGGAAGAAGTGGCGAGTGTCTCCTCCACTTCTTGGCTGGGCAGTAGCTGCTGATCATCAGATCGTCCTCACTGGATAGTGGAGCTGAACCCAAAGCATAAGATATAACCGACAGTTGACTGGGGGTGTCAGATGTCACTTGTGATGCAGTGGATGATCGTGTTAACCAATGGATGATGGCAGATGGGTTGCTGGTCAAGACACGACCTCTAGCTAATACCGGGAGATCAGGCCTCTCACTGAGACTCCTGCTGCCACTCACCCCTAGTCTGCTGCAACCTCTGCTTGATGAATTTAGGCCTCTGCAACTTCTCTGTGCCCATCCTGGCACGTCTCTGCCTGACATACTTAGTGCGTATATGAGGGGAGGACAAAACGCTACACTACACCTAAAGCAGGATTTGTCGATAACAGCAGCAGGTGTGTAACTATCTATGGCCTTTCACTAAGTAGGTACTAGGCCCTGAAGACTTTAACAGGAACAAAGTGATGAAAATGTTTTTTTGAGAGACTGGCCTGCGTGGAAATGAATCGGGCATGGATCAGCCAAGATTTCCACCCACCAATGCCTGATGCATTAGAGTAGATTGATCATGGGGCCAGACCAACACAAAAGAAATATGGATAGTGCAAAACAGATTTAAGTCGCTGCTCTCCAGTTACAGACATTCCTCCACATCAGACCACAAGTAATTATTAAGAAAATGCTTTACGTTAGTCTTACTTTTTATTAATATACTTCGGATAAGATATATGTCCCGAAAATCTGTATATGTTCTCTTCATGCTGCTGCAAACTCCAGGGTGTGTCTTTCAGGCAATATCTGAGCTCTCTATACTGCTGCCAAGTCCAATGTGTTTTTCAGGCAATATATGGGCTCCCTATGCTGCTGCCAAGTCCAGAGTGTGTCTTTCAGGCAATATTTGGGCTGCTGCTGCTGCCAACTCCAGTGTGTCTTTAGGCCAATTTTTGGGCTCCTGCTGCCAACTCCAGTGTCTCTTTCAAGCAATGTTTGGGCTCCTGCTGCTGCCAGCTCCAGTGTCTCTTTCAAGCAATGTTTGGGCTCCTGCTGCTGCTGCTGCCGACTCCAGTGTCTCTTTCAGCCAATGTTTGGGCTCCTGCTGCTGCTGCCAACTCCAGTGTGTCTTTAGGCAAATTGTTGGGCTCCTGCTGCTGCTGCTGCCAACTCCAGGGTGTGTCTTTAGGCCAATGTTTGGGCTGCTGCTGCTGCCAACTCCAGGGTGTGTCTTTAGGCCAATTTTGGGCTCCTGCTGCCAACTCCAGTGTATCTTTCAGCCAATGTTTGGGCTCCTGCTGCTGCTGCTGCTGTCAACTCCAGTGTGTCTTTAGGCCAATTTTCGGGCTCCTGCTGCCAACTCCAGTGTTTCTTTCAAGCAATGTTTGGGCTCCTGCTGCTGCTGTTGGCAACTCCAGTGTGTCTTTAGGCCAATTTTTGGGCTCCTGCTGCCAACTCCAGTGTCTCTTTCAAGCAATGTTTGGGCTCCTGCTGCTGCTGCTGCCAACTCCAGGGTGTGTCTTTAGGCTAATTTTTGGGCTCCTGCTGCCAACTCCAGTGTCTCTTTCAGCCAATATTGGGCCCCTGCTGCTGCTGCCAGCTTCAGTGTGTCTTTAGGCCAATTTTATGGGCTCCTGCTGCCAACTCCAGTGTCTCTTTCAGCCAATGTTTGGGCTCCTGCTGCTGGCAACTCCAGTGTATCTTTAGGCCAATTTTTGGGTTCCTGCTGCTGCCAACTCCAGGGTGTGTCTATCAGTCAATGTTTGGGCTCCTGCTGCCAACTCCAGTGTCTCTTTCAGTCAATGTATGGGCTCCTGCTGCTGCCACCTCCAGGGTGTGTCTTTAGGCCAATTTTTGGGCTCCTGCTGCCAACTCCAGTGTTTCTTTCATGCTATGTTTGGCCTCCTGCTGCTGCTGCCAACTGCAGTGTGTCTTTAGGCCAATTTTTGGGTTCCTGCTGCCAACTCCAGTTTCTCTTTCAAGCTATATTTGTGCTCCTGCTGCTGCTGCTTGCAACTCCAGGGTGTCATTCAGACAATTTTTGGGCTCCTGCTGCCAACTCCAGTGTCTCTTTCAAGCTATGTTTTGGGCTCCTGCTGCTGCTTGCAACTCCAGGGTGTTATTCAGCCAATTTTTGGGCTCCTGCTGCCAACTCCAGTGTCTCTTTCAAGCTATGTTTGGCCTCCTGCTGCTGCTGCTGCCAACTGCAGTGTGTCTTTAGGCCAATTTTTGGGTTCCTGCTGCTGCTGCTGCCAATTCCAGGGTGTGTCTTTAGGCCAATGTTTGGGTTCCTGCTGCTGCTGCTGCCAACTCCAGAGTGTGTCTATCAGTCAATGTTTGGGCTCCTGCTGCCAACTCCAGTGTCTCTTTCAGTCAATGTATGGGCTCCTGCTGCTGCCAACTCCAGGGTGTGTCTTTAGGCCAATTTTTTGGCTCCTGCTGCCAACTCCAGTGTCTCTTTCATGCTATGTTTGGCCTCCTGCTGCTGCTTCCAACTGCATTGTGTCTTTAGGCCAATTTTTGGGTTCCTGTTGCCAACTCCAGTGTCTCTTTCAAGCTATGTTTTGGGCTCCTGCTGCTGCTTGCAACTCCAGGGTGTTATTCAGCCAATTTTTGGGCTCCTGCTGCCAACTCCAGTGTCTCTTTCAATCTATGTTTGGCCTCCTGCTGCTGCTGCTGCCAACTGCAGTGTGTCTTTAGGCCAATTTTTGGGTTCCTGCTGCTGCTGCTGCCAACTCCAGGGTGTGTCTTTAGGCCAATTTTTGGGCTCCTGCTGCCAACTCCAGTGTCTCTTTCAAGCTATGTTTGGCCTCCTGCTGCTGCTGCTGCCAACTGCAGTGTGTCTTTAGGCCAATTTTTGGGTTCCTGCTGCCAACTCCAGTTTCTCTTTCAAGCTATATTTGGGCTCCTGCTGCTGCTGCATGCCACTCCAGGGTGTCAGACAATTTTTGGGCTTCTGCTGCCAACTCCAGTGTCTCTTTCAAGCTATGTTTTGGGCTCCTGCTGCTGCTTGCAACTCCAGGGTGTTATTCAGCCAATTTTTGGGCTCCTGCTGCCAACTCCAGTGTCTCTTTCAAGCTATGTTTGGCCTCCTGCTGCTGCTGCCAACTGCAGTGTGTCTTTAGGCCAATTTTTGGGTTCCTGCTGCCAACTCCAGCGTCTCTTTCAAGCTATGCTTGGCCTCCTGCTGCTGCTGCTGCTTGTTACTCCAGGGTGTCATTCAGCCGATTTATGGGCTCCTGCTGCCAACTCCAGTGTGTCTTTCAAGCTAGGTTTGGGATGCTGCTGCTGCTGCTTGCAACTCCAGGGTGTCATTCAGACAATTTTTGGGCTCCTGTTGCCAACTCCAGTGTCTCTTTCAAGCTATGCTTTGGGCTCCTGCTGCTGCTGCTTGCAACTCCAGGGTGTCATTCAGCCAATTTATGGGCTCCTGCTGCCAACTCCAGTGTCTCTTTCAAGCTAGGTTTGGCCTCCTGCTGCTGCTACCAACTGCAGTGTGCCTTTAAGCCAATTTTGGGGTTCCTGCTGCTGCTGCTGCCAACTCCAGGGTGTGTCTTTAGGCCAATTTTTGGGCTCCTGCTGCCAACTCCAGTGTCTCTTTCAGCCAATGTTGGGCCCCTGCTGCTGCTGCCAGCTCCAGTGTGTCTTTAGGCCAATTTTTTGGGCTCCTGCTGCCAACTCCAGTGTCTCTTTCAGCCAATGTTTGGGCTCCTGCTGCTGGCAACTCCAGTGTATCTTTAGGCCAATTTTTGGCCTCCTGCTGCTGCTGCCAACTGCAGTGTGTCTTTAGGCCAATTTTTGGGTTCCTGCTGCCAACTCCAGCGTCTCTTTCAAGCTATGCTTGGCCTCCTGCTGCTGCTGCTTGTTACTCCAGGGTGTCATTCAGCCGATTTATGGGCTCCTGCTGCCAACTCCAGTGTGTCTTTCAAGCGAGGTTTGGGATGCTGCTGCTGCTGCTTGCAACTCCAGGGTGTCATTCAGACAATTTTTGGGCTCCTGTTGCCAACTCCAGTGTCTCTTTCAAGCTATGCTTTGGGCTCCTGCTGCTGCTGCTTGCAACTCCAGGGTGTCATTCAGCCAATTTATGGGCTCCTGCTGCCAACTCCAGTGCCTCTTTCAAGCTAGGTTTGGGATGCTGCTGCTGCTGCTTGCAACTCCAGGGTGTCATTCAGACAATTTTTGGGCTCCTGCTGCCAACTCCAGTGTCTCTTTCATGCTATGTTTGGCCTCCTGCTGCTGCTACCAACTGCAGTGTGTCTTTAAGCCAATTTTGGGGTTCCTGCTGCTGCTGCTGCCAACTCCAGGGTGTGTCTTTAGGCCAATTTTTGGGCTCCTGCTGCCAACTCCAGTGTCTCTTTCAGCCAATGTTGGGCCCCTGCTGCTGCTGCCAGCTCCAGTGTGTCTTTAGGCCAATTTTTGGGCTCCTGCTGCCAACTCCAGTGTCTCTTTCAGCCAATGTTGGGCCCCTGCTGCTGCTGCCAGCTCCAGTGTATCTTTAGGCCAATTTTTGGGTTCCTGCTGCTGCCAACTCCAGGGTATGTCTATCAGTCAATGTTTGAGCTCCTGCTGCCAACTCCAGTGTCTCTTTCAGTCAATGTTTGGGCTCCTGCTGCTGCCAACTCCAGGGTGTGTCTTTAGGCCAATTTTTTGGCTCCTGCTGCCAATTCCAGTGTCTCTTTCAAGCTATGTTTGGCCTCCTGCTGCTGCTGCCAACTGCAGTGTGTCTTTAGGCCAATTTTTGGGTTCCTGCTGCCAACTCCAGTTTCTCTTTCAAGCTATATTTGGGCTCCTGCTGCTGCTGCTTGCAACTCCAGGGTGTCATTCAGCCAATTGTTGTGCTCCTGCTGCCAACTCCAGTGTCTCTTTCAAGCTATGCTTGGCCTCCTGCTGCTGCTGCTGCCAACTGCAGTGTGTCTTTAGGCCAATTTTTGGGTTCCTGCTGCCAACTCCAGTGTCTCTTTCAAGCTATGTCTTTGGCTCCTGCTGCTTGCAACTCCAGGGTGTCATTCAGCCAATTTTTGGGCTCCTGCTGCCAACTCCAGTGTCTCTTTCACGCTATGTTTGGCCTCCTATGGCTGCTACCAACTGCAGTGTGTCTTTAAGCCAATTTTTGGGTTCCTGCTGCTGCTGCTGCCAACTCCAGGGTGTGTCTTTAGGCCAATTTCTGGGGTCCTGCTGCCAACTCCAGTGTCTCTTTCAGCCAATGTTTGGGCTCCTGCTGCTGCTGCTGCCAACTCCAGTGTGTCTTTAGGCCAATTTTTGGGCTCCTGCTGCCAACTCCAGTGTCTCTTTCAAGCAATGTTTGGGCTCCTGCTGCTGCTGCTGGCGACTCCAGTGTGTCTTTAGGCCAATTTTTGGGCTCCTGCTGCCAACTTCAGTGTCTCTTTCAAGCAATGTTTGGGCTCCTGCTGCTGCCAACTCCAGGGTGTGTCTTTAGTCCAATTTTTGGGCTCCTGCTGCCAACTCCAGTGTCTCTTTCAAGCTATGTTTGGGCTCCTGCTGCCGCTGCTTGCAACTCCCCGGTGTCATTCAGCCAATTTTTGGGCTCCTGCTGATGCCAACTTCAGGGTGTGCCTTTCAGCCAAATTATGGCCTCCTGCTGCTGCCAACTGCAGTGTGTCTTTAGGCCAATTTTTGGGTTCCTGCTGCCAACTCCAGTATCTCATTCAAGCTATGTTTGGGCTCCTGCTGCTGCTGCTTGCAACTCCAGGGTGTCATTCAGCCAATTTTTGGGCTCCTGCTGATGCCAACTTCAGGGTGTGCCTTTCAGCCAAATTTTGGCCTGCTGCTGCTGCCAACTGCAGTGTGTCTTTAGGCCAATTTTTGGGCTCCTGCTGCCAACTCCAGTGTCTCTTTCAAACTATGTTTGGCCTCCTGCTGCTGCTGCTGCTTGCAACTCCAGGGTGTCATTCAGCCAATTTATGGGCTCCTGCTGCCAACTCCAGTGTCTCTTTCAAGCTATGTTTGGGCTCCTGCTGCTGCTGCCAACTCCAGGGTGTCATTCAGCCAATTTTTGGGCTCCTGCTGCCAACTCCAGTGTGTCTTTCAAGCTAGGTTTGGGCTGCTGCTGCTGCTTGCAACTCCAGGGTGTCATTCAGACAATTTTTGGGCTCCTGCTGCTCCTGCTGCTAACTCCAGGATGTCTTTCAGCCAATATTTGGGCTCCTGCTGCTGCCAGCTCCAAGGTGTCAGGCAATATAGGGGCCACTCATAGTGATGCCACCTCAACTCTCTGCAATTGTGCTGCTCTGCGATTCTAATAGCGATGCCTCTGATCTGCATGTCATAATTATTTGCAGTATTATTTCACTAACCCAGCACGCATCCAATGCATGTTACAGCAAGGCAGAATGGTTTACAACCCTATTGAGGCTCTAGGAAGCTCAGAAATAGCCGTTTTTAATAGCGATTCGTCGCGAATAAATTCGGAATTAATTGTGAATCAGCCGAATTGAATTTTTCAAAAGTTCGCTCATCCCTAGTAAATTGTATCAGTACACTTGATGTCAACCGACATCCAAAGCTTCATTAAAAAAGGTGGCTAATGACTACAAATGTATGAAATAATTACATCTACATTCACCAAGGTGTAAGAGTGTGCTTTCTAATAATAGCTGATACAGTAATCTATATTTTATATGCATACATATATTTTGTATATTATCATAATTTTGCATATATATTAATCTATTGATTGTTTTGTCTTGGTAAACACAATGACCTTGGGAATGTAATGCTTCGGGCAAAGTCATCTTTGTTACAGTTACAAGTTACATTGTCTAGTAATTAAATATAGCAACAAGAACAACAATTAATTAATTCAATAGTATGGCTCTGTAACTAGTTATTAAAAGTTCCAAGTTATAATGATTTTTAACTTTTTTATTTTTTAAGATATCTGGGGCTTCTTACCCAGCCTACCTTTTCCATAGTTTTTTTCCATTTTCCCCCTTTAGCTGCTTTGAACTACTCATCTTTCATAGTTTAGGTTGTTAGGTCGTATTATCTTGTGCCTCCCCTAAGTAATATCTGTCATTCCTTCTATTGCTACCAGTCCTACTTTTCAGAGCTTTTTCCTTGTAGCTTGTAGTTACTACCTCTGCTTTTTCTATTTGTTCCATATTCTTTGTCCTTTGGTCTACTGAAGCCAATATTTACTGCACTTACTGCACTTCCAAGTAAATCAGTGTACAATAGGTCATCATGGGCTGAAGTTTAGGACAGAAAAGGGTACAGTAGTTCAAGCTTTTATATTTCTATTGAAACAGTTTGTAGGTTTGGCTTTACAATCACTTACAACTCACCACCCCACCATGTCTAGCTTCTGATTCTGGATTTAATTGCAAATTATCAAAACATCAAAAGGGTATAACAAGCAGGTCCCAAAAAAAGAAATAAGGAGCATAGTTAAGATTTTTCTCAAAGAGATGCTGCTGACTCCCCCCCCCCCATATTTTGCTTCCCTAAGAAGTCTCTGTCCTTGTGGTAATTAGGCGATGCCACCTCTGTCCTTGTGGTATCTAGAAGATTTTTGGGGTTTTATTATTGAACCATTTTTTATGATAGTGCTCCTTTTAAGGAAGTTTAGCTGAAGATGGGCTTTAGGCAATACGTTTAGTTCCATTGGTTTCTCTTCCTGGTATGTTTAAAAGCCCTTATACAGTAGGCCAGATTTCTTCTTCAGAATGTAAAATTCCCTTAGAGCAGCTGAGGGCTGTATTATAGTTTTTTTTTTACAGTAGATGCTTATTAATTGTTTGAGATTAGATTGAAATAACAGTAAAGCCATGCAAAATGTAACTTCAAATATTTATTTAGCTGTTTGTATGGTAATCGTGATTAAGTCACAGTTTAGCTGGTTTTGGGCGAGCACCCCACAATCCCTGTTTGCAGCGTGTGTTCAGCACTAGCGCTCTCCACTCACATGGATGGAGATCTCCAGTGCTGCCCCTCAGGGAGCTGTTGGCGGGGCTTTATGGGCAGCTGTTCACAGGCAGATGCGGGGTGCTCACCCCAAAAGCAGGAGCACTCCACTATTGCTATTGTGTAAAACCAGCCAAACTGTGACTTAATCGCGAAAACCATACAAACAGGTAAACACCGGTAAATATCTTTACCAGCCTTTAAGGTGCTCTCTGCTCAGCATCATAAATATATATTTTAAAAAGGTTACTTGTCTTGCTCGTTGATTCCCAGGAAATTGTTCAATTAATTGCAGCAATAAAAGTCAAATTTTTATTGTTGAATATCCCTGAATACAGCATGGAGTTGGATGTTCTGCTTTACAACTTATAAACTACACCCTTCTGACTCGCATTTTAAAACTGACCTTTATATAACTGTCAGACTTACATAATGCCCTTTTACTTGTGTTTTGCTTTGCCGTGTGCTTTCATTCTCTTTCACTGAATATGTTCTCTACAACTGAAAAAATAATTATCTCAATAGGCTGTAATTATCTATCCTAATTACATTTAAAGCAACCCTTTAGTCCAAAAGAACCCCCCATCCCCCATCCCCCTGCTGATTCCAATAGCAGGGGAGAAGAAAAACACGGAGTGAGGTGCCTGGATTTCTGGATTTGCAGCAGTTGCTGCCATTGGAGGTACTGCACACATTGTACGTTACTATTAGCTACCTTGTTACCTTGCCTTGTCAGTAGACTTGCTGTTTCAGTGATTGGCAAATTAAGTCATCACTCCACTGCAGCTTGGAAGGAGCGGCAGAGTGGTACAGTGCTTACCTTCTTATATGGGGAGTTTAAGATCTTTTATTAAATAAAAAAATGAGTTTACCAGGGGAAGCAAGATAGGTGAGTACAGTTATAGTTTCAAAAAGCAGTGTTAGCACTAGCAAGGTTTTCTACTAACCTGAAAAGTGCTTCAAGTTCTAGTTCACCATGAACCTGCAACGCAAACAAAAAACATTACTAGCAGTTTGTTGTATTGTGTGGCACTGTAAACATTTACATTTTCAAGAGGGTGGGATGCTAAATACTTCCCCATGCCCAGTAACTTTCAAGACAAACAGAGAAACGTTACTATTGTTGTCATTATATTGTTTTCTTTTTTTTCATCTCTTCCCCCTTTTTTTTTTCTCTGGTGCAAGCACGCACCAGGGTTTTTGTAGGCCCCAACACTGCTGCTAGAGTGGTGAACAAGTTGAAGCAGTCACAGATTATATGCCTATATGAGTTCCCCAACTCACCCCCCTTACAATCAGCAAGGCCGTCCCAACCACAGGTCATTGGAGTGACTAATGCTTTATGATGACAACCCTGGCTAGGACACTGTTGCCCATCCACCTTCCCATGTCCCAGTTGCAGACATAGGGGTTCCCAGACAACAAATTGTGTTGCAGAATGAGGTCATCTACGATGAGGATGAAACCCAAAGTGCCAACTGTTATGGCTTTCAGTAATGTGGAGGCTCAGAAGGAGGGTAGGAGGAGTGGGTGGAAGACGAAGTCCTAGAACCAATGTGGACTGAAGGCAATCAAATTTCGGCAGAAGAGGTGGTACACATGCAGCCCCAGGCAGCCAGCACAAGAGGGGTAAGGGTGCTAACCATCAGCAGTCAGCCCATTGCTACTACTATCCACCACGCGCAGGAATTGAGCACTTAAAAATCTGGCTCAAAGGATCTCCCCAGCATGACATTTTTTTCAAGCAGTACACTGAGAAGGGCAGTCCCTGAAGTAAGGCAAAAGTGTGAATAATCTCATGTTCATAGCCTCTGCAAAGCAAACAAAAAATATTAATTATTGACCTTATTAAAAATTAAATATTTAAACCAAATTAAAAAATAGGCCTATTTTCCCAGGTATATGGCCACTCCACATGTGACTTGCAGAGTGGATTGCTAGACCAACAGAAACCCACCTAGAAAGAATTTTGAAGGCTTCTGAAGAAGACTTGTCACCAGGCACCTGCAAAGATGGTTAGCATTATTTAGTGATGAGCGGATCCGGAGGTTCTGGTCCGATGAGTTTGGCTATTATATTCTTTTGTTTTTTTTCATCCCTCCGAACCCTCCCCCTTTTTTTCCTTTGATGCAAGTAGCACCAAGGTTCTCGTACTTGATGAAGTACACTAAAGGTTTGGCTTCCACTTGATGAATTACCATGCCAGTCTTTTTGAACCATCATCTTTGGCATATTCCACTTGCTTCCCAACTAGGCTGTCCACAACCTCTCCTGGCTCTCTTTCTGTTGGAGGAGAATCATTACAGTCAAGCATGATATGAAGTTCTCCTTAATAGTCATCTAAAAGCTGATACATATATAGAACTTTTTCATATGTAATTTAAAACCATGTGTTCATGTGTTCTCTGTCCCACATCCATGGCAGGCACCTGCAAAGCTAACAGAAAATAAATGAATAGTATTATCAAAAAGTAAAAATTAAGAATATTTAAATTATAAAAGCAGGAAGGCCCATTTTCCAGGTGTCTGTCCACTCCACACATGGCTTACAGGGTGATTGTTGGACCAGGAGCAGCCAGCTAAGGGACAGTTTTGGAGCCTTCAAATAGGACTTCTCTTCACAGCAGGGTGTAGAACATCCCATTTTTCTGCCGGTATATGAGCAGCATGGGAAAAGCACGGAGCCCAGAGACTTGCATAACAATAACATAAATTGTTAACGAAGTCTATCACCAGGAACCTGCCCTGCTTCCTTCTTTTAAGCCATCCTCACCCAGAGAGCTTGCTGATGATGAACATAAAGGCCAGCAAGGAGGTGTGTGTAAACAGCGCTGAACCTAGTAGCAGCCTTGGGCCAAGCTGGGCTGAGGCACATTCGTTGGCTGGCTCAACAGTGGAATTCCAGCTCCAAAATGCCTGGCCTCAGGTCATGTGCAGACCAACAGCACCTTACCACCAATGAGTGGGCCTCCAAAAGGGATATTTATTTGTGGTTGACTTTAAAATTTTTCTATTCCAGCCGCTGGAGCTGGAGAGCTTTAAAGATCTAATGGTGAGGGGGGGCTGGTTATCTCAGTTAGTTAGAGTGTGGTGCTAATAAAAATCTTATGTCAGCGGCTGGCCCACAATACATCAATCCCAGCCACCACAACTTTTCTCAGCAGGCTATACCTGCCCTGCACCAACAGGTTTTGGAAATGAGGTGTGCACTGTGCAATGCTATTTGTTGCAAGGTCCAAATCTGTTTAACTACCCACTAGGTTAATGTAGTAGCTGCTGGATCAAAGCCACCAAGCATTTTGCTCCAGGATTGCCAGACACCACTTGTTGCCTCCTGTTGCATCCTACTGCACTTCCTTCTCTCCTGACTCCTCACCAGCTGCTAAAAATCATCTGTCTGGGCAAAAGACCACACACCACGCAGGAGCTATGGACTGCCATCCAGGAACAGACAGATGAGTAGTTGCTGCCGCTATACCTAAAGCCTAGCAGGGTGGTGTCTCACAATGAGCAGAACCTAGTAGAAGTCTTGGGCTGGGTTGAGGCACATCCGTTGGCTGACACATGTACTCAACTTGGTGGTGCAAAGCTTTTCAGACCATAATGTGCGTGCACTTTGGACATTCATACCCTGCAGCTGCTCACATATCTGCACCGCAGAGGAACTTTGAGCTTTCTACCCACTACCCTCATAGGTGATTTACCAATCCTGTGGAATTCCACTTAACATCCTGTATGTTGGAAAGAGTATGTGAGCCGCAGCAGCAGCAGGCAATAGTGCAGTTCCAGCATGCAAATTGGTAAATTGGACACGTGGTAAGAGCTTGCCATCTATGACTTGGTGGTGCTGGCCTGCCCTGCGACAAGTGTCATATTAGAACATTTAGTCAGCACTGCAGGGGGCTGCTATCACCGACTACAGAATCCACCTATACACAGCCAACATGGACATCCTTACATTCCTGAAGATAAACCAGACAGAGAACCTACAAGACTTGGCTGTGCCAGCACCTGAGTGGGCAGTTGAAGTGTTGCATCTCTTCCACCTACCTGGAAGAAAACACATGAACCGGTTGAATGTATAGAACATTTCTCATGCATAATGAAACATGAACAGGTTAAGGGTGAGTTGTTTTCTCTCTAGTGTGGCAGCCTTGCTTCCCTAATGTACAGGTGAATCAAAAAAATGGTCGAAAGCCAGGTGTGCCAACAATTACAAAGTTTTAGCAAAGGCCGAAAAGAGGTCTAATGCCAGGTGTGTCCACAATTACATAGTTCTAGCAAAGGCCGCAAGAGGTTTTAATGCCAGGTGTGCCCACAATTACATAGTTTTAGCAAAGGCCACAAAATAGTCTAATGCAAGGTGTGTCAACTAGTGAGTAGTTTTTTCTAACATCAAAAAAGTAGAATGTAATGGGTGCCAACAAGTGAGCAGTTCTTTCTAAGCCCCAGTAAGCAGAAAGCACCCTCTGGTTAGGGGAGCTGGAAATGGTAGGAGCATGATAAAAATACCATTTTGTGAATACTCACCTGTAAAATGGGTATTATAAGTATGTCACCCCGCTTCAAGAAATTCATAACGTGTGGGTAATACTGACCTGTAGAGGGCGATATGCAGAGATGCCAGGAAAAAAGAGAGCCCCTCCCGGTCCATAAATACCTGGGACCTCCCACTCATTACCCAGTATAAGAACAGCAGTAAGGTAAGGGACCAGGAAGAGCCCAACACAAAGCATAACAACGCAAATTTCACCATATAAAGGATCCAGAATACAAAAGGGCAGGGTGAAGCAGGGTGTGTGACATACTTATAATACCCATTTTACAGGTGAGTATTCACAAAATGGTATTATTCTAAGTATGTCACACACCCCGCTTCAAGAAATTCATAATGTGTGGGACATCCAACAGCAACATCCAACCATAAAGGGCGGGGATCCAAAACAAGGCAACAAGGCACAACTTAAACCACTGCAGCTTGCAGAACTTTGCGGCCAAACACAGCATCCGCTGAGGCCCGAACATCAACCTTGTAAAATTTGGAAAAAGTGTGAACAGAAGACCAAGTAGCAGCCTTACAAACTTGCTCAACAGAGGCCTGGTGCTGAAAAGCCCCAACTGCATGAGTAGAATGAGCAGTAACACGAAAAGGGGGTACCTTCCCTTTGGCAGAATAGGCCCCAACTATGGTCTGACGGATCCATTTACTAATGGAAGACTTGGCAGGCACCAAGCCTTTTCGGGGCCGGAGGGCACCACAAAAAAGGCATCCGTCTTACGAAAGGAAGACGTTACCTCCAAATAATACTTCACAACACGAACCACATCCAAAGAATGCAGGGCCCTCTCCTTGTCATTGCTGGGATTAGGACACAGAGAGGGCAGAACAATGTATTGGTTTAGGTGAAAGGCAGAAACAACCTTAGGAAGGAAATCGGACTTGAAACGAAAAACCACCTTGTCCTGATGCCCCTCAAAGTACGGGGCTTGAGTGGACAAAGCCGCCAACTCAGAGACACGCCTAACCGAAGTGATGGCTACCAAAAAGGCCACCTTCTGCGTAAGTGAAGACAAGGCAATATCATTCAAGAGCTCAAAAGGAGAATCCTGAAGAGCAGAAAGAACCAAATTCAAATCCCAAACATGGAGCAAAGGTTTTCTTTTCCAAATTTTTTATTGAGTTTTACAGAAGTCATAAGTTACATATGGTAATTATACACGTACTGGGTAAAGACCTTTATAATGTGCATAACATACAGAAAAATGGGAGATGCTTTGCTAAGGTTACAACTAGGGATGAGCGAATCGATCCGGACGAACCCGAATTCGAACCGAATTTCATGAAAAATTCGATTCGGATCGAATCCGAATTTCCCCGCGATTCGATCGCTCGAAGTTTTCCTTTAACATAAATTCATTTACATTACAGGCATTCTAAGATGGCGGACGGGACATGTCCAGACATCTACCCCGTGCCAGTGCAAGCTGGGGTAGTCACATGCAGCCTGTCAGCAGCCAGCAAGCCCGGTGACGTCACAGCGCTATTTAAGGACGGCGGCCATCTTGCTTTTCCTCATTTCTCTATTGCATTCGTGAGAGACAGAACGCTGCTGTAGGCAGGGAGAGAGACAGTTAGACAGACAGGGACAGACACGGACAGGCTGGAGACAGGCAGGAGACAGGCAGGAGACAGACAGAAAGTCAGCGAAAAACAGGGAAAGTTAGGAAAAATCGGAGGCAGTCACAGGGAGATTTTTTTTTTTCATCCAGCCTGAGTGTTACTGGCTGGCTGACTGGCTTTGTTAGCGTTTTCAGGCTGCTTATACACTAACTGTGCATATATACTGAACTGATCTTAAGTCTGCTGTGAGGCATCCCATTCTGTGACTACACCAGCCTCTATTTAAGACCATAACCATTTTCACTTATTCTAATTGAAATTAGGCCTGATAAAGACACTTTTGCTGTGCATAGCACTACTGGTCCCAGGTGCACTGCTGGTTTTTGGGCATCCCATTCTGTGACTACACCAGCCTCTATTTAAGACCATAACCATTTGCACTTATTCTAATTGAAATTAGGCCTGATAAAGACACTTTGCTGTGCATAGACTTACTGCTGCCTGCCAGGTGCACTGCTGGTTTTTGGGGCATCCCATTCTGTGTCTACACCAGCCTCTATTTAAGACCATAACCATTTGCACTTATTCTAATTGAAATTAGGCCTGATAAAGACACTTTTGCTGTGCATAGCACTACTGGTCCCAGGTGCACTGCTGGTTTTTGGGGCATCCCATTCTGTGACTACACCAGCCTCTATTTAAGACCATAACCATTTGCACTTATTCTAATTGAAATTAGGCCTGATAAAGACACTTTTGCTGTGCATAGACTTACTGCTGCCTGCCAGGTGCACTGCTGGTTTTTGGGGCATCCCATTCTGTTACTACACCAGCCTCTATTTAAGACCATAACCATTTGCACTTATTCTAATTGAAATTAGGCCTGATAAAGACACTTTTGCTGTGCATAGCACTACTGGTCCCAGGTGCACTCCTGTTGGGGCATCCCATTCTGTGACTACACCAGCCTCCATTTAAGACCATAACCATTTGAACTTATTCTAATTGAAATTAGGCCTGATAAAGACACTTTTGCTGTGCATAGACTTACTGCTGCCTGCCAGGTGCACTGCTGGTTCTTGGAGCATCCCATTCTGTGACTACACCAGCCTCTATTTAAGACCATAACCATTTGCACTTATTCTAATGGAAATTAGGCCTGATAAAGACACGTTTGCTGTGCATAGCACTACTGCTGCCTGCCAGGTGCACTCCTGTTGGGGCATCCCATTCTGTGACTACACCAGCCTCTATTTAAGACCATAACCATTTGCACTTATTCTAATAGAAATTAGGCCTGATAAAGACACTTTTGCTGTGCATAGTACTACTGCTGCCTGCCAGGTGCACTCCTGTTGGGGCATCCCATTCTGTGACTACACCAGCCTCTATTTAAGACCATAACCATTTGCACTTATTCTAATAGAAATTAGGCCTCATAAAGACACTTTTGCTGTGCATAGCACTACTGCTGCCTGCCAGGTGCACTCCTGTTGGGGCATCCCATTCTGTGACTACACCAGCCTCTATTTAAGACCATAACCATTTGCACTTATTCTAATAGAAATTAGGCCTGATAAAGACACTTTTGCTGTGCATAGTACTACTGCTGCCTGCCAGGTGCACTCCTGTTGGGGCATCCCATTCTGTGACTACACCAGCCTCTATTTAAGACCATAACCATTTGCACTTATTCTAATTGAAATTAGGCCTGATAAAGACACTTTTGCTGTGCATAGACTTACTGCTGTCTGCCAGGTGCACTCCTGTTGGGGCATCCCATTCTGTGACTACACCAGCCTCTATTTAAGACCATAACCATTTGCACTTATTCTAATTGAAATTAGGCCTGATAAAGACACTTTTGCTGTGCATAGCACTACTGGTCCCAGGTGCACTGCTGGTTTTTGGGGCATCCCATTCTGTGACTACACCAGCCTCTATTTAAGACCATAACCATTTGCACTTATTCTAATTGAAATTAGGCCTGATAAAGACACTTTTGCTGTGCATAGCACTACTGGTCCCAGGTGCACTGCTGGTTTTTGGGGCATCCCATTCTGTGACTACACCAGCCTCTATTTAAGACCATAACCATTTGCACTTATTCTAATTGGAATTAGGCCTGATAAAGACACTTTTGCTATGCATAGTCTTACTGCTGCCTGCCAGGTGCACTCCTGTTGGGGCATCCCATTCTGTGACTACACCAGCCTCTATTTAATACCATAATAACCATTTGCACTTATTCTCATAGAAATTAGGCCTGACAAAGACACTTTTTCTGTGCATGCTCTCTGGTTTTTGTGGCATCCCATTCTGTGACTACACCAGCCTCTATTTAATACCATAATAACCATTTGCACTTATTCTCATAGAAATTAGGCCTGATAAAGACACTTTTGCTGTGCATGCTCTCTGGTTTTTGTGGCATCCCATTCTGTGACTACACCAGCCTCTATTTAATACCATAATAACCATTTGCACTTATTCTCATAGAAATTAGGCCTGATAAAGACACTTTTGCTGTGCATAGTCTTACTGCTGCCAGGTGCACTGCTGGCTGTTGGGGCATCCCATTCTCTGTAACATAGCATACCCCTCTTTATTTACACTAAGCAGCTCTCTTATTTACACTAGGCAGGCCTGTTGGAGACTGAGTGTTACTGCTCACTTTTGGTGTGCATTATATTCTGTTTCATATAGACCCACCTCTGCCTGGGGGTTCTTAAAATATCACCTACTACCACGCCAGTTAGACTATGTCGGGCAGACAAGTGCCTGGAAGTGAAAAGAGGAGTGGCAGAGGCCAAGATTCCGCAGGCAGAGCTCGCAGCAGACTGGGGGCCAGTAGCAGCAGGAGTCACACTGAGAGACCTAATCTGCCAGTATCTGCTAGCGGTCGGGTCTCCACCAGTAACGCATCTGCCGTGGTAGATTGGTTGACGCGCTCATCAACAACATCATCACAACTTACGTCTGAGACCCCCAGTCTAGGGTCGGTAGGTTCCTCTGACACAACCCTGAGTTGGCATGCCCCGAGAGCAGTCCCTGTCCTCCCATTGCCTCTGTCCTACACCGTTCCCTCCCCCAGCGACGTATCCTATGCTTTGGGTTCAGCTCCACTCTTTAGTGAGGAGGACGTTCAGATAGAGGACAGTCAGCAGCTACTGCCCAGCCAAGAAATGGAGGTGGCTTCTTTAGCTAGGCAGACAAATAGTGATGTGGACAGTGTCGTGGGTGCTGCGAGCGTTCCAGCTCCTGCGCCAGACACTGTTGACGAATCCACGAACATCAGTGACGTACAGCCACAACTCGGTGATAATGATGATGACGATGAAGCCGATCGCACTTGGGAGCCGGGTGATGAAGGGGCTTCATCGTCCTCATCAGGAGAAGAGGGGCGCAGGTTGCCCCGGAGTCAGCAGCTGAGGCAGCAAGGTGGTAGCAGTCAGCATGGGGGCACAATTCCAAAGGCTGGAGCCGGCCGGGGCCGGGGCCGGGGTAGAGCACCTGCTGTGCGGCAGTCTACCTTATCGGGAGGTAGTGGAGCAGGGGTTCCTGGAGTTGGCAACAGCAGCAGTGAATCAGTGAGGCCAGGGGGTGGGAAAAGTAGCTACTCGGCAGTGTGGCAGTTCTTCCTGAAGCATCCGCAGGAGGGTAACATGGCCACATGCAAGATATGTAGGCAAAAGGTGAAGCGTGGCCAGGGTCCAAATGTTGGCACCACGGCCCTGCGTCAATATATGATGCGTCACCATAAAGCGACCTGGGAGAACCGAGGCTCCCAAGGGGTGGTCCAGTCTGCTTCCTCAACAAGTGGCACGCCGCTCCCAATTTCTGCCAGCCAAGGCTCCAGCACCTCAGCCGAAGGCAGCTGTGCGTCATACCCATCCTCTGTCGCTCCTGCTCCTCCTCCTCCAAGTCATGCATCCCGCCAGCAATCCATCAGCGAAGCCATGTCCAAGAGACAGCAGTATGCGCCCACTCATCCTACGGTGCAGAAGCTGAATGTGCTCCTGTCCAAGTTGCTGGTGCTGCAGTCACTCCCTTTTCAGGTGGTGGAATCTGCACCTTTCAGAGAACTGATGGCTTGTGCCGAGCCGAGGTGGAGAGTCCCAAGCCGTCATTTCTTTGCCAAGAAGGCAGTACCAGCGCTGCACACTTTTGTTGAACAGAAGGTGGGCCAGTCCTTGAGCCTGTCGGTGTGTAGCAAAGTGCATGGCAGCGCCGACATCTGGAGCTCTAACTACGGTCAGGGACAGTACATGTCGTTTACGGCCCACTGGGTGAATGTGGTCCCTTTGCAGCAGCAGCAGCAACTTGGACAGGTCACGCCGCTTCGGCCTCCGCGCTCCCTGCCCGTTGGGCCTGTGACACCGTGCGACTCGGCCTCCTCATCCTCCGCCATCTCCTCACCCTCCACTGTAGGCTAATGTCTCAGTGCCCCTCCAGTCTACCATGTGTGCAGGGCATGGAGGTGTCACGCAGTGCTTCACATGGTTTGTCTTGGCGAACAGAGTCACACAGGGGAGGAACTGCTTAAATGTATTCATCAGGAAATCCAAACATGGCTTACTCCAAGAAAACTTAAAATGGGAATCATGGTTACCGACAATGGGAAGAACATTTTGTCTGCGCTGTGCCAAGGAAGCCTGACCCATGCCCCCTGCATGGCTCACGTCTTCAATCTGGTTGTCAAGCGGTTTCTGAAGTGTTCCCCCCATCTGCAAGACATCCTAACAACTTCAAGGAAACTTTGCATGCACTTCAGCCACTCATACACCGCCAAACACACCCTTCTTGAGCTACAGCGTCAGAATGGTATCCCCCAACATAGTCTGATTTGCGATGTTTCCACCCGTTGGAATTCCACCCTTCACATGTTGGACCGATTATATGAACAGAGAAAAGCCATCACGGATTTCCTGATGATCCAAGCAGATAGGGGGACTCCCCTGTGTAACTTCAATGTCAACCAGTGGCAGCTCATACGTGACACCTGCCGTTTGCTCAGGCCCTTTGAGGAAGCCACTTTATTTGTCAGTCGGCAGGATTACGGGATGAACGACGTGATTCCACTGCTTCATGTACTACAGCACATGTTGGAAACCATGGCTGGTCAGGGCACTGGAGACATGGCGTTTACATCTTACGGCCACATGAGCCCCGTTGGAGCTGAACTGGAGGAGGAGGAGGAAGAGGAGGAGGAGTTGCCCAGCGAAACACAGTTTAGGCTTGGCGAAATGGCTGGTTTATCTAGTCAGCGGACAGGAGAGGAGGAGCAGGAGCAGCCAGAGGAGCTAGAGGTTTTTGAGGAAGGCGAGACAGAGGACCCGGGCACACCGTGGCAGTATGCAGTGGAGATGGAGACAGGTAGTCCATCCGAGTCACTTGCGCAAATGGCAGGAAGCATGCTCACGTGCTTGCGTAGTGACCCCAGAATTGTTTCCATCTGTCGGCGGGATGACTTCTGGCTGTCCACCTTATTGGACCCTCGCTTCCGGCACAAAATGGGGGCATTTTTTAAACCCACCGAGAGGGAGGACAAACTGAACTACTACAAAGACATTCTACGTAGGCAGTTGGCCGATGCCTATCTGCGCCATGGTCCAGACTCGCAGGTCTGACTCGAGGGAACCTCTGCGCTCACCTTCCACTGCCATGGCCGCTGGGGGGGTTGGCAGGAGCAGCAGCAGCAGCTCCATCAGCAGCAGCAGCCTCAGTCTTCAGTCGCTAATGAGTAGCTTTCTACACCCACATAGTGAGGCTACTCATGAGCAGCAGGAAGACCTGGAGCAGGACCTGAACCAGCAGGTCATGTCATACTTTGACATGACCATGCCAACACACCTTGAGGATCCGCTGGACTTCTGGGCAGCCAAACTTGATTTGTGGCCGCAACTAGCAGAGTTTGCCCTGGAAAAGCTGTCCTGCCCGGCAAGTAGCGTGCCATCTGAGCGGGTGTTTAGTGCGGCGGGGGCCATAGTTACGGCGAGGAGAACTCGTCTGTCAACTAAAAATGTGGAGAGACTCACCTTTGTCAAAATGAATCAGGGATGGATCAGCCAGGATTTCCACCCACCAATGCATGATGCATGCGACTAGATTCAGCATGGTGCCACGTTTTACACTTTCCAAATGGTGCAAAACATATTAATGTCTTTAGGCCAATTTTTGGGCTCCTGCTGCTGCCAACTCCAGGGTGTGATTCATCCAATTTTTGGGCTCCTGAAGCCAACCCCAGGGTCTCTTTAAAGTAATATTTGTGCACCTGCTGCTGCTGCTGCCAACTCCAGGGTGTGATTCATCCAATTTTTGGCTCCTGAAGCCAACTCCAGTGTCTCTTTAAAGTAATATTTGGGCTCCTGCTGCTGCTGCTGCCAACTCCAGGGTGTGAATCATCCAATTTTTGGGCTCCTGAAGCCAACTCCAGTGTCTCTTTAAAGTAATGTTTGGGCTCCTGCTGCTGCTGCTGCTCCTGCTGCTGCTGCTGCCAACTCCTGGGTGTGAATCATCCAATTTTTGGGCTCCTGAAGCCAACTCCAGTGTCTCTTTAAAGTAACGTTTGGGCTCCTGCTGCTGCTGCCAACTCCAGGGTGTGATTCATCCAATTTTTGGGCTCCTGAAGCCAACTCCAGTGTCTCTTTAAATTAATGTTTGGGCTCCTGCTGCTGCCAACTCCAGGGTGTGATTCATCCAATTTTTGGGCTCCTGAAGCCAACCCCAGGGTCTCTTTAAATTAATATTTGGGCTGCTGCTGCTGCTGCCAACTCCAGGGTGTGATTCATCCAATTTTTGGGCTCCTGAAGCCAACTCCAGTGTCTCTTTAAAGTAATATTTGGGCTCCTGCTGCTGCTGCTGCCAACTCCATGGTGTGAATCATCCAATTTTTGGGCTCCTGAAGCCAACTCCAGTGTCTCTTTAAAGTAATATTTGGGCTCCTGCTGCTGCTGCTGCCAACTCCAGGGTGTGATTCATCCAATTTTTGGGCTCCTGAAGCCAACTCCAGTGTCTCTTTAAAGTAATGTTTGGGCTCCTGCTGCTGCTGCTGCTGCTGCTGCTGCCAACTCCAGGGTGTGATTCATCCAATTTTTGGGCCCCTGAAGCCAACCCCAGGGTCTCTTTAAAGTAATGTTTGGGCTCCTGCTGCTGCTGCTGCCAACTCCAGGGTGTGAATCATCCAAATTTTGGGCTCCTGAACCCAACTCCAGTGTCTCTTTAAAGTAATGTATTGGCTCCTGCTGCTGCTGCTGCCAACTCCAGGGTGGGATTCATCCAATTTTTGGGCTCCTGAAGCCAACTCCAGTGTCTCTTTAAATTAATGTTTGGGCTCCTGCTGCTGCCAACTCCAGGGTGTGATTCATCCAATTTTTGGGCTCCTGAAGCCAACCCCAGGGTCTCTTTAAAGTAATGTTTGGGCTCCTGCTGCTGCTGCCAACTCCAGGGTGTGAATCATCCAATTTTTGGGCTCCTGAAGCCAACTCCAGTGTCTCTTTAAAGTAATGTTTTGGCTCCTGCTGCTGCTGCTGCCAACTCCAGGGTGTGATTCATCCAATTTTTGGGCTCCTGAAGCCAACTCCAGTGTCTCTTTAAAGCAATGTTTGGGCTCCTGCTGCTGCTCCTGCTGCTGCTGCCAACTCCAGGGTGTGAATCATCCAATTTTTGGGCTCCTGAAGCCAACTCCAGTGTCTCTTTAAAGTAATATTTGGGCTCCTGCTGCTGCTGCTGCCAACTCCAGGGTGTGATTCATCCAATTTTTGGGCTCCTGAAGCCAACTCCAGTGTCTCTTTAAAGTAATATTTGGGCTCCTGCTGCTGCTGCTGCTGCCTACTCCAGGGTGTGATTAATCCAATTTTTGGGCTCCTGAAGCCAACTCCAGTGTCTCTTTAAAGTAATGTTTGGGCTCCTGCTGCTGCTGCTGCCAACTCCAGGGTGTGAATCATCCAATGTTTGGGCTCCTGAAGCCAACTCCAGTGTCTCTTTAAAGTAATATTTGAGCTCCTGCTGCTGCTGCTGCCAACTCCAGGGTGTGATTCATCCAATTTTTGGGCTCCTGAAGCCAACTCCAGTGTCTCTTTAAAGTAATGTTTGGGCTCCTGCTGCTGCTGCTGCCAACTCCAGGGTGGGATTCATCCAATTTTTGGGCTCCTGAAGCCAACCCCAGTGTCTCTTTAAAGTAATATTTGGGCTCCTGCTGCTGCAAACTCCAGGGTGTGATTAATCCATTTTTTGGGCTCCTGAAGCCAACTCCAGTGTCTCTTTAAATTAATGTTTGGGCTCCTGCTGCTGCCAACTCCAGGGTGTGATTCATCCAATTTTTGGGCTCCTGAAGCTAACCCCAGGGTCTCTTTAAAGTAATGTTTGGGCTCCTGCTGCTGCTGCTGCCAACTCCAGGGTGTGAATCATCCAATTTTTGGGCTCCTGAAGCCAACTCCAGTGTCTCTTTAAAGTAATGTTTTGGCTCCTGCTGCTGCTGCTGCCAACTCCAGGGTGTGATTCATCCAATTTTTGGGCTCCTGAAGCCAACTCCAGTGTCTCTTTAAAGTAATGTTTGGGCTCCTGCTGCTGCTGCCAACTCCAGGGTGTGAATCATCCAATTTTTGGGCTCCTGAAGCCAACTCCAGTGTCTCTTTAAAGTAATGTTTGGGCTCCTGCTGCTGCTGCTGCCAACTCCAGGGTGTGATTCATCCAATTTTTGGGCTCCTGAAGCCAACTCCAGTGTCTCTTTAAAGTAATATTTGGGCCCCTGCTGCTGCTGCTGCTGCTAACTCCAGGGTGTGATTAATCCAATTTTTGGGCTCCTGAAGCCAACTCCAGTGTCTCTTTAAAGTAATGTTTGGGCTCCTGCTGCTGCTGCTGCTGCTGCTGCCAACTCCAGGGTGTGAATCATCCAATTTTTGGGCTCCTGAAGCCAACTCCAGTGTCTCTTTAAAGTAATATTTGGGCTCCTGCTGCTGCTGCCAACTCCAGGGTGGGATTCATCCAATTTTTGGGCTCCTGAAGCCAACTCCAGTGTCTCTTTAAAGTAATGTTTGGGCTCCTGCTGCTGCTGCTGCCAACTCCAGGGTGTGATTCATCCAATTTTTGGGCTCCTGAAGCCAACCCCAGGGTCTCTTTAAAGTAATATTTGGGCTCCTCCTGCTGCTGCTGCTGCCAACTCCAGGGTGTGATTCATCCAATTTTTGGGCTCCTGAAGCCAACCCCAGGGTCTCTTTAAAGTAATGTTTGGGCTCCTGCTGCTGCTGCTGCTGCCAACTCCAGGGTGTGAATCATCCAATTTTTGGGCTCCTGAAGCCAACTCCAGTGTCTATTTAAAGTAATATTTGGGCTCCTGCTGCTGCTGCTGCCAACTCCAGGGTGTGATTCATCCAATTTTTGGGCTCCTGAAGCCAACTCCAGTGTCTCTTTAAAGTAATATTTGGGCTCCTGCTGCTGCTGCTGCTGCTAACTCCAGGGTGTGATTCATCCAATTTTTGGGCTCCTGAAGCCAACTCCAGTGTCTCTTTAAAGTAATGTTTGGGCTCCTGCTGCTGCTGCTGCTGCCAACTCCAGGGTGTGAATCATCCAATTTTTGGGCTCCTGAAGCCAACTCCAGTGTCTCTTTAAAGTAATATTTGGGCTCCTGCTGCTGCTGCTGCCAACTCCAGGGTGGGATTCATCCAATTTTTGGGCTCCTGAAGCCAACTCCAGTGTCTCTTTAAAGTAATGTTTGGGCTCCTGCTGCTGCTGCTGCCAACTCCAGGGTGTGATTCATCCAATTTTTGGGCTCCTGAAGCCAACCCCAGGGTCTCTTTAAAGTAATATTTGTGCTCCTCCTGCTGCTGCTGCTGCCAACTCCAGGGTGTGATTCATCCAATTTTTGGGCTCCTGAAGCCAACCCCAGGGTCTCTTTAAAGTAATATTTGTGCTCCTCCTGCTGCTGCTGCTGCCAACTCCAGGGTGTGATTCATCCAATTTTTGGGCTCCTGAAGCCAACCCCAGGGTCTCTTTAAAGTAATGTTTGGGCTCCTGCTGCTGCTGCTGCTGCTGCCAACTCCAGGGTGTGATTCATCCAATTTTTGGGCTCCTGAAGCCAACCCCAGGGTCTCTTTAAAGTAATGTTTGGGCTCCTGCTGCTGCTGCTGCTGCTGCCAACTCCAGGGTGTGATTCATCCTATTTTTGGGCTCCTGAAGCCAACCCCAGGGTCTCTTTAAAGTAATATTTGGGCTGCTGCTGCCAACTCCAGGGTGTGAATCATCCAATTTTTGGGCTCCTGAAGCCAACCCCAGTGTCTCTTTAAAGTAATGTTTGGGCTCCTGCTGCTGCTGCTGCTTGCAACTCCAGGGTGTGATTCATCCAATTTTTGGGCTCCTGCTGCTGCCAACTCCAGTGTCTCTTTAAAGCAATGTTTGGGCTCCTGCCCCTCATAGTGATGCCACTTCAACTCTCTGCAATTGTGCCGCTCTGCGATTCTATTAGCGATGCCTCTGATCTGCATGTGATATTTATTCAAAGTATTATTTAACTAACCCAGCACGCATCCTGTGCGTGTTACAGCAAGGCAGAATGGTTTACAACCCTATTGAGGCTCTAGGAGGCTCAGAAATAGCCGTTTTTAATAGAGATTCATCGCGAATAAATTCGGGTCGAAACGATTTTTGACGGAAAATTCGGCGAATCAGTCGAATCGAATTTTTCAAAAGTTCGCTCATCTCTAGTTACAACCCAATAAAATTAGCTTAAGAGAACATCTGACTACATTCTCGATGATGGTTATATTGTGACATATATGAACTATATACTATGTTATCCAATAAAAATATCCTTATCATGCTAGCGCAGTTATTAATGACGTATCATGAAGAACTTATGCAGACAGCGTTGGTATGACCAGTACTTATTCAGCTTATACCATACATATAACATTACTACCTCTTAACGTTTAACTAGAAGTATTGAGGAAAGAAAAGAAAAAAGAGGGGAAGCAGATAGAAAGAAAAGGAAGGGGATGAGGGGGAAGGAGGAAGAATTCTGGCCAGGTGACGGCTCTTGCTCTCCCTCTCACAGGTCTATTAGACTGGGTGGACCGGGTCCGTTTGGTTTCGAGCTAGGCCTACAAAATCAATCCAGGGGGACCAGGTCTTGAGGAATTTGTTATAGGTGTCATTCTTTATGGCTGTCATCTTTACATTACTCGTGGTGTCAAAAATTTTGTTTTGTATTTCCGGCCAAGGGATGTTTGGGGATTTCCAATTTCTAGCAATAGTGGTTTTAACTGCCGCAAAAATATGCTGAGCCAATTTCCATTCTGATTTGTTCAGGGTGCTAGCTTTATGTAACATAAGTGCTTCCCAGATATCTCCCTCTCGGTTGACATGCAGAACATCTGCTAGCAATCTATACGTTTTGTCCCAGGTGGCTTTAGCTATAGGGCAGTACCACCAAATATGGGCCATGGTCCCCAAGGCCTGACATCCTCTAAAGCACCGTGGCGATGTAGAAGCAGAGAATCTGTGGATTCGGACTGGGGTATAGTACCATCTGAACAGTACTTTATAAGCATTCTCCAGTACCACTGTGTTGCTGGATGCTTTTTTCGTTTGGTCCCAGATTCTCTACCAACTATCTTCATCCCTAGTCATGCCTAGCTCCTTTTCCCAGGCTATCATATAGTTATGTTTGAATGCAGGTGGCTGGGTTACCAGTGCGTCATATAAATAGGTAATTAAACCTCCCCCGAAGTGATCCCTAATACACCTGTTTTCAAACTCTATGTGCCTATATGGAGGGGGTGCCTTCTTCAAAAGAGTTTTGATGAAGTGTTGGATCTGCAGAAGCCGAAATGTCTCTACTGGAGGCCGAGCCTCACCCGGCGTGAGGTCCTGAGGCCTCTTCATCCCTCCCGGGGTACAAAAATTGTCTACTATCCTATAATTATTTTGGGTCCACCATTTAAAATTAGCAGAGTGAGAGATTCCCGGAGGAAACAGCGGGTTTCCGAGAATGGGGGAAGCCGGCAAGTGGGGAGAGACGAAATTACTTTGAAATCTGTCCCAAACTGATAGGGAAAATGACAGGATTGGGGGGAGGGTCTTGGGTCTCAGGCTCTTAGGGATCCATAGTAGGGCGGAAGGGGAAATCTGGTTGCAGCTTTCCACGTCATTCAACACCCAGAGGGGCTTATATCTTGGTGCATGGAGTAGGACCAGTGGCGCCACCTGGGCTGCAATATAATATTTATGAATTGAAGGGAAAGACAGACCTCCTCTTTCTTTTTTGCAAAACAGGGTTGCTTTGCTTACCCTAGGCTTAGTCTTACTCCAGATGAATGACAGAAACTTCTGCTGTATTAGATCAAGGGTGGTCTTAGGGACAGGGATGGGCAGGACCCTGAAATAGTATAAGATCTTAGGCAGTATAGTCATCTTAAGAGCTGCTATACATCCCAGCCACAACAGCTTTAGAAACTGCCAAGCCCGGAATAAAGCATCTAGTGTTTTAAGGGCCCCAGGGTAATTTGCCTTATACAGGTCTGCATTATTAGCTGTTAGCTTAATCCCCAAGTATGGTAGTCTCTGGGTCCACTGCCACGAATAGTTCTGCATGATTGTCTGTTTGGTGTGGTTAGTGAGCGAAACATCCAGGGCCATGGACTTGGCTGCATTCAGCTTGAGGCCAGATATTTGGCTGAACTCATTGAAAACCTTAATGGCATTAGGGGCAGAAATATGTGGGGATGACATCATCAGCATCATGTCGTCAGCAAAAAGAGATATTTTGTGTTCCTGAGGGCCAAAGGGGATACCTTTGATTGAGGGATTTTGTCTAATTTTCTGCGCTAAAGGTTCTAGAGCCAGGACAAACAGAATAGGAGACAATGGACAGCCTTGCCTAGTACCACGCTGTATAGGAAAGTTTGGTGATGTGAATCCTGAATATTTAACATGGGCTGTCGGCTGTGAGTACAAGGCTGAAATCCAGGTCAAAAATCCAGTACCAAATCCCCACTTATCCAGAGCGAATTGTAGATACTGCCAGGAGATGGAGTCGAAGGCTTTCTCCACGTCAAGGGAGAGGAGCATGGCTTCAATGTTTTGAGACTTAGCTCTATGCAAGAGCTGCATTATCCTTCTGACTCCATCTCCTGCCAGCCTTCTGGGGACAAATCCCACTTGATCTTTATGGATGATGTTCCCCAAGAATTTGTTTATCCTACTGGCCAAGATTTTTGTGAGGAGTTTTAGGTCAATATTCAGAAGCGAGAGGGGTCTATAGTTTGCCCATAATTGGTGGTCTTTACCGGGTTTCGGGATCATTACGATCGAGGCTCTTAGGATTTCTGGGTCCATAGGGTTTCCCTCTTTTATATAGTTAAATAGTCTAGCTAGTCTCGGGGCAATCACAGGAGACAGCTTCTTATAAAAAAGAGCAGAAAAGCCGTCAGGTCCAGGCCTCTTATTATTTTTCAACGATTTGATTGCCACTAAAACCTCCTCTGACGTAATGTCCTCATCCACCATTTCCCTCTGGGCCTCCGGGAGTGTAGGCATGTCAATACCCTCAAAGAAAGCCTGAGCATGTTGAATATGTAGGGAGGGAGGGGCTTTGTAAAGGTCCGAGAGACCTGCTGAAAACTCGTTCGCAACTGCTTGGGGATTGCTGGTCTCAATGCCCGTTCTAGTTTTGAGTCTGACAGGGGGGGGTGTAAGGGTCCTGGCACTTAAGCTGGGTTGCTAACAGGGTTCCTGATTTGTTTGCCGATGTGTAATATCGGTGACGGGACCTTTTATAACGCCACTCTGCTTGGTCAGTCTGTAATAAATGTAATTTGGTCCTGGAATTTTCCATTTGGTGGAGGCGTTTGGGATTGGGCGATGTTTAAAAAGCCTGTACATCCCTTTCATATTGTGCCTGTAAGGTCGCAGCCAAAGCCATCCTCTCCTTCTTTTTCCGAGAGGCAAGGGCAATAAAGTGGCCTCTCATGACAGATTTGAATGCTCCCCACACCATAGGTGGTGACGTGGATTGAGATTCATTTATCTTAAAATATTCAGAGGCCTCCCTACTGGCTTCTTCCGTCAATTTCGCAGAGGACAGTAGGGAATCATTAAGTGTCCATGAGGAGGGGTTAGGTTTAATAGCTAATGAATTGCAGGATATGGCTACTAGGTCATGGTCAGACCACGGTATCGGGTAAATTTTGGTTAGTCCTATCTGTGGGAGTAGAGAGGGTTGGATGAAGATATGGTCAATTCTGGAAGACACTCTATGAGGGGCTGAATAGTGGGTATAATCTCTTCTATATGGGTGGCGGTCCCTCCAGGGGTCGATCAGACCAGTAAGGGAGATCATTTCAGTGAACCGTTTACTTTCATGAGTTGTCTGGGCGTTTGGAGGAAGGGACCTATCCAAATTTGGGTGCAGCGTCAAGTTGGAATCACCACACATAAACAGGGAGCCCCTACCATGGGATTTCAATAAGGAGCACATTTGTGACAGAAAGGGCGTCTGTTTATCATTCGGAGCATAATAATTGAGAAAAGTTACCTCATTATCTTGTAGGGTGCCTTGCAGCAGGAGGAACCTGCCCTCAGGATCTGAAATCTGTTTGGTACAGGTGAAGGGGATGCCCTTCCGGAAAGCGATGAGGACTCCCTTGCGTTTATGCTGACATACTGCTTGGAAAGAAAGAGGGTATTTGAAATGCAAAAGTTTTGGGGTGGAGGAGGGGGTATAGTGTGTCTCTTGTAAACACACTATATCCGTGTGAATAGAGTTAAAGAAAGCAAAAGCTCTAGACCTCTTATTTGGTGAATTTAGGCCCTGGACATTAAGCGAAACTATGTTAATTGGCTTAGCCATGGTCAGGTTGGGAGTGCGTCTCTGTTGTGCAAGTACCATACATTCTTGCCAGAAATTTTAGGGAGGGGGATCGTGGAGGGGGAGGGGGGGTAAAATAGGAGGGGAAGTGTAGAAGGAGCGGAAAAAGAGTGAAGAAAACAAGACACGAACTACAAAGAATACATACAGAACATATTCTGTTCGCAAGCAACTGTGCGAACCTAACAGTCCGAGAGACTGGGAAATAATTTCCAATTCTCGGAATTTAGGGCGTACCAGTAATGGATTGGGAGGCCCCACTGGTATATAACATGGGCAACTAGACAAAAGAGAACATTACAATCATTTAAATGTGAAAAACAGAACAGGAGGTGGGTTATATTGAGATGATCTACTGGGTCTACCACAGACATAGAGGCCATCCACTGCCCCCCCGCCGGCGAGAGCAGGGAAGCCTACCGCCTTGTGGCACAACTCAGCAGATACTACAGGTTAAGTACAACTATTAATCCAAGTTTGGGCTTCAGAAAGCAAATTACAGTAAAAGACTGTAGAGGAAAAAAAAATGTGTTAAATATACTCATCTATGCATCTTACTCAGGGGGAAAGAGGGCGAAAAACATGGTTTAACCCTTTCGCTGCCAGCCTACCTGGAGTTTTTGTCACCCTTGGTGCCAGACCATTTTGCACTATTTTGCGCTCCCCATGTTCAAATGTGATTTTTGAAGGGATTTCCAGGGATTTCCCAGGAAAATTATATATTGTTTTTTTCAGCAGAGTCTGAGCTTTAACATGAAATGTCTTGTTTGCCATTTTTAGGTGTATTCTCAATATTTTTTTGCGAAATATGTGCAGAAAAATAAAAAAAAAATCTATTTTTTACAATTTGTAGTGTTTTTTTGTAATAAAAAATGTAAGTTTGTCAATAAAATCTTATTGCGTGTAAAATCCCAATTTCTCCCGATCACAGCGGTACCACATATGTATAGGTAGACACCCTTTCCAGCCCAGGAGACTCCCCCAAACTGAAACAGAGCTTTAGGGGATTTTCAGAAAATATACAACTGTGATATGCGCTATGCGCACCTTGCAATTTTTCCAGAAAAACAACCCTTTACATTTGAAATACCCCCCACAAACAATATATTCTCTGGAAGTACACACCTCAGGCTTTCTATTTGTACCAGGCTTGTTGATGTGGCCACAGTTTTCTGGAGGTAATCCCTCAATGTATTCTTTGGTTGCAAAGAGTTTCCCTAAAAAAAGGATAAAAAAGCAGAATCAAAGCCACATTTTCCTAAAAAAAACTATATACAAACAAGAAAAAGCAAGTATAATCTGAAAAAACAACATCCCCCGAACAGAACGATACCCAACAACATGCATAGGTTCTGTCAAGGGAAGAGTTGCCAAACACCCCAAAGTAAAGCATGTGCGTAACGGTAATTTTACTTGAAAATTTCAGCTCTGCAGACAAAGTGCGCACCTTGCGATTTTTCAACCAAAACAACCCTTTACATTTGGAATATCCCCCATAAACCATATATTCCCTGAAAGTACACATGTTAAGCTTTCTAAGCGTACCCAGCTTGTTGTAGTGGGCTCATCTTTCTGGAGTTGATTCCTCAAAGAATTCTTTGGTTGCGCAGGGTTTCCCTAAAAAATGTATAAAAAAGCTGAATAAAAAACACCTTTTCCTAAAATATAAATATGCAAACAAGAAAAAAACAAGCTAAGTCTGAAAGCGCAAGGTCCCCCGAACAGAACAATACCCAACATGCAGAGGTACTATTAACCCTTTTAATTGCCAGCCTACTTCAGATTTTGTCAGCCTCTGTTGACAGGTCATTTTTCTCCATTTTGCGCCATGTTTTGCAACATTTTTGCTGGAATTTTCAGGAAAATTATATATATATATATATATTTTGCAGCAGAGTTTAGGCTTTAACATGAAATGTCTTGTTTGTAAATTTTATTTATTATTCATTTTATTTATTATTAAGGAAAAAAAAAAATTATTTTATTAGGAAAAACCATATTGCATGTGAAAGCCCCATTTCTACCAATTATAACGGTACCACATATTTATCGGTAGCCCCCTGTTCCTGCCCAGGAGACCCCCCTAACTAAAACAAGTAATTTTTAACATTTACAAATGAAATACAACTACCATCCACACTACAAAGGGTTAAATCGAGAAAGGGTTAAAAACCCTTAAAAATCCAAAAAGAAATGACATGGGGCCCCCCTTACCCAAAGTAACCAGCTATGCAGGGCTTGTAGGAACAGGGCTCAGGGGCCAGCTTTTGTGGCCCCTGGCCCTGCAGGCTACATGCCCGCATAGCCCGTGGGCCCGGGCTCTTCTGCCCCCCCCCCTGGGCTTTGGGGAGGCAGGTAATGGGGGTTCCGGGGGTTAATGGCAAGTCACCTGCTAGTCGCAGGTGACTTGCCACCCCCCCCAGCCTTGTGAACGGGTATAGGGGTCATGGACCCCTTACCAGTTCACAAGGTGTTAAGTGTAAAAAAAAAAACACAGACACACAAAGAGAAAAAATTATTTTATTAATTTTTTTTTTTTTAATACTTACCTCCCATCCATCCTGGAGCGATCACTGGCTTCTGCTCACTTGCTAGAAGCCTTTTATAGCTGCTGGATGACAGAACACAAAAGGGTTAATTTAAAAAAAAATGACATAGGGTCCCAGGGAGGGGGACCCCATTTTTTTTTGGAACTTTAAGGGGGGTCCCCCCTACCCAGCATTACCGACCCGGGCCAGCTATGGGGGCTTGTAGAACAGGGCGCAGGGGCCAGCGTTGGTGGCCCCTGGCCCTGCAGGCTACTAGCCCTTCTGCCCCCCCCCTGGCCGTTGGGGAGGCAGGTAATGGGGGGCTGGGGGTTAATGGCAAGTCACCCGCTAGCCGCAGGTGACTTGCCAGACCCAGAGCCTTGTGAGCTGGTATAAGGGGTCTCATGGACCAGCTCACAAAGGGTTAACTGTGAAAAAAACACAATTAATAAAAGTATTTTATCAAAAAAGTCCCTCGCCGCTCTGCTGACAGATGCCGGTGATCGGCATCCAGAGAAGGGGGAGGCAGGATCTCCTGCCACCTCCTTCACCGGCATCTGACAGCTGAGACAGCTGTAGCCGGAGATCGGGGCTGGGATGACGTCATTAGCCCCACCCCCAAGGAGAGAGCCTTCCGTGAAGAGGAGGGACAGCAGGAGCCAGCGCACACACAGGTAAGTGAATGTCATTTTTTTTTTTTTTTTTTACAGTTAGCAGCTGCTGCTGCAGAAGCGGGGGGTGGCCTATTCCGGGGGCTCTCCTGGAGCCATCCGACCCCCCATGGGGGATCGGATGGCACCAAATTAAAGAGGAGACCCGGCCGGATCCAACAAGGGGTCAGATGAGTATTTTTGATTTTTTGGCAGGGACCATCCAGCATTTGACAAGAATTTATGGAAGAATTGAACAATAATGATCTGAATGTGACATTGACGGTTGACATTTCTCCCAAAGAGGTTACCTTTTTGGATCTACGTTTGACCTTAGAAATGGATGGTACGATCAGTACGGACTTATTCAGAAAACCGACTGCGGTAAATAGCCTTTTGAGCTATGAAAGTTCACATATCATGCATGTTAAGAATGCCATTCCGTATGGGCAGTTTTTAAGAGCACGCCGTAATTGCACACATGATTTAACCTTTGAGAAACAAGCCACCAATTTGAGTGAAAGGTTTTGTGCTAGAGGGTATCCCACGAAGGTGGTTAATGATGCCTATCGGCGGGCCAGACAAGCAACTAGGTCAAACCTACCTGGTGTATCGACCATTGTGGGCAATAAGGTACAAATGATTGCCCGGAGGGCCCCCAATTTAAGGGACAAATTGTCCAGGAGCCATCTATCACCTATTGGCACCTGGTTAGATGATTTAGGGACCAAAGGCTGTTTTCCGTGTGGAAGTTGCTCAATCTGCCAATTTGTTGAGAAGACTGGGGTTGTTCATGATAACTGTACTAATCGAGATTATAAAATCTCTTCTTTTGTAAATTGCAGGACTCGGTCACTTATTTATCAGCTGAGTTGCTCGTGTCCTAAGCTGTACATTGGGGAGACTCAAAACTCTCTGAGGACAAGGATCCAGGGACACCTTTCTAATATCAGATTGGCTAAACGCGATGTGGAGGCAGGTAAGACAATTTCCCCAGTGGCGAGACACTTTTTGGAGGTGCATGGGGGTGATTGTTCCTCATTACGAGTTACAGGTATTGAGAGGGTCCGTCTTGGCCCACGGGGAGGAGATCTTAAACAAAGATTGTTAAAACGTGAACTGCGCTGGATCTTTCAGTTGAATACCAGAGCACCGATTGGACTCAATGAAGATTGGTCCTTTGTTCCGTTTTTGGGCCAATCATAGACATACTTTGATGGTGTTTTTTGATAGGAGTAGCCAGATATGGTCTGGTCCACTTTTGGGTGAGCAGTTCAGGACACTTTATGTAAAAACATTTTTGGGGGGGTTTCAGTATTGGCTTTAGATGGCGATACATATTCCTCTTCACAATTTTTCTTCATATTATATCTTTTTCACACTTTATTCTCTCCCCTCCCCCCTTCTCAGGGGTAGAGGGTGTCTTATTTACCATGGGTTTCCATGGAGACACTATTTAGGTAGTTTTTGGTTATTCACATTCGTATAGTTGTTTTGGTTGACCCTTCACTATTTGTGAAGATGGACACTTGTTTTATATACATTTTTTTATGCACATGCACTTACACTATGTAATATGTTTTTTTATATAGCACAGAGTTTTTTGCACAAAGGTCTCCCCAGGAGCAGCACCGGAATTGACAACGCTGGCATTTCAATATTCGGCTCCATCTGGCACATTATCAATTGTTCAACTGATGTCGTGATGTGGACCATTCAGCATTACATGATATATTTGGGACAGGCAGCATATGAAGAAGTTGAAACAACGTTACTTTAATATGGATATAGTGGGGCTAAACCTCTTGAAGGCACATTGGTCTCTTTTCCTTGATTTTTTCTTTTCTCCCCCGTTTGTTGTTGTGTTTTCCCCTTCCCCCCCCCCCCTTTTTTCCCCTCCCCCCCTCTTTTTTTTTTTTTTTCCCTCTCTACTTCCTTCCCAATTTTTTTCCCTGACAGGCGATTGATAGACAGAACTATATAGATGTTTATTGGAGTAATTGTTGGCCATGCTGTACAGTTTAATGAGCACACATTGTATATAATTGTAAATAGTTTTGGAGAAGATTAGGTTTATGTAGTATAAGGCATCATAAATTTCCTCCCTTTTAGTTCCCTAAATAAAATAGATTAAGGGTTAGTTATGTGATACCCGATACTGGGTCATGGCGTTATGGTTAACATATGGGATGGAGTGGGATGGATGGATGTATCTGTCCATAGGTCTGTTACAATGTGTATTCAGACCCTGCGCTAGACTCACAGGTGACATAGCTGGTGTGGAATACCTGGGGGTGGGAGGGGGGCGGCTCGTTTACTGACAGTCATTTTCCTCCTAGCAGTAATGTGCATATGCGCTTAGACATTATCAGCTCTATGGGCTGTGTCTGTCAATAAGGATTGAGCAGGATGGATGGATCTGCCTGTGTTTGCAGCACACTATGCTTTGATTATGCTGCAGCTGGGATGATGACACAGTGAGGTGTGGGCTGGCTCAGTGGGTGGGAGGGGCGGGACGGCTCTGCACCAGCACGTCTCCTAGACAACAGTGATGCGCATGTAATCGATGACGATGGTTTCCCACAATGCTTAGCGCCATAACAGGATGTAAGCAAATGCCGGCTGATTTGTTACAGCTGATATGAATCAGAGGATGGGACAACACTATTTAAGGGTAGGAATAGACATTGGATACTAACCCTCACCTTGAAGCAACATGGGAGTTGCGGGCGCGGTGATTTATATTTGATGACCCTGTGAGGCTGACTCTATGTGCCATTTTTTATTCTTGAATATTCAGGTTTGCTGGTGTCATTTAGCACGCACACGTGCACTTTGAGTATATCTTTATTGTTTCCATTCACTTATAACTGTTTGAACTGGGCGAGTCTGCCAATATATTTTCTGTGGAATTTAGTTTTTTATTCATTTTCACATGTGAGGTATTGTTAAGAGTTGATATTTATTAGAGGTTTTACACTTTGAGGGTTTACACATACAATTTTTATGCCGGCATAAAATAACTGTTATAATAGGATCTAATAAGTGCACATAGGGTCTTTTGATGCATTGTTCCCCTTAGGGGGTTTTTTCATTAATATTATTGTGACCATGGGGTCATCCATGTGATTTTAATTGTCCAGTGTGTTTTTGTGTATTTTAATATCTCCTTTTTCATAATAAAGAATTTTGTATCCATATTGATATTGGTGCTCCTTTTTGAAGAAAGGTGTGTAATTGGACACGTCCACTTCATTTTTTTTTTTTACTAGCAGGGGGGAAAGTCAAGCACGTAGATTCTACGTGCTTGGCACTTAAGTGGAGTTGAAGCGAGCACGTAGAAACTACGTGCTTGGCACTGAAAGGGTTAAGCATACATTGTTATTCACCTTCCACCGGAGAGAGAGGATAAAGCGGTTGTAGAAGGGGGGGTAGGGAGAAAGGCGGATTACAATAAAACATTCTGCTAGCTCATCCTAAGCGCCTTCATTGTTCACTGCACCCCACAGGCGGCACCCAGGACCCCCAGTAGCATATAATAAAATCCGGCATGTGCTGTAGCGATATAATAAATGAGTTAAATATACTCAACTATACCTCTTACACAGGGGTAAGATGGATGGTCATAAACACCATGGCCACTCACTGCCGCCTGCAGGTGGCAGCCAGAACACAGAGTAACGTGTAACATAGACTAAGAAATATTATGAGCAGAATCAAACTAATAACCCAGGCCTGGGTCTCAAACAGCAATGCTAAACAGTAGATTATGGTGTAAGTAAACATACCTATTCCCTGCTTACTGGGGAAAAGGGGTAAACAGGACCAACATAAGGGGGGATAGGGAGGGAGGTGAGTTACATTGAAACTTTCTGCAAGCTCGTTCTGGGCATCCTGGTTGTTCACTATACCCTACAGGCAGCCTCAGAAACACCCAAGTTCAGGTTATAAAACTTAGCCAGTGCTATAACTATGTACAAGAAGAGAGTCTAGTAAAAAAGGATGTTGAGTAAAAAAGGGGAAAAAAAGGATTTCAACAAGCAGTTCACCAGGTCGCAGCTTGTATGCAGCGGTCGTCCTGACCCCTTAGCAGGTGGTCTTCCGGGTGCGCTGGAGGAGGAATGGGCGCCCTGCCCATAGTCCCGGTCTGTTAATCCCCTCTAGGGTACAAGGCATCCCGTCTGGGGAGGTGGCAGACGAGCGATGGCGATCTGATGCAGATGCAAAAATAGAGCGAGGCACAGACATCTCAGTCCTTAGACACCAGGTGTAACATTTGGGAAAGGAGGTGTTTCATGGCTGGGGAGTGCTGTGATCGTGCAATTTGCTTCGGCGATGGAGTGACTTGCTGGTTGTTTCTATAGCCAGGTCTGGGGGTTCTCGGAGTAGTAGGGAGTGAGGAGGCCACCGTGTCAGGGTCTGGGAGTTTCATTTCCAGCGCCTTAAATTTCTCAATCAGCTCCGTTGGTGTGGAGACTTGTATGGGCTTCCCTTGGTGCGTGAAAGAAAGCCTAAAAGGGAATCCCCATCTATATCGGATGCCCTGAGCCTGAAGGGATTGAAGATAGGGACGGAAAGCCCGTCTCTATTGGATAGTGGTTTGTGACAGGTCTGCGTAAATTTGGTAGCTCTGCTTCTGGAAGGTGAGGGGCGCCTTCTCCCTAGAAGCCCTCAGCACTGCCTCTTTGGTCTGGTAAAAATGGAATCGGACTATTATGTCACGTGGCGGGCCATCTACTGATCGTTTGGTCAGCGCCCTGTGTGCCCGGTCCAATTCCAGTCTGTCGACTGGGATTTCAGGAACAAGTTCTTGCAACAAAGCTGTTATGGTGCCTACTGTGTCCTCCATGGTTTCTGGAAGGCCTCGGAATCTGAAGTTTGACCTCCTGTTCCTATTTTCCAGCTCTTCATTCTGGGAGCTAAGGGAGGCAATTTCTTCCTGGAGTTGATCAAGCATATTCTTATGGTCTTCTAAGACCCGTGTGACATCGTCCATACGGGACTCCAGGGCCTCAGTGCGACCTCCTATGTCCCTTATCTCTTTAAGAAGAGTGTCAGTGTGCTTGGCTGTTACAGCAGTCACTTCTTCCCTAACGATGGTCCTGAGCTGGGACAGTAAGGGCTGGCTGTCAAAGGAGGGCTGCATCGCACTGTTAGGGGCTGAGGGGAGACGTGGCCAGCTATCTGATGAGTCTAGTGAAATGTCATCGCCACTCACCCTCTCAGCCTCGTCTCTGCCAGAGCCCGCCTGCGTCTCTTCTCCTCCGTCCTCCGCATCAGCAAGAGCTGCGGCCGCCATCTTGGATCCCGGGGCCGCCGATTTTCTCGCCTCTTTATGGGTCCTCTTCTTGCCTGGGGCCGCACTCATCATGCCCCGACAGTGCCTCCACCTCTCACCGGCCAGCTGGCGTAGTAAGGTTAGTGCCCGGGCTTTAGTAATGTGTTAGGGCCTCCCGATCGCGCTGAGCCGTCTCAGCTTGCGGCCATTCGTCATGGCCACGCGCGCGCGCCCCCGGAGCAAAGGTTTTCTAGGAGGCCGCACGTGCGTGACTCCCTGGAAAAAAGTCTTAACCAAAGGATGTAGGGCAAATGACCTTTGAAAGAACACCGCCAGGGCAGAAACCTGCCCCTTCAGAGTACTAAGCTGGAGCCCCAGGTCCAGACCATGTTGAAGAAACTCCAGGATTCTGGAGATGGAAAATTCCCTACAAGGCAACGCCCTGATCTCACACCAATCAATATAAGACCTCCAAGTCCTATAGTAGATATTATTGGAAGACCGCTTCCTAGCACTAATGAGAGTTCGAATCACAGCATCGGAAAGACCTTCCTCCTTCAGGATGGAGGATTCAGCAGCCACGCCGTCAAAGCCAGCGTTGGTAAATTGGGATAACGTTGTTGACCCTGGGTGAGCAGATCCGGCAGCAGGGGCAGAACGAACTGATCCTCTACTAACCTTACCACATCTGCGAACCAAACCTGTCTTGGCTACCTTGGAGCCACCATAATTGCTGACGCACCCTCCAGGGCCAGCTTGCGCACCACTCTGGCCACCAAGGGAAACGGAGGGAACAGATACAGAAACCCCAGATCCCTCCAGTTCAGAGACATGGCATCCACTGCCAGAGCCAGTGGATCCCGTGAGAGAGACACAAATGTCGGAAGTTTGTGATTGTGACGAGAGGCAAAGAGGTCCACCACCGGGGACCCCCACCTGAGACAAATCAAGCGAAACACTTTGGGGCTGAGAGACCATTCCCCCCCGGCGAGCTGAGAACCTGCTCAGAGAGTCCGCCTTCGTGTTCTCCGCTCCCGGAATGTAAACTGCTGAAATGCACGGGACGTGGGTCTCCACCCAGGCCAGAATCAAAGACACTTCCTTGAGGGCACTCCTGCTGCGAGTCCCTCCCTGGTGATTGATGTAGGCGAACACCGTCCGATTGTCCGACCGAACTTGAACCGGCAATCCTTGCAACTGATGAGTCAAGCAAAACAGAACCATCCTGATGGCCCTCAATTCCAGAACATTGATGGACTCGTGAGCCTCCTGAGGCCCCCACAGTCCCTGAAACTGACGATCCTTCCCGAACCCCCCCATCCTGATAGACTGGCATCCGTGGTGACCGTCTCCCAACAAGGGGCCAGAAAGGATCTGCCCCTCGCCAGATTGATTGGATCCAGCCACCACTGAAGGGAGCACCGAATTCGGGGGGTCATCAGGAAGGACTGATCCAACAACAGTGGCGACCCGTCCCAGGCCGCCAACAGATGGAGCTGGAGTGTCCTTGTGTGGAACTGAGCAAAGGGAACCGCTTCGAAGGAGGCTACCATCAATCCCACCAGCCTCATCCCCAGTCTGATGGCCGGACGAGGGATAGACAGGAGGAGTCGAACCAACTCCTGAATCAAGAGAACCTTGGACTGAGGAAGAAACAACCTGGCCTGGGAAGTATCCAGGGACATTCCCAGAAAAGACACTAACCTGGACGGAGAAAGGGAGGACTTGGGGTAGTTGATCACCCACCCGAATCTCTCCAGAGTGGACACCACAGTTCTGGTGTCCAATACCGCTTGGCTGAAGGAAGATGCCATAATGAGAAGGTCGTCCAGATAAGGGACAATGCGAATACCCTGGGCTCTGAGGAGAGCCATCACCCCGGCCAGCACCTTGGTGAAAACCCTTGGAGCCGAGGTAAGACCGAAAGGAAGTGCCACAAACTGAAAATGCCGATCCTCCACCAAGAACCTGAGAAATCTCTGGTGCGCTGGAAAAATCGGCACATGCAGATAGGCGTCCTTGATGTCTACAGACGTCAGAAAGTCCCCCTGCCGAAGAGAATGGATAGCTGAACGCAGCATTTCCATGCAAAATTTCTGCAGACGGACGAACCTGTTGAGGATCTTTAGATCCAGAATGGGTCGAACTGAGCAGTCCTTCTTGGGATTGGAATAAAAGCCCCGACCCCTGTCTGAGGGGGGCACTGGGCAAATAACTGCCATATCCAACAGACTCTTTACTGCCGCCTGGAGCTCCTGCGCGGCCAGAAGGTCCGAAGGCACCCGAGACCTGAGGAATCTGGGAGGGGGCCGGAGCTCGAACTCCAGCTTGTAGCCGGAAGTCACCACTTCCCGGATCCATCTATCCGAGACCTCCCGGTCCCAGACCTGGGAGAAGTGTTGCAGCCGTCCCCCCACCCACATGGGTGAGGGCGCCCCCTCATTGCTGAGCTGGCTTGGCAGCGGGTTTGGGCTTAGAGCCCCAGCTGTATCCTGGGCGGGCACGTCCTCTGCCCCTGTTCCAGGAATCTCCTCTAGCTGCGGGGAAAACAATTCCTCTGCCAGCTCTAGCCCCACGAAAGAAAGGAGCAAAGGAACCCGCCCCCGAAAGGGACGACGCTGTTTTTTGCGTTGAGGTAACTTGCCACCCTTGGCAACTGAATCCAACTTCTCACCAAAGAGCCGTAATCCCACAAAGGGAAGAGCGGTCAGCTACTTTTTAGACACAAAATCAGCCGCCCACTGGCGCAACCAAACTGAACGCCGAATAGTCACCAATAGAGCCGACGTTCTGCCACACATCATCAGTGTGTCATCCAAGGCGGCTAGTACAAATGACAAAAACAATTCACACCTTTTAAGGCCAAGGAACTCGTCACTATCCGGATCTAACCCGGAAGAAGTCAACAGGTCCCTGACCACCGACCTGGTAGCCACCACCAGCAGCGCTGAAGCACAAACCAGCCTCATGGCTGACCCAACACTGGCAAAACCATGACAAGCCATTTGATCAATGTGTTTATCCTCACCATCTTTAAGCGTGGAGCAATCAGGAGAATTTAAAACAGTAGTGTTGGATAAACCCAGAATCTGTGCATCCACCTCGGGAGGGGACGCCCAACGCCCAACGCCCTCCCGTATCCAAGGGAAAGGGATATTTTTTGTCCCAACCCTGAGGGACACCTGGGAGCCGGGCAGGCCTCTCCCATTCCTTAGCAATAATCCCATCAAAATGCTTTTGGTTAGGAAATTCCAAGCGCGGCCTGGATTCTTCAAAAAATTCCCCCTTTTGCTGTGGAACCACCTCAGGAGGAGAAATAGCCAAAACCTCAAACATCTGAGCCAGAACATTAGGAGTATCCGAAGACCTCCCCAAGCCCCGCTCGGTATCAGCACCCACAAACTACTGATCGTCTGAATTATCTGATTCTTCATATAACTCCCCTTCCTCAAGTTGGGAGTAATCAGACCAGTCCAGATTATCACGATCATCTAAGTCGGCCACCGGTGAAGACGGCGACAAGTGCTTTCTCTTAGCCGGAGCCTTTCTGGTGACCGTGCTGGAGAATAATTTTTCAAGATTGGCCAATCGGGCACACATCTCCGATTGCAACTGCCCACCCATGACAACGTCAGACTGAGCACGGATCAAACTGGGAGGGGGGGGGAGGAGAGACCGGCGGCTCTGAACCACACGCCTGGGGTCCGGACTGCCGCGTAATAGTCTGCTGTGTGCATGGTATACACAGATATACATCATCGCCAGTAAGGGATGCCCCACACCCCATACACTTCCGGGATTGCCCCGAGGGGAGTCCGAGCCCAGTATCCGGGGATGCCTCCATAAGGTGAACTTATAGTTGGTCGCAATGACCGAGGGAATTACGCATATAAGCAACCCGGGATGCCCCTTTAATGTCTCGAGTGGGAGGATTTGCAATATGCCAATTAAAAACCCAGGGACCCTAGGACCGGAAGAAACCCCCTAACACCACTGTAGGTTATATCTGAAAGACATAATAAAAAAGGCTAATAAGAAAAGCGGAGTATAAAATATATATATATATGACATAAAAATATATAATTATAGGTGATGGGACAGAAGGGGGGCCCACCGGGCCACTCACTGTGGTCCTGAAGACAGCTTCCTCTCTCCGTGAGGTAAAGAGCAGCTCTGAGGAGAGAAGGGGGGCGTGGCCAGCTCCTTCTGAGGAAACAGGCACAGAGAAAAGCACCTCAGCGGTGCCTGTGACACAGGGGCGGGCCGCAGCGCTGGAAAGCCCGGCCCCGCCCCCAAGAGTGAAAGCGTGAGGGGAGAAGCTCCCCTCCGCCATGACAATGCAAAAAGGCCGGCACCGCAGCCATGTGCGGCCGCGGCGCCAGTCTCAGAAGAGACAGAAGGAGGGGAGCGGGCCGTGGCTTTGACCCTGACGCCCGGCCCCGCCCCTTTTACCTCAGGGAGAAAGCCTGCATAAAAATGGCGGCCACAGCGCCGTTTTGACAGAGAAATACACGCTGTTATGAAGTAATAAATAAGTTAATAACTATTGGGAGGATAATTTAATAAATTAATACATTAAAACATTATTAAGAATTAATGATTACAAAATTTGGACCTAACACCGAATAAGGGGCCCTGCTCCTACCCTCCGCTATCCCGCTATCCCAAAGGGGGGACCACCCAAAGTGTAAGGCCAAACCGGGGTCACCGTCCCGGATGACCGCCTACCCTCTTATATAGGGTCTCACGGGAGAGCATTTGCTCTTAAGCAACAAGGGTGCTTTTCTACCCTCACCCGGACCGTCAGCCTAGGCTGCGAGGCATGAGGTAACAGAAAAAAAAAAAAAAAATCCAGGCGGAAATAGATAACTAAAGGGCCGGGAGTCATCCCGGCTACCTGAAATCCCCCTGTGCAAGGAGGAGACCACATCTTCTGACTTGCTTGCCGACTGCAGAGATGAAGACTGGGTAATGAGTGGGAGGTCCCAGGTATTTATGGACCGGGAGGGGCTCTCTTTTTTCCTGGCATCTCTGAATATCGCCCTCTACAGGTCAGTATTACCCACACGTTATGAATTTCTTGAAGCGGGGTGTGTGACATACTTAGAATAATCCTTGCCTATGTGGATGATATTCTGTTAACCCTAGAAAATTCAAAAGAATCCCTACAGAGATGTCTACAGGTACTGGATTTGTTTGGTCAATGCTCTAACTTCAAATTAAACATCAAAAAGTCAATAATTAAGCCCTTAAACATGTCCCAAATAGATTGTCAGGAACTCCACAGAGTGGCCAAGTTTCATATTGGAGAAAACTATATCAAATATTTGGGAATTAAGATAACCAAAAACAACTGTTCAAGGCACAATGTACTCCCCTTAATCACTTATTAAAAGAGACCACCAAAAAATGGAACAAAATGCCCTTGAACATGATGGACAGAATTTCGTTAATAAAGATGTTTTTCTTCCGAAACTTTATCAAGCTCTACCAATCGCTATCCCAGAAAAATATTTTTCCAAAATAACTAGAACTGTATCAGAGTTTACACGGCGAGGTAGGAAACATAAGATAAAATATAATTATCTATGCCGCCCACCGGAATATGGAGGTCTAGGTGCCCCTAATTTTAAAATGCATTACCGAGCGGCCCACATACAGCAAATATTTAGATGGAAACACCAGACATACAAAGAAAAGTGGATACAAAAGGAACTAGACCCTATAAAAATAGATGAAGTATTCTTTTTAAACCCCAAAATATTGACAGAGATTTCCAAATGCATATCTCACCCACTCGCTCTTCCAACACTTAACACGTTAAAAAAACGTATTCTTAACCAGGCAAAGTCCCCACACTTACAGCGCCTAATAAGCCTAGAAAAAAATGAAGGTAGTTGAAGAAGAGATGGGGGATAATCACACAAAGCTGCAGTTCCAGAGGGAATATATCAGTGTACAAGACATCTGGTCTAAAGAAATAGAGCCTGGCCCAACTGTATCCCAAAGAAATGAACATGACACTAAAATATATCAAAGCTTGTAATATACCTAGACATTCTAAACAGCCAACTAACTTAATGCCACTAGTTTTCAAATGCTATTTTTCACATCAGACGCTCCTCCAAAACAGCTTTGCGTATACTATAAGATATATTTCAATTTGTTTTGGATTTTTAAGGGTTTTTAGCCCTTAAAATTCCCCAAAAAATGGGGACCCTATGTCATTTTTTTTAATTAACCCCTTATGTTTATAGTGTGGATAGTAGTAGTATTTTATTTGTAAATGTTATAAAGTGCTATTTTCTGTTTGGGGGATCTCCTGGGCAAGAATGGGGGGCTACCGATACATATGTGTTACCGTTGTAATCGGGAGAAATTGGGCTTTCACAAGCAATATGGTTTTCTCTAATAAAGTAAATGTTTTATTTAAAATAAAGGAGACAATTGTCTAAAAAATATTTATTTATTTATTTTTACACAAAAATATTAAAAAAACAGTAGAAAAATTACAAACAAGACATTTCATGTTCAAGCCTAAACTCTGCTGCAAAATATATATGTATAATTTTCCTGGAAATTCCGGCAAAAATCACGGTTAAACAGCGTAGAATGAGGAAAAATGACCTGTCAACAGAGGGTGACAAAACTTCAAGTAGGTTGGCAATTAAAAGGGTTAATAGTACCTATGCATGTTGGGTATTGTTCTGCTCTGAGGACCTTGCTTTTTCAGATTTAGCTTGTTTTTTCTTGTTTATATTTTAGGAAAACATGTTTTTTATTCAGTTTTTTTAGTCATTTTTTTTTTAGGGAAACCCTGTGCAACTTAAGAATTCTTTGAGGGATTACTTCCAGAAAGGTGAGCCTACTACAACAAGCTGGGTACTCTTAGAAATCTTAACATGTGTACTTTCAGGGAATATATGGTTTTTAGGGGATATTCCAAATGTAAAGGGTTGTTTTTGTTGAAAAATTACAAGGTGCGCATTTTGTACCTATGCATGTTGGGTATCGTTCTGTTCGGGGCATGTTACTTTTTGAGATTTTACTTGTTTTTTCTTGTTTGCATATAGTTTTTTTTAGGAAAATGTGGCTTGATTCTTCCTTTTTATTCTTTTTAGGGAAACTTTGTGCAACCAAATAATACATTGAGGGATTACTTCCAGAAAACTAAGCCCACATAAACAAGCTTGGTACGCCTAGAAAGCTTGAGGTGTGTACTTCCAGAGAATACAGATTTTGTGGAGGGTATTTTAAATGTAAATGGTTGTTTTTTCTGGAAAAACTGCAATAGCGAATAGCACATAGCATAGTTGTATTTTATCTGAAAATCTCCTAAAGCTCTGTTTCAGTTTGGGGGAGTCTCCTGGGCAGGAAAGGGTGTCTATGAATACATATGTGGTACCACTGTGACTGGGAGAAATCGGGGTTTCGCATGCAATAACATTTTATTGACAAACTTACATTTTTTATTTCAAAAAAACACTACAAATTGCAAAAAATAGATTTTTTTTATTTTTTTGCACACATTTCACCAAAACATATTGAGAATACACTAAAAAAAAGGCCAAACAAGAGATTTCATGTTGAAGCACAGACTCTCTTGAAAAAAATAATATATCATTTTCCTGGGAAATCCCTGGAAATCCTTTCAAAATTCACAGTTGAACATGTGTAGCGCAAAATAGTGAAACATGGTCTGGCGACAGAGGGTGACAAAAGCTGCAGCTAGGCTGGCACTTAAAGGGTTAAAGAGACAGTACCATTTGTTGCAAAACTTTTAAAAAATGTCTAGACCAGGCTCCGAACATTTGTTTATGAAAGAACCAATGCAGAAACAGCATGCTCCCAAACATGCAGATGTACAGGGAGCAGATTCTGCAGATATTACCGAGCAGAGCGCAAGACCCAAACGTATAATAAAACCGACACAGAAAGTCATGGCAAATTACGAAGCCACTAAAACTGACTTCTCCAGTAATCTATCAGCCCTCAGGGACAGAACCTCACACTGCATGTCAGTTATGTCCCGTTTTAACAACCAACCAGCCGAACTGAGAGACCTACATGCTGCATATGAACGTTACCAGCGCTGTCTGCAAAATACTCCGCCTTTTTGCAGGACTCTAATACAAGGGATTCTTCAGCAGAACGGACAAGGATCGATACACTGAACCAACAAAGGGACCTCGCAGTGCAAAGTGGTAAATGTAAGGCAGAACTCCGCATTACTCAACTGGAGGAGATCAGATCTCACAGATCCACATCAAGCAAGCGCACTGCACACTCTTCTAGATCCTCACACTCCAGGGGTTTAACATTAAGCGACAAGCTAATAGAGGCCCGCGTTGATGCCAAATCAAGAAAGGTACAAAGCTCCTTTGCCAGAAAGGAAGCAGAGGTAGAAGCACGCAAGGCAGCTCGCCATGCCGAGATGGTAGCTCAGCAAGCAGAGATGGAAGCCCAGAGTAAAGCTCTCCAAGCACAAATGGCTGCTCAACAAGCAGAAGCAGACTTCCAAATAAAGATTCTACAAATGGAAGGGGAGGAAGCAGCTTCCCTGGCAAGGCTGAAAGTCCTTGAACAAGCAATAGGACAAAGTACTAATTCAGACTGTCTTATTCCAGCAGAACTGGAAGATCCAGTTGAACGCACCAGTGAATACGTATTAAAACATAACGTGTGCAAGGATACAGAGTTATTTCCTGTTCCCCCGACTAACTACACTGTTCTGACTCTTGACACAGAGACCTCTCAACTCCATATGCCTGAGCCTCGTCAAGTCTTCAACGCAAGTGCATCGATGCAGCAAGCCACATCAGCTCCTGACAACAACAACGCGATTTCAGTGGCAAGATGCAATTCAGACCACCGCCAGCAATCTTAGAGACTAAACCACAGTTAAGCGCTCATGCAACATCATTCTACCCTGTAGGCCTCACCCTACAGCACCAGAAAACTTTCACACTCAAGGGGTTCCACAAGTTATTTTGGCACCACAGAGTGAGAGATCAGACTTGAATGCCAGATATATGATACGCCGTGAGCTCATTAACACTAGCCTCTCAAGGTTTGACGATTGTGCAGAAAGCTACAGAGCCTGGAAATCAACCTTCAAGGCTGTTATTGCTGACCTCAATCTTACTACTAAAGAAGAACTTGATTTGCTCATAAAGTGGCTGGGACCAGAGTCCGCAGATCGTGTTAAGAGACTGAGAACAGTACACGTTGACCACCTGGATGCAGGTCTTGTTGCTGCATGGGCAAGACTCGAGCAAACCTACAGTAGTTCTGAAGCCATAGAAAGTACTCTATTCAAAAGACTGTAAACCTTTTCCAAAATTAGGAAACAAAGACTATCACAAGCTCCAAGATCTAAGTGACCTCCTTGTGGAACCATAGTTGGCAAAGACAGACCCACGTCTACCTGGACTAAGCTTCCTGGACACCGCTCATGGTGTCAACCCAGTGGTATCTAAATTACCATACAGCTTGCAAGAGAAGTGGGCACAACAAGGATCAAGGTACAAAAGAGACAATAACGTATCCTTTCCTCTGTTCTCATTCCTTTGCAGGGTCATTAGCGATCAAGCCTGGATGAGAAACGATCCCAGCTTCAGTGAAACCAACTTGCCTGCTGTATCATCAACAAGGTATGATAATACACCACCTCTACGTAGAGACTTTCATAGAGCAATATCTGTCAAGAGAACAGACATCTCACCCCCCACTAGTACACCTAGCGATAAAGGCGTTGCTGATGATAAAGATAAAGACCCTAATTGTCAGTGTCCGATTCATAAGAAGCCTCACCCTCTTAAGAAATGTCCTGGGCTTAGGGCAAAGACTTTACATGAGTGCAGGGAGATTCTCCAGAAACTTGGAATATGCTTCAAGTGCTGTGCTTCATATACCCATCTCGCTAAAGACTGTAAGGCCGTTATCAAGTGTACAGAATGTGGTAGCAACAGACATGTTACAGTTATGCATCCTAGTCAACTTCCTGACAACCCACAGCAGTTACCTACCTCCATCCCTAACTCAAATCATGGGGGGGAGCAACGAGGCCCTTTTCCAGCAAAGGATAATGTTTCTTCTTCATGCACAGAAGTCTGTGGAGAGGGTTTGGATCACAAATGCTGTGCCAAGGTATGTCTAGTCAATATATACCCAAAGGACCATCCCGAGAAGGCCGTCAGGATGTATGCCATAATAGATGAACAGAACAACAGATCCCTGGTGAAGCCCAAATTCTTTGAAGTCTTCGGCATAGAGGGTCACGCCACACCGTACACTCTCGGAACCTGTTCTGGTCGTATAGAGACCTTTGGCAGAAGAGTCGATGGGTTCATGGTCTCTCATATCAAGGAGGGGCAGGGCATACTCCTACCAACCTTAGTCGAGTGTGACCAGATACCAGACAAAAGGGAGGAAATTCCCACTCCAGAAGCTGCATATCACCATCCTCACTTAAGACACCTGGTTGATGAGATTCCTGCAATGGACATAAGTGCTGAAATTTTGATCCTACTAGGAAGAGACATTCTTAGAGTGCATAAAGTATGCGAACAATGTGAAGGGCCTGACGACACTCCTTACGCACAAAGACTTGACCTAGGCTGGGTAATAGTGGGCGACGTATGTTTGAACAGGACTCGTGCGTCATCGGAGATCCACTCCTTCAAAACTTACGTATTGGGAGGGACGTGCATCCCACTTCAAGCGATGACCTCATCATTATGAAGTAAAGGATAAGCCCCTTGACATCCTCCAAGTAGGGCAGGTTACTCTTGACGACAACCTAGGTACTGCAGTGTTTAGTACTACAAGTGATGACGACAAAATAGCCTTGTCAGTTGACGACAGAGAGTTCATCAAAATAATGGACAAAGAATTCTTCCAGGATGAGTCTAACAGATGGGTTGCTCCACTGCCTCTTCGTGCTGCAAGGGCCAAACTCCCAACCAATCATGAACAGGCTCTATCCAGATTCAACTCATTGCAACGTACACTAAAGAACAGGCCAGAAATGAAGGAACATTTCATCGCCTTTATGAAAAGGATCTTTGACAATGATCATGCCGAACCAGCGCAACCACTTCAAGAAGAAGATGAGTGCTGGTATCTGCCTTTCTATGGGAGTGTACCACCCATGCAAGCCTAAACAAATCTGGGTAGTATTTGACTCCAGCGGGCATATCCCTGAACGATGTTCTTCTCACGGGTCCGAATCTAATCTTGTAGGTGTACTTATGAGGTTTAGAAGAGAGCCAGTTGCAATAACTGCCGACATTGAGCAAATGTTTCATTGCTTCATTGTACGTGAAGACCATAGAAATTTCCTAAGGTTCGTGTGGCACCGTAACAACGACATGGACGATGAGATTATGAAATATCACATGAAGGTACATGTTTTTAGAAATAGCCCCTCACCCGCTGTTGCAACATATGGTTTACAAAGGACTGCCCTTAGTGGAGAAAATGAGTATGGAACAGATGCTCAACACTTCCTTGAGAGAGACTTTTATGTTAACGAAGGACTTAAATCTTTACCTACAGAGGAAGAAGCCATCGATCTGCTTCGAAGAACACAAGGTATGCTATCTGAGGCTAACCTCAGGCTACACAAGATTGCTTCAAATAGTGTTGCTGTTATGAAAGCCTTTCAACCTGGCAATCACGCCCCAGGGTTTAAAGACCTAAACCTGGGGATGGACATGCCGCCTGTACAGAGAAGTCTAGGCCTACGGTGGGACTTTTTAAAGGCCACCTTCGGTTTTCAAGTCAGCTCTACAGACAAGCGTGGTGTGCTATCAGTGGTGAACAGTCTATACGATCCACTGGGATTTGTGGCTCCCATCACCATACAAGGGAAATCCTTGCTTAGACAGTTCTCAGAGACGATTAAAGATTGGGACGCTCCGCTGCCAAACAGACAAGCTTTCAAAGGGGGAGTCCTGGAGAAAATCTCTACATGCCTTGAAAGAAATCTGTATACCCCGATGCTACACTTTAACTTCACTCGCTGCAAGTCAGAGGAGGGAGCTGCACATCTTCTCGGATGCATCTGCTGTGGCCATAGCAGCTGTTGCCTACCTCAAGGTAAGAGACTCCTCCAATCAAACTCACATAGGGTTTCTTTTTGGGAAAGCTAAGTTAGCACCTAAACCTGAGCACACAATTCCTAGGCTTGAACTTTGTTGGCTGTAGAAATTGCTGATTTCATAATGCGTAAGCTAGACATTCAGATAGATGACACCAAATTCTACGCGGACAGCAAGGTTATCCTGGGCTACATATACAACCAGACTAATCGTTTCTATGTTTATGTCAGTAACCGTGTAGACAGAATCAGGAAATCGGGGGGGGCTGACCGCCGAGAGAGATGGACGCATGGTAGGGCAGCTCAGCACCCCAGGCAGGCAAAAGGGCGGCTAAAACGTTTTATTCGGCTGCATGAGCAACAGCGGAGGCCGTCGCCATTCTGATGGGAAGGAACGGATGCAGTAGGAGGAGGAGGATGGAGCCTGCGCATCATCATAGTACGTGGTGCAGCACGTGTCCAGGCAAGATGGCGGAGAGAGACAAATCGGGGGACATAGACTTGCGCTCCCAGGACAGCCCGCCAGACGGCCGCGGGACCAAGTCTGTGAGTATCAACATCAACAGTCAGCCCGCTGGTCCCGACTGGCACAACGATGGCGGTGGTGTCCCAGGCCGAGACCACGCCGACATGCACGGCAGCAGCCAGATTCAAATGTTGGGAAACGGCGGCGGAGGTGACGGAGGGGCGGTTAGCGGCAGTGATAGCAGCAGAGCTGGCAGCCCGCTTCCCACCACCGAACAGAGCCCGACCAAAGCCTCTACATCACCCGATGGGCCACCACAGATACGTACAGCCGGCTCCAGCAGCAGCGCTGCAGGCAGCAGCCCACCAAACAGTGAGTTCTCTCTTTTCTTGGGCCTGCATAGCCCCTGTGCCCCATTCCCCCTCCTGGAGCCCGGGGTCCCAGCCTCAACAGATCTAGCAGCGGTGGAGTTCTGGGACGCTAACCTGTTAGCCAAGTTTAAGCTTCTCCTACAGCAGGAGCGGAAGGCAGTTACTGATGCCTGGGCCACCCCCTTGAAAGCAGAGATCCATAGCATAGGGGAAAGAACAGAGGCCCTGGAAAGTAAGATCGAACACACCTTTCTCACAATGCAATCTCGAGACAAAGACATAGAGGCTATGCAATTAAAGTTGGAGGATCTCGAGAATAGGGCCAGGCGGGGCAACCTGAATCCATGACGGATGTAACCTCGTCGGTGACAGCCCTGTTTCAGGAATTGGCCCCTAACCTGCCGATCGAGAGGCTGGAATTAGACCGGGCCCAGAAAGACGGGCTGCCGAGAGACATAAGGCTCGATTCAGAGAGACAAAAACAAACTTCCGTTTTAGTTCCGATCCGTTTTTTTTTGGAAATGTTTCCGTTCTCGTATGAGCGTACGAGCGATTCTATGCATGAATTGAAAACCTTCTGTAAAGTTTCCGTCCGTTCGTACGGCAGATTGCAAATACGAGAATGTAATTTTCCATCCAGACTTTTCCATTTCATTTTCACATGTTACAACGTAGGCTTTCATTTTTGCCCTTTTCCCATCGTATCCTCCAACGAATCCTTAATTCTGTTTCACTTTTTCAATAAATAATCGTCCAGACGGAAATCCTTACGATCTTGCACCTGCGCACTACAAACTTAACTCATTAAAGTGCTCGCCTACATATTTGCCACCCTCACTTCTACTACAATGTTTAGCTAAACCACTTAGTACTATCCTCCATCTTCCCTTTTGGACCCTTAAAGCTCACCCAAACCACTTGGCACTGTCCTCCATCTTCCCTTTTGGACCCTTAAAGCTCACCCAAACCACTTCTCGGTTAGGTTCTTCTTCCATTTTAGCCCCCTAAAACTTACCCAAATCACTTCTCGGTCATGTGAATCTTTAAATATTTCTGGGCCCATTAGTTTTGTGTTAATGTATTTTGTAAATGAAATGACAACATTTTTTTTTTATTCCATCATAAAATATAAAATTTTTAAAAATTTTGAAAATTTCAAATTTTTACAACTATAAAAAACAAAATATAGCAATGGCAGGTCACAGAACATTATTCTTCATCTGTGGTCCCCAACGAGTTGCGCAGCTCCTGCATCTCGCCCACCAACTGAAGGACCCTGACACTCAGTTGTGCCACTCTGGCATGTGTGGTCCCTGTTAATAAAAGGTAAATTAAAATATTGGTATAACCTTGTTGGGGTCATACTGCAGTGCCCCCCCCCCCCCTTTATGGTACAAACACCTAAATCTGGACTTCAAAAGCCAGAGGGCCCTCGCCATGGGCCGGGTTTTGCATAGTGCCCGATTAGAGAACCCCTGGCCCACATTCTGCAGGCAAAGAACGGGCATCAGGAGCAAGGGCGAGTGGCACATCTTGCAGTTCCTGCAACCAAATATAAAATAATTACACAAAGCAAAGGTAACCTACTAAAACAATAACTCCTACAACAAATTAAGATTCAAGTTCAACAATCCAAATATAATTCACAAAGGACATAAGTCTAAAAAAATATAGCAATTATATGGATGTGTGGGAAAATAAAGGTTTACATGCTAAAGACTAATTTAGGTCAGCATTAAAATACATCTATAAGGCATACATGAAATGTATTGATTCAGGTATGCATTGCTATACAATTTATGGCCTCGGCCATGCTGATACATGCAATGCCTTGGTGCTAAAGGCACGCAGACTCCTCCACATAGCCGCAAAACATGTTCAACAATAGTAATCCGAGCCCTCAAAGGTCCCGTAAGTGGATCGGAAATGAAACGGATTTATAGGGTGGTGATCCGTCGGAAATCAGCTCTCTGAATCAGACAGAAACCCATCCCAACAACGGAAGTTATCTGAACGAACGGAAAATCTCCGATTTTGTTTGGAAAATGATCCGAACTAACGGAAATGTTCCGATTTACTTCCGTTCATCGAAAGCGCATTCCCGAACGTTCGTACGAATGAAAAATGAACGAAAAAAAGCAAAAAAATGACAAACACCCACCAAAACTTTCACAGACAGCTACGGAAGTCCGGACGAATGTGTCTCTGAATCGAGGCTATAATCCTGAAACCCACTTTCTTCTGCATACGCGAGGTCCTATTACGGACGGCAAGGGAGAAGGGGGATCTACTATTCCAAGGCCACAAATTCCAGCTTTTCCAGGATTTAGCCCCTCAGACCATCCAGAGAAGGGGAGAGCTGAAGCCGGCCCTGGATGCTCTTCGCACGCATAACATAGGCTACAGATGGTGTTTCCCATTCAAACTCTTTTTGCCTACAAAGGGGATCAATACTCGGCATCATCCCTAAGCGAACTGTGTCATATTCTTAAAGATCTCTCGATACCTATGGGCACGGGGGTCCGGCAGCCGAGACCCCAGTCCACCCCTATCAAGGAAGCGTGCTGCCCTTAGACCACCCCGGGACAGGCCCTCCCTTGAGAATAAAAAGAAATACCCAACGTCTCCAACTGGCCACCACGAGCCCTGGCAGCTAAGCCCAGGCTGAAAGTCGCCGGACTGTATCCTGATCTCTTCTCTCTTACCCTTATTGTTATATGTTCCTTAAGGTTGCCTGAATCTGTGAAAGGACTGGCCGAGGAGACGTACCCTGTTCCAAACCTGCAGTGTGGGACCTCCCTTGTTCAGGACTCCATCTTCAAGTCTGCCTGATTGCAGCGCCGTGAACTTTTAAGGTTACATGTTTAGTGTGCAGTTTGTTCTTTATTCCTCCTATATTTTCTCTCACTGTAGAGGATTGAGATAGTTTAAGGTTTCTCCTGATCCCCTCTACTCCGGGGGGCGCGGTTCCCTGGCCCCCGGCCTAGGCCTGCCACCCTAATTGAGGTAGGGGCTGAGCCGGGGTTGGGGAGAACCCTATAGTCGGGGGAAACGTGCCACCTAGCGTTATACATTTAGATATTGTCGTACCTTGCCTGCCACGGGGGACACACCCCCACTGTTCTTTTTCTTCTTTGCATTACGGTGGACGGAGGGGCAACGTAAACCCTCCCTCTATTGACAGGTCCGCTTGTACGGGCTGAGAATTTCCTGCGTTAAGCCCTAATGGGCCCCCTTATATCGCCCAGGATATTGTTAACTTTGCATGTGTCACTCTTGCATTACTTCTGTTTAACTATGTGTAGCTTACAATTGTTATTGGTTCTAGTTCCTATCCCACCACCTCTCCTCCCCAAGCTCCTTTCTCTTACCTTCCATCCTCCCTTGGATCCTGGTCCTCCCTGGAGAGCCCTGGTACAGTCTCAAGATAGATATGTCTCAAAATAGTTTAAAACTAATCTCACATAACGTGCAGGGGTTCAATTCACCTTCCAAATGAAACAAATCCTTCCAATTCTACAAGGCCTGTAAAGCTGACATCCTATGCCTACAAGAAACAAGATTCACCCTCCACTCCCACCCTAAATATTTAAGCAGATTCTTCCCCCTGCACTATAATGCAATGTTTAGGGAAAAGAAGCGCAGGGTCACAATTGCATTCAAGAAAAATCTCCCCTTTATCTGTAACAAGGAAATTGTGGACCTGACGGGCCGCTATATCCTAGTGTCAGGTACAATACATGATGTGGAAATTACAGTAGTCTCCTACTATACCCCTAACTCCCATCAACTCAAATTCCTATCCCACTTGTTGAGGATAGTGAAAGAACATTCCAGAGGCACCGTGTTTCTGGCTGGTGACTCAAACTTGGTAATTGATCCCAAGCTGGATAGATTGTCCACTACAGTAACGGGTCCTGGGGGTGACTCGGGGGCGGGGCGGACGGGGGCGTTCAGTGATCTATTGGGCTCCTATGCCCTGTGTGATAAATCTTTCTGTAGTATAAACCAGATACAAACCAGTAGGGATCTGGTACAAACCAGATTCCATGATGGCCAGGCAACTTAGGCAATGTAAACCAAAAAGCCTACCCATACAATTTAAATTGCAGGGGAATACAACAGCAGATCCCCAAAAAATTTTAAATGCCTTTAAATACTTTTTGTCAGACCTTTACTCCTACCCAGGGGGGAGGCAATCAACAGAGATTTGACAAGTTTTTCAAAGATATTGAGTTACCAAATGCCCCTCAGGAGTGCCTAGACAATTTGGAAGAGCCCATCACACTCCAAGAACTGCTAGACGCTATCAAGATAGAAAGGCCCCTGGCCCGGATGGCTTCTCGGGACTATATTACAAAAAAATTGCCCAAATATTAGGCCCCCACCTCGTGGCCCTGTTTAATTCCCTTAGCACAGGCACGCACCCCAGCCCTGAATCATCAATGGCCAGCATAGTCATGATCCCCAAGCCAGAAAAAGACCCCCTGCAGATCCCTAACTATAGGCCCATTTCCTTGCTCAACCATGATGTCAAACTCTTAGCCAAAATCCTGGTGTCACAGCTCAACTCTTTTCTGGGCTCTATAATCCACAGAGACCAGACAGGTTTCGTCCCAGCCAGGCAAGCTAGTGATAATGTTAGACGGATAGCCCACTTAATCCATAGCATTCATGCCAGGAAAATTCCTGTGTTCTTCTTATCGCTAGATATCTACAAAGCCTTTGATACGATTTCATGGGATTATATGTACAAGACGCTAGAGAAATGGGGATTTGGCAACAGGTTGTTGCAATGGATAAACGCATTATACTATAGGCCAGCCGCGAGAGTCAAATATCTGGGTTTTTCTTCAGATAGGTTCAGCATACAGAGAGGTACCCGCCAGGGCTGTCCTCTTTCGCCCATTTTGTTTATATTGGCTATGGAACCCTTGGCGCTTAAAATTAGGGCCAACAAAAGCATTAAGGGGATAGATATAGGAGGGGTCCACCACAAAATCTCTCTATTTGCAGACAACGCCCTTCTCGCCCTGACACAACATATCGCCACATTACCCAATTTATTCCAGGTGCTGGACAAATTTGCTGAGATATCAGGACTCAAGATAAGTAGGACGAAGTCGTTAGCCATGAATGTGGGCCTTTCGGTGGATTTGCTACAACACCTCAAGTCCACATATGACTTTAAATGGACTACTGGTGGTCTCCCCGATTTGGGAGTTCGCTTATCGCCCACATACGAGGGTCTCTACACAGCTAATTATCCCCCTCTTGTGAGGAGTCTGGGATTACTTATTGACTCATGGGATGATCTTCCCATCTCCTGGTTAGGCCGAGTGACCACCATCAAGATGTCAATCCTTCCTAAGATTCTTTATTACTTTAGAGTTTTACTAATAAGGATCCCTACCTATATGCTAAGAATCCTTCAAGGAAGGATACTTCAGTTTGTATGGCGGTCCACTAGGCCCCGAGTGGCAAGATGCTCAATGTTTGCCCACTAATCTCAGGGAGGTTGTGGGCTCTTCTGGAGATCCCAAATCTGGGGGAGACCCCGTTGGAAGCCCTGCCATGGATGGCCCCCGCATACAGGCTTAAGAGCCTGAATCCCTTAATGTCACATTCCGTTAAAGTCTGGGATTCGGTGAAATACTCCTCAAAATTAATGTCCCCCCACACCCCTTTGCTGAACCTATGGGACAATCCCCTTTTCCCACCAGGCCTCCGGGGCGGGGCCTCTTTCTCGCTCTGGGTGGATGCAGGTATCCACACTGTTCACCACCTCCTAGACGACAGAGGACTTATGCCATTTGATGTCCTGAGAAGTAAATACCAGCTCCCACTGTCCGAGTGGTTCCACTACATACAGATAAGCCACTGGCTTAAGCCCATGCTGACCCGGGCTGCTCCATACAGGAAATGGTCTAAATTTGAGTCTCTGTGTGTTGGGGAGCCAGATAGACTGGGGAGAATCTCTCTGCTTTATTCGTCCCTTAATCACTTTCCGAGGCACCTGGACCACAAGTACATCCGAGACTGGGAGGGAGATCTGGGACTGGGGGGGGAGGAGGTGGACTGGCCTGGGGTCTGGAGGGCAACATGGGGCTGCTCGATTCATTCCCTCACAGTGGAGTCAGCATATAAAGTCTTGCTACGCTGGTACTTAGTGCCAGATATAATTAACAAAATTTACCCTACATACCCGGCACAATGCTTTAGAGGCTGCTCAGCGAGAGGGGATGTTCTCCACATATGGTGAACTTTTCCAATGGTGGCACGACTATGGCTACAGGTCTTTCGTATGGTTGAGAGGATTCTGGGGGTCACTCCTAAACGGGACCCATGGGTGGCGTTATTATGCCACAAGGCTCCTGAACTTAACAGCCTGCAAAACAAACTGTTTTCATTTATCATGTTGGCCACTAAACAGACAAAGCAAAGGCCTGGAAGCAACAGTTAGTCTTTATCTCAGAAGTTAAAGCCAGAATGAATGGTTTCTTGATAAATGAAAAACTTACCAGTATACTAAATGATAGACATGATTGTTTTCTGAGCATTTGGGAACCTTGGATCTAGTATGCAACCCCAAACCTGTTGATATTAGCATTACACTGATAAATGGATTGAGAGACTACCAGGAGCGGACCAGGGACCTCTACCCATCCCCCACCCTCCCCTACCCCATGCCCTCAACCTCAACCATTGAAACCTAGAAACCCTCAACCTAGAAACCACGCCGGCCTAAATCTTATACTGTACTACGTGTTATCCTCTTTCACCTGTACAATTCGCAATGGTGGAGGGGCCGGGCAGTTGGGAGGAGGGAGGCTCCTTCTGGGCCTCTTGCCTCCTCGGTCCGGCACGTTTTCTACTATATTACTTCAATAGAATAAGAAACGAGCCTGTACACTATATGCTGGTATCGACACCAATGTTTATTATGCATGTAATGTTACCAAATATGCCGCTATACCATAATGTTGTCTTGTCGAGGAAATTCAATAAAAAAGACTGACAAAGAAAGTATCAGGAAATCATCTAGCCTCAACAATGGCATTATGTCCCATCTGAAATTAATCCTGCAGATCATGCCACCAGGCCAGTGTCTGCAAGTGCTTTTGCTAATTCTTCTTGGATAACAGGTCCTGAATTCCTGCTGGATGATCCAGACGAGACCACAACAGATGTCTTCAGTCTTCTAGAACCTGACAAAGATCCAGAGATTCGTCCAGAAGTTAAAACCCTTGCCACCCATACTAAGCAAGGACTTGGCTTGAGCTGCCAACGCTTTGAACGTTTTTCTAAGTGGACAAGGCTTGTACGCACCATTGCAAGGATAGTCCAGATTGCACACTTCTTCCACACAAAGCCCACTGATCTTCAATGTCAAGGTTGGCACATGTGTCAAAAGCTTCTTTCTGCAAACAACATTGCTGAAGGTGAAATTATCATAATGTGCATTGTACAACGGGAAGTGTTTGGCTCAGAAATCAAATGTATCCTTGACAAGAGGGACATTCCAAAAAATAGTCTCATTGCTAACCTGAACCCATTCATTGACAGTGATGACATGTTAAGTGTTGGTGGATAAACAAGTCCGAGCTAGGAGGACAAGAGCGAAATCCTCTCATCATACCTGCTCGCCACCACATTACCACTCTCCTCATACGGCACTACCACAAAGGGGTTAAGCACCAAGGTAGACACTTCACAGAGGGTACCATAAGAGCTGCAGGCCTTTGGATTATAGGAGCAAAGAGACAAATTGCAGCCACACTACACAGCTGTGTTCACTGCCGTAAACTAAGAGGTAAACATCAGCTACAGCAAATGTCAGATCTGCCAACTGACAGGTTGAGTACTGAGTTCACTCATGTCGGTCTTTGGACCATGGACAGTAACAGCTTGCAGATCTTGAGGTGGCCAAGCAAACAGCAAAAGATGGGCAGTGCTGTTCACTTGCATGAGTGTGCGTGCAGTACACATTTTCTGGCGGGTTTGAGGGAATTGTGGGATCTCCTCCTATGGTCTAAATTTATAGATACATGGCCAGTGGAGCACGTCCCAAGTACTAGTTAGTGCGGCCATAATTTTTTGTTAATCAGTACACATTTAAGTGATAGAGTCTATGGATGCCTCAAGCTTCATCAATGCCTTAAGGCGATTTCTTGCAATCAGAGGACCAGTTAAAACACTAAGATCCAGTTGTGGAACTAATTTCGTTGGTGTCTGTCGAGAGTTACAGATCAACTCTAGGCCAATACAAGAACTTTTAGCTGAAAAGGGGTGTACATGGATATTCAATCCTCCTCATTCTTCCCACAGGGGCGGCTCTTGGGAGAGAATTATAGGCATCACACGTAAAATACTTGACTCTATGCTTATGGATTCAAATTTCGCAGGACTTACCCACGAGATTCTAACAACCTTCCTAGCAGAAGCATCTGCCATAATCAACTCCAGACCACTTGTTCCAGTGTCTACAGACCCAGAGAACCCGACCATCCTTACTACAGCTGTTCTGCTTACCCAGAAGCTTGGGACTGTTCCACCTGGAAACTTTAAATCCGGAAATCTGTGCTATGATCAGTGGAAGCGAGTACAACACCTTGCTAACAGCTTCTGGAATCATTGGAAGATGGAGTATCTTTCTACTCTGCAAGATCGCAGGAAATGGCAACGTATGAACCCTAACATACAAGTTGGAGACCTTGTTCTCCTCAAGGACCAACAAGCCAAGCAAATCAAATGGGACTTATTATAAAGAGCGTTCCTAGTGACGATGGTAAGGTCCGCAAGGTGGAAGTGAAGGTTGCAAGACAAGGGACTGTAAAGATCTTCCTCAGATCTATCACGGAACTTATTTTGCTCTTGCCCTTTGGAGAATGAACTTTCTTGCGTAGACTGCTGGATCCTGCCTATTACTTCAAGAAGGACGTCTCTTGAACCTCTATCGTTGCACTTGAAGTCTTACATTATGGTTGTTGCATTATTGCATGTTCTCTTTATGTTTTTCAGGTTTTCAAGATTTCAAGCAAATTGTACTGTTATTCATTTGCATTGTATTATTCATTATTATGTATGGTATCTACATAGTTAATTCCTGTATTGCTGTTCTATGGACATTTCTATAGTCAGTTATGCTGCCACCTTTGGACGTTTTGTGTATTGCACTTGTATGTTAGAGTTTTGACTCATTTCCCTTTGGCCCTTATTTAAGAAGGGATAGCGTCAGGTAGCGCCTGGTTAATGAGAGGTAGCCACAGATAGTGACTGGTCAACCCCGGACACGGCACGCAATTACACATTTATCAAGCAGAATCTGTTTAGCGACTGGAATAGCGCCATGTAGCGTCTGATTCATCATTTTCACAGCCTCAGCGAACAGCGCCAGCGTTCAGCCTTGCACAGCGCCAGGTGCACTTCTCCAGTGAGCATTTCCTGTTTTATTATTCATTGTCTTTCTGTCTTATGAGACACACATGTGTATTCTGCATGCTACTCTGATCAAAGCATCATCTTTTGACCGCCGCATGATACTGAAATCCATTCATTTTGCTGTATCCCACTGTTGTGATGGACTGAATAAATCGGCTTTGTGGATGAACACAGTATTGGTGAGTTCAGCTATCTGATAAAGATCGTCCCCAGCGTTCTCTCTAACTTACACGGGTTGGCACTGCTCTTACAAGGGAAAGAATCGCTATTACAACCTTCTGAGTCAGTATTCCATCTGACAGTGTCTTTTTGCATTAGCTTTTCACTACAATGTCTGCCTATTTTGCTCTACACACCTGCTGTTACAAAAATACTGTATTAAGTGTAGTGTAGTGCATTGTTTTCCCCTCCTAACCGCAGTAAAAATGTCAGGCAGAAAAGTGCCAGGATGTGCACAGCGGAGAAGCCTAGATTCATCAGGCAGAGGTCGCAGCAGAGTAGGGGCGAGTGGCAGCAGGAGTTGCGGTGAGAGGCCTGATCTCCCAGTATCTGCTAGCGTATGTGTCTCGACCAGCAACGCATCTGCCGCCATCGATTGGTTAACGTGGTCATCCACCTCATCACAAGTGACATCTGACACCCCCAGTCAACAGTCGGTAGGTTCCTCGGACACAACCCTGAGTTGGCATGGCCCGGGAGCAGCCCCTGTCCTTACATTGCCTCTATCCTACGCCCCCCTCCAGCAGACGTATCTTATGCTTTGGGTTCAGCTCCACTATTCAGTGAGGACGATGTGTTAGAGGACAGTCAGCAGCTACTGCCCAGCCAACAAATGGAGGAGACATCCGCCGCTTCTTTCACTAGGCAGACAAACACTGATGAGGAGAGTGGCGTTGGAGGTGGTGTGGTGAGCGTTCCAGCTCCTGTAGCAGACACTGTTGAGGAAACCGTGGAGGACATCAGTGACGTGCAGACACAACTCGATGATGATGATGATGAAGCCGATCGCACTTGGGAGACCGGTGCAGAAGGGGCTTCATCATCATCAGGAGAAGAGGGTCCCAGGTTGCCCCTGAGTCAGCAGCTGAGGCAGCAAGGTGGTAGTATAGTTGGCAGTCAGCATGGTGGCAGAATTGGGAAGTCTGGAGCCAAACGTGCTGTGTGGCAAGCTGCCTTCTGTGGAGGTAGTGGAGCAGGGGTTTCTGGAGTTGGTGGCAGTAGCTGTGAATTAGTGCGGACTGTTGGTGGGAAAATTAGCTACTCGGTAGTGTGGCAGTTTTTCATCAAGCATCCGCAGGAGGGTAACCTGGCCACATGCAAGTTGTGTAGACAGAAGGTCAAGCGTGGCCAGGGCCCCAATCTTGGTACCATGGCCCTGTGGCAACATATGCAGCATCACCATAAAGCGGCCTGGGAGAGCCGAGGCTCCGAAGTGGGGGTCCAGCCTGCTGCATCAGCCAGTGCCACGCCGCTCCCAATTTCAGCCAGCCAAGGCTCCAGCACCTCAGCCGAAGGTAGCTGTGCATCATACCCATCCTCTGTCGCTCCTGATGCTCCTGCTCCTCCTACTAAAAGTCACTCATCCCGCCAGCAATCCATCAGCGAAGCCATGTCCAAGAGACAACAGTATGTGCCCACTCATCCTATGGTGCAGAAGCTAAATGTGCTCCTGTCCAAGTTGCTGGTGCTGCAGTCCCTTCCTTTTCAGTCCCTACCTTTCAGAGAACTGATGGCTTGTGCCGAGCCGAGGTGGAGAGTCCCAAGCCATCATTTCTTTGCAAAGAAGGCAGAACTAGCCCTGCACAAATTTGTTGAACAGAAGGTGGGCCAGTCCTTGAGCCTGTCGGTGTGCACCAAAGTGCACGGCAGCGCCGACGTCTTGAGCTGTAACTATGGTCAGGGAAAATACATGTCCTTTACGGCCCACTGGGTGAATGTGGTTCCTGCACAGCCACAACAGCAACTTGGACAGGTCGCACCGCTTCAGCCTCCATGCTGCCAGGCCGTTGTGCCTGTGACAGTGTGCAACTCCGCCTCCTCATCCTCCGCCGTCTCCTCAGCCTCCACTGTTCGGTCAAATCTTGGTGCTCCTCCAGCCTACCATGTGTGCAGGGCACAGCGGTGTCACGCTGTGATTCACATGGTTTGCCTTGGCGAACAAAGTCACACAGGGGAGGAGCTGCAAAAATTCATTCATCAAGAAATCAAAACATGGCTTACTCCACAAAAACTGCAAATGGGAACCATGGTGACTGACAATGGGAAGAACATCTTGTCTGTGCTGCGACAAGGAAGCCTGAGCCATGCGTCCTGTATGGCACACGTATTTATCCTAGTTGTCAAGATTTTTCTTAAGTCTTCCCCCCCATTTGCAAGACCTCCTAACAATGGGGAGGAAATTTTGCATGCACGTCAGCCACTTCTACACCGCCAAGCACACCCTTCTTGAGCTACAGCGTCAGTATCCCCCAACATAGTCTGATTTGCGATATTTCCACCCGTTGGAATTCCACCCCCCATATGTTGGATCTACTATACGAACAGAGAAAAGCCATCAATGGTTTCTTGATGATCCAAGCAGATAGGGGGACTCCCCTGTGTAAGTTTAATGTAAACCAGTGGCAGCTCATATATGACACCTGCCGATTGCTCAGGCCCTTTCCTGTGTAACTTTAATGTAAACCAGTGGCAGCTCATATATGACACCTGCCGATTGTTCAGGCCCTTTGAGGAAGCCACTTTATTTGTCAGTCGCCAGGATTATGGGATGAACAAAGTGATTCCACTCCTTCATCTACTACAACACATGTTGGAAACCATGGCTGGTCAGGGCACTGGAGGCATGGCACGTACATCTAATGGCCACATGAACCCCATGGGAGCTGAACTGGAGGAGGAGGAGGGGCACAGTGAAGAACAGTTTAGCTTTGGCAAAATGGGCAGTTTATCTAGTCATCTGACAGGAGAGGAGGAGCAGGAGCAGCCAGAGGAGCTAGAGGGTTGTGAGGAAGGCGAGACAGAGGACCCAGACACACCGTGGCAGTATGCAGTGGAGATGGAGACAGGTAGTCCCTTCGAGTCACTTCCACAAATGGAGCAATGCATGCTCACAAGCTTGCGTAGTGACTGCCGAATTGTCTCTATTTGTCAGCGGGATAACTTCTGGCTCTCCACCTTATTGGACCCTCTCTACCGGCACAAAATGGGGGCATTTTTTACACTCACTGAGAGGGAGGAGAAACTGACCTTCTACATAGACATTCTACGTAGTCAGTTGGCCGATGCCTATCTGCGCCATCGTCCATACTCTCGCAGGTCTGACACGGGGGGACCTCTGCGCTCACCTTCAACTGCCATGGCTGCTGGGGGGTGGCAGGAGCAGCAGCACCTCCATCAGCAGCAGCCTGAGTCTTCAGTCGCTAATGAGTAGCTTTCTACACCCACATAGTGAGGCTACTCATGAGCAGCAGGAAGACCTGGAGAAGGACCTGAACCAGCAGGTGGTGGCATACCTTGACATGACCATGCCAACACACCTTGAGGATCCGCTGGACTTCTGGGCAGCCAAACTTGATTTGTGGCCGCAACTGGCAGAGTTTGCCCTGGGAAAGCTGTCCTGCCCGGCCAGTAGTGTGCTATCTGAGCGGGTGTTTAGTGCGGCGGGGGCCATAGAACTCGTCTGTCCATGCAAAATTTGGAGATACTCACCTTTGTGAAGATGAATCAGGCATGGATCAGCCAGGATTTCCACCCACCAATGGCTGATCCATGGTAGTAGCTGATGCATGGTAGCTCCTTATGCTGCTGCCAACTCCAAGGTGTATCTTTCAGGCAATATATGGGCTCCTTATGCTGCTGCCAACTTCAGGGTGTGTCTTTCAGGCAATATACGGCTCCTTATGCTGCTGCCAACTCCAGGGTGTGTTTTTCAGGCAATATATGGGCTCCTTATGCTGCTGCCAACTCCAATGTGTTTTTCAGGCAATATATGGGCTCCTAATGCTGCTGCCAACTTCATTGTGTTTTTGGGCAAAATATGGGCTCCTTATGCTGCTTCCAACTCCAGGGTGTGTCTTTCAGGCAATATGTGGGCTCCTAATGCTGCTGCCAACTCCAATGGGTTTTTCAGGCAATATATGGGCTCCTTATGCTGCTGCCAACTCCAGTGTGTCTTTCAGGCAATATATGGGCTCCTACTGCTGCTGCCAACTCCAGGGTGTGTCTTTCAGGCAATACATGGGCTCCTAATGCTGCTGCTAACTCTAGGGTGTGTCTTTCAGGCAATATATGGGCTCCTTATGCTGCTGCCAACTCCAGTGCATTTTTCAGGCAATATATGGGCTCCTTATGCTGCTGCCAACTCCAGGGTGTTTCTTTCCGGCAATATATGGGCTCCTTATGCTGCTGCCAACTTCAGGGTGTGTCTTGCAGGCAATATATGGGCTCCTAATGCTGCTGCCAACTCCAGTGCATTTTTCAGGCAATATATGGGCTCCTTATGCTGCTGCCAACTCCAGGGTGTGTCTTTCAGGCAGTATATGGACTCCTAATGCTGCTGCCAACTCTAGTGTATTTTTCTGGCAATATATGGGCTCCTTATGCTGCTGCCAACTTCAGGCTGTGTCTTTCCGGCATTATATGGGCTCCCTATGCTGCCGCCAACTCCAGTGTGTTTTTCAGGCAATATATGGGCTCTTAATGCTGCTGCCAACTCTAGGGTGTGTCTTTCAGGCAATATATGAGCTCCTAATGCTGCTGCCAACTCCAGTGTGTCTTTCAGGCAATATATCGGCTCCTTATGCTGCTGCCAACTCCAGGGTGTGTCTTTCAGGCAATATATAGGCTCCTAATGCTGCTGCCAACTCCAGTGTGTCTTTCAGGCAATATATCGGCTCCTTATGCTGCTGCCAACTCTAGGGTGTATCTTTCAGGCAGTATATGGGCTCCTAATGCTGCTGCCAACTCCAGGGTGTGTCTTTCCGGCATTATATGGGCTCCCTATGCTGCTGCCAACTCCAGTGTGTTTTTCAGGCAATATATGGGCTCTTAATGCTGCTGCCAACTCTAGGGTGTGTCTTTCAGGCAATATATCGGCTCCTTATGCTGCTGCCAACTCCAGGGTGTGTCTTTCAGGCAATATATAGGCTCCTAATGCTGCTGCCAACTCCAGTGTGTCTTTCAGGCAATATATCGGCTCCTTATGCTGCTGCCAACTCCAGGGTGTGTCTTTCAGGCAATATATAGGTTCCTAATGCTGCTGCCAACTCCAGTGTGTATTTGTCAGGCAATATATGGGCTCCTTATACTGCTGCCAACTCCAGGGTGTGTCTTTCAGGCAATATATGGGCTCCTTATGCTGATGCCACCTCAAGGATCTGTAATTGTAATCTCTGCAACAGCGATTCTAATAGTGATGCCTCTGATCTGCTTGTCATACTTATTTACTGTATTATTTCACTAACCCAGAATGCATCCTATGCATGTTACAGCAAGGCAAAATGTTCTACAACTCTATTGAGGCTCTCGGAAGGCCAGAAATAGCCATTTTTAATAGCGATTCCAGGCGAATAAATTCATACCGAAACAAATTTATATCTATTTACATAGGTAAATAGATATAAATCCCGAGGATTTAGAGAAATGATATGATAGATAAATATGCTATAGATTATCCTCTTATCCTATTGATTTAGTTATTCAGCTGTTAGGGCCATATATTGCATTGTATTTACATCTATTTATTATATTGAAGTATAGTAATTAATTGGTAGCCAGACACTTTACAACAATTTGAATGCCTTTGATTTTTAATTGTTTATTGATATTGTTTATATATAATTTCCTCCCCCATTCTCTTTTAAACCACTCACCTTCCACGTTCCACAAAATCATCAATGGTGGTGAAGCAGGGTGGACTGGGGAGTGTTGTCGCGGCGTGCGCGCTCGGGCGCGCGGCTGCCCGGGATCTCCTACTGCAGGGGAGTCAGCCCGGGCGGCCACGCGCCTGGGCGTACGCGCCGTGATGCACTTCCTTGGCCTGCGCTCCAGGGGGCGGATATGACGTGGCCCCTGGCGCGCTGCCCTTGCGGCAGAGTCTTCCGGCCAGGGCGGGGCGCGCGCTTGGGGGACGGTGGGGTGTCCGGACGTTGGAGCAGCGGTTATTGCAGGTGAGCTTAAAAGGGGGGGGGTGTTCACAGCAGCTCATTCACCCTTGCAAAGTGGTGATAGGCCACGCAATGTGTCGTGGCGGGCTGCTGTGAGGGCTCCCTGAGGCTCCGTTTATTGGTGATGTGATTTTGTTCATTGGAGTATTATTGTATAAACCTTCTGATTGAACTATTGATTGGACCATGGTGGGCACAATGCAATTTTCACTTGTTTTGCACTTTGCACTTAGTTTGGGGTATATATTTAATTGCTTTTATTAATCAATATATTGCTTAGTTTGGATTTTGGCACGTTTTGCACTTTAGTATAACAGTTTTTTTCTTGTTAGCACTTTAGCACATCAGCACTTTCCTGTGCTTTTGTTTTTTTACATATAGAGTTTACACGCCATTGCCATTCATAACGGATTATTAATTTCATTATTATATAAATTCATTTTTAATATTCTATTAGGAGATAGTAGAGCCATGTAGTGGAGTTTCCCTCCAGCCTCTTTGTCTTAATGTTTTTAATGAGTCTTTTTCATGTGTTGTATGTAATCTGTAAAGTACTGACTAAATAAATGTATATTTTATATAATTTTTGAGTATACCTTGGTGTGCGGCAGTTAGCCAGGGGATTGGGGGAGGGTCTAGGGCCCCCACCCATTGTTTTCTTTCATATTTTAGTATTCCAGACAAGGAAAACAATAAGGCAGAACACCAAAACCCTGACAAAAAGGGAAATGTCTTTTAAACAAGTAGTATTAAAGTGGAGTACTGACACATGCCCCAGTCTGTAGAGCAAGTTGTAGTATAACAGGGTACACTCATGCCAGTGCTTAGACCTGGGGATTTATTCATGAAGCTCTAGCGCCAGGTAGTGCTTCGTAGTGTCAGGCAGTGTCTGCTGAACGCTGGGCGCTGTACGCAATACCACATTTATGAACGTTGAGCGACTAGAACAGCTCCATGTAGCGTACAATTTATCATTACAGGCAGCTCAGCGTATAGCGCCTGCACTCCAGGTGGCAAGACCTGTCGCTACCGTTCGCTCGCCCATACATTTGGAAGTTCCTTCTAATCCTTTTCCAAATTTCTTTTTTTTTTACTCTCAAATAATTATTGGATCTCTCCTGGCCTGGAATTAGATATACCCCTCGATTCAAAGAGCCAAAGTTAATTGATTTCGTATCGAGAATCGTAAGTTTGGGTGGGTGTTTGTCATTTTTTCTTGTTTTTTTGCCCATTTCGTATTCGCACGATCGTTCGCGCATAGACGTATATGAACATACGCATTTCGTACGAGAATCGTATAATTTGCGTTAGTTCGTGTGTTTTTCCCGTCCAAATCGTATTATTTGCGTCCGATCCTATTTTTTACGTCCTTCACATGGGCTTGCGACCAATTCAGAGAGGTGATTGCTAATTGTTTGGAAGCCCATTAAAGAGCTGCTTTACGAAATGTTTGCCGGCAGCTATTTGGCCTCGGGAGTAGGATGGAGCGGAGCGAGTTTGTGGCACATCAAGGGCTTATGCTTTTTGGCATTGAGTTGATCGAGATGTCTGAGAGCAGATTGCCCCTGCGTCGTCGCATGAACATCGATAGCATGAATGATGTTGAGCTGTTCGAGCTGACCAGGCTTAATCGCGCTTCCCTCCATAAATTATATAGTGAGCTGCGGCCATGGTTAGCCCGCACCACAAGGAAGGGGCATGCAATTTCAGGTATGACCAAGATGCTTGGCTGCCTGCAATTTTTGGCGAACGGCTCGTTCCAGAGGCTGGGTGCCCTCTCCGTGGGGATGTCACAGCCTACGCTGAGCCGCGCACTCTCTAAATTTTTGGAAGGCATGGCTGCCATAACTCCAAAATATATTTATTTTCCGGATGATATGGCAGCCAGAAACGCCATTAAGCTTGGGTTTTATAATGTGGCCGACATGCCCAACGTTATTGGTGCTATTGACTGCACACATGTGGCACTCGTACCTAGGGCAGCCGACGAGTATATATATAGGTATTGAGATTGGTTATTATGTTGGCCAACGTGTCATGTAACCTGTTTTCCTTTGCGGCAGCATATTTGTTTATCCCTCATTTGTGTAGCTGCTTTATCTAGGCTTTTCATTAGTATTTCCCAATAGAGTGCAGACATGTTTTGTTGTTAATTTTTTATTTTGGGTCAAATATCAATTACCCTTTTTGTATGTTTTTGCCTTAAGGAATCGTAAAATGGGACACTCCCTTAATGTCCAGGCCGTGGTTGGTCCGGACATGCGGTTTATGAGTGTCCTTGCCGGCTACCCAGGATCGTCCCACGACTCCTATATCCTCAGGCGATCTGGGTTGTTTCGGAGATTTGAGGCAGGTGAATTTTCGGGGGCATGGCTGCTTGGTAAGTGTGTCCTATTTGTGTGTTATTAAATGTTGCATTAATCTTGTATTTGTTGATATGTTAGTATTTGAATTCTTTACATAAGCCTCAAACTGCCTTTTTCTTGGGTCATATACTATGAACTTCCAAAAAAAATGCTTGCCTCGCTTTGTCCTTCAGAATGTTTTCCCTTTAGTTAGGATGTCTGTAAGTTCCTTGTCCCTAAATATATTGGTTTTGAGTTTATACCCAAGGATCTTTGAGCTTTGGCTCCTTTTGTACTATTGGTCTTTAAATGTCAAAGTGGACTTAAACTGCATACATTGTAGTTTCCAGATAAATGTGGATAGCCCCTCAGCAGCATACTAATTGTAACATGTCTGCAAACTAAAAATATATTTAAATTCCAAATACCCTTGGGCGTGCAGATGTTTGTTAATTAATTGGTATATTGAAGTGCCATTTTTAATTAGGTAATACATTAGTGGAAAGATTTATTTGGCTAATGTGCCCTGTTTTTTTTTTGGGCCACTTTACCTTACATCATTATGATATATGTTAAATTTTTTGTGTTTGTTGTGTTGCCTTTTTAATTTTGATTACATTTAATTCTCTGTTTAAGGTGATTCCGGGTACCCACTTCTACCCTGGCTCATGACGCCTGTGCTGCGGCCCCAGGATGCCTCTCAGGAAGCGTACAACCGTGCGCATCGCAAGACCCGGGCTGTTGTGGAGAGGGCCTTTGGGCTGCTGAAGACACGTTTTCGTTGCCTTGACCATACTGGGGGCGCCCTGCAATATGATCCCAAGAAAGTGATCGACATTATCATGGCATGTGCTGTTTTGCACAATTTTGCCATCCTGGAACGTGTCCCACGTTATGTGGACAGCCTGCCCTCTTCAGCCGTAGAGGATGATGTCGAGAATTTTGTGGGGCCACCCAGTGAGTCTGGCCAATCTGTTAGAGCCAACCTGATCTTGCAGCATTTTACTTAATTTTTTTCCCTGTCTCAACATTCTGTGTGTCTGTGTTATCCTTTTTGTTAAATATGTTGTTTTGCCGTAATGTGGCATTACCTCAAAGTAAAACATTTTGACCTTAATTGTTGCCTAATGTATTTCATGTAGTTTCCTTAGCTTTAGATTTGCATTGTTACACCTCTTCCAAACAAAATTATCTGGTTTAGCCCAAGCTGTTTAAAATGTGTTCCCACTAAAAACGCCACAAGTATTGTGAGATTTTTTTTTTACTTAGAAAAGGAAAAATTATAGTGCTTAACAGAAAACATTCCACATACATCTGTGGTTACAAATGGATAACATTACAAAAAAAAACATCGAGCACATCTACACCTGGAAGTGAGTGGCACAACCAAACAAGGACACCCAGTCCAAAGGCCAGCCTAGTCCAGTCATTAATATTGCCTGTGCCCAGGGATATTTGGGCATGGCCATAATGTCACACAAACATGTCTGCAAACAGGAGGAGCACCAACCAAATCCATATTTAAAGCCATAAGTGGCCAGATACCCTCCACATAGACCTATGGCATTGGCTAGTGGCCTTAAGCATTACTCTAAGGAGCTATATGGGAGCAAATACAAAACACAACCTGCATGAGCAACACAAAATGGATTGTTTGAAACCTCAAAGGACAAGTAAATACAGTGGGGGTTAAGAGAAAAGATGTCCCACACACCCATGGCTTAATAGGGTGGCTGCCCATAATACCCAGGTGGAGGTCCAGGTGGAGGTCCATGTGAATGGGACCTAGCCTGGGCCATGGCAGCATTGTGAATTTGAAACTGCTCCACAATGTTTCTCTGCATATTGGTCATCTCAGCCATGGCTGACTGGATGCCATTACTTGCATTGACCACGTTGCTGTTGAGGGTACGCAACTCCGCGAGGATGCCCTGTAGACTGGTATGGATGTTGACCATGTCGGCATGCCTTTGCTCACGCTCTGTAACGAGCTGTGCCTCATAAGAGTCCCTTTGTTGGGTCCATAATTGAAGCAGGGCACTCTGCCTCCCCTGGGAAATTGTGGGGCGGCGTAATGGAGTCCGCCGCACAATTACCCTGGCTCTTGGGCGTGCCCTGCCGCGTGGTGTCGTCCCCTCAACAGCAACAGGCCTGCTTTGCAAATCCTCAGCAGCAGAGTGAACACTGGGGACTGTAGTGTCAGTCTCCCCATGTGCATGCACAATGGATGGAGATTCACTCTGCTGCTGAGGATTGGCCAGAGAAACATTATGGAGCAGTTCCAAATTGGGACCCAGGGGGAGGTCATCCGACGTGCCCTGCATGGAGACATCATCATCTTCCTCCATGTCCTGGATCTCTTCCATGAGTGTGCGGGTCTGTAGGGACATATAAAAAAAAAAGTGTAAGTTGGCGTCCAAATTTGGGATTCCAACAGTTTAACACATTCTTAAGCACTTGGTAGTATTTATGGTACTAAATTAACTTACCGGAAATCTCTGATCTGGGCTCCTATGCTGTACGGACCTGGTAGGCATAACCAAACTGGGGGGTGAGTTTACCCTTGCTGAGGGATCATGCTGGGCTGAAGAAGAGAAAAACAAACCACGTAAACACACACATAACCATTTTTGGGATAGGTAATCAAATAAAGCTCTATTTGTAATATTAATCAACTCTAGAGCAATGGGGACATTTGTTCAAAGACACGCAAGTTTAGATAGGTGCAATGGCTCGCGAAAACTGCTAACTGACCTCAGTTCTAAGTCAGGAAGTGTACCCAGTCAGCATACAACTTTCAACGCACATTTTTGGATTTAGACTACCATTCGCTAGGTCCGGGGTACTCAAACAATTGTTGGAAAGGTCCATTTAAAGGTATGTGGTGAGAGGTGAATGTCTGGCCATGGGGCTGACGCAGGGGGTGTCTAGTTAGAAATAAACACACTGGTGGAGGGGCTGGAGATTTCCAAGTGCAAACTAATAAAGGCTGCTTGCCCTTGCTGGGCTGGATGGGGCAGAGCTGAGGGGACAGGGATTGGATGGCTAAAGGGGGGAGTTAACGTATTGATGGTGATGGGATGGATGGAGCAAATCTGTTACAAATGTATGGGGCTTATGTGGGGGGGGGCATGGGGGGACTGTGGCAGATGGGCCAGAGCAGGGGCAGCGGGACACGATTGTGCCAAGAGAAAGTTTTACCAAGTTACTGTGTACCTTGCAATGCCACTTCCTGTGCAGTACTTCATATTGCAATGCTATGTTTCAGGGAGCCATCACATTGGGCAGGAGAACAACCACTACATCGCCGATCAAGGGGGCAGCTCTGAGCACGTCAACACAGAAGTAACTGAGTGCAGGGCTGTCTGGGCAGGGGTCCTGGAATCTGGTGCCAAGGTCCGCATTGGGACCCTGGGCCGCCAGTTGAGTCTCGCTGCTCTAGGTCAGATATGTTTGGGGGTGGCTAATTACATTGTTAACTCAAACACAACTCACACAACAAAAAGGCAACCCATACATAATGATGTGTGTTTTGTGATTGATTCCAAATATATCACTTTTCTGGAGAAACTTCATGACTTTACCAATCCAATTGGAAATTTGATCTTTGCCATAATGGATGTGGGCCTAAATGTGTGATTCCCAGGGACCAAAAGAGGACACAAACAGGCACAGTAGTGCGAGGCCAAGCAAGGCAAACCATAGGGGCATCCCGTTATCTTGTTACTAGTGAACTGTAGATTATTTAGCAAACAGGCAAACATGCAGATTTAAGAGTACTCACCGTGGGTACGGGTCGGTGAGTCTGTGTCCCTTAGACCAGCATGTCCACCGACCGCGACCGGATGGAGAAGTCCAAGCACAATCTCCTCAGCAGGGGTAAACTCCAATTTAGAAGGAAAGCCACCTCCAGTTTTCAGGCTGAAAAGAGAAAATCGTTTGGTACTCAGAAAAGGTGCATACAGTACATCCTAAACATTATATTTTGAGAAAACATTTATTTACCTGTAATTATGCCTTTTAATTTCTTTTTGCCGTACAGCATACTTCAGATCAGAGATTTTCTTCTGAATTTGGGACACATCTTTCCTCTCTTCCCCCGCTGCATTTACTTGTCGGAGGATGGTTTCAAACAATTCCATCTTGCGCTGCTTTGTGGTGTGTTTTGATTTGCTCCCATAGAGCTCGTCATAGTATAATGTAAGGCCACTAGCCAATGCCATATTTTGGTCATGGGAGAATCTCCCACTCAACTGGCCGCGGCGCAATGTGCGGCCAGATGGTTGGCTTGGCTGCTCCTCCATGTGTGCAGACACATGTGGTGACATTATGGCCTGGGGCTGGGTAGGGGAATGGCCGGATTGGTGGCTTCCCAATGACTGGACTGGACTGGCCAAGGGACTGGGTGTTCTGGCGTGGCTGGCCACCGAACTTCCAGGTGTAGATGTGGTCATGGTTGCAATTCTGGGCCCTCTTGGGGGGCTATGTTCCCGGCTGGTGCCAGGTCGGGGGCTCTGTTCCCGGCTGGTGCCAGGTCGGGGGCTTCTGGCCCTGGATGGGGTTCTTCGGGCCCTGTAGGGGCTTCTGGCCCTGGATGGGGTTCGGCGGGCCCTGTAGGGGCTTCTGGCCCTGGATGGGGTTCGGCGGGCCCTGTAGGGGCTTCTGGCCCTGGATGGGGTTCGGCGGGCCCTGTAGGGGCTTCTGGCCCTGGATGGGGTTCGGCGGCCTCTGGCTGGGCTTCTGGCCCTGGATGGGGTTCGGCGGCCTCTGGCTGGGCTTCTGGCCCTGGATGGGGTTCGGCGGCCTCTGGCTGGGCTTCTGGCCCTGGATGGGGTTCGGCGGCCTCTGGCTGGGCTTCTGGCCCTGGATGGGGTTCGGCGGCCTCTGGCTGGGCTTCTGGCCCTGGATGGGGTTCGGCGGCCTCTGGCTGGGCTTCTGGCCCTGGATGGGGTTCGGCGGCCTCTGGCTGGGCTTCTGGCCCTGGATGGGGTTCGGCGGCCTCTGGCTGGGCTTCTGGCCCTGGATGGGGTTCGGCGGCCTCTGGCTGGGCTTCTGGCCCTGGATGGGGTTCGGCGGGCCCTGGATGGGCTTCTGGCCCTGGATGGGGTTCGGGCCCTGCTGCGGGGCCTGGGTTGCCGAACTGCCCTACTTGAAGCCATGGCCGGTGTGGGCTCCCTTGTGCGGCCTCTTCTGGGGGCAGAGGTGGTGGGTGCTGCAGTTGGCTGCTTTTTGGCTGCAGGGGCACGTGGCTTGGGGCCCCTTTTTTGGGTTCCTGAGGGTCCAGGGTCCCTTGGTGGGGCCGAGGTGGTAGTCTTGCCTCTCAGCTTTCTCCTACCTTGCTGGGACCTTGTTGTTGGGCCCTCCGCGGTCTTGCTTTGCTGGGGTCGCTTGCTCATAGGCTTTTTAGGTGCCATCTTACACAAATGCTCAAAGAGAATGAGCTTTGGGTGCAGGGACCTTTAAATAATGAGCCCAGCGTGTGACGCCTATGCGCACGACTACGCGCTCGTACGAACGTACGTTCGAGCGGAACCAGGAAACCGCTGGGGTTTCACTTATCTGCTGCCTTGAAGAAGCATAAAGATGGCGCCCACTATCTTCACCCGTCAACAGGAAGAGATCCTCATGCTGGTAAGTGGCTGCCTGTGCATTTTAATCTAATAGTCAATGATGGCCTAAATGTAAATGATGCGTTTGGAACTAGTTTGGGGTCTCTTAATGTTTAATCACTGGCTCCTCACACTTCATCCTCAAGGGCCGAGCCTGGCCACGTTTTCACCTGTCTATGCTGATGTCCTAATTCGGCCAATTGCTCCGGCTTAGCAACAGTTAATTAACCTGTGGAGTAGCGGGGCTAGCTGGCAAACCTGGCCTGTCTCGGACCTTGATGCGGATGTTTGAGGAACACTGTTTTCCTAAGCCATAAAAACACAACGGGAAGCCACACACGTGGTCCAAAAGCCTAAGCATTAGCCCACATCTTGGATGTTTAAACCATCCTAACATGCCATAGATGCAGGTGGGCTGATTCTTGATGTTGGCTATTATCTGTATGTACATGGTGTGTGATACATATAACATAAGACCAGACTCTCATTCACAGTCAACGTCCTCTTTAAGGCACTCCCCAAAAATGGCTGCCACTCGAAATGTGTGTGTTAATGACATGAAATTCTCAACTTGTGATGCAACACATATGTGTGTGTGTGTAAAAGTAAAATCTCTGTGTCCATTATGTTTTTCAGATCATGCTTCAGCGCCGGTATGACTTCGCGCCCAATGTGTGCGAGAAAAGGGACATCGCCCGGGAGATCATCGCGGAGATACACCGTGTGACTAGCACCACCTTCACTCACACCCAGATAATGCAGCATTGGTCGGACCTGAAACGTCTGCACATGCCCCGGGTGCGGAGGTTTTTTGGAATCCATTTCCCAAGTAAGTACAAAGCAATTGCATGGTATATGTTCCAAATGTATAAGTTATGCCTTTATTTATAGTGACTTTTCTTTGGTAGTGTTGGAAATGGATTTCAGAATTCGCCGCACCCGGAGGCGTACAGGCCGACCAGTGCTGCATGAGTCTGCATCTGTGAGTGAAGGTGGTGGATCTCCTGGGCGACGGACCTACCCCTCCTCTGTGGCCTCCTCAGACCAGCCCCTGGACCTTACCACAGAGGAGGGGCCAAACCGCGTGGGCGTGGAGTCATACCTGGCCAGGCATGGGGAAGGCTCTGGCATGTCACTCTTCATGTATAGGCACAAAGATATACATGGCAGGCCAAAAACTAAGTTATCCTTTATTCTGTATTTGTAGAAGCTTCTGGTGCGGGTGAAATAGTGGAGGAGGAGGCAGCAGAGATGCTGGAAGTCGATCCTGGCGAAGGTGAGTGATGTCAGCCAGACTGGGAGCCAGATATGTTGGGAATAGTGACTCTCTACAAGTACTAACCAAATGTCACATGTTTCTCCAGGGACTTCTTCACAGCAGAGCCAGGACCAAGGGCAGCCTGTTGGCCCCAACCAGCCATCTGTCGGCCACCAACTCCGTAAGTCTCCATGCCATTATTCATATTAATGTTTGGTTAGCTAATAACACACACATAACTAAAGGCGTAGCCAATGTGTAGTTCACACTTTCATGTGGGCACTTCGTTAGCTTAAAGAGGACCCTAACTTGTATTAAGAACCAAAGAATTAGCCATCACACTGTACCTACAGATTAGAAACATGGAAAAACACCCTTCACCCATCTAATGCATGTTATTAGACTGAACCAAACCAATATTGGGGAATATGGAATGCGCAATATTTACAGGCAGCATGGGATACAGATTGAAAAAAGGAAGGTGCTGCCATGCATTGTGTGAGTGATGACCTTTCCCTCAACCCAGCTATGCTCGGGATTCCCAACGCACCACTGTAACCTACTCCCCTGTACTTTATCCAACTCTCCACTCCTCATTAAGTGTTATGCTTCAGAGTCCAGATGGCGGCGCTGTAATCCCAAAAAAACCCAAATTAACTTTGAGCTGGTGCAGAATCATTTGTGAATAGTTATTGGTTTTCATTAAATAATGTGGAAGGTCCGGTTTAAGGAGTTTAAACACTTACCTGTGGGAAATGCATTAACTGTATCCCTTGGAAGAATGACATATGTCATGCATTTACATGTATTTGATTAACCCTAAATCTATTTCCAGCATACAAACCGGTCTGGGACTCCTATTTATGTTTCTTTCTCTATTGGTTACAGGGATGATCCCCCAAACATTGGCGGGCAAAAAAAAAAGAATGAAGGAGTTGGTGGCCGAGCTGCTGGCCATACAGGCGACGTTGGGGCCAACAGATGAAGAAGAGGATGATGAATAGTGCCCTTGGTCCTGGCTCCTTTGTTTAACTTGTTTTTAAAGTTTTTACAATTTATAAAAGGGTTTTATGGTTTTTTAAAAAAACCAAAAAATATGTTTTTAAAAAAACACCAAAAAATAAAAAAATATGTGTTTTACTGTTAAAAAAAAAAAAAAAATTTATATGTGTTTTACCGAGACAAAAAAAAAAAAATAAGTTTTAAAAAAAACAACCAAAAAAAAAAAGATGTTTTGAAAATTAGTAAAAACAAAACAAAGCAAATAATTTAAATAAATTAGATTTTAAGCCTTCCTAAATGTGTCTTTTCTAATATGCACACACCCAAAAAATTACACAAACCAGAAACAACACGCTTAGAAACATATAGACATATGTACATTATGTGATTTTCTTACGTTTTAGGGACCGAGAAATGAAGTTGGATGCAGGCGCTAAGAGGTTTAGGTAAGTTTGAGGGACCGAGAAATGAAGTTGGATGCAGCCGCTAAGGGGTTTAGGTAAGTTTGAGGGACCGATAAATGAAGTTGGATGCAAGCGCTAAGAGGTTTAGGTAAGTTTGAGGGACCGAGAAATGAAGTTGGATGCAGCCGCTAAGGGGTTTAGGTAAGTTTGAGGGACCGAGAAATGAAGTTGGATGCCGCCGCTAAGGGGTTTAGGTAAGTTTGAGGGACCGAGAAATGAAGTTGGATGCAGCCGCTAAGGGGTTTAGGTAAGTTTGAGGGACCGAGAAATGAAGTTGGATGCAGCCGCTAAGGGGTTTAGGTAAGTTTGAGGGACCGAGAAATGAAGTTGGATGCAGCCGCTAAGGGGTTTAGGTAAGTTTGAGGGACCGAGAAATGAAGTTGGATGCAGCCGCTAAGGGGTTTAGGTAAGTTTGAGGGACCGAGAAATGAAGTTGGATGCAGCCGCTAAGGGGTTTAGGTAAGTTTGAGGGACCGAGAAATGAAGTTGGATGCAGCCGCTAAGGGGTTTAGGTAAGTTTGAGGGACCGAGAAATGAAGTTGGATGCAGCCGCTAAGGGGTTTAGGTAAGTTTGAGGGACCGAGAAATGAAGTTGGATGCAAGCGCTAAGAGGTTTAGGTAAGTTTGAGGGACCGAGAAATGAAGTTGGATGCAGCCGCTAAGGGGTTTAGGTAAGTTTGAGGGACCGATAAATGAAGTTGGATGCAGCCGCTAAGGGGTTTAGGTAAGTTTGAGGGACCGAGAAATGAAGTTGGATGCAGCCGCTAAGGGGTTTAGGTAAGTTTGAGGGACCGAAAAATGAAGTTGGATGCAGCCGCTAAGGGGTTTAGGTAAGTTTGAGGGACCGAGAAATGAAGTTGGATGCAGCCGCTAAGGGGTTTAGGTAAGTTTGAGGGACCGATAAATGAAGTTGGATGCAGCCGCTAAGGGGTTTAGGTAAGTTTGAGGGACCGAGAAATGAAGTTGGATTCAGCCGCTAAGGGGTTTAGGTAAGTTTGAGGGACCGAGAAATGAAGTTGGATGCAGCCGCTAAGGGGTTTAGGTAAGTTTGAGGGACCGATAAATGAAGTTGGATGCAAGCGCTAAGAGGTTTAGGTAAGTTTCTGGTTGAGGGTGCGCATGCGCAAGATCTTATAAACATACGAACGCACGAATCTAAGAGGCCAAAAACCAATGAAAGCCAGAGGCAAACGCAAGTAATTGGAAGAGGTTGACGATGGAAGCAGCCGAAAAAACAGGCTGCCGCCGCAACAGGTGAGCACATGAACGTGATTTTTACGATTGGCAACTGACTGAGGCAAGTTCGGGAGATATCATACGAATGGACGTATCTTTTAGGATAGAAACGTATTTGCTTATTGAATCACTCGCAAGTTCATACGAACGCACGAGCGGACGTGAAAAATAGGATGATCGTGAGCCAAATCCAAGCTGTTACATGTTTCTTTGAATCAACCCAATAGTATAGTAAATTGTTTGCTTTTTTTTTTACAATTTTATGCAGAATTGTTCTTGCAGGTCTGGCACTAAAGTGTTCATTTCACAGTGTTCCTACAATAGGCTCGATTCAGAGAGACAAAAAAATACTTTCGTTTTAGTGCCGATCTGTTTTTTTTGGAAATGTTTCCGCTCTCGTATGAGTGTGCGAGCGATTCTATGCATGCATTGCAATCCTTCTGTAAAGTTTCCATCCGTTCGCATGGCAGATTACGAATACGAGGATGTCATTTTCCAGCGTGACTTTTCCGTTTCATTTTCACATGTTACAACGTAGGCTTTCGTTTTTGCCTTTTTCTCATCGTATCCTCCCACGAATCCATTACGTTTCCCGTTAGTTTCTGTTTCCCTTTTTCAATAAATAATCGTCCAGACGGAAATCCTTATGATCTTGCGCCTGCGCACTACAAACTTAACTCATTAAAGTGCTCGCCTACATATTTGCCACCCTCACTTCTACTACAATGTTTAGCTAAATCACTTAGCACTATCCTCCATCTTCCCTTTTGGACCCTTAAAGTTCACCCAAACCACTTCGCGGTTAGGTTCTTCTTCCATTTTAGGTCCCTAAAACTTACCCAAATCACTTCTCGGTCATGTGAATATTCATCTTTAAATATTTCTGGGGCCATTAGTTTTGTGTTAATGTATTTTGTAAATGAAATGACACTAAAACTTTTTTTTTTAATCCATCATAAAATATAAAATATTAACATTAATATTTTTTTTTTACAACTATAAAAAACAAAATACATAGCAATGGCAGGCCACAGAACATTATTCTTCATCTGTGGTCCCCAACGAGTCGCGCAGCTCCTGCATCTCGCCCACCAACTGAAGGACCCTGACACTCAGTTGTGCCATTCTAGCACGTGTGGTCCCTGTTAAAAAACGTAAATTAAATTATTGGTATAACCTTGTTGGGGTCATACTGCAGTGCCCCCCCCCCCCCCGTATGGTCCAAACACCTAAATCTGGACTTCAAAAGCCAGAGGGCCCTCGCCACCACGGCCCGGGTTTTGCATAGTGCCCGATTAGAGAACCCCTGGCCCGCATTCTGCAGGCAAAGAACGGGCATCAGGAGCAAGAGCAGGAGTGGATATCCAGAATCCACTGAAAGAATTTAAAAATACTAACATAAAATACACATTCTAAGCTACAATATTGTTTAACATGTCATAAAGGGCTAAAAACAGCCATAGGTTAAGACATAAGTCTAAGTCTAAGACATATATTCATTGCCATACAGTGAAAATGGATTGATGGAATGTGAGCAAACTTACCCCGGAGTGTAACCATAACCCGGGGGCATCCACTAAGGTTAGAGGAAAGGTGCTTTCTCCACCGACATAGGAGGGGATTCTTCTCTGTAAGAGCAGTGAGACTATGGAACTCGCTGCCAGAGGAGGTAGTAATGATGGATACAGTAAAAACGTTCAATAGTGGCCTTGATGCCTTCCTGGCATGTAATAACATTTCCAGCTATGGCTACTAGACCACTGGAAGGAGTTAAACAGGCTGAACTGGATGGACTAAAGTCTTTATTCAGCCTTACATACTATGTTACTATGTTACTTACCCAGGAGCCATCCACCAGATAATTCTCCTGACTCAAACTGACTAAGTAAGCCGGAGCTCTGCAATATATAAGCTTCATGGGACGACCCTGGATGCCCTGCAAGAACACTGAGGAATCGCATAGCTGGACCAAACACTGCTTGTATGTTGTGCGAGTGGCACATCTTGCGGTTCCTGCAACCAAATATAAAATAATTACACAAAGCAAAGGTAACCGACTAAAACAAGAACTCCTACAACAAATTAAGATTCAAGTTCAACAATCCAAATATAATTCACAAAGGACATAAGTCTAAACAAAATAGCAATTATATGGATGTGTGGGAAAATAAAGGTTTACATGCTAAGGACTAATTAAGGTCAGCATTAAAATGCTTCTATAAGGCATACATGAAATGTATTGATTTAAGTATGCATGCCTATACAATTTATGGTCTCGGCCATATTGATACATGCAATGCCTTGGTGCTAAAGGCGCGCAGACTCCTCCACATAGCCGCAAAACATGTTCAACAATAGCAATCAGAGCCCTCAAAGGTCCCGTAAGTGGATCGGAAATGAAACGGATTTATAGGGTGGTGGTCCGTCGGAAATCAGCTCTCTGAATCAGACGCAAGCCCATCCCAACAACGTAAGTTATCTGAACGAACGAAAAATATCATATTTTGTTTGGAAAATGATCCGAACTAACGGAAATGATCCTATTTGCTTTCATTCATCGAAAGCGCATATACGCATTTTCCCGAACGTTCGTACGAATGAAAAATGAACGACAAAAAGCAAAAAAATTACAAACACCCACTAAAACTTTCACAGACAGCTACGGAAGTCCAGACGAATGTGTCTCTGAATCAATCCTAATGTCATTCCATGTTTTTTTTCGCTTTGTTACTGGTGGATATTTTTCTTAAAAATCACTTTAATCACACAGCGTCTAGAGCTCTTGTTGGGGTTTCTAAGGGTTGTCTGGCCTCCCTCACCCAAGGTCTGTCAGTGTTCCTTCAGCAGCTGCTTGAGATCAGATACTAAGAAACACGAGCTGGTACACTAGGTACGGTTCAAATACTGATCTAAGCTTATTCAGAAATCAATGCATATTTATACAGAATGTCACACACAAAAAAGGAATACTTAGCCCCCACCTTTGTTATGTAACTATAAACCTTCACACATAAAGCTGGCAATAAATCTTGTGGTTCCTACGTGAACTATTTTCCTATATGTCTGCTGATAATAGAGTTCAAGGGATTCCTGTGACCGACATCTAGATAAATCACTGAGAGAAGGACATACCTGCACACTCAAATGTCTGTTGGCTGAACATATTACATGTATATCTATATAACTAAGTTTAATATCAAATTATAGAATACGAAATGGAGTCTTCTTTTTAACATAGCCACCAATTTCACTCTTCAGCTCTATGCTAGAGCGAACCAATTTTGTGCACCGACACTGTGTGTGTGTCATTTTTTGTTGAATATATGGCCTGATGCAGAGCCTCCCCCGATCTGAGCTTATTTTGTTTCATTTTTTCTATGGCCCGTTTTGCTTACATTTGTCCTGGGGTTAAAATGTGATGCAGAGCCGCCGTCGGGGGAACTCCGTTAATGCTCTGTTTCTGTGTCTTCAATCGGGAAGGGTTTTTTCCCCCTCTCGGGGGCATGCTATTTAGTCGTGGCTTCCGTTCCCGTTCACACGGACGATCCGTTTTTCCCTCCTTTTAATGGGTTTCCAAACGTACCTTCTTGCCATCCTTTTCCGTTTTCACCCCTATTTTGATGTTTTGGACAAGTATACTTACATTTTTCTTCATCTTCCTTGTCTTTCATGCTTACCTGAATCTCTTTTTCTTCTTCTTCCTTGTCTTTCATGCTTACCTGAATCTCTTTTTCTTCTTCTTCCTTGTCTTTCATGCTTACCTGAATCTCTTTTTCTTCATCTTTCTTGTCTTTCATGCTTACCTGAATCTCTTTTTCTTCTTCTTCCTTGTCTTTCATGCATAACTGAATCTCTTTTTCTTCTTCCTTGTCTTTCATGCTTACCTGAAACTCTTTTTCTTCTCCTTCCTTGTCTTTCATGCTTACCTGAATCTCTTTTTCTTCATCTTTCTTGTCTTTCATGCTTACCTGAATCTCTTTTTCTTCTTCTTTCTTGTCTTTCATGCTTACCTGAATCTCTTTTTCTTCTTCTTCCTTGTCTTTCATGCTTACCTGAAACTCTTTTTCTTCTTCTTCCTTGTCTTTCATGCTTACCTGAATCTCTTTTTCTTCTTCTTCCTTGTCTTTCATGCTTACCTGAATCTCTTTTTCTTCTTCTTCCTTGTCTTTCATGCTTACCTGAATCTCTTTTTCTTCTTCTTCCTTGTCTTTCATGCTTACCTGAATCTTTTTCTTCTTCTTCCTTGTCTTTCATGCTTACCTGAATCTCTTTTTCTTCTTCTTCCTTGTCTTTCATGCTTACCTGAATCTCTTTTTCTTCTTTTTCTTCTTCTCCTTCTTCCTCCTATTCCTTGTCCCATATACTTACCTTTTGGGACATGTAACTGTATGTTTATGTTGTGAGAACGTACAGTGCCAGGAAAGAGAACACACCCAAACATTTTTTTTTTTTTAATTTTTTTTTTTTGTTTTTAATTTTTAAAACTTGTAAAAAAGTATAAAATTTGTTTGAACAACCCAGGAGCCTCTTGCTTTCTTTATGGTTGGCCTTTTCGTTGATCTGTGAATGAAAAACAACATCAATTTTGGCTTGTAATTATGTTGTGCTTATCTTGGGTTTTTTTTGGTGTCCATATTTGTTTTCAATTTTCTTTTGCAAATGTTTTAACTTTATTTTTTTGGGACCATTTTTTATTTGGGGACATGAGTTGCAAATACATTTTTTAGATAGATCCTAAACTTACAAGGCTTGTGGCCAACATGGCGTCTGGGGCGCAGTCTCCTCCCTTCTTCCCCCATCTGTTGCTGCTGTGAAGCTGTTGGGATCAAAACACAAGTATATTATTGACTGTTTGTGACTCATGAATGTCAGATTAGGTTAGGCTTCTATGCATCAAATCACTCACCTTCCACTGGCAACTCTTCTGCTTGTCCAGATTCCTGGACCCCTTGGGATGTGCCTGCGACGTCAGAATCTAAAAAGAACAATAGTGCACATGAGTATATGTCTTTCTTGCATGTATCTGGACATACGTAATTTTGAGAGTCTTACCGGAGTTAGTTGCTGATCTGTGTTGCTCGACTCCCTGCCGTGCGATTCACCCCCCCCCCCTGCATACTGAGGTCAAGAGGTTCCTCATACTCACTGGCAGAGGGGGGGTGGGCATTGGCTCTGGCGGTGGACCACCTATCCCTTTACCAGATTCGTCCAACACTGGGCTGCGGGCTCTTCTCCAGGTGGGGCGGAACCGCATATTCCATTCATGCGCTGAAATATCAACACAATCATAAAAACATGCCCAGGCAAGGCCAGTGTGATTATTGCATGTCAAGTATCCCGACTTACCTGGAAAGTGTTTTGCGAAGTACCGCCTCCCCCGGGGCCTATGCCTCCTCTTTAAATCAGACCAGTATTGGGCGATCTGTGTGAAGGTATAGGTGGTTCCGCCAGCGACAACGTCCTCTTCTCATAATCGCACAGCAGGAAATCGTAGCGATTCCTCAGCATCATCTGTTTAGAAAAAAAAATACAATGGTACCCCATTAGTCACACAAAAACATTTCCAAGTCTCATGGCCTACCTAAAGTCACTTTCTGCCCCTCATTCCTACTTACATGGACCTAGTTCTACAACATGCATGTAGGCTAGTTTGATGTTGCGCTCATGTTTTAAAGTAAGGTGGTCTAGTAGTTTACTTTAACAAGTCAGTTGATCCTCATTAATCTTGCCCTGCCATAGCTATTTTTTTTAAAGCGCCCTGTGCGTGCACATAAACGCACGCTCGCCTACTCACATCCATGATAAGGTCATCCTGCTTCGCAGTGTAAATTGCTGGCGACATTTTTTTAGGGGTTCCGGGTATGGCTATGACGTTCCACCGCGGTGACGTGCGTCCGCGCACGCAGGCACACACGCTGGTGAACACGCCCACACGGTAAAAATATTTAAAGGTCAATGCACTCAGCTCTGTGTTGGATACCATATCACTATGGCCAGACCAAAAGGGAGCCGTAAGACCCACAAAAGCCCAGAGGCACATACTAGCCGCTCAGATCCAGCACACAAAAAACAACACAAGAGCAGCCACAAGAGCCAGGATGGACATGCACCTACTAAAAGGGTGGCTAATACACACACACAGGTAGCTCACCCAAAACGCAGGAGCAAGGAGCCCTTGCCACATTCGCCAGCACCTGCTAAATCTGCCAGGCCTCACAAGGGACCCAAATCTGTTAAAAGCCTGCAGCCTGCACCTCCTCCACACACAAAGCATGCCCAAAAAACACCAGCAAGGGGAAACGTAGGTCCAAAATCTCCACCCCACCCAGGCCACCCACCCCTCCTCCGCAACACTCTGTGTCACAAAGTACCACTACCACAGATTCACTAGAGAGCTCAACAGGTGAAAGCTCCACAGGCACCCAGCCATTAACACAGAGCAGCACCCACACTCCATCACACTCACCCATAAGCCCAAGAACCCAACACGACTCCCCAGCCAGCCAGCCATCTATTTCATCTGATGCAGGGGACACCACACACCCATGTGGCCGTCAGCTACGCCGTGGCTCACTTACAGCCCGTTTTTGTGATGCCCAAAGCATGGCTGTAGCCACTGGTGTCTGTGAGCACTATGATGCCCTATTTGGCCGTTATTCCAAAAGCACCACAAAGCAGTCAAAGCAGGAGATCTGGGCTAATATTTGCAGCCAAGTTAATAGTGTTGGCTCTGTCAGGAGAGATCTTGAGCAAATTAAGCGCAAATTTGGGGATCTCAAATATTATGGGAAAAAAAAATGGGCATGCGCCGCCAGCGGAGGTAAAGTCCATTTAGAGTGTAAATGCATGTCTAGCCTGCTTTGTAACAGGATGTAACACTTAATAGGTGTGTTTTAATCTACCCCAGCCAGCAGACAGGGGGTGGTCTCCCAACTAAAATCACACTAACCCCAGCAGAAGAACATGTCTACACATATATTCACCCTGCAACCCTTCAGGGCCTGCCAGAGGGCCTAGACACAGACAGGAATGTCAGGTCGAAAGGTGAGTTTGTTTTTACAGAGAGACTTTTCAATGTGGAACCAAAACCTTTGGGAACCATTAATACACACTGTGTTTGTTGCTAAAAATTACATTTCATTCTCTATTCCAAAAACAAACTCAACACACGTCACAAGGCCAAGCAAACCCTGGCTTGTCCCAGAGGCCCATGCAACACCAGGTTTCTTCCCACACAAACCAAATTGAGTGTTTGGATGAGGTAAGTCAATGGTCCACTGTGTAGACTTTGGAAATTGCACTTGCATCCATTTGTGGGAAAATAGTGAACTCAATAAATGCTACATTTCTTTACAGAACATACAAAGTCCCCCAATTATTGAAGACACTCGAGATTTGGAGGAGGACACAAATCAGATGCCGCAAATGCCTACAGAACCAGTGTGCGAGCATCAGAACCAACAGGCACAGCAACTTCATCACCTGGTGTCCACTACCACAACCTCTGTGCCAACAACCACCACTTCTGCCGTCCACACCACACACTCGGTGCCAACCCAACCACCAGAACCAACTCAATCTGGTGCCAAACCACCCACCCGTGCCAGTGCAAGAACACAGCCAAGGCGACATATAAGCCAGAGGAGACAGCTTCAGATTATGGAGGAAGCGTGGCACCAGGAGAATATAGCATTCTCACAAACCACACAACAATTTAATGACACGGTGTGCACCCAAATAACATCGATGACTAACCAATTAGAGGTTTTAAACTCAAATGTGTCTGGCCTACTGGCAGAAACAAGAAGCCTAAACAGGCATATAGGTGAAATGGTCCAACAATGGCAGCACATTAACCAAAGCCTGGCACATATTGCTGCACAGATTCACCCACCCCAACCATCAGCTGCAGCATCATACTCTACCTACCACTAAAAGGTTGTGTTAATGTATATGACCTCACGTTTCAGTTTAACAAAAAATCCAAAAAAGGATTGAAAAGAATTTTTGGTTGATTCACTAATAAATTTAAAAGAAATACATTTCAAAGGCGTGTGTTTTATGCAAAAACATTGTCCACTAGTTGAGCACGCATTGCCTGTGCTGTGCCACTTGGTGATCCGGAGTATGGAGGGGTGTGATCTTCAGAAATCTCTAAAGTGTCCTCAGGCAGGTCAGTGTATCTGGATATCCGACCTCGAATGGCAAGGTTGTGCAGGACACCACAAGCAAGAATGATTTTGATGACCTTGGCAGGCTGATACTGTAGTGTACCCCCAGTCTGATCCAGACATCGGAAGCGCATCTTGAGCAAGCCAAAGGCACGTTCCACCACTGAGCGAGTCCTCCTATGGGCAGTGTTATACCGCTCCTGGGCCTGGGAAGATGGGTGCAGGATGGGTGTGAGTAGCCATGGTAGCAAAGGATAGCCAGAATCACCTGCAAAAAAAAAAACAACCAAAAATAAGCACTAACAATAACACCAACCCACATGACAAATGTGCCTATTGTAAACATATGTAGTGTCTGGCACCATAACTAGTCAACACATAACTATAAGGCCAACCAAAAATATCAAATAACTCTAAATCTAATAAATAAACAATATTCACAAGTACCTTACATGCATTAAACAAAAATGGCATGTTAGGTAACTTTAAAAGCCTAACAACATGGAACAACAGACAGAGCCCTAAGGGGAAAAACCTCAATAATGTTTAGGTGTGCATTAAAGCATTATTGAACAGGGTGTGAGAAGGGTATGGTTTGGGAGAACAGATATCTGCCCTTGAAATGGTTAAACTGTGAATGGTAAGCCTTGGGTGTGTCTCTGGTAACCAAAGGGTTAACACAGACACAGTATAAGCAGGATTGATAGTCTGTGTTGTCGATGTTGGCCATAGCTAACATAGACAGATTGTAAAATACGTACTGGGACCTGCTTGTTCTGGAGTGAGTGAGGTTGGTAGTGGGATGCTCACTCCACCCGGGGGTTCGGTCCGGGGCTTCCACAGCCCGCAGCTGTGGATCCTCGGGTCCTAATTTAAAGCTCACTGCAGATCTGGAGAGTGTGGCCATACCCGGAGAGCTGACTGCTGGACTAGAGGAGGTATTGAATGGGCCACACAACGCTTGTGATTGGTAACCGTGGGCCGGATAGCCAGTCCCACGTATAGCTAGGGATTGTTACATATTAGTGAGTTGCTTAGCCGAGCAGGATTTATTTTTGTTTAAGCCTGATGTTAAGGCCCTGTGTTTGTTGGAAGCTACAAGTGTGAAATAAAAACACTTGAATTGAACTGTATCCTGTCTGTGACCCTGCTTACTGCACAGCTACCAAGTATCTACCAGAGCGGTTCCCCACATATGGTGGCTTGGAGCGGGCACAGTGCAGTGAAACATACACTGGGTGCATGTCCTGGCCTTCAACAAGCAACAAGCCACAGCCATGGATGAGCTAATTAAACAGCTGGTTCAGTCCAACTTCCAGCAACAGAAGGCACACTCTGAGGCTATGCAGGCCCAGCAACAGGCCAACTTACAGCAGCAAGAAACTAACAGGCTGCTAGCACAGCAGATGACAGCACTGGCGGCTGCACAACAAAAGCTGGGTGCAGCGATACCGGAGCGGGATGCCAGGAGAGAAGTTCGGAAAGCCATGACAAAGATGACGTCAGAGGACGATGTAGAGGCCTTCCTAACAGGCTTTGAAAGAGTGGCCACCCGTGAAAGGCTGCCGCAGGAATACTGGGCAGAGGTACTGGCACCCTTCCTCATCGCAGAACCACAGCAGGCCTATTTCGACCTAAGCGAGCAGGAAGCCCGGGATTATGCTACTGTAAAAGCGGAGATCCTAGCCCGTTTGGGAGTTGATATATACCTACGTGCCCAAAGAGTCCATAGCTGGAGGTTCCAAGAGGCGTTACCACCAAGGGCCCAGATGCACCACCTCATCCACCTGGTTCGCAAGTGGCTTCAGCCGGAGACATCAACCCCAGCCAAGATGGTGGAGAAGGTTGTTCTGGACCGCTTTTTGAGGGCCTTGCCAGGTGAGATACAGCAGTGGGTAGGACATGGGGACCCAGCTGACGCTAATACTTTGGTGGGGATGGTGGAGAGGTACTCAGCCACCCAAGCTCTGAGGAAAAAGGCCTCTCCAACCCCAGCCAGCCCCAAGTCCAGAAGGCCTATGGTACCTGCTAACTCCCGGGCCAGTGCAAATCCCTATGTTCAGGTGATGCCCCAGGGGAGGAGGAGAGCGGAGGCTCCTATCTGTTGGACCTGCCAGGAACCTGGCCATATTGCAGCCAAGTGTCCCCATAAACCTGAGCCCATGGACTGCAGCTCTGCCAGGAGGGTTTCCCTTTATGCGGCCCCGGTTTATACTGCTGCTACTCCAGACTCTATGGATGAGCGCCACCTCTGCCAGGTGACAGTGGCAGGGCTCCAGGTGCTGACGCTGTTGGACTCTGGAAGTCGGGTGACTCTAATTAATGGATCCCATATTAACCCTGGGACTGTCACAGGCCACACAGTTGGGGTCCGGTGTATTCATGGGGACGTGAAAGACTATCCTACTGCCATTGTGACCATCCAGACCCCCTGTGGAGAAAGTCAACATGAGGTTGGGGTTGTCATGAACTTGCCCCATGACCTTATTTTGGGACGGGATTTTCCCTTGTTCTGGACTCTGTGGCGGGGAAATCAGAGGACGGGGAGACCACCCTTAAGAGTACAACCCCAACAGAAGAGTCAAGTCTTAGACCCGGAGCCCAATGACCCAGACTCTGGGGTCCCAGCTGTAGGGGTGACCAGTGATGAAAGTAATGTAAACACTGTGTTTCCCCTAAATGTGATGGCCGGTGAGACTGAAGAGTTAGTGACTAGGCCACAGTTTTCAGATTTGGAGGTATCCCGTGACAACTTTGGCACAGCACAACTCCAGGACCCTACACTGGTCCGGGCTAGGGAAAATGTTGTGGTGGTGAATGGGGTGCCCCAGCACGCCAATGCTAATCAGATATTTCCCCACTTCATGGTTGACCAAGAACTTTTATATCGGGTTGACAAGATGCGGGGTGAGACCTGGGAGCAATTGCTGGTGCCCAAGCCTTATCGCCAAACCGTGCTGATGTTGGCTCATAAACATGTGCTTGGGGGACACCTAGGTGCCACAAAAACGTTGGATCGCATCCTGCAGCGGTTTTACTGGCCAGGGGTATATACTGAGGTTAAACGTTATTGTGAATCATGCCCCGAATGTCAGTTGCGTGCTCCGATGGGTCATTTTCGGAATCCATTAGTACCTCTTCCCATCATCGAGGTCCCATTTGAAAGGATTGCCTTGGACTTGGTAGGTCCGTTGGTTAAGTCTGCCCGGGGGCATCAGCATATACTTGTAGTGATGGACTACGCTACACGGTATCCTGAAGCCATTCCCCTGCGGCACACATCGGCGAAGCTGATAGCTAAAGAGCTATTCGCCATGTTTTGCCGGGTGGGCCTGCCCAAGGAGATCCTCACGGACCAAGGTACCCCTTTCATGTCTAAAGTCACCAAGGAACTGTGTAAACTCTTTAACATAAAACAATTACGCACGTCGGTATACCATCCTCAGACGGACGGATTAGTGGAGAGATTCAACAGAACCTTAAAGAGTATGCTGAAAAAGGTGGTGGACAAAGATGGGAGGGACTGGGATGTTATGTTGCCCTCTTTAATGTTCGCAGTCCGGGAGGTACCCCAAGCTTCTACGGGGTTTTCTCCCTTTGAATTAGTCTATGGCAGACATCCCAGAGGCCTGCTGGACATTGCAAAGGAGACTTGGGAACAGGAGCCCACCCCCCACAAAAGTGTTATAGATCACATCGCCAGTATGCAGGACAGGGTGGAAGCCATTATGCCCATCGTTAAGGAGCACATGGAGGCTGCTCAGAAGGCTCAAAGCCGGGTTTATAACAGGTCAGCCACAGTAAGGACCTTTAAACCTGGTGACCGTGTTTTGGTTCTGGTTCCCACAGTGGAGAGCAAGTTTCTAGCCAAGTGGCAGGGGCCGTATGAGGTATTGGAGAAGGTGGGTGAAGTAAACTACAGGGTACATCAGCCTGGTAGGAGGAAGCCTAAGCAGGTGTACCATGTCAATTTACTCAAAGCATGGAAGGACAGGGAGAGTCTGCTTACAGAGAAGTCTCCGGTTAAACTCCCTTCTGTGCTACCCCCTCAGGCTACCGTTAAGCATGCGGAGGTGGGGGCAGAAGTGACGATTGCAGATACCCTCACGAAAGGACAACGCCAAGAGGCTCTAGAATTTGTAGCCAGGAATACAGACGTGTTTTCAGAGTTACCAGGGTACACGTCCGTAATCAAGCATGACATTGTCACGGAGCCTGGGGTGAAGGTTCGGCTAAGACCATATCGAGTCCCTGAGGCTCGTCGACAGGCCATTGCAGACGAGGTTAAGAAAATGCTGCAGTTGGGAGTCATAGAGGAGTCCAAAAGTGAATGGGCCAGTCCCATTGTTCTGATTCCCAAGCCAGATGGTACCCTACGTTTCTGCAATGATTTCAGAAAATTAAATGAAGTTTCTAAATTTGACGCCTATCCCATGCCACGTATAGATGAGCTTATTGAGAGACTGGGAGGTGCTCGATATTTCACTACGCTCGACCTCACCAAGGGATACTGGCAAGTACCCCTGACAGAAAGCGCTAAAGAGAAGACAGCCTTCATCACCCCTGAGGGCCTATTCCACTATGTCGTGTTACCGTTCGGGCTTCACGGGGCCCCCGCGACGTTCCAACGCTTAATGGACATAGTGCTAAAGCCTCACAGGAGATACGCCTCAGCATATTTGGATGATATTATCATCTTCAGCGATGACTGGGAGAGTCACTTGGCCAAAGTACAGGCTGTAGTGAACTCTTTAAGGGCAGCCGGCCTAACTGCAAACCCCAAGAAGTGTGCGGTCGGGATGGAGGAGACACGCTACTTGGGGTATGTGATTGGACGAGGCATAATTAAACCCCAGGTCAACAAGGTTGACGCTATCCAGGAATGGCCTCAACCTGTCAGCACCAAACAAGTCAGGGCATTCCTGGGCATTATTGGGTATTACAGGCGGTTTATACCCAACTTTGCCACGCTGTCAACTCCCCTGACTGACCTTTTGAAAGGAAAAGGGTCCGTCATGGTGCGGTGGAATGCACAAGCAGAAAGCGCTTTTCAGGCCTTGAAGTTGGCATTATGTGGATCCCCCATCCTCATTACGCCAAACTTCAAGAAAAAATTTATTGTGCAGACCGATGCGTCAGATGTAGGGTTAGGAGCTGTCCTGTCTCAGGAGGTGAATGGAGAGGAGCACCCAGTTACCTACCTGAGCAGAAAACTCACACCAGCTGAGAAAAACTACAGCATTGTAGAAAAAGAGTGTCTGGCGATAAAGTGGGCCTTAGAAGCACTAAGATACTACTTGCTGGGAAGACGGTTCCGTCTGATAACTGACCACTCGCCCCTCACCTGGATGAGTAGGTCCAAGGAGAGGAATGCCAGAGTCACAAGGTGGTTTTTGTCGTTGCAAAATTTCAGTTTCTCAGTGGAGCACCGAGCTGGGAGACTGCAAGGTAACGCGGATGCCTTATCCCGGACCCATTGTTTGATGTCAGAAGTTCGCCCCAGTGGGTCTGAACTGAGGGGGAGGGAGTGTGAGAAGGGTATGGTTTGGGAGAACAGATATCTGCCCTTGAAATGGTTAAACTGTGAATGGTAAGCCTTGGGTGTGTCTCTGGTAACCAAAGGGTTAACACAGACACAGTATAAGCAGGATTGATAGTCTGTGTTGTCGATGTTGGCCATAGCTAACATAGACAGATTGTAAAATACGTACTGGGACCTGCTTGTTCTGGAGTGAGTGAGGTTGGTAGTGGGACGCTCACTCCACCCGGGGGTTCGGTCCGGGGCTTCCACAGCCCGCAGCTGTGGATCCTCGGGTCCTAATTTAAAGCTCACTGCAGATCTGGAGAGTGTGGCCATACCCGGAGAGCTGACTGCTGGACTAGAGGAGGTATTGAATGGGCCACACAACGCTTGTGATTGGTAACCGTGGGCCGGATAGCCAGTCCCACGTATAGCTAGGGATTGTTACATATTAGTGAGTTGCTTAGCCGAGCAGGATTTATTTTTGTTTAAGCCTGATGTTAAGGCCCTGTGTTTGTTGGAAGCTACAAGTGTGAAATAAAAACACTTGAATTGAACTGTATCCTGTCTGTGACCCTGCTTACTGCACAGCTACCAAGTATCTACCAGAGCGGTTCCCCACAAGGGACAAATAGGTGCACTGTGCAGTGTCTGAGCAAAGCACAGTTCTGATGAGCCAACATGCACATCCAACCAGTTACACTCCTATACAATGACTGTGGTATGCTACATAGCTAAGAGGGCCAGGACAGGACGCAATAATGGAGAAGACATACAAGAATTAAGATGATCAAATAGTGGTAAGTAAGTGATTGCCAACTTGTACTGTTTCATTGCTATCTATCACAGATTAGTGGGGGACAGGCACCAAAAAAGTTAAAAAAAATTTCACATCAACAACACGTTTGAGACACATACCCAGTAGCCATCTGCCAGACAAATCTCCAGATTGAAAACGCTCAAAGAGGCAGAGGACTAAAAAATTGCAGATCAGGGCCGGACACTGCCTGGACATTAATCGAATGGCCCATCTTCCTGTTCCTGCACAAACCCAACATAACTGTAATTAGTGTGACCATAAGTGTCAAGATGCACACAAATATTCTTAAACATCAACAACATTACTAAACAATGGATGCTAGTGATACACAGGGTGTAGGTCTGCTTGAACCCCCCCCCCCCAAAAAAAAAAATCAAGCAGACCTAAACCACATACCTGAACAGATATTCCTGGTCAGCAGGCGGAATGATCGATACGTGGGTACAATGGCACCCATGGGCATGTCGGCTATGTTATAAAAGCCCAGCTTAACCGCATTCCAGGCTTCCCCTGTGTCTGGGAAAAATATAAATTTGGGTGCCAGGGTAGCCATGCCATCCAAAAACTTGGTTAGGCTGCGGCTCAGCGTAGACTGGGACATCCCCACGGAGAAGGCACCCAGTCTCTGGAACGAGCCGTTCGCCAAAAACTGCAGGCAGCCAACCAATTTGGTCATACCTGCAATTGCATGCCCCTTTCTTGTGGTGGGGCTAACCATGGCCGCAGCTGGCTATACAAGTCCAGGAGAGAAACACAGTTAAGGCGGGTGAGCTCGAATAGCTCAACGTCATGCATGCTATTGATGTCCGAACGTGTTCGGTGCAGCCTGGTTTCTGCCATGCTGAAAAGTACAAGACCGCGTAGCTGACGCCTTTGATGCTCGCGCACAGAGGAAATCATGATACGGAGCTCAAATACGGGTGCTAATAGTGGCCGTAAGTGAAGCGTCGAGGCCCTCGTTAAATGGGGCTGGTTTCAATCGGAAATCAAGGCTCTGAATCAATTAAAAAAACGGACCAATCAACGGCCAGTCCGTTTTCACGGAGTTCAGCCGCTTGCGAGCCGTCAATCGGAAAGGCGCATGCCGACACACCTGAGCGCATAAACGCACACAAAAAGCAACGTAGCACCCTTTCAGGACCCGATCACAGCCCAAAACCAACGGGAAAACGTACGGGATAGCTGAACAGGGAGGCTCTGCATCAGGCCAATAGTGTGTAGCGCCGAGTGCCAGATGCTCTGAGTGGTCGCTACCTACGCCTCGAGCTGTACTGTTGTTAGATGTGGTGTAGGCTTGGCTGCTATTGTTTTGTGCACTTCCAGATTCTGTATCCAGAGATATGGCTCCTCGCAGGCCTGCCAGGCGTCTCCACAGCTCCTCGCCCTCATCATCCTCTGATGTTCCCCCCCTGAGGAAGAGGCAACGTGTTGACCCTTGGGTGAACGGGCAGATAGTGAAGGTAAGTGTCTTTAAGACATGAATACCCATGCATTATATAATCTGTTGTGGCCTTCTTTCCATGTGTTATTATTTGTTGCTGACTTAAATGTTTTATGCTTAACTTTTTCATTATTTTTATATTTATATTAGTTATATATTTCACATTTTTTATTTTTTTAATATTTTTTTTTAATATTTTTTTTGTTTTTTTTTAATGTAGAAATCAACTCATGAGCCAATATCTGTGTTTAATGTTGAATTCCTCATAAATATTAAAATGATTACCCATGGGACATAAAATTAATTTTTTAATGTATTTTTACAGTTAACTACATTATTGTTTTTCTATATAGTGAAATGAACAAGCCCTTAATATCAGTTTAAAGGACAAAAAATTTAATTACCAATGTTCTTTTTTATTTTGTCTACATCTAGGACTTCTGTGTCATGGAGTACGACTATGCCCTGAGTGCCAAGAGCAGAATTGGGGAGGAGGTTAAGGCCACCATGCTTCGACCCAATCTTGAAGAAGTCATAATCCAGAGGAGGTCAGACTTTAAGAGCCGGGACAACGAGCGCGTCTATAGGCTCTATGATGCTCTATTTGCCTTTAGTAAGTTTAACACACATACACTAATCTTACATATTTACACATTAAATTTCTGATGTCTAACAATTTCTCCTTTATTTTTTTTCCCTCGACACAGATAAGCATCCTCCCCTGGGTAAGCACGAGTGGTTGGGTCAAATGAGTCTGCGGGGGAGCGGTTGGGTCAAATGAGGCTGTGGGGGAAGGGCCCTCTTGCAGATCCCAAATTGAGGACTTTTTTTTCATGTTAAAATTTATTTTCAGGGCATCATAGAGCCGAAACCTCCTTCACAGATGCTGCAGTTTCGGCACTCAGGCATAGTCAAGGTAAGAATTACATTAATTTAGTTAGATAACTACATGCATCCGTTTTGGGCCTATATCATTTTAGTTGTAAATGAGACCTGATATTGTTGTGAAGTGGCTTCTATCACAGTAAACATTCTTCTGCTGTACCCCAACTTCAAAGGATTATGTTGGTTCATCATGTGTTTGGCAAAGTAGATTAGTATTAACTAACACATGGCCAAGTGTGTCCCAATAATTAGTCAGATTGAACTATTCCCTACAGATAAATTTGAGGTTTTTTTAGAAATCAAAATACAATGTTCTTATGATTGTTTCTTTTGTGTTTTTTTCTCTATACAGATGTTTCTGCGCAGACGGAGGCTGTATTAATTCTTCCCACCCCATCTCCAGGACCCTCCAGCAGCATAGGCCCAAGCCACAGCTGTGATGGTGAGTAATTAATTTTTTTTTAAATAAGATTGTAGACATGCATATGTATGTGTCCATGACCATGGACACATGTTAGTGGCAGTCTAGAGTTGACACTCATACATGGAGGCTCTCTTTTTATAATATTCAATCATCATTGAATCAAAGCATGGAAGTTTTCTGCCCCTGCTAATGTAACTTAACCCTACATGATAAATGCAGCAGTTGGGTATGTGCTTTATGTGCTGGGTTGTAATTCCTGTTACTATTGTAACAACCCATTCACTAATTATTAGATACCAAAAAAAAGATAGGTCTATGTATGTAGATCATATTGCCTCAGGTGCAAATGACTACTACATTAAGTACATTCTTCCTGTGGTCAAGTAGGCCTTATTTGGTCAGGTTATCTCCTGTTATACTAGGGTGGTTATGTAGATTGGCTAAACAGGTTATTGCATTTTGCCATCTAGTATTCAGAAAGTTTGGCCTGTTGTGTATGTTTACATATATTAGTAATTAATTATAGGTAAACTAATATATTTACCTAGTATTATAGATATATAATTTATTTTTGGAACTGTGGTACTTAATTGTGTATTTTCCTTCCCACAGAGGCATCACAGACTGTGGCTATATGTCATGGAGTTGCTGCTGGAGATGCAGAATAAAATACAGGGTGGGGGGAATTACGCTTGCCGCTGTGCAGCCATTTTTTTATTAATAACATTTAAATTTTATTAACATACATTTGTGTTAATATTTTTTACAAAAAAAAGAAAAAAAAGAAGTACAAAAATAAGAAAAAAAAATTACAATATAACATTTAACAAAATCACATTATAAACAATGGTGGTGTTAGAGCAGCTTTTGTAATGCTCAGGCGCTGCATTAAATAAGGGTGAGTGCCTGTACAGTGCCTTTATAGCGACTCAGCTACATGACATTTAACATTGGTAAACTGATTCCTACAGCGTGGCCTCAGCGAATGAGATGCTCTGTTACAGCGCCTGATAGCCGAGCACAGCGCCTAATAGCGGTTGCTTTTAGCGCCGCTGTACAGACACTCATTTGCCGATAGCTGGCGCTAGTAATGAATCAGCCTGCAAGTTGTTGTATAAGTGGGTACACTCCTGGGCAGGAACAGGGCTACCGATACATATGTGGTACCATTGTAATCTGGGGAAACAGGGTTTTCACGTGCAATATGGTTATCTTGATTAAAATAAATGTTTTATTTAAAACAAAACAGACAATTGTTTAAAAATATTATTTTGTTTTTTTTACTCAAAAATATTTTTTTTAAATATGCTTTAAAAATGTGCAGTTTTAAAAAATATCAGAAACGTTAGAAACAAAACATTTCATGTTAAAGCCTAAACTCTGCCACAAAAAAAAATCTATATAAATATAAATATATATATATATATATATATACCGTATTTTTCGCCCTATAAGATGCAATAATTTTCCCCCAAAAAGAGGGGGAAAATGGCCATGCGCCTTATAGGGCGAATGCACTTTTTTTTTTACCAACTGTGGGGCAGGGGTGCACGAGTAAATGAGCGCTGGAGCATGCGGGGCCGCCGGGTATAGGTGGCTGGACGCCATTAGAAACATCCGATCTGTTACACAGGCAGGTTTGGGGGGGGCGCCAGCAAAGTCACCAACAGGAGCTGATCCTACCTGGTGTCTGGCCGCTGTGTGGGTTCCCATGTCAGTGGCCTCGGGATAGAGGAGGGAGGGAGGGTGGGCGCATAGCTATGTCTCTCAGTGAGGGAGACATGCTGGAATCACGGCTGTGCTGTCCATAACGAGCGAGCTGTGTCTGTGAAGAGCTGACATCACTCCTAGCCGGCCGAGACACTTCTCATTGGCTGACTCATACCAGAGAGGAGAGGAACAGAGGGGAGGGGGGAGAGGAGAGGAGGGAGATGAGAAGAGAGGAGAGACACTGACAACGTGCTGAGAGTCCTGTCAGCAGTGTGAATCTTAGAATCTTCCATAGCAGGCTGCAGTCTTCTTCCTCAGTTTTAAAGGAAAAGCAGGTAGTTGTCATCTTAGCTTTTAATGTTAGCAAGAAAATCACCTGGACGTTAAAGTGGACCAACACCCAGGAATTTACTACTCTGGGTTTTGGGCCCACTTCCCTGGATCAGGGTGCCCTGCTATGTGAAACCCCCCAGATCGCCTGATTCAACTCACCTCACCCCACTCCTATGGTGCATGCGAGGGCGCTCATCCAATCTGCGCGCTCGGAGCCGCTGAGGTATGCGCGTCAAATCTCAGCGGCTCTGAGCACAATGGCAGCCGCATCTCGTGCTTCCCTCTAACAGGGAGCGCACCCGTGCTGGCCATTCACAAATGGCCGGCATGGGCACGCACCCTGCTGGAGAGAAGTGCAAGATGCGTCCCACGCATGTGCCATTGGACCGGGAATAATGTAAGGTTAGCGGGCGTCCTGGGGGGTTTCACACAGCAGGGCATCCCAATTTTGGATGCCCCGCGGGGAGGGATTGGATCGGCCTGGGAATCTGGGTGTTGGTCCACTTTAATAACTGTACAAGTGGACCAAAACTGACCTGGAGTCTATGAGTTGGCTGATGCCCTTTCCTTTAGGGCATCCCAAATTTGGATGCCCCACGGGGAGGGATTGGATCGACCTGGGAATCTGGGTGTTGGTCCACTTTAATAACTGTACAAGTGGACCAAAACTGACCTGGAGTCTATGAGTTGGCTGATGCCCTTTCCCTTGGGGCATCCCAAACTGGGATGTCCTGATGTGTGAAACCCCTTGCTTGTGTTCTTAGCTGTCAAACAAGCTCACAGTGCATGCGTGGCCAGTGTCTGCATCACTTTCATCCCTTTCTGAATTGCTGCCATGGCCACACACAGCCGAATGATGTAAGTGATGTTGTGTTGATCGCGCATGTGCTGTAGGACTGGGAAAAGGTGAGCTTTACTGGCAATCAAAGGTTACACAACAGGATATCCAAACCACAGTGCCCCAGGGAGACTAACCAGGAACCCGGGATAGTGAAAATGCTGGGTGTTCGTCCACTTTATTAAGTACCAAACACCTGAATGGCTGGCCCTGGAGTCTAAAAGCCTGCATGGCCAGCCAATTTACTACCAGTGGGGCATCCCATTTGGCTTAGTCTAAAACTTACCTAGATCACCAATAAACAATCACCTTTCACAGGGGCCACACTCTCCGTCTGTTCAGCTGAGGCATGCTGATGCACCCAGCCACTCGGGCAGTACACCATTTGGTTCAGAATATTTTTTTCTTATTTTCCTCCTCCCAATCTTGGGTGCGTCTTATGGGCAGGTGCGTCTTATAGGCCGAAAAATACGGTGTGTATATATATATATATATATATATATATATATATATATATATATATTTTTTTTTTTTTTTTTTTTTTCTGGAAATTCCTGCAAAAATCAAGGTTAAACATAATGCAAAATTATGAAAATGGAGGGCGACAAAATCTCAAGTAAGCTGGCAGTTAAAAGGGTTGTAGGTACCTATGCATGTTGGATATTGTTCTGTTCAGGGGACCTTGAACATTCAGATTTAGCTGTTTTTTTCTTGCTTGCATATTGATATTTTAGGAAAATGTGTTTTTTTATTCTGCTTTTTATACATTTTTTTAGGGAAACCCTGTGCAACCTAATATTTTGTCGAGGGATTACTTCCAGAAATATGAGCCCACTACAATAAGCTGGGTACACCTAGAAAGCTTAACATGTTTACTTTCAATGAATATATAGTTTGTGGAGGTATTTCAAATGTAAAGGGTTGATGAAAAATTGCAAGTTGTGCACTTTGTTTGCAGAGCTGATGTTAAAGTAAAATTATCCTTAAGCGAAGGTTTTACTTCAGGGTGTTTGGCAACTCTTCACTTGGCAGTACCTATGCATGTTATGTATTGTTCTGTTTGGGGGACCTTGCTTTTTCAGATTTAACTTGTTTTTTCTTGTTTGCATATTGCTGTTTAGGTAAATGTGGCTTTGGTTGTGATTTTGTTATTCTTTTTTTCAGGGAAACCCTGTGCAACCAAAAAATTTATGGAGGGGTTACATCCAGAAAAATGCACCCACATCAAGAAGCCTGGTACACCTAGAAAGCTTGAGGTGTATACTTCCAGAGAATATATAGGTTGTAAGGGTATTTCAAATGTAAAGTGTTTTTTTTTCTTGAAAAGTTGCAAGGTGTGGTACATATTGTGCTTAGAAGATGTTGTGGGATAACAGTACACACAAAACCCAGTGCTTAAATGAAAATGTGGATTAAGGTGGCACAAACAATACCCAGTGATTACAGCTTCTTGTATGATACAGTGGTATACCCCATGGCTTAGAGGAAGAGGTGGGATCATAGTATACACTCACCCCAATGCTTACAGCTACAGTAATTGTTGTATAAGGGTACACAATCACCCCAGTCTCTACAGTTAAGTCTGCTATAAGGGCACACACTCACCCCATTAATTACTGATAGTTTTGGTATAGGGAGACACTCTCACCCCAGTGAATACAGCTAGGTTTGGTATAAGGGGACACTGTCACCCCAGTGAATTAAAATAGATTTGGTATAAGGGGGCACTCTCACCCCAGGGAATACAGATAGGGTTTGGTAAAGGGGAAACTCTTAGCCCAGTGAATACAGATAGATGTGCTTTAAAGTGGACCAACACCCTACTAGATCGGCCCGGGAATCTATAAGATTCCCAGGCCGATCCCTCCCTGCGGGCGTCCAAAATTGGGATGCCGCTGTGTGAAACCCCCAGGACACCCAGAAATCTTACCTTACTCCCGGTCCTCTAGCAGGATGCGTGCCCGCACCAGGCATTTACAAATGGCTTCCTGTTAGAGGGAAGCGCGAGATGCGGCCACCAGCGTTCTCAGAGCCGCTGTGGTTGGACGCCGCTTATACGTGCATACCGCGGCTCCCAGCGCTCTGATTCGACGAGCGGCCACGCATGCGCCGTAGGAGCGGGGTGAGGTGAGTTTTATCGGGCGTTCTGGGGGGGATTCAGGCAGTGGGGCACCCCAGATCGGAAGTGGACCAAAACCCAGGATAGTGAAATCCTGAGTGTTGGTCCACTTTAAGGGTTCACACAATTACCCTAGTGTTTACAGATAGGTGTGCTTTAAGTGTTCACACAATTGCCCCAGTGAATACAGATTTAGTATAAGAGGATAGAAACACCCCAGTGAATACAGATAGTTTTGGTATAGGGGGAGACAAACACCCCAGTGAATACAGATAGATCTGCTTTAAGGGATAATGCTAGGTCTGTTTAACCCTTTAAGTGCCAGCCTACCTAGAGTTTTTGTCACCCTCTGTTGCCAGACCATGTTCAACTGTGATTTTTTAAGGGATTTCCCAGGAATTGGGCTTTAACATAAAATATGTATTGAGCGTATTCTCAATATTTTTTGTACTTTTGTCAATAAAATCATATTGCATGTAAAATCCTCATTTCTCCCGGTACCACATATGTATTGTTAGATACCCTTTCCTGCCCAGGAGACTCCCAAACTGAAACAGTGCTTTAGGAGATTTTCAGATAAAATACAACTGCTATGTTCACCTTGTAGATTTCAAGAAAAACAACCCTTTACATTGAACCCCCCCACCCCAACAAACTATATATTCACTGGAAATACACGTCTCAAGCTTTCTAAGCGTACCAGCCTTGTTGACATGGGAGCAGTTTTCTGGAAGTAATTACTAAAATGAATTCTTTGGTTGCACAGAGTTTCCCTAAGAAAGAATAAAAAAACTGAATCAACGCCACATTTTCCTTAAAAAAACTACCATTATATGCAAACAAGAAAAAACAAGTTAAATCTGAAAAAGCAAGGTCCCCTGACCAGAACAATACACAATATGCATAGTTAGTGTCATGTGAAGATTGCCAAACACAAAGCATGCTTTAGCAATTTTACTTCAAGATTTCAGCTATGCAGACGTGCACCTTGCACTTTTTCAACCAAAACAACCCTCTACATTTGGAATACCCAGCCCAAACCATATATTCCTTGAAAGTGCACATGTTAAGAGTTCTAGGCGAACCCAGCTTATTGTGTTGTGCCCTGCTGGGCAACAGGACATAAGGGGTTAAATAAAAAAAAATTGGGTTCCACCTTTCTTAAAGTCCCAAAAAAATTATGGGGGTCCCCCATACCCAGCATAACCAGCCCGTGAACTAGCTATGCAGGGCTTGTAGAACAGGGAGCAATGGCCAGCCTTGGTGACCCCCCACCCTGCCGGCTACAAGCCCTAAATGGCCCTGGGCTCTTCTGCCCCCCTTCCTAGCTTTGAGGCAGCAGGTTATTGGGGGGCCTGGGGGTTAATGGCAAGTCACCTGCTAGCCACAGGTGACTTGCCAGCCCCCGAGCCATGTGAACTGGTATAGGTGTCTCATGGATCCTTTACCAGTTTACAAAGGGTTCACAGTAAAAAAAAGTCACTGACACGGAGTAAAAATTACATTTATTGTTTTTTTTTCTTTACTCACCTCTGATCCTCTGCTGTCCCCCGGCAACCCTGTCCTCCGATGACAGCTGCCGGGTGATCGGTGGAGGGGAGGCTGGGAGGCAAGAGATCAAAGCCCCTCGCCCCTCCAACTCTTTCCTGTGCAGCCAATCAGCATTCCTCCAGGTCTGGCTGAATGTCAAGCGCGTGCACGGATTTCTTTTTTAAATCTGTTTTTGGATCCGAACTTTGTGGTTTGGATCCTCTCATTATTGCTCCTGATGCATTTTTCAGCATTCACTACTAATAGCATTTCTGCAATAAATGCTTATGTGGTGCAGTTCCTGCTGCCACTCAATGAGGATGCCTGCTTCCATGTTACTGGAAGCAAAAGGCTGGCCAGGAAGTGTGCTTTCACAACTAAAGCAGATAGCACAAGAATAGGGGCTGTTCAGCTTGCAGGGTTTAAGGAGTTAAGCATGTAGGTAGTCAGGTGTTTTTTATTTTTTATTGTATTTTTACTCTAGAACACTAGTTTGGAAAGTACAGTACAAATGCCAAAGTGCATCTTTTGGGATTTTTCTTATGGCTCCCAACCTTACTAAGGGGGTTATTTAAGAAGGGATAGCGGCAGGTAGTGCCTCATAGCGAGAGGCAGCGTCTGGTGAATGCCGGGCACTGTACGCAAAACCATTCTAGCGATTCTAGTGGGCGCCTCTAACAGTGCCATGTAGCGATACATGTATTAATCCAGGCGGCTCAGCATATAGCACCGGTGCTCTAGGTTTTAGAGCGCCATGTAGTACCTGTCGCTCTGTAGCTATCTCCTATACATTTCAATGAACTTTATTAGTTATGTCTAAATAGCATGTTTTTTTTTTTTTTTTTTGCTCAAATCATTGTGTGACCTCTCCTGGTTGCTATACAGATGCTCATCTGGCAATAGCTGGCATTAGTAGTGAATCAGCATCCACGTCATGTTCTTGCAAAACTTGAATGTCACCTAAAAGTATTTCAGAATTTAAACATTAGTCACTGCTGCATAATTTTTACCCAGGGAGCCAAAAGAACCAGTAGCAGACATTAAATAATCCCCAAGATTAATAGGTTTGTGTACTTATTATCGGTAATGAAATAAGCATATCTAATTAGCTAGAAGTGTAAAGGGCACATATAGCTGTGTTTTGCATTTGCTGGAGTAATTGTACTGTAATTTTTGTTATGGAAATATTTCGGGACTTAAGGATGATTTATGATCCCTGTTTGCTTTCATTTTAATCAATTCGAGCAACATGCAGCATATGTTTTTTTTTAACCTAATATTTTATTATATATTTTTTTAGATTGTTAGTCTTTAAATAATACTTCCATTAGTATTTAATTGAAGGGTAGCTACAAGACTTGAAGGTACGGCACTTAGACATTCTTGTTCAAAGTAAAGTAAAAATCTAAGGAGCGCTTTCTCAAAAACGTAATAAAGGATTTTTAGGGCGCATATACAGGATATACCCAAGATTCTTAGCAGTAGGCAGAGCCATGCTAAACATATTTTTTGCCTTTGTGATATCTGAAGCATCCAGAAATACCTGACCAGGTGTTCAATGCTTGAGTATAACTTCTAACATTTACCCAGCCATCAATTCCTACTTGTGGACATGTGTTTCAGGCTACTGGCCCTCACCAGCACAGAAGCTGGATATGATGGAAATATGGGGAAAAAATAGTATTTGTTTCTGAGTACAAATGCTATGGTCCTTCAGAGAGCAAACTTACTTATTTTGTAATATTGCTCTGTAGGATGTGATGTTCTGTCCTGTTTTGTGGTGCTTAACTAGAATGATGTAGGACAGAATGAATCAATTCAGCCAGTTTCTCTAGACTATACCTGTGTGTGTTCTGTTCTGGACTTCTACCATTTTTTTCCAGTCTGCCATTTACAATATAGGGGATCATGCTCAACCTGATCATGCTCAATCTGTTATAAAACCGTCTGAAATGTGGAGAGACCATTTATTCCAAACATGGATCACAACCAAAAAAGACAGTAGGTTAGGGCCCCCACAATACTTTTGTTTTACATGGGTAATCAGGCCCTTTGCAAATTAGAAGGCCCTAGGAACTTTCAAAAGTTGCTTATTGCTGACTTAAAGAGGAGTAACCAATGACTTAGAGTCTGAGACTCTAGGACCAGTGGTCTCACAATTTGGCCTCAATGTTTGAAACTTCTGGGATTATGCTATAAACCAAAGGCTATATACTATGAACACCCAAACACAAAACTATGCAAAAAATAACAAGCTTTAAAGACGGTGACAAAGTGACTTACAAAATGTATAGCTAACAGTAGAGAACAAGGGCATAATATACAGAATAAATGCCAATGCTAGGAGGCACTATGGTACATGTGCTGAGGATCACTATGCTTTTTAGTAGAGAACACTCTTTCTCCTGACAAAGGTTTTACACCGAAACGTTGAGGGCTTCTGGTGTCACTTCCACTTGGTAATCTAGTGAGTATTGATAATAATACACTGGGTAGTTGAATGTTTAAAAAGAAGCCTATTTCTTTTGGGGTGTCTTGTGATGAGCCACAGCGGGGACAACCTGGGGTGGTAGCCCTCCAGCCCGATAGTCCCCAGTATGTGGCATATGGTACTCCTGCCACCACCAGCCACCACAACGTGTGAACTGGTATATGGGTTCCTTGGAGTTAAAAAGGAAAAAAATTAGTTTTCAAAATAAAAAATCTGCACCTGCAGGTGGCACGCAAGGATGAGAGAGGGGGGGCTGTGTCCATGGTGGCATGGCAGCTGCACTGGCTGCTTCCCAGAATCAAAAGGATCATAGCCCAGCAGACCTATGGAGTGGAAGCTGTCTAGTGAGGGACAGATGAAGGAAGACGTGGCAACAGTACTTTATTTTTTTCATTTTAAAACTGTATTTATTTTTTTTAACTGATTGTGAACTTGCAGGTGGTCTACCAGTTCACAGGGTAGTGATGGCTGGCATGCCATCTGCCAGCATCGGGAGGTGGCATGCTGGATAATTTTAACCAGATTTTGCCGGTATCTGTAATGGGGAGAACTGGACCGAATTAGCAACTTTTGGCTTTGGTTTTCTCCACAAGAGGCGGGGGGAGCTTCCTGGGAAAGCTGAGTAGTGTATAGTTTGAAATCTAGGAATCTGACCATGGGGCCTTGAAGAGAGATAGCCTTACCCTCTTTCTCATTGCCTTTATTATTTAGATGTGCGAGAGGATTGCCGCAAAAACAACGGGCAGGTTGAGGACCAGGCCGGTCCTCCCTTGAAGCACAAGGGTGGTGCCCAGGAATAGTCTACAGAGCTTCTTCAAAATTCCTGCCATGGACTACCCTGGATGACCCTCAGTCAGGACCACCATATTAAGCAGACTAGGTCTACATATAAAACATGCATATACCTTCCAATGTTTACCCTTCCTCTGGCCTTGTTCCTGAATGTCTTTACAGGGCCATCTCCAAGTACCCAACAGCTCCCCCGGGGAAGAAAAACCAAGGCCACCCCAACTGACCCGGGCCTCCCGGAAACCTGCACCTCCCTAGTACCAGTTTCAATAAACATTGATCCTAATTTCAACCTTCCTACCTGTGTTGGTATCTTTCGTTTTTCATTACACCCAGACCCCACAGCAGCCTAAAAGCATCCCTCCACCCCACCCCATCTACAGCAGCCTAAAGGGGTCCCTGCACCAATGACTCCCAAACAAAATCTGACTAGGAGCACATCCATCACGTTACAGGCTATGGGGGCTGAGGCACAATATAGGCTGTAAAGAGACTGGGTCACTCTATAACCCATATGTGATGGTTGGGGCTTTACTGTAGTTTGACCTGGACCTCTGTCCTCAAGGCAGCCAGGTTTACCTTATTATTCAGGCCATAAAGGATTCCGAAAATCAGACAATGGGTTCAGCCATCAGCCATATAGATCATGAATCTGACCCCTGTAACCAATAAATGATAGCTAGCTTCCAAGTTTGAATTGGGCTCCAGTATAAATACGCCTGGGGGAGGCAGACACCCTCATTTATCATTAACACCAGCAGCAATAGTGTGGCAGCCTGAGGGTTTCAGGTCAGGTTTTAATTAGGACCCTTGGTCCCCATACTAGAGTCTTGGCTTTCCTGGCCTTATAGCTTCCCTGACCCTAAATTGTAAACAGGCTGTTTACCAGCAAATTTGAGGAGGACGAGGAACCAACCTCATTTATAAAACAGTAGGAAGGGGGGCCACTGGTTGCACAGTGGATGAACCAAGTAGCGTGCAGATTTGGGGCTGCAAAGGAATGGTGGCTGTTGTGCGCTCCTCAAGGCTTCAGGGTCCTCCTCTGCCTCAGCGTCCCACTCTGGGGGACCCTGGGGTGCAATAACCTCTGCTGCTTGTGCTGGGTGCTCCGCAGAGCCAGACACCATGGTTATCCCAAGATGCATCATGACAGAGAGAGGGCAGCAGGGTCACGCAGCTTGAGGGAGAGAATGGGATATCAAACCTGACCTGTCCTGGAACAGGCCCACCTAGGCTAGACCACCTAGACCTCCCACTCCCAGCCTCCCCACCCGGGGGCATCTGCCATTGTGGTCCCTGGTGGTCCCTAGTTTGGCTTCCTAACCTTGAACATATAAACGGATCTCTGGGGATGTCCGAGTTCATGGCTGGGGAAACCATGAACCTTACATTCTGGGTTTGCTCATGCCTATTAGTGTCTATATCTGGAACAATGTGGCAGAAAGAGGGACATCTCACCTGGAACTAGACCAACTATACTGATATCAAAAGAAACCCTGTGTATTTTTCAATCAACATAGGGCATCTATGGATGCAAATTTGCCCTACATTTATATACTTTTTAATTGTTACAATTAAAGTATTTGTTCTCTACTATACTTGCCTTTTATACAATGCATTTGTATTACTGCTGATGCCGTAAACATTTCTAAGCAATCACCAGTGGCAGTTGGGATTTTGTTTGGTTTTGCCATCAGCTCTATAGATAGTTAATTAAAATATCTGTATTTAATAGTAACATGAATCTCAGCACAGATTTATCAAAAATCTGGTACTTGATAATATTGGATATTCAAAAACTTGTTTTCATGATGACAGATGTTTGTGAAGGATTATAGTAATCATAAATAAAAACGCTGGGTAGTATTAAACAATTTTATAAACTTGCTGAGATAAATATTGCAATAGTTGGTGTATCGTTTTAGAACTAGAACATAAATGAAAACAGGGGAAACTTACTTTTGTTTCAGGGTCTGTTACTAGGGGTCAAACTATTTGCAAAGTGCCCAGCACCCATTTCCCAAGCAAGTAGAATGAAAGTCTGAAACATAACTGTTGATCCATGTGGCTCCCTCAGTAGTGGCTGTACCAGTTGATGGCCCAGCGGCAAAACATTTCAGGGAGAAGTCTTCTTACTCATACAGCTGCACCATTAACACCATCCTTTTATACACAGAGAACCCTTCCTCATGACCAGAGTGACCTATCTCTAACTGTGACTCGAGGTGATGTAAGGTGACAAAAGTGGAGATGCAATGCAAAGATTCCCCTGATGGAAAAACCCTGGCCTCATGATCCAGGTTGAACCCAGCCCCCAAAGCGGTGGACAATAAAGGAGGAGGCTGAGCCGCCCCTGCGAGAGATTAAATAGTTGGTGCAGGCCAGACAGCGAGGATGTGTGATGGTGAGTGGACCAATGCAAGTTGCACATCAACACTTTGACCTAAGCTAAGCTTTAGGTCAATGGTGTCAATGCACAACTCCAGCCTATAACCCTGCAAATACCCAGGTATGTAAAAGATACAGGGCATGTGTTGAAAGCTTTACAAAATTTACCTTGGCCTGCAGGTGGTATCTTTGCCACATTCGATCTACAGGCACTTTATTCTTCTATTTTATATTTACATCTATCTTTATAGTCCTTACAAATTATGTTATAAGAGTACACCAGTTATGACACAATAGGGTTAATTAGGGACGAGTAAACACACTTTCTCATGAGTTTTTTTCAGACTTGAGTGACAGATCAGTACAGTCACACTGCTACCCTGGATTGTGTGACTGGCCTGTTACTTAAAGTGGACCAACAGTCAAAAAGAAAAAAATGGCCAGAGGACTAATGTCAGCTGTTCAGCTGCTTCTGCTAGCCCCTTCCGGGTTCATGGATTGCAGAATATGCCACTCCATGAATGAACAGCAAGCTGCAGACTACTGGCCAGTGATGCGAGACACCGGCCGAGGTCAGCGGATTCTTACCTTAGCGACTAACGCAGCTCAATGTTGTCGCTCGCTCCCACTCAACACACTGCCTGTCGCAGCTGGTTCCGGTGTAAGAGATATCGGCCACTCTCTGTGAGGGGACGGCTCACCTGAATGATCACAGTCTTCACCTGGGGGATTGTAGGATACATACTCTCGGGTATAGCAAGAAGCATGGTAGCGTGGTGTCTGAGAGCTGGAAGGCAGGTAAGCTGAGTATGTCATTAATAAGCATGCAGCAGTTTGCATGCTTATTAATGACTATTTTTTTTCAAATTTAAAAGTAAAAAAATAATAGGCTGTTGGTCCCAGCTTTAGCTTGCAGATTTGTTTTTGAGTGAGTTGGGGTTAGTACTGGGGGAGGGAGGGATGCTACAAAATTCCTGGACTTCTTCTTTAAGTATAGACTTCGGTGTTAAGCATATTGCCCAGAACAGTTTTGCTGAGTCTTCTGAAACCAACTCAGCGATTAGAGCTACAGCCAACACCACATATTCCCATTATCGGCCATTGTCTTTGAGTACTACCATCCACCTTGTCATTGTGTACCTATAACACATTGTATCTGTCACCAGGAAGGGCCAGGATGACAAAGTCTTCATCCTATGTGGTAGAATGCAAGCTTCCTATAGAATATAATAGACTGGTATAAATATTTTAGAAGATTTAGACATTTATACAAATTTACCGGGGAGGCACCTCATCTCAACAACTTAAAAGGATTGGGTAGGCCTGCTTTGAGGGCCCCAAGAAAGCTCAAGTCAAATTGACCTGGTGCTATAACCTACATTCTGTTTATGCACATGATTTGCCAATTCCTTTTCAATATTGATATTTAACATTTACCAAATGAATGTACATTAGAACAAATCTAACATTTTAGAGGGAAAATTCACAAGTTACAATTAGCTTTGCCTGAGGATGCAGTCATCATGGCTATTTGCAAAAGAACGAGGCTGAACACCCACAGACATTTAATGCATGTGACTCAATAAATGACAATCAACATCACTTGCCAACAGGAAGTTGTAAAAGCTAAATTTTACTGAGGTTAATTAGGTGCCATTTAATGCCTAAATAAGAACAAACAAGTAATTAAAGTACCGAATAAGTGAGCAACTACTGCTGGGTGAAAACTGCATGCGATCCTTTCAACCTGAAAGCAACATTTAGCCTATTTGATGGTTAACAGTACAGTTCATATAGACCATGTTTAAGAACAGCAAAGACTGGGTGCCAAACTATGAAGATCCTGCCAGACCAGCTTAAAATGTCAGCCAGGGGAGGACAGGAAAAAGAAGATGTAGATCGGTAAATAGTAAAATTTTGAGTTTTACATTTATTTTGTGCAGTGTATTTTTTTAATACTTGGGGTGAACTGGTAATGAGACCCTATACCAGTTTGCAGCTTTAGGGGACCTCCATCCCGCATATTCCTTACAATTTACCCCAAAATACCCCAAAATGTTGTTGTTCACTCCAGAAAAGAGAGTTGGTGTCTTTCTTCTTCCAAGATAACTCAGTGGTGGCCCTCTACACTAGCCCTCTGTAAACAGACTGTTTGCTGGCAATTTTTAAATTAAGGGTGACATCTCCAGCAGCAGATGATGACTCCATACATGCATGTTTCAATGTGAGGGTCTCCTCGAAGTCAATTCATTTTGGGGACAGTCAGCAAAGTCAGCAGAAAAGTAGGCAGTTAGGTACTGAATGGAGTCAGAAATACAGCACATTAAAACTTTAAAACAACTTTAAAAAGACTGAGAAACATGTAATCTGCAAAACTCAGCACATCAAATGTCTGTTGGAATTATTATTACTGGTAACACCAACCGTGGGTTGGATACTCTAGTAAAGGGACACTTATGGTGAACTCTGCTATGCTTTTCTTGGAAGTTCAAATATTAATACCATGAGACCATATTTCCCTTTAATAGCTAAGGATTAGAGATGAGATCGACTGATTCGCCAAATTTTCCGACAAAAATCGTTTCGATCCGAATTTATTCGCGACGAATCGCTATTAAAAACGGCTATTTCTGAGCCTCCTAGAGCCTCAATAGGGTTGTAAACCAGTCTGCCTTGCTGTAACAGGCATAAGATGCGTGCTGGGTTAGTGAAATAGTACTGTAAATAATTATCACATGCAGATCAGAGGCATCGCTAATAGAATCGCAGAGCGGCACAATTGCAGAGTTGAAGTGGCATCACTATGAGGGGCCCCTATAGTCCCTGAAAAACACACCCTGGAGCTGGCAGCAGCAGGAGCCCAAAAATTAGCTGAATCACACCCTGGAGTTGCAAGCAGCAGCAGCAGCTGCAGGAGCCCAAACATTGCTTTAAAAGAGACACTGGAGTTGGCTGCAGGAGGCCAAAAATTGGATGAATCACACCCTGGAGTTGCAAGCAGCAGCAGGAGCACAAACATTGCTTTAAAGAGACACTGGAGTTGGCTGCAGGAGGCCAATAATTGGATGAATCACACTCTGGAGTTGCAAGCAGCAGCAGCAGCTGAAGGAGCCCAAACATTGCTTTAAAGAGACACTGGAGTTGGCTGCAGGAGGCCAAAAATTGGATGAATCCCACCCTGGAGTTGCAAGCAGCAGGAGCCCAAACATAGCTTGAAAGAGACACTGGAGTTTGCTGCAGGAGGCCAAGAATTGGATGAATCACACCCTGGAGTTGCAAGCAGCAGCAGGAGCACAAACATTGCTTTAAAGAGACACTGGAGTTGGCTGCAGGAGCCCAATAATTGGATGAATCACACCCTGGAGTTGCAAGCAGCAGCAGCAGGCTCCCAAACATAGCTTGAAAGAGACACTGGAGTTGGCTGCAGGAGGCCAAAAATTGGATGAATCACACCCTGTAGTTGCAAGCAGCAGCAGGAGCACAAACATTGCTTTAAAGAGACACTGGAGTTAGCTGCAGGAGCCCAAAAATTGGATGAATCACACTCTGGAGTTGCAAGCAGCAGCAGCAGCTGAAGGAGCCCAAACATTGCTTTAAAGAGACACTGGAGTTGGCTGCAGGAGGCCAAAAATTGGATGAATCCCACCCTGGAGTTGCAAGCAGCAACAGCAGGAGCCCAAACATTGCTTGAAAGAGACATTGGAGTTGGCTGCAAGAGCCCAAAAATTGGATGAATCACACCCTGGAGTTGCAAGCAGCAGCAGGAGCCCAAACATTACTTTAAAGAGACACTGGTAAAACAACAATGGAAAAGGACCTAGGGGACCTAGGGGTTTTAGTTGACAGTAAGCTCAACTGTAGTAATCAATGCCAGGCAGCTGCTGCCAAAGCAAATAGGATCATGGGGTGCATCAGGAGGAGCATAGGTGCTCATGACCAGAGCATCATTTTACCCCTGTACAAGTCACTGGTCAGACCCCATATGGAATACTGTGTACAGTTCTTGGCACCTGTGCTTAAGAAGGACATATCAGAACTGGAGCGCGTTCAAAGAAGGGCAACAAAGTTAATAAAAGGAGTGCGGGGGCTAGAGTACCCTGAAAGATTGTCCAAGTTAGGTTTATTTAGTCTAGAAAAAAGACGATTGATGGGTGATCTAATAACTATGTATAAATATATTCGGGGTCAATACAAAGATCTGTCCCACAATCTATTTGTAACCATAACCCGAGGGCATCCACTAAGGTTAGAGGAAAGGTGCTTTCTCCACCGACATAGGAGGGGATTCTTCTCTGTAAGAGCAGTGAGACTATGGAACTCGCTGCCAGAGGAGGTAGTTATGAAGGATACAGTAAAAACGTTCAAAAGTGGCCTTGATGCCTTCCTAGCATGTAATAACATTTCCAGCTATGGCTACTAGACCACTGGAAGGAGTTAAACAGGCTGAACTGGATGGACTAAAGTCTTTATTCAGCCTTACATACTATGTTCCTATGATACTATGTTACTGGATTTGGCTGCAAGAGCCCAAAAATTGGATGAATCACACCCTGGAGTTGCAAGCAGCAGCAGCAGGAGCCCAAACATAGCTTGAAAGAGACACTGGAGTTGGCTGCAGGAGGCCAAAAATTGGATGAATCACACCCTGGAGTTGCAAGCAGCAGCAGCAGGAGCCCAAACATAGCTTGAAAGAGACACTGGAGTTGGCTGCAGGAGGCCAAAAATTGGATGAATCACACCCTGGAGTTGCAAGCAGCAGCAGGAGCCCAAACATAGCTTTAAAGAGACACTGGAGTTGGCTGCAGGAGGCCATAAATTGGATGAATCACACCCTGGAGTTGCAATCAGCAGGAGCCCAAACATTGCGTGAAAGAGGCATTGGAGTTGGCTGCAGGAGCCCAAAAATTGGATGAATCACACCCTGGAGTTGCAAGCAGCAGCAGGAGCCCAAACATAGCTTGAAAGAGACACTGGAGTTGGCTGCAGGTGGCCAAAAATTAGATGAATCACACCCTGGAGTTGCAAGCAGCAGCAGGAGCACAAACATTACTTTAAAGAGACACTGGAGTTGGCTGCAGGAGCCCAAAAATTGGATGAATCACACCCTGGAGTTGCAAGCAGCAGGAGCCCAAACATAGCTTGAAAGAGACACTGGAGTTAGCTGCAGGAGGCCAAAAATTGGATGAATCACACCCTGGAGTTGCAAGCAGGAGCCCAAACATTGCGTGAAAGAGGCATTGGAGTTGGCTGCAGGAGCCCAAAAATTGCATGAATCACACCCTGGAGTTGCAAGCAGCAGCAGCAGGAGCCCAAACATAGCTTGAAAGAGACACTGGAGTTGGCTGCAGGAGCCCAAAAATTGGATGAATCACACCCTGGAGTTGCAAGCAGCTGCAGGAGCACAAACATTACTTTAAAGAGACACTGGAGTTGGCTGCAGGAGCCCAAAAATGGGACGAATCACACCCTGGAGTTGCAAGCAGCAGCAACAGGAGCCCAAACATAGCTTGAAAGAGACACTGGAGTTGGCTGCAGGAGGCCAAAAATTGGATGAATCACACCCTGGAGTTGCAAGCAGCAGCAGGAGCACAAACATTACTTTAAAGAGACACTGGAGATGGCTGCAGGAGGCCAAACATTAGCTGGAAGGCACACCCTGGAGTTGGCAGCAGCAGAAGCAGGAGCCCAAACATTGCTTGAAAGACACCCTGAAGTTGGCAGCAGCAACAGGAGGCCAAAAATTGGCTAAAAGGCACACCCTGAAGTAGGCATCAGCAGGAGGCCAAAAATTGGCTGAAAGGCACACCCTGAAGTTGGCATCAGCAGGAGCCCAAAAATTGGCCTAAAGACATAAATATGTTTTGCACCATTTGGAAAGTGTAAAACGTGGCACCATGCTGAATCTAGTCGCATGCATCAGCCATTGGTGGGTGGAAATCCTGGCTGATCTATCCCTGATTCATTTTGACAAAGGTGAGTCTCTCCACATTTTTAGTTGACAGACGAATTCTCCTCGCCGTAACTATGGCCCCCGTCGCACTAAACATCCGCTCAGATGGCACGCTACTGGCCGGGCAGGACAGCTTTCCAAGGCAAACTCTGCTAGTTGCGGCCACAAGCCAAGGTTGGCTGCCCAGAAGTCCAGCGGATCCTCAAGGTGTGTTGGCATGGTCATGCCAAGGTATGACATGACCTGCTGGTTGAGGTCCTGCTCCAGATCTTCCTGCTGCTCATGATTAGCCTCACTATGCGGATGTAGAAAGCTACTCATTAGCGAGTGAAGACTGAGGCTGCTGCTGATTGAGCTGCTGCTGCTGCTCCTGCCAACCCCCCCCCCAGCAGGCATGGCAGTGGAAGGTGAGCGCAGAGGTCCCCCCGAGTCAGACCTGCGAGAGTGTGGACCATGGCGCAGATAGGCATCGGCCAACTGACTACGTAGAATGTCTTTGTAGTAGTTCAGTTTGTCCTCCCTCTCGGCGGGTTTAAAAAATGCCCCCATTTTGTGCCGGAAGCGAGGGTCCAATAAGGTGGACAGCCAGACGTCATCCCGGCGCCAAATGGAAACAATTCTGGGGTCACTAAGCAAGCATGTGAGCATGCTTCCTGCCATTTGCGCAAGTGACTCGGGGGGACTACCTGTCTCCATCTCCACTGCATACTGCCACGGTGTGTCCGGGTCCTCTGTCTCACCTTCCTCACAACCCTCTAGCTCCTCTGGCTGCTCCTCCTCTCCTGTCCGCTGATTAGATAAAAAAGCCATTTTGCCAAGCCTAAACTGTGCTTCACTGGGCCCCTTCTCCTCCTCTTCCTCCTCCAGTTCAGCTCCAACGGGGTTCATGTGGCCGTAAGATGTAGACGCCATGTCTCCAGAGCCCTGACCAGCCATGGTTTCCAACATGTGCTGTAGTACATGAAGCAGTGGAATCACGTTGTTCATCCCGTAATCCTGCCGACTGACAAATAAAGTGGCTTCCTCAAAGGGCCTGAGCAAGCGGCAGGTGTCACATATGAGCTGCCACTGGTTGACATTGAAGTTACACAGGGGAGTTCCCCTATCCGCTTGGATCATCAGGAAATTCGTGATGGCTTTTCTCTGTTCATATAATCGGTCCAACATGTGAAGGGTGGAATTCCAACGGGTGGAAACATCGCAAATCAGACTATGTTGGGGGCTACCATTCTGACGCTGTAGCTCAAGAAGGGTGTGTTTCGCGGTGTATGAGTGGCTGAAGTGCATGCAGTTTCCTTGAAGTTGTTAGGATGTCTTGCAGATCGGGGGAACACTTCAGAAACCGCTTGACAACCAGTTTGCAGACGTGAGCCATGCAGGGCGCATGGGTCAGGCTTCCTTGTCGCAGCCCAGACAAAATGTTCTTCCCATTGTCGGAAACCATGATTCCCATTTTAAGTTTTCTTGGAGTTAGCCATGTTTGGATTTCCTGATGAATAAATTTAATCAGTTCTTCCCCTGTATGACTCCGTTCGCCAAGACAAACTATGTGAAGCACAGTGTGACACCTCCGTGCCCTGCACACATGGTAGACTGGAGGGGCACTGAGACTTGAGCCTACAGTGGAGGGTAAGGAGATGGCGGAGGATGAGGAGGCCGAGTCGCACGGTGTTACAGGCCCAACGGGCAGGGAGCTCGGAGGCCGAAGCAGCGTGACCTGTCCAAGTTGCTGCTGCTGCAAAGGGACCAAATTCACCCAGTGGGCCGTAAACGACATGTACTGTCCCTGACCGTAGGTACAACTCCAGATGTCGGCGCTGCCATGCACTTTGCTACACACTGACAGGCTCAAGGACTGGCCCACCTTCTGTTCAACAAAAGTGTGCAGCGCTGGTACTGCCTTCTTGGCAAAGAAATGACGGCTTGGGACTCTCCACCTCGGCTTGGCACAAGCCATCAGTTCTCTGAAAGGTGCAGAGTCCACCACCTGAAAAGGGAGCAACTGCAGCACCAGCAACTTGGACAGGAGCACATTCAGCTTCTGCGCCGTAGGATGAGTGGACATGGCTTCACTGATGGATTGCTGGCGGGATGCATGACTTGGAGGAGGAGGAGCCGGAGCATCAGAAGCGACAGAGGATGGGTATGACGCACAGCTGCCTTCGGCTGAGGTGCTGGAGCCTTGGCTGGCAGAAATTGGGAGTGGCGTGCCACTTGTTGAGGAAGCAGGCTGGACCACCTCTTCGGAGCCTCGGTTCTCCCAGGCCGCTTTATGGTGATGCATCATATGTTGACGTAGGGCCGTGGTGCCAACATTTGGGCCCTGGCCACGCTTCACCTTCTGCCTACATATCTTGCATGTGGTCATGTTACCCTCCTGCGGATGCTTCAGGAAAAACTGCCACACTGCCGAGTAGCTACTTTTCCCACCAACAGGCCGCACTGATTCACTGCTACTGTCGCCAACTCCAGGAACCCCTGCTCCACTACCTCCCGATAAGGTAGCCTGCCATGCAGCAGGTGCTCTACCCCGGCCCCGGCCCCATTTGGCTCCAGGCTTTACAATTGTGCCCCCATGCTGACTGCCAATCATGCTGCTAACACCTTGCTGCCTCAGCTGCTGACTCCGGAGCAACCTGCGCCCCTCTTCTCCTGATGATGACGATGAAGATCCTTCTGCACCCGGCTCCCAAGTGTGATTGGCTTCTTCATCATCATCATCACCGAGTTGTGGCTGCACATCACTGATGTTCTCGGTTTCCTCAACAGTGTCTGGCGCAGGAGCTGGAACGCTCGCAAAACCCATGACACTCCACATCACTATTTGCCTGCCTAGCTAAAGAAGCCACCTCCATTTCTTGGCTGGGCAGTAGCTGCTGACTGTCCTCTATCTGATCGTCCTCCTCACTAAAGAGTGGAGCTGAACCCAAATAGGATACGTCGCTGGGGGAGGGAACGGCGTAGGCCAGAGGCAATGGGAGGACAGGGACTGCTCTCGGGGCATGCCAACTCAGGGTTGTGTCAGAGGAACCTACCGACCCTAGACTGGGGGTCTCAGATGTAACTTGTGATGATGTGGATGACCGCGTTAACCAATCTACCACTGCAGATGCGTTACTGGTGTAGACACGACCGCTAGCAGATACAGGCAGATCAGGTCTCTCAACGTGACTCCTGCTGCCACTCGCCCCTAGTCTGCTGCGACCTCTGCCTGCTGAATCTTGGCCTCTGCCACTCCTCTTTGAACATCCTGGCACTTGTCTGCCTGACATTTTTATGTATTTGAAATGCGCAATAGGTACGTTAAAAAATGTGTTTACTTTAAAAAGCAGAAGCTAAATAAAGTGAGGAACTGCTTCTCTGCACCAGATACTGAAAATTGGCAATATGGGATACCCTGCGGCCTAGTGTTTTGACAGCAGGACAAAAATCAATTCAAAATGCAATAGCTTGATTAAGCTGAGGATGAACAAGCGTATTTAGTATAACAGATAGGGTGCTACGTGCAGGTTTGGGATACCCTGTGGCCTAGTATTTTGGCAGCAGACCAAAAACCAATTCAAAATGCGATAGCTTGATTAAGCTGAGGATAAACAAGCGTATTTAGTATACCAGATAGGGTGCTACGTGCAGGTTTGGGATACCCTGCGGCCTGGTGTTTTTTTTAAAAGCAGGACAAAAACCAATTCAAAATGCAATAGCTTGATTAAGCTGAGGATGAACAAGGGTATTTAGTATAACAGATAGGGTGCTACGTGCAGGTTTGGGATACCCTGTGGCCTGGTGTTTTTTTGACAGCAGGACAAAAAACAATTCAAAATGCAATAGCTTGATTAAGCTGAGGATGAACAAGCTGATTTAGTATAACAGATAGGGTGCTACGTGCAGGTTTGGGTTAACCTGCGGCCTAGTGTTTTGGCTGCAGGACAAAAAACAATTCAAAATGCAATAGCTTGATTAAGCTGAGGATGAACAAGCGTATTTAGTATAACAGATAGGGTGCTACGTGCAGGTTTGGGGTACCCTGCGGCCTAGTGTTTTGGCAGCAGGACAAAAACCAATTCAAAATGCAATAGCTTGATTAAGCTGAGGATGAACAAGCGTATTTAGTAAAACAGATAGGGTGCTACGTGCAACGTGCAGGTTTGGGATACCCTGCGGCCTAGTGTTTTGGCAGCAGACCAAAAACCAATTCAAAATGCGATAGCTTGATTAAGCTGAAGATGAACAAGCGTATTTAGTATAACAGATAGGGTGCTACGTGCAGGTTTGGGATACCCTGCGGCCTGGTGTTTTTTTTAAAAGCAGGACAAAAACCAATTCAAAATGCAATAGCTTGATTAAGCTGTGGATGAACAAAGGTATTTAGTATAACAGATAGGGTGCTACGTGCAGGTTTGGGATACCCTGCGGCCTGGTGTTTTGGCAGCAGGACAAAAACCAATTCAAAATGCGATAGCTTGATCAAGCTGAAGATGAACAAGCTGATTTAGTATAACAGATAGGGTGCTACGTGCAGGTTTGGGATACCATGCGGCCTGGTGTTTTTTTGACAGCAGGACAAAAAACAATTCAGAATGCAATAGCTTGATTAAGCTGAGGATGAACAAGCTTATTTAGTATAACAGATAGGGTGCTACGTGCAGGTTTGGGATACCCTGCGGCCTGGTGTTCTTTTTAAAAGCAGAACAAAAAACAATTCAAAATGCAATAGCTTGATTAAGCTGCGGATGAACAAGGGTATTTAATATAACAGATAGGGTGCTACGTGCAGGTTTGGGATACCCTGCGGCCTACTGTTTTGGCAGCAGACCAAAAACCAATTCAAAATGCGATAGCTTGATTAAGCTGAGCATGAACAAGCGTATTTAGTATAAAAGATAGGGTGCTACGTGCAGGTTTGGGATACCCTGCGGCCTAGTGTTTTTTCAGCAGACCAAAAACCAATTCAAAATGCGATAGCTTGATTAAGCTGAAGATGAACAAGCGTCCTGGTGTTTTTTGACAGCAGGACAAAAAACAATTCAAAATGCAATAGCTTGATAAAGCTGAGGATGAACAAGGGTATTTAGTATAACAGATTGGGTGCTACGTGCAGGTTTGGGATACCCTGCGGCCTGGTGTTTTTTTGACAGCAGGACAAAAAACAATTCAAAATGCAATAGCTTGATTAAGCTGAGGATGAACAAGCTTATTTAGTATAACAGATAGGGTGCTACGTGCAGGTTTGGGATACCCTGCGGCCTGGTGTTTTTTTGATAGCAGGACAAAAAACAATTCAAAATGCAATAGCTTGATTAAGCTGAGGATGAACAAGCTTATTTAGTATAAGAGATAGGGTGCTACATGCAGGTTTGGGATACCCTGCGGCCTAGTGTTTTTGCAGCAGGACAAAAAACAATTCAAAATGCAATAGCTTGATTAAGCTGAGGATGAACAAGCGTATTTAGTATAACAGATAGGGTGCTACGTGCAGGTTTGGGATACCCTGCGGCCTGGTGTTTTTTTTAAAAGCAGGACAAAAACCAATTCAAAATGCAATAGCTTGATTAAGCTGAGGATGAACAAGGGTATTTAGTATAACAGATAGGGTGCTACGTGCAGGTTTGGGATACCCTGTGGCCTGGTGTTTTTTTGACAGCAGGACAAAAAACAATTCAAAATGCAATAGCTTGATTAAGCTGAGGATGAACAAGCTGATTTAGTATAACAGATAGGGTGCAATGTGCAGGTTTGGGTTAACCTGCGGCCTAGTGTTTTGGCTGCAGGACAAAAAACTATTCAAAATGCAATAGCTTGATTAAGCTGAGGATGAACAAGCGTATTTAGTATAACAGATAGGGTGCTACGTGCAGGTTTGGGGTACCCTGCGGCCTGGTGTTTTGGCAGCAGGACAAAAACCAATTCAAAATGCAATAGCTTGATTAAGCTGAGGATGAACAAGCGTATTTAGTAAAACAGATAGGGTGCTACGTGCAGGTTTGGGATACCCTGCGGCCTAGTGTTTTGGCAGCAGACCAAAAACCAATTCAAAATGCGATAGCTTGATTAAGCTGAAGATGAACAAGCGTATTTAGTAAAACAGATAGGGTGCTACGTGCAGGTTTGGGATACCCTGCGGCCTGGTGTTTTTTTTAAAAGCAGGACAAAAACCAATTCAAAATGCAATAGCTTGATGAAGCTGAGGATGAACAAGGGTATTTAGTATAACAGATAGGGTGCTACGTGCAGGTTTGGGATACCCTGCGGCCTGGTGTTTTGGCAGCAGGACAAAAACCAATTCAAGATGCGATAGCTTGATCAAGCTGAAGATGAACAAGCGTATTTAGTATAACAGATAGGGTGCTACGTGCAGGTTTGGGATACCATGCGGCCTGGTGTTTTTTTGACAGCAGGACAAAAAACAATTCAGAATGCAATAGCTTGATTAAAGTGGACCAACACCCAGGATTTTGACTATCCTGGGTGTTGGTCCACTTAGGTGGGGCACCCCGATCGGGGGTGCCCCGCTGTCTGAAACCCCCCCGATCGCCGCAAAAACTCACCTCTCCCCGCTCCCACGTGACCTCGTCCGGCCAATGACAGCGCTCAGAGCAGCTCTGGTATGCGCGTCCAAAGCTGCTTGGACGCGCATACCAGAGCGCTGTCATTGGCCGCGTCTCTCGCTTCCCTCTAACAGGGAGCGCTCCTGCGCCGGCCATTCACAAAACGGCCGGCGCGGGAGCGCGCCCTGCTAGAGGGAAGCGAGAGACGCGGCCGCGTCTCGCGCATGCGCCGTTGGATCGCCGGTAAGGTGAGGATTGTGGGCCTCCTGGGGGGTTCCTCCCCGCGGGACATCCCGATTTCGGATGCCCCGCGGGGAGGGATCTGATCGGTCCGGGAATCTTATAGATTTCCGGGCCGATCCCCCCTGGGTGTTGGTCCACTTTAAGCTGAGGATGAACAAGCTTATTTAGTATAACAGATAGGGTGCTACGTGCAGGTTTGGGATACCCTGCGGCCTGGTGTTCTTTTTAAAAGCAGGACAAAAAACAATTCAAAATGTAATAGCTTGATTAAGCTGCGGATGAACAAGGGTATTTAATATAACAGATAGGGTGCTACGTGCAGGTTTGGGATACCCTGCGGCCTAGTGTTTTGGCAGCAGGACAAAAACCAATTCAAAATGCAATAGCATGATTAAGCTGAGGATGAACAAGCGTATTTAGTATAACAGGGTGCTATGTGCAGGTTTGGGATACCCTGCGGCCTAGTGTTTTGGCAGCAGACCAAAAACCAATTCAAAATGCAATAGCTTGATTAAGCTGAGGATGAACAAGCGTATTTAGTATAACAGATAGGGTGCTACGTGCAGGTTTGGGATACCCTGCGGCCTAGTGTTTTTTCAGCAGACCAAAAACCAATTCAAAATGCGATAGCTTGATAAAGCTGAAGATGAACAAGCGTTCTGGTGTTTTTTGACAGCAGGACAAAAAACAATTCAAAATGCAATAGCTTGATAAAGCTGAGGATGAACAAGGGTATTTAGTATAACAGATTGGGTGCTACGTTCAGGTTTGGGATACCCTGCGGCCTGGTGTTTTTTGACAGCAGGACAAAAAACAATTCAAAATGCAATAGCTTGATTAAGCTGAGGATGAACAAGCTTATTTAGTATAACAGATAGGGTGCTACATGCAGGTTTGGGATACCCTGCGGCCTAGTGTTTTTGCAGCAGGACATAAAACAATTCAAAATGCAATAGCTTGATTAAGCTGAGGATGAACAAGCTTATTTAGTATAACAGATAGGGTGCTACGTGCAGGTTTGGGATACCGTGCGGCCTGGTGTTTTTTTGACAGCAGGACAAAAAACAATTCAAAATGCAATAGCTTGATTAAGCTGAGGATGAACAAGCTTATTTAGTATAACAGATAGGGTGCTACATGCAGGTTTGGGATACCCTGCGGCCTAGTGTTTTTGCAGCAGGACAAAAAACAATTCAAAATGCAATAGCTTGATTAAGCTGAGGATGAACAAGCTTATTTAGTATAACAGATAGGGTGCTATGTGCAGGTTTGGGATACCCTGCGTCCTAGTGTTTTGGCAGCAGGACAAAAACCAATTCAAAATGCAATAGCTTGATTAAGCTGAGGTTGAACAAGCGTATTTAGTATAACAGATAGGGTGCTACGTGCAGGTTTGGGATACCCTGCGGCCTAGTGTTTTGGCAGCATACCAAAAACCAATTCAAAATGCGATAGCTTGATTAAGCTGAAGATGAACAAGCGTCCTGGTGTTTTTTGACAGCAGGACAAAAAACAATTCAAAATGCAATAGCTTGATAAAGCTGAGGATGAACAAGGGTATTTAGTATAACAGATTGGGTGCTACGTGCAGGTTTGGGATACCCTGCGGCCTGGTGTTTTGGCAGCAGGACAAAAACCAATTCAAAATGCAATAGCTTGATTAAGCTGAGGATGAACAAGCGTATTTAGTATAACAAATAGGGTGCTACGTGCAGGTTTGGGATACCCTGCGGCCTAGTGTTTTGGCAGCAGACCAAAAACCAATTCAAAATGCAATAGCTTGATAAAGCTGAGGATGAACAAGCGTGTTTAGTATAACAGATAGGGTGCTACGTGCAGGTTTTGGATACCCTGCGGCCTGGTGTTCTTTTTAAAAGCAGGACAAAAACCAATTCAAAATGCAATAGCTTGATTAAGCTGAGGATGAACAAGGGTATTTAGTATAACAGATAGGGTGCTACGTGCAGGTTTGGGATACCCTGCAGCCTAATTTTTTGGCAGCAGGACAAAAACCAATTCAAAATGCAATAGCTTGATTAAGCTGAGGATGAACAAGCCTAACCCTAACCCTTAAAATAAAAAAATAAAAAATGGGTCCCCCCCCACCGGGAATTCCAGCAAACATCATGGTTAAACATGGCGCAAAATGTGGAAAAATTACCTGTCAACAGAGGGTGACAAAACTTCAAGTAGGCTGGCAATTTAAAGGGTTAATAGTACCTATGCACATGGGGTATTGTTCTCCTTGGAGGACCTTGCGCTTTTAGATTTAGCTTGTTTTTTCTTGTTTGCATATTGATATTTTAGGAAAACATGGTTTTTATTCTGCATTTTTATAATTTTTTTTAAGGGAAACCCTGTGCAACCTAAGAATTCTTTAATGGATTACTTCCAGAAAGATGATCCCACTACAACAAGCTCAGTACACTTAGAAAGCTTAACATGTGTACTTTCAGGGAATATATGGTTTATGGGGGATATTCTAAATGTAAAGGGTTGTTTTGGTTGAAAAATCGCAAGGTGCGCACTTTGTCTGCAGAGCTGAAATTTTCAAGTAAAATTACCGTTATGTGCATGCTTTACTTTGGGGTGTTTGGCAACTCTTGCCCTGACAGTACCTATGCATGTTGGGTATCGTTCTGTTCGGGGGATGTTGCTTTTTCAGATTTTACTTGTTTTTTTCTTGTTTGCATATAGTTTTTTTTAGGAAAATGTGGCTTTGTTTCTTCTTTTTTATTCTTTTTTGGGAAACTCTGTGCAACCAAAGAATTGATTGAGGGATTACTTCCAGAAAACTGTGCCCATGTCAACAAGCCTGGTACGCCTAGAAAGCTTGAGGTGTGTACTTCCAGAGAATATATAGTTTGTGGGGAGTATTTCAAATTTAAAGGCTTGTTTTTCTGGAAAAACCGCAAGGTGCGCTTAGCGCATAGCATAGTTGTATTTTATCTGAAAATCTCCTAAAGCGCAGTTTCAGTTTGGGGGAGTCTCCTGGGCAGGAAAGGGTGTCTACCAATACATATGTGGTAACGCTGTGACCGGGAGAAATTCGGGTTTCACACGCAATAAGATTTTATTGACAAACTTACATTTTATTACAAAAAACACTACAAATTGCAAAAAATAGATTTTTTTGCACATATTTCACCCAAAAGTATTGAGAATACACTAAAAAAGGCAAAACAAGACATTGCATGTTTAAGCCCAGACTCTGCTGAAAAAAACAATATATAATTTTCCTGGGAAATCCCTGGAAATCCTTTAAAAAATCAAGGTTGAACATATGTAGCGTAAAATAGTGAAACGTGGTCTGGTAACAAAGGGTGACAAAAGCTGCAGGTAGGCTTGCACTTAAAGGGTTAAAGCAGACAAAAAAAAAGATTAAAACTACATTTAAACTAATCCAGTTATGAGAAATGCTTGTGTGTAACAGATAGGGTTAAATATGCCAATGCATAGATGGGATGCACAGTGGCAAGGCAGGTTTACAGCACAAAGAACTGAAATTGAATTGAAAAATGATCTGGCTAATGAAAATAAAAAAAAAAAAAATCCCTGTCACTTCAATGCTGTCCCTTTCACTATCTTTCTCTGGCTCTGTCTACCTCTCTTTCTGCCTCTCTATCTAACTCTGTCCCTGTGTGTAACAAGCTGTGCTCTGGCCGCAATAGAACCCTGAACTGCGCACAAGATGGCCGCCGTTTATATAGCACGGTGACGTCACCGGGCTTCCTGGCTGCTGATAGGCTGCATGTGACTTTCCCATGATACCTTGCCCCAGGGAACATGTCCGGACATGTGCTTCCACCATTTTAGAATGCCTGTAATTGAAATAAATGGAGTTTAAAGGAAAACTTCAAACGAATCGCGGGGAAATTCGGATTCGTTCAGAAGCGAATTTTTCCTGAAATTCGGAGCGAATTTGGGTTCGTCCGCATCGATTCGCTCATCCCTACTAAGGATGATGGTTGCACAATTTAACTTTTTATGAATTCAGACCACAATCATGCTTTCAACCATAGATTTTATATCTTATCAAAATGTTTTGATCTGGTGGCCCTAATTCATTTTAACCAATTTATGAAAATTCTTGTCGAAGTTAACTTTAGCCAAACAGCAATAATTAATCACATCAATATCCAGTCAGTTCCATGTTATTTTGTTGACTGATACTGCACCACTCTGTAGGGATCTTTATATCAAACAAAAAAGTCAGCTGGAAAGCTCAGCTAATTTACGAATTTTAGCTTACTCCCTGGTGTTTCTAATGGAATGCTGAAGCAAGGCTTGTACCATTATCACATCCTATACTTAATTACAGTCAATAATTGTACAACAGATTAGAAAAATAAATGTTTTAATTAAAACATTTATATACAGTTCAAAAGTATAGTGTAGAGAAAATAAATAATTATGCAACAGTTTAATATTTTTGCACTAAAAGCTATAAGACACACTTATTTATAAATTTAATATTTAATATTCTGCTACAATATTTTTAAAAAAATAACATAATAATATTTCAGCATGTGGTAAAAAGGCCACAAAGCAATAAAAGTTTTACAAAAAAAACTGCACATGTGATGGGGATTTTCTTCAGGTGAGATATCTCATGTTTCCTTTAAGTTTTTTTTTTCTTTTTCAACAAAGCCCATAGATTTCTGCTACTTCTAAAAAAATGAGGTACTTTTTATGGAGGTGCAGAGGTTTTTTTTCTAGGAGGCTGATTCACTACTAACGCCAGGTATTGCCAGATGAGCGTCTGTATAGCAGTGCTTAGGCTCTGTAAGTGGGTATCGAGCGCTGCAACAGAGCGTCTCGGTCGCTGTAGTAACCTGGCCGGCATTGTGTGTTAGGTGCTGTAACAATAGTATAGCGCTGCAGCGAGCAAGGAGTAGCGCCAGCTCAGTGCGCCCGGCACTTGGCGTTCCGCACCACATTTAACAAAACACTAAACACACACAGCGTTGGCGCTCTGAAGTTGGGCTGTAAGTCTGTAACAAAGCGAAATCACATGGAATGACATTGTTTTAACACTGGGACAATAACACGTTAGTGCCAGACCTGTAAATACAATTCTGCATAAAAATATAAAAAGTCAGGAAAATTGTTTGCAGGCCAGGAGAGGTCACACAAGGATTAGAGCAAAAAAAAAACACGCTATTTATACACAACTAATGAAGCCCCATTGAAATGTATGGGAGAGCGCTACAGAGCGATAGGTACTACATGGCGCTCCTGTGAGCCTAGAGTGCCGGCGCTATACGCTGAGCCGTCTAGATTAATACATGTGAAGCTACATGGCGCCATTAGAGGCGCTCACCAGATTCGCTTTCTTAAATGTGGTTTTGCGTATAGCGCCCGGCGTTCATCAGACACTGCCTGCAGCTACAAGGTACTACCTGGTGCTATTGGTTATTAAATAACCCCCTAGGATAATTTGCATTTTTTAGGCTCTGTTCACACCAGTGAATTTTCTCAGCATTCCTATGCTGTGTTTCAATGCAGCCACAGAGAAAACAATGCCTATTGTTTTCAATGATCCAGGTAACATATGGAGGCTGATTCATTACTAACGCCAGGTATTGGCAGATGAGCTGTGTATAGCGGTGCTTAGAGTGACCTCTAGTAGACGCTCTAAGTGGGTATCGGGCACTGTAACTGAGCGCCTCAGTCGCTGATAGGACGCTATAGTAATCAGTTTTGCAATGATAAATGTGATGTGTGTGAGTCGCTTTAGAGGCACTGTAGAGTCGCTCACCCTCATTCATTGCAGCACCTGAGCATTAAAATGCTGCTCTAACACCACCATTGTATTGAAATATATCTGCAGCAGTGTTATATTACACCCACAATAAAGAAATATGTTTGATGGGTCCTGATTGTAATTTTTTTTAATGGATTAAAGTTTATTTTTTGTGTTTTTGTTTTGTTTTTCTTTTCATTGTTTTTTTATTTGTTTTTTTCTTTAGTTTTTTTGGGGGGTAACCCAGGTAGGGATGAGCGAATCAATCCGGACGAACCCGAATTCGTTCAGAATTTCTGGAAAAATTCGATTCTGAATGAATCCACTTTCCTTTAAACTCAATTTATTTCAATTACAGCCATTGTAAAATGGTGGATGGACATGTCCGGACATATCCCCTGGGGCAAGTTATCATGGGAAGGTCACATGCAGCCTATCAGCAGCCAGGAAGCCCGGTGACATCACAGTGCTATATAAACGGCGGCCATCTTGCTTGTACGCATTTCAGCGTTGTATTGCGGCCAGAACGGAGCTTGCTCCAGACAGGGACAGACTAACAGAGAGGCAGGGAGACCCACATGTCCGGACATATCCCCTGGGGCAAGTTATCATGGGAAGGTCACATGCAGCCTATCAGCAGCCAGGAAGCCCGGTGACATCACAGTGCTATATAAACGGCGGCCATCTTGCTTGTGCGCATTTCAGCCTTGTATTGCGGCCAGAACGGAGCTTGCTCCAGACAGGGCCGACTAACAGAGAGGCAGGGAGACCCACAGAGACCCACAGAGTGCCAGGGAGAGCCGGGGAAAGATAGGGAAAAATCGGGAAGGATCCAGGCAGGGACAGCAGAGAAAGTGACAGGGAAACATTTTTTTATTTTCATTTCACTTAATTTGCCAGATCAGTTTTAAATTGCTTTTGTTTGTGCTGTAAAAATTCTTGGCCACTGTGCATCCCATCTTGGCAGTGGCATATTCAACCCTATCTGTTACACACAAGCATTTCTTATAACTCGATTAGTTTTAATTTTTTTTGTGTGTGCTGAAAAAAACCCCATCCCACATGGGCATCCCATTTCAGCACATTTGACCCTATCTGTTACACTAAAGCAGCTTGTAAAGGCTATTTCTCATAAATATATTGCAGTTTGAATTGTTTTTGTGTGTGCTGTAAAAGCACCAGGCCGCACGGTATCCCAAAACTGCACATTTAACCCTATCTGTTACACTAAAGCAGCTTGTAAAGGCTATTTCTCATAAATATATTGCAGTTTGAATTGTTTTTGTGTGTGCTGTAAAAACACCATGCCTCAGGGTATCCCAAAACTGGACATTTAACCCTATCTGTTACACTAAAGCAGCTTTTAAAGGCTATTTCTCATGAATATATCGCAGTTTGAATTGTTTTTGTGTGTGCTGTAAAAACCCCAGCCCACATGGGTATCCCAAACCTGCACATTTGACCCTGTTACGCTAAAGCAGCTTTTAAAGGCTATTTCTCATAAATATATCACAGTTTGAATTGTTTTTGTGTGTGCTGTAAAAAAAAACAGGTCTCAGGGTATCCCAAACCAGCACATTTGACCCTATCTGTTACACTAAAGCAGCTTTTAAAGGCTATTTCTCATAAATATATCGCAGTTTGAATTGTTTTTGTGTGTGCTGTAAAAACTCCAGGCCGCAGGGTATCCCAAACCTGCACATTTGACCCTATCTGTTACACTAAAGCAGCTTTTAAAGGCTATTTCTCATAAATATATCGCAGTTTGAATTGTTTTTGTGTGTGCTGTAAAAACTCCAGGCCGCAGGGTATCCCAAACCTGCACATTTGACCCTATCTGTTACACAAAAGCAGCTTTTAAAGGGTTATTTCTTATAAATATATTGCAGTTTCAATTGTTTCTGTGTTTGCTGTAAACAGCCCTGCCCACAGGGCATCCCATATTGCCAATTTTCATAGTATCTGTTACAGATAACATTTCCTCAGTTTATTTAGCTTCTGGTTTTTAAAGTAAACACATTTTGTAAAGTGCCTATTGCGCATTTCAAATACATAAAAATGTGCCTGGATGCTCACAGAGTAGTGGCAGAGGCCAAGATTCAGCAGGCAGAGGTCTCAGCAGACTAGGGTCGAGTGGCAGCAGGAGTCGTGGTGAGAGACCTGATCTGCCAGTATCTGCTACCGGTCGTGTCTCCACCAGTAACGTATCTGCCATGGTAGATTGGTTACGCGGTCATCCACATCATCACAAGTTACATCTGACACCCCCAGTCTAAAGTCGGTAGGTTCCTCTGACACAACCCTGAGTTGGCATGGCCCGAGAGCAGTCCCTATCCTCCCATTGCCTCTGTCCTACGCCGTTCCCCCCCCCCCCCAGCGACGTATCCTATGCTTTGGGTTCAGCTCCACTCTTTAGTGAGGAGGACGATCAGATAGAGGACAGTCAGCAGCTACTGCCCAGCCAAGAAATGGAGGTGGTTTCTTTTGCTAGGCAGACAAAAAGTGATGTGGAGAGTGGTGTGGGTGTTGCGAGCGTTCCAGCTCCTGCACCAGACACTGTTGAGGAAACCGAGAACATCAGTGACGTGCAGCCACAACTCGATGATGATGATGAAGCCAATCGCACTTGGGAACCAGGTGCAGAAGGGGCTTCATCATCATCATCAGGAGAAGAGGGGCGCAGGTTGCCCCGGAGTCAGCAGCTGAGGCAGCAAGGTGTTAGCAGCATGGTTGGCAGTCAGCATGGGGGCAGAATTGTAAAGCCTGGAGCCAAACGGGGCCGGGGGGTAGAGCACTTGCTGCGCGGCAGGCTACCTTATCGGGAGGTAGTGGAGCAGGGGTTCCTGGAGTTGGCGACAGTAGCAGTGAATCAGTGCGGCCTGTTGGTGGGAAAGGTAGCTACTCGGCAGTGTGGCAGTTTTTCCTCAAGCATCCGCAGGAGGGTAACATGGCCACATGCAAGATATGTAGGCAGAAGGTGAAGCGTGGCCAGGGCCCAAATGTTGGCACCATGGCCCTGCGTCAACATATGATGCGTCACCATAAAGCGGCCTGGGAGAACCGAGGCTCCGAAGAGGTGGTCCAGGCTGCTTCCTCACCGAGTGACTCTCAATTTCTGCCAGCCAAGGCTCCAGCACCTCAGCCGAAGGCAGCTGTGCATCATACCCATCCTCTGTTGCTCCTTCTGATGCTCCTGCTCCTCCTCCTCCTCCAAGTCATGCATCCCGCCAGCAATCCATCAGCGAAGCCATATCCAAGAGACAGCAGTATGCGCCCACTCATCCTACGGTGCAGAAGCTGAATGTGCTCTTGTCCAAGTTGCTGGTGCTGCAGTCGCTCCCTTTTCAGGTGGTGGACTCTGCACCTTTCAGAGAACTGATGGCTTGTGCCGAGCCGAGGTGGAGAGTGCCAAGCCGTCATTTCTTTGCCAAGAAGGCAGTACCAGCGCTGCACACTTTTGGTGAACAGAAGGTGGGCCAGTCCTTGAGCCTGTCAGTGTGTAGCAAAGTGCATGGCAGCGCCGACGTCTGGAGCTGTAACTACGGTCAGGGACAGTACATGTCGTTTACGGCCCACTGGGTGAATGTGGTCCCTCTGTAGCAGCAGCAACTTGGACAGGTCACGCCGTCCTTTGCATGCACTTCAGCCACTCATACACCGTTCTTGAGCTACAGCATTAGAACGGTAGCCCCGACAAAGTCTGATTTGCGATGTTTCCACCCGTTGGAATTCCACCCTGCATATGTTGGACAGACTATACGAACAGAGAAAAGCCATCACAGATTTCTTGATGATCCAAGCGGATAGGGGGACTCCCCTGTGTAACTTCAATGTCAACCAGTGGCAGCTCATACGTGACATCTGCCGTTTGCGGAGGCTCTTTGAGGAAGCCACTTTATTTGTGAGTCGCCAGGATTACGGGATGAATGACGTGATTCCACTGCTTCATGTACTACAGCACATGTTGGAAACCATGGCTGGTCAGGGCACTGGAGACATGCCGTCTACATCTTATGGCCACATGAACCCCGTTGGAGCAGAACTGGAGGAGAAGGAGGAAGAGGAGGAGGAGTGGCACAGTGCACAGTTTAGGCTTGGAGAAATGGCTGGTTTATCTAATCAGCGGACAGGAGAGGAGGAGCAGGAGCAGCCAGAGGAGCTAGAGGGTTGTGAGGAAGGCGAGACAGAGGACCCAGACACACCGTGGCAGTATGCAGTGGAGATGGAGACAGGTAGTCCCTCCGAGTCACTTGCGCAAATGGCAGGAAGCATGCTCACGTGCTTGCGTAGTGACCCCGCCTAGAGGGAGGACAAACTGACCTACTACAAAGACAATCTACGTAGTCAGTTGGCCGATGCCTATCTGCACCATGGTCCATACTCTCGCAGGTCTGACTCGGGGGGACCTCTGCGCTCACCTTCCACTGCCATGGCTGCTGGGGGGGTTGGCAGGAGCAGCAGCAGCAGCTCCATCAGCATCAGCCTCAGTCTTCTTCGCTAATGAGTAGATTTCTACACCCGCATAGTGAGGCTACTCATGAGCAGCAGGAAGACCTGGAGCAGGACCTGAACCAGCAGGTCTTGTCATACCTTGACATGACCATGCCAACACACCTTGAGGATCCGCTGGACTTCTGGGCAGCCAAACTTGACTTGTGGCCGCAACTAGCCGAGTTTGCCCTGGAAAAGCTGTCCTGCCTAGCTAGTAGCGTGCCATCTGAGCGGGTGTTTAGTGCGGCGGGGGCCATACTTACGGCAAGGAGAACTCGTCTGTCAACTAAAAATGTGGAGAGACTCACCTTTGTGAAAATTAATCAGGGGTGGATCAGCCAGGATTTCCACCCACCAATGGCTGATGCATGCGACTAGATTCAGCATGGTGCCACGTTTTACACTTTCCAAATGGTGCAAAACATAGTTATGTCTTTAGGCCAATTTTTGGGCTCCTGCTGATGCCAACTTCAGGGTGTGCCTTTCGGCCAATTTTTGGGCTCCTGCTGCTGCTGCCAGCTCCAGTGTCTCTTTGAGCCAATGTTTGGGGTCCTGCTGCCAACTCCATTGTCTCTTTCAAGCAATGTTTGGGCTCCTGCTGCTGCTGCTGCTGCCAACTCCAGGGTGTCATTCGGCCAATTTTTGGGCTCCTGCTGCTGCCGACTCCAGTGTCTCTTTCAAGCAATGTTTGGGCTCCTGCTGTTGCCAACTCCAGTGTCTCTTTGAGCCAATGTTTGGGCTCCTGCTGCTCCTGCTGCCAACTCCAGTGTGTCTTTCAAGCAATGTTTGGGCTCCTGCTGCTGCTGCTGCTTGCAACTCCACGGTGTCATTCAGCCAATGTTTGGGCTCCTGCTGCCAACTCCAGTGTCTCTTTCAAGCAATGTTTGGGCTCCTGCTGCTGCGGCTTGCAACTCCAGTGTGTCTTTAGTCCAATTTTTGGGCTCGTGCTGCCAACTCCAGTGTCTCTTTCAAGCAATGTTTGGGCTCCTGCTCCTGCTGCCAAATCCAGTGTCTTTCAACCAATGTTTGGGCTCCTGCTGCTCCTGCTGCCAACTCCAGTGTCTCTTTCAAGCAATGTTTGGACTCCTGCTCCTGCCAACTCCAAGGTGTCATTCGGCCAATTTTTGGGCTCCTGCTGCCAAATTCAGTGTCTCTTTCAAGGAATGTTTGGGTTCCTGCTGCTGCCAACTCCAGTGTCTCTTTGAGCCAATGTTTGGGCTCCTGCTGCTCCTGCTGCCAACTCCAGTGTGTCTTTCAAGCAATGTTTGGGCTCCTGCTGCTGCTTGCAACTCCAGGGTGTCATTCAGCCAATTTTGGGCTCCTGCTGCCAACTCCAGGATGTCTTTCAGCCAATATTTGGGCTTCTGCTGCTGCCAGCTCCAGGGTGTGTTTTTCAGGCAATATAGGGGCCCCTCATAGTGATGCCACATCAACTCTCTGCAATTGTGCCGCTCTACGATTCTAATAGCGATGCCTCTGATCTACATGTCATAATTATTTACAGTATTATTTCACTAACCCAGCACGCATCCTATGCGTGTTACAGTAAGGCAGAAGGGTTTACAACCCTATTGAAGCTCTAGGAAGCTCAGAATTAGCCGTTTTTAATAGAGATTTGTCGCGAATAAATTCAGACCGAAACTCATTTTGTCAGAAAATTCGGCAAATCAGCCGAATCAAATTTTTCAAAAGTTTGCTCATCTCTAAACCCAGGTGTAATGAAAAATTCCTAATCGTTTGTGTGTGAGGAATCAGACAATAATATAAATAATAACAGAACACAAATTTATGTAGAAAACTAGAATTTTTTTTTATTTTTACAAAATATCAAAAAAAAAGAAAATCCGCACAGGGGATAAATTATTTTCCCCCACCATCTCTTTCATTTCTCATCTCCAGCAGCATTTGGCGAGATTCCCTCACATATTGCCACAGTCTGCGATGCACGTCATTGCAAGCTGTGGAAAAGAAAAGACACAATTAAGTACCATAGCTCTACAAATACAATATATACCTATGATCTTTGTTAAAAATGTTTGTTTAACATTGATTAATTTCATAGATTTTAATACATACACAACATGCAAACCTTTCTGAATTAGTGATGGCAAAGTTAAAGAAGATGTGTAGCCACACAACATAACCACCCTAGTCTAACATCACAAAGCACATAACCTAACCAAATAAGGCCTACTTGACCACAGGAAGAATGTACTTAATATAGTGGTCATTGACACCTGAGGCAAATTAATCTAAATAGATGGTGAGTGACCTTTTCATATAAATATCATTTAGGGTCTACACAAGGATGGACAATTAATGTCGCAGGAATGGAAAAGCAGCACATAAAGCACCCAACCAACTGCTGCTTTTATCAGGTAGCGGCAAGTTACATTAGCAGGCGCAGGAAACGTGCATGCTTTCAGCCAATTCTTATTGATTATCCTGAAAAGAGGCTCTCCAAGTATGAGTGTAAACTCTAGGCTGCCACTAACATGGGTACATGGTCATGGACACGTATATATGCATGTGTAAAAGCTTATTGTCACAAATAACATTGCTCACATCACAGCTGTGGCCTTGGCCCATGCTGCTGGATCCTCCGGGAGATGGGGTGGGGAGAACAACGACAGGGTCCGTCTGTGGAAACATCTGTGTAGATAAAAAACACAACAGATACAAACATAAGAACATTGTATTTGTAAGATTTTTTTATACACCTACAATTTAGTAAAATCTGGATAATTCTTGTTACACACGTCGCCATGTGTTAGCTAAAACAAAATGACTTTGGCTAACACATGATCAAGCCACGTAAAAGTTGTGGAACACCAGAAGAGACCCTACTGTCCTAGAGGCCACATTGGCACTTCACAACACAATAGCATTTCACATTTACAAAGAAAATGATATAGGCACAAAACACTGAATGTATATAGGATTTGGACTATATTAATGTCATTCTTATCAACTATGCCGGTTCCCAGGAAGTCCAACATGTGTGGAGGAGGTGTCGGCTCTATGATGCCCTGAAAAAGATTGAAGGACAAATAAAAAATAATTAACACACAACAATGTTACAATTTAACACCAAAGCCAAACAATAGAGCTGATTCAAAACCTCTTTCACATGCACTTTCACATGAAGAAGCATGTGTATGTGCATTTTTTTCCTTGGGTTTGGGCCATTTGTGAGTTTCTCCTTAGCTTTTTCTATTGTATTAGTGTTTTCGTTGCGTGTGAAAGTCTTTTCCGTTGTGTGTAATTGCGTTGTATTTTTTTCACATTCATGTGTAAAACTCGTGATGAGTGAGACATGATTCAGAGAGCCCAGATTTAGCATGTGAGAGAAGGTTTTGGCTACATTGCCCAGCATTCACCAGGCACTGCCTGCCGCTACGAGGCATTACCTGGCACTATCACTTCATAAATATCCCCCCTATTCGCACAGTGTTTTTGTTGGCAGCAGATTTTACACAACACTCTTCTAGCATGCAGGAACAATGGTTGTAACAATCAAGAACATAAACGTGAACATGATATATCACACAACACATCTCAACATGGAGCAAAGGAAACTGCTCCTTTCTGTTCAGGTTAAACACACTATGCATACAGTCACGCGGTCAGCATAAAACTTCCTGGTTTTTCTTTTAAACTAACTTTATAAACAGCATGACAAACAGACAGTAACATACAGGATGTAGTTGTTGCATTAAAGCTATTCCAATAGTTTTCCACACAACACAGTGCTAGTGCAGGCCAATAGAAGTCTATGGTAATGCAAGCATCATGCAGGTACACTGCAGTAACTGTGCTTTACATGCATTCTATTTACATTGTTAAATGATCAAATCAATGGGGGGAAATGTTGGTGGCTTACCAATTTCACCCTCTTGATTAACTGCAGGGGGAGGAGGTGAGAGAGCAGAAGTTCATTGCCCATCTGGAAAAGCACTGGAATTGTGCCTTGTCTCACAGTGGAAGATCTGATCCCATGAACGCACGTGAACAGTCGCAGTCGTGGTCATGAACATCGCTGGCGCACTGGATCATGCATGTGCTGGCTGGTTCCCTGGATCATGCACATTTCCACACTAACAAGCATGTGTGACAGACACTTCCTTGTGACATCTGCCTTCCTGAGATTCTGAGTATACCCGGTTTGAGCTCTGCTGTACTGACTACTCGCTCCGGCCCTCAACCCTGGGTGAATATTTAGAGTCTCATTTATCATGTGTCAGCGCCAGTCAATGCCACTCATTACCAACATTTTGCCTCAGAAGTATTCAGGCACGGATTAACATACATAAGAACAGTCAGAGCCGATGCCTAGAGCACCATATTGTTTGTGATGACCGGCGCTCTTGATTACGCTGCTTTAAAGGGATGCTGTAGGTTTAAATTCCATAGAGCACAATGGGCAGAGCTGTACTGAAGTGTTCTTGCTTACAAATAATTTTACACAGATTTATTTGTACAGAAATTGCTTTGGTGAATTGTCAATAATGTAAATACAGGCCTGAGAGGTCACCAAGAGCCTAATTTATGTTGTGTGTCTGTTAGCAACTGTTTTGTGGCTATAGCACCAGGTTCAGAGCAACGGCATTCCTGTGTAATCTGGCGCTGTGCTGGGTACTACATTGACGCTAGCAGGCTTTGGCTGAACGCTAATTAAAGGAGCACTATCATGAAAAAATGGACCAATGATAAAAATCCATATAAATATGCAGGATGGCGGGAGGACAGGTCACTTATACACACAACATCAAGAAATATCCAGCCAGACTTGTTTCTTTTTTTTTTAATGAAAGGAAAAGGACAGGCGGGGTGACAGGCTCTGTCACCCCTCATAGACTAAACCTGTTATCCCTGGATTTTGTTTCTACCATGTAAGAATAAACCACAAGTTTGGTGGGAGTTTTATTCAGTTTGAGTATATAAGTGCCTTGTCCTCTCATTTACCAATGTGTTTATATGGATTTTTAACATTACACAATTTCGTGATAGTGCTCCTTTAAAGTGGACCGTCACCCATGGGTGATCGGCCCGGGAATCTATAAGATTCCCGGGCCGATCACCCCCCTCACCGCGGGACATCCGAGATCGGGATGTCCCGCAGTGAGGGACCCCCCCCAAAAGAACTCACCTGATCGGCGGCGGCAGCGGCCGCCGCCGCCCCCCGCGCACTCCTCTAGCCGTGCGCGCCCCCGCGCCGGCCGTCTGTGAATGGCCCCTGAAGTGGACCAAAACCCAGGATAGTCAAAATCCTGGGTGTTGGTCCACTTTAATTAGCTTTGATTGTTGCACTGAGGTATTGGCTGGTCTATGTCAGCGCTTGTTGGACCCGTCGGCTGATTAGCCCAGCGCCAGTGAGCGCCACCGTGTACAACCGTTTTTCCAGCGCTCCCCAGCATATTTATGAATGTTTTCCTCCTAGAAATCTTTGGCGCAATATTTTTCTGGTGCTGGTTAGCATTTCCTCATTACAGTTATAAGAAATCACTGCTGGGGATAATGGGGAAAAACTTTACAGTGCATTTAGGCTGCGTTTTAGTTGTTGGTGTCCAAATTACACATTGTTAACTAAAAGAAGCCATTAAAATCATTTTTTAGAACACAAAGAAAAAAACATTTTGGAGCATCTAGGTCCTGTGTTTCAATTATTGACAATTCCCAATGCAAGTTCTGAACAAAATAAATGGGTTTAATCTAATTAAAAGCATTAAACACTTCAATCCGGTTTCATCTGGCACTGACTTAACCAAAGTGCCCGGCATTGCATAATTTTCGGTGCTAGTGTTAAATAAGACGCTAGTCGACGGCCGCATAGGCGTTAGCCACTGAGTGCCGCTGAGGCCCAAAAAGTGGCACTGTGTCACGCTGAAACTTCTCAAAAGAGGCTCCAAATGTAATTTTATTATTTTCTTTGTAAATATTTTATCACAGCTTATTATGTTTATTAATGTGTATTTTGGAGCAAAACAACCAAAATGCAGCCTAAACACACTTTAAAGTTTGTCCCCTTTGTTCACAGCAGTGATATCCTGCAACTGTAAGGAAGAAAGCTGACCAACGCCTGTTACATACAGTGCCAACATTTAGACAGCTTCTAAAAGTTGGTGGTACAGAGAGAATTGTCATAACAGACCAAGGCTGACAAAGGCTGGCCAATCCTAGTGCACCAAAACAAGCTGATTATTTAACATCAGGTGTTGTGACTTACAGTGCCATTCTGAAAGAATAACAGTGCTAAAATATAAATAGATGCCGGTGCTCAAAGACGGGTGTATGCCAGCAAAATGAAGCTAAATAAGGCAAATTTGCTAACCTTTGATAAAAACTGGGAATTTTTGCCTTGTTCACATCTGTCCAGTACTGCGTGTGACCATGAGCTTGTGACTGATACAGAGGTACTGGAAAAAATGCTACAATGGCTCTTTGATGGCTCTTTTCACACCTCTCTATCACTAATGAGCAAAAGAAAACACAGCTAAAAATGCCTAGATGCAACTTACACCTACACTCACAGAAGTCTACTTAGTGCAGCACAAATGGTCCAAAAGCGTCAATGAAAAATGTCAAATGACATTGGGTCTTTCTTCACCTGCTACCATCTGGTGCACCACGCATAGGGGGTGGGGGTCCTATGGCCTGGAGGCTTAATGTCTGCCTCCATCCATGCTATAACACCAGCCCCTATGCTCTTCAGTGCAGGTCTGTTGCTCTTCTTGGGTTGCCCTATTCATAAGAACCCTGGGCTCTTTCCCTTGCCAATGTGGGTTCAAAATCTTCTAAAGTAGAGGATGGAAGTATTAATGCCACTTTTATTTGATCATTTTTGCCTCATTTTGAAGGTAGAAGACCTTTGTTAAAACAGAGTATTAGCAAGGCACATACAGACTAAGAACAGCAGTGACAGAGGGGACAAGCAATTTAGGGAGATTCTTGCCCCCCCCCCCACCAGTCTGCCTCATTGTAATCTCAGCACTTTGACATCTTTATTGCTGTCAATAAACTATCAAGGAGATGGTGAAATAAGACAGAAAAATAAACCATACAATAACACACCGCACCTGTCCTTTTTCTGCTGAACCACCACAATGCCATATTTATAACACAAAAAACCTGGTGCACCCACCAGAACGCCACATAGCGTCCAATTTATCAATAGCACTAGTGCTGTGAGACAAGCGCTCAGTGGTGTCCTCCCAAAGACTGCAATAGTCCTTTCTAGCCATTAGTTTTTATTGTTTTTGTTCTAAATATCTCTATTTAGCTAATGTTGCTTCAACTTTAGAGCTTTCATGTTAACAATGTCGTTTTAGTACTTTTTTCATCCCAATCTCTGCATTTCCAGCATGGCAACTCATGGCTCATGAGTGTGCCACTAATGTCAGCTCATGTATTTTCGCCTTTTCACTCCGATCTTATATTTTTAGAGCAGCGGTTGTTTTTTATGACAAGTACCCCCTTGCGACAAGCAGTTGTGACCAAGTACCCTGTATACCCTGTATATTTAAAGACAAATGTTACCAAAATAAGTAAATAATAATATGCCAGACCTATCAGAGAGATTCTGTTGGTGCACTGACCACATGCTATCTATGCCCTAATAAGTGTTTGTGTGAATTTGGTTTTGTTGATGCCATGCTGCTCACTTGCGTCTGTCCTCCCTTCTCTTGGCCTTATTTGTACTCTTATTTTAAATCTGGATTTTGCATTTGCTTTGGATTGGTTGCTGCTCGCGCTGCATTTTTTCCTGCTGCGTTTTTCTGTATTAGTCAATTCTTTGGGTCATATGTTAGGTTTGGATTGTACATTTCCGGTTTTCGGCCTGAGTATTCCACAGCAGACATGCCAGTCTTCCGCCAGCAGGTAGAACCTGTTTTGAATGGGCAGATAGCCAAGGCAGGTTTTCTTGTGTTGTGTTTGTGTATGTGTTTTTTTGCTACATGTGTGTTACTGTGCTGTTTGTCTGCATGTGTTGTATCCATGAGCATGGCCACCCCTGTATGTTGCCTCTCTTTTTCTATTGTGTTCGTCGTGTTCTTAGGTCTTTTTAAAATTGTTTGTTTCTGTGCAGTGATTAGCTATGTTGCTTGAATTTTCTGTGGCTTTCTGTTTCATGGCTTTTGTTGCGTTTCATCTTGCTTTTTTTACATTGCTTTTTCTTTTCTTTTTTCCTTGCCGTTTTCTAGCATTTTTGGTTCTGCGCTTTTGTTATTTATTTTTTCCAGTTTGTGATTTTAGTTTAGGATTTTGGGATACACTTTTGGTTTAGTTTTGTGGCGTCATTTTTGGTACTTTATGTGTGTTGCAATTGGCTGTTGTTTACTGTGAACGCCATTTGCTTTTTGGTTCTGCCTTTGCATTGTTGACAGTTTTTTGGTTTTGTCTGGTGTTTGTAGATTCTGTTCTGTAGGCTGGTTTTGCTTATTTATTTTGAAATGTGGGTTTGTGGCTTGGTTTTTCTTTAATAGGTTCAGTTTGGCTTGCTGTGAGAATTGAGTTACTGTCAATGTGTGCTTCCCTTTTCATTTTAGCCTGATTGACTTATACTGTTTCTTCATGTAGAGGATGCCCTCTCTGGATGGTGGTCAGCACTTCATCTGCTGTTGAGTTTGCATGACGTCTTCACAGTGGCCATTGGATACCTGCAAAATGAGTTTCTCATGTGGGTTTCTGCTTTTGTTTTATATTGTTTCAGGCCATCACAGGTTGGATACATGCTCCCTGTTCTGGAATTTTCATCGTAGCCACAGCAAGGTGAGTTTTTCTTGGTCAACATACATATGTGCTTCAATACTCTGTTGCCTCTGAGCTGACTATTTGCTAGTTTGGCCCACATTTCCAGTGTTTCTTTGCTTTTCACAAACCTACTCCTGCTGGGGCAGGTGCCGCTTTTCCCCCACGAGCGTCCCAATTGGACCAGCTTCATGTGGCAGGCCCATAGCCATGAGGGCGAGCAAAATCTTCAGACGTTGCCATATGGAACTATTCTGACTCTGATTGCAGAATGGTTTACCTCCTTTCTGCAGGTCGACTATGAATTTGCTGTCCCCATCTAATTCAAGCTGCCACTACTGTGTGTTTGTGCGTTTATTTATGGCTAACCAATTGACCTATTGTGCTTACCATCTAGTTTTGGTGGTCAACCACATGCCTAGATTGGCAACATGGGCCTGCAGGCAGTCAGTCACAGAGTGTGCGTGGTTGGGGTTTGCAAGTTGTGTTCCAGGTCTTTTTGGTCAACGTAATCTGTTTCTGCACAAAAACCGACAATGTTAATCCATTAATGCGTGTGTAACCTATGTGTCACTCCAACAAACATATGTCTTACTGTTTTATTTTTTTGGGCCGGGGAACCAAGATACTGTAGAGTTTGTGTAAATTTGTAAACGTTCTATTTGTGTTGATGTGTGTGCCATGTTAGGCCTTTCAAAAACTACTTACCCCCTTTGTCCCAGTCAGCTGTTAAAAACTTGCAGATTGCACATTACAGTTATGTCCGCCTCAGCTACTCACATATATTTTGTTGTAAGTAGAGAAGCTACATTTGGTCAGCCTCCCCCAAGCCTGGAGCTTGGGGGATTTCATGCTCCTTGTTTTGGGCACAACGCTGCAAGGTTTCACATTATTTGCTAATGCCAGAAGATGCAGGGTTCTATTAATTTGTGAACTAGTCACTTCTGGTATAAAATAATCAGGTGTTTGCTGTGTTTCTCCATTGTGCACCTTGTCTTTTTCTTTCAAAATGCATTGCTAATAGGTTTGGGCCTATGCGCTTGGCACCTATGACCCTGGCGATGTTGCTGGGCATCTGTAATGCCCAGCTGATCACCAGGCTAAGTTCAGGTGCCAACCCCCAATCTAACACCGCCGTCTTCACCTATAGACAAGACCCCATTTGCCAGGAGACATTACACACCTGCCCGAACAAGGTTGCCCCCCAGGACCTAAGGGCGCAAAGGATGGCACCTGAGGCCGCAAAGGCTGATGTACAACAGAGCAAAACTAACAGTACACAAGGGAAGTCTAAGATAGCCAGGTCTGCAACAGATTATCAGTCCTACCAGTGTCTTGACAAAAGGAGTAAACAAAGCCGAAGTCCAAAGAAAGCCAAAGGTCAAAGCAGTAAATCAGAGGGTCCCAGTATCCAAAGGGTCAGAAAAAAGCGAGGAATTTTGCCGTTATCCTCCCTCACTCTCCCCTTGTGAGATCTCCGGGGGGGGGGGTTTGTCTAGTGGTTTAAGACTGTAGACATATGTTGTGCTTTGTCACTTTTATTAAAACGCGACGCCACGCGTTTGTACTGCGCTCCGCGGCTGGCAGCCCCATTCACCTCAGAGATGCCGGGCCGCTACTGGCCGGCTGGATCACGTGGGCTCTTTGGGGGGGGGGCAGGCTCTGTGGATGATGCATTTTACCTCATATCTCCACAGCACGCCCCTCGAGGTCTGCAGACACCATTTTGTCTCCTGCTGCGTGCTGCTGGCTCTCTGCGGTCCGTGAGTAACCCCGGTGGGGTGATTTTTTTCTTATGCCTTATTCTCATGGGAATGTTTGATTAAATCTTTCAGGCGGGTTAAAGCTTCAGTCCTGTGGTTTCTCCCGGCCTTCTCCCCTCCTTATCTCCCACTTCCCTAGCGGTTTATTGGGGGCATCCCAGGTAGATCTTTAGCATTAACCCTTACTGGCCTACTGTGCCATTCAAATCACCATATGGAGGCTTCTGAGGATAATGGGCCTGGGACTCCTTCGGGGCAAGCCCGGCTATGTGTTGTGTGTGGGGTATTCCCAATCGGTGATGATGTCAGGGTATGTGTATCCTGCGGCCAGCAGGTACTTGCACTGCAGTCTGGGTTACCTGTTGCTGGGCCTGGGCCCCTCGGGCTTCGCCTACCCCCCCACGCCTACATCTGACCCCCTGTGAGGAGCATACCAGCGGGGAGTCTCAGCCTGCTTTGGCTGTACCGGTGGCCAGCATTGAGAAACATATTGCTGGGTCTGCCTTGTGTAAGGCTTCTGCTAAGAAGTAGCATTTATCTCCCACCGTTTCCCTCTTTCCTGTGGAAGCTGAGGAAATTTTTGACACTACTGGTTATTCCCCCCTGGAGGAGGGGGAATTGTTCTCTGATTCAGAATCATCTGAGGAGTAGCCTAGGGTTTATGGTGGTACAGGGTCTCCCTTTGGGGAAGATCAATGGTCCTCAGATGGTTAAACCACATTTGGAATTTCCGGAGCAGTCGCACTTTAATAATCTGGTGCTCAAAGAATGGGAGCGGCCTAGCAAGCTGCCAGGGGTGCCCAAGAGTTGGGACAAGACGTATCCCTTTCCTGCTGATGTGATTAAGCATTGATCATGTCCTCCAGAGGTGGACGCGCCCCTTCTGGGGCTGTCCAATACATCTGTCATGCATTCTCCTGACACTACTACCCTGAGGGATGATGAGGACCGGCGCATGGACCAACTGGCTTGCCATGCTTTTGCCTGTGTGGGGACCGCACTACGCCCGGTTTGTGCCTCTGCCATTACAGCTATTGCTATTAAGGGTTTGCTTAAGAGTCTCTTAGAGGGGGCCTCTGCTGACGCGGTAGGAGAAGAGTATAGATCTTCTCCTGAATTTGTTGCATATGTTCTGTCTGCCATGGATGATGCCATTAGAATGTGTGGTAGGACTTCTGCCCTGTTGGTGGCTATACGCCGCTCTGTCTGGCTACGTCAGTGGGTAGCTGATAATGCTGCTAAGAAGGCTGTCACTGGTTTCCCTTTCAAGGGCCTGCGCCTCTTTGGTGAACACTTGGATTTGTTTGCCAGGGGTGGTAGGTTTCCTCAACGTAGGAGGCCGTCCCTGTTCGGGGGATGGGTGCCTTTTTCCCATCCTTCCGTGGTTCCAGAACTGGCCGAGGAGTTTCTTTTACTGGGGCCCGCGGAGATCACTGGGGAAGGGGCAGAGGACGTGGCCGTCCTGGCCTCTCCTGGGGTCCCAAGACAAAATCCTCACCCAAGCCCCCTCAGGCATGAAGGGGCACCCTCACCCATCCGGGTGGGGGGATTACTTCAGCTCTTTGCTCATGTCTGGAAGCTTCACGTCTCAGACCGGTGGATTCAGGAGGTAGTCTCCTCCGGTTACAAGATAGAGTTTGCAGCCTGGCCGCCCCCAAGATTAATCGAATCCCGGATGGCTCAAAACCCCCTGTTAGCTCAGGGTCTGTGCCTTGCTGTCCAAAACCTTCTGGAGTTGGGGGTCACCTGCCCGGTGCCTTTGAGGGAAAAGGGGCAGAGGCTACTATTCCAATCTTTTCACTGTTCCCAAAAAAGACGGGTCCATCAGACCTATCCTGGATTTAAAGTGCCTCAACAAATTTGTCAGATTCAAACATTTTCGCATGGAGACTCTGCGCTCAGCTGTCAATTCACTACGCCCAGGGGACTTCATGACCTCTGTAGACATCAAGGATGCTTACCTTCATGTACTAATCTTTCCAGGTCATCAGAGATTCCTCAGGTTCGCTCTGGAGGATCATTACTATCAATTTGTGGCCTTGCCTTTCGGTATCACCTCGGCTCCCAGAGTATTCACCAAGGTGCTGGCGGGAGTACTGGCTCTGCTGAGATCTCAGGGCATTCGCATCCTTCCTTACTTGGATGACATTCTCATCACGTCGCAGTCCCTCCAGCAGGCCGAGCTGGATACTCAGCTGGTGGTGTCCACACTGGAGTCCTTCGGCTGGGTGATCAACCACCCCAAGTCTTTCCTGTCACTGTCAATGGTGAGGTCCTTTCTGGGCATGAATCTGGATACATCTCAGGTCAAGATTTTTCTCCCTCAGCAGAAGGTGGAGAGTCTTCAGGCCCAAGCCAGGTTCCTTATGTCTTGTCCTCATCCCTCCATCCGGCAGTGGGATGCAGCTGGTGGGCCTGATGGTGTCTTGCTTCAAGGCAGTTCCATACACTCAGTTTCACATGAGACCTCTTCAACTTCACCTCTTGTCAGTTTGGGATCGGGACCCTCGATCCCTGGATCAGGTGTTAGTTCTGTCCCCTCTGGCCAGACGGTCTTCCTCGTGGTGGCTGGACTCAAGAAACACGTTGGTGGGCAGATCCTTTCTGACCCCGTGCTGGGAGACAGTCACCACAGATGCCAGTCTGACAGGTTGGGGGGGCTTCTGGAAATTCCAGAAATTCCAGGGTCAGTGGAGTCCTCAGGAGGCCCACACCCCTATCAACATTCTGTAATTGAGGGCGATAAGGTTGGTTCTCGCCCCAATTGACTCCCCACCTTCGGGGTCGGGCGGTTCAGGTCCACTCAGACAACCAGACGGGGATTGCCTACATCAATCATCAGGGAGGGACCCGGAGCACGAGGGCCCTCAGGGAAGTGTCCCTGATACTGTCTTGGGCGGAGATCAATGTTCCCTGTATATCAGCTGTGTACGGACTCCCTCAGCAGGGGGATCTCTCGCCTGGGAGAATGGTCCCTCAGCAGCAGGGTGTTTCGCTCCCTGTGCCACCGCTGGGGTCAGCCAGATGTGGATCTGTTTGCGTCCCGTCACAATCACAAGCTTCCAGTCTTTGTCTCTCTGTCACAGGACCCTCTGGCCTTGGCCATGGATGCCCTAGCAATGTCTTGGAAGAGCTTTCAGCTTCTCTATGTGTTCCCTCCTTTTCCTCTGCTGTTCAAGGTGCTGCGCAAGATTGCTCAGGAAGGGGTGCCAACCATTCTGGTGGCCCCCTTTTGGCCAAGAAGGGTGTGGTTCGCAGACGTTGTGCTGTTGGCAGTAGATCAGTATGCTCTGCCCAAGGATCCAGACCTGCTCACTCAGGGGCAGCTACCTCATCCCAATTTAAAAACGCTGGCTTTGATGGCCTGGCTGCTGAAACCTCCATCTTGATGGAAACGGGGCTGCTTGCCTCTGTTGTTAATACCATGATTCGGGCTAGGAAGAAGTCCTCGTCATCTATCTACTATAGGGTCTGGCATGCTTACAATGGCTGGTGTGAGTCTAAGTCGCTTCCCTGTCGGGTGTTTTCTATCCATAGGATTCTGGAATTCCTGCAACATGGTTTGGATTTGGGTCTTCAAGGAGAAGGAGCCTCCCTTCCGCTTTACTGCTCATTCTACTCGTGCTATTGGTGCCTCTTGGGCCTTTCAGCACCAAGCTTCTGTTGAACAAGTTTGCAAGGCCGCTACTTGGTCTTCTGTTCATACCTTTTCTAAGTTTTACAAGGTTGATGTTAGGGCCTCAGCTGATGCTGCTTTTAGTCGCAAAGTTCTGTAGGCGGCAGTGGTTTAAACTGCCCGCTGTTACTTTTTGGGGATCCCACCCTACCTTATGGACACTGCTATTGGATGTCCCATGTGTAAGGAATATTCTGGAACGGGACGTGCTGTATACTTAGAATAATACAATTCTGTGATTACTCACCTGTAGAATTGGTATTATACATATACAGCACGTCCTGTTCCATCCCACCCTTGTTATCATTATTCCTAGTTACCTCTGTATGGTGATTGTTCATATGTTCATTTTTGAATTCTGGTTATTATTGTTCTCCCGGCTTCTTGTTAACTGCTTGTCAATACTGGGGAATTTATGGGAGGTCCATGACTTATATAGGGCCGAGAGGAGCCACAAGCTGTTTTTCTGCAGTCCAGCGCCATCTTGTCGATGTATTACCCCATGTGTAAGGAATGTTCTGGAACAGGACGTGCTGTATACGTATAATACCAATTCTACAGGTGAGTAATTACAGAATTGCATTTTTGTATTTTAGTAGCCAGCCACACAATATGAGCTCTGTAGGTAGTCTGAAAGACATCAGGTAGTCTGAAAGACAGATATTCTGAGCACAGAAATTAAAACACAAAAGCCAGACAGCACAACTTATGACCAAGAATCTGGTGCTGAACCTGAAGGCAGCACGTCTTTGGGTGGTTCCACCTGTGGTGGGCCAGGTGGAGCAAGATGGGGTTGTGCTGGCAGTACTTGTTGGCGAGCAGGAGGGAGGTGGAAGCCACAGCGCCACCTCCAAACAGTGCTTGAAAAAAAAATTTCTGTTGCTGGATTCGGTACCTGCACCAGCTGATTAATTTCCCTCCTGTTCTCCTGGATGGCGGAAACAACGGCCTGATGTTGCTCCTCGGCCCGTGTGGCCTGTTGTTGCTGCTTGGCCCATGTTGGGAGCTGTCTTTGCAGTTTGCAAATTAGTCCCTCCAGATATTTCACTTTTTGTGCCAGGTGGGCATTGTGTTGCTGGTAATTATAGGAAGCAAACAACCGTTCCCCCAGTTGGTAGAGCTGGACACTAGTGGGCATGCTTTCTGTTTGGACCTCATCAGATAATGGAAGCTGCAGAGGAGAGAAACAAAAAATTGCATTGCAAGGTATAGGTAAGTTGAGGTTTAGGCAAACCATTCCAACCACATAGGCACCACAAGTACGAGGCAGTGGGATTCTGACCAATCCTTGAAGTTTTTTATATTGTTGGAGAAACTGATGTCCCTGACACTAGGCCACAAGGGCTTTGTGCAAATATGTGTTTTGCCTATAGAACCTACCAATGCAGAAACCGACGTGACGAACAAAGCTAAAAAAGAACACACAGCATTGAGAATCCGGAATGTGTTAGTTGCTCACACACTCTTTAAAAAGGTGGGCAGGGCAAACATTTGCCCAATATGGACACATACAAATACAACTTGGGACATTCCCTGAAGATGGGCAAACATTATTCAAATACCTGTGTGGAATAATCCCTGAATGCTTGTGGCAGCGGCTGCTGTGGCGGCAGCTGCTGTGATAGCTGCTGCTTTGGCAGCTGCTGATGTGACTGCTGCTGGGGATGTTGCTGCTGTGGTGGCTGTTGTGGATGCTGCTACTGTCCATTGGGTAACTTGGGAAACTCATAACAAGCTGTAATAGGCAAAAAAAAGACCAATCAAACACTTGCCAAGCCAAAAATAAATGTAAATCACATTAGACACACCATCTAGCGTTTTGTTTTGGGGTTCCATTGCAAAAATATGGCATATGTCAGGGGGCAGACCTATCAACACAGGGAAGCACAAGTACATGAGTGTGTGTGTGAAAACATTAACCAATGTGCCCTATGGCAGGATCAGCAGACACATTGGAAAGAGCTTGAAATGTGTGGACTTATAGACAGTTTTGGATCAGGTCAAGGCTGCTGATGGGTTGCCTTCTTGACTGGGGCCTGCTTCCACCTGTATCTGCTGTGTGTTTGCAGGTTGGGAGCACATCTGTTGACTCATACTAGGTTGGGAGTCCAGTGGCTGATTGGCATCCAATTTGGAGTTGGAATCATCTTTATTTCTAAAGAAAGTCAACACTCTTACCGCACACATGTGTGTAATCCCTCACATCTACCCCCTGCAGATGAAATGCAGGGATATAGCGCTTCAACATAAGCTCATATTCTTGATATTAATTTAGTGGCCCTTGTCAGCTTCCATTTTCTCCATGAGTGCCCTGCACAATGTAAAATACTGCTTCTATGCGGATTTTGTGCTGCATTGATGGGCAGCAGTAAAATTGAGGGTCTCTGCAAAACCTGCCCAGAGTAGCCACACTTATGTCCCTTTACCAATAAATTTAACACAGAATCGACCCTGCCACTGGGCATAGTGAGACCATAACAGGTATAGTGCAACTTTGTGCCTCCTTAAACATCCTTGCTGAGGGCACATTCCATGCCACTGCGACTCTATTAAGCGCCAATGAGGAGTAGGTGCCACAAATCAAACTGGTATTTAAGCGCATGGCAGGAATTCCCAATGTGTTGGTGTGCACCCCCTCGAGCCCAGGAACTGCACTTCCACAACTGTAAAAGTTTCCATTTAATGAATGTGATGGTTGTTTGCGATCATGATATGTGGCTGTGTGCTGTAAAAGTGGGGTTCCCAGGCTCATGCCATGATGCCTATGTGTGCCAACAATCGACCTTGTACAAGAAATTTGAGAATCAAGAAATGCCAGCGGGTTGGCTGCTAGGTAAGTAAGGGTGCAAGTTGCAATCCAGAACAATACTTAACCTGACTTACATTGCGGGTATGGTCAACCCGGGAAGAAATTGCCAAGACCAGGGTTGTGTTAGCATTTAGTGGGCCAACAGTGTTAAAACCTGTGCTTATGTTTAGGTGATTTGGGCTACGGCCAAATGACATGGCTGTTGAGGATGGCTGATGTGCGCTACCATGCAGCTCACTTATTGCATGCTTCTTATGTTTGGCCCAGCCTGGAGGGCTGGTGCTATACAGCCAAGAAAAGGGGTCAAAGATCATCCTAGCTTGCTGTGTATGCCACAATTTGTGCATACTAGATTGGATGGAAGACCCAAAACAAAGTTCCAGACATGCTTGCAGACAGCGCCGAAGACACACAGAGTGGCTTCGCACAGATGATTGCTTTATTCTTTGGGGCAAGTGCCGAAAATGTGCAAATACTCATGCACTTGAACAGCAGAGAGACATTCGGACAGATTGAAAGCAAAGTTAAAAAGTCAGAAAAGGCGAAATGTTGTGTCAACCATTCGAAAATATCAGCCCAACATAGATTGAGCAGAGCCATATACACTCAAAGTAACTAACATTGTGTTTTGTTTCCTTCTTGGCACAGTAAATGAGTGACACCAATTACTTCAGGGGAGTTTGGCTTGGGTTCCAAAGGGATTCTGTACATTATTTTGCATGGCATGCATTTCGTTTGTGTTTGTATTTTGTTTATTTCAGCAAAAAGTAAATTTAGACCCCAAAATTAGTATGCACTTTATTATTTTTTGTTAGTTTAAAGAACGCTGGTGTGGCATGACTAAAATAGAAAAAGATTGATTCCAAGCAATCACACAGTGGAATTGGGGGATATGTGTACATGGGTGCCTATAGCTAATGCTGCATGCAGCAAATGGGAGTATGAATGGGCTCATAGGTAACTATGGGCAGCGCTCTGACGGTGATTGCAGGGTGATCAGGATAGCCCCGCTATGACAGGCAATCTCTCAGGTGTGAAGCCGGCCTAAGAGCACAGACTGGTATGGCAATTATGTTATCAAGCTTCCTTGATGGTGACCTAAATCAGAATCCACTGGAGAACGGTATTCAGCAAAGTTAAAACTTGACTTTGGGTCTACTCTAAATCCATAACCAGATATTGGAAAGAGTAGGAGAACACAATGGAAATGGAAATGGAGGAGAAGCACATGGGACAGGAAAAAACATACTGCAGAAATGGTTTAAAGGAGAACAACACCCATTAAATTTACTTTTGTGGGTGTGTTTCCATCTGATTTGGGATATTCCCCGGGATCACCTGTAAACTCACTTTTTCCTCCTTCCGGGCCATGTTTGTGCTATTCAGATTTCCTCAGTGCGACAATGGAGTGAGCACTGCTGCCCCGCTTCCCCACCATGCGCTGGTCATTTAGAAAGGCCTGGCACGTGTATGTGCCTAGCTAGATATATGCTTGGATGCACTTTGGAGATGCAGTGCATGCTCATGGAGGAGGTGAGTGGATCAGGCAATCCAAGGTGTTTCACACAGCTTGGCATCCCAATTCTTGACTTGACTAGACTTGGGGAGGATTGATCCTCCTAAAATAAGTTAAAGAGGGATGAGAGGCATTTTCCCCTGCTCCAGAAATATATGATATGGCTAATGGGAGCTTTGAATTAGAACAGTGTACTCCAGGTTTATTTTGCTCTTCTTGAATTTTCCATTGAAGACATTGATAGATTTCATATTCGGGTGTTACATAACCAGAGTATTGTAAACAATTAGTTAGAACTGCAACAGAACAGAGACATATTTGGCTTGACACTACTTTAGCTATTATCAAGATCATATCCCTGCAGTTCATGAAGCCTTCCAGGCATTCATTAACTTCCTGCAACCCTATCCCTCTTGGGAACAGTGTAAAATGAGCTATTTCAAAGCAACTCTCTGATAACACAGGTCTACAAAAAGATTTTTTGTAATCATCACAAATTACTTTATACTTTTCTGAATCAGTTTTTCATCCTGATTTAAAAGATGTATAAAGTTTTTCTGTAGAAGGTATAGTTTCCACGAAGCAGCATCATTATTATAAGATATAGGAAATATACTACCGACAGTAAGAAAACAGTAATCTACATATCAGAAAAAATTCTTGACCTTATAAAACTGTTATTGTTAAATAAAAATAAGTGTATGTATGCATTTGTATGCAAAATGGAAACTAAACTATAAGCAAAAATTAAACCTGTTTGATATTAGATGTTTAGATGATTTTTAATGGTTGTCCCAACAGTCCCTACAGTAATCTGCAATCATTAAGTCATTTCAAAAACCCTGGTAGCAAAATACTTTCTAATGTGGCTCCAGCAACTAGGGATGAGCGAATCGATCCGGACGAACCCGGATTCGATCCGAATTTCATGAAAAATTCGATTCGGATCGAATCCGAATTTCCCCGCGATTCGATCGCTCGAAGTTTTCCTTTAACATCCATTCATTTACATTACAGGCATTCTAAGATGGGATGGGACATGTCCAGACATCAACCCCGCGCCAGTGCAAGCTGGGACAGTCACATTTTTTTTTTTTCATCCAGCCTGAGTGTTACTGGCTGGCTGACAGGCTTTGTTAGCGTTTTCAGGCTGCTTATACTAACTGTGCATATATACTGAACTGATCTTAAGTCTGCTGTGAGGCATCCCATTCTGTGACTACACCAGCCTCTATTTAGGACCATAACCATTTGCACCTATTATAATTGAAATTAGGCCTGATAAAGACACTTTTGCTGTGCATAGCACTACTGGTCCCTGCCAGGTGCACTCCTGTTGTGGCATCCCATTCTGTGACTACAGCAGCCTCTATTTAAGACCATATAACCATTTGCACTTATTATAATTGAAATTAGGCCTGATAAAGACACTTTTGCTGTGCATAGCACTACTTGTCCCTGCCAGGTGCACTCCTGTTGTGGCATCCCATTCTGTGACTACACCAGCCTCTATTTAAGACCATAACCATTTGCACTTATTCTAATTGAAATTAGGCCTGATAAAGACACTTTTGCTGTGCATGCTACTACTGGTCCCAGGTGCACTCCTGTTGTGGCATCCCATTCTGTGACTACACCAGCCTCTATTTAAGAACATAACCATTTGCACTTATTCTAATTGAAATTAGGCCTGATAAAGACACTTTTGCTGTGCATATTCTTACTGCTGCCTGCCAGGTGCTCTCCTGTTGGGGCATCCCATTCTGTGACTACACCAGCCTCTATTTAAGACCATATAACCATTTGCACCTATTATAATTGAAATTAGGCCTGATAAAGACACTTTTGCTGTGCATAGCACAACTGGTCCCTGCCAGGTGCACTCCTGTTTGGGGCATCCCATTCTGTGACTACAGCAGCCTCTATTTAAGACCATATAACCATTGCCCTTATTCTAATTGAAATTAGGCCTGATAAAGACACTTTTGCTGTGCATATTCTTACTGCTGCCTGCCAGGTGCACTCCTGTTGTGGCATCCCATTCTGTGACTACACCAGCCTCTATTTAAGACCATAACCATTTGCACTTATTCTAATTGAAATTAGGCCTGATAAAGACACTTTTGCTGTGCATGCTACTACTGATCCCAGGTGCACTCCTGTTGTGGCATCCCATTCTGTGACTACACCAGCCTCTATTTAAGAACATAACCATTTGCACTTATTCTAATTGAAATTAGGCCTGATAAAGACACTTTTGCTGTGCATATTCTTACTGCTGCCTGCCAGGTGCACTCCTGTTGGGGCATCCCATTCTGTGACTACACCAGCCTCTATTTAAGACCATATGACCATTTGCACCTATTATAATTGAAATTAGGCCTGATAAAGACACTTTTGCTGTGCATAGCACTACTGGTCCCTGCCAGGTGCACTCCTGTTTGGGGCATCCCATTCTGTGACTACAGCAGCCTCTATTTAAGACCATATAACCATTTGCACTTATTCTAATTGAAATTAGGCCTGATGAAGACACTTTTGCTGTGCATATTCTTACTGCTGCCTGCCAGGTGCACTCCTGTTGGGGCATCCCATTCTGTGACTACACCAGCCTCTATTTAAGACCATAACCATTTGCACTTATTCTAATTGAAATTAGGCCTGATAAAGACACTTTTGCTGTGCATGCTACTACTGGTCCCAGGTGCACTCCTGTTGTGGCATCCCATTCTGTGACTACACCAGCCTCTATTTAAGAACATAACCATTTGCACTTATTCTAATTGAAATTAGGCCTGATAAAGACACTTTTGCTGTGCATATTCTTACTGCTGCCTGCCAGGTGCACTCCTGTTGGGGCATCCCATTCTGTGACTACACCAGCCTCTATTTAAGACCATATAACCATATGCACCTATTATAATTGAAATTAGGCCTGATAAAGACACTTTTGCTGTGCATATTCTTACTGCTGCCTGCCAGGTGCACTACTGTTGTGGCATCCCATTCTGTGACTACACCAGCCTCTATTTAAGACCATAACCATTTGCACTTATTCTAATTGAAATTAGGCCTGATAAAGACACTTTTGCTGTGCATATTCTTACTGCTGCCTGCCAGGTGCACTCCTGTTGGGGCATCCCATTCTGTGACTACAGCAGCCTCTATTTAAGACCATATAACCATTTGCACCTATTATAATTGAAATTAGGCCTGATAAAGACACTTTTGCTGTGCATATTCTTACTGCTGCCTGCCAGGTGCACTCCTGTTGTGGCATCCTATTCTGTGACTACACCAGCCTCTATTTAAGACCATAACCATTTGCACTTATTCTAATTGAAATTAGGCCTGATAAAGACACTTTTGCTGTGCATGCTACTACTGGTCCCAGGTGCACTCCTGTTGTGGCATCCCATTCTGTGACTACACCAGCCTCTATTTAAGAACATAACCATTTGCACTTATTCTAATTGAAATTAGGCCTGATAAAGACACTTTTGCTGTGCATGGCACTACTGGTCCCTGCCAGGCACACTCCTGTTTGGGGCATCCCATTCTGTGACTACAGCAGCCTCTATTTAAGACCATATAACCATTTGCACTTATTCTAATTGAAATTAGGCCTGATAAAGACACTTTTGCTGTGCATAGCACTACTGATCCCTGCCAGGTGCACTCCTGTTTGGGGCATCCCATTCTGTGACTACACCAGCCTCTATTTAAGACCATAACCATTTGCACTTATTCTAATTGAAATTAGGCCTGATACAGACACTTTTGCTGTGCATGCTACTACTGGTCCCAGGTGCACTCCTGTTGTGGCATCCCATTCTGTGACTACACCAGCCTCTATTTAAGAACATAACCATTTGCACTTATTCTAATTGAAATTAGGCCTGATAAAGACACTTTTGCTGTGCATATTCTTACTGCTGCCTGCCAGGTGCACTCCTGTTGGGGCATCCCATTCTGTGACTACACCAGCCTCTATTTAAGACCATATACCCATTTGCACCTATTATAATTGAAATTAGGCCTGATAAAGACACTTTTGCTGTGCATAGCACTACTGGTCCCAGGTGCACTCCTGTTGTGGCATCCCATTCTGTGACTACACCAGCCTCTATTTAAGAACATAACCATTTGCACTTATTATAATTGAAATTAGGCCTGATAAAGACACTTTTGCTGTGCATAGCACAACTGGTCCCTGCCAGGTGCACTCCTGTTTGGGGCATCCCATTCTGTGACTACAGCAGCCTCTATTTAAGACCATATAACCATTGCCCTTATTCTAATTGAAATTAGGCCTGATAAAGACACTTTTGCTGTGCATATTCTTACTGCTGCCTGCCAGGTGCACTCCTGTTGTGGCATCCCATTCTGTGACTACACCAGCCTCTATTTAAGACCATAACCATTTGCACTTATTCTAATTGAAATTAGGCCTGATAAAGACACTTTTGCTGTGCATGCTACTACTGATCCCAGGTGCACTCCTGTTGGGGCATCCCATTCTGTGACTACACCAGCCTCTATTTAAGAACATAACCATTTGCACTTATTCTAATTGAAATTAGGCCTGATAAAGACACTTTTGCTGTGCATATTCTTACTGCTGCCTGCCAGGTGCACTCCTGTTGGGGCATCCCATTCTGTGACTACACCAGCCTCTATTTAAGACCATATGACCATTTGCACCTATTATAATTGAAATTAGGCCTGATAAAGACACTTTTGCTGTGCATAGCACTACTGGTCCCTGCCAGGTGCACTCCTGTTTGGGGCATCCCATTCTGTGACTACAGCAGCCTCTATTTAAGACCATATAACCATTTGCACTTATTCTAATTGAAATTAGGCCTGATGAAGACACTTTTGCTGTGCATATTCTTACTGCTGCCTGCCAGGTGCACTCCTGTTGGGGCATCCCATTCTGTGACTACACCAGCCTCTATTTAAGACCATATAACCATATGCACCTATTATAATTGAAATTAGGCCTGATAAAGACACTTTTGCTGTGCATATTCTTACTGCTGCCTGCCAGGTGCACTACTGTTGTGGCATCCCATTCTGTGACTACACCAGCCTCTATTTAAGACCATAACCATTTGCACTTATTCTAATTGAAATTAGGCCTGATAAAGACACTTTTGCTGTGCATATTCTTACTGCTGCCTGCCAGGTGCACTCCTGTTGGGGCATCCCATTCTGTGACTACACCAGCCTCTATTTAAGACCATATAACCATTTGCACCTATTATAATTGAAATTAGGCCTGATAAAGACACTTTTGCTGTGCATATTCTTACTGCTGCCTGCCAGGTGCACTCCTGTTGTGGCATCCTATTCTGTGACTACACCAGCCTCTATTTAAGACCATAACCATTTGCACTTATTCTAATTGAAATTAGGCCTGATAAAGACACTTTTGCTGTGCATGCTACTACTGGTCCCAGGTGCACTCCTGTTGTGGCATCCCATTCTGTGACTACACCAGCCTCTATTTAAGAACATAACCATTTGCACTTATTCTAATTGAAATTAGGCCTGATAAAGACACTTTTGCTGTGCATGGCACTACTGGTCCCTGCCAGGCACACTCCTGTTTGGGGCATCCCATTCTGTGACTACAGCAGCCTCTATTTAAGACCATATAACCATTTGCACTTATTCTAATTGAAATTAGGCCTGATAAAGACACTTTTGCTGTGCATAGCACTACTGATCCCTGCCAGGTGCACTCCTGTTTGGGGCATCCCATTCTGTGACTACACCAGCCTCTATTTAAGACCATAACCATTTGCACTTATTCTAATTGAAATTAGGCCTGATACAGACACTTTTGCTGTGCATGCTACTACTGGTCCCAGGTGCACTCCTGTTGTGGCATCCCATTCTGTGACTACACCAGCCTCTATTTAAGAACATAACCATTTGCACTTATTCTAATTGAAATTAGGCCTGATAAAGACACTTTTGCTGTGCATATTCTTACTGCTGCCTGCCAGGTGCACTCCTGTTGGGGCATCCCATTCTGTGACTACACCAGCCTCTATTTAAGACCATATACCCATTTGCACCTATTATAATTGAAATTAGGCCTGATAAAGACACTTTTGCTGTGCATAGCACTACTGGTCCCAGGTGCACTCCTGTTGTGGCATCCCATTCTGTGACTACACCAGCCTCTATTTAAGAACATAACCATTTGCACTTATTCTAATTGAAATTAGGCCTCATAAAGACACTTTTGCTGTGCATATTCTTACTGCTGCCTGCCAGGTGCACTCCTGTTGGGGCATCCCATTCTGTGACTACACCAGCCTCTATTTAAGACCATATAACCATTTGCACCTATTATAATTGAAATTAGGCCTGATAAAGACACTTTTGCTGTGCATAGCACTACTGATCCCTGCCAGGTGCACTCCTGTTGTGGCATCCCATTCTGTGACTACACCAGCCTCTATTTAAGAACATAACCATTTGCACTTATTCTAATTGAAATTAGGCCTGATAAAGACACTTTTGCTGTGCATGCTACTACTGGTCCCAGGTGCACTCCTGTTGTGGCATCCCATTCTGTGACTACACCAGCCTCTATTTAAGAACATAACCATTTGCACTTATTCTAATTGAAATTAGGCCTGATAAAGACACTTTTGCTGTGCATATTCTTACTGCTGCCTGCCAGGTGCTCTCCTGTTGTGGCATCCCATTCTGTGACTACACCAGCCTCTATTTAAGAACATAACCATTTGCACTTATTTTAATTGAAATTAGGCCTGATAAAGACTCTTTTGCTGTGCATGCTACTACTCGTCCCAGGTGCACTCCTGTTGTGGCATCCCATTCTGTGACTACACCAGCCTCTATTTAAGACCATATAACCATTTGCACTTATTCTAATTAAAATTAGGCCTGATAAAGACACTTTTGCTGTGCATAGCACTACTGGTCCCTGCCAGGTGCACTCCTGTTTGGGGCATCCCATTCTGTGACTACAGCAGCCTCTATTTAAGACCATAACCATTTGCACTTATTCTAATTGAAATTAGGCCTGATAAAGACACTTTTGCTGTGCATATTCTTACTGCTGCCTGCCAGGTGCACTCCTGTTGTGGCATCCCATTCTGTGACTACACCAGCCTCTATTTAAGACCATATAACCATTTGCACTTATTCTAATTGAAATTAGGCCTGATAAAGACACTTTTGCTGTGCATAGCACTACTGGTCCCTGCCAGGTGCACTCCTGTTGTGGCATCCCATTCTGTGACTACACCAGCCTCTATTTAAGACCATAACCATTTGCACTTATTCTAATTGAAATTAGGCCTGATAAAGACACTTTTGCTGTGCATGCTACTACTGGTCCCAGGTGCACTCCTGTTGTGGCATCCCATTCTGTGACTACACCAGCCTCTATTTAAGACCATATAACCATTTGCACTTATTCTAATTGAAATTAGGCCTGATAAAGACACTTTTGCTGTGCATAGTAGTACTGCTCACAGGTGCACTGCTGGCTGTTGGGGCATCCCATTCTGTAACATAGCATACCCCTCTTTATTTACACTAAGCAGCTCTCTTATTTACACTAAGCAGGCCTGTTGGAGGCTGAGTGTTACTGCTCACTTTTGGTGTGCATTATATTCTGTTTCATATAGACCCACCGCTGCCCGGGGGTTCTTAAAATATCACCTACTACCACGCCAGTTAGACTATGTCGGGCAGACAAGTGCCTGGAAGTGAAAAGAGGAGTGGCAGAGGCCAAGATTCCGCAGGCAGAGCTCGCATCAGACTGGGGGCCAGTAGCAGCAGGAGTCACGCTGAGAGACCTAATCTGCCAGTATCTGCTAGCGGTCGGGTCTCCACCAGTAACGCATCTGCCGTGGTAGATACCATTTGCACTTATTCTAATTGAAATTAGATTGGTTGACGCGCTCATCAACAACATCATCACAACTTACGTCTGAGACCCCCAGTCTAGGGTCGGTAGGTTCCTTTGACACAACCCTGAGTTGGCATGCCCCGAGAGCAGTCCCTGTCCTCCCATTGCCTCTGTCCTACGCCGTTCCCTCCCCCAGCGACGTATCCTATGCTTTGGGTTCAGCTCCACTCTTTAGTGAGGAGGACGATCAGATACAGGAGGACAGTCAGCAGCTACTGCCCAGCCAAGAAATGGAGGTGGCTTCTTTAGCTAGGCAGACAAATAGTGATGTGGACAGTGTCGTGGGTGCTGCGAGCGTTCCAGCTCCTGCGCCAGACACTGTTGACGAATCCACGAACATCAGTGACGTACAGCCACAACTCGGTGATAATGATGATGACGATGAAGCCGATCGCACTTGGGAGCCGGGTGATGAAGTAGCTTCATCGTCATCATCAGGAGAAGAGGGGCGCAGGTTGCCCCGGAGTCAGCAGCTGAGGCAGCAAGGTGGTAGCAGTCAGCATGGGGGCACAATTCCAAAGGCTGGAGCCGGCCGGGGCCGGGGCCGGGGTAGAGCACCTGCTGTGCGGTAGTCTACCTTATCGGGAGGTAGTGGAGCAGGGGTTCCTGGAGTTGGCAACAGCAGCAGTGAATCAGTGAGGCCAGGGGGTGGGAAAAGTAGCTACTCGGCAGTGTGGCAGTTTTTCCTGAAGCATCCGCAGGAGGGTAACATGGCCACATGCAAGATATGTAGGCAAAAGGTGAAGCGTGGCCAGGGTCCAAATGTTGGCACCACGGCCCTGCATCAACATATGATGCGTCACCATAAAGCGACCTGGGAGAACCGAGGCTCCCAAGGGGTGGTCCAGTCTGCTTCCTCACCAAGTGAGCTCCCAATTTCTGCCAGCCAAAGCTCCAGCACCTCAGCCGAAGGCAGCTGTGCGTCATACCCATCCTCTGTCGCTCCTGCTCCTCCTCCTCCTCCTCCAAGTCATGCATCCCGCCAGCAATCCATCAGCGAAGCCATGTCCAAGAGACAGCAGTATGCGCCCACTCATCCTACGGTGCAGAAGCTGAATGTGCTCCTGTCCAAGTTGCTGGTGCTGCAGTCGCTCCCTTTTCAGGTGGTGGACTCTGCACCTTTCAGAGAACTGATGGCTTGTGCCGAGCCGAGGTGGAGAGTCCCAAGCCGTCATTTCTTTGCCAAGAAGGCAGTACCAGCGCTGCACACTTTTGTTGAACAGAAGGTGGGCCAGTCCTTGAGCCTGTCGGTGTGTAGCAAAGTGCATGGCAGCGCCGACATCTGGAGCTGTAACTACGGTCAGGGACAGTACATGTCGTTTACGGCCCACTGGGTGAATGTGGTCCCTTTGCAGCAGCAGCAGCAACTTGGACAGGTCACGCCGCTTCGGCCTCCGCGCTCCCTGCCCGTTGGGCCTGTGACACTGTGCGACTCGGCCTCCTCATCCTTCGCCATCTCCTCACCCTCCACTGTAGGCTCAAGTCTCAGTGCCCCTCCAGTCTACCATGCGTGCAGGGCACGGAGGTGTCACGCAGTGCTTCACATGGTTTGTCTTGGCGAACGGAGTCACACAGGGGAGGAACTGCTTAAATGTATTCATCAGGAAATCCAAACATGGCTTACTCCAAGAAAACTTAAAATGGGAATCATGGTTACCGAAAATGGGAAGAACATTTTGTCTGCGCTGCGCCAAGGAAGCCTGACCCATGCCCCCTGCATGGCTCACGTCTTCAATCTGGTTGTCAAGCGGTTTCTGAAGTGTTCCCCCCATCTGCAAGACATCCTAACAACTTCAAGGAAACTTTGCATGCACTTCAGCCACTCATACACCGCCAAACACACCCTTCTTGAGCTACAGCGTCAGAATGGTATCCCCCAACATAGTCTGATTTGCGATGTTTCCACCCGTTGGAATTCCACCCTTCACATGTTGGACCGATTATATGAACAGAGAAAAGCCATCACGGATTTCCTGATGATCCAAGCAGATAGGGGGACTCCCCTGTGTAACTTCAATGTCAACCAGTGGCAGCTCATACGTGACACCTGTCGTTTGCTCAGGCCCTTTGAGGAAGCCACTTTATTTGTCAGTCGGCAGGATTACGGGATGAACGACGTGATTCCACTGCTTCATGTACTAAAGCACATGTTGGAAACCATGGCTGGTCAGGGCACTGGAGACATGGCGTTTACATCTTACGGCCACATGAACCCCGTTGGAGCTGAACTGGAGGAGGAGGAGGAAGAGGAGAAGGAGGAGTTGCCCAGCGAAACACAGTTTAGGCTTGGCGAAATGGCTGGTTTATCTAGTCAGCGGACAGGAGAGGAGGAGCAGGAGCAGCCAGAGGAGCTAGAGGTTTTTGAGGAAGGCGAGACAGAGGACCCGGGCACACCGTGGCAGTATGCAGTGGAGATGGAGACAGGTAGTCCATCTGAGTCACTTGCGCAAATGGCACGAAGCATGCTCACGTGATTGCGTAGTGACCCCAGAATTGTTTCCATCTGTCGGCGGGATGACTTCTGGCTGTCCACCTTATTGAACCCTCGCTTCCGGCACAAAATGGGGGCATTTTTTAAACCCACCGAGAGGGAGGACAAACTCAACTACTACAAAGACATTCTTCGTAGGCAGTTGGCCGATGCCTATCTGCGCCATGGTCCATACTCTCGCAGGTCTGACTCGAGGGGACCTCTGCGCTCACCTTCCACTGCCATGGCCGCTGGGGGGGTTGGCAGGAGCAGCAGCAGCAGCTCCATCAGCAGCAGCAGCCTCAGTCTTCAGTCGCTAATGAGTAGCTTTCTACACCCGCATAGTGAGGCTACTCATGAGCAGCAGGAAGACCTGGAGCAGGACCTGAACCAGCAGGTCATGTCATACTTTGACATGACCATGCCAACACACCTTGAGGATCCGCTGGACTTCTGGGCAGCCAAACTTGATTTGTGGCCGCAACTAGCAGAGTTTGTCCTGGAAAAGCTGTCCTGCCTGGCAAGTAGCGTGCCATCTGAGCGGGTGTTTAGTGCGGCGGGGCCATAGTTACGGCAAGGAGAACTCGTCTGTCAACTAAAAATGTGGAGAGACTCACCTTTGTCAAAATGAATCAGGGATGGATCAGCCAGGATTTCCACCCACCAATGCCTGATGCATGCGACTAGATTCAGCATGGTGCCACGTTTTACACTTTCCAAATGCTGCAAAACATATTTATGTCTTTAGGCCAATTTTTGGGCTCCTACTGATGTCAACTCCAGGGTGTGAATCATCCAATTTTTGGGCTCCTGAAGCCAACCCTAGGGTCTCTTTAAAGTAATGTTTGGGCTCCTGCTGCTGCTGCCAACTCCAGGGTGTGATTCATCCAATTTTTGGGCTCCTGAAGCCAACCCCAGTGTCTCTTTAAAGTAATATTTGGGCTGCTCCTGCTGCTGCTGCCAACTCCAGGGTGTGATTCATCCAATTTTTGGGCTCCTGAAGCCAACCCCAGTGTCTCTTTAAAGTAATATCTGGGCTCCTGCTGCTGCTGCTGCCAACTCCAGGGTGTGATTCATCCAATTTTTGGGCTCCTGAAGCCAACCCCAGTGTCTCTTTAAAGTAATATTTGGGCTCCTGCTGCTGCTGCTGCCAACTCCAGGGTGTGATTCATCCAATTTTTGGGCTCCTGAAGCCAACCCCAGTGTCTCTTTAAAGTAATATTTGGGCTCCTGCTGCTGCTCCTGCCAACTCCAGGGTGTGATTCATCCAATTTTTGGCCTCCTGAAGCCAACCCCAGTGTCTCTTTAAAGTAATATTTGGGCTCCTGCTGCTGCTGCTGCCAACTCCAGGGTGTGATTCATCCAATTTTTGGGCTCCTGAAGCCAACCCCAGTGTCTCTTTAAAGTAATATTTGGGCTCCTGCTGCTGCTGCTGCCAACTCCAGGGTGTGATTCATCCAATTTTTGGCCTCCTGGAGCCAACCCCAGTGTCTCTTTAAAGTAATATTTGGGCTGCTCCTGCTGCTGCTGCCAACTCCAGGGTGTGATTCATCCAATTTTTGGCCTCCTGAAGCCAACCCCAGTGTCTCTTTAAAGTAATATTTGGGCTCCTGCTGCTGCTGCCAACTCCAGGGTGTGATTCATCCAATTTTTGGCCTCCTGAAGCCAACCCCAGTGTCTCTTTAAAGTAATATTTGGGCTGCTCCTGCTGCTGCTGCCAACTCCAGGGTGTGATTCATCCAATTTTTGGCCTCCTGAAGCCAACCCCAGTGTCTCTTTAAAGTAATATTTGGGCTGCTCCTGCTGCTGCTGCCAACTCCAGGGTGCGATTCATCCAATTTTTGGCCTCCTGAAGCCAACCCCCGTGTCTCTTTAAAGTAATATTTGGGCTCCTGCTGCTGCTGCCAACTCCAGGGTGTGATTCATCCAATTTTTGGCCTCCTGAAGCCAACCCCAGTGTCTCTTTAAAGTAATATTTGGGCTGCTCCTGCTGCTGCTGCCAACTCCAGGGTGTGATTCATCCAATTTTTGGGCTCCTAAAGCCAACCCCAGTGTCTCTTTAAAGTAATGTTTGGGCTCCTGCTGCTGCTGCTGCCAACTCCAGGGTGTGATTCATCCAATTTTTGGGCTCCTGAAGCCAACCCCAGTGTCTCTTTAAAGTAATATTTGGGCTCCTGCTGCTGCTGCCAACAACAGGGTGTAATTCATCCAATTTTTGGGCTCCTGAAGCCAACCCCAGTGTCTCTTTAAAGTAATGTTTGGGCTCCTGCTGCTGCTGCCAACTCCAGGGTGTGATTCATCCAATTTTTGGCCTCCTGAAGCCAACCCCAGTGTCTCTTTAAAGTAATGTTTGGGCTCCTGCTGCTGCTGCTGACAACTCCAGGGTGTGATTCATCCAATTTTTGGCCTCCTGAAGCCAACCCCAGTGTCTCTTTAAAGTAATATTTGGGCTGCTCCTGCTGCTGCTGCCAACTCCAGGGTGTGATTCATCCAATTTTTGGGCTCCTGAAGCCAACCCCAGTGTCTCTTTAAAGTAATATTTGGGCTCCTGCTGCTGCTGCCAACTCCAGGGTGTGATTCATCCAATTTTTGGCCTCCTGAAGCCAACCCCAGTGTCTCTTTAAAGTAATATTTGGGCTGCTCCTGCTGCTGCTGCCAACTCCAGGGTGTGATTCATCCAATTTTTGGCCTCCTGAAGCCAACCCCAGTGTCTCTTTAAAGTAATATTTGGGCTGCTCCTGCTGCTGCTGCCAACTCCAGGGTGCGATTCATCCAATTTTTGGCCTCCTGAAGCCAACCCCCGTGTCTCTTTAAAGTAATATTTGGGCTCCTGCTGCTGCTGCCAACTCCAGGGTGTGATTCATCCAATTTTTGGCCTCCTGAAGCCAACCCCAGTGTCTCTTTAAAGTAATATTTGGGCTGCTCCTGCTGCTGCTGCCAACTCCAGGGTGTGATTCATCCAATTTTTGGGCTCCTAAAGCCAACCCCAGTGTCTCTTTAAAGTAATGTTTGGGCTCCTGCTGCTGCTGCTGCCAACTCCAGGGTGTGATTCATCCAATTTTTGGGCTCCTGAAGCCAACCCCAGTGTCTCTTTAAAGTAATATTTGGGCTCCTGCTGCTGCTGCCAACAACAGGGTGTAATTCATCCAATTTTTGGGCTCCTGAAGCCAACCCCAGTGTCTCTTTAAAGTAATGTTTGGGCTCCTGCTGCTGCTGCCAACTCCAGGGTGTGATTCATCCAATTTTTGGCCTCCTGAAGCCAACCCCAGTGTCTCTTTAAAGTAATGTTTGGGCTCCTGCTGCTGCTGCTGACAACTCCAGGGTGTGATTCATCCAATTTTTGGCCTCCTGAAGCCAACCCCAGTGTCTCTTTAAAGTAATATTTGGGCTGCTCCTGCTGCTGCTGCCAACTCCAGGGTGTGATTCATCCAATTTTTGGGCTCCTGAAGCCAACCCCAGTGTCTCTTTAAAGTAATATTTGGGCTCCTGCTGCTGCTGCTGCCAACTCCAGGGTGTGATTCATCCAATTTTTGGCCTCCTGAAGCCAACCCCAGTGTCTCTTTAAAGTAATATTTGGGCTCCTGCTGCTGCTGCCAACTCCAGGGTGTGATTCATCCAATTTTTGGGCTCCTGAAGCCAACCCCAGTGTCTCTTTAAAGTAATATTTGAGCTCCTGCTGCTGCTACTGCCATCTCCAGGGCGTGATTCATCCAATTTTTGGCCTCCTGAAGCCAACCCCAGTGTCTCTTTAAAGTAATATTTGGGCTCCTGCTGCTGCTGCTGCCAACTCCAGGGTGTGATTCATCCAATTTTTGGCCTCCTGAAGCCAACTCCAGTGTATATTTGGGCTCCTGCTGCTGCCAACTCCAGGGTGTGAATCATCCAATTTTTGGGCTCCTGAAGCCGACCCCAGTGTCTCTTTAAAGTAATATTTGGGCTCCTGCTGCTGCTGCTGCCAACTCCAGGGTGTGATTCATCCAATTTTTGGGCTCCTGAAGCCAACCCCAGTGTCTCTTTAAAGTAATATTTGGGCTCCTGCTGCTGCTGCTGCCAACTCCAGGGTGTGATTCATCCAATTTTTGGCCTCCTGAAGCCAACCCCAGTGTCTCTTTAAAGTAATATTTGGGCTCCTGCTGCTGCTGCCAACTCCAGGGTGTGATTCATCCAATTTTTGGCCTCCTGAAGCCAACCCCAGTGTCTCTTTAAAGTAATATTTGGGCTGCTCCTGCTGCTGCTGCCAACTCCAGGGTGTGATTCATCCAATTTTTGGGCTCATGAAGCCAACCCCAGTGTCTCTTTAAAGTAATATTTGGGCTCCTGCTACTGCTGCTGCCAACTCCAGGGTGTGATTCATCCAATTTTTGGGCTCCTGAAGCCAACCCCAGTGTCTCTTTAAAGTAATATTTGGGCTCCTGCTGCTGCTGCTGCCAACTCCAAGGTGTGATTCATCCAATTTTTGGCCTCCTGGAGCCAACCCCAGTGTCTCTTTAAAGTAATATTTGGGCTGCTCCTGCTGCTGCTGCCAACTCCAGGGTGTGATTCATCCAATTTTTGGCCTCCTGAAGCCAACCCCAGTGTCTCTTTAAAGTAATATTTGGGCTCCTGCTGCTGCTGCCAACTCCAGGGTGTGATTCATCCAATTTTTGGCCTCCTGAAGCCAACCCCAGTGTCTCTTTAAAGTAATATTTGGGCTGCTCCTGCTGCTGCTGCCAACTCCAGGGTGTGATTCATCCAATTTTTGGGCTCATGAAGCCAACCCCAGTGTCTCTTTAAAGTAATATTTGGGCTCCTGCTACTGCTGCTGCCAACTCCAGGGTGTGATTCATCCAATTTTTGGGCTCCTGAAGCCAACCCCAGTGTCTCTTTAAAGTAATATTTGGGCTCCTGCTGCTGCTGCTGCCAACTCCAAGGTGTGATTCATCCAATTTTTGGCCTCCTGGAGCCAACCCCAGTGTCTCTTTAAAGTAATATTTGGGCTGCTCCTGCTGCTGCTGCCAACTCCAGGGTGTGATTCATCCAATTTTTGGCCTCCTGAAGCCAACCCCAGTGTCTCTTTAAAGTAATATTTGGGCTCCTGCTGCTGCTGCCAACTCCAGGGTGTGATTCATCCAATTTTTGGCCTCCTGAAGCCAACCCCAGTGTCTCTTTAAAGTAATATTTGGGCTGCTCCTGCTGCTGCTGCCAACTCCAGGGTGTGATTCATCCGATTTTTGGGCTCATGAAGCCAACCCCAGTGTCTCTTTAAAGTAATATTTGGGCTCCTGCTACTGCTGCTGCCAACTCCAGGGTGTGATTCATCCAATTTTTGGGCTCCTGAAGCCAACCCCAGTGTCTCTTTAAAGTAATATTTGGGCTCCTGCTGCTGCTGCTGCCAACTCCAGGGTGTGATTCATCCAATTTTTGGGCTCCTGAAGCCAACTCCAGTGTATATTTGGGCTCCTGCTGCTGCCAACTCCAGGGTGTGAATCATCCAATTTTTGGGCTCCTGAAGCCAACCCCAGTGTCTCTTTAAAGTAATATTTGGGCTCCTGCTGCTGCTGCTGCCAACTCCAGGGTGTGATTCATCCAATTTTTGGGCTCCTGAAGCCAACCCCAGTGTCTCTTTAAAGTAATATTTGGGCTCCTGCTGCTGCTGCTGCCAACTCCAGGGTGTGATTCATCCAATTTTTGGCCTCCTGAAGCCAACCCCAGTGTCTCTTTAAAGTAATATCTGGGCTCCTGCTGCTGCTGCTGCCAACTCCAGGGTGTGATTCATCCAATTTTTGGGCTCCTGAAGCCAACCCCAGTGTCTCTTTAAAGTAATATTTGGGCTCCTGCTGCTGCTGCTGCCAACTCCAAGGTGTGATTCATCCAATTTTTGGCCTCCTGGAGCCAACCCCAGTGTCTCTTTAAAGTAATATTTGGGCTGCTCCTGCTGCTGCTGCCAACTCCAGGGTGTGATTCATCCAATTTTTGGCCTCCTGAAGCCAACCCCAGTGTCTCTTTAAAGTAATATTTGGGCTCCTGCTGCTGCTGCCAACTCCAGGGTGTGATTCATCCAATTTTTGGCCTCCTGAAGCCAACCCCAGTGTCTCTTTAAAGAAATTTTTGGGCTGCTCCTGCTGCTGCTGCCAACTCCAGGGTGTGATTCATCCAATTTTTGGGCTCATGAAGCCAACTCCAGTGTCTCTTTAAAGTAATATTTGGGCTCCTGCTACTGCTGCTGCCAACTCCAGGGTGTGATTCATCCAATTTTTGGGCTCCTGAAGCCAACCCCAGTGTCTCTTTAAAGTAATATTTGGGCTCCTGCTGCTGCCAACTCCAGGGTGTGATTCATCCAATTTTTGGCCTCCTGAAGCCAACCCCAGTGTCTCTTTAAAGTAATGTTTGGGCTCCTGCTGCTGCTGCCAACTCCAGGGTGTGATTCATCCAATTCTTGGGCTCCTGAAGCCAACCCGAGTGTCTCTTTAAAGTAATATTTGGGCTCCTGCTGCTGCTGCTGCCAACTCCAGGGTGTGATTCATCCAATTACTGGCCTCCTGAAGCCAACCCCAGTGTCTCTTTAAAGTAATATCTGGGCTGCTCCTGCTGCTGCTGCCAACTCCAGGGTGTGATTCATCCAATTTTTGGCCTCCTGAAGCCAACCCCAGTGTCTCTTTAAAGTAATATTTGGGCTCCTGCTGCTGCTGCTGCCAACTCCAGGGTGTGATTCATCCAATTTTTGGCCTCCTGAAGCCAACCCCAGTGTCTCTTTAAAGTAATATTTGGGCTCCTGCTGCTGCTGCTGCTGTCAACTCCAGGGTGTGATTCATCCAATTTTTGGGCTCCTGAAGCCAACCCCAGTGTCTCTTTAAAGTAATATTTGGGCTCCTGCTGCTGCTGCCAACTCCAGGGTGTGATTCATCCAATGTTTGGCCTCCTGGAGCCAACCCCAGTGTCTCTTTAAAGTAATTTTTGGGCTGCTCCTGCTGCTGCTGCCAACTCCAGGGTGTGATTCATCCAATTTTTGGCCTCCTGAAGCCAACCCCAGTGTCTCTTTAAAGTAATATTTGGGCTCCTGCTGCTGCTGCCGACTCCAGGGTGTGATTCATCCAATTTTTGGCCTCCTGAAGCCAACCCCAGTGTCTCTTTAAAGTAATATTTGGGCTCCTGCTGCTGCTGCTGCCAACTCCAGGGTGTGATTCATCCAATTTTTGGGCTCCTGAAGCCAACCCCAGTGTCTCTTTAAAGTAATATTTGGGCTCCTGCTGCTGCTGCTGCCAACTCCAGGGTGTGATTCATCCAATTTTTGGCCTCCTGAAGCCAACCCCAGTGTCTCTTTAAAGTAATATTTGGGCTGCTCCTGCTGCTGCTGCCAACTCCAGGGTGTGATTCATCCAATTTTTGGCCTCCTGAAGCCAACCCCAGTGTCTGTTTAAAGTAATATTTGGGCTCCTGCTGCTGCTGCCAACTCCAGGGTGTGATTCATCCAATTTTTGGCCTCCTGAAGCCAACCCCAGTATCTCTTTAAAGTAATATTTGGGCTGCTCCTGCTGCTGCTGCCAACTCCAGAGTGTGATTCAATCAATTTTTGGGCTCCTGAAGCCAACCCCAGTGTCTCTTTAAAGTAGTGTTTGGGCTCCTGCTGCTGCTGCCAACTCCAGGGTGTGATTCATCCAATTTTTGGGCTCCTGAAGCCAACCCCAGTGTCTCTTTAAAGTAATATTTGGGCTGCTCCTGCTGCTGCTGCCAACTCCAGGGTGTGATTCATCCAATTTTTGGGCTCCTGAAGCCAACCCCAGTGTCTCTTTAAAGTTATGTTTGGGCTCCTGCTGCTGCTGCCAACTCCAGGGTGTGATTCATCCAATTTTTGGCCTCCTGAAGCCAACCCCAGTGTCTCTTTAAAGTAATATTTGGGCTGCTCCTGCTGCAGCTGCCAACTCCAGGGTGTGATTCATCCAATTTTTGGGCTCCTGAAGCCAACCCCAGTGTCTCTTTAAAGTAATATTTGGGCTCCTGCTGCTGCTGCCAACTCCAGGGTGTGATTCATCCAATTTTTGGCCTCCTGAAGCCAACCCCAGTGTCTCTTTAAAGTAATATTTGGGCTCCTGCTGCTGCTGCCAACTCCAGGGTGTGATTCATCCAATTTTTGGGCTCCTGAAGCCAACCCCAGTGTCTCTTTAAAGTAATATTTGGGCTCCTGCTGCTGCTACTGCCAACTCCAGGGCGTGATTCATCCAATTTTTGGCCTCCTGAAGCCAACCCCAGTGTCTCTTTAAAGTAATATTTGGGCTCCTGCTGCTGCTGCTGCCAACTCCAGGGCGTGATTCATCCAATTTTTGGCCTCCTGAAGCCAACCCCAGTGTCTCTTTAAAGTAATATTTGGGCTGCTCCTGCTGCTGCTGCCAACTCCAGGGTGTGATTCATCCAATTTTTGGGCTCATGAAGCCAACCCCAGTGTCTCTTTAAAGTAATATTTGGGCTCCTGCTACTGCTGCTGCCAACTCCAGGGTGTGATTCATCCAATTTTTGGGCTCCTGAAGCCAACCCCAGTGTCTCTTTAAAGTAATATTTGGGCTCCTGCTGCTGCTGCTGCCAACTCCAAGGTGTGATTCATCCAATTTTTGGCCTCCTGGAGCCAACCCCAGTGTCTCTTTAAAGTAATATTTGGGCTGCTCCTGCTGCTGCTGCCAACTCCAGGGTGTGATTCATCCAATTTTTGGCCTCCTGAAGCCAACCCCAGTGTCTCTTTAAAGTAATATTTGGGCTCCTGCTGCTGCTGCCAACTCCAGGGTGTGATTCATCCAATTTTTGGCCTCCTGAAGCCAACCCCAGTGTCTCTTTAAAGTAATATTTGGGCTGCTCCTGCTGCTGCTGCCAACTCCAGGGTGTGATTCATCCAATTTTTGGGCTCATGAAGCCAACCCCAGTGTCTCTTTAAAGTAATATTTGGGCTCCTGCTACTGCTGCTGCCAACTCCAGGGTGTGATTCATCCAATTTTTGGGCTCCTGAAGCCAACCCCAGTGTCTCTTTAAAGTAATATTTGGGCTCCTGCTGCTGCTGCTGCCAACTCCAGGGTGTGATTCATCCAATTTTTGGGCTCCTGAAGCCAACTCCAGTGTATATTTGGGCTCCTGCTGCTGCCAACTCCAGGGTGTGAATCATCCAATTTTTGGGCTCCTGAAGCCAACCCCAGTGTCTCTTTAAAGTAATATTTGGGCTCCTGCTGCTGCTGCTGCCAACTCCAGGGTGTGAATCATCCAATTTTTGGGCTCCTGAAGCCAACCCCAGTGTCTCTTTAAAGTAATATTTGGGCTCCTGCTGCTGCTGCTGCCAACTCCAGGGTGTGATTCATCCAATTTTTGGCCTCCTGAAGCCAACCCCAGTGTCTCTTTAAAGTAATATCTGGGCTCCTGCTGCTGCTGCTGCCAACTCCAGGGTGTGATTCATCCAATTTTTGGGCTCCTGAAGCCAACCCCAGTGTCTCTTTAAAGTAATATTTGGGCTCCTGCTGCTGCTGCTGCCAACTCCAAGGTGTGATTCATCCAATTTTTGGCCTCCTGGAGCCAACCCCAGTGTCTCTTTAAAGTAATATTTGGGCTGCTCCTGCTGCTGCTGCCAACTCCAGGGTGTGATTCATCCAATTTTTGGCCTCCTGAAGCCAACCCCAGTGTCTCTTTAAAGTAATATTTGGGCTCCTGCTGCTGCTGCCAACTCCAGGGTGTGATTCATCCAATTTTTGGCCTCCTGAAGCCAACCCCAGTGTCTCTTTAAAGAAATTTTTGGGCTGCTCCTGCTGCTGCTGCCAACTCCAGGGTGTGATTCATCCAATTTTTGGGCTCATGAAGCCAACTCCAGTGTCTCTTTAAAGTAATATTTGGGCTCCTGCTACTGCTGCTGCCAACTCCAGGGTGTGATTCATCCAATTTTTGGGCTCCTGAAGCCAACCCCAGTGTCTCTTTAAAGTAATATTTGGGCTCCTGCTGCTGCCAACTCCAGGGTGTGATTCATCCAATTTTTGGCCTCCTGAAGCCAACCCCAGTGTCTCTTTAAAGTAATGTTTGGGCTCCTGCTGCTGCTGCCAACTCCAGGGTGTGATTCATCCAATTCTTGGGCTCCTGAAGCCAACCCGAGTGTCTCTTTAAAGTAATATTTGGGCTCCTGCTGCTGCTGCTGCCAACTCCAGGGTGTGATTCATCCAATTACTGGCCTCCTGAAGCCAACCCCAGTGTCTCTTTAAAGTAATATCTGGGCTGCTCCTGCTGCTGCTGCCAACTCCAGGGTGTGATTCATCCAATTTTTGGCCTCCTGAAGCCAACCCCAGTGTCTCTTTAAAGTAATATTTGGGCTCCTGCTGCTGCTGCTGCCAACTCCAGGGTGTGATTCATCCAATTTTTGGCCTCCTGAAGCCAACCCCAGTGTCTCTTTAAAGTAATATTTGGGCTCCTGCTGCTGCTGCTGCTGTCAACTCCAGGGTGTGATTCATCCAATTTTTGGGCTCCTGAAGCCAACCCCAGTGTCTCTTTAAAGTAATATTTGGGCTCCTGCTGCTGCTGCCAACTCCAGGGTGTGATTCATCCAATGTTTGGCCTCCTGGAGCCAACCCCAGTGTCTCTTTAAAGTAATTTTTGGGCTGCTCCTGCTGCTGCTGCCAACTCCAGGGTGTGATTCATCCAATTTTTGGCCTCCTGAAGCCAACCCCAGTGTCTCTTTAAAGTAATATTTGGGCTCCTGCTGCTGCTGCCGACTCCAGGGTGTGATTCATCCAATTTTTGGCCTCCTGAAGCCAACCCCAGTGTCTCTTTAAAGTAATATTTGGGCTCCTGCTGCTGCTGCTGCCAACTCCAGGGTGTGATTCATCCAATTTTTGGGCTCCTGAAGCCAACCCCAGTGTCTCTTTAAAGTAATATTTGGGCTCCTGCTGCTGCTGCTGCCAACTCCAGGGTGTGATTCATCCAATTTTTGGCCTCCTGAAGCCAACCCCAGTGTCTCTTTAAAGTAATATTTGGGCTGCTCCTGCTGCTGCTGCCAACTCCAGGGTGTGATTCATCCAATTTTTGGCCTCCTGAAGCCAACCCCAGTGTCTGTTTAAAGTAATATTTGGGCTCCTGCTGCTGCTGCCAACTCCAGGGTGTGATTCATCCAATTTTTGGCCTCCTGAAGCCAACCCCAGTATCTCTTTAAAGTAATATTTGGGCTGCTCCTGCTGCTGCTGCCAACTCCAGGGTGTGATTCAATCAATTTTTGGGCTCCTGAAGCCAACCCCAGTGTCTCTTTAAAGTAGTGTTTGGGCTCCTGCTGCTGCTGCCAACTCCAGGGTGTGATTCATCCAATTTTTGGGCTCCTGAAGCCAACCCCAGTGTCTCTTTAAAGTAATATTTGGGCTGCTCCTGCTGCTGCTGCCAACTCCAGGGTGTGATTCATCCAATTTTTGGGCTCCTGAAGCCAACCCCAGTGTCTCTTTAAAGTTATGTTTGGGCTCCTGCTGCTGCTGCCAACTCCAGGGTGTGATTCATCCAATTTTTGGCCTCCTGAAGCCAACCCCAGTGTCTCTTTAAAGTAATATTTGGGCTGCTCCTGCTGCAGCTGCCAACTCCAGGGTGTGATTCATCCAATTTTTGGGCTCCTGAAGCCAACCCCAGTGTCTCTTTAAAGTAATATTTGGGCTCCTGCTGCTGCTGCCAACTCCAGGGTGTGATTCATCCAATTTTTGGCCTCCTGAAGCCAACCCCAGTGTCTCTTTAAAGTAATATTTGGGCTCCTGCTGCTGCTGCCAACTCCAGGGTGTGATTCATCCAATTTTTGGGCTCCTGAAGCCAACCCCAGTGTCTCTTTAAAGTAATATTTGGGCTCCTGCTGCTGCTACTGCCAACTCCAGGGCGTGATTCATCCAATTTTTGGCCTCCTGAAGCCAATCCCAGTGTCTCTTTAAAGTAATATTTGGGCTCCTGCTGCTGCTGCTGCCAACTCCAGGGTGTGATTCATCCTATTTTTGGGCTCCTGAAGCCAACTCCAGTGTATATTTGGGCTCCTGCTGCTGCCAACTCCAGGGTGTGAATCATCCAATTTTTGGGCTCCTGAAGCCAACCCCAGTGTCTCTTTAAAGTAATATTTGGGCTCCTGCTGCTGCTGCTGCCAACTCCAGGGCGTGATTCATCCAATTTTTGGCCTCCTGAAGCCAACCCCAGTGTCTCTTTAAAGTAATATTTGGGCTGCTCCTGCTGCTGCTGCCAACTCCAGGGTGTGATTCATCCAATTTTTGGGCTCATGAAGCCAACCCCAGTGTCTCTTTAAAGTAATATTTGGGCTCCTGCTACTGCTGCTGCCAACTCCAGGGTGTGATTCATCCAATTTTTGGGCTCCTGAAGCCAACCCCAGTGTCTCTTTAAAGTAATATTTGGGCTCCTGCTGCTGCTGCTGCCAACTCCAAGGTGTGATTCATCCAATTTTTGGCCTCCTGGAGCCAACCCCAGTGTCTCTTTAAAGTAATATTTGGGCTGCTCCTGCTGCTGCTGCCAACTCCAGGGTGTGATTCATCCAATTTTTGGCCTCCTGAAGCCAACCCCAGTGTCTCTTTAAAGTAATATTTGGGCTCCTGCTGCTGCTGCCAACTCCAGGGTGTGATTCATCCAATTTTTGGCCTCCTGAAGCCAACCCCAGTGTCTCTTTAAAGTAATATTTGGGCTGCTCCTGCTGCTGCTGCCAACTCCAGGGTGTGATTCATCCAATTTTTGGGCTCATGAAGCCAACCCCAGTGTCTCTTTAAAGTAATATTTGGGCTCCTGCTACTGCTGCTGCCAACTCCAGGGTGTGATTCATCCAATTTTTGGGCTCCTGAAGCCAACCCCAGTGTCTCTTTAAAGTAATATTTGGGCTCCTGCTGCTGCTGCTGCCAACTCCAGGGTGTGATTCATCCAATTTTTGGGCTCCTGAAGCCAACTCCAGTGTATATTTGGGCTCCTGCTGCTGCCAACTCCAGGGTGTGAATCATCCAATTTTTGGGCTCCTGAAGCCAACCCCAGTGTCTCTTTAAAGTAATATTTGGGCTCCTGCTGCTGCTGCTGCCAACTCCAGGGTGTGATTCATCCAATTTTTGGGCTCCTGAAGCCAACCCCAGTGTCTCTTTAAAGTAATATTTGGGCTCCTGCTGCTGCTGCTGCCAACTCCAGGGTGGGATTCATCCAATTTTTGGCCTCCTGAAGCCAACCCCAGTGTCTCTTTAAAGTAATATCTGGGCTCCTGCTGCTGCTGCTGCCAACTCCAGGGTGTGATTCATCCAATTTTTGGGCTCCTGAAGCCAACCCCAGTGTCTCTTTAAAGTAATATTTGGGCTCCTGCTGCTGCTGCTGCCAACTCCAAGGTGTGATTCATCCAATTTTTGGCCTCCTGGAGCCAACCCCAGTGTCTCTTTAAAGTAATATTTGGGCTCCTGCTGCTGCCAACTCCAGGGTGTGATTCATCCAATTTTTGGCCTCCTGAAGCCAACCCCAGTGTCTCTTTAAAGTAATGTTTGGGCTCCTGCTGCTGCTGCCAACTCCAGGGTGTGATTCATCCAATTCTTGGGCTCCTGAAGCCAACCCGAGTGTCTCTTTAAAGTAATATTTGGGCTCCTGCTGCTGCTGCTGCCAACTCCAGGGTGTGATTCATCCAATTACTGGCCTCCTGAAGCCAACCCCAGTGTCTCTTTAAAGTAATATCTGGGCTGCTCCTGCTGCTGCTGCCAACTCCAGGGTGTGATTCATCCAATTTTTGGGCTCCTGAAGCCAACCCCAGTGTCTCTTTAAAGTAATATTTGGGCTCCTGCTGCTGCTGCTGCTGTCAACTCCAGGGTGTGATTCATCCAATTTTTGGGCTCCTGAAGCCAACCCCAGTGTCTCTTTAAAGTAATATTTGGGCTCCTGCTGCTGCTGCCAACTCCAGGGTGTGATTCATCCAATGTTTGGCCTCCTGGAGCCAACCCCAGTGTCTCTTTAAAGTAATTTTTGGGCTGCTCCTGCTGCTGCTGCCAACTCCAGGGTGTGATTCATCCAATTTTTGGCCTCCTGAAGCCAACCCCAGTGTCTCTTTAAAGTAATATTTGGGCTCCTGCTGCTGCTGCCGACTCCAGGGTGTGATTCATCCAATTTTTGGCCTCCTGAAGCCAACCCCAGTGTCTCTTTAAAGTAATATTTGGGCTCCTGCTGCTGCTGCTGCCAACTCCAGGGTGTGATTCATCCAATTTTTGGGCTCCTGAAGCCAACCCCAGTGTCTCTTTAAAGTAATATTTGGGCTCCTGCTGCTGCTGCTGCCAACTCCAGGGTGTGATTCATCCAATTTTTGGCCTCCTGAAGCCAACCCCAGTGTCTCTTTAAAGTAATATTTGGGCTGCTCCTGCTGCTGCTGCCAACTCCAGGGTGTGATTCATCCAATTTTTGGCCTCCTGAAGCCAACCCCAGTGTCTGTTTAAAGTAATATTTGGGCTCCTGCTGCTGCTGCCAACTCCAGGGTGTGATTCATCCAATTTTTGGCCTCCTGAAGCCAACCCCAGTATCTCTTTAAAGTAATATTTGGGCTGCTCCTGCTGCTGCTGCCAACTCCAGGGTGTGATTCAATCAATTTTTGGGCTCCTGAAGCCAACCCCAGTGTCTCTTTAAAGTAGTGTTTGGGCTCCTGCTGCTGCTGCCAACTCCAGGGTGTGATTCATCCAATTTTTGGGCTCCTGAAGCCAACCCCAGTGTCTCTTTAAAGTAATATTTGGGCTGCTCCTGCTGCTGCTGCCAACTCCAGGGTGTGATTCATCCAATTTTTGGGCTCCTGAAGCCAACCCCAGTGTCTCTTTAAAGTTATGTTTGGGCTCCTGCTGCTGCTGCCAACTCCAGGGTGTGATTCATCCAATTTTTGGCCTCCTGAAGCCAACCCCAGTGTCTCTTTAAAGTAATATTTGGGCTGCTCCTGCTGCAGCTGCCAACTCCAGGGTGTGATTCATCCAATTTTTGGGCTCCTGAAGCCAACCCCAGTGTCTCTTTAAAGTAATATTTGGGCTCCTGCTGCTGCTGCCAACTCCAGGGTGTGATTCATCCAATTTTTGGCCTCCTGAAGCCAACCCCAGTGTCTCTTTAAAGTAATATTTGGGCTCCTGCTGCTGCTACTGCCAACTCCAGGGCGTGATTCATCCAATTTTTGGCCTCCTGAAGCCAATCCCAGTGTCTCTTTAAAGTAATATTTGGGCTCCTGCTGCTGCTGCTGCCAACTCCAGGGTGTGATTCATCCTATTTTTGGGCTCCTGAAGCCAACTCCAGTGTATATTTGGGCTCCTGCTGCTGCCAACTCCAGGGTGTGAATCATCCAATTTTTGGGCTCCTGAAGCCAACCCCAGTGTCTCTTTAAAGTAATATTTGGGCTCCTGCTGCTGCTGCTGCTGCCAACTCCAGGGTGTGATTCATTCAATTTTTGGCCTCCTGGAGCCAACCCCAGTGTCTCTTTAAAGTAATATTTGGGCTGCTCCTGCTGCTGCTGCCAACTCCAGGGTGTGATTCATCCAATTTTTGGCCTCCTGAAGCCAACCCCAGTGTCTCTTTAAAGTAATATTTGGGCTCCTGCTGCTGCTGCCAACTCCAGGGAGTGATTCATCCATTTTTTGGCCTCCTGAAGCCAACCCCAGTGTCTCTTTAAAGTAATATTTGGGCTGCTCCTGCTGCTGCTGCCAACTCCAGGGTGTGATTCATCCAATTTTTGGGCTCCTGAAGCCAACCCCAGTGTCTCTTTAAAGTAATATTTGGGCTCCTGCTGCTGCTGCTGCCAACTCCAGGGTGTGATTCATCCAATTTTTGGGCTCCTGAAGCCAACCCCAGTGTCTCTTTAAAGTAATATTTGGGCTTCTGCTGCTGCCAACTCCAGGGTGTGATTCATCCAATTTTTGGCCTCCTGAAGCCAACCCCAGTGTCTCTTTAAAGTAATGTTTGGGCTCCTGCTGCTGCTGCCAACTCCAGGGTGTGATTCATCCAATTTTTGGGCTCCTGAAGCCAACCCCAGTGTCTCTTTAAAGTAATATTTGGGCTCCTGCTGCTGCTGCTGCCAACTCCAGGGTGTGATTCATCCAATTTTTGGGCTCCTGAAGCCAACCCCAGTGTCTCTTTAAAGTAATATTTGGGCTGCTGCTGCTGCCAACTCCAGGGTGTGATTCATCCAATTTTTGGCCTCCTGAAGCCAACCCCAGTGTCTCTTTAAAGTAATGTTTGGGCTCCTGCTGCTGCTGCCAACTCCAGGGTGTGATTCATCCAATTCTTGGGCTCCTGAAGCCAACCCGAGTGTCTCTTTAAAGTAATATTTGGGCTCCTGCTGCTGCTGCTGCCAACTCCAGGGTGTGATTCATCCAATTACTGGCCCCCTGAAGCCAACCCCAGTGTCTCTTTAAAGTAATATCTGGGCTGCTCCTGCTGCTGCTGCCAACTCCAGGGTGTGATTCATCCAATTTTTGGCCTCCTGAAGCCAACCCCAGTGTCTCTTTAAAGTAATATTTGGGCTCCTGCTGCTGCTGCTGCCAACTCCAGGGTGTGATTCATCCAATTTTTGGCCTCCTGAAGCCAACCCCAGTGTCTCTTTAAAGTAATATTTGGGCTCCTGCTGCTGCTGCTGCTGTCAACTCCAGGGTGTGATTCATCCAATTTTTGGGCTCCTGAAGCCAACCCCAGTGTCTCTTTAAAGTAATATTTGGGCTCCTGCTGCTGCTGCCAACTCCAGGGTGTGATTCATCCAATGTTTGGCCTCCTGGAGCCAACCCCAGTGTCTCTTTAAAGTAATTTTTGGGCTGCTCCTGCTGCTGCTGCCAACTCCAGGGTGTGATTCATCCAATTTTTGGCCTCCTGAAGCCAACCCCAGTGTCTCTTTAAAGTAATATTTGGGCTCCTGCTGCTGCTGCCGACTCCAGGGTGTGATTCATCCAATTTTTGGCCTCCTGAAGCCAACCCCAGTGTCTCTTTAAAGTAATATTTGGGCTCCTGCTGCTGCTGCTGCCAACTCCAGGGTGTGATTCATCCAATTTTTGGGCTCCTGAAGCCAACCCCAGTGTCTCTTTAAAGTAATATTTGGGCTCCTGCTGCTGCTGCTGCCAACTCCAGGGTGTGATTCATCCAATTTTTGGGCTCCTGAAGCCAACCCCAGTGTCTCTTTAAAGTAATATTTGGGCTGCTCCTGCTGCTGCTGCCAACTCCAGGGTGTGATTCATCCAATTTTTGGCCTCCTGAAGCCAACCCCAGTGTCTGTTTAAAGTAATATTTGGGCTCCTGCTGCTGCTGCCAACTCCAGGGTGTGATTCATCCAATTTTTGGCCTCCTGAAGCCAACCCCAGTATCTCTTTAAAGTAATATTTGGGCTGCTCCTGCTGCTGCTGCCAACTCCAGGGTGGGATTCAATCAATTTTTGGGCTCCTGAAGCCAACCCCAGTGTCTCTTTAAAGTAGTGTTTGGGCTCCTGCTGCTGCTGCCAACTCCAGGGTGTGATTCATCCAATTTTTGGGCTCCTGAAGCCAACCCCAGTGTCTCTTTAAAGTAATATTTGGGCTGCTCCTGCTGCTGCTGCCAACTCCAGGGTGTGATTCATCCAATTTTTGGGCTCCTGAAGCCAACCCCAGTGTCTCTTTAAAGTTATGTTTGGGCTCCTGCTGCTGCTGCCAACTCCAGGGTGTGATTCATCCAATTTTTGGCCTCCTGAAGCCAACCCCAGTGTCTCTTTAAAGTAATATTTGGGCTGCTCCTGCTGCAGCTGCCAACTCCAGGGTGTGATTCATCCAATTTTTGGGCTCCTGAAGCCAACCCCAGTGTCTCTTTAAAGTAATATTTGGGCTCCTGCTGCTGCTGCCAACTCCAGGGTGTGATTCATCCAATTTTTGGCCTCCTGAAGCCAACCCCAGTGTCTCTTTAAAGTAATATTTGGGCTCCTGCTGCTGCTGCCAACTCCAGGGTGTGATTCATCCAATTTTTGGGCTCCTGAAGCCAACCCCAGTGTCTCTTTAAAGTAATATTTGGGCTCCTGCTGCTGCTACTGCCAACTCCAGGGCGTGATTCATCCAATTTTTGGCCTCCTGAAGCCAATCCCAGTGTCTCTTTAAAGTAATATTTGGGCTCCTGCTGCTGCTGCTGCCAACTCCAGGGTGTGATTCATCCTATTTTTGGGCTCCTGGAGCCAACCCCAGTGTCTCTTTAAAGTAATATTTGGGCTGCTCCTGCTGCTGCTGCCAACTCCAGGGTGTGATTCATCCAATTTTTGGCCTCCTGAAGCCAACCCCAGTGTCTCTTTAAAGTAATATTTGGGCTCCTGCTGCTGCTGCCAACTCCAGGGAGTGATTCATCCATTTTTTGGCCTCCTGAAGCCAACCCCAGTGTCTCTTTAAAGTAATATTTGGGCTGCTCCTGCTGCTGCTGCCAACTCCAGGGTGTGATTCATCCAATTTTTGGGCTCCTGAAGCCAACCCCAGTGTCTCTTTAAAGTAATATTTGGGCTCCTGCTGCTGCTGCTGCCAACTCCAGGGTGTGATTCATCCAATTTTTGGGCTCCTGAAGCCAACCCCAGTGTCTCTTTAAAGTAATATTTGGGCTGCTGCTGCTGCCAACTCCAGGGTGTGATTCATACAATTTCTAGCCTCCTGAAGCCAACCCCAGTGTCTCTTTAAAGTAATGTTTGGGCTCCTGCTGCTGCTGCCAACTCCAGGGTGTGATTCATCCAATTTTTGGGCTCCTGAAGCCAACCCCAGTGTCTCTTTAAAGTAATATTTGGGCTCCTGCTGCTGCTGCCAACTCCAGGGTGTGATTCATCCAATGTTTGGCCTCCTGAAGCCAACCCCAGTGTCTCTTTAAAATAATATTTGGGCTGCTCCTGCTGCTGCTGCCAACTCCAGGGTGTGATTCATCCAATTTTTGGGCTCCTGAAGCCAACCCCAGTGTCTCTTTAAAGTAATGTTTGGGCTCCTGCTGCTGCTGCCAACTCCAGGGTGTGATTCATCCAATTTTTGGGCTCCTGAAGCCAACCCCAGTGTCTCTTTAAAGTAATATTTGGGCTCCTGCTGCTGCTGCCAACTCCAGGGTGTGATTCATCCAATGTTTGGCCTCCTGAAGCCAACCCCAGTGTCTCTTTAAAATAATATTTGGGCTGCTCCTGCTGCTGCTGCCAACTCCAGGGTGTGATTCATCCAATTTTTGGGCTCCTGAAGCCAACCCCAGTGTCTCTTTAAAGTAATGTTTGGGCTCCTGCTGCTGCTGCTGCCAACTCCAGGGTGTGATTCATCCAATTTTTGGCCTCCTGAAGCCAACCCCAGTGTCTCTTTAAAGTAATATTTGGGCTCCTGCTGCTGCTGCCAACTCCAGGGTGTGATTCATCCAGTTTTTGGGCTCCTGAAGCCAACCCCAGTGTCTCTTTAAAGTAATATTTGGGCTCCTGCTGCTGCTGCTGCCAACTCCAGGGTGTGATTCATCCAATTTTTGGGCTCCTGAAGCCAACTCCAGTGTCTCTTTAAAGTAATGTTTGGGCTCCTGCTGCTGCTGCTGCCAACTCCAGGGTGTGATTCATCCAATTTTTTGGCTCCTGAAGCCAACCCCAGTGTCTCTTTAAAGTAATATTTGGGCTCCTGCTGCTGCTGCTGCCAACTCCAGGGTGTGATTCATCCAATTTTTGGCCTCCTGAAGCCAACCCCAGTGTCTCTTTAAAGTAATATTTGGGCTGCTCCTGCTGCTGCTGCCAACTCCAGGGTGTGATTCATCCAGTTTTTGGGCTCCTGAAGCCAACCCCAGTGTCTCTTTAAAGTAATATTTGGGCTCCTGCTGCTGCTGCTGCCAACTCCAGGGTGTGATTCATCCAATTTTTGGGCTCCTGAAGCCAACTCCAGTGTCTCTTTAAAGTAATGTTTGGGCTCCTGCTGCTGCTGCTGCCAACTCCAGGGTGTGATTCATCCAATTTTTAGGCTCCTGAAGCCAACCCCGGTTTCTCTTTAAAGTAATATTTGGGCTCCTGCTGCTGCTGCCAACTCCAGGGTGTGATTCATCCAATTTTTGGGCTCCTGAAGCCAACCCCAGTGTCTCTTTAAAGCAATATTTGGGCTCCTGCTGCTGCTGCTGCCAACTCCAGGGTGTGATTCATCCAATTTTTGGCCTCCTGAAGCCAACCCCAGTGCCTCTTTAAAGTAATATTTGGGCTGCTCCTGCTGCTGCCAACTCCAGGGTGTGATTCATCCAATTTTTGGGCTCCTGAAGCCAACCCCAGTGTCTCTTTAAAGTAATATTTGGGCTCCTACTGCTGCTGCTGCCAACTCCAGGGTGTGATTCATCCAATTTTTGGGCTCCTGAAGCCAACCCCAGTGTCTCTTTAAAGTAATATTTGGGCTCCTGCTGCTGCTGCTGCCAACTCCAGGGTGTGATTCATACAATTTCTGGCCTCCTGAAGCCAACCCCAGTGTCTCTTTAAAGTAATGTTTGGGCTCCTGCTGCTGCTGCCAACTCCAGGGTGTGATTCATCCAATTTTTGGGCTCCTGATGCCAACCCCAGTGTCTCTTTAAAGTAATATTTGGGCTGCTCCTGCTGCTGCTGCCAACTCCAGGGTGTGATTCATCCAATTTTTGGCCTCCTGAAGCCAACCCCAGTGTCTCTTTAAAGTAATATTTGGGCTGCTCCTGCTGCTGCTGCCAACTCCAGGGTGTGATTCATCCAATTTTTGGGCTCCTGAAGCCAACCCCAGTGTCTCTTTAAAGTAATGTTTGGGCTCCTGCTGCTGCTGCTGCCAACTCCAGGGTGTGATTCATCCAATTTTTGGCCTCCTGAAGCCAACCCCAGTGTCTCTTTAAAGTAATATTTGGGCTCCTGCTGCTGCTGCCAACTCCAGGGTGTGATTCATCCAGTTTTTGGGCTCCTGAAGCCAACCCCAGTGTCTCTTTAAAGTAATATTTGGGCTCCTGCTGCTGCTGCTGCCAACTCCAGGGTGTGATTCATCCAATTTTTGGGCTCCTGAAGCCAACTCCAGTGTATATTTGGGCTCCTGCTGCTGCCAACTCCAGGGTGTGAATCATCCAATTTTTGGGCTCCTGAAGCCAACCCCAGTGTCTCTTTAAAATAATATTTGGGCTCCTGCTGCTGCTGCTGCTGCCAACTCCAGGGTGTGATTCATCCAATTTTTGGGCTCCTGAAGCCAACTCCAGTGTCTCTTTAAAGTAATATTTGGGCTCCTGCTGCTGCTGCTGCCAACTCCAGGGTGTGATTCATCCAATTTTTGGCCTCCTGAAGCCAACCCCAGTGTCTCTTTAAAGTAATATTTGGGCTGCTCCTGCTGCTGCTGCCAACTCCAGGGTGTGATTCATCCAATTTTTGGGCTCCTGAAGCCAACCCCAGTGTCTCATTAAAGTAATATTTGGGCTCCTGCTGCTGCTGCCAACTCCAGGGTGTGATTCATCCAATTTTTGGCCTCCTGAAGCCAACCCCAGTGTCTCTTTAAAGTAATATTTGGGCTCCTGCTGCTGCTGCTGCCAACTCCAGGGTGTGATTCATCCAATTTTTGGCCTCCTGAAGCCAACCCCAGTGTCTCTTTAAAGTAATATTTGGGCTCCTGCTGCTGCTGCTGCCAACTCCAGGGTGTGATTCATCCAATTTTTGGCCTCCTAAAGCCAACCCCAGTGTCTCTTTAAAGTAATATTTGGGCTCTTGCTGCTGCTGCTGCCAACTCCAGGGTGTGATTCATCCAATTTTTGGGCTCCTGAAGCCAACCCCAGTGTCTCTTTAAAGTAATATTTGGGCTCCTGCTGCTGATGCTGCCAACTCCAGGGTGTGATTCATCCATTTTTTGGCCTCCTGAAGCCAACCCCAGTGTCTCTTTAAAGTAATATTTGGGCTGCTCCTGCTGCTGCTGCCAACTCCAGGGTGTGATTCATCCAATTTTTGGGCTCCTGAAGCCAACCCCAGTGTCTCTTTAAAGTAATATTTGGGCTCCTGCTGCTGCTGCCAACTCCAGGGTGTGATTCATCCAATTTTTGGCCTCCTGAAGCCAACCCCAGTGTCTCTTTAAAGTAATATTTGGGCTGCTCCTGCTGCTGCTGCCAACTCCAGGGTGTGATTCATCCAATTTTTGGGCTCCTGAAGCCAACCCCAGTGTCTCTTTAAAGTAATGTTTGGGCTCCTGCTGCTGCTGCCAACTCCAGGGTGTGATTCATCCAACTTTTGGCCTCCTGAAGCCAACCCCAGTGTCTCTTTAAAGTAATATTTGGGCTGCTCCTGCTGCTGCTGCCATCTCCAGGGTGTGATTCATCCAATTTTTGGGCTCCTGAAGCCAACCCCAGTGTCTCTTTAAAGTAATGTTTGGGCTCCTGCTGCTGCTGCCAACTCCAGGGTGTGATTCATCCAACTTTTGGCCTCCTGAAGCCAACACCAGTGAATCTTTAAAGTAATATTTGGGCTGCTCCTGCTGCTGCTGCCAACTCCAGGGTGTGATTCATCCAATTTTTGGCCTCCTGAAGCCAACCCCAGTGTCTCTTTAAAGTACTATTTGGGCTCCTGCTGCTGCTGCTGCCAACTCCAGGGGTGTGATTCATCCAATTTTTGGGCTCCTGAAGCCAACCCCAGTGTCTCTTTAAAGTAATATTTGGGCTCCTGCTGCTGCCAACTCCAGGGTGTCATTCATCCAATTTTTGGCCTCCTGAAGCCAACCCCAGTGTCTCTTTAAAGTAATGTTTGGGATCCTGCTGCTGCTGCCAACTCCAGGATGTGATTCATCCAATTTTTGGGCTCCTGAAGCCAACCCCAGTGTCTCTTTAAAGTAATATCTGGGCTCCTGCTGCTGCTGCTGCCAACTCCAGGGTGTGATTCATCCATTTTTTGGCCTCCTGAAGCCAACCCCAGTGTCTCTTTAAAGTAATATTTGGGCTGCTCCTGCTGCTGCTGCCAACTCCAGGGTGTGATTCATCCAATTTTTGGGCTCCTGAAGCCAACCCCAGTGTCTCTTTAAAGTAATATTTGGGCTCCTGCTGCTGCTGCCAACTCCAGGGTGTGATTCATCCAATTTTTGGCCTCCTGAAGCCAACCCCAGTGTCTCTTTAAAGTAATATTTGGGCTGCTCCTGCTGCTGCTGCCAACTCCAGGGTGTGATTCATCCAATTTTTGGGCTCCTGAAGCCAACCCCAGTGTCTCTTTAAAGTAATGTTTGGGCTCCTGCTGCTGCTGCCAACTCCAGGGTGTGATTCATCCAACTTTTGGCCTCCTGAAGCCAACCCCAGTGTCTCTTTAAAGTAATATTTGGGCTGCTCCTGCTGCTGCTGCCATCTCCAGGGTGTGATTCATCCAATTTTTGGGCTCCTGAAGCCAACCCCAGTGTCTCTTTAAAGTAATGTTTGGGCTCCTGCTGCTGCTGCCAACTCCAGGGTGTGATTCATCCAACTTTTGGCCTCCTGAAGCCAACACCAGTGTCTCTTTAAAGTAATATTTGGGCTGCTCCTGCTGCTGCTGCCAACTCCAGGGTGTGATTCATCCAATTTTTGGCCTCCTGAAGCCAACCCCAGTGTCTCTTTAAAGTAATATTTGGGCTCCTGCTGCTGCTGCCAACTCCAGGGTGTGATTCATCCAACTTTTGGCCTCCTGAAGCCAACCCCAGTGTCTCTTTAAAGTAATATTTGGGCTGCTCCTGCTGCTGCTGCCAACTCCAGGGTGTGATTCATCCAATTTTTGGGCTCCTGAAGCCAACCCCAGTGTCTCTTTAAAGTAATATTTGGGCTGCTCCTGCTGCTGCTGCCAACTCCAGGGTGTGATTCATCCAATGTTTGGCCTCCTGAAGCCAACCCCAGTGTCTCTTTAAAATAATATTTGGGCTGCTCCTGCTGCTGCTGCCAACTCCAGGGTGTGATTCATCCAATTTTTGGGCTCCTGAAGCCAACCCCAGTGTCTCTTTAAAGTAATGTTTGGGCTCCTGCTGCTGCTGCTGCCAACTCCAGGGTGTGATTCATCCAATTTTTGGCCTCCTGAAGCCAACCCCAGTGTCTCTTTAAAGTAATATTTGGGCTCCTGCTGCTGCTGCCAACTCCAGGGTGTGATTCATCCAGTTTTTGGGCTCCTGAAGCCAACCCCAGTGTCTCTTTAAAGTAATATTTGGGCTCCTGCTGCTGCTGCTGCCAACTCCAGGGTGTGATTCATCCAATTTTTGGGCTCCTGAAGCCAACTCCAGTGTCTCTTTAAAGTAATGTTTGGGCTCCTGCTGCTGCTGCTGCCAACTCCAGGGTGTGATTCATCCAATTTTTTGGCTCCTGAAGCCAACCCCGGTGTCTCTTTAAAGTAATATTTGGGCTCCTGCTGCTGCTGCCAACTCCAGGGTGTGATTCATCCAATTTTTGGGCTCCTGAAGCCAACCCCAGTGTCTCTTTAAAGTAATATTTGGGCTCCTGCTGCTGCTGCTGCCAACTCCAGGGTGTGATTCATCCAAATTTTGGCCTCCTGAAGCCAACCCCAGTGTCTCTTTAAAGTAATATTTGGGCTGCTCCTGCTGCTGCTGCCAACTCCAGGGTGTGATTCATCCAGTTTTTGGGCTCCTGAAGCCAACCCCAGTGTCTCTTTAAAGTAATATTTGGGCTCCTGCTGCTGCTGCTGCCAACTCCAGGGTGTGATTCATCCAATTTTTGGGCTCCTGAAGCCAACTCCAGTGTCTCTTTAAAGTAATGTTTGGGCTCCTGCTGCTGCTGCTGCCAACTCCAGGGTGTGATTCATCCAATTTTTGGCCTCCTGAAGCCAACCCCAGTGCCTCTTTAAAGTAATATTTGGGCTGCTCCTGCTGCTGCCAACTCCAGGGTGTGATTCATCCAATTTTTGGGCTCCTGAAGCCAACCCCAGTGTCTCTTTAAAGTAATATTTGGGCTCCTGCTGCTGCTGCTGCCAACTCCAGGGTGTGATTCATCCAATTTTTGGGCTCCTGAAGCCAACCCCAGTGTCTCTTTAAAGTAATATTTGGGCTCCTGCTGCTGCTGCTGCCAACTCCAGGGTGTGATTCATACAATTTCTGGCCTCCTGAAGCCAACCCCAGTGTCTCTTTAAAGTAATGTTTGGGCTCCTGCTGCTGCTGCCAACTCCAGGGTGTGATTCATCCAATTTTTGGCCTCCTGAAGCCAACCCCAGTGTCTCTTTAAAGTAATATTTGGGCTCCTGCTGCTGCTGCCAACTCCAGGGTGTGATTCATCCAGTTTTTGGGCTCCTGAAGCCAACCCCAGTGTCTCTTTAAAGTAATATTTGGGCTCCTGCTGCTGCTGCTGCCAACTCCAGGGTGTGATTCATCCAATTTTTGGGCTCCTGAAGCCAACTCCAGTGTCTCTTTAAAGTAATGTTTGGGCTCCTGCTGCTGCTGCTGCCAACTCCAGGGTGTGATTCATCCAATTTTTTGGCTCCTGAAGCCAACCCCGGTGTCTCTTTAAAGTAATATTTGGGCTCCTGCTGCTGCTGCCAACTCCAGGGTGTGATTCATCCAATTTTTGGGCTCCTGAAGCCAACCCCAGTGTCTCTTTAAAGTAATATTTGGGCTCCTGCTGCTGCTGCTGCCAACTCCAGGGTGTGATTCATCCAAATTTTGGCCTCCTGAAGCCAACCCCAGTGTCTCTTTAAAGTAATATTTGGGCTGCTCCTGCTGCTGCTGCCAACTCCAGGGTGTGATTCATCCAGTTTTTGGGCTCCTGAAGCCAACCCCAGTGTCTCTTTAAAGTAATATTTGGGCTCCTGCTGCTGCTGCTGCCAACTCCAGGGTGTGATTCATCCAATTTTTGGGCTCCTGAAGCCAACTCCAGTGTCTCTTTAAAGTAATGTTTGGGCTCCTGCTGCTGCTGCTGCCAACTCCAGGGTGTGATTCATCCAATTTTTAGGCTCCTGAAGCCAACCCCGGTTTCTCTTTAAAGTAATATTTGGGCTCCTGCTGCTGCTGCCAACTCCAGGGTGTGATTCATCCAATTTTTGGGCTCCTGAAGCCAACCCCAGTGTCTCTTTAAAGCAATATTTGGGCTCCTGCTGCTGCTGCTGCCAACTCCAGGGTGTGATTCATCCAATTTTTGGCCTCCTGAAGCCAACCCCAGTGCCTCTTTAAAGTAATATTTGGGCTGCTCCTGCTGCTGCCAACTCCAGGGTGTGATTCATCCAATTTTTGGGCTCCTGAAGCCAACCCCAGTGTCTCTTTAAAGTAATATTTGGGCTCCTGCTGCTGCTGCTGCCAACTCCAGGGTGTGATTCATCCAATTTTTGGGCTCCTGAAGCCAACCCCAGTGTCTCTTTAAAGTAATATTTGGGCTCCTGCTGCTGCTGCTGCCAACTCCAGGGTGTGATTCATACAATTTCTGGCCTCCTGAAGCCAACCCCAGTGTCTCTTTAAAGTAATGTTTGGGCTCCTGCTGCTGCTGCCAACTCCAGGGTGTGATTCATCCAATTTTTGGGCTCCTGATGCCAACCCCAGTGTCTCTTTAAAGTAATATTTGGGCTGCTCCTGCTGCTGCTGCCAACTCCAGGGTGTGATTCATCCAATTTTTGGCCTCCTGAAGCCAACCCCAGTGTCTCTTTAAAGTAATATTTGGGCTGCTCCTGCTGCTGCTGCCAACTCCAGGGTGTGATTCATCCAATTTTTGGGCTCCTGAAGCCAACCCCAGTGTCTCTTTAAAGTAATGTTTGGGCTCCTGCTGCTGCTGCTGCTGCCAACTCCAGGGTGTGATTCATCCAATTTTTGGCCTCCTGAAGCCAACCCCAGTGTCTCTTTAAAGTAATATTTGGGATCCTGCTGCTGCTGCCAACTCCAGGGTGTGATTCATCCAGTTTTTGGGCTCCTGAAGCCAACCCCAGTGTCTCTTTAAAGTAATATTTGGGCTCCTGCTGCTGCTGCTGCTGCTGCCAACTCCAGGGTGTGATTCATCCAATTTTTGGGCTCCTGAAGCCAACTCCAGTGTATATTTGGGCTCCTGCTGCTGCCAACTCCAGGGTGTGAATCATCCAATTTTTGGGCTCCTGAAGCCAACCCCAGTGTCTCTTTAAAATAATATTTGGGCTCCTGCTGCTGCTGCTGCCAACTCCAGGGTGTGATTCATCCAATTTTTGGGCTCCTGAAGCCAACTCCAGTGTCTCTTTAAAGTAATGTTTGGGCTCCTGCTTCTGCTGCTGCCAACTCCAGGGTGTGATTCATCCAATTTTTTGGCTCCTGAAGCCAACCCCGGTGTCTCTTTAAAGTAATATTTGGGCTCCTGCTGCTGCTGCCAACTCCAGGGTGTGATTCATCCAATTTTTGGGCTCCTGAAGCTTACTCCAGTGTCTCTTTAAAGTAATGTTTGGGCTCCTGCTGCTGCTGCTGCCAACTCCAGGGTGTGATTCATCCAATTTTTGGCCTCCTGAAGCCAACCCCAGTGTCTCTTTAAAGTAATATTTGGGCTCCTGCTGCTGCTGCCAACTCCAGGGTGTGATTCATCCAGTTTTTGGGCTCCTGAAGCCAACCCCAGTGTCTCTTTAAAGTAATATTTGGGCTCCTGCTGCTGCTGCTGCCAACTCCAGGGTGTGATTCATCCAATTTTTGGGCTCCTGAAGCCAACTCCAGTGTCTCTTTAAAGTAATGTTTGGGCTCCTGCTGCTGCTGCTGCCAACTCCAGGGTGTGATTCATCCAATTTTTTGGCTCCTGAAGCCAACCCCGGTGTCTCTTTAAAGTAATATTTGGGCTCCTGCTGCTGCTGCCAACTCCAGGGTGTGATTCATCCAATTTTTGGGCTCCTGAAGCCAACCCCAGTGTCTCTTTAAAGTAATATTTGGGCTCCTGCTGCTGCTGCTGCCAACTCCAGGGTGTGATTCATCCAAATTTTGGCCTCCTGAAGCCAACCCCAGTGTCTCTTTAAAGTAATATTTGGGCTGCTCCTGCTGCTGCTGCCAACTCCAGGGTGTGATTCATCCAGTTTTTGGGCTCCTGAAGCCAACCCCAGTGTCTCTTTAAAGTAATATTTGGGCTCCTGCTGCTGCTGCTGCCAACTCCAGGGTGTGATTCATCCAATTTTTGGGCTCCTGAAGCCAACTCCAGTGTCTCTTTAAAGTAATGTTTGGGCTCCTGCTGCTGCTGCTGCCAACTCCAGGGTGTGATTCATCCAATTTTTGGCCTCCTGAAGCCAACCCCAGTGCCTCTTTAAAGTAATATTTGGGCTGCTCCTGCTGCTGCCAACTCCAGGGTGTGATTCATCCAATTTTTGGGCTCCTGAAGCCAACCCCAGTGTCTCTTTAAAGTAATATTTGGGCTCCTGCTGCTGCTGCTGCCAACTCCAGGGTGTGATTCATCCAATTTTTGGGCTCCTGAAGCCAACCCCAGTGTCTCTTTAAAGTAATATTTGGGCTCCTGCTGCTGCTGCTGCCAACTCCAGGGTGTGATTCATACAATTTCTGGCCTCCTGAAGCCAACCCCAGTGTCTCTTTAAAGTAATGTTTGGGCTCCTGCTGCTGCTGCCAACTCCAGGGTGTGATTCATCCAATTTTTGGCCTCCTGAAGCCAACCCCAGTGTCTCTTTAAAGTAATATTTGGGCTCCTGCTGCTGCTGCCAACTCCAGGGTGTGATTCATCCAGTTTTTGGGCTCCTGAAGCCAACCCCAGTGTCTCTTTAAAGTAATATTTGGGCTCCTGCTGCTGCTGCTGCCAACTCCAGGGTGTGATTCATCCAATTTTTGGGCTCCTGAAGCCAACTCCAGTGTCTCTTTAAAGTAATGTTTGGGCTCCTGCTGCTGCTGCTGCCAACTCCAGGGTGTGATTCATCCAATTTTTTGGCTCCTGAAGCCAACCCCGGTGTCTCTTTAAAGTAATATTTGGGCTCCTGCTGCTGCTGCTGCCAACTCCAGGGTGTGATTCATCCAATTTTTGGGCTCCTGAAGCCAACCCCAGTGTCTCTTTAAAGTAATATTTGGGCTCCTGCTGCTGCTGCTGCCAACTCCAGGGTGTGATTCATCCAAATTTTGGCCTCCTGAAGCCAACCCCAGTGTCTCTTTAAAGTAATATTTGGGCTGCTCCTGCTGCTGCTGCCAACTCCAGGGTGTGATTCATCCAGTTTTTGGGCTCCTGAAGCCAACCCCAGTGTCTCTTTAAAGTAATATTTGGGCTCCTGCTGCTGCTGCTGCCAACTCCAGGGTGTGATTCATCCAATTTTTGGGCTCCTGAAGCCAACTCCAGTGTCTCTTTAAAGTAATGTTTGGGCTCCTGCTGCTGCTGCTGCCAACTCCAGGGTGTGATTCATCCAATTTTTAGGCTCCTGAAGCCAACCCCGGTTTCTCTTTAAAGTAATATTTGGGCTCCTGCTGCTGCTGCCAACTCCAGGGTGTGATTCATCCAATTTTTGGCCTCCTGAAGCCAACCCCAGTGTCTCTTTAAAGCAATATTTGGGCTCCTGCTGCTGCTGCTGCCAACTCCAGGGTGTGATTCATCCAATTTTTGGCCTCCTGAAGCCAACCCCAGTGCCTCTTTAAAGTAATATTTGGGCTGCTCCTGCTGCTGCCAACTCCAGGGTGTGATTCATCCAATTTTTGGGCTCCTGAAGCCAACCCCAGTGTCTCTTTAAAGTAATATTTGGGCTCCTGCTGCTGCTGCTGCCAACTCCAGGGTGTGATTCATCCAATTTTTGGGCTCCTGAAGCCAACCCCAGTGTCTCTTTAAAGTAATATTTGGGCTCCTGCTGCTGCTGCTGCCAACTCCAGGGTGTGATTCATACAATTTCTGGCCTCCTGAAGCCAACCCCAGTGTCTCTTTAAAGTAATGTTTGGGCTCCTGCTGCTGCTGCCAACTCCAGGGTGTGATTCATCCAATTTTTGGGCTCCTGATGCCAACCCCAGTGTCTCTTTAAAGTAATATTTGGGCTGCTCCTGCTGCTGCTGCCAACTCCAGGGTGTGATTCATCCAATTTTTGGCCTCCTGAAGCCAACCCCAGTGTCTCTTTAAAGTAATATTTGGGCTGCTCCTGCTGCTGCTGCCAACTCCAGGGTGTGATTCATCCAATTTTTGGGCTCCTGAAGCCAACCCCAGTGTCTCTTTAAAGTAATGTTTGGGCTCCTGCTGCTGCTGCTGCTGCCAACTCCAGGGTGTGATTCATCCAATTTTTGGCCTCCTGAAGCCAACCCCAGTGTCTCTTTAAAGTAATATTTGGGATCCTGCTGCTGCTGCCAACTCCAGGGTGTGATTCATCCAGTTTTTGGGCTCCTGAAGCCAACCCCAGTGTCTCTTTAAAGTAATATTTGGGCTCCTGCTGCTGCTGCTGCTGCTGCCAACTCCAGGGTGTGATTCATCCAATTTTTGGGCTCCTGAAGCCAACTCCAGTGTATATTTGGGCTCCTGCTGCTGCCAACTCCAGGGTGTGAATCATCCAATTTTTGGGCTCCTGAAGCCAACCCCAGTGTCTCTTTAAAATAATATTTGGGCTCCTGCTGCTGCTGCTGCCAACTCCAGGGTGTGATTCATCCAATTTTTGGGCTCCTGAAGCCAACTCCAGTGTCTCTTTAAAGTAATGTTTGGGCTCCTGCTTCTGCTGCTGCCAACTCCAGGGTGTGATTCATCCAATTTTTTGGCTCCTGAAGCCAACCCCGGTGTCTCTTTAAAGTAATATTTGGGCTCCTGCTGCTGCTGCCAACTCCAGGGTGTGATTCATCCAATTTTTGGGCTCCTGAAGCTTACTCCAGTGTCTCTTTAAAGTAATGTTTGGGCTCCTGCTGCTGCTGCTGCCAACTCCAGGGTGTGATTCATCCAATTTTTTGGCTCCTGAAGCCAACCCCGGTGTCTCTTTAAAGTAATATTTGGGCTCCTGCTGCTGCTGCCAACTCCAGGGTGTGATTCATCCAATTTTTGGGCTCCTGAAGCCAACCCCAGTGTCTCTTTAAAGTAATATTTGGGCTCCTGCTGCTGCTGCTGCCAACCCCAGGGTGTGATTCATCCAATTTTTGGCCTCCTGAAGCCAACCCCAGTGTCTCTTTAAAGTAATATTTGGGCTGCTCCTGCTGCTGCTGCCAACTCCAGGGTGTGATTCATCCAGTTTTTGGGCTCCTGAAGCCAACCCCAGTGTCTCTTTAAAGTAATATTTGGGCTCCTGCTGCTGCTGCTGCCAACTCCAGGGTGTGATTCATCCAATTTTTGGGCTCCTGAAGCCAACTCCAGTGTCTCTTTAAAGTAATGTTTGGGCTCCTGCTGCTGCTGCTGCCAACTCCAGGGTGTGATTCATCCAATTTTTAGGCTCCTGAAGCCAACCCCGGTTTCTCTTTAAAGTAATATTTGGGCTCCTGCTGCTGCTGCCAACTCCAGGGTGTGATTCATCCAATTTTTGGGCTCCTGAAGCCAACCCCAGTGTCTCTTTAAAGCAATATTTGGGCTCCTGCTGCTGCTGCTGCCAACTCCAGGGCGTGATTCATCCAATTTTTGGCCTCCTGAAGCCAACCCCAGTGCCTCTTTAAAGTAATATTTGGGCTGCTCCTGCTGCTGCCAACTCCAGGGTGTGATTCATCCAATTTTTGGGCTCCTGAAGCCAACCCCAGTGTCTCTTTAAAGTAATATTTGGGCTCCTACTGCTGCTGCTGCCAACTCCAGGGTGTGATTCATCCAATTTTTGGGCTCCTGAAGCCAACCCCAGTGTCTCTTTAAAGTAATATTTGGGCTCCTGCTGCTGCTGCCAACTCCAGGGTGTGATTCATACAATTTCTGGCCTCCTGAAGCCAACCCCAGTGTCTCTTTAAAGTAATGTTTGGGCTCCTGCTGCTGCTGCCAACTCCAGGGTGTGATTCATCCAATTTTTGGGCTCCTGATGCCAACCCCAGTGTCTCTTTAAAGTAATATTTGGGCTGCTCCTGCTGCTGCTGCCAACTCCAGGGTGTGATTCATCCAATTTTTGGCCTCCTGAAGCCAACCCCAGTGTTTCTTTAAAGTAATATTTGGGCTGCTCCTGCTGCTGCTGCCAACTCCAGGGTGTGATTCATCCAATTTTTGGGCTCCTGAAGCCAACCCCAGTGTCTCTTTAAAGTAATGTTTGGGCTCCTGCTGCTGCTGCTGCCAACTCCAGGGTGTGATTCATCCAATTTTTGGCCTCCTGAAGCCAACCCCAGTGTCTCTTTAAAGTAATATTTGGGCTCCTGCTGCTGCTGCCAACTCCAGGGTGTGATTCATCCAGTTTTTGGGCTCCTGAAGCCAACCCCAGTGTCTCTTTAAAGTAATATTTGGGCTCCTGCTGCTGCTGCTGCCAACTCCAGGGTGTGATTCATCCAATTTTTGGGCTCCTGAAGCCAACTCCAGTGTATATTTGGGCTCCTGCTGCTGCCAACTCCAGGGTGTGAATCATCCAATTTTTGGGCTCCTGAAGCCAACCCCAGTGTCTCTTTAAAATAATATTTGGGCTCCTGCTGCTGCTGCTGCTGCCAACTCCAGGGTGTGATTCATCCAATTTTTGGGCTCCTGAAGCCAACTCCAGTGTCTCTTTAAAGTAATGTTTGGGCTCCTGCTTCTGCTGCTGCCAACTCCAGGGTGTGATTCATCCAATTTTTGGGCTCCTGAAGCCAACCCCAGTGTCTCTTTAAAGTAATATTTGGGCTCCTGCTGCTGCTGCTGCCAACTCCAGGGTGTGATTCATCCAATTTTTGGCCTCCTGAAGCCAACCCCAGTGTCTCTTTAAAGTAATATTTGGGCTGCTCCTGCTGCTGCTGCCAACTCCAGGGTGTGATTCATCCAATTTTTGGGCTCCTGAAGCCAACCCCAGTGTCTCATTAAAGTAATATTTGGGCTCCTGCTGCTGCTGCCAACTCCAGGGTGTGATTCATCCAATTTTTGGCCTCCTGAAGCCAACCCCAGTGTCTCTTTAAAGTAATATTTGGGCTCCTGCTGCTGCTGCTGCCAACTCCAGGGTGTGATTCATCCAATTTTTGGCCTCCTGAAGCCAACCCCAGTGTCTCTTTAAAGTAATATTTGGGCTCCTGCTGCTGCTGCTGCCAACTCCAGGGTGTGATTCATCCAATTTTTGGCCTCCTAAAGCCAACCCCAGTGTCTCTTTAAAGTAATATTTGGGCTCTTGCTGCTGCTGCTGCCAACTCCAGGGTGTGATTCATCCAATTTTTGGGCTCCTGAAGCCAACCCCAGTGTCTCTTTAAAGTAATATTTGGGCTCCTGCTGCTGCTGCTGCCAACTCCAGGGTGTGATTCATCCATTTTTTGGCCTCCTGAAGCCAACCCCAGTGTCTCTTTAAAGTAATATTTGGGCTGCTCCTGCTGCTGCTGCCAACTCCAGGGTGTGATTCATCCAATTTTTGGGCTCCTGAAGCCAACCCCAGTGTCTCTTTAAAGTAATATTTGGGCTCCTGCTGCTGCTGCCAACTCCAGGGTGTGATTCATCCAATTTTTGGCCTCCTGAAGCCAACCCCAGTGTCTCTTTAAAGTAATATTTGGGCTGCTCCTGCTGCTGCTGCCAACTCCAGGGTGTGATTCATCCAATTTTTGGGCTCCTGAAGCCAACCCCAGTGTCTCTTTAAAGTAATGTTTGGGCTCCTGCTGCTGCTGCCAACTCCAGGGTGTGATTCATCCAACTTTTGGCCTCCTGAAGCCAACCCCAGTGTCTCTTTAAAGTAATATTTGGGCTGCTCCTGCTGCTGCTGCCATCTCCAGGGTGTGATTCATCCAATTTTTGGGCTCCTGAAGCCAACCCCAGTGTCTCTTTAAAGTAATGTTTGGGCTCCTGCTGCTGCTGCCAACTCCAGGGTGTGATTCATCCAACTTTTGGCCTCCTGAAGCCAACACCAGTGTCTCTTTAAAGTAATATTTGGGCTGCTCCTGCTGCTGCTGCCAACTCCAGGGTGTGATTCATCCAATTTTTGGCCTCCTGAAGCCAACCCCAGTGTCTCTTTAAAGTAATATTTGGGCTCCTGCTGCTGCTGCTGCCAACTCCAGGGGTGTGATTCATCCAATTTTTGGGCTCCTGAAGCCAACCCCAGTGTCTCTTTAAAGTAATATTTGGGCTCCTGCTGCTGCTGCTGCCAACTCCAGGGTGTCATTCATCCAATTTTTGGCCTCCTGAAGCCAACCCCAGTGTCTCTTTAAAGTAATGTTTGGGCTCCTGCTGCTGCTGCCAACTCCAGGATGTGATTCATCCAATTTGTGGGCTCCTGAAGCCAACCCCAGTGTCTCTTTAAAGTAATATCTGGGCTCCTGCTGCTGCTGCTGCCAACTCCAGGGTGTGATTCATCCATTTTTTGGCCTCCTGAAGCCAACCCCAGTGTCTCTTTAAAGTAATATTTGGGCTGCTCCTGCTGCTGCTGCCAACTCCAGGGTGTGATTCATCCAATTTTTGGGCTCCTGAAGCCAACCCCAGTGTCTCTTTAAAGTAATATTTGGGCTCCTGCTGCTGCTGCCAACTCCAGGGTGTGATTCATCCAATTTTTGGCCTCCTGAAGCCAACCCCAGTGTCTCTTTAAAGTAATATTTGGGCTGCTCCTGCTGCTGCTGCCAACTCCAGGGTGTGATTCATCCAATTTTTGGGCTCCTGAAGCCAACCCCAGTGTCTCTTTAAAGTAATGTTTGGGCTCCTGCTGCTGCTGCCAACTCCAGGGTGTGATTCATCCAACTTTTGGCCTCCTGAAGCCAACCCCAGTGTCTCTTTAAAGTAATATTTGGGCTGCTCCTGCTGCTGCTGCCATCTCCAGGGTGTGATTCATCCAATTTTTGGGCTCCTGAAGCCAACCCCAGTGTCTCTTTAAAGTAATGTTTGGGCTCCTGCTGCTGCTGCCAACTCCAGGGTGTGATTCATCCAACTTTTGGCCTCCTGAAGCCAACACCAGTGTCTCTTTAAAGTAATATTTGGGCTGCTCCTGCTGCTGCTGCCAACTCCAGGGTGTGATTCATCCAATTTTTGGCCTCCTGAAGCCAACCCCAGTGTCTCTTTAAAGTAATGTTTGGGCTCCTGCTGCTGCTGCCAACTCCAGGGTGTGATTCATCCAACTTTTGGCCTCCTGAAGCCAACCCCAGTGTCTCTTTAAAATAATATTTGGGCTGCTCCTGCTGCTGCTGCCAACTCCAGGGTGTGATTCATCCAATTTTTGGGCTCCTGAAGCCAACCCCAGTGTCTCTTTAAAGTAATGTTTGGGCTCCTGCTGCTGCTGCTGCCAACTCCAGGGTGTGATTCATCCAATTTTTGGCCTCCTGAAGCCAACCCCAGTGTCTCTTTAAAGTAATATTTGGGCTCCTGCTGCTGCTGCCAACTCCAGGGTGTGATTCATCCAGTTTTTGGGCTCCTGAAGCCAACCCCAGTGTCTCTTTAAAGTAATATTTGGGCTCCTGCTGCTGCTGCTGCCAACTCCAGGGTGTGATTCATCCAATTTTTGGGCTCCTGAAGCCAACTCCAGTGTCTCTTTAAAGTAATGTTTGGGCTCCTGCTGCTGCTGCTGCCAACTCCAGGGTGTGATTCATCCAATTTTTTGGCTCCTGAAGCCAACCCCGGTGTCTCTTTAAAGTAATATTTGGGCTCCTGCTGCTGCTGCCAACTCCAGGGTGTGATTCATCCAATTTTTGGGCTCCTGAAGCCAACCCCAGTGTCTCTTTAAAGTAATATTTGGGCTCCTGCTGCTGCTGCTGCCAACTCCAGGGTGTGATTCATCCAATTTTTGGCCTCCTGAAGCCAACCCCAGTGTCTCTTTAAAGTAATATTTGGGCTGCTCCTGCGGCTGCTGCCAACTCCAGGGTGTGATTCATCCAGTTTTTGGGCTCCTGAAGCCAACCCCAGTGTCTCTTTAAAGTAATATTTGGGCTCCTGCTGCTGCTGCTGCCAACTCCAGGGTGTGATTCATCCAATTTTTGGGCTCCTGAAGCCAACTCCAGTGTCTCTTTAAAGTAATGTTTGGGCTCCTGCTGCTGCTGCTGCCAACTCCAGGGTGTGATTCATCCAATTTTTAGGCTCCTGAAGCCAACCCCGGTTTCTCTTTAAAGTAATATTTGGGCTCCTGCTGCTGCTGCCAACTCCAGGGTGTGATTCATCCAATTTTTGGGCTCCTGAAGCCAACCCCAGTGTCTCTTTAAAGCAATATTTGGGCTCCTGCTGCTGCTGCTGCCAACTCCAGGGTGTGATTCATCCAATTTTTGGCCTCCTGAAGCCAACCCCAGTGCCTCTTTAAAGTAATATTTGGGCTGCTCCTGCTGCTGCCAACTCCAGGGTGTGATTCATCCAATTTTTGGGCTCCTGAAGCCAACCCCAGTGTCTCTTTAAAGTAATATTTGGGCTCCTGCTGCTGCTGCTGCCAACTCCAGGGTGTGATTCATCCAATTTTTGGGCTCCTGAAGCCAACCCCAGTGTCTCTTTAAAGTAATATTTGGGCTCCTGCTGCTGCTGCTGCCAACACCAGGGTGTGATTCATACAATTTCTGGCCTCCTGAAGCCAACCCCAGTGTCTCTTTAAAGTAATGTTTGGGCTCCTGCTGCTGCTGCCAACTCCAGGGTGTGATTCATCCAATTTTTGGGCTCCTGATGCCAACCCCAGTGTCTCTTTAAAGTAATATTTGGGCTGCTCCTGCTGCTGCTGCCAACTCCAGGGTGTGATTCATCCAATTTTTGGCCTCCTGAAGCCAACCCCAGTGTCTCTTTAAAGTAATATTTGGGCTGCTCCTGCTGCTGCTGCCAACTCCAGGGTGTGATTCATCCAATTTTTGGGCTCCTGAAGCCAACCCCAGTGTCTCTTTAAAGTAATGTTTGGGCTCCTGCTGCTGCTGCTGCCAACTCCAGGGTGTGATTCATCCAATTTTTGGCCTCCTGAAGCCAACCCCAGTGTCTCTTTAAAGTAATATTTGGGATCCTGCTGCTGCTGCCAACTCCAGGGTGTGATTCATCCAGTTTTTGGGCTCCTGAAGCCAACCCCAGTGTCTCTTTAAAGTAATATTTGGGCTCCTGCTGCTGCTGCTGCCAACTCCAGGGTGTGATTCATCCAATTTTTGGGCTCCTGAAGCCAACTCCAGTGTATATTTGGGCTCCTGCTGCTGCCAACTCCAGGGTGTGAATCATCCAATTTTTGGGCTCCTGAAGCCAACCCCAGTGTCTCTTTAAAATAATATTTGGGCTCCTGCTGCTGCTGCTGCCAACTCCAGGGTGTGATTCATCCAATTTTTGGGCTCCTGAAGCCAACTCCAGTGTCTCTTTAAAGTAATGTTTGGGCTCCTGCTTCTGCTGCTGCCAACTCCAGGGTGTGATTCATCCAATTTTTTGGCTCCTGAAGCCAACCCCGGTGTCTCTTTAAAGTAATATTTGGGCTCCTGCTGCTGCTGCCAACTCCAGGGTGTGATTCATCCAATTTTTGGGCTCCTGAAGCCAACCCCAGTGTCTCTTTAAAGTAATATTTGGGCTCCTGCTGCTGCTGCTGCCAACTCCAGGGGTGTGATTCATCCAATTTTTGGGCTCCTGAAGCCAACCCCAGTGTCTCTTTAAAGTAATATTTGGGGGGGCGTGGCCTGGCTCGCGGATGGTGAGGACGTGATCCCTTGGGCTCCTGACCCCACCGGGAGAAAAGCCTTAATTAGCGGCGACTTACCCGCTGAAGACCTGCTCACCGACTGCCCCATGAAGGGGAGAAGAGGGAAGGAGAAGAAGAGGCGGCTTGCTGCGGGCTCCCGTGCTTTGCCGGCGAGGAGAGAAGACCCGCGGGAACACGTGGGAGCAGTCATGGCGCCGATCCCGCCATCCCCAGACTCCAGCGGTCCGGAGGAGCCAGAAAGACTGGATGTCCGGCTCCCGCTTGGCGGCTCAGCGGCTCCATTCACCGCGGATGCGGAGGCAGATATGATGCCCGACGAGGAGGCAGCTAGAGTAAGCCCCGGCGAAGGGCTCCAGGCGCCGGGAGCGGACACAGAAGGGGCGGCGTCCCCGACGGTCTCACATGCGGCCCCGTGCCGCCCGCAGAAGACGAGGGCCCAGCCGCTGCAGCAGCATAGAGGTGAGGAGGGCTCCACTGAGGGGAGGCAGAGGAGTGAAGTGCACAATATAGGAGCCCAGAGGGCGGAGGAGGGAGACCGCAGCAGCACTGCCCTGACACCATTAGATGCGCCCCCACAAACCCTAGCACAGGCAACTGAGGAGCCGGGAGAGTGGCAAGAAGTGGGCGGGCGAGCTAGAAAATCTAAGCTGGCCATGAACTTGCTGACCCTGCAGCACCACTGCCCCTTGCAGGGAGGGAACTCTGGGCAGTTGAGAGTTCCACCTGGTGAAAGCGCAGGGCAGGCACTGACCACTACTCCCCTGGTCTGCCAAGGTCCTGCTAAACAGGCCCCACAGGCATTAAAGGAGGCCCCTTCCCTGGGCAGACTGGAGAGCTACGGCTTCACAGCCACTGATCGCCCACAGCGTTCAGCAGGGCGCGACATCGGGACGCCCGGCCCACTGACACAATTGCCGTCCACCCCCCTCCCCCAGAGAAAGCAGAGAGCCAGGAGTGCCCCTGGAAACGAGCCCAGACCGAGTGGCAGTGCCCAGCGCACCCCCGCAGAATCCCCAGTGGAGAATAAAAGGAGGGTGATGGATTACACCCCTGATGCTCTGCAATGCTCGCAACCAAGACGGGAGCCGACGCCTCCACTCACGCCCCTGCGGGGAACGCCCATTCTTCTCCGGGACCGTCTGTCGCCGCTGACTGTAGAGTCCCCGCCGGTGATTGAGATGCCGCCCCAGTCCTCATGCCTCAGCTCGCCGACTGCAACGGGAGCGGAAGAGTGTCTGGAGGCAGTGGGAGCGGGTAACATACATCAAGAGACACTCTCCTTCCTTAGGTCCATTCCTACCAAAGCGGACTTTGAAGCCCTAATTAGAAGATATGAGGCGGCGCACCGAAAGGATATAGCGGAAGTGAGAGGGCAGCTCCAGTCTCTAGACGCCAGAGTCTCCTCCAACCACACAGCCACGGAGGCAGCGCTGGCCGACATGGCGGCCAGGATAGAGAGTCAATCCGCTCAAATAGTACAGATGCAACTTCAGCATGACGACCTGGAAAACAGGCACAGGCGAAATAATCTCCGTGTGCGAGGCATTCCTGAGACTACGTCGGGAGAGGACGTCAGGCAAATAATAACAGCGATATTCAACCAACTTCTTGAAAGGGCGGCGGACACTCCGATCGAGATAGATAGGGCCCATAGGGCTCTGGGTCCCCCAAGCAGCGACCCGTCCCGACCAAGAGACATTGTCTGCCGTATCCATCACTACTCCACCAAGGAAGAGATTTCACGGCGGGCATGGAGACATGGCCCACTTGATTTTGATGGAGCAAGCGTCACCATATTCCCAGATCTCTCGCGGCGCACTCTCCAGATGCGCAGAATCCTGCGGCCTGTGCTCGATGTGATCCGCAACGCCGGAGCGATGTACAGATGGGGGTATCCCCTCCACCTGATTGTTAGCAGGGGCAGAGACTCTTACACCCTCCGAGCCTACCAAGACTTAGAGGGACTGTTTGCATTTCTCAACGTCAACCCGATTCCGGTGCCTAACTGGTTGCTCGCCGCTCCTGATTTCCCGTCTCGGGGATCGGGGGGGTCGGCGCCCAGGAGACGCGGGGTCGGCAGATCAAGAAGACCGAGAGAGAGACCGCCGAGGCCCACAGATCCCGAGCAGTAGCATGGCTCTCATGTGTCGCTGGTTGTCGCCTGCCTGGCGGTCAAGATCTCTCCTCTCTTCTTCTTCTTTTAACTAAGTTGTTTTGTTGTCGGTCTTCAAATGCAGAAGTTGCTTTTTGATGTTCCATCTTACTAGCTGCTCTCGGTGGGGGGGGGCGGTCTCCAGCACCTGCCGCCGGACACAGTTCCCCCACTTAGGCCAGTCTCTGACCTCTCCCGTTTGGGGATAGGCCAAAGACTTAGCGAGATCGCTACTTAGTTGCCCTCCTTAGAGGGTTTGACCGGCTTACCCGGTTTTGTTTGGTATCCGTATTAGAAAGTTGTTTTTTGTCTCCCCCTTCCTCCCTCCTCCTGTTTTCCGCCTACGCCCTCTTTCCTTTTTCCCCCCTCTCCCCCCTGCTCTGCTCCCTGTATCGGTAACCACATTGGTGACTCTCTTTGACCTCTCCCCGCCCTCCTGTCCAACACAGCCATAATGGGTGAGCCCAACATGGTCTCTTTCAACGTGAAGGGACTGAACACGCCCGAGAAGAGGAGACAGATCCTGCGAAACCTCAAGGCCCTGAGGGCTTCGGTGGCTTTCCTCCAAGAAACGCACTTCAGGGCAGCGAACCCACCCACCATGAGAGACAGAGCGTTCCCAGTATCCTACCACAGTTATTCTCCGGACTCCCGATCTCGTGGGGTGAGCCTGCTACTATCAAGGTCAGTGCCGTGGGAGGAGGCGGGGGTGCTGAGTGGTGGAGAGGGGAGGTGGCTCATGGTCAAGGGGAGAATGTGGTCAGAAGCCTTCACCCTTGTAAACATTTACTGCCCAAACACAGGCCAAGTAGATTTCCTGGAGGGCGTTTTGACTAAGATGGCGGAGTTCGCAGAGGGAAGGATTGTAATCGGAGGGGATCTTAATCTCACACTGGACCCCCTAATCGACACATCTAGGGGCCAAACCTACCTCCCCTATGCTAAACTTAGTAAGCTTAAGAAATTACTGCACTCGCACCAGCTGGTAGATCCCTGGCGCATACTCCATCCTAATGACAGAGACTACTCGTACTACTCGCCCCCCCACAACATGTACTCTAGAATTGACTTGTTCCTGATCCAACACCACACGCTACAGAGAGTCAAAACAGCAGCCATTGGCAACATTGTCCTTTCGGATCACGCCCCAGTTAGCCTAGTCTTATACGCCCACACCCAGTCGCCCCGGGCGTGGGATTGGAAGCTTAATAGCTCCCTCATTGAGGACACTGTATTTAAGGAGACTTTCCAGCAGAACCTGAGGGAATACTTTACCAGGAACACCGCGCCAGGGTCCAACCCAGCTATGGTTTGGGAGGCGCATAAGTGTGTCGCTAGAGGCCTTCTGATTCAACAAGGGGCCAGAATCAAAAAAGAAAAGGGCAGGGCTGTGAGTGAGCTATTGAGCGAGATTCGGAGATTAGAAGCCCTACATAAACAATCGCTGGCTGCCGAACACTTGGCGGCTTTGACCTCACTCAGGGACCGACTGCGCAGGCTAAGCAATGATTCCGCAAAACTCCAACTCATTAAATGTAGGAAAGCCTACTACGAGTCAGGGGATATTTGTGGTCGCCTGCTGGCCGTGGCCCTGAGGGGGGAAAGAGCCAAAACATACGTCCCCAAAATACAAGACAAGACGGGTATGGTTAGGCACAAGACAGCGGAGATCGCCAGAGTTTTCAGGAGTTACTACGAGGAACTCTATAACATACCCATTGATAGGACAAGCCAGAGAGCCTCCGACATAGCTGACTACCTCCGGCAGTCTGGGCTTCCTAAACTACCGTCGGAGATACTCCGCGAGCTGGAGGACCCGATCTCTCATGAAGAGTTGGCAATGGCATTAAAAGGGTCGGCCGCGGGGAGGGCGCCGGGACCGGACGGGTTCCCCCTGGTCTATTACAGAACCTTTGCGGGGGTGTTGGCGCCCAGAATGTTGGAGGTATTCAACTCAATGGGCTCAGGAAATGCGTTCCCTAGGGATGGCCTGTCGGCAAAAATCACAGTAATACCGAAAGAAGGTAAAGACCCCACACTTAGCTCCAGCTACAGGCCAATATCCCTACTGAACGCAGATATTAAGCTATTCGCAAAGATACTGGCATCCCGCCTAGCACCACACCTCCACCACGTTATACACCTGGACCAGGTTGGATTCATGCCCCATAGGGAGGCACGTGACAACACCACGAAGGCGTTAAATCTCATTGGCCTGGCTACCCAACGCAGCATCCCTATGCTCCTCCTATCCACTGACGCTGAAAAAGCGTTTGATAGAGTGCAATGGGACTTTATGTTTGGAGTCCTAAGACACATCGGTCTGCGGGATGGCATGCTGGGTTGGATAGCTAGCCTATACCATGGCCCCACCGCAGTGGTGGGAATTAACGGCTCGACCTCAGAACCTTTCGACATTAGAAATGGGACGAGACAGGGATGCCCGTTGTCGCCTTTGATATTCGTCTTGACGCTGGAGCCGCTCCTTTGCTACATTAGAGCTAACCGGAGCATACAGGGCGTTAGCCTACCCTCAGGACACTATAAAATAGCAGCATATGCAGATGATCTGCTATTCTTTGTGACTAACCCTGAGGTGTCTCTCCCAAACTTAATTAGCGAACTCGAGACATATAGGGGCCTCTCCAGCTACAAGATAAATATGCAGAAGTCGGAGATTCTTAACGTGAACCTGCCGATGGACAGAGAAGCTAACCTCAGCCAATCTTTCCCGTTCAAATGGGCCCGGGATTATATCACGTACCTGGGGACAAAGATAGGGAAGTCTCCGAACAGGCTTTTTGAGCTTAACTTCCCCCCGCTCATGAATGCCTTCATCAAAGATGTGGGTACATGGGCACGCAAAAAACTTTCATGGTTTGGGAGGTGTAGCGCGCTCAAAATGAATCTACTGCCTCGCCTCCTATATCTCTTTCAGGCCCTCCCCATAGAGATCCCTGGCTCCTTCCTTCGAAGGGTCAGCGGGGTTTTCTCGAACTTTGTTTGGCTGGGAAGAAGCCCAAGGGTTAATAGGAACCTACTGACCAGACCCCAGGAGGAGGGAGGGCTGGGAGTGCCCGACCCGGGTAAATACTATGCTGCCGCACACCTTACTAGGGTGGTTGACTGGCACCGGCACGCTGAGCACAAACAGTGGGTCCAGATTGAACAAAAGAGCTCTGTGATCCTGCTGCGAAGCCTGCCATGGGTACCTAGGCAGACTCTGAGACGTGAGTTGCAACACCCAACAATAGGGGCTACACTTAAAGTGTGCCACAAACTCCTCCAGTGTGACGAGGTATCCCCCCCCCTTTCCCCGCTCTACCCGATACTCGGAAACCCAGTCTTTATGCCTGGGATGGGTGGGAGAATCGCCGACCAATGGATTGAAAAGGGCATCTTCCGAGCCAAACACTTCAGCCAAGTGAGGGACATCACACTAATGGAGAGACTGGCAGATTTGCACGGACTCCCGAGATGGGACGCGTGGCAGTGGAGGCAGCTTAGTCATTTTTTGCAATCTTTTAGACACCAATTTCAGCAGCTGAGAGAGTCAACTAACTTTGAAAGGTTGTGTGAGGAGGAGGGCCCTGCTAGGCATACTCTCTCCCTTACCTATAAAATCCTGTTAAGTACACAAAACCAGGGAGACCCCCCGTGCTTCGCCAAGTGGGAAGAGGACCTGGGAGTCACCTTCTCGCCCAAGCAACGAAAGAAAATCCTTGAACTGACCCACAAGACCTCGACATGTACGAAATATAGGGAGTGCAATTATAAGGTGCTCATGCGCTGGTACAGAGTCCCAGCACTTCTGAATAAATGGGTTCCGGCTAACTCCTCGCTGTGCTGGAGATGCAACCTCGAACGTGGCGACCTTTTACACATCTTTTGGTCGTGCCCGGAACTACAGTCGTTCTGGAGAGGGGTCAGAGACGTAGTGCAGCGTATGACCGATAGGGAGATCCCCTGGGGTCCCGCTTTCTTCCTCCTCCACCACTCAGACATACCCGCCAAGGCTTACCGGAGATCGGTGGTACCCCAACTGGTTAATGCGGCAAAGGCCTGTGTCCCTTCGCGTTGGAAGAGCCAGTCACCTCCGAGCATCACACAGTGGCTGAACAGGGTGAATGAAATTGAGAGATTCGAGGGGATGATAGCGGCCCAGCGAGTATCAGAGGAGCCGCACAGACTCAAATGGGCGAGCTGGGTAGAATTTACACTGTCTCAGGCCTACAGGGACCTATTGAGGACGGAGGCGTGAGAAATAGATTTATCCGCTCGAGGGAGTGGACTCTGCCCCCTTTCTTCTGTGTCCCCCCCTATCCCCATCCTCCCCCGCTTTTACTCTTCCCTCTCCCTCCCCCCTGCTGCTCCCCCTCTCCCCCCGTTTGTCTGTGTATTCCCGGATAGGCACTGTCTGTCTATCCTACACTTTACCATTTACCAACTATTTGCAGGTATAGCTGGTGTTGCTGCTAGAGCTTAGTTACATCATCTGCTTAAAGGATGCTGCTTCCTTCCTGCCTGGACACTGGATGGGTTCGGAGGAAGCGACACCTGTCTTCCTTGCGCCAGTTGGCTCTATGACACATTTAACTTTCCTTTGTCCTGGCCAATGTAACAGCAGAGACCGCTATCTGAGATAAATGTCATTGCAGTAGGACAGTAATACCAGCACTCCTCACGACCCATGCCAGGCTCCAATGCGTGGTTGGTTACAGAAATACGTCTTAGATGTATCTTTTCTTGCTATTCTGATACTTGTATGTACTGTAATTGTCCTCTTATTACTGTGCTTTGAAAAATTTTAAATAAAGAATATATAAAAAAAAAAAGTAATATTTGGGCTCCTGCTGCTGCTGCTGCCAACTCCAGGGTGTCATTCATCCAATTTTTGGCCTCCTGAAGCCAACCCCAGTGTCTCTTTAAAGTAATGTTTGGGCTCCTGCTGCTGCTGCCAACTCCAGTGTGTGATTCATCCAATTTTTGGGCTCCTGAAGCCAACCCCAGTGTCTGTTTGAAATAATATCTGGGCTCCTGCTGCTGCTGCTGCCAACTCCAGGGTGTGATTCATCCAATTTTTGGCCTCCTGAAGCCAACCCCAGTGTCTCTTTAAAGTAATATTTGGGCTGCTCCTGCTGCTGCTGCCAACTCCAGGGTGTGATTCATCCAATATTTGGCCTCCTGAAGCCAACCCCAGTGTCTCTTTAAAGTAATATTTGGGCTCCTGCTGCTGCTGCCAACTCCAGGGTGTGATTCATCCAATTTTTGGCCTCCTGAAGCCAACCCCAGTGTCTCTTTAAAGTAATATTTGGGCTGCTCCTGCTGCTGCTGCCAACTCCAGGGTGTGATTCATCCAATTTTTGGGCTCCTGAAGCCAACCCCAGTGTCTCTTTAAAGTAATATTTGGGCTCCTGCTGCTGCTGCCAACTCCAGGGTGTGATTCATCCAACTTTTGGCCTCCTGAAGCCAACCCCAGTGTCTCTTCAAAGTAATATTTGGGCTGCTCCTGCTGCTGCTGCCAACTCCAGGGTGTGATTCATCCAATTTTTGGGCTCCTGAAGCCAACCCCAGTGTCTCTTTAAAGTAATGTTTGGGCTCCTGCTGCTGCTGCCAACTCCAGGGTGTGATTCATCCAACTTTTGGCCTCCTGAAGCCAACCCCAGTGTCTCTTTAAAGTAATATTTGGGCTGCTCCTGCTGCTGCTGCCAACTCCAGGGTGTGATTCATCCAATTTTTGGGCTCCTGAAGCCAACCCCAGTGTCTCTTTAAAGTAATATTTGGGCTCCTGCTTCTGCTGCTGCCAACTCCAGGGTGTGATTCATCCAATTTTTGGCCTCCTGAAGCCAACCCCAGTGTCTCTTTAAAGTAATATTTGGGCTCCTGCTGCTGCTGCTGCCAACTCCAGGGTGTGATTCATCCAATTTTTGGCCTCCTGAAGCCAACCCCAGTGTCTCTTTAAAGTAATATTTGGGCTCCTGCTGCTGCCAACTCCAGGGTGTGATTCATCCAATTTTTGGCCTCCTGAAGCCAACCCCAGTGTCTCTTTAAAGTAATATTTGGGCTCTTGCTGCTGCTGCTGCCAACTCCAGGGTGTGATTCATCCAATTTTTGGGCTCCTGAAGCCAACCCCAGTGTCTCTTTAAAGTAATATTTGGGCTCCTGCTGCTGCTGCCAACTCCAGGGTGTGATTCATCCAATTTGTGGCCTCCTGGAGCCAACCCCAGTGTCTCTTTAAAGTAATATTTGGGCTGCTCCTGCTGCTGCTGCCAACTCCAGGGTGTGATTCATCCAATTTTTGGCCTCCTGAAGTCAACCCCAGTGTCTCTTTAAAGTAATATTCGGGCTCCTGCTGCTGCTGCCAACTCCAGGGTGTGATTCATCCAATTTTTGGCCTCCTGAAGCCAACCCCAGTGTCTCTTTAAAGTAATATTTGGGCTGCTCCTGCTGCTGCTGCCAACTCCAGGGTGTGATTCATCCAATATTTGGCCTCCTGAAGCCAACCCCAGTGTCTCTTTAAAGTAATATTTGGGCTCCTGCTGCTGCTGCTGCCAACTCCAGGGGTGTGATTCATCCAATTTTTGGGCTCCTGAAGCCAACCCCAGTGTCTCTTTAAAGTAATATTTGGGCTCCTGCTGCTGCTGCTGCCAACTCCAGGGTGTCATTCATCCAATTTTTGGCCTCCTGAAGCCAACCCCAGTGTCTCTTTAAAGTAATGTTTGGGCTCCTGCTGCTACTGCCAACTCCAGGATGTGATTCATCCAATTTTTGGGCTCCTGAAGCCAACCCCAGTGTCTCTTTAAAGTAATATCTGGGCTCCTGCTGCTGCTGCTGCCAACTCCAGGGTGTGATTCATCCATTTTTTGGCCTCCTGAAGCCAACCCCAGTGTCTCTTTAAAGTAATATTTGGGCTGCTCCTGCTGCTGCTGCCAACTCCAGGGTGTGATTCATCCAATTTTTGGGCTCCTGAAGCCAACCCCAGTGTCTCTTTAAAGTAATATTTGGGCTGCTCCTGCTGCTGCTGCCAACTCCAGGGTGTGATTCATCCAATTTTTGGCCTCCTGAAGCCAACCCCAGTGTCTCTTTAAAGTAATATTTGGGCTGCTCCTGCTGCTGCTGCCAACTCCAGGGTGTGATTCATCCAATTTTTGGGCTCCTGAAGCCAACCCCAGTGTCTCTTTAAAGTAATGTTTGGGCTCCTGCTGCTGCTGCCAACTCCAGGGTGTGATTCATCCAACTTTTGGCCTCCTGAAGCCAACCCCAGTGTCTCTTTAAAGTAATATTTGGGCTGCTCCTGCTGCTGCTGCCATCTCCAGGGTGTGATTCATCCAATTTTTGGGCTCCTGAAGCCAACCCCAGTGTCTCTTTAAAGTAATGTTTGGGCTCCTGCTGCTGCTGCCAACTCCAGGGTGTGATTCATCCAACTTTTGGCCTCCTGAAGCCAACACCAGTGTTTCTTTAAAGTAATATTTGGGCTGCTCCTGCTGCTGCTGCCAACTCCAGGATGTGATTCATCCAATTTTTGGGCTCCTGAAGCCAACCCCAGTGTCTCTTTAAAGTAATATTTGGGCTCCTGCTGCTGCTGCTGCCAACTCCAGGGTGTGATTCATCCAATTTTTGGGCTCCTGAAGCCAACCCCAGTGTCTCTTTAAAGTAATGTTTGGGCTCCTGCTGCTGCTGCCAACTCCAGGGTGTGATTCATCCTAGTTTTGGCCTCCTGGAGCCAACCCCAGTGTCTCTTTAAAGTCATATTTGGGCTGCTCCTGCTGCTGCTGCCAACTCCAGGGTGTGATTATCCAATTTTTGGCCTCCTGAAGCCAACCCCAGTGTCTCTTTAAAGTAATATTTGGGCTCCTGCTGCTGCTGCCAACTCCAGGGTGTGATTCATCCAATTTTTGGCCTCCTGAAGCCAACCCCAGTGTCTCTTTAAAGTAATATTTGGGCTCCTGCTGCTGCTGCTGCCAACTCCAGGGTGTGATTCATCCAATTTTTGGGCTCCTGAAGCCAACCCCAGTGTCTCTTCAAAGTATTATTTGGGCTGCTGTTGCTGCTGCTGCCAACTCCAGGGTGTGATTCATCCAGTTTTTGGCCTCCTGAAGCCAACCCCAGTGCCTCTTTAAAGTAATGTTTGGGCTCCTGCTGCTGCTGCCAACTCCAGGGTGTGATTCATCCAATTTTTGGGCTCCTGAAGCCAGCCCCAGTGTCTCTTTAAAGTAATATTTGGGCTCCTGCTGCTGCTGCTGCCAACTCCAGGGTGTGATTCATCCAATTTTTGGCCTCCTGAAGCCAACCCCAGTGTCTCTTTAAAGTAATATTTGGGCTGCTCCTGCTGCTGCTGCCAACTCCAGGGTGTGATTCATCCAATTTTTGGCCTCCTGAAGCCAACCCCAGTGTCTCTTTAAAGTAATATTTGGGCTGCTCCTGCTGCTGCTGCCAACTCCAGGGTGTGATTCATCCAATTTTTGGCCTCCTGAAGCCAGCCCCAGTGTCTTTTTAAAGTAATATTTGGGCTACTCCTGCTGCTGCTGCCAACTCCAGGGTGTGATTCATCCAATTTTTGGGCTCCTGAAGCCAACCCCAGTGTCTCTTTAAAGTAATGTTTGGGCTCCTGCTGCTGCTGCTGCCAACTCCAGGGTGTGATTCATCCAACTTTTGGCCTCCTGAAGCCAACCCCAGTGTCTCTTTAAAGTAATATTTGGGCTGCTCCTGCTGCTGCTGCCAACTCCAAGGTGTGATTCATCCAATTTTTGGGCTCCTGAAGCCAACCCCAGTGTCTCTTTAAAGTAATGTTTGGGCTCCTGCTGCTGCTGCCAACTCCAGGGTGTGATTCATCCAATTTTTGGCCTCCTGAAGCCAACCCCAGTGTCTCTTTAAAGTAATATTTGGGCTGCTCCTGCTGCTGCTGCCAACTCCAGGGTGTGATTCATCCAATTTTTGGGCTCCTGAAGCCAACCCCAGTGTCTCTTTAAAGTAATATTTGGGCTCCTGCTGCTGCTGCTGCTGCCAACTCCAGGGTGTGATTCATCCAATTTTTGGCCTCCTGAAGCCAACCCCAGTGTCTCTTTAAAGTAATATTTGGGCTCCTGCTGCTGCTACTGCCAACTCCAGGGCGTGATTCATCCAATTTTTGGCCTCCTGAAGCCAACCCCAGTGTCTCTTTAAAGTAATATTTGGGCTCCTGCTGCTGCTGCTGCCAACTCCAGGGTGTGATTCATCCAATTTTTGGGCTCCTGAAGCCAACTCCAGTGTATATTTGGGCTCCTGCTGCTGCCAACTCCAGGGTGTGAATCATCCAATTTTTAGGCTCCTGAAGCCAACCCCAGTGTCTTTTTAAAGTAATATTTGGGCTCCTGCTGCTGCTGCTGCCAACTCCAGGGTGTGATTCATCCAATTTTTGGGCTCCTGAAGCCAACTCCAGTGTCTCTTTAAAGTAATGTTTGGGCTCCTGCTGCTGCTGCTGCCAACTCCAGGGTGTGATTCATCCAATTTTTGGGCTCCTGAAGCCAACCCCAGTGTCTCTTTAAATTAATATTTGGGCTCCTGCTGCTGCTGCCAACTCCAGGGTGTGATTCATCCATTTTTTGGCCTCCTGAAGCCAACCCCAGTGTCTCTTTAAAGTAATAATTGGGCTCCTGCTGCTGCTGCCAACTCCAGGGTGTGATTCATCCAATGTTTGGCCTCCTGAAGCCAACCCCAGTGTCTCTTTAAAGTAATATTTGGGCTGCTCCTGCTGCTGCTGCCAACTCCAGGGTGTGATTCATCCAATTTTTGGCCTCCTGAAGCCAACCCCAGTGTCTCTTTAAAGTAATATTTGGGCTCCTGCTGCTACTGCCAACTCCAGGGTGTGATTCATCCAATTTTTGGCCTCCTGAAGCCAACCCCAGTGTCTCTTTAAAGTAATATTTGGGCTGCTCCTGCTGCTGCTGCCAACTCCAGGGTGTGATTCATCCAATTTTTGGGCTCCTGAAGCCAACCCCAGTGTCTCTTTAAAGTAATATTTGGGCTCCTGCTGCTGCTGCTGCTGCCAACTCCAGGGTGTGATTCATCCAATTTTTGGCCTCCTGAAGCCAACCCCAGTGTCTCTTTAAAGTAATATTTGGGCTCCTGCTGCTGCTACTGCCAACTCCAGGGCGTGATTCATCCAATTTTTGGCCTCCTGAAGCCAACCCCAGTGTCTCTTTAAAGTAATATTTGGGCTCCTGCTGCTGCTGCTGCCAACTCCAGGGTGTGATTCATCCAATTTTTGGGCTCCTGAAGCCAACTCCAGTGTATATTTGGGCTCCTGCTGCTGCCAACTCCAGGGTGTGAATCATCCAATTTTTAGGCTCCTGAAGCCAACCCCAGTGTCTTTTTAAAGTAATATTTGGGCTCCTGCTGCTGCTGCTGCCAACTCCAGGGTGTGATTCATCCAATTTTTGGGCTCCTGAAGCCAACTCCAGTGTCTCTTTAAAGTAATGTTTGGGCTCCTGCTGCTGCTGCTGCCAACTCCAGGGTGTGATTCATCCAATTTTTGGGCTCCTGAAGCCAACCCCAGTGTCTCTTTAAATTAATATTTGGGCTCCTGCTGCTGCTGCCAACTCCAGGGTGTGATTCATCCATTTTTTGGCCTCCTGAAGCCAACCCCAGTGTCTCTTTAAAGTAATAATTGGGCTCCTGCTGCTGCTGCCAACTCCAGGGTGTGATTCATCCAATGTTTGGCCTCCTGAAGCCAACCCCAGTGTCTCTTTAAAGTAATATTTGGGCTGCTCCTGCTGCTGCTGCCAACTCCAGGGTGTGATTCATCCAATTTTTGGCCTCCTGAAGCCAACCCCAGTGTCTCTTTAAAGTAATATTTGGGCTCCTGCTGCTGCTGCCAACTCCAGGGTGTGATTCATCCAATTTTTGGGCTCCTGAAGCCAACCCCAGTGTCTCTTTAAAGTAATATTTGGGCTCCTGCTGCTGCTGCTGCCAACTCCAGGGTGTGATTCATCCAAGTTTTGGCCTCCTGAAGCCAACCCCAGTGTCTCTTTAAAGTAATATTTGGGCTGCTCCTGCTGCTGCTACCAACTCCAGGGTGTGATTCATCCAATTTTTGGCCTCCTGAAGCCAACCCCAGTGTCTCTTTAAAGTAATATTTGGGCTCCTGCTGCTGCTGCTGCCAACTCCAGGGTGTGATTCATCCAATGTTTGGCCTCCTGAAGCCAACCCCAGTGTCTCTTTAAAGTAATATTTGGGCTCCTGCTGCTGCTGCTGCTGCCAACTCCAGGATGTGATTCATCCAATTTTTGGCCTCCTGGAGCCAACCCTAGTGTCTCTTTAAAGTAATATTTGGGCTGCTCCTGCTGCTGCTGCCAACTCCAGGGTGTGATTCGTCCAATTTTTGGCCTCCTGAAGCCAACCCCAGTGTCTCTTTAAAGTAATATTTGGGCTCCTGCTGCTGCTGCCAACTCCAGGGTGTGATTCATCCAATTGTTGGGCTCCTGAAGCCAACCCCAGTGTCTCTTCAAAGTAATATTTGGGCTCCTGCTGCTGCTGCTGCCAACTCCAGGGTGTGATTCATCCAATTTTTGGCCTCCTGAAGCCAACCCCAGTGTTTTTTTTAAAGTAATGTTCGTGCTCCTGCTGCTGCTGCCAACTCCAGGGTGTGATTCATCCAATTTTTGGGCTCCTGAAGCCAACCCCAGTGTCTCTTTAAAGTAATATTTGGGCTCCTGCTGCTGCTGCTGCCAACTCCAGGGTGTGATTCATCCAATTTTTGGGCTCCTGAAGCCAACCCCAGTGTCTCTTTAAAGTAATATTTGGGCTCCTGCTGCTGCTGCTGCCAACTCCAGGGTGTGATTCATCCAATTTTTGGCCTCCTGAAGCCAACCCCAGTGTCTCTTTAAAGTAATATTTGGGCTGCTCCTGCTGCTGCTGCCAACTCCAGGGTGTGATTCATCCAATTTTTGGCCTCCTGAAGTCAACCCCAGTGTCTCTTTAAAGTAATATTCGGGCTCCTGCTGCTGCTGCCAACTCCAGGGTGTGATTCATCCAATTTTTGGCCTCCTGAAGCCAACCCCAGTGTCTCTTTAAAGTAATATTTGGGCTGCTCCTGCTGCTGCTGCCAACTCCAGGGTGTGATTCATCCAATATTTGGCCTCCTGAAGCCAACCCCAGTGTCTCTTTAAAGTAATATTTGGGCTCCTGCTGCTGCTGCTGCCAACTCCAGGGGTGTGATTCATCCAATTTTTGGGCTCCTGAAGCCAACCCCAGTGTCTCTTTAAAGTAATATTTGGGCTCCTGCTGCTGCTGCTGCCAACTCCAGGGTGTCATTCATCCAATTTTTGGCCTCCTGAAGCCAACCCCAGTGTCTCTTTAAAGTAATGTTTGGGCTCCTGCTGCTACTGCCAACTCCAGGATGTGATTCATCCAATTTTTGGGCTCCTGAAGCCAACCCCAGTGTCTCTTTAAAGTAATATCTGGGCTCCTGCTGCTGCTGCTGCCAACTCCAGGGTGTGATTCATCCATTTTTTGGCCTCCTGAAGCCAACCCCAGTGTCTCTTTAAAGTAATATTTGGGCTGCTCCTGCTGCTGCTGCCAACTCCAGGGTGTGATTCATCCAATTTTTGGGCTCCTGAAGCCAACCCCAGTGTCTCTTTAAAGTAATATTTGGGCTGCTCCTGCTGCTGCTGCCAACTCCAGGGTGTGATTCATCCAATTTTTGGCCTCCTGAAGCCAACCCCAGTGTCTCTTTAAAGTAATATTTGGGCTGCTCCTGCTGCTGCTGCCAACTCCAGGGTGTGATTCATCCAATTTTTGGGCTCCTGAAGCCAACCCCAGTGTCTCTTTAAAGTAATGTTTGGGCTCCTGCTGCTGCTGCCAACTCCAGGGTGTGATTCATCCAACTTTTGGCCTCCTGAAGCCAACCCCAGTGTCTCTTTAAAGTAATATTTGGGCTGCTCCTGCTGCTGCTGCCATCTCCAGGGTGTGATTCATCCAATTTTTGGGCTCCTGAAGCCAACCCCAGTGTCTCTTTAAAGTAATGTTTGGGCTCCTGCTGCTGCTGCCAACTCCAGGGTGTGATTCATCCAACTTTTGGCCTCCTGAAGCCAACACCAGTGTTTCTTTAAAGTAATATTTGGGCTGCTCCTGCTGCTGCTGCCAACTCCAGGATGTGATTCATCCAATTTTTGGGCTCCTGAAGCCAACCCCAGTGTCTCTTTAAAGTAATATTTGGGCTCCTGCTGCTGCTGCTGCCAACTCCAGGGTGTGATTCATCCAATTTTTGGGCTCCTGAAGCCAACCCCAGTGTCTCTTTAAAGTAATGTTTGGGCTCCTGCTGCTGCTGCCAACTCCAGGGTGTGATTCATCCTAGTTTTGGCCTCCTGGAGCCAACCCCAGTGTCTCTTTAAAGTCATATTTGGGCTGCTCCTGCTGCTGCTGCCAACTCCAGGGTGTGATTATCCAATTTTTGGCCTCCTGAAGCCAACCCCAGTGTCTCTTTAAAGTAATATTTGGGCTCCTGCTGCTGCTGCCAACTCCAGGGTGTGATTCATCCAATTTTTGGCCTCCTGAAGCCAACCCCAGTGTCTCTTTAAAGTAATATTTGGGCTCCTGCTGCTGCTGCTGCCAACTCCAGGGTGTGATTCATCCAATTTTTGGGCTCCTGAAGCCAACCCCAGTGTCTCTTCAAAGTATTATTTGGGCTGCTGTTGCTGCTGCTGCCAACTCCAGGGTGTGATTCATCCAGTTTTTGGCCTCCTGAAGCCAACCCCAGTGCCTCTTTAAAGTAATGTTTGGGCTCCTGCTGCTGCTGCCAACTCCAGGGTGTGATTCATCCAATTTTTGGGCTCCTGAAGCCAGCCCCAGTGTCTCTTTAAAGTAATATTTGGGCTCCTGCTGCTGCTGCTGCCAACTCCAGGGTGTGATTCATCCAATTTTTGGCCTCCTGAAGCCAACCCCAGTGTCTCTTTAAAGTAATATTTGGGCTGCTCCTGCTGCTGCTGCCAACTCCAGGGTGTGATTCATCCAATTTTTGGCCTCCTGAAGCCAACCCCAGTGTCTCTTTAAAGTAATATTTGGGCTGCTCCTGCTGCTGCTGCCAACTCCAGGGTGTGATTCATCCAATTTTTGGCCTCCTGAAGCCAGCCCCAGTGTCTTTTTAAAGTAATATTTGGGCTACTCCTGCTGCTGCTGCCAACTCCAGGGTGTGATTCATCCAATTTTTGGGCTCCTGAAGCCAACCCCAGTGTCTCTTTAAAGTAATGTTTGGGCTCCTGCTGCTGCTGCTGCCAACTCCAGGGTGTGATTCATCCAACTTTTGGCCTCCTGAAGCCAACCCCAGTGTCTCTTTAAAGTAATATTTGGGCTGCTCCTGCTGCTGCTGCCAACTCCAAGGTGTGATTCATCCAATTTTTGGGCTCCTGAAGCCAACCCCAGTGTCTCTTTAAAGTAATGTTTGGGCTCCTGCTGCTGCTGCCAACTCCAGGGTGTGATTCATCCAATTTTTGGCCTCCTGAAGCCAACCCCAGTGTCTCTTTAAAGTAATATTTGGGCTGCTCCTGCTGCTGCTGCCAACTCCAGGGTGTGATTCATCCAATTTTTGGGCTCCTGAAGCCAACCCCAGTGTCTCTTTAAAGTAATATTTGGGCTCCTGCTGCTGCTGCTGCTGCCAACTCCAGGGTGTGATTCATCCAATTTTTGGCCTCCTGAAGCCAACCCCAGTGTCTCTTTAAAGTAATATTTGGGCTCCTGCTGCTGCTACTGCCAACTCCAGGGCGTGATTCATCCAATTTTTGGCCTCCTGAAGCCAACCCCAGTGTCTCTTTAAAGTAATATTTGGGCTCCTGCTGCTGCTGCTGCCAACTCCAGGGTGTGATTCATCCAATTTTTGGGCTCCTGAAGCCAACTCCAGTGTATATTTGGGCTCCTGCTGCTGCCAACTCCAGGGTGTGAATCATCCAATTTTTAGGCTCCTGAAGCCAACCCCAGTGTCTTTTTAAAGTAATATTTGGGCTCCTGCTGCTGCTGCTGCCAACTCCAGGGTGTGATTCATCCAATTTTTGGGCTCCTGAAGCCAACTCCAGTGTCTCTTTAAAGTAATGTTTGGGCTCCTGCTGCTGCTGCTGCCAACTCCAGGGTGTGATTCATCCAATTTTTGGGCTCCTGAAGCCAACCCCAGTGTCTCTTTAAATTAATATTTGGGCTCCTGCTGCTGCTGCCAACTCCAGGGTGTGATTCATCCATTTTTTGGCCTCCTGAAGCCAACCCCAGTGTCTCTTTAAAGTAATAATTGGGCTCCTGCTGCTGCTGCCAACTCCAGGGTGTGATTCATCCAATGTTTGGCCTCCTGAAGCCAACCCCAGTGTCTCTTTAAAGTAATATTTGGGCTGCTCCTGCTGCTGCTGCCAACTCCAGGGTGTGATTCATCCAATTTTTGGCCTCCTGAAGCCAACCCCAGTGTCTCTTTAAAGTAATATTTGGGCTCCTGCTGCTACTGCCAACTCCAGGGTGTGATTCATCCAATTTTTGGCCTCCTGAAGCCAACCCCAGTGTCTCTTTAAAGTAATATTTGGGCTGCTCCTGCTGCTGCTGCCAACTCCAGGGTGTGATTCATCCAATTTTTGGGCTCCTGAAGCCAACCCCAGTGTCTCTTTAAAGTAATATTTGGGCTCCTGCTGCTGCTGCTGCTGCCAACTCCAGGGTGTGATTCATCCAATTTTTGGCCTCCTGAAGCCAACCCCAGTGTCTCTTTAAAGTAATATTTGGGCTCCTGCTGCTGCTACTGCCAACTCCAGGGCGTGATTCATCCAATTTTTGGCCTCCTGAAGCCAACCCCAGTGTCTCTTTAAAGTAATATTTGGGCTCCTGCTGCTGCTGCTGCCAACTCCAGGGTGTGATTCATCCAATTTTTGGGCTCCTGAAGCCAACTCCAGTGTATATTTGGGCTCCTGCTGCTGCCAACTCCAGGGTGTGAATCATCCAATTTTTAGGCTCCTGAAGCCAACCCCAGTGTCTTTTTAAAGTAATATTTGGGCTCCTGCTGCTGCTGCTGCCAACTCCAGGGTGTGATTCATCCAATTTTTGGGCTCCTGAAGCCAACTCCAGTGTCTCTTTAAAGTAATGTTTGGGCTCCTGCTGCTGCTGCTGCCAACTCCAGGGTGTGATTCATCCAATTTTTGGGCTCCTGAAGCCAACCCCAGTGTCTCTTTAAATTAATATTTGGGCTCCTGCTGCTGCTGCCAACTCCAGGGTGTGATTCATCCATTTTTTGGCCTCCTGAAGCCAACCCCAGTGTCTCTTTAAAGTAATAATTGGGCTCCTGCTGCTGCTGCCAACTCCAGGGTGTGATTCATCCAATGTTTGGCCTCCTGAAGCCAACCCCAGTGTCTCTTTAAAGTAATATTTGGGCTGCTCCTGCTGCTGCTGCCAACTCCAGGGTGTGATTCATCCAATTTTTGGCCTCCTGAAGCCAACCCCAGTGTCTCTTTAAAGTAATATTTGGGCTCCTGCTGCTGCTGCCAACTCCAGGGTGTGATTCATCCAATTTTTGGGCTCCTGAAGCCAACCCCAGTGTCTCTTTAAAGTAATATTTGGGCTCCTGCTGCTGCTGCTGCCAACTCCAGGGTGTGATTCATCCAAGTTTTGGCCTCCTGAAGCCAACCCCAGTGTCTCTTTAAAGTAATATTTGGGCTGCTCCTGCTGCTGCTACCAACTCCAGGGTGTGATTCATCCAATTTTTGGCCTCCTGAAGCCAACCCCAGTGTCTCTTTAAAGTAATATTTGGGCTCCTGCTGCTGCTGCTGCCAACTCCAGGGTGTGATTCATCCAATGTTTGGCCTCCTGAAGCCAACCCCAGTGTCTCTTTAAAGTAATATTTGGGCTCCTGCTGCTGCTGCTGCTGCCAACTCCAGGATGTGATTCATCCAATTTTTGGCCTCCTGGAGCCAACCCTAGTGTCTCTTTAAAGTAATATTTGGGCTGCTCCTGCTGCTGCTGCCAACTCCAGGGTGTGATTCGTCCAATTTTTGGCCTCCTGAAGCCAACCCCAGTGTCTCTTTAAAGTAATATTTGGGCTCCTGCTGCTGCTGCCAACTCCAGGGTGTGATTCATCCAATTGTTGGGCTCCTGAAGCCAACCCCAGTGTCTCTTCAAAGTAATATTTGGGCTCCTGCTGCTGCTGCTGCCAACTCCAGGGTGTGATTCATCCAATTTTTGGCCTCCTGAAGCCAACCCCAGTGTTTTTTTTAAAGTAATGTTCGTGCTCCTGCTGCTGCTGCCAACTCCAGGGTGTGATTCATCCAATTTTTGGGCTCCTGAAGCCAACCCCAGTGTCTCTTTAAAGTAATATTTGGGCTCCTGCTGCTGCTGCTGCCAACTCCAGGGTGTGATTCATCCAATTTTTGGGCTCCTGAAGCCAACCCCAGTGTCTCTTTAAAGTAATATTTGGGCTCCTGCTGCTGCTGCTGCCAACTCCAGGGTGTGATTCATCCAATTTTTGGCCTCCTGAAGCCAACCCCAGTGTCTCTTTAAAGTAATATTTGGGCTCCTGCTGCTGCTGCCAACTCCAGGGTGTGATTCATCCAATTTTTGGCCTCCTGAAGCCAACCCCAGTGTCTCTTTGAAGTAATATTTGGGCTGCTCCTGCTGCTCCTGCCAACTCCAGGGTGTGATTCATCCAATTTTTGGGCTCCTGAAGCCAACCCCAGTGTCTCTTTAAATAATGTTTGGGCTCCTGCTGCTGCTGCTGCCAACTCCAGGATGTGATTCATCCAACTTTTGGCCTCCTGAAGCCAACCCCAGTGTCTCTTTAAAGTAATATTTGGGCTGCTCCTGCTGCTGCTGCCAACTCCAGGGTGTGATTCATCCAATTTTTGGGCTCCTGAAGCCAACCCCAGTGTCTCTTTAAAGTAATGTTTGGGCTCCTGCTGCTGCTGCCAACTCCAGGGTGTGATTCCTCCAATTTTTGGCCTCCTGAAGCCATCCCCAGTGTCTCTTTAAAGTAATATTTGGGCTGCTCCTGCTGCTGCTGCCAACTCCAGGGTGTGATTCATTCAATTTTTGGCCTCCTGAAGCCAACCCCAGTGTCTCTTTAAAGTAATATTTGGGCTCCTGCTGCTGCTGCCAACTCCAGGGTGTGATTCATCCAATTTTTGGCCTCCTGAAGCCAACCCCAGTGTCTCTTTAAAGTAATATTTGGGCTGCTGCTGCTGCCAACTCCAGGGTGTGATTCATCCAGTTTTTGGCCTCCTGAAGCCAACCCCAGTGCCTCTTTAAAGTAATGTTTGGGCTCCTGCTGCTGCTGCCAACTCCAGGGTGTGATTCATCCAATTTTTGGGCTCCTGAAGCCAGCCCCAGTGTCTCTTTAAAGTAATATTTGGGCTCCTGCTGCTGCTGCTGCCAACTCCAGGGTGTGATTCATCCAATTTTTGGCCTCCTGAAGCCAACCCCAGTGTCTCTTTAAAGTAATATTTGGGCTGCTCCTGCTGCTGCTGCCAACTCCAGGGTGTGATTCATCCAATTTTTGGGCTCCTGAAGCCAACCCCAGTGTCTCTTTAAAGTAATATTTGGGCTCCTGCTGCTGCTGCCAACTCCAGGGTGTGATTCATCCAATTTTTGGCCTCCTGAAGCCAACCCCAGTGTCTCTTTAAAGTAATATTTGGGCTACTCCTGCTGCTGCTGCCAACTCCAGGGTGTGATTCATCCAATTTTTGGGCTCCTGAAGCCAACCCCAGTGTCTCTTTAAAGTAATGTTTGGGTTCCTGCTGCTGCTGCTGCCAACTCCAGGGTGTGATTCATCCAACTTTTGGCCTCCTGAAGCCAACCCCAGTGTCTCTTTAAAGTAATATTTGGGCTGCTCCTGCTGCTGCTGCCAACTCCAAGGTGTGATTCATCCAATTTTTGGGCTCCTGAAGCCAACCCCAGTGTCTCTTTAAAGTAATGTTTGGGCTCCTGCTGCTGCTGCCAACTCCAGGGTGTGATTCATCCAATTTTTGGCCTCCTGAAGCCAACCCCAGTGTCTCTTTAAAGTAATATTTGGGCTGCTCCTGCTGCTGCTGCCAACTCCAGGGTGTGATTCATCCAATTTTTGGGCTCCTGAAGCCAACCCCAGTGTCTCTTTAAAGTAATATTTGGGCTCCTGCTGCTGCTGCTGCTGCCAACTCCAGGGTGTCATTCATCCAATTTTTGGCCTCCTGAAGCCAACCCCAGTGTCTCTTTAAAGTAATATTTGGGCTCCTGCTGCTGATGCCAACTCCAGGTTGTGATTCATCCAATTTTTGGGCTCCTGAAGCCAACCCCAGTGTCTCTTTAAAGTAATATTTGGGCTCCTGCTGCTGCTACTGCCAACTCCAGGGCGTGATTCATCCAATTTTTGGCCTCCTGAAGCCAACCCCAGTGTCTCTTTAAAGTAATATTTGGGCTCCTGCTGCTGCTGCCAACTCCAGGGTGTGATTCATCCAATTTTTGGGCTCCTGAAGCCAACTCCAGTGTATATTTGGGCTCCTGCTGCTGCCAACTCCAGGGTGTGAATCATCCAATTTTTAGGCTCCTGAAGCCAACCCCAGTGTCTTTTTAAAGTAATATTTGGGCTCCTGCTGCTGCTGCTGCCAACTCCAGGGTGTGATTCATCCAATTTTTGGGCTCCTGAAGCCAACTCCAGTGTCTCTTTAAAGTAATGTTTGGGCTCCTGCTGCTGCTGCTGCCAACTCCAGGGTGTGATTCATCCAATTTTTGGGCTCCTGAAGCCAACCCCAGTGTCTCTTTAAAGTAATATTTGGGCTCCTGCTGCTGCTGCCAACTCCAGGGTGTGATTCATCCATTTTTTGGCCTCCTGAAGCCAACCCCAGTGTCTCTTTAAAGTAATAATTGGGCTCCTGCTGCTGCTGCCAACTCCAGGGTGTGATTCATCCAATGTTTGGCCTCCTGAAGCCAACCCCAGTGTCTCTTTAAAGTAATATTTGGGCTGCTCCTGCTGCTGCTGCCAACTCCAGGGTGTGATTCATCCAATTTTTGGCCTCCTGAAGCCAACCCCAGTGTCTCTTTAAAGTAATATTTGGGCTCCTGCTGCTGCTGCCAACTCCAGGGTGTGATTCATCCAATTTTTGGGCTCCTGAAGCCAACCCCAGTGTCTCTTTGAAGTAATATTTGGGCTCCTGCTGCTGCTGCTGCCAACTCCAGGGTGTGATTCATCCAAGTTTTGGCCTCCTGAAGCCAACCCCAGTGTCTCTTTAAAGTAATATTTGGGCTGCTCCTGCTGCTGCTGCCAACTCCAGGGTGTGATTCATCCAATTTTTGGCCTCCTGAAGCCAACCCCAGTGTCTCTTTAAAGTAATATTTGGGCTCCTGCTGCTGCTGCTGCCAACTCCAGGGTGTGATTCATCCAATTTTTGGCCTCCTGAAGCCAACCCCAGTGTCTCTTTAAAGTAATATTTGGGCTCCTGCTGCTGCTGCTGCCAACTCCAGGGTGTGATTCATCCAATTTTTGGGCTCCTGAAGCCATCCCCAGTGTCTCTTTAAAGTAATATTTGGGCTCCTGCTGCTGCTGCTGCCAACTCCAGGATGTGATTCATCCAATTTTTGGCCTCCTGGAGCCAACCCTAGTGTCTCTTTAAAGTAATATTTGGGCTGCTCCTGCTGCTGCTGCTGCCAACTCCAGGGTGTGATTCATCCAATTTTTGGCCTCCTGAAGCCAACCCCAGTGTCTCTTTAAAGTAATATTTGGGCTCCTGCTGCTGCTGCCAACTCCAGGGTGTGATTCATCCAATTTTTGGCCTCCTGAAGCCAACCCCAGTGTCTCTTTAAATTAATATTTGGGCTGCTCCTGCTGCTGCTGCCATCTCCAGGGTGTGATTCATCCAATTTTTGGGCTCCTGAAGCCAACCCCAGTGTCTCTTTAAAGTAATATTTGGGCTCCTGCTGCTGCTGCTGCCAACTCCAGGGTGTGATTCATCCAATTGTTGGGCTCCTGAAGCCAACCCCAGTGTCTCTTTAAAGTAATATTTGGGCTCCTGCTGCTGCTGCTGCCAACTCCAGGGTGTGATTCATCCAATTGTTGGCCTCCTGAAGCCAACCCCAGTGTTTTTTTTAAAGTAATGTTTGTGCTCCTGCTGCTGCTGCCAACTCCAGGGTGTGATTCATCCAATTTTTGGGCTCCTGAAGCCAACCCCAGTGTCTCTTTAAAGTAATATTTGGGCTCCTGCTGCTGCTGCTGCCAACTCCAGGGTGTGATTCATCCAATTTTTGGCCTCCTGAAGCCAACCCCAGTGTCTCTTTAAAGTAATATTTGGGCTGCTCCTGCTGCTGCTGCCAACTCCAGGGTGTGATTCATCCAATTTTTGGCCTCCTGAAGCCAACCCCAGTGTCTCTTTAAAGTAATATTTGGGCTCCTGCTGCTGCTGCCAACTCCAGGGTGTGATTCATCCAATTTTTGGCCTCCTGAAGCCAACCCCAGTGTCTCTTTGAAGTAATATTTGGGCTGCTCCTGCTGCTGCTGCCAACTCCAGGGTGTGATTCATCCAATTTTTGGGCTCCTGAAGCCAACCCCAGTGTCTCTTTAAAGTAATAATTGGGCTCCTGCTGCTGCTGCCAACTCCAGGGTGTGATTCATCCAATGTTTGGCCTCCTGAAGCCAACCCCAGTGTCTCTTTAAAGTAATATTTGGGCTGCTCCTGCTGCTGCTGCCAACTCCAGGGTGTGATTCATCCAATTTTTGGCCTCCTGAAGCCAACCCCAGTGTCTCTTTAAAGTAATATTTGGGCTCCTGCTGCTGCTGCCAACTCCAGGGTGTGATTCATCCAATTTTTGGGCTCCTGAAGCCAACCCCAGTGTCTCTTTAAAGTAATATTTGGGCTCCTGCTGCTGCTGCTGCCAACTCCAGGGTGTGATTCATCCAAGTTTTGGCCTCCTGAAGCCAACCCCAGTGTCTCTTTAAAGTAATATTTGGGCTGCTCCTGCTGCTGCTGCCAACTCCAGGGTGTGATTCATCCAATTTTTGGCCTCCTGAAGCCAACCCCAGTGTCTCTTTAAAGTAATATTTGGGCTCCTGCTGCTGCTGCTGCCAACTCCAGGGTGTGATTCATCCAATGTTTGGCCTCCTGAAGCCAACCCCAGTGTCTCTTTAAAGTAATATTTGGGCTCCTGCTGCTGCTGCTGCTGCCAACTCCAGGATGTGATTCATCCAATTTTTGGCCTCCTGGAGCCAACCCTAGTGTCTCTTTAAAGTAATATTTGGGCTGCTCCTGCTGCTGCTGCCAACTCCAGGGTGTGATTCGTCCAATTTTTGGCCTCCTGAAGCCAACCCCAGTGTCTCTTTAAAGTAATATTTGGGCTCCTGCTGCTGCTGCCAACTCCAGGGTGTGATTCATCCAATTGTTGGGCTCCTGAAGCCAACCCCAGTGTCTCTTCAAAGTAATATTTGGGCTCCTGCTGCTGCTGCTGCCAACTCCAGGGTGTGATTCATCCAATTTTTGGCCTCCTGAAGCCAACCCCAGTGTTTTTTTTAAAGTAATGTTCGTGCTCCTGCTGCTGCTGCCAACTCCAGGGTGTGATTCATCCAATTTTTGGGCTCCTGAAGCCAACCCCAGTGTCTCTTTAAAGTAATATTTGGCCTCCTGCTGCTGCTGCTGCCAACTCCAGGGTGTGATTCATCCAATTTTTGGGCTCCTGAAGCCAACCCCAGTGTCTCTTTAAAGTAATATTTGGGCTCCTGCTGCTGCTGCTGCCAACTCCAGGGTGTGATTCATCCAATTTTTGGCCTCCTGAAGCCAACCCCAGTGTCTCTTTAAAGTAATATTTGGGCTCCTGCTGCTGCTGCCAACTCCAGGGTGTGATTCATCCAATTTTTGGCCTCCTGAAGCCAACCCCAGTGTCTCTTTGAAGTAATATTTGGGCTGCTCCTGCTGCTCCTGCCAACTCCAGGGTGTGATTCATCCAATTTTTGGGCTCCTGAAGCCAACCCCAGTGTCTCTTTAAAGTAATGTTTGGGCTCCTGCTGCTGCTGCTGCCAACTCCAGGATGTGATTCATCCAACTTTTGGCCTCCTGAAGCCAACCCCAGTGTCTCTTTAAAGTAATATTTGGGCTGCTCCTGCTGCTGCTGCCAACTCCAGGGTGTGATTCATCCAATTTTTGGGCTCCTGAAGCCAACCCCAGTGTCTCTTTAAAGTAATGTTTGGGCTCCTGCTGCTGCTGCCAACTCCAGGGTGTGATTCCTCCAATTTTTGGCCTCCTGAAGCCATCCCCAGTGTCTCTTTAAAGTAATATTTGGGCTGCTCCTGCTGCTGCTGCCAACTCCAGGGTGTGATTCATTCAATTTTTGGCCTCCTGAAGCCAACCCCAGTGTCTCTTTAAAGTAATATTTGGGCTCCTGCTGCTGCTGCCAACTCCAGGGTGTGATTCATCCAATTTTTGGCCTCCTGAAGCCAACCCCAGTGTCTCTTTAAAGTAATATTTGGGCTGCTGCTGCTGCCAACTCCAGGGTGTGATTCATCCAGTTTTTGGCCTCCTGAAGCCAACCCCAGTGCCTCTTTAAAGTAATGTTTGGGCTCCTGCTGCTGCTGCCAACTCCAGGGTGTGATTCATCCAATTTTTGGGCTCCTGAAGCCAGCCCCAGTGTCTCTTTAAAGTAATATTTGGGCTCCTGCTGCTGCTGCTGCCAACTCCAGGGTGTGATTCATCCAATTTTTGGCCTCCTGAAGCCAACCCCAGTGTCTCTTTAAAGTAATATTTGGGCTGCTCCTGCTGCTGCTGCCAACTCCAGGGTGTGATTCATCCAATTTTTGGGCTCCTGAAGCCAACCCCAGTGTCTCTTTAAAGTAATATTTGGGCTCCTGCTGCTGCTGCCAACTCCAGGGTGTGATTCATCCAATTTTTGGCCTCCTGAAGCCAACCCCAGTGTCTCTTTAAAGTAATATTTGGGCTACTCCTGCTGCTGCTGCCAACTCCAGGGTGTGATTCATCCAATTTTTGGGCTCCTGAAGCCAACCCCAGTGTCTCTTTAAAGTAATGTTTGGGTTCCTGCTGCTGCCAACTCCAGGGTGTGATTCATCCAACTTTTGGCCTCCTGAAGCCAACCCCAGTGTCTCTTTAAAGTAATATTTGGGCTGCTCCTGCTGCTGCTGCCAACTCCAAGGTGTGATTCATCCAATTTTTGGGCTCCTGAAGCCAACCCCAGTGTCTCTTTAAAGTAATGTTTGGGCTCCTGCTGCTGCTGCCAACTCCAGGGTGTGATTCATCCAATTTTTGGCCTCCTGAAGCCAACCCCAGTGTCTCTTTAAAGTAATATTTGGGCTGCTCCTGCTGCTGCTGCCAACTCCAGGGTGTGATTCATCCAATTTTTGGGCTCCTGAAGCCAACCCCAGTGTCTCTTTAAAGTAATATTTGGGCTCCTGCTGCTGCTGCTGCCAACTCCAGGGTGTCATTCATCCAATTTTTGGCCTCCTGAAGCCAACCCCAGTGTCTCTTTAAAGTAATATTTGGGCTCCTGCTGCTGATGCCAACTCCAGGTTGTGATTCATCCAATTTTTGGGCTCCTGAAGCCAACCCCAGTGTCTCTTTAAAGTAATATTTGGGCTCCTGCTGCTGCTACTGCCAACTCCAGGGCGTGATTCATCCAATTTTTGGCCTCCTGAAGCCAACCCCAGTGTCTCTTTAAAGTAATATTTGGGCTCCTGCTGCTGCTGCCAACTCCAGGGTGTGATTCATCCAATTTTTGGGCTCCTGAAGCCAACTCCAGTGTATATTTGGGCTCCTGCTGCTGCCAACTCCAGGGTGTGAATCATCCAATTTTTAGGCTCCTGAAGCCAACCCCAGTGCCTTTTTAAAGTAATATTTGGGCTCCTGCTGCTGCTGCTGCCAACTCCAGGGTGTGATTCATCCAATTTTTGGGCTCCTGAAGCCAACTCCAGTGTCTCTTTAAAGTAATGTTTGGGCTCCTGCTGCTGCTGCTGCCAACTCCAGGGTGTGATTCATCCAATTTTTGGGCTCCTGAAGCCAACCCCAGTGTCTCTTTAAAGTAATATTTGGGCTCCTGCTGCTGCTGCCAACTCCAGGGTGTGATTCATCCATTTTTTGGCCTCCTGAAGCCAACCCCAGTGTCTCTTTAAAGTAATAATTGGGCTCCTGCTGCTGCTGCCAACTCCAGGGTGTGATTCATCCAATGTTTGGCCTCCTGAAGCCAACCCCAGTGTCTCTTTAAAGTAATATTTGGGCTGCTCCTGCTGCTGCTGCCAACTCCAGGGTGTGATTCATCCAATTTTTGGCCTCCTGAAGCCAACCCCAGTGTCTCTTTAAAGTAATATTTGGGCTCCTGCTGCTGCTGCCAACTCCAGGGTGTGATTCATCCAATTTTTGGGCTCCTGAAGCCAACCCCAGTGTCTCTTTGAAGTAATATTTGGGCTCCTGCTGCTGCTGCTGCCAACTCCAGGGTGTGATTCATCCAAGTTTTGGCCTCCTGAAGCCAACCCCAGTGTCTCTTTAAAGTAATATTTGGGCTGCTCCTGCTGCTGCTGCCAACTCCAGGGTGTGATTCATCCAATTTTTGGCCTCCTGAAGCCAACCCCAGTGTCTCTTTAAAGTAATATTTGGGCTCCTGCTGCTGCTGCTGCCAACTCCAGGGTGTGATTCATCCAATTTTTGGCCTCCTGAAGCCAACCCCAGTGTCTCTTTAAAGTAATATTTGGGCTCCTGCTGCTGCTGCTGCCAACTCCAGGGTGTGATTCATCCAATTTTTGGGCTCCTGAAGCCATCCCCAGTGTCTCTTTAAAGTAATATTTGGGCTCCTGCTGCTGCTGCTGCCAACTCCAGGATGTGATTCATCCAATTTTTGGCCTCCTGGAGCCAACCCTAGTGTCTCTTTAAAGTAATATTTGGGCTGCTCCTGCTGCTGCTGCCAACTCCAGGGTGTGATTCATCCAATTTTTGGCCTCCTGAAGCCAACCCCAGTGTCTCTTTAAAGTAATATTTGGGCTCCTGCTGCTGCTGCCAACTCCAGGGTGTGATTCATCCAATTTTTGGCCTCCTGAAGCCAACCCCAGTGTCTCTTTAAATTAATATTTGGGCTGCTCCTGCTGCTGCTGCCATCTCCAGGGTGTGATTCATCCAATTTTTGGGCTCCTGAAGCCAACCCCAGTGTCTCTTTAAAGTAATATTTGGGCTCCTGCTGCTGCTGCTGCCAACTCCAGGGTGTGATTCATCCAATTGTTGGGCTCCTGAAGCCAACCCCAGTGTCTCTTTAAAGTAATATTTGGGCTCCTGCTGCTGCTGCTGCCAACTCCAGGGTGTGATTCATCCAATTGTTGGCCTCCTGAAGCCAACCCCAGTGTTTTTTTTAAAGTAATGTTTGTGCTCCTGCTGCTGCTGCCAACTCCAGGGTGTGATTCATCCAATTTTTGGGCTCCTGAAGCCAACCCCAGTGTCTCTTTAAAGTAATATTTGGGCTCCTGCTGCTGCTGCTGCCAACTCCAGGGTGTGATTCATCCAATTTTTGGCCTCCTGAAGCCAACCCCAGTGTCTCTTTAAAGTAATATTTGGGCTGCTCCTGCTGCTGCTGCCAACTCCAGGGTGTGATTCATCCAATTTTTGGCCTCCTGAAGCCAACCCCAGTGTCTCTTTAAAGTAATATTTGGGCTCCTGCTGCTGCTGCCAACTCCAGGGTGTGATTCATCCAATTTTTGGCCTCCTGAAGCCAACCCCAGTGTCTCTTTGAAGTAATATTTGGGCTGCTCCTGCTGCTGCTGCCAACTCCAGGGTGTGATTCATCCAATTTTTGGGCTCCTGAAGCCAACCCCAGTGTCTCTTTAACCCTTTAAATGCCAAGCACGTAGTTTCTACGTGGTTGCTTCTCCTACCGTTAAGTGCCAAGCACGTAGAAACTACGTGCCTGGCATTTCCCCCAAACAGTTAAAAAATAGAAAAAAAAAATCACTTACCTCCGGTATCCTTGTGAAGCCTGGGGTCCCCTCTTCCTTGGGGGGGCATCCGATCGCCCCCCCGTCGTCCTCCGTCTTCGGGGGGGGGCCCGAAACCAGCCGCCCCCCCCCCCGTTTCCAGCGCTTTTCGCCGCTGTAAAAAAAAAAAAAAAAATAAAACTGTCATTTACTCACCTACGCGCCCGAGCCTTCTTTCCGGGTCTCCTCTTCACCAGGGGGGGGTCCGATCCCCCCCCTGGGCTGCGCAGTCTTCAGGTGAGGACCCTCTTCCGGGTCCTCACCTCTTGTAATGGCGGCGATGGCCGCCGCCGCTTAGCCCCGCCCATTGTGGGAGGAGCGGGATGACGTCATCCCGCTCCTCCTATACCCCCTCCGAGCTCCGGCATCTGTCAGATGCCGGTGGTGATCGGAGCAGGGCGGATGTCAGGTGAGGAGGCTCCGATCGGAGCCCCCTCGCCTGTCACCCGCCCTGCGCCGATCACCACCGGCATCTGTCAGTGAAGTGACAGCGGCGAGGGACAGCGGCGAGGGACGTCGGATCGGAGGTGAGTATAGTGTAAAAGAGAAAAATAAAGATTTTTTTTTCTGTGTGTCAGTGTCATTTCTTTTACTATTAACCCCTTGTGAACTGGTAAGGGGTCCATGACCCCTATACCAGTTCACAAGGCTGGGGAGATGGCAAGCCACCTGCGCTAGCGGGTGGCTTGCCATTAACCCCTGGCACCCCCATTACCTGCCTCCCCAAAGGCCAGGGGGGGGCAGAAGAGCCCGGGCCCACATGGGCTATGTGGGCTCGTAGGCTGCAGGGTGGGGGGGCCACATAAGCTGGCCCCCCCACTCTGTGCCTACAAGCCCCCATAGCTGGTCCCGGGCTGGTTACTGTGGGTAAGGGGGACCCCACGTCAATTTTTTTTTTGATTTTTAAGGGTTTTTAACCCTTAAAAATCAAAAAAAAAATGGGGTCCGCCCCCCCTGGGAGGGGGGACCCTATGTCATTTTTTTTTTTGATTAACCCTTTGTAATCTGTCATCCAGCAGCTATAAAAGGCTTCTAGCAAGTGAGCAGAAGCCAGTGATCGCCGAGGGACAGAGTGCTCCAGGATGGATGGGAGGTGAGTACAGTGTAAAAAAAAAAAAAAAAATTAATAAAATATTTTTTTCTCAGTGTGTGTCTGTGTCATTATTTCCTTTTAACCCCTTGTGAACTGGTAAGGGGTCCATGACCCCTATACCAGTTCACAAGGCTGGGGGGATGGCAAGCCACCTGCGCTAGCGGGTGGCTTGCCATTAACCCCCGGCACCCCCATTACCTGCCTCCCCAAAGGCCAGGGGGGGGCAGAAGAGCCCGGGCCCACATGGGCTATGTGGGCTCGTAGGCTGCAGGGTGGGGGGGCCACATAAGCTGGCCCCCCCACTCTGTGCCTACAAGCCCCCATAGCTGGTCCCGGGCTGGTTACTTTGGGTAAGGGGGACCCCACGTCAATTTTTTTTTTGATTTTTAAGGGTTTTTAACCCTTAAAAATCAAAAAAAAAATGGGGTCTCCCTCCCCTGGGAGGGGGGACCCTATGTCATTTTTTTTCCCGATTTAACCCTTTGTAGTGTGGATGGTTTTTGTATTTTTTTTTGTGAATGTTATAAAATACTTGTTTCAGTTAGGGGGGTCTCCTGGGCAGGAACGGGGGGCTACCGATAAATATGTGGTACCGTTCTAATCGGTAGAAATGGGGCTTTCACATGCAATATGATTTTCCTTAATAAAATACATTTTTTATTTAAAATAAAGGAGTCAATTTTCTAAAAAAAATTTTTTATTTATTTATTTTTTTTTTCACTTAATAATATTGTAAAAAAAAAAAAAAAAAATTACAAACAAGACATTTCATGTTAAAGTCTAAACTCTGCTGCAAAAAATATATATATAATTTTTCGGAAAGTTACAGCAAAAATGGCGCAAAACATGTCGCAAAACATGACGCAAAATGGGGAAAATGGCCTGTCAACAGAGGGTGACAAAATCTCAAGTAGGCTGGCAATTAAAAGGGTTAATAGTACCTATGCATGTTGGGTATTGTTCTGTTCGGGGGACCTTGCGCTTTCAGACTTAGCTTGTTTTTTCTGGTTTGCATATTTATATTTTAGGAAAAGGTGTTTTTTATTCAGCTTTTTTATACATTTTTTAGGGAAACCCTGCGCAACCAAAGAATTCTTTGAGGAATTAATTCCAGAAAGATGAGCCCACTACAACAAGCTGGGTACCCTTAAAAAGCTTAACGTGTGTACTTTCAGGGAATATATGGTTTATGGGGGATATTCCAAATGTAAAGGGTTGTTTTGGTTGAAAAATCGCAAGGTGCGCACTTTGTCTGCAGAGCTGAAATTTTCAAGTAAAATTACCGTTATGCGCATGCTTTACTTTGGGGTGTTTGGCAACTCTTCCCTTGACAGAACCTATGCATGTTGGGTATCGTTCTGTTCGGGGGATGTTGCGTTTTCAGATTAAACTTGTTTTTTCTTGTTTGTATATAGTTTTTTTAGGAAAATGTGGCTTTGATTCTGCTTTTTTATCCTTTTTTTAGGGAAACTCTTTGCAACCAAAGATTACGTTGAGGGATTACTTCCAGAAAACTATGGCCACATCCACAAGCTTGGTACGCCTAGAAAGCCTGAGGTGTGTACTTCCAGAGAATATATAGTTTGTTGGGGGTATTTCAAATGTAAAGGGTTGTTTTTCTGGAAAAACCGCAAGGTGCGCATATTGCATAGCATAGTTGTATTTTATCTGAAAATCTCCTAAAGCGCTGTTTCAGTTTGGGGGAGTCTCCTGGGCAGGAAAGGGTGTCTACCAATACATATGTGGTACCGCTGTAACCGGGAGAAATTGGGATTTCACACGCAATAAGATTTTATTGACAAACTTACATTTTTTATTCCAAAAAAAACTACAATATGTAAAAATTTTTTTTTTTTTTTTTTTTTTGCACATATTTCACCCAAAAATATTAAGAATACACCTAACAAATGACAAACAAGACATTTCATGTTAAAGCCCAGACTCTGCTGAAAAAAACAATATATCATTTTCCTGGGAAATCCCTGGAAATCCCTTCAAAAATCACATTTGAACATGGGGAGCGCAAAATAGTGCAAAATGGTCTGGCAACAGAGTGTGACAAAAACTCCAGGTAGGCTGGCACTTAAAGGGTTAAAGTAATGTTTGGGCTCCTGCTGCTGCTGCTGCCAACTCCAGGGTGTGATTCATCCAACTTTTGGCCTCCTGAAGCCAACCCCAGTGTCTCTTTAAAGTAATATTTGGGCTGCTCCTGCTGCTGCTGCCAACTCCAGGGTGTGATTCATCCAATTTTTGGGCTCCTGAAGCCAACCCCAGTGTCTCTTTAAAGTAATGTTTGGGCTCCTGCTGCTGCTGCCAACTCCAGGGTGTGATTCATCCAATTTTTGGCCTCCTGAAGCCAACCCCAGTGTCTCTTTAAAGTAATATTTGGGCTGCTCCTGCTGCTGCTGCCAACTCCAGGATGTGATTCATCCAATTTTTGGCCTCCTGAAGCCAACCCCAGTGTCTCTTTAAAGTAATATTTGGGCTCCTGCTTCTGCTGCCAACTCCAGGGTGTGATTCATCCAATTTTTGGGCTCCTGAAGCCAACCCCAGTGTCTCTTTAAAGTAATATTTGGGCTGCTCCTGCTGCTGCTGCCAACTCCAGGGTGTGATTCATCCAATTTTTGGCCTCCTGAAGCCAACCCCAGTGTGTCTTTAAAGTAATATTTGGGCTCCTGCTGCTGCTACTGCCAACTCCAGGGCGTGATTCATCCAATTTTTGGCCTCCTGAAGCCAACCCCAGTGTCTCTTTAAAGTAATATTTGGGCTCCTGCTGCTGCTGCTGCCAACTCCAGGGTGTGATTCATCCAATTTTTGGGCTCCTGAAGCCAACTCCAGTGTATATTTGGGCTCCTGCTGCTGCCAACTCCAGGGTGTGAATCATCCAATTTTTGGGCTCCTGAAGCCAACCCCAGTGTCTCTTTAAAGTAATATTTGGGCTCCTGCTGCTGCTGCTGCCAACTCCAGGGTGTGATTCATCCAATTTTTGGGCTCCTGAAGCCAACTCCAGTGTCTCTTTAAAGTAATGTTTGGGCTCCTGCTGCTGCTGCTGCCAACTCCAGGGTGTGATTCATCCAATTTTTGGGCTCCTGAAGCCAACTCCAGTGTCTCTTTAAAGTAATATTTGGGCTCCTGCTGCTTCTTGCAACTCCAGGGTGTGATTCATCCAATTTTTGGGCTCCTGCTGCTGCCAACTCCAGTGTCTCTTTAAAGCAATGTTTGGGCTCCTGCCCCTCATAGTGATGCCACTTCAACTCTCTTGAATTCAATTGTGCCGCTCTGCGATTCTATTAGCGATGCCTCTGATCTGCATGTGATATTTATTCAAAGTATTATTTAACTAACCCAGCACGCATCCTGTGCATGTTACAGCAAGGCAGAATGGTTTACAACCCTATTGAGGCTCTAGGAGGCTCAGAAATAGCCGTTTTTAATAGCGATTCGTCGCGAATTAATTCGGGTCGAAACGATTTTTGACGGAAAATTCGGCGAATCAGTCGAATCGAATTTTTCAAAAGTTCGCTCATCTCTACCAGCAACCATTAGCAAAACAGCAACAACTACTTTACTTTATTATCTAAAAACTACACATTACACATGACATACATATAAATATAAAAGCACATCAGAACATGGGGCATCCCACCCAGACCCTCAATGTAATTCTAACCAAAATCAATATAGTGATAGTATCATGACCAAAATCTTCTCTATTTGTGCAAATTAAGCTTTAAAGTGCATACATGCATTTGCTGTGCTGAAAAAAGTGCAATTTTCATTAATAAGACCCATAAAAAATGACAAGAGGAGCAAAATGCAAAACAATGTGACAACAATCAAACAACTAGAAAACGTCACCTAAGTGGTATGGCCCAGGGGATCGTATCCCATGAAAGTCAGTTTCGATACTGAGTCAAAATACTCCATACTCATTTTAGGATTAGTGGGAAAAGATCGTCAAATTTTTGTCTATGATCCCGGGTCCTTGACAGCAGTAAAAAAGGGTATTTTGAGGCATCTCCTGATGGCGGGGAGGGCAATCATACCTTGATATTGCCTTTGCTGATGATTTTTTTTGTGTTGACCAGTGTTATATATAAATACTTATAGATACGGATGAGCGAACCCCCCAAAGTTCAGGTCCGGCAAGTTCGGCCAAACTTTAAATAAGTGTTCAGGTTCTGAGACCCGAACCTGAACACAGTCCTCATTGAAATCAATGGGGACCCGAACTTTGATGGGTGGCTGTGGCAGGGGAGGGGGGCACAGAATGTGCAGCAGGAAGCACGCTGCTCTAACTCCACCAGGTCTCTTGCTGTCAGCAGCAGTGGCATTTGAAATCACTCCCTGGGGCTACAGAAAGATGGCCACCGGCTCTCATGAGTGAGGACACTTCTAGTGGAAGCTGGCATTGCTGACGCTAGGAGTGACCTCACTCATGGGGTGTGTCAGACATCTTTCTGTAACCCCTGCTGTGGCCGATTTCAAACACCGCTGACCAGGAAGAGGATTGTGAGCAGTGCTTCCTGCTGCTTCATCCTTAGGTGAGGCGGGTCGATGGGCTGCCCATCAACCAGCTTTTCCTTGTTCAGCCAAACACTGAACTAAATTTTTTGGCTGAAATCCATGTTTGGGTTTGAGAACCCGACCTCACAAAGTTCTGTATGAACCTGAACCCGGTCTGGGTTTGCCCATCACTACCTGGATCTACCTGCATCACTACATGGATTCTAAGCAGAGCAGTTTTCTTCCATTTAATATCATGGCTGATTTGGGAAGGGCGTGTCATGGTGCAGTTATATGAGCTGTCAGAGACCCTGTTTCTTGGCAGACCCGGTCACGCTGAGAGCAACAAGTGACAGAGTGGCTGTTAGGCCACGTTTGCGTGATCCTGGAGGAATGAAAATGAAAGGAGTGTAAACTTTGGAGCCCTGCTACAGCTTCTACCTGATCCTTGTTGCAATATTATTGCCATTGGATGTACAGGGATACATTACATTTGGACGAAGTGCAGCTGCTGTGTAAATAGGTAGAAGTTTGTGTGCCCTTTGTTGGATGCAAGGCAGGGATGAAAAGTGATCTATTGTTTTGATGCAGGGCCCACAGGTGATGGTAAGGGATGTCTTTGTTTAGTGTCCCTGCGGGCTAGCGCTTTTCAGGAATTTAGGTTTGCTTGAATGTGTTTTTTTGCAATATATAACTGCACAACAAAAGCATACATTTCAACATATTAAATTGGAAGTCCAGTGTAGCAATGGCCCCTACCCTGCCTCTCTCCCCTGATGCTGAGGCAGGGTGGGGGGGTGCGGCCCTGCCAGTCCATTCACCTAATGTGCACACAGATCAGGGGATGATGTTCTGTGTCTGTCCAGATGCTGCAGGCGCTCCATGCCTCAGCGCTGGAGGAGGAAGACAGGGCGGAGGTTATTGCTGCACTTTAATACAATATCTGCCAAAAAAAAGGATTGTTTTTGCCTTCACTGTAGCCATTGTCTTACGGTTGTATTAAGTGGTTTGTTTTATCTTTGAGGTGTTGTATTTATTCAGGCATAGGAACAGTTCAGTTATTTATCTGTTACAAAGGGTCACGATTAACCTTGCTCTGTGTGCAATATACTACCACAATAAAACTAACGTTTTATCACGTACGCCTCGATTCAATAAAGGTAGAAAAAAATTCTCATTGTAGTGGATTTTTATCATGGAAAATCTGTGTGATATCTTTGCTGGAAACATAATTGCGAGTTAATTTGGCAATGTCATTTTAACATATTTGATATTAATAAAACAAGAAGTATCACTAATTGGAAGGTTCTTCATTTTATATCTGTTGTCACCCAATGTGACATAGACAGTTGTCAGAAAGAAGTAATTTTTTTATTATTTAACAGAGGAAAGCAGCAGCATTTTTTAAATTATATGCTCATCTAAGCTTTCAAGCGTATTTAATTAAAATATGGTAAAATATTGTGAGTACATTAATATTTATCATACAGAAATATTTAGCTGTTCACAGAGCTCATTAGCATATTAGCTCAAATTTAATTCTATAAAATTAATCTATATAGATGTATAATAAAATATAATGTAAAAAATGTCCCCTGTCTCGGTAATGTGGTCACTATCCTGCCAATAGGAAGACCAACATGATCCTGGTTTAAATCCATCCATAATCAGAGAAGGAGTTCTTTAGGATGACTGGGAACTGATAGAACTAAAGGGAAGTGAGCACATCCATAGGCCCCCTGCAAAGCCTAGATGCCAGTTTATTAACAAGGTGCCACATTAGTCCTTTAACCAATGAATCATTTTTAAATCTAATAGCATTAATGTCAAAGGGTCAGTCCCATGCTGTCTCTTTGCCCTGGTCATGGAAAGAAAGGGGAATTTCTTCTTTCTCTTCCAATTGCCTCCAGTACTCCCTCCTCTCCTGACCACCAATACGACCCCAAGGCTCATGTCAAGATTTTAGCTCTTTACAAAAGGGTCAATTCACGAGCATGAGTAAAGTCATTTGCACACACTTTTCAGGAGTAAAAATGTTTTTTCCCCTTAGTCCTGATTCAGCAGACACTTTTTTGTGCGTAAATTTCACATGGAGTAAAATTTAATGTTCAAATTTACCCTCAATTGTTGCGTGATTTAGGGAGTTGTTTAAGGGCTGAAATTGGATTCAGATGTCTTTTTCATGCAGCATTTTTAACCAGCAAAAATCTGGAGGAAAATGCCGACTTCACTAACTGACATGCTTATTTCATTTCTTAAAGTGCACCTATATTTAGAAAGGAAGTTTATGTGGTCACCTTCCATCCCCAGCCCTGTGCCACAAAACAGCCTGTGTTTCTTTTTTACCTAACTTTGCCCAAAATCCATAAAAACACAAGGAAAAACAACAGGGAGTAGTACTATGGTGAATGTATGGTGAAACTGTCACATAATGGCAGTTAGGTTGAGGTGCTCCCCATTGCTGAGCTGTGTGTAGTCTAACTGATTGCATCATCACTGGGGGGTGGGGCTGCATCCAGTCCGTGTTGTTATGGATATTAGGCAAAGACTTAGGTAAAAAATGAAGCATGGGCTGTTTTGGGGTACTGAGCTGGGGATAGAAGGCAACTGCATGTATTTCCCTCTAAGCATAGATGCACGTTAAACACTATTGCCAGCATGCTTTTTACGAATGAAAGTGTCATCTGTAAGTTATTTTTAGTATTTTTAACATTTTTTGTAAAAAAACAATTTGGTAAATAGTATATAATATTTTATTAATATTTAATAATATTTTAAGCTAAAAAACAAAAAGGCAGATATGTGGCCACAAATAATTTATTTAAAAAGAAAAAGCAACAATAGAAACAAGAAGAACAAGAAACAAAAGAAACAATACATTAGTAGCTCAATTATTAGGCACTAAGACACTAAACATGCAGTGAGGGAAGGGTATAGACAACATCTGGGACCAAACATTGGAAAATACAACACTGTAGGTCAACAGGAATCAAGGTATCGCTAAAAAAAACTACACATAAAAACAAAAACACAGCTGTCTCCAGTTCAGTGACAGCAAGTGGTGGACTGCGCAGGACACCCTTTGATTCTGATTCCATCGGGGGAATTAGATGTAAGTATGGGGGAAAAATAAAAATAATAACATTTTTTTTTCTTATGTGTTGGTGTCATTTTTAAATTTTTACATTTACTATTTGTGAACAGGTAAGAGAGACCCCTATACCAATTCACAAGGCACAAGGGGCTGGCAAATCACCTGCAGGAGGCATATTACCGGCCTCTTAAAAGCCCGGGGGGCAGCAGAAGAGCCTGCGGCCCATGGGCAATGCTCTGAGCTACCTGACCTGCATAGCTGGTCTTTTTTTAAAGATTAAACGTTTAAAAATAAAGAATGACATAGGGTCCCCCTCTCCAGGAGGGGGAAACCCAATGCTTTTTTATTTTTAAGGGTTAAACCAATAAAAATTAAAAAAATGGCGTTTGGTCCCACCTATCCAGTAAAACTAACCCGGGCACCAGATATACGCCTTTTGGGGAGGCAGGAAATGGGGTCGGAGGTTAATGGCAAGTCACCCGCTTGCCGCAGGTGACTTGCCAGACCCTTGTGCCTTATGAACTGGTATAGGGGTCTCATGGAACCCTTACCAGTTCACAAAGAGTTAAATGTAATAAAGACACCAACACATAAGAAAAACATTTTATTTTTTTTATTTTTCCCCCCATACTTACCTTTAATCCCCCGCTGGTCTCCATAGAGATCCAAAGGGTGTTGCTTATGCGGACACCGGTCTCTCCGGCTCTCAGTGACAGCTCACTCCATACCACAGGGAGGCCCTATTTAAACTGGGAGTGATCTGTGACATCACAGGTCACGTCCAATTTAAAAGCCCCTCCTTGCATCGGAGAGAGAGAGATGCCGAGAGATTTGTGCATGCAGAAGGAAAGGGAGATGGAAAAGTAAAGAAAGTTGATCTGCTTTCAGTGCTACTTGCAACCACCTTTAAAGTGGACCAAAACCCATTCCCCAACAGCCCTGGAATCTATAAGATTTTAGGGATGCTAGATTCCTTCCCCAGAGGGCTTCCAGAATCTAGATGCCTCGCTGTGTGGTAGCCCAAAAACTCACTTTCTTTCCTGGTCCAACGGCACATGCGCGATGCAGAGGACGCATTTCCACTATCCCTTTAGCAGGGCACATGACGGGATGGGATCCAAGCACGCTGATTAGACGAGAGGCTGCACATGCACCGTAGGACCAAGGAAGAGTAAGTCAGAAACCTGGGGGATTTACATAGCGGGGCATCCCCGATCGGCAGGGACCAAAACCCAGGATAGCCAAAATCCTGGGTCTTGGTCCACTTTAAGAGGTTATACACTTTTGAAACACCTGTGAATTTGCAGAGAATCTCTATCCCTTCAAGATTAGCTATAACTTTGCATACCTGTAGATACTATAGGTCAGGGTGGGGGCAATTGCTTTGCAATGTATTATAGGGTAAGGTAGTTCTGCTTTAAAAGCTAAGGACCTGAAAATGGAGTGACTGATTTATGATGGAGAGGCTGTTTGGAAAGGCAGAGAGAGCTTTTCTCAATTAGCACACAATAAAGTGAAATCTAAAAGATTTTCCTTCTTTTTAAAAATCAAAAGCAGTTATACAGGTGAGATGCTAAAAATGTTTAATGGTCTAGATATTTAATTTTATTAGTTACAAAATAACAGCAACCTATGAGGAAATCCAGTCCATTTTTATGTGTTTGTATTTGTCATAGGCATCTGTTATTTTGTCATTTCCAAAATAAAACATCTACACCATTAAAATATTTGCCCCTCACCTGAGGCAGAAGAGAGGAGGAGGGATAGAAAGGGGATTATTTCCAATTTGGATTTAGGTTCACTTGAAGATAGCAGATGGTAAATTTCCGAGCTACAAAATATTTTCAAGCTACATGAAAGTGTTCATCCTTTCTTTTTAAAACCAGCCAAATAAAATTGCCCGAAGGATAAGCATGTCTTTATCATAAAAAAAAGAAAACGATGACTATGTAGGGGGAAATCACCTTGTGAAAAAAATTGCCCAATTAAAAAATATTGCAGGTATAAAATTACTGCAGACGTGGAGATATTTCCCCGGCTTATGGCCTTAGCTGTGAGTTAGTCAATTATTCTTCAACAGTATTCATCACAAAGTATTCCCATGAGCATGTCCTTCATCTACCAAATGTGTAATTCAAGTTAAAAAAAATCAAAGCCTTTTACATATCGTGAGAATTTTATTTATTATCATTTATCTGTTTATTTTTCATAAAATAGTAAAGAATCAGGCATTAAAGCACTGGCAACCAGAATTTCTTTTCATTACTCTATAGCAGTATAACAGTAAACTCTGCTGCACCCCCTGCAGATAGCTAGGGTGGCCTAATCGGAAATATGGCCATGGCTGCACCTATTTTCAATATATATATAGTGCACTTTCTCAGCCCCCCTGTCACCTCCTACGCTTACAGTCTTCACCAGTAACTCGAAGTGGCTCCCTGTTGACAAGATCTCACTTGACAGAGTCAGTAATGGAATGGTGAGGCAAATGCAGTCAACACTATGGCTTCTGATACTGTACACAGTCCAAGGCCTGTGTGTGAACGTCTGCAAATCTATGGCCTATTCTGTGTTCTAACCTCCCACCGGCTATTAATTAAAAAATCTTTTTACAGTCTATTTTGAATTCTCTCTGTGTATGGTTTATTACGCAATTTTGCTTGGTACTGTCTACAGTATTTTGCAATCTCTTTGAGTTTGGTCCTCTGAGTGTGCTAATACAAGCAGCATTTGTAACCTACATTTCCAATCCAGCAATAAATTAATAAGATACTCTCAGAACTGATGACTTTGAGGCTGATTCACTACTAATGTCACGTATTGCCAGATAAGCGTCTGTATAGCGGCGCTTAGAGCTACTGCTAGTAGATGCAGTAAGCGGGTATCAGGCACTGTAACAGAGCATCTCGGTCGCTGACGTGACGCTGTAGTATTCAGTTTAGCATTGATAAAGGTGATGTGTGTGTGGCACTGTAGAAGCGCTCTACCTCATTCACTGCAGCGCCTCAGCGTTACAATGCTGCTTTAAACCACCATTGCTTTTAAAACTTTCAGCAGCAGTGTTATTTTCCACCCACATTACAGAAATAGCTTTGCTGCCCCCTGAGTTATAATGAATATTGTTTTTTTTTATTGTTTTTAAATGTGGATATATACAATTTTTTTTGTTTGCTTCATTTTTTTGGTATTTTCTTCTTTGTTCTTTGTTTTTTTGGGAATTTTTTTCTTTTTTTTTTTTTTATTGTATTGTATTTTTTTGTTTGTTTTCTTTTGCATTTTTTTCTTTGTTCTTTTTCCTTTGTCCTTTTTTTAATTCTTTTTCTTTGCTTTTTATTTTTTTTTTTTTAATACATTTTATTTTTTATTTTTTTAACCCATTTGCAACCCAAAATACCCAATCGTGTGTGTGTGTGTGTGTGTAGTCAGACAATACTGTGATAAATAAAAACAAAACACAAATGTATGTTTAAAAATAGAAATTGTTTTTATTTTTTAACAAACTGCCTACATGGCATAAACGAAAAGCAGCACAGCGGCAAATTTAATACCCCAACCCTTTCTCTTGTTTTGCATCTCCAGCAGCATTTGCTGTGATTTCCTAACATATTGTCATATTCCTAACATATGCTCTTCAATGCAAGCTGTAGGAAAGAAAAGACACAATTAAGTACTACAGTTCTACAACTATGGTATATCCCTATGATCTTTGTTAAAGATTTATGTTTACCATAATCTAACTACAAAGATTTTTAAACATACACAACAGGCCAACCTTTCATAATTTGTGATAAAGTAAAAAGTAAATTAACCTGTGTAGTCATTCATCATAACCACCATAGTCAACATCACAAAGCAAATAACCAATTAAGGCCTACTTGACCACAGGAAGAATTTAGTTAATATAGTGGCCAATAACACCTGAGGCAAATTAATCAAAATATATGTAGTGAGCTTTTTTCCAGAAATTTTAAAATCAAAACAATAGGGGATGCAGAATTTAAAATGTAGCAAAAATGTAAAAGCAGCACATAAAGTACCTAAGCAACTGCCGTCTTTATCAGGTAGCGTCAAGTTACAGGGGCAGGAATTCTGATATATTATTCAGAAAAGAGTCTCTACAGGTATCAAAAAGTATATAAAACACTTGGGAGACCCCTAAATAATTGTAGTCTTGCACTGCCTCCAAAATTGGGGCGCCCTGCTAACCTACAACCTAATTGGGGAAAAAAACATACATGCAGCGACATGGTTAAATGCTGGGCTGGCGAGAAACACCAGGCAGACTACACAAACTGCCAAAACAAAGACATTAATTTATTAGCCAAAAACTAAAGGCACAAAAAATATATGCACATATGGGTACAAACACTAACTCTGTTGGAAAGTTAAAACAGCAATTGCTATATTAAAAACATGACGAGAAGAGCCCCTGCCAGGAATTCCTGGGCTACACGCATTCCTCTTCCCTCAAACCAAACACACCAGCTGGCCAGCCTTGTATACGCTAGGGGCAAAAAATGTCCATCAATAAATTAATTAGAAATCAAGGGGCAAGACGTATGCATAGATGTCCCTAAAGGACTAACTGAAACTGAGCACGCTGATTTCTTTAACTGACATCCCTTCAGTAATACGATGAGCACGCTGGCAAAGAGTTCAACATTTAGTAATGGCTGTGTATAGCATAGAGCATCCGACTCCGCCACAAGGCGGGACGTTGATATAGGGGCTCGCAAGTTCACAGGCTCAAAACAGTCACGCTACTGGATTGCACAATATCCCGGCGTTGTAAACCTCATAAAAGACACAGGAATGATCTCACCGCCCATTGCAATTCAGTATGTATGCTTCCTCCTTCCAGTGTCACTCACAACATGCTGACGCGCGCTTCACGCGCTGAACTGAAAGCGGGATGTTATGCGGCCATGGTCCGTCGTTAGCGTCAGAGGAGGGGGCGTGGCCAAGGGCCCATGTATAAGTGTCAACTCTAGACTGCCACTAACATGGGCACATGGTCATGGACACATATATATGCATTTCTACAAGCTTATTGTCACAAATCAAATTACTCACCATCACAGCTGTGGCCTTGGCCCATGCTGCTGGAGCCTCCGAGAGCCTAGTGGTGGCAAGATCGGATGGGGACTGGGTCCGTCTTTCTAAACATCTATGTTTAGAAAAAAAGCACATCAGATACAATCCCTGGGCCTCTCCCAACAGTGCTCCGCATTCGTTAGATTCAGAGAACTGCAACCAACTGAACCATGTGCATGTGAAGCTCTCAAATCTATTTTCATGTGAAAGGATCACACTTTCAAATCGCATGAGCTCATTGGCTTTCAGTATCCACATAGCAATCGAAGGAGGATCGGAGCTCTTCCATTTTTGGGGGATACAGATCTTATCCGCATTGACAAGGTGGCACAGTAGTGATTTTTTGTAAGACTTCAGGGGGGTGGCTGACAGGTGAAGAAGACACGCGGCTGGATTGTCCGCTACTTCTGTTTCTGTCACTTTGCCCGCCAACTCCCTTACAGAGTGCCAAAAGGGTCTGAGAACGGGGCATGTCCAGAAAATATGCATCATGTCTCCCATTGCCATGCCGCATCTCCAACAATTTTCTGAAACAGCTGGGCACCATTTGTTGATCAAAGCCGGCACTCTATACCACCGTGTCAAGATTTTGTAATTGTAATTGCACTTTTGAAAGTGAGTGCAGATGGAAGTTTTGTGCGGCATTGCTAGAAGCCGTCTACGCTGGTCAGGCGTAAAGGAGACATGAAGATCTCTCTCCCACTGCTCCAGAAAAGATGGCACCTCTCCTTCCCGGGGGGAGCTAATAATCTACAAATATAAGAGAGGGTATGTTTGATCACCTGTTTGCTTGAGCACAGACTTTCAAACGGCGTTAGCTTCCTCATTCCCTCAGCGTATTCCCGAAGCGAGCGTAAGAAGTGTGTGCATTGGCTTCTCTGCCAACCCATCCATTCCATCAATCCCTTTGTATGTGTTAAATCCTCCAAGTTCGCCCAGCCTCCATCCGTCCAAAAATGCACAGCCCTGTATATACCTGCCTCCCTCCATGCTTTCGCTTTTGGTCCTTCATTACCTGGGGGGAAGCTTGGATTGCCAAGAATTGGGAACATTGGGGAAGGAGCAGGGGAGATATCCTGATGCCTCGAGTGTCACTTATATACCTTCAGCGTGGCGCCTATTGTGGGATGTTTGGCTGCTGGGGGGATCTCCGTTATATACACCCAGGGGGCTGCTGTAATCGGGAGGTCCAGGAATCCCTGCTCCAAGCCGACCCACTGTTTGTGGCTCTTATGCAGGTCCCAATCCCCGAACCGGTTAAGGTGAACTGCCACGTGATATCTAATTGGATCAGGGAAGCCCAGCCCCCCACATTCTTTTGCCCAGGAGAGAAGGGTTCTGTTTGATCTAGGTTTCTTGCCCCCCCAAATAAATCTGACAAAAAGTGCCCTGATCTTCCGTAGGAAGCCCTGTGGGATTGCCACCGGGAGAGCCTGCAAGATGTATAACAAGCGTGGGAGTAAGTTCATCTTGGTGGCATTACACCTGCCAAACCATGACAACCTCCCTTTTCCCCATCTCTCCGTCTCCTCCTCAAATCTCTTCAAGAGTGGTGGAAAGTTAAGTTCAAAAATCTTTGCCAGGTTACTCCCTATTTTCGTACCCAAATAAGTGACATACTCCCTTGCCCATTTAAGCGGGAATGAGTTCTGGATGGCCTGTAAACGCTCAGAAGGAATGCTTACATCGAGAACTTCAGATTTTTGATAGTTAATCTTATAACCTGCCAGCTCCCCATACTCTCTGAGTTCTGACATTAGGGTTGGTAGGGACACTTCTGGGCAGGTTAGGCTGAAAATTAAGTCATCTGCATAGGCAGCAACTTTGTAGTGTGCAGAAGCATTGGTCAACCCCTTGATGTCCGGGTTCTTTCTGATCCGACAGAGAAAGGGCTCAAGGGTGAGTATGAAAATCAGGGGTGAAAGTGGGCAGCCCTGCCTCGTTCCATTTGTGATCCTAAAGGGGGTCAAAAGTACACTGTTCACCTGCACCACGGCAGACAGGGAGTCATACAGACCTCCGATCCAGTTTATCATATGTGGGCCAAGCCCAACATGTCTAATCGTTGCCTGCATGAATTCCCAGTTGACCCTATCAGGTGTTGAGCATTATTAATGTCAATCTAACCTCTACCATGCCGGTTCCCAGCTAGGCCAACATCTGTGGAGGAGGTGGCAACTCTATGATGCCCTGAAAAAGAAATTTGAACAATTTAACAAAATTTAACACACAAGACTGTTGCAAATGACCAGACAATCTAAACAATGAAGGACACTCACCAGGGGATGAGATGTTGCTACTTATCAAGGGAGGACTCTGAGGTGAAGGCAGGGTGCTTCTACTCCTTCACCTCTTCACCTCAGCAGCAGGCTCCACTGGGGCTTCCACTTCATCATCCCCTTGCTCCCCTGGGTCCTTGATTTGGCACGGTCGAGAGGGCCCCACCACCGCTGAGTCATCAGAACTATGGACTCTGGTGGGGGGGGGGGACACCCTTCCCATGCTTTCCCAGGGAAGACCGCTTATCTGTGTAGAGAAAAAAATATTTACGTTAAGATATACAGCAGGTTAAAGTTGACATATATAAGAATAGTGTTTGTGTATGTGTATTGAACGTACCAGAAGTGTAGGCATCATAAAGCCTATAAACGCTCTTGGGGTCTTGGCAATTGAAGTCTGACCAGCGCTGTTGGATGGATTTGGCCCTCAATTCTGTTTCTAAGTGGCCTTCTCCATGATGCTGGCCTTCTGTCTAATGGCATAGTCGTACTCCTTGACGCAAAAATCCTAGATGCACAGAAAGGAAAAATAAAAAACAAAATTAAGGCAAAAAATATTTATATATATACAAATATAAATACATATCAAATGACATTAAATGACATTCAGTTAAATTGTGACACAAACTTGAAATAAAAATAACCAATATGGGTTTGTATTCTTTAAAGGGATTGTGGATGACCCACTATGTGAAATCCCCCAGGTTGTTAAGAAATAATAAAAGAAAAAAATTAAAATTTGGGATGCCCTGGGGTATAAATAAATTATAATCCCAGTCATATAATATATTACTAAGTGTAAAAATTACAGCACAAATATTAATGCATAAACGCTAAAACCAGCCAGAAACACTAATGCATCTAGAAGGCCGCAACACAGCAACAAAAAAATTATCAAAAATGTATCCTTTACTATCTGTCCATTCACTCGGGGGTCCACCTGTTTCTTCCTTACTGGACCCTCCTCTGAGGATGAGGACGAGGAAGTAGATGTGAAACAGCCCACACGGCATCTTGAGGAGGCCATCATACCACACAGGCAAAGTGCATAAAGCCAAACCGAAATCAAAACCTTTGAACCCGCCACACGGTACGAACGCTATGGAACACCCCGAGACAAGGTACGAAAGCTATAGAACACCCCGAGACCGGAGTGCACATTACCCTAGATCTACAGGAGAGAACAACTTATAGTACTTTACCCCATAACAAACAGCACTGTGCTTAGCATTAAATATATATTAAATATTTGTATTTAGGAGTACAGAGTGGGACTGCCAGCACAGACCCTGGAACCTTCCAACTCAGCCGCTCAACAGACACACCAGATAAGGCTATTTACAAAACTTTACAAGACTTTATTTAATGGCCCAAATGTACCTTAAAAACAATTAAAAACATGATAGCTGGCAGGGGTGCATAATGGACTACTTTACACAATAATAAATGGATCCCAACGTATTATATGTACAACTTCAATAGATGTTATCACCAAATGTAAATAAACAAAAATTGATCAAAAATTGTTTGTATATGCCCATGAGTTGCTCCGAAAAATTGTGCAAATAGAAAGTGCTAAAAAGCCTCAAATAGGGAGAAACGTGCATATAATAAAGATTGAGATCAAAGAATAAGAGGTCAAATGTGACCAAGAAGTATATATCAATAAGAGGCCATGGGAACCAAGGCCTAAAGTGCAGAGTGCAAGAAAGTGCAAATGCTGTGAGTAGCAGAGAATCTTCAAGGCATATACAACCTATTAACACAAGTAACATCAATTTAAAACGTCCAAACACCAAATATCAAAGTATTTAGAAACAATCTACATTACCGCATGATGTGAAGTCCTGGTGCTCCACCAAACCCAGCATGCCCGTACCGCTGACACGTTGCGTGGCAATGAGTGTCTGCCACTTCATCAGAGTGTGTGTAGGTACCCTCTAGCCTGTTTAAATACCCCCCATGATTGTCTAAAGCAGGGCAACCTGATGATTTCCCGCCCGACATTAGCCTATAGTGAGGGCGGAAGTAGAGATGACAAGCCCCCCACTGCGGCTAATGCCATATTAAGTGTGGGCAGACGTGGTTATGTGATGTCTGTATATGGCCCTGCTGGTTTAAATAAAATAGACCACCCAGTGAGGCGAACTCTTAAATATATCTCCTCAATGTGCTCATGTAACTGTGACAGAAGCCGCAGGCACCTCCGTGCGTGCGCTCCTGAGACCGCGTGCGCATGCGCGCAGGCTCCCCCGTCGTCATGATGATATGATGGGGCTGCCGATGCGTCCTCCGCGCGCGCGTCCCTGGTGGTATGCGCGTGCGCGCCCATGCTAGTCACACGTGCACATCAGGTGCCGCCCTCAGATGTGATGTGGTGGGCAGGGAAAAGACTGTGTGACGTGCGGCTGCATGCCGCTGCTCGCGCACGCATGCCTGGACCGGCCCCTGTCACGCCAGTGTTATGTAATACAGCTATACTGTTCCGAGGGTATAACAGGCTATGGCAAACTGTCTATATATAGCAGCTACATTTAAAAAAACTAGGGCTCCTAACTACATGTCAAGTGTTAACATCAATTTCTATAATCAACCTACAATATAACAATTATGTAACAATTACACTACTCTATGAGAGAACACTAACACTAGGCAATCATTCAGCCTAATGGTATCAAGACATTAGATCCACAGAACCTGTAATGTCAAAGATATGCAAAGACAAAATAATGGTGATGGACCCAGTAAGTCCAGCTAATGAGCCCATTTGGCCCAAGCCATATGTCCATAGGTAAGTCTCTAAAGGGCATGTTATGACTTCCATTATCATTATTGCCATACATGGCAGCATCAGTCCCGATGCCAATACAACGTGATCCGAGCCCAATACTCACGCCCTGGGCCTGAGTGGGACACTAGAGAAAGGAGGGGAAGGAAAATAAGGAGGTGAAGAAGGGAAGAGAAAGCTGGCTCATGTCCCATGGAGGGATAAATAATTCCTCTACTGTCTCCATAATCAGAGTCCATTGATGAGTTGTCCGCTTCCAAGGCAACATAGCATCACATGACCCGATAATGTGCAGGTCCCATTCCAAAATGCTACTTGATCTAGCAGGGGCATCCCACATGTTGAGATGTGCAAGATCCTGTTCCAGATCACTACTTCCTCTGAAGAGGGTTAGCCCCAAATTTCCTGACTTTCCCAAGATGAGCCTATCCAATCGTCCTTGTTGACCAAGGGATTCCACTTTCTTGTCCTTCCTGGTTTCGTCTTCTGACTGTATCCAGGCTGTTCCGAAACCCGATACTAGTGATGATTCACTTGTGTGTGGGAATATGTGGAGTTCTTTCCCTCCAATCTTTCAGTGTAACGCCCTTGGTTGGATAACAAGGAAGAGGGAAAAGAGGATGCTGTCCCAGAGGTATATAATCTGTGATATAAACACATATAGTGTGAAACACAAATAATGACCATAACACCAGTGCCATAATGCGACACAACAAAACAAATCACATTGTGCTCTATTGGGGGACAACATACTGATAGCATCCATGGCCCCCATGTCAAAGTGTAAAAATCACAATGAGCTCTAAGGGGAAGCTGCATACTAATAGCATCCCACACATTAGAACCATGAGTCATGTGATAGACAAACAAATACATGCATGGTGTGTAAAAACCTAACAATACACCAACAATTAACCATACACCAACTACACAAATGCAAAAATAAAGAATAAATAAAAAATTAAACAATTACAGGGACAATGTCCCCTAGTGTTGCAGTTATCACCGCCCTAAAAAGGAAGCAAAGGAATATTCCTCATTCATTCCTCTTGGTGCTCGTGTGCCTAAATTAAAAATCCACTCTATTTCCTTTTGGTGGAGCATCCTCTTGATGTTGCCCCCTCTGCCCCCTAAGTTGATTTTGTCAATGAAGGTGACTCTAAGATCCCTGGTCTGTCCGCCATGATATTGGAGAAAGTGAGCGGCAACTGGGGACAACGTTTTGCCTGCTTCCTGATCCCTCCTAGCTAGCCTGATGTTCGATAGGTGTCCCCTAATTCTTCCCACCACTTTGTTCTTAGTTTCCCCAATGTACTGTTTGGGGCAACTACACTCAAGTACGTAGATAACCCCCTCCGTTTGGCAAGTGATCGTGGTCATGATTTTCATCTCCGTATTGGTACTGGTACTCCTGATTGTTTTTGTAGTACGGACCAAGGGGCACACATTGCAGTGGCCACATGTAGAGATGAGCGAACTTTTGAAAAATTCGATTCGACTGATTCGCCGAATTTTCCGACAAAAATCGTTTCGACCCGAATAAATTCGCAATGAATCGCTATTAAAAACGGCTATTTCTGAGCCTCCTAGAGCCTCAATAGGGTTGTAAACCATTCTGCCTTGCTGTAACACGCACAGGATGCGTGCTGGGTTAGTTAAATAATACTTTGAAGAAATATCACATGCAGATCAGAGGCATCGCTAATAGAATCGCAGAGCGGCACAATTGAATTCAAGAGAGTTGAAGTGGCATCACTATGAGGGGCAGGAGCCCAAACATTGCTTTAAAGAGACACTGGAGTTGGCAGCAGCAGGAGCCCAAAAATTGGATGAATCACACCCTGGAGTTGGCAGCAGCAGGAGCCCAAACATTGGCTGAAAGAGACACTGGGGTTGGCTTCAGGAGCCCAAAAATTGGATGAATCACACCCTGGAGTTGGCAGCAGCAGCAGCAGGAGCCCAAATAGTACTTTAAAGAGACACTGGGGTTGGCTTCAGGAGCCCAAAAATTGGATGATTCACACCCTGGAGTTGGCAGCAGCAGCAGCAGGAGCCCAAATATACACTGGAGTTGGCTTCAGGAGCCCAAAAATTGGATGAATCACACCCTGGAGTTGGCAGAAGTTGGCAGCAGCAGCAGGAGCCCAAATATTACTTTAAAGAGACCCTGGGGTTGGCTTCAGGAGTCCAAAAATTGGATGAATCACACCCTGGAGTTGGCAGCAGCAGCAGCAGGAGCCCAAATATACACTGGAGTTGGCTTCAGGAGCCCAAAAATTGGATGAATCACACCCTGGAGTTGGCAGAAGTTGGCAGCAGCAGCAGCAGGAGCCCAAACATTACTTTAAAGAGACCCTGGGGTTGGCTTCAGGAGCCCAAAAATTGGATGAATCACACCCTGGAGTTGGCAGCAACAGCAGCAGGAGCCCAAATATACACTGGAGTTGGCTTCAGGAGCCCAAAAATTGGATGAATCACACCCTGGAGTTGGCAGAAGTTGGCAGCAGCAGCAGCAGGAGCCCAAACATTACTTTAAAGAGACCCTGGGGTTGGCTTCAGGAGCCCAAAAATTGGATGAATCACACCCTGGAGTTGGCAGCAGCAGCAGCAGGAGCCCAAATATACACTGGAGTTGGCTTCAGGAGCCCAAAAATTGGATGAATCACACCCTGGAGTTGGCAGAAGTTGGCAGCAGCAGCAGCAGGAGCCCAAATATTACTTTAAAGAGACCCTGGGGTTGGCTTCAGGAGCCCAAAAATTGGATGAATCACACCCTGGAGTTGGCAGAAGTTGGCAGCAGCAGCAGCAGGAGCCCAAACATTACTTTAAAGAGACCCTGGGGTTGGCTTCAGGAGCCCAAAAATTGGATGAATCACACCCTGGAGTTGGCAGCAGCAGCAGCAGGAACCCAAATATACACTGGAGTTGGCTTCAGGAGCCCAAAAATTGGATGAATCACACCCTGGAGTTGGCAGAAGTTGGCAGCAGCAGCAGCAGGAGCCCAAAAAATGGCCTAAAGACATAAATATGTTTTGCACCATTTGGAAAGTGTAAAACGTGGCACCATGCTGAATCTAGTTGCATGCATCAGGCATTGGTGGGTGGAAATCCTGGCTGATCCATCCCTGATTCATTTTGACAAAGGTGAGTCTCTCCACATTTTTAGTTGACAGACGAGTTCTCCTCGCCGTAACTATGGCCCCCGCCGCACTAAACACCCGCTCAGATGGCACGCTACTTGCCGGGCAGGACAGCTTTTCCAGGGCAAACTCTGCTAGTTGCGGCCACAAAGCAAGTTTGGCTGCCCAGAAGTCCAGCGGATCCTCAAGGTGTGTTGGCATGGTCATGTCAAAGTATGACATGACCTGCTGGTTGAGGTCCTGCTCCAGGTCTTCCTGCTGCTCATGAGTAGCCTCACTATGCGGGTGTAGAAAGCTACTCATTAGCGACTGAAGACTGAGGCTGCTGCTGCTGATGGAGCTGCTGCTGCTGCTCCTGCCAACCCCCCCAGCGGCCATGGCAGTGGAAGGTAAGCGCAGAGGTCCCCTCGAGTCAGACCTGCGAGAGTATGGACCATGGCGCAGATAGGCATCGGCCAACTGCCTACGTAGAATGTCTTTGTAGTAGTTGAGTTTGTCCTCCCTCTCGGTGGGTTTAAAAAATGCCCCCATTTTGTGCCGGAAGCGAGGGTCCAATAAGGTGGACAGCCAGAAGTCATCCCGCCGACAGATGGAAACAATTCTGGGGTCACTACGCAAGCACGTGAGCATGCTTCGTGCCATTTGCGCAAGTGACTCGGATGGACTACCTGTCTCCATCTCCACTGCATACTGCCACGGTGTGCCCGGGTCCTCTGTCTCGCCTTCCTCAAAAACCTCCAGCTCCTCTGGCTGCTCCTGCTCCTCCTCTCCTGTCCGCTGACTAGATAAACCAGCCATTTCGCCAAGCCTAAACTGTGTTTCGCTGGGCAACTCCTCCTCCTCCTCTTCCTCCTCCTCCAGTTCAGCTCCAACGGGGTTCATGTGGCCATAAGATGTAAATGCCATGTCTCCAGTGCCCTGACCAGCCATGGTTTCCAACATGTGCTGTAGTACATGAAGCAGTGGAATCACGTCGTTCATCCCGTAATCCTGCCGACTGACAAATAAAGTGGCTTCCTCAAAGGGCCTGAGCAAACGGCAGGTGTCACGTATGAGCTGCCACTGGTTGACATTGAAGTTACGCAGGGGAGTCCCCCTATCTGCTTGGATCATCAGGAAATCCGTGATGGCTTTTCTCTGTTCATATAATCGGTCCAACATGTGAAGGGTGGAATTCCAACGGGTGGAAACATCGCAAATCAGACTATGTTGGGGGATACCATTCTGACGCTGTAGCTCAAGAAGGGTGTGTTTGGCGGTGTAGGAGTGGCTGAAGTGCATGCAAAGTTTCCTTGAAGTTGTTAGGATGTCTTGCAGATGGTGGGAACACTTCAGAAACCGCTTGACAACCAGATTGAAGACGTGAGCCATGCATGGGGCATGGGTCAGGCTTTCTTGGCGCAGCGCAGACAAAATGTTCTTCCCATTGTCGGTAACCATGATTCCCATTTTAAGTTTTCTTGGAGTAAGCCATGTTTGGATTTCCTGATGAAGACATTTAACCAGTTCCTCCCCTGTGTGACTCCGTTCGCCAAGACAAACCATGTGAAGCACTGCGTGACACCTCCGTGCCCTGCACACATGGTAGACTGGAGGGGTACTGAGACTTGAGCCTACAGTGGAGGGTGAGGAGATGGCGGAGGATGAGGAGGCCGAGTCGCACGGTGTCACAGGCCCAATGGGCAGGGAGCGCGGAGGCCGAAGCGGCGTGACCTGTCCAAGTTGCTGCTGCTGCTGCTGCTGCAAAGGGACCACATTCACCCAGTGGGCCGTAAACGACATGTACTGTCCCTGACCGTAGTTACAGCTCCAGATGTCGGCGCTGCCATGCACTTTGCTACACACCGACAGGCTCAAGGACTGGCCCACCTTCTGTTCAACAAAAGTGTGCAGCGCTGGTACTGCCTTCTTGGCAAAGAAATGACGGCTTGGGACTCTCCACCTCGGCTCGGCACAAGCCATCAGTTCTCTGAAAGGTGCAGATTCCACCACCTGAAAAGGGAGCGACTGCAGCACCAGCAACTTGGACAGGAGCACATTCAGCTTCTGCGCCGTAGGATGAGTGGGCGCATACTGCTGTCTCTTGGACATGGCTTCGCTGATGGATTGCTGGCGGGATGCATGACTTGGAGGAGGAGGAGCAGGAGCGACAGAGGATGGGTATGACGCACAGCTGCCTTCGGCTGAGGTGCTGGAGCCTTGGCTGGCAGAAATTGGGAGCTCACTTGGTGAGGAAGCAGACTGGACCACCCCTTGGGAGCCTCGGTTCTCCCAGGTCGCTTTATGGTGACGAATCATATGTTGACGCAGGGCCGTGGTGCCAACATTTGGACCCTGGCCACGCTTCACCTTCTGCCTACTTATCTTGCATGTGGCCATGTTACCCTCCTGCGGATGCCTCAGGAAAAACTGCCACACTGCCGAGTAGCTACTTTTCCCACCCCCTGGCCTCACTGATTCAATGCTGCTGTTGCCAACTCCAGGAACCCCTGCTCCACTACCTCCCGATAAGGTAGACTGCCGCACAGCAGGTGCTCTACCCCGGCCCCGGCCCCGGCCGGCTCCAGCCTTTGGAATTGTGCCCCTATGCTGACTGCTACCACCTTGCTGCCTCAGCTGCTGACTCCAGGGCAACCTGCGCTCCTCTTCTCCTGATGATGACGATGAAGCCCCTTCATCACCCGGCTCCCAAGTGCGATCGGCTTCATCGTCATCATCATCATCACCGAGTTGTGGCTGTACGTCACTGATGTTCGTGGATTCGTCAACAGTGTCTGGCGCAGGAGCTGGAACGCTCGCAGCACCCACGACACTGTCCACATCACTATTTGTCTGCCTAGCTAGAGAAGCCACCTCCATTTCTTGGCTGGGCAGTAGCTGCTGACTGTCCTCTATCTGATGGTCCTCCTCACTAAAGAGTGGAGCTGAACCCAAAGCATAGGATACGTCGCTGGGGGAGGGAACGGCGTAGGCCAGAGGCAATGGGAGGACAGGGACTGCTCTCGGGGCATGCCAACTCAGGGTTGTGTCAGAGGATTCTACCGACCCTAGACTGGGGGTCTCAGACGTAAGTTGTGATGATGTTGTTGATGAGCGTGTCAACCAATCTACCACGGCAGATGCGTTACTGGTGGAGACCCGACCGCTAGCAGATACTGGCAGATTAGGTCTCTCAGCGTGACTCCTGCTGCTACTGGCCCCCAGTCTGATGCGAGCTCTGCCTGCCGAATCTTGGCCTCTGCCACTCCTCTTTTCACTTCCAGGCACTTGTCTGCCCGACATAGTCTAACTGGCGTGGTAGTAGGTGATATTTTAAGAACCCCCGGGCAGCGGTGGGTCTATATGAAACAGGCCTGCTTAGTGTAAATAAGAGAGCTGCTTAGTGTAAATAAAGAGGGGTATGGTATGTTACAGAATGGGATGCCCCAACAGAAGTGCACCTGGCAGGCAGCAGTAAGTCTATGCACAGCAAAAGTGTCTTTATCAGGCCTAATTTCAATTAGAATAAGTGCAAATGGTTATATGGTCTTAAACAGAGGCTGCTGTAGTCACAGAATGGGATGCCCTAAAAACCCAGCAGTGAACCTGGGACAAGTAGTGCTATGAACAGCAAAAGTGTCTTTATCAGGCCTAATTTCAATTAGAATAAGTGCAAATGGTTATATGGTCTTAAACAGAGGCTGCTGTAGTCACAGAATGGGATGCCCTAAAAACCCAGCAGTAAACCTGGGACAAGTAGTGCTATGCACAGCAAAAGTGTCTTTATCAGGCCTAATTTCAATTAGAATAAGTGCAAATGGTTATATGGTGTTAAACAGAGGCTGCTGTAGTCACAGAATGGGATGCCCTAAAAACCCAGCAGTGAACCTGGGACAAGTAGTGCTATGCACAGCAAAAGTGTCTTTATCAGGCCTAATTTCAATTAGAATAAGTGCAAATGGTTATATGGTCTTAAACAGAGGCTGCTGTAGTCACAGAATGGGATGCCCTAAAAACCTAGCAGTGAACCTGGGACAAGTAGTGCTATGCACAGCAAAAGTGTCTTTATCAGGCCTAATTTCAATTAGAATAAGTGCAAATGGTTATATGGTGTTAAACAGAGGCTGCTGTAGTCACAGAATGGGATGCCCTAAAAACCCAGCAGTGAACCTGGGACAAGTAGTGCTATGAACAGCAAAAGTGTCTTTATCAGGCCTAATTTCAATTAGAATAAGTGCAAAAGGTTATATGGTCTTAAACAGAGGCTGCTGTAGTCACAGAATGGGATGCCCTAAAAACCCAGCAGTGAACCTGGGACAAGTAGTGCTATGCACAGCAAAAGTGTCTTTATCAGGCCTAATTTCAATTAGAATAAGTGCAAATGGTTATATGGTGTTAAACAGAGGCTGCTGTAGACACAGAATGGGATGCCCTAAAAACCCAGCAGTGAACCTGGGACAAGTAGTGCTATGCACAGCAAAAGTGTCTTTATCAGGCCTAATTTCAATTAGAATAAGTGCAAATGGTTATATGGTGTTAAACAGAGGCTGCTGTAGTCACAGAATGGGATGCCCTAAAAACCCAGCAGTGAACCTGGGACAAGTAGTGCTATGAACAGCAAAAGTGTCTTTATCAGGCCTAATTTCAATTAGAATAAGTGCAAATGGTTATATGGTCTTAAACAGAGGCTGCTGTAGTCACAGAATGGGATGCCCTAAAAACCCAGCAGTGAACCTGGGACAAGTAGTGCTATGCACAGCAAAAGTGTCTTTATCAGGCCTAATTTCAATTAGAATAAGTGCAAATGGTTATATGGTGTTAAACAGAGGCTGCTGTAGTCACAGAATGGTATGCCATAAAAACCCAGCAGTGAACCTGGGACAAGTAGTGCTATGAACAGCAAAAGTGTCTTTATCAGGCCTAATTTCAATTAGAATAAGTGCAAATGGTTATGGTCTTAAATAGAGGCTGGTGTAGTCACAGAATGGGATGCCCCAAAAACCAGCAGTGCACCTGGGACCAGTAGTGCTATGCACAGCAAAAGTGTCTTTATCAGGCCTAATTTCAATTAGAATAAGTGCAAATGGTTATATGGTCTTAAACAGAGGCTGCTGTAGTCACAGAATGGGATGCCCTAAAAACCTAGCAGTGAACCTGGGACAAGTAGTGCTATGCACAGCAAAAGTGTCTTTATCAGGCCTAATTTCAATTAGAATAAGTGCAAATGGTTATATGGTGTTAAACAGAGGCTGCTGTAGTCACAGAATGGGATGCCCTAAAAACCCAGCAGTGAACCTGGGACAAGTAGTGCTATGAACAGCAAAAGTGTCTTTATCAGGCCTAATTTCAATTAGAATAAGTGCAAAAGGTTATATGGTCTTAAACAGAGGCTGCTGTAGTCACAGAATGGGATGCCCTAAAAACCCAGCAGTGAACCTGGGACAAGTAGTGCTATGCACAGCAAAAGTGTCTTTATCAGGCCTAATTTCAATTAGAATAAGTGCAAATGGTTATATGGTGTTAAACAGAGGCTGCTGTAGACACAGAATGGGATGCCCTAAAAACCCAGCAGTGAACCTGGGACAAGTAGTGCTATGCACAGCAAAAGTGTCTTTATCAGGCCTAATTTCAATTAGAATAAGTGCAAATGGTTATATGGTGTTAAACAGAGGCTGCTGTAGTCACAGAATGGGATGCCCTAAAAACCCAGCAGTGAACCTGGGACAAGTAGTGCTATGAACAGCAAAAGTGTCTTTATCAGGCCTAATTTCAATTAGAATAAGTGCAAATGGTTATATGGTCTTAAACAGAGGCTGCTGTAGTCACAGAATGGGATGCCCTAAAAACCCAGCAGTGAACCTGGGACAAGTAGTGCTATGCACAGCAAAAGTGTCTTTATCAGGCCTAATTTCAATTAGAATAAGTGCAAATGGTTATATGGTGTTAACAGAGGCTGCTGTAGTCACAGAATGGGATGCCCTAAAAACCCAGCAGTGAACCTGGGACAAGTAGTGCTATGCACAGCAAAAGTGTCTTTATCAGGCCTAATTTCAATTAGAATAAGTGCAAATGGTTATATGGTGTTAAACAGAGGCTGCTGTAGTCACAGAATGGGATGCCCTAAAAATCCAGCAGTGAACCTGGGACAAGTAGTGCTATGAACAGCAAAAGTGTCTTTATCAGGCCTAATTTCAATTAGAATAAGTGCAAATGGTTATATGGTCTTAAACAGAGGCTGCTGTAGTCACAGAATGGGATGCCCTAAAAACCCAGCAGTGAACCTGGGACAAGTAGTGCTATGAACAGCAAAAGTGTCTTTATCAGGCCTAATTTCAATTAGAATAAGTGCAAATGGTTATATGGTGTTAAACAGAGGCTGCTGTAGTCACAGAATGGGATGCCCTAAAAACCCAGCAGTGAACCTGGGACAAGTAGTGCTATGAACAGCAAAAGTGTCTTTATCAGGCCTAATTTCAATTAGAATAAGTGCAAATGGTTATATGGTCTTAAACAGAGGCTGCTGTAGTCACAGAATGGGATGCCCTAAAAACCCAGCAGTGAACCTGGGAAAAGTAGTGCTATGCACAGCAAAAGTGTCTTTATCAGGCCTAATTTCAATTAGAATAAGTGCAAATGGTTATATGGTCTTAAACAGAGGCTGGTGTAGTTACAGAATGGGATGCCTTACAGCAGACTTAAGATCAGTTCAGTATATATGCCCAGTTAGTTAGTATAAGCAGCCTGAAAATGCTAACAAAGCCTGTCAGCCAGCTAGTAACACTCAGGCTGGATGAAAAAAAAAAAAAAATCTCCCTGTGACAGCCTCCGATTTTTCCTACCTTTCCCTGTTTTTCGCTGACTTTCTGTCTGTCTCCTGTCTGTCTCCTGCCTGTCTCCAGCCTGTCCCTGTCTGTCCCTGCCTGTCTAACTGCCTCTCTCTCTCACTACAACGTTCTGTCTCTCACGAATGCAATAGAGAAATGAGGAAGGAAAAGCAAGATGGCCGACTTAAATAGCGCTGTGACGTCACCGGGCTTGCTGGCTGCTGATAGGCTGCATGTGACTGCCCCAGCTTGCACTGGCGCGGGATAGATGTCCAGACATGTCCCGTCCGCCATCTTAGAATGCCTGTAAATGTAAATGAATGGATTTTAGAAAAAAACTTCGCTCGATCGAATCGCGGGGAAATTCGGATTCGATCCGAATCGAATTTTTCCTGAAATTCGGATCGAATCCGGGTTCGTCCGGATTGATTCGCTCATCCCTAGTGTTCTCCACTGACGGCGTAGTGTACTGTTGTCTTGGCCGCTATATCCATGTCTTGAGGCGCCATGGTTACAGTGATTCTGTCATTTTTTTTTCTTGTTTTTTCTTTTTCTGGTAAACTGTCAGCTTCATTGGACTCGCAACCCGGACATCTTTGGCTTCATCGCATAGCTCCTTGTGGGGTGAGATTTTAATTAGCATAGTTATTTAGCATCATTTTCATCTCTCTGTATATCCCTTATTCCTACTATCCTATCTTTGATGACATACATGCAACAATATGGTAATGTATTAAGTATTGTTAGATCATTTGTGTATGTTTTTTATGAGGTAATGCGATAATGGTTATTGAGTATATGTAGATATATATATATATATATATGCTGACATACATGTAACAATATGATTATTTATTACTTATTATTAGATACATTTTTTACATTTTTATTAGGTAATGTGATAATGGATATTGAATATATGTTTAGGCAAGTATGTATATGTTTTTTATAGAAAAGCTATATGTTTGTCTGCTCAAATATAATATTAATATTTTGCTTTATGACATATTTCAGATAACGTCTCAAGTATAACCAACATACCCATACCCCCTGAGGAAACCCTATTTGAGAAGGAGAACATGTTGGGAAATTAATATTCTATTTTACCAACCTATATTCCTGTATGGTAACATTGGAGTTGTATTACAAAGTTTGTCCTGTATATGTAAGAATTGTTTTTTATGCTGTAGAAAATAAATATACATTATTTTAATATTAATTATTTTTGTATTAATTGACTGGTAACCATGGGAGCACGTTATATTTAGGCGCTCTTCTTGAGCGATGACCCAAGACATAGAGGGATTAGTTCCCCAGCCTTCTTTCTTTTTTAAAAGTGTCTCCACCACCCTCCTCTACCCTCCTCCCAAGCACCACCCCTTGCTTGGTGGAAATTGGGATTCCTAATTTCCCTGTTTTACTTTCCCTGGCCCTGTTGCATGGTTATTGATTTGAGCCTCGATTTTATGGATGGTATCCTGTAGTTTTGGATGGTGTCTCTGTCTAAAACGAGTGCCTGTTCCAACAATGGTGCATTTTTTAATATGTTAACCCATTTTTCCAAGCTTGGCAGTGATTTTTTGCCCCAATGAAGTGGGATTATCTTGCGAGTGCTGATCTGCTGACATCACGTCATCTTAGGCAAGTGGCTCCGAACATGCTGACGCCCTCTTACCCCGCTACCCTCTAACAGGGAGCGTGCTCGCATTCACAAATGCCTGGCACGGGCACACGCTATGCTAGAGGGATAGTGGGAATGCAGCTCGCGCATGCACCGTTGGACAGGGAAAGAAGGTAAGTGTATGGGCGACCTGGAGGGCTTCACACAGCGGACATCCCAATTTTTGATGCCCTGGGGGGGAGGGAATCGATAAGATTCCCGGGCCAATCACAGTCGGTTTTGGTCCACTTTAAAGTGCACCAAAACCAGGGATTTTAAATATCCTGGGTTTTGGTACTCGATTTGGGATGACCCACTATGTGAAACCCCACGGTTTGCCTGTAAAAAGTACTTGACTGCCAACCCAACGTCGCATGCGCAAGTGTGCTGTTGAGAGGTCTCATCGGCTGAGGCCCCTGATGAAGGAGTGTGCACAGATGGCTGCATCCCTTTTAGCCTCCAGCTGGGGGCATGTCCGTGCCAGCTATTCACAAATCATTAATCGGAGGCCCCAAGGAGAGGTAACCAGGGGGCCCTGGAGTCTTATAGACTTCATGACCGCTTTTGGTCCACTTTAATGCAGGGCATAGAATTCGGTTTGTCCACAGAGCATGGCATAGAGAGCGGGGAGTGAACAGCATCCCCGGTTTACCTTCAACTGATGTGTGTGAACCTGCACCCAGGTTGTCTGGCTGAGTTCCTGTCTGCACATAAACTGCGGTAAACCAGGGATGAGCTGTAGGACCACATCCCTAAGGGTTTTACACAACAGGATGGCCCATGGATAGGACTTTGGCTGGATTAGGAGTTTGTTAGACTGCAGAGCCAGCTAAAATGAATTTGGGTCCACTTTAACGCCGATGTGGTCTGGAACTGAAATCTCAAAAATCCCACTATCCCGCTGTGTGAACCCGCCCCTCTGGAATGTCACTATTCACTCATCTCTGCCTCGTTCCAATGGCTGAGGCAGGAGCGGGCCCGCTGGGGATGCATCAGCGCATGCTCCCGATTAAAGTCAATGAGAGCTGTCTGCTGAATGGCATATTCATGGCAGACAGCTGTCATTGGATGAAAGCCCGGGCATGTGCCATTAGAAGGAGGAAGAGGTGAGTGAATAGCGGCATTCTGGGGGGGTTCACCCATGGGGCACTGCAGGTTTTGTTCTACTTTAAAGTGGACCAATCCCCAGGATTTCCAATATCCTTGCCCTATTGGCATCCTGATGCCCTGGTGTTTCAAACCCCCCAGATCTCCCACTCCAGTCAGGTTTCCGTTGTTCCCAGGGTGCATGTGCTTATCCAATCAGTGCTTTTCGACGTGCATTCTAATATAGGGCATAAAGCTGTTGTTTTGGAGTCAGCATCGGCATAGGGAGCGGGTTTCCCTATGGAGTGCACGCCACCATGCATTTGGACTATCTGAATAGATGGGTGTGGGAGCACGCACCTCAGCAGGAATTCAGGGGAGCTTTTTAGACTCCAGGGCCTTCCATGGTGGTGATTGGTCCACTTTAACCCTTTAAGTGCCAGGCTACCTGGAGTTTTTGTCACCCTTTGTTGCCAGACCATTTTGCACTATTTTGCGCCACGCATGTTCAATTGTGATTTTTGAAGGGATTTCCAGGGATTTCTCAGGAAAATTATATATTGTTTTTTTTTTGTCTGGGGTTTAATGTGAATTGTCTTTTTTAGGTGTATTCTCAATATTTTTGGGTTAAATATGTGCAAAAAAAACTTTAAAAAATCTATTTTTTACAATTTGTAGTGTTTTTTTGTAATACAAAATGCAAGTTTGTCAATAAAATCTTGTGTGAAATCCCAGCGGTACCACATATGTATTGTTAGACACCCTTTCCTGCCCCCAAACTGTAACAGCACTTTAGGGTATTTTCAGATAAAATAAAACTGTGATATGCGCTTGCACCTAGCAGTTTTTAGATAAAAACAACCCTTTACATTTGAAATACCCCTAACAAACTATATATTCTCTGGAAGTACACACCTCAAGCTTTCTAGGCGTACCAGGCATGTTGATCTGGCCACAGTTTTCTGGAAGTAATCCCTCAATGTATTCTTTGGTTGCAAAGAGTTTCCCTAAAAGAAGGATAAAAAAGCAGAATCAAAGCCACATTTTATTTAAATCTGAAAAGCAACATCCCCGGAACAGAGCAATACCCAACATGCATAGGTCCTGTCATGGGAAGCGTTGCCAAACACCCCAAAGTAAAGCATGTGCATAATGGTAACTTTCCTTGAAAATATCAGCTCTGCAGACAAAGTGCTCACCTTGCGCTTTTTCTACCAAAACAACCTTTTACATTTGGAATATCCCCAAATGTCCCCGCTAGCTGCAGGTGACTTACCAGCCCCCAGCCTTGTGAACTGGTATAGGGGTCTCCTTTTTAAAGTGGAACCCCGGCGGTGAAATTTGTTGGAAGGTTTTTATTGATGAAATTTTGCGGTCTTTACTACTGTTTGTAGTATTATTTTGAGTATATAAAATTATTAAATTATGACCTTTATTCTATGAAACGTCCTGCACTATATACTCTTTTTTTGCTCTTGCATGGATTATGCTATTATTAATTGTTTGAGCAAATCAACCCTGGTTTACTCCCATTGGGTATTGGATTTGTGAATCTTTGGATCTGATTGATTGGATTCTCTGTGTCCGTGTGGATTTTATTACGCCTTGTCCCCTGCTAATTCTGGTAAGAATCTAGCACTTCAGGTGGTGGCCTGCACGGTGGAGGAGCATGCGCGGTGGGACAAACGTTATCTAATCCTAAATAACAAGGACGAGCATGTGTTGTGGGATGAAATATAGCTCTGTGTTTTTTACTGTTTTATGGACTTTTACTGAGACGAAGGACTCAGCTAACTCTTTATTGTGAAGCGCAGTATTTTTTTGTATTGCAATTGTTGTTTAAGACCCATATTCCGTCTACTTCAAGCCCAGGAACTGCAGTTGCGTAAACCGTAAAAGCTTCTATTCAATGAATGTTACGGTTGTTTGAGATCACGAGATACAGCTGCGTGCAGTGATCAGGGTTACCGGGTTCATGAATCGTTGAATCCGATGTAGAGTCTTTTTGACCCCAAAATGGGCAGCCAAGGGATGCTCATGGAAGGTGGGCAGAATCATGGAACGTAAAGATTCGGGAACAAAGATTTTCTCTTGATGAACAAAAATTCCATTTACTCGTGATAGTTCAGACCCACATGGAATATTATGAGTTTCTGCGAATTCTATGTCCATGAAACAACTGTAGGCACCGGAATCGATCATGGCCCTGGTTTCAATCATTCCTCCGGGGAGCTATAAAGTAAGAGGCACAGAGACGTGAGGACCAGACGAGGGAAGCAAAGTGGTCTTAACTAAAGTTATTGATCTGTTCGTATCCGTTGCTCTAATAGGGCAGTTAGCCAGAAAGTGTCCAGGGTTCCCACAGTACATACAGAGGTTTAGCTGCCTCTGGAACTCCAGCAATGGAAATCGGCAACATAATCCTAAACTGGACGGCAACCCTGTCGCAATTTATGTAGACTTGCATCTGGAGATGCAACATGTCCTGGATCAACAAAGGCCAGATGGATATGTATGCTCCAGAAGACAATGGGCCTAGGTTTGTGGAGGCCATTGCAGTAGAGAAATAATGATTCTGACCCGGACTTCCTCAACAGCAAAGATTTGTGGTTGAAGAGAAAACAACAACTGACAGCTGTTCCGGAAAGCACAAAACTTCTGTCCCAGTAACTGATTCAGCTGTTCCACAAGCTGAGTAAAGCCTTCCTGTAAGTCCTGGACAGCTGCATAGAGGAAAAGATTTATTGCATCAAAATATCAAAAGAACAAGGTTCCCCACCAGAGCTCATATTTATGGCTGTGTTACACTGTCAGACCTCCTGGCTACAAGGTGTGGGGACGCAGCGAGGAAATAAAGTTCAGTCAGACAAATCCGAGCGGCAAACAGGGCAAGTCCAATAAATAAATCTGAGTTCAGGGGCTGGCTGCAAACAGGCAAAGTCCGATAAACAATTCCAAGTCCAAATTATGTAATCCGTCTGAGTGCTGATTCGAGAGCAAGCCAGGCAAGAGCATGCACTTGCAGTGTGCCAAACACCGGGTGGCGCTGTTGAGCAGTGCAATAGATGAAGAGCCAGATCGTGCACAAACACCCAAGAGTGCATGTTTGCGATTGCGCACAGACAGCGATGGAGATCTGACAGCACACCCACATCCGATAGAGAAGCGAGAAAGGCGAGGAACCTCCTGCAGCAACTCCCAAAGTGCCCAAGGTTCCAGAACTGCCGCGCAGACAGGCTCGAAGACACACGGATTGGCTTTGCCCGGTAGGCAGTGTCACTTTGATCGCAGATGCGAACACTGTCAGCGCCATCTGCAGAGCTGCTGCTTGGCCACTTTCTGTGCCACTTGGTGGGGCAAATTGGCGCTGAGTGGCGCTATTGATAAGTTAGCCTTCATGCGTGTTGCTTGTAATAATAATACACAACATTGTCAAGAGTATGTGAATGTTTCCTTAAGAGTAGGTATGTGACATAATGCATAAAGCGTGGCAATCTGCTTGGACAATAGGCTGCATTAAAAAAAAACTGTAAACATTTGTCAAATTTCTGACTAGCTGTAACTGCTAAATTAAACATGCTCACAGAATATGACCTTGAAACAAAGAAGTAAGCTAAGCAATTTGATTTTACTATGAAATTCCTCAGACTGTTCTCTTCTGCTCTTTCTGTTGTCCATGCTTAATGTGGCATATACAGACATACAATGCAAAGACATGAACTTCTCCTTTTTATCTACTTTCAGATGTGATTTTTATATTGCCCACACCTGTTAATTGCCCCGGGTGAGTTTAAAGGAGCATCACATGTTTGAAACAATCTAATTTATCCACAATTTTGAAAGGGTGCCAATCATTTTGTCCAGCCCATTTTTGGACTTTGGTGTGACATTATGTCCTTTTTTTGGTTTGGTTCCAATACAAACAAAAGAGAATAAACACATGTATAGCAAAACATGTGTTTCTACAATCCTTTTCTGTGAGAAATACTTCATTTTCTTGAAAAATGTCAGGGGTGCCAACATTTACAGCCATGACTGTAAATATTATGTTACCTTTTTGTAACCTATAGCCTGAAACGGCAGCAGCACGGCTGGAATGCTGGGAAAGGAAGCTTCCAAGATGGCTGCCAACAGGAAAAAATCTGTGAGGCAGCGTTATAGTATTGAGTGGATGCAAGAGCAAATGTAAGTGCTGACAATGATTCCGTTTCTTGCATGCAGATGAGGCAAGTGAGTTTTGGGGATTTTTTATCAGTTTTTCCAACTGTGCTAGGCTGTTGAACCAGTTTAATGGCACACATCTACAGAACCAGATTGAAACTGCACCACCAATGTGCCTCTCTGCAGGGGTTGCCCTATCTCTAATCTAAGAAAGCCCCCTTTGAGACATACAATGCAATGGATCGAAAGCCTCCCCCATACAGTTTAAGACCCCTGTGATAACTGCTTAGTTTTGGGGGATCGACAAATAATTTTAAACCATGTATAATACCATTTATGCTGTTTATTTACAGGGGATGAATCTACATGAAAAAACTCTAAGGGATAATGAGGGGAGTAGAGGGGCATCAAGGGAGAGAGAGGGAGATGGAACTATGCTGGAGTTGAGGTGGAATCCTGTGTTCAAGTGACTTTGTTGCAAGTTATATCTATACATATTGTGGTAAGGTGCAAGGGGCCGTTATTGACGGCAGGTATGTAGCACCAATGTACCTGGCATTGGTGCAGTAAAGCCGTATAGCTTGTTTTCCAGCATCAGCTGCTGGTGGCAGTTTGCTGCTGATGATTTAGAATAGCCGAAAGGCTAACCTGGGACGGCTTTACTGGGATGGAGTAGAGCAGGGTGGGACTCCATCCCACTACCCAGGTCCGGGTTTTGCGAGCTGTTTAAATAGCCTTGGGAATCAGCTGTGCCCTGTCCTTTGTCTAAGAGCTCACATGGGAGTGAGACTCTGTGAGCCTGGCTGAAATCTCCTGTGGAAGCTGTTTCATGCGGACCTGAGACATATTTGACTGTGAACAGAACCTTTGCTCAAGGACTAAAAGCTGTTTGCCTGACTGAATCATTTATGCTGCGGTTTCCTGAAAAGGTGATGTAACCTGTATGGACATATGCTTTTGTGGATTTTTGTGTGAAATAAACACAGACTTTACTTTGAACTGTTTGCCTCCGCCTCTATACTGCTGACACCCGGTCGCCTACCAGAGCTAATCTCCACAATATATATATATTCATTGTGGGGTCTTACACACACACACACTAAACATAATGTATACTGGGAGGAGAGGGCAGCTCTGCTTAAACACACCGAAAAGGGTCTTGTCAACAAACACAGCTCTCCTAATAAACAAAGGGCATCCATCTTTTGAGCTGGTTATAACTGTCTTCTCACCTTCCCATCACAGTTAGGCTCAGTCCTTCTGAGGGGCAGAGAGCCAAAGACATGAAAAGCAAGCCATAAGCTGCCTGGTAATTTGTGGACAAATGTGATTGCTGCAGAAATATTCATAAGGCTGTGCAGAAAATGACATTCTACACCCCCCACCCCATGTGCTTTCAGAAATTCAGAAGATTAAAAGGAGAAGTGGCAGCCACTCAGATCTTTTTTTAACTAACATGGGAGGTGCATGTGAGCAGGGCAATTAGAACACACAAATCTTAAAGGAGCTACAGGACTCCACCCTGTTATCTAGAAACCAATCCTTTATGCTGTCTCTAAAATCTGTGTATTTTGGACATTTTAGACATTAATGTTTAGTGTATGTCGCAGAGGTTCATAAGGTGACAGGTAGTATGCACCTTAATGGAAAGCTGGTTAAGAGTCCAACATTAAAAAAAAGACATGAATCAGTAGATTAAATAAAAATACACGCAGAGCTGAGAGCTGCAGATGCAAGCTGAGCTCCACTGGGCTACAAGACAATCATTTTAATGAGATGCCCAGACACATAAGCCTTTACCTAGGCAAATGAAGTTCCAGATGTCACAATCTTTAAGAAAGTAAGTGGATAAAGCCACGCTTAAAGCATTAAGAAGAGAGCCAAGCACTTTGTACATTTTACATAATCTAATACAGCATCGTATGGCTCGTTGCTTGTTCATTAGGAGAATTTTTCTTCCAGTTCACTGCATATCGTTCCAGTGCTTTGAACAGAAGAAAAAAGAAAGGCTAATGTTTAGAATTCATCGCAAAACATAATAATCTGAACATCACATTTGTAAGACTATAAGCTAAAATGGCATTGGGGCAAAACTAAAAACAAGCAAGTGATAAGCGAATGATGTAACAGACAGGGGTTACCAATCAATCATCCCCCTACTACATACACTTACAATTAGGATGTATCAAGATGTCCCTATATAATTATGCTATCTAGTGTAAATTGTTTTTAAACTCTCATGGGATTTTTCCATTGATGCATATATAAATAATTTACTGTAGCAAATGTTTATTAATTCCATGACTTTAGCATTGGAGAGGTACGCTGTGTTTGCAGGGGATGATATGCTAGTCAAAAACCATTATACGTGCAACAATAAAGACAAGAACACCTTTTTTTCTGCTATTGCTTATTATTATTCAATGTGTATTGGCTGAGGCACTCTTACCCAAATCAATATGGTCGGGTGCAGTGGCTAGCAGTGGCACCGCATAACATATGTCAAATAAAAGCCAGCACTCCTCATTACCAGATTTGTTTGTATTGTGCAAAAAATACATACATGCAGTAATCCATTACTGCATGTATACATTTTTGCACAATGCAAGTGCTGGCTTTCATTTGACATATGCTTATTATTATTGTACCCAACATTCCCCCTGAGAAAGTGATGAGTATTTTTAGTAATCATGTAGGTCATGATTACACTATAAAAGTGGACCAAAACCGTCCATTGAGTCTATGAGACTCAAACTGTTTGAAGCCGAAATTCTTAATTTTTTCCTGAGTCCACAGCACATGAGTGGCCAGTGCCAGCATCACTCACATCCCGGCACATCTCAGCTGTGCACAGCCATGCCTACCACAACTGAATGCCTGTGTGTGGCTTCTCACAGCTGGAGGGTGCAAGTGATCCTGAGCTCAGACCATGTATGCAGCTAGGGATTCCATTCAGTTTTTCTAGCCGTGCCTGTGTCGTGGGCTCAACAAGAGGTGAGTTTACTCGGTGACCTGGGGGGAGAAATAGTCCCAATGCTCTGTTCATAAACAGGCATTATAAGGCAAAGCATTTAGCTAAAAAACATCCTGACATTTCGTGTGAAACACGTGCCTCTTTGGTACTTTGTTGTGCACCCTTTACAAGAACCCTTACTTACCTGATGTTTGGGCTACCTGTTAAAGTGAACCAATCACCACCAGTCTAAAAGATTCCACGGCAGGCGTTTGTACATGCACCATGGAAACGTCAGAAAGGTGAGTGGAGTGGGCGATCTGGGGGTTTCACACAGAAGGATTAGGACCCCCAGGATGCCCCCAAGGCAAGGACCAATCACCAGAATTGTCAAAATCCTGGTAATTGGTCCACTTTAATGGGTAAGAAGTAGAGATGATCGAACCAAACTAGTCAAACCAGAATTCGTTTCAAATTTCTGCAGAAATTGGATTGCCATGAATCCAAAAGAAATTCAGATTCATGACAATCCATTTTTTCCCTGAAATAAGTAAGAAATAGGCTCAAGGCATGGTTCTGGAAGAAAGTCTAGGCATGGCACTGGAAAGAGTTCAAGGACAGTAAGTAGTAGGCAAACATTTCAATGGCCCTTTTAGCAGAAATGTTTCTACATTACTAGCAGGTTAAGATGCTCTACTTTGAGGATTGCTGAACAGTGAGCTGCTCACTGCATGGCTCAACAGACAGCACTTTCTGCCAGGACGGGGGGGGGGGGGTGGACCACAGAACACAGGGGGAAAGGACCTTACAGCATGTAAAATAAAACAGAGCATGCTGGATCAAGGTTCTTAACCAGTGGGACTAATACCACTGGTGATACTCCACCTTAACACAAGTGGTACTCAATGACAGCAGGGGGGGGGGAAATGGGGGACATGAAGCACTGCTGATAAACGATTGCTCTAATAAGATGCACCGGGAGCACCTAATGGCATTGCTGGCAAAAGTGCTTGTACTGTTGGGCCAGTTACACATAAATGTAGATTCACAGCCTCTTTTACCTGCAATTACACATCCATCCATTGTGAGTTTCTCATGTGTTTTTTTCTTTGTATTAACGTTTTCATGGTTGCGTCTAAGACTTTTCGTTAGCGCCTCTACTGTGTATTTGCTATATTTTTTTAGCGTTCATGTGTAAAAGCCATGATGAGTGAGAGCTTACACATGATGCAGAGCCCTATTAAGCATGTGAGAGAGGGCTATAAAACAGGACATTTTCATCTACACTTACGGCACTTTTCTTGGTGAGTTTGATCTTTTGTGGTGTGTGGGAAAACAGAACTTTAAGGCACTGGGAGTCTCCTGTTAAACACTCCCCCAAAAATGTGTAAATATTTTATAATAAAAATGTACCTTTTTTTTGTTTTTTTACTTTTATATTTTCTTATTTTAAAAAAATTAACAATCAAAAAATAAAACTATGAATAAAAAATACATTATGAATAAAAAATTAAACAATAAAAAATTAAGAGGCTGACTTAAGACTAGCGCCATTAAAGCCATCTAGTATTGCCATTTGAGTGTCTATGTAGCGGCCCTTAGAGGGTTCGCTAGTGGATGCTGCAAGCGGGTGTCTGGCGCTATAACCTAGCATAGGTGCCGGAAAAGTGACACTGTAGTATACAGTTATGCATTGATAAATGTGATTTCTTGAGGGAGCTGTAGAAGCGCTCTCTCTCAATCAATGCAGCGTCTGAGCGTTCCAATGCTGCTATGGTTTCACAACCAATCTGCAACAGTTCTTTTCCACCCACATTAACCAAACAGCTTAAATCACACCTGACTTTTCTTTTTATATTTTATGTTAAATGTGTATATATCAAAATAAATATATATATATTCTAAAAAAATATATATTTTTTCAAAAGTTTTTTCTACCTAAGCCATGCATCCTCCTCAAGAAGGCCTAAATGATACCGTGGGTTAAGAGGCTTTAATGTAAAACATGTTTAAGTTATATATAGCACTAACTTGTGCCTGAGTTTCGGCAAAAAAAGAGTATTCACATGCAAACCGGTCTCGTCATTAACATGTATGTTATATCAAATATTTTTAGCCTTAAACATAGATACATGTGGGGACAGAGGCATAGCTAGAGGGGACCATGGGGGCAATTGGACCCCTGGTGCACCAGGTCAGGGGGGCACCAAGGGAGGGCCTAAAAACAGGTGGGGGTGCCATTTCTAATCTTTGCCCTGGTGCAAAAAAACGTAATATAGATTTAGTAGGGACAAATTGCAAATATATTTTAGTAAAACAAAAGTCCACCATGGCCAACAAAATCTGCTGCACAGCAGCAACATCATTCTTGTCCCCCACCCTGCATCTTCTGCTGAAGTTCCAGCAGCATATCGCTGGATTCCAGGACAAATTTCCAGGGCCTGTAATGCTCTTGAATGCAAGCTGTGGAAAGAGGAAACATAAGTACTTGAGGTCTACACCTACGGTATATCCGTATGATCTATGTTCAACAATCATGTTTAGCAAAAAGTAAAAAAAAATTGGGTATGCATAACAGGGCAACCTTTATTAATTTGTGAATATAAATCACAATTCCCTATGGACACAACCACTATATTCTTAGATCACAAAGCAAAATCAATAATGAAATACAATAACAATAAAACAATAACAATAAAATAAGTTGATGATTGAAGTGGCCTATACCAGCTGAGGGTAGCTGAACCTCATCCCCTTCCTACCCTAGATCCTCAACTCAAGCAACTTAAGAGGGCCCCTCCCCTGCTGAATCCCCAACTCTAATGCGGAGGGGGATAGCCCTTCCCGTGCTTTACCAGGGGAGGCCATTTATCTGTGGAGACATAAAGGAAAAGCAGAAAATAGATAAAAAAGCAGGTTTAAGTGGCCACATAAAAGAATTGTGTGTGTGTGTGTATGTGTAGTCAACTTACTAGAAGCGTAGGCATCATACAGCCTATATACGACATCAGGCTCACAGCGCTTGAAATCACCTCCTCCACAATCTTGCACAGAAAGGAAATTAAAAAAAAAAAACCAAAAAAAAAATATTAATACACACAAATGGTTTAACTAAATACATAATATTTTCACTTTACTTAAAGTGTACCAAAACCCAGCATTTTGGCTATCCTGGGCTTTGGTCCTTGCCCCCGACACAACCCGACCGAGGATGCCCCGCTATGTGAAACCCACCAGGTTGCCCAAACAAACTCACCTCTTCCCAGTCCTACAACACATGCACTGCCTCTCATCTAGTCAGCGTGCTCAGATCCGCTCCTGCCCCTTCATCTAAGCCTTCATCTAAGACAAGCATGCCCCACTACCCTCTAACAAGAAGCGTGTCTGTGCCAGACATTCACAAATGCCTGGAGCAGGCAAACGCCCTGATAGAGGGATAGCTGTGATGCTGCCGCTGCTCACGCATGCACTGTTGGACTGGGAAAGAAAGTAAGTTTATGGGCGACCTGGGTGTTTTTACACAGCAGGGCATCCCGGTTTTGGATGCCCTGGGGTAGAGGGAATTAATCGGCCTGGTAATCTAATAGATTCCTAAAATTAACTCAGTGGGTCTGGGTCCACTTGAATCACACAACTAAACATTTAAACATTAACATTTACAAAACTAAAATAGAATACATAAAAAAATGCTGAAGACAAATAAAGGCTGCCACATTTATTATTATTTATTTATATAGCGTCAGCATCTTCCGTGGCACTTTACAGAGTAGTAATTACAGAGAGGGTAGAAACATATGGTACATATACTATTTCAAATGCAGTTTCACAGATTTGACAGTGGATATTCTGAGTACAAGATACAATAGGGGAGAGAGCCCGGCCCTTGCGAGCTTACAGTCTAAAGGAAGAGGGGTGAAGATGAGGGGGAAGGATCACAAACAGTCAGTATTGAGCTTTGTGGCATATGCCCTTTAGAAGATTGGTTAAGCCAGATTATATGCTTGTCTGAATAAGTGAGTTTTGAGGGCGCCTTTGAAGGTTTTAAGTGTTGTGGAGTGGCAGATTGGGTGGGGGAGGGCATTCCAGAAGATTGGAGTTGCACATGAGAAGTCTTGAAGGAGGGCATGAGAGGAGGTGACCAGGGTGGAGGACAGGAGAAGGTCGGCAGCAGAGCGGAGGCTGCGTCTAGGTTGATATTGTTGTATTAGAGATGAGATGTAGGGAGGGGCCTGGCTGGAGAGAGCTTTGTAGGCGAGAGTTAGAGTTTTGAACAGGATTCGCTGTGGGATTGGCAGCCAGTGTAGGGATTGTCAGAGAGGCGCAGAACTGGTGGAGCGAGAGGAGAGATGGATGAGGCGAGCAGCAGAGTTCAGAGTAGTTCGGAGGGGTGTCAGTCTGTAAGTTGGTAAGCCACAAAGAAGGATGTTGCAGTAATCCAGTCAGGATATGGACACAACCACTATATTCTTAGATCACAAAGCAAAATCAATAATGAAATACAATAACAATAAAACAATAACAATAAAATAAGTTGATGATTGAAGTGGCCTATACCAGCTGAGGGTAGCTGAACTTCATCCCCTTCCTACCCTAGATCCTCGACTCAAGCAACTTGAGAGGGCCCCTCCCCTGCTGAATCCCCAACTCTAATGCGGAGGGGGATAGCCCTTCCCGTGCTTTACCAGGGGAGGCCATTTATCTGTGGAGACATAAAGGAAAAGCAGAAAATAGATAAAAAAGCAGGTTTAAGTGGCCACATAAAAGAATTGTGTGTGTGTGTGTGTGTGTGTGTATGTGTAGTCAACTTACTAGAAGCGTAGGCATCATACAGCCTATATATGACATCAGGCTCACAGCGCTTGAAATCACCTCCTCCACAATCTTGCACAGAAAGGAAATTAAAAAAAAAAAATATATATATATTAATACACACAAATGGTTTAACTAAATACATAATATTTTCACTTTACTTAAAGTGTACCAAAACCCAGCATTTTGGCTATCCTGGGCTTTGGTCCTTGCCCCCGACACAACCCGACCGAGGATGCCCCGCTATGTGAAACCCACCAGGTTGCCCAAACAAACTCACCTCTTCCCAGTCCTACAACACATGCACTGCCTCTCATCTAGTCAGCGTGCTCAGATCCGCTCCTGCCCCTTCATCTAAGCCTTCATCTAAGACGAGCATGCCCCACTACCCTCTAACAAGAAGAGTGTCTGTGCCAGACATTCACAAATGCCTGGAGCAGGCAAACGCCCTGATAGAGGGATAGCTGTGATGCTGCCGCTGCTCACGCATGCACTGTTGGACTGGGAAAGAAAGTAAGTTTATGGGCGACCTGGGTGTTTTTACACAGCAGGGCATCCCGGTTTTGGATGCCCTGGGGTAGAGGGAATGAATCGGCCTGGTAATCTAATAGATTCCTAAAATTAACTCAGTGGGTCTGGGTCCACTTTAATCACACAACTAAACATTTAAACATTAACATTTACAACACTAAAATAGAATACATAAAAAAATGCTGAAGACAAATAAAGGCTGCCACATTTATTATTATTTATTTATATAGCGTCAGCATCTTCCGTAGCGCTTTACAGAGTAGTAATTACAGAGAGGGTAGAAACATATGGTACATATACTATTTCAAATGCAGTTTTACAGATTTGACAGTGGATATTCTGAGTACAAGATACAATAGGGGAGAGAGCCCTGCCCTTGCGAGCTTACAGTCTAAAGGAAGAGGGGTGAAGACGAGGGGGAAGGATCACAAACAGTCAGTATTGAGCTTTGTGGCATATGCCCTTTAGAAGGTTAAGCCAGATTATATGCTTGTCTGAATAAGTGAGTTTTGAGGGCGCCTTTGAAGGTTTTAAGTGTTGTGGAGTGGCGGATTGGGTGGGGGAGGGCATTCCAGAAGATTGGAGTTGCACATGAGAAGTCTTGGAGGAGGGTATGAGAGGAGGTGACCAGGGTGGAGGACAGGAGAAGGTCGGCAGCAGAGCGGAGGCTGCGTCTAGGTTGATATTGTTGTATTAGAGATGAGATGTAGGGAGGGGCCTGGCTGGAGAGAGCTTTGTAGGTGAGAGTTAGAGTTTTGAACAGGATTCGCTGTGGGATTGGCAGCCAGTGTAGGGATTGTCAGAGAGGCGCAGAACTGGTGGAGCGAGAGGAGAGATGGATGAGGCGAGCAGCAGAGTTCAGAATAGTTCGGAGGGGTGTCAGTCTGTAAGTTGGTAAGCCACAAAGAAGGATGTTGCAGTAATCCAGTCAGGATATGACCAGGGCATGCACTAACATTTTAGTGGTGTCAGGTGAGAGGAAAGGACGGATGCGTGAGATGTTTTTTAAGTTGGAGGCGACAGGAGGTGGCCAGGGCGTGAATATGTGGTTTGAAAGAGAGGGCAGAGTCCAGAGTGACTCCCAGGCACCGAGCTTGTGGAGTTGCAGTTATTGTATAACTGTTGACAGAAATAGACGTATTAGAGAGGGGAGGGGAGTTAGAGGGTAGGAAAATTACCAATTCTGTCTTGTCCATGTTTAGCTTGAGGTAGCGAGATGACATGAATGAAATAGTTTAGAGGCAGTTGGGGAGGCGAGAGAGGAGAGTAGGAGAAAGGAGAGATTGGGGCCTGAGAGATATATCTGAGTGTCATCCGCATAGAAGTAGTATTGAAAGCCTAGTGAAGTTATACGTTTGCCAAGGCCATAGGTGTAGACTGAGAAAAGTAGGGGGCCTGGAACAGAACCTTGTGGCACATCAACAGAAAGGGAACGTGAGGATGAGACTGTGTTAGAATAGCATACACTGAATGATCTGTCAGAGAGGTAAGAGGTGAGCCAAGAGAGTGTAAGACCTTGAACCCCCAAGAGAGGAGAGAATATCAAGAAGCAGAGAGTGGTCGACAGTGTCAAAGGCTGAGGAGAGGTCAAGAAGGATGAGGATGGAGTAGTGACCATTGCTTTTGGCAGTGAGCAGATCATTGGTGGCTTTGGTGAGGGCAGTTTCAGTGGAGTGGTTACGGCGGAATCCTGATTGTAAGGGGTCAAGTAAGTTGCTAGTGGATAAGTATTGTGCCAGTTCTGAGTGGACATGTTGTTTAAGAAGTTTGGAGGAGAAAGAGAGTAGTGAGATAGGGTGGTAGCTGGAGAGGGCAGAGGGGTAGAGAGAGGGTTTCTTGATTATCAGAGTAATGACTGCATGTTTGTAGGAGGAAGGAAAGGTGCCAGTGGAGAGAGAAAGGTTGAATATAGAGGTTAAGGCTGGAGTGAGGGATGAAGACAGTTGAGGAATAAGGTGGGATGGAATAGGATCGAGGGAGCAGGTAGTCAGGTGGGCCCTAGAAATGAGAGAGGTTAGTCCAAGCTCAGTTACTGGAGTGAAGAAAGTAAGAGAGTAAGGCAGGGGGATTGTTTGAAGTGGTGAGGGATTCTGAGGGGCAAAGCCAAGTTGAATGTTATTTTTTTCTTTGAAGAATGTAGAAAATTCTTCTGCTGTTATTTGGGAGGTTGGAGGAGGAGGTGGTGGGCGGAGTAGAGAACTGAAAGTGTTGAAGAGTTTTTTGGGATTCCGGGCTTGTGCAGAAATCAGTGAAGAGAAATATGCTTGCTTAGTAGATGAAAGGGCAATCCCGAGTTCCTGAAGGGCTTGTTTATAGAATAGAAAGTCACAATTGGTTTTGGTTTTCCTCCATTGCCGTTTAGCAGCTCAAGACAGCTGTTTCAATCTGGATGTGCAAAAAAAAAAAACAATGAAAGTCAATGGCAGCTTTTACTACAGCATAGAAAGGAGTAAACAGTTCTCTACTTTTCTTAGGAGTAAAAAAGTGCCATTAACTTTCGTTGTTTTCTTAGCTGGTGATTCAGCAACAGTGAAATTCTCAGGCTTTTTTTCCCATGAATTGAATCTTTTACTACCATGAGAATTTTTATCTACCTTTATTGAATCAAGCCCTTAGAGACAAAAACGAGATGGAATATAGAAGGCTCTGAATCAACCCTATAGAGTAGACATCCACCCTCCCAGAAAGTGTACTGTTGTGGTAGTGGGGTACTTGAGATAATGGGAAAATGGGTAATAGTACTCCAGGGTTTTGAGAACCCTGAAAATGCCAGGTAACAATGATGGTTGGGCACTAGACACTGGTGTGCTAGATGCCTTTAATTGTTTTTGAAGAAATTCCACAATTATAATCGCATGAAGTCTAGTTTTAATAACACAATCTTACATTTTACTCGGTTAACAAAAGAATGATTCTTTTTTTTTATACTGCAATTACATAGGAGATTTTTTACAGCAATGTGGTCAACCAGTGCATTCAGAGTCATTCTGTTCTGATGTGCTATTTTGATTGTAATAAAGGTAAAGTATATATTATGAGTTTGACATTTGTTCACCCTGTTTAAAAAGAAAATACCTTTTGTGGCCTTTCCCAAAGACCCCAGACCAAGGGTTGAAGTATATGAAATTGTATATACCGTATAATAAACGTTCAGCTTTATCCAACATTTTTCAGCTGGGTTTGAATTGCTGAATCTTTATATACATTAACCACATTGAGGATTGCAGCCATCCACACAGTTCAACGACTATTCTCTGCAGCCTTGCTATAAGGGGCAGAGGTTTCAAATATCCTGTATACAAGACTTCCATGTTAATATTTCTTATAGGCTGAGACCTGAATTATGTCTACCGTGACAGGAAACAATGCTCATCAGCCAATTTGTGTACCATGTGTGACCCCATTGTTTAGAATTAGACCCACTTCCTGTTTTCAATAATAAAGGTATGAGTATTTTGCCTAATAGGCAATTTTGCCTATTGCCTATTAGCAAAGATAATTGTAGACAAATCTTGTTGTTTGCTGTATTTTGCTGGACTTCACCATTCTCACCATTCTCACCATTCTTCACCATTCTACCCCACAGTGGAACTTGTAGTTATTTCATGCCCCATCCTCTGGGCATACTTATTAACCCTTTCGCTGCCAGCCTACCTGCAGCTTTTGTCGCCCTCTGTTGCCAGACCATGTTTCCCTATTTTGTGATTTTTGAAAGGATTTCCAGGGATTTCCCAGGAAAATGATATATTGTTATTTTCAAGAGAGTCTGGGCTTCAACATGAAATCTCTTGTTTGTCATTTTTTAGGTGTATTCTCTATACTTTTTGGTGAAATATGTGCAAAAAAAATAAAAAAAATCTATTTTTTGCAATTTGTAGTGTTTTTTTGTAATAAAAAATGTAAGTTTGTCAATAACATTTTATTGCGTGCGAAACCCTAATTTCTCCCAGTCAAAGCGGTGCCACATATGTATTGATAGACACCCTTTCCTGCCCAGGAGACTCCCCCAAACTGAAACAAAGCTTTAGGAGATTTTCAGATAAAATACAACTGTGATATGCGCTATGCGCACCTTGCAGTTTTTCCAGAAAAACAACCATTTACATTTAAAATACCCCCCACAAACTATATATTCTCTGGAAGTACACACCTCAAGATTTCTAGGTGTACTAAGCTTGTTTATGTGGGCTTAGTTTTCTGGAAGTAATCCCTCAATGTATTCTTTGGTTGCACAAAGTTTCCCTAAAAAAGAATAAAAAGGAAGAATCAAGCCACATTTTCCTAAAAAAAAAACTATATGCAAACAAGAAAAAACAAGTAAAATCTCAAAAAGCAACATCCCCCGAACAGAACGATACCCAACATGCATAGGTACTGTCAAGGGAAGAATTGGCAAACACCCCAAAGTAAAGCATGCGCATAACAATAATTTTACTTGAAAATTTCAGCTCTGCAGACAAAATGCACACCTTGCAATTTTTCAACCAAAACAACCCTTTACATTTGGAATATCCCCAATAAACCATATATTCCCTGAAAGTACACATGTTAAGCTTTCTAACAGTACACAGCTTGTTGTAGTAGGCTCAACTTTCTGGAAGTAATCCCTCAAAGAATTCTTAGGTTGCACAGAGTTTCCCTAAAAAAATGAATTAAAAAACTTAATAAATAACATGTTTTCCTAAAATATAAATTTGCAAACAAGAAAAAACAAGCCAAATCTGAAAGAGCAAGGTCCCCCGAGCAGAACAATACCCAACATGCATAGGTACTATTAACCCTTTTAATTGCCAACCTACTTGAAGTTTTGTCACCCTCTGTTGACAGGTCATTTTTCCCCATTCTGTGCCATGATTAACCGTGATTTTTGCCGGAATTTTCAGGAAAATTATAGATATATATTTTGCAGCAGAGTTTAGGCTTGAACATGAAATGTCTTGTTTGTAATTTTTCTACTGTTTTTTTTTATATTTTTGTGTAAAAATAAATAAATAAATATTTTTTAGACAATTGTCTCCTTTATTGTAAATAAAACATTTACTTTATTAGAGAAAAACACATTGCGTGTGAAAGCCCAATGGACCCCTTACCAGTTCACAAGGGGTTAAATGTTAAATAAAAAAGACAGACACATAACATTTTTTTACTTTACTCACCTCCGATCCTGTGTCCCCCGGCGATCTGCGATGACAGCCTGCTCGTGTGTTTGAAGGAGAGAGCCTGGGGAGGGGGGGGGCGATCTCAGCCCTCTCCTCCTCCCCATCTGCCCTCCTCCAGGCACACGAGCAGACTGATTGTCTGTCTCACGGTGCCGGCATTAAGAGGGCTGCTGGTGACATCACAATGATGTCACCCGGCCCCGCCCACAGGGGGCGGGGCAAGCAGACCCGTTCCAGGAAGTGGGGGGGAGGGCAATTTCTGCCCTCTCCTCGCCACGGAAGAGGCTGGGGGGGGCGATCGGAGGCCCCCCCAGTGAAGAGGACACCCATCGGGAGACAGCGCGGCCTCAGGTAGGTAAATGTCCCCCCACGGAGGATCGGATGGCACCAAATTAAAGGGGAGACCCGGCCGGATCCAACGAGGGGTCAGGTGAGTATTTTTGATTTTTATTTTTTTTACTAGCAGGGGGAAAGTCAAGCACGTAACACCTACGGGCTTGGCACTTAAGGCCCAGCCAAGCCAGCACGTAGGTGTTACGTGCTTGGCACTTAAAGGGTTAAACATGGTGTCCCCCCCAAAAAAAATCATCCCGCCCACAAGCCTGATACTTATCTATTCCGAATTGCCTCCCATGATAGCTTGCAGCCAGTTGGGTGTGCATGCTGGGCAAACTAGGTAGGCTGCAAGAACCCACATGCAAAGAATGCGGCACTGGTATATACAGGGATGCTGGTTGGCAGGCTGCTGGGTGATGCGCAGCACAGGGAATCCTGAAACTGTTTTTTTGAGTTAGTCAACATCACTGTAGTCTGTAGGTCTCCTCTAAAGAACAACAAAAACCAACTTCCATCCCGTGTACATGTCAACTTGAATATGAGTCTACTATATTAGACAACTACCTAAAGAGAATATACAGGGGGTCTCATTTTACACAAGTTTAATTTACCTAAATTTAAATAAAATGAAATATATTACTCTAGTGCACAGCCATGGGGGGTTATGGTTTTAAATCAATTCAGCCAAAAACAAATTCAAATTATGCACACAGCAGATTAAACTTCTTGGATTACTAGAACATGATTCTAGCATAAATTGCAAACCCCTCAAACACCAACCCCCTCCCCCTAGACAAGCATGAGAGTATGCTAAATTGTTCTGTAGCCCCAGAACTTTTATATTACTGTCAGAGTCTCTATGTAGATGTTGCATTACAGCTGAGAAAAATAATAACCCCCCCCAAGAATCTCTAACTTGTAGCGAAAATCAAGCCCATTTATCATGTAAATATGAGTTACTGACATTTTTCTTTTGTGAATTTTAAATGTAAGTCTTGCCGCAAGGGAACTTTAAATGACCCACTGAACATTGGTATAATTCATTAAAGAGCTTCCAGCAAGGAGATATACCGGAGATAAAGATATACAACACATATGTGAAATGCCATTATTTTCAGAAGGATTATCTCCCTCCATAAGTCATGCTATATTATGCTAAAACATTGCCCAGTGACAACTTTGTTAAACAACCGCCTATGGCTTACTTACATTTAATGAAACTAGGAGGATTTGTTATCAGCAGTTTGTCATATTATAACAGCACTGAGTGTCAAGAATGGTGTCTCTCTGGTAATGAATTGGTCATGTGCATGCTTCATTTATCACTGCCAACTGTCACAGCCAGCTAATCATTTTACCTGGGACTATAACTGCTGACATGGCCGGTTATCATAGGCACCTTACTCCTCAAATGTATAACTTTTAAAGATAATATATATTCAATGGTTTAGTAGGCAGTTATAAACCTGAAAATATATGACACAATATTTAAATTATGGTAGCAGACAGTATTATTTTTATTTCAACCACATTAACAGAAAGCTATTTCATGCTTTATTTCAGAATAAGGCATGAGATAAAAAAACAATGATTCAAACCAGAAAAAACATTTCAGAAATGTATAATATTTATTTTCAGTATAAGGATCTAGCATCTGTAAGAAGCTAAAATTTGCTTAGGATTTAAAGCAAATTAAATAAGCTGTTACACAACTCTCAGAACTTATTTTAAGATAAAGCAAAATACAGTCCTGACATTCATGGACATACATCTGTGAATTGCGATAAAAATGTTAATCTAATTAAATAAATATCTTATAAGAAAAGGAAGCCATTAACATCAATTTTAATTTAATTAAAAAAGTCATTTTGTGACATATTGATCCTGCGTTTCAATTATTGACAAGTCCCAATGCAAGTTCTGTAAAAATAAATGTGTTCAGTATTAACTATAAGCATTAAACACTTCTATCCTTTTCTGGCCGTTGTGTTCTATGGGATCTTGACCTACAGTGTCAGGTTTCATCTGGCCCTGTTTCAACCAGAGCTCCCGGCGCTTCAACTTTTTTGGTGCTAGTGTTAAGTAAGACGCAAGCTGGCTTTCGCGCTGCTGTTTTTTTGTCTCTTAAATCATACGATAAGTGGCGCTGAGGCCAAAAAAGTGGCACTGTGTGGTGCTAGCGCTTCCTGAAAAAGGCTCTAAAATACTATTGATTTGCCGAAAAAATCTTCCACATTTGAACACAAGTTGTTTGATCATTCACCTGGCGCACCCCTTCTCTCAAAATGAATATATGAATGTAATACTTCAGTTGCTGAGACAGGTCTAGGCCTGTCTATCTTTGCAAACCAAATTCAGGAGGCCCTGCCACTGTGGAACTAAACAGACCAATATTGTTTTTTGGAGGGGTGATTAAAAAAAGACTCATCTGGTTCCTGCTCTCCTCCCATCTCCACACTGAAAGCAGTGGATTATATACTGGCTGTTTTAGAGGATTATGGGTGCTACAGTAAATGAGAAACCTGGCCAAGAGTCAGAGCTGTTTCTAGGCCCTGGGGAGAGCAATGCTATCACCCTGGAAAGATAGGGGGCACCAAGCTCACTGTTAGTTCTTGCCTTCAATGTACTGGAGTGGCCTTGAGTACTTTAAATTCTCCATGCCTAGTCCAGGTAGAGTTTTTGTGGCTGGGAAGCATACCATCATACTCACCTCCACTCCTGCCCTTTGCATCTTGTTCCCAGCAGTCCAGACTGGTGACATAAACTGTCATGGGAGACCTGGGGGGTTATACACAGCAGGGCACCCCAAACCAGGGTGCCTCAGGGGAACAGACAAAAAAAAAACAGGGATAGTGAAAATCACAGGTTTCGGTCCATTTTAGTTATTATTTGGTTTGTGGTGTGGCGCTGGTGGGAATGGTGGGGGAGGGGGTCATTTGCCTGTTGTTATTTCCTTTTTCTGTCACATATGTCTCTCATGCTGCTGTATTTCAGTATTCATGAATTGTTTGTGTTTTTAAACTTGAACCTGAGCTAAAAAGATTTTACATATAGAAAACTTGTGACATGTTGTACTTTTTATGTACTGTTACTGGAAGCTAAAGCAGTTGGAATCTTGTACAAAAAGAACAAGATTAAAAAAAAAACACAATAACAAGTAAAGTGCTAATTTGGATCACAGGAGGGACCACCCTGCTACTCCCTTCATGGGATGTGCAGATTTATACAGGCTGTTAGTATACATCGCAACGTTAGCACGGTTACCTGTTGACCTGGTGTGCCAACAATATAAATAAGACTGCAAGATGGAATATAGAAAATATGGGAGGAGAGAGTGAAAATTACAGAAATGATGCTGGAATATGTCCCACTCATTCCAAATGTGCCTCATATGTTAACCCAAAAAAGAAGATTAAATATCTGATTAATTTTGATTGTATAAATGTGATAGATTTGATATACATGGATTGTAGATCAAGGTACCTCATTTTTCATTCCATAAGATGCACCCTAGGTGGGGATATGTGTGTGTCTTATTGGATAAATGTAAAGGTGGGTGTAGACAAATGACGGGCTTGGTAAGCCCAAGTCCTGAACTCCTGCTCACAGTGTCCCCCTGAATTGCAGTCAGTGTCACCTCCCCTCCCTCCCCTGGAACGCCAGACAATAGTGAAGCAGCAGGCAGGCGGGCTAACCATGGCTGCTGTCGCCGATCACACACGCACAAAATGCTATATCTTACAGGCTTCTACACTGCAGATCCTGTTCATCGCCTTGCTGGTGGGGTATGTGCAGGTGGGTGTTTTGTTTGTGTGTATGTGGCGAGCTGGGCATTGGAGCACCAGCACCCAGGGAGCAAGTGTCCGCCAGTCCTCCATTGTTCTCCTTCTTCACACATGCAATTGGGGGGGGGGATTGCCACTCACTGCCTGTAAAGAGGGGTTCTCTCACTACCTGTAATGGGGCATACCGCTAACTGGCTGTAATGAGGGATTCTGCAGACTGCCTTTAAATAAGGATGCCACTAACTGACTATACTGAGGGATGCCACTCACTGGTAATAATGAGGGATGCTGCACACTGCCTGTAATTTGGAATGCCAATCACTGGCTGTGATGAAGGTTGCCCCTCACTGCATTTAATGATGTATGCCGGCCACTGGCTGTAATGAGGGATGCTGAACACTGCCTGCAACTGGGGAAGCCACACACTGCCTGTAATGAGGGAGGCAGCTCCCTGTCTGTAATGATGGATGTCGCACACTACCTTTAATGAGGGATACCACTTACTGGCTTTGAGGGATGCCCCTCACTGCATGTAATAATTCCAGTCACTGCTGTAATGAAGGATGCCAGGTACTTTATGGGGCTGGTAACTACAGTGAACTTGGTGTAAATCTTCATTTCCTTGGGCATTCCTCAGGAGAGTCATAATAGTGTCCAATGTGTTTTATGACTGAACTTGAGGATAACTTTAACATTCTCAGAATTTTCATGTCTTAAAGTATTGGTGGAGTTTTACTCGCATTAGAACAGTAGTTAAATATAGCTTAACACTATGGAACTGTGTACCAGTCCTACCACTGCAAAACACAACTGATGCTCGCAAAGATTTTATGAAGGCAAGAAATTCCAAACTAACTCTTGACCTAAAACATGTTAATAAGAAACCATGTCAGGTCCCTATCTTTGGGAACTGCTCAAAAAATTGCCAGAATTGTGCAAAGCTATTATCAAAGTAAAATGGGACTACTGGATCGTTTAGGACCTTACTACTCTGTTCCATATGTACTTCTTTATTGTTCTTGTTTCAATATACAATTTCATGCCTTTAGTGTCTTGTGTTGATTACACAATTTACAATATTAGAAATAAAAATGCAATGAATACATGTGTAAGAACTTTTGACTGGTTCTGTATGTGGATAAAAATTCTACCGCACTCATTTAAATTCCCCTTTTCCTCTTTTTTTATTGTCTAGTGGTGGGAGCGCTCCTGGCTGCACCACACTTTTCACAGTAAACTTTTCAGCAGGCATAGAGTGGCCGAACTGGGCACACCACCTCTAAACGCATTTATTTCCATCCTGCTAAAGAAGGCGCTGTCCCTTTAAGGAGGGCATGCCACATGACTGGCCTGTGTTTCTGCCCGGAAGCAGACCAGCCTTGTGGAAGTAGTGATGGGGGGAACTGACCTCAAAGGGAGGGGGAGTATAAAGGGCACGTTCGTCCCCCTCCCCTTCCTCTTTGACCCCCGGCTTGGATGGATGAGCAGTCAGGACTGACCATCGTCCAGCCATTTAGTAAGGGTGACATGGAGTCATCTCTAGCAGAGCTGCGCAGGGAATGCGGGGCGGCTTGATTGCTCCCCCTACTGCCTTGACGCCACCCCCCTCCCACCCCCGTCTCTCAGGCCGGGGCCGTTGCCTGGCTCAGTCCATCGCCTCCCCTGCCGTGCCAACTGGCGGGGGAGTGTCCCACTGTTTCCTCCCCACATGCTCCCGCCCTACCTTCCCCAGCGCCATTTCTCCCTGCCATCTCGCCAGGGGCAGTGAGCGGCAGCAGTATCATCGCTTCCTTCTGCCGATCCGTCCGTCTTTCCTCCCCATCCCCACGTACAAGCCGGCTCTCTTATCACCCACCCTCCCATCTTCCGGGCTAGATGGGGTGAAGGCTCTGCAGTGAGCGGAGCAGAGAACAGAGCTGGGGGTGTGGCCCATGCCTCCTGCTCCAGTAGTGTTCCCTCCGGCGTCTCCCTCAACATGGGCCCTTCAAACAGCACACTCCACTTCCACACACATGGAAAATGCGGGGTGGGGCCCCCTTGTTCCCCCTTCTTTCAGTGCAGGTCCCCCCCAGGGAGCATCAACTCCACTCCCACAGGCCCCTCACTGCAGCGTTCCCCTCCCTCCTGCCTCTCCCCCCATCATTTCAGCACACCCCCCGGTCCCGGCATGGCCTGCGGGCATCGCCTTTCGACCTGGCTTCCTCCCGAGCAAGCGCCGCGGATGCGTGCACATGCGGCCGGGGGCTCGGTTTCCCGGCCAGTACCAGCTACTCGCCTCTCCTCTTCTCCCAGCAATCGGTGTTCGACCAGGATCCGGCTCCAACTGGCGTTACGGTCGGTGCACCAGGATGGCGCATCGAGGATGCCCGCAACCAGTCAAGCAGTCATTTGGTGGCAGCAGGAGTCGTTGGTTTGTCATCATCTTCCGGAAGCGCTGCGGCGCCTCCAGGGTTGGTGGCAGTGTCGGGGCAGTGTCGGGACGTCTGTCGGGAAGTGGGTCACTGGGCCAGTCGGGCACAGTGACCCAGGGAGCAGATCTTTGGCGGACCAGGCGGCGTGATCGTTCGCCAGGGTGAGCCACATTTGATTGTGATGTGATTTCCGTGTCACAAGCTGGGGGTGGGGTTTCCATAGGTGATGGTTCCGGAGGGGTCACGAGTTTTATGGCGGGTAATGGGATCTGTTGACTAGGTGGGAGTCAGCAGCAAGCAAGGGGGCCGCGGGGCCGGGTGCAGTGCGAGGCCCGGCAGCGGTGTGGCAATCAGCACTGGGGGGACGATGCAGCAAGTAGGGGCAGAGGGAGCAGGACGTAGGGAGGAATGTTGAGGACCTGGGGTCAGGCGGGGCAGGGGGGGGAAACACAGGCCTGTGCCGATCTTGGACTTGGCAAAGGGGGACACTTACGTGTGTTTCGAGGGTCCCTTGGGGGGCATCTTAAACAGGAGGTCAGGGAAAAAATATGGCGAAGGGAGTACGTGGACATCTTCACGTTGCTGCCGCTAGAACGTTTCGGGGTTGAGAGATGGGAAAAGGGTAAGGAGTATCGGAAGGAGGACGAAGATAGAAGGTGCTTTCGACTGATTCCAAGAACTTTCCGGAATTGGCTGCAGGCGTTTGCTATACTCGCGAGCATGATAGGGAAAAATAAACCGGAACACTGTTCACCACTATTCTGCTACTTGGATACTGTCTGGGAGGCCTACCGAGCGGTGGCTCGGCTTGGATGCGGTATGACAAACAGTTCGGGCAACAAATGGCGATAAGCGAGGGTTTGGGTTGGGATCACAGGAACATTGGACTTTGGCTGAGGGTTATGAATGCAAGGGGGGGTGGGTGTACCCGGCGGCGAGTGGTTCCCTCCCCTTTCAGGTTGGTGCCACCTCAACGGGGTTGGTGGTGGCAGAAGCGGCTATAAAGGGATTGTGTTGGGCCTTCAATGACTGCTATTGCAGGTGAGGACCCACGTGCAAATTCCGGGATGAGTGTTCGAGCTGCAGGGGGAGCCATTAAGAAGGGATGGGGGGCTCGAGCTGCAGGGCGATGCATTAAGAAGGGATGGGGGGGTTCCGCAGGGGTGCAGATGGTCCTGCGAAAAATGGTAACGCCAGTGAGAGGGGTGGAGATGTGCCCTTGGCTAAATAAGTATCCTGACCAGGGGGTGGCACGGTTGCTGGCTGAAGGTTTTGAACTAAGTTTCGTGATCCCATGTATGGCTCCCCCTGGGGTACGCTCTCTAAAGAACCTGAAGTCGGCACGGGACTGGCCGGAGGTAGTAAGTGAAAAGCTGGGGTGGGAGGTGTTCTTGGGGAGGATGGCGGGCCCCTTTAGCGACCCCCCGCTGGAAAATCTGGCGGTGTCCCCATTGGGTGTGGTGCCTAAGAAGGAGCGAAGCAAATTTCACCTCATACACCACTTGTCTTTCCTGAAGGGAAACTTGAGCGGAAAAGGACTTTACAGTAGAACCTATACCAATAGTCACTGGGGAAACCCCAGCAGTAAGACTGTACTAATTGTACTTTATGCACATAATATCATTGTCTGTATGTATATACGTATCACTGTAATTAGTAGAAAAAAAACAGAGAGGGGTGATTTTACACCCACCCAATGGGAAGGGACCCAAAAAAAACCCTGCCTAAGGAAATTCACTTTTCCACCTTCTGACCAAACTCAGAGGTGCCAGACCTCACAGAATAAACCCCTTGGACAAAACCAGGATCAATCCTTCCTCCCCTATACTCCCACTTCCTTTCCCCCTCCCCCACTAATTCCCTCTCACACCCTTACAAAATCAAACCAAATTCTCGTTGGCATTCTATGGAACTCTGAGGGTGGGGGAGTTGGTGAGACCCAATAAGTGAGTGCCATGGGGAGTGAGGGCAGAAGATGTGGTTTTGTCGGAAGAAGGGGTGTCACTGCATATTTCGTGGCAGAAGCGGCTATAAAGGGATTGTGTTGGGCCTTCAATGACTCCTATTGCAGGTGAGGACCCACGTGCAAATTTCGGGATGAGTGTTCGAGCTGCAGGGGGAGCCATTAAGAAGGGATGGGGGGCTCGAGCTGCAGGGCGATGCATTAAGAAGGGATGGGGGGGTTCCGCAGGGGTGCAGATGGTCCTGCGAAAAATGGTAACGCCAGTGAGAGGGGTGGAGATGTGCCCTTGGCTAAATAAGTATCCTGACCAGGGGGTGGCACGGTTGCTGGCTGAAGGTTTTGAACTAAGTTTCGTGATCCCATGTATGGCTCCCCCTGGGGTACGCTCTCTAAAGAACCTGAAGTCGGCACGGGACTGGCCGGAGGTAGTAAGTGAAAAGCTGGGGTGGGAGGTGTTCTTGGGGAGGATGGCGGGCCCCTTTAGCGACCCCCCGCTGGAAAATCTGGCGGTGTCCCCATTGGGTGTGGTGCCTAAGAAGGAGCGAAGCAAATTTCACCTCATACACCACTTGTCTTTCCTGAAGGGAAACTTGAGCGGAAAAGGACTTTACAGTAGAACCTATACCAATAGTCACTGGGGAAACCCCAGCAGTAAGACTGTACTAATTGTACTTTATGCACATAATATCATTGTCTGTATGTATATACGTATCACTGTAATTAGTAGAAAAAAAACAGAGAGGGGTGATTTTACACCCACCCAATGGGAAGGGACCCAAAAAAAACCCTGCCTAAGGAAATTCACTTTTCCACCTTCTGACCAAACTCAGAGGTGCCAGACCTCACAGAATAAACCCCTTGGACAAAACCAGGATCAATCCTTCCTCCCCTACACTCCCACTTCCTTTCCCCCTCCCCCACTAATTCCCTCTCACACCCTTACAAAATCAAACCAAATTCTCGTTGGCATTCTATGGAACTCTGAGGGTGGGGGAGTTGGTGAGACCCAATAAGTGAGTGCCATGGGGAGTGAGGGCAGAAGATGTGGTTTTGTCGGAAGAAGGGGTGTCACTGCATATTTGGAGGTCGAAAACAGATCAAAGGGAGCAGGGGGTTAGCATCTTTCTGGGAAGGTTGTGGCACTGTGCTTCATGCCGGCAACCGCCGTCAAGGATTTTATGGGGGTTAGGCCCATTGGGGATGGTCTGCTGTTGAGGCATGAGGATTATTCCTTCTTATCGTGTTTTCAGTTTCTGGCGGTATTTAGGAGATGCCTGGGGGAGATGCAGCTTGCGAGCGGGGAGTAAGGTACCCACTCTTTTCGTATAGGGGCAGCGACCGAGGCCGCTAGGCTGGGTCTTCCCGAGGAGATAATAAAGAGGCTGGGGAGATGGGAATCGGCATGTTTTCTATGGTATGTTCAGCCGGATAGATTCGAACGGTCAAATAGGTGACCGCGATGATCGGTTTCTAACATCTAGATGAGATGTCAATGGAGTTGTGGTGGGCCAAACAGCGCTAAGGTTTCAGCGCTGCCTGGCTGTGGCGGGTCTCCTCTTGGGTTTCGGGTCTGAGGTAACAGTTTCAATTTGGTAGGGTATGCGGCTGTTTCCAGCGCAAACCGGCCAGGAAAGTTCTGGGTGGTAAGATAAGGAATTTGGGGGATTAATTAGGGAGGGGGTGGACGGGGGGCAGGGGGACTTTTGACCACTGACAGTTAGCCCAGTTAAGCTCCCAGGCCTAGGAGGGATGCGTCCGAGCTTAAGTTGGCTTCTGCTTTGTGGAGGGTTGGGAGGTAACTTTCAGCCTTCTGCCCTTATGGTCGCATTTTTCCCTCCCCCTCCCATTGTTGTCTTAGGCTTCTCAGACCTGGAACAAAGGGGGGGGGGGGGGCTTTTATTTGCTTGTAACTTGTTTATATGTTGGGCTGTGGCCGATTAAATGTAATCTTTCCAAAGACATGGTGGTCTGAAGTCGTTATTTAGTGGTGGATGTTAAGGGAGGTAGGGCATATAGAGCGCTAGCCCAGTCAAGAAGGCGCCATACCTTTAAGGAGGGCAGTAGGGGGAAGTGACCTCAAAGGGAGGGGGAGTATAAAGGGGATTTGGATGGACGAGCAGTCCCACCCGACATGGTGGTCTGGAGTCGTTATTTAGTGGTGAATGTTAAGGGAGGTAGGGCATATGAAGCGCTAGCCCAGTCATGTGTGTGAAGGTTCTCATTCATCCTGATAACAAACACATGCTGTCTTGAAATGACAGTACACAGCTAGTACTGCATTGTTAGGCTTTTATCGCCTTTAAAAGCCTAGATATGTCTGAAAAAATGTTGTCTACATTTAATAAAACAAATACCATTTTTTTACATTGACAGTTTTCTGAGCCTTGTGTGAACCCCATGAACTAAGCTATAATAATACAGTTTATTGATTGCTGTATTTTCCAGTTATGCACACTAGTACTCCTGTGCTTGTCCGGCATAGCTCAATGCAGCACAGGGTAGCATTTGTAAATCAGTCCCCATTTATCTTTGTTACAATTAGAGAAGATCAAAATTCTTCTGTTTAAGTGGTAATTTAGTGGTAGTTTTAATGGTAATGGTAAATTTGGAGCCTAATTTATAATTTTTTTGTACTGACACCAGATGAGCGTCTCTTGCAAGATAATCTGGAGACAGGCAGCTGGTTCCCAGCCAGCCGCAGGGTGCTAGCGCAGGTCTGGTAAGAGCCGATGTGCCAGCGATCACTAGCGCCAGCTTGGAGCGCAGGAAAACCAGAAAATTAATTAATAAAAAACACAGCGCCCTTATGTGGGTTCTAAGCGTTCAACACCTGTTGCAATCCCTGTTTTTTTTCTTGGCATTGGGGAGACTTGAAAGACATGCCACAGGTTTTGCATGGCCCAAATGACAAGTTTGCAGCTAATCACAAAAGTGATAAAAATACATACAAAAACTATTCCAAACAACCAAGGGATCCCGTGGCACATGCAACAGCCCCCCCAAAAAATATTTATAACCATCCCGACTGGCACTGTAGGGAACTCCACGCAAGCACTCATCCCAACTCCGGTGCTGATGATAAATGGGACACTACCTGACACTATCAGAGGAGCTCTGGATTTTTGACTTGATAAATACACCTTTTGCGCTGGGGCCTGACATTCACCTGGCATTCATTTGGCGCTACATGGCACTAGCCCTTCTTAAATAAACCCCTAAATATGTTTATTGAAAAACCAACTCAAATGCTAGTTTGACCAATACAAGAGAAGGATGGATTTAAGGTTGTCAGTATTTCTCAATAAAGAATATAGGAGCCCCAATAATATATAAACATGTCTGGACAATGGAGCTCTATAGGTAGGCAGCTTAAACTGTTGTGTTTCAATATTCACCTGAATAACGCAGTTAAAAGGCATCGGCAGTACATGATAAATAAGAATACTCAACTCTCTTGCAGCTGTTGCTTACTTACTGATTTGTCAATGGCATATGCCCTGCACATGGTGTGTACAGCTGTGCATTTCCACACTATAAAGTTAGCAGGGGAAGTATGATAACCAAAGCTCTTACAGAATGCTCAAATTTGTGGAAGGTAGGCATTTGTTTTACATAGATGCCCCCTCTAGTGATCACTGCAAAACTTACCTATTCATATAAGTAACTGAGGCGTGCTTGGGGAGGCAGGAGCACACCTCAGACTACAGGGAAACCATTCATATGGCAGCACTTTTTAAATCAACCAATCATCGATCTCAAATTTGCTGAGTGGGATGGGTAAGGGGGCGAAATCACCTGGCTGGCACATACAGGGAAATGTTGGAGAACAAAGGAGAAAATGGTTCTGGTCGACATTAAAACCTAATTCCAGCATAAATTGTGAAACTAGTTTTAGATAGAGAAGTTAGAACAGATTTAATATTTTTGCAGCCCATAACACAATTGAGGCATTTTACGCTAACTTTCAGGTTGGTCACCAGGCACCAGTAGATGATTTAGGTCAAATAAAATGGGTATCAGTAGGAGAAAAAGTTTATGATTATAACAGAATGTTGACCTTGACCTTGAAAGTAATTATTGTTGGAGAAAAAACCCGAGCCTGCAGGGACTGTACAGAGGATACAGCATGTGAAGGTGAATGTAGGTTATCCATCCTGGACTTTGAATAAAACAGTAGCTTTTTAAAACAGTAAGCCCAAGATTGCTATGGGCTATGGTCAGACCACCGCTCTGGGCACATATTTGCACTCACTGACCTTTAGTGTGTTCACTGGTGTGGATCACTTGTGTGGTTTACTTTGTGTGTTGCACACTGCACCAATGGAAGAAAGGCAGAGCACAAATACTAAAAGGAATGGCCTAGAGCAGAATGACCGATATGTAAACTTATGAGTGCTGTAATATTTTTGTTGGCTGGTGCATCCCTTCAGCTTTGTAGCAAGGGTCAGGGCACCCTCAGTGTTGCAGCCAATTTAAATGCTGTTCTCTCCGTGACCTGCTGGTCAGGAAGGTGTTGTTGAATTGGGTATAACGTCAGTAGTAACTCAGTTGGCAGAAAAAGCGGTGAGTTTGGCCGCAGTGTTTTTAGAGGTGCAGGGGTGGTGGCACAGCTGATTTTACTGGACTGGCTATGCCTCTTTGCCGTCACTATCTCATGTCAGCTTGTTTGAAGCTACCTGCTGTGTTGTGCCATAGATCCTGTATGGATGGTAGGTAAGGGTGGCTTACTTGTCTGCTGGCTCCCATTGTGAGCATGTTTCAGGTTGTATGGCTGGTGGAGGAGAGAGTGAAGTGCATAGTGTTTGAGGACTGGCCTACAAACTAACATATAAATCAAGACAATAACATTACAAAAAATGTCTAAATGAGTTTGCACATCAGTCAGTCTGATCCAGGCCATTCCTTTTAACAATCAGTCACTTCAAATTGAACAGATTTACTCCTGCAATGCAGTGTAAATGCACAGTGTGAAAGGGCCCTTCTATGGACCTGTATGCAGTGATACGCCACACTATATCACACAGATGAATTTAGGCAGTGCAGTGTAAAAGTGGGCAGAAAATCATGGCCCCATTAACTCAATCATTTGGATATTCTGTTTTAGAAACATGCAACATGTGTATCAATTCGGGAACAGGGCCGAGATTTTACATAGGACCCATCTAATTTATGATGAATATGCAACTCTCAGCCACTATATGCCATTGTATGCCAGCATGTGTCATATCTCAGGTCATTATCATGTGTTTTTTATCAATTGTCTTTTATGTAGGTTCTGTCTTGTAATGTATGTATTTATCTTGAATTAGGCAATCTAATTTACTCTAACCAATATTTTTTTTTAATTGGTTGAGTGTGTGTGGCTATCCATCTGGGATCATTATGGGACAGCTCTAGAGCCTCATTAGTTCAGAACAGCAGACACCTTGACCTTGCCACTAAACACTATGCTAAGTAGATGTACACTGGGTGTGACCACCACAAGGTTGAAATCAGCGACACTTCTGCAGATATGTGGACTAACATATGGGAGCAGAAATTGCTGCACTTTGTAAATCAGACCACAAATTGCTTCTAAGCTGCCCCTCTTCTAACAGGAACTCACATAAATACATTATGAGGAATTCAACTTCTGCTGGATGCAGTGGCCAACCAGAGCCAGATATGAGCCCCACTGAAGCCTCCTGTTCCCCCAATGGTCTTTCCAGCAGGTCAGTTAGTGCACTCCAAGATTGAGGCTGTAGCATTGCGGGGTCAGATGACAGAGGTGTTTAACTCTTAACCTTTAAGTATTGTAGGGGCAGATAATGTACTGCTCCGGGCATGTGTAAACTCACTGCTTGCGTTTGTTTGCACAGGCAAGATTACAATGGTCATATATCCACAAACATCCATTAGAAACATGGACTTTTTGGCTGAGGAGGGACAGAGAGGGTCAGATACAGGGCGGGCACATGGTTTGGTGGCGGTGGTGACGGTGGTGTGTAAAGCAGCAGCCCAGCCAGCCTCCAGGGTAGTGTAGCCTACTAGGAATTCTCCTGGATCTCTCTATGACCATGGCATTTAGTATTCAGTGGTGACTATAAAGGTGAAATGGTATGTTCTGTGTCACTGCGTAAGCTGACAGCACTGCATTGCAGGTATGTTCTGTATTGCTGATTCCTAACAGCACTATGCAGAGATTCTTTGAAAGACATAAATAATTATGTTATATTCAAACATGTACAATTGATTTCCAGTAATATAGCACTATTGATAAAAAAATAAATTACTAAATTCACTTAGAGAGACATGTAACGAGATGAGACTCTTGCATGAAGGAAGTACACATGAACTAAATGAATCAATGGCTTTATATATTAAATATCAAAGGTACAGAACTGTAGACAACTGTCACATACTGAGTAGTTTGAAATCGTCTAAACAAAAGTAAATCTTTATAGTCTTATCTCTTAAAAATATTAATTTAACATAATAAATAAAAGTAGAATATGCATACAATAGTCTTTTCTTAAAAAAATACCCACTCTTACTATAAGGCTCCGTTATTTTTCAAACAGGAAATTATAAAGGCATTTACGTAATATTTTACACAATCCATCACGGTAAGCTTATAACAACCATTAGTATGTTTCTAACCTTGTTCTTCTTGCCATACTTGAGAGGACAGAATTATAAAAGAGTCAAAGAGATAGTCATTTATCACCGATGGAAAAGGGAGAATTATATCCATGCTTACAGGAGAAAACCAGAATCAAAATTACCACATTTTCAGGGTAATAAGTGTTTTTCTTTCACTGTAAGCGGAAACAATGAGCTCCGACTAACTATTTAACATTGGCTTTTAGCTCCCCTTTATTTTTTTCCAAGGCATTCTAAGAATGAATAAGCAAAAAGAGCAATAAGCTTTGAATAAATAAAATCATATCTGATGTATTATTGAACTGTTTTAGACCTCCAGTTCTTAGGCATTTATATAGAGAGGATGAGTCCTACCAGAGGTACAGCTATAACCATGGGGCCTTGTACAATTGTATTCTTTCCAATCCAAAATGTTGATATACCATCATTTCTTAACCAATGTCATTAATGATTATTATTTGGAGATGTAAAAGATCCCTAGATCCACCATGATTTAGTTTACTTTTACAGAGAGTACAAATCATCTCCGGTGAATTCCTCTTCATCCGGTTTATCTGGATCCTCATCTTCCTTGACCCGATCTGACGCGGTTCATCCTCTGGCATCCAGCTCAGTCCTTGATTATCTTTGACTGGCAGCCAGCTGCTGATTAGCTGCCAGCCACTAATTTACACACAGGGAGAAAGAGGTCTCTGCTCCTTAGCCCAAGGCTCACCTTGATGCAATGATTCTGGCACATCCCCATCCCTGTGATTGGCCAGAAAGGTTTGCCAGCCTGACATCATGGCCAGCATGACATCATGGCACCATGAAGAGGAGGACAGCGGAGCTGCCACCACTACCGAAGCCAAGGAGAGACTCGCCAGATGATGATCACATTGCCTGGTCCTGGTGATTTTATTTTATTTTTTTACTTTTGGGGAATTCAGCAATAAATTATAATTCAGTCGAATCAAATTGTTCTCTGAAATTTAGAAAATGTAAAGGTTTAAATCTTTTTTTAACATATCTGATTAGGATTAAGTGGCCAATGATAGTTATAAAAAACTCCCTGATCCCAATGTGTTTTTTTACCCCAATTTGAGTTTTGAAACAAGTTCTCTCAACCCTTTTACAAAGACCCTTGATGTCCCATACCAAGAGCTGAGCTCTGTAGTCCTGGGCAGCAGAGGCACTGGGATTCATGAAGATGGTTTAATTACTCAAAAGCATAGCATTTATGATCTTCAGGCATTGGCATTCATACATCAGTGGTTGGAGTGGACAAAAAGGTGAGTTTTTGATTTAGCTTTAAATCAGGCTTAGCAGAGGGGGAGGAGTTAAGGCAAAATAACAGAGCAAGCTCTAATATTTCCCAGCATAAATATCCCACTTTTGAATTATTTTACAGTCAAGACAAAATGGCTTGGTGCAATCTACAAAAAGGAAGACAGGACCTTTCCTTTAAAGCAGTGTTCCCTAACCCTCTCCTGGAGAGCCACCAACTGGTCAGGTCCACATACTTTGTTCTGTCTGAGCACTAACAACTCCAACTGTACAGAGCAAAAGGGGTGGGAGTAGCTCCATCACTATTATTTATATAAAATCATCATCATTATTATTCAGGGCCTGGGAACCAATTTACTGCCCAGTTTAACCCTCTCATCATCCAAGTATTAAGCACCAAACATGTCTAGCTATGTAGAAAGACAGAGATTTGGTTGCACATATCTGCAGATACATGTGGAAGCCACACTGCCCCAGCAAGGCACTCTGTGTTTAGTGTGGTCCCTACTCTTATTTTTGAGTCCCCAAAGTTGGAACATGCAATGCAGCCAGAGCTGCTCACCTGGGAAGCTGCCAGCCTCCCTTTAGAACACTCCATAGGGAGAGATCCATGGTGGCTGAATCCCTCCCTGTGTGTGTTCATGGCAATTCAAACTGAGCAAAAGGGGTGGGAGTAGCTCCATCACTATTATTTATATAAAATCATCATCATTATTATTCAGGGCCTGGGAACCAATTTACCGCCCAGTTTAACCCTCTCATCATCCAAGTATTAAGCACCAAACATGTCTATCTATGTAGAAAGACAGAGATTTGGTTGCACATATCTGCAGATACATGTGGAAGCCACACTGCCCCAGCAAGGCGCTCTGTGTTTAGTGTGGTCCCTACTCTTATTTTTGAGTCCCCAAAGTTGGGACATGCAATGCAGCCAGAGCTACTCACCTGGGAAGCTGCCAGCCTCCCTTTAGAACACTCCATAGGGAGAGATCCATGGTGGCTGAATCCCTCCCTGTGTGTGTTCATGGCAATTTAACTCCAACTGTACATTTATGTGAAGGCCTGTTGGGTGATTTCCAGGAGAAGGATGAGGAACACTACTTAAAAGTTTTTAATTACTCAATTATTAAGAAAATAGGTGTTGATCACACCCTCACTGGTGGTGTTACTCATCACATGCATTCTCCCAATGCATGCACAGTTATTCTTTAACTTCTCCTTGCTCCCAAGAAAGACCGGGCCATGTGACTGCTAGTGGTCAGATGGTCTGGATGGAGTCTTCCTCCGGGTTTCTGGCCAGCAAGAAAACTCCAAGCCACTAGCCAAGTGATAATTCCAGAACTCTAGCAATAACCGGGCTTTCAGGGGAGAATGCAAGGAGGGGCATAAGCAATTAGAATGCAATCAACACCAATTTTTAGTAAATAGCTGATAGATTGCTGCCCGATCACGGCCAAACCTTTTTACTGAGTTTTGGATAGAGTAGAAAATAAATATAACCAATTAATTATCTTTGCTCTTTGTGACAGGAAGCTTAGTAAACAGGAAATTCACGAGGGTCACTGGAACCCAAAGGTGTTAATCTTTGTTCTAATTCTTAACATTTTTGAACACTTAAATAATTCTGTCCAATGTACGTTGTCAGTAAGTATGGTAGCTTATATTTTGGCTGAAAGACTGATCAATTAACAAAGACACATTCTCATAATACAGTATATGCTGTATGCACCATCTATGGAAAAGTATTAACCACCTTCTAATAATAAGCTTATTTTTCTGTGAACAGCACAAAAATAGACACTTATACAAAATAAATTGGAATGCATCTTTAGAAATCTGTTTGGAATGTCAGATGTATATAAGCATCAGAAATTATGTCCAAGGAGAAGCAATTTTTTACAGAGCAAAAGCCAGAAAGCTCATTGTCTCTCACTTCTTTTTATGCTTTCATGATTTTGGTTGCCCATTTTGTGTGATAGGGTTTATCTTTTCTAATGAGACATCAGCATCATAATCCAAAATGCCAGAGAATGCTGGAGACATTTTGTCTAAACTTTTCGATAAACCACTCTCTTCCTCTTTCTTCAGGACCTCTTCTTCTGGGCAAATAATTGCATGAGGGATCAAGAAAACTAAATTACACTCATTAGGAATTGAACCTTTGGGCTCCTGCTGGCATGAGTAGATCGCCACACCATTATTGTTTATGCTAACCGTTTCAATAGCATTTGATGTAGGGCAAAGTCTGTAGCAGCCTAGCAAGTTTGAGAATGCCTTACGAAAATCAGCGTTAAAAGCATATATGATGGGATTTAATGAAGAGTTAGCCCATCCAAACCATACAAAGATGTCAAAGGTGGTGGAACTAATACAGAATGGCTCTGATCCACGAGTGTAGACACTGGGGTCACAAAATGGCACCATACAGTTTAATATGAAGAATGGAAGCCAGCAACAAACAAACACACCCATAATCACTGACAAAGTCTTCAAAACCTTGGTCTCTCTTTTAAATGAAGTCTTTAAAGAGCTTTCAGGTTGCTGGCAGTCAATGCTGCTTCCATTGCCTGTGCTGCTTTGGCAGTTCTTGGCATGTACAGCTGCCCTCTCCAGAGCTGAGATGCGCCTTATTTGTTTTGCTGCTATCCTGTATATTCGTGTGTAAGTTACAATCATAATGGCCACAGGTATATAGAAACTAATAAGCGATGAAGAAATTGCATATGTCCTGTTCAGGCTGGAATCACAGTTATCCATGGCATTTCCTTGAAATGTAATGTTCAGGTCAAAAAAGCTGGTTGTTTTTGCTTTATGCCAGTTAAGCTGCACAGGAATGAAAGATATCAGAATGGATAAGGTCCATGCCACGCTGATCATGATGAAGGCTACCTTTGGAGTCATTTTTCTCTCATATCTGAAAGGACTAGAGATGGCCCAGTACCTGTCAACACTGATGACACAAAGGTTCAAGATGGATGCTGTTGAACACATAATATCAAAAGCTACCCATATATTGCAGAAGGAACCAAAAGGCCAAAAGCCAGCAATCTCAGCAACAGCCTTCCAAGGCATGACCAGCACCGCCACCAGTAGATCTGACACAGCTAGGGAGATCACAAAAAAGTTTGTGACTTTCGACCTCAAATGACGAAATCTGACGACAGCTGCACAGACCAATGTATTTCCCAGAAGAGTTGAAAGTATTAACACAGAAAGAAAACAGCCTGTTAGAATGCGAAAAGATGAATCTTTTTCTGCAAATAACATTTCCCCATCCATGCTGGTATTATTTATTTTCATATTGCTTCGTAAATAAAGTGGTGAAATTCACATATATTGCTAACAAATGCAGTTTTTTGTATTTTACGTGCCCGTCTCATCTGCCAGATTGTTCCAAAGCAAATATATTGTCTCAAAGAAAAGCTTTTGTCAGTCATTAAAAGCAATTTAATTAAGCAAACATTACTAGAAACTGCTATGGCAATGGCTGCTCTGGCAGCAGGACAAGAGTAATATCATGCAGACCAGATCACTGACATTCTTGTGTACTATTGACAGTATGCATCCCACGCCGCTTGGGCTGGGGTAAATAGGTCATCGATCTCCTGGTCTAGGCTTCTTTCTGATTGGTTGACTTATTGACCGTTTCCTTTGCTTCTGCCTGTATTTGAATTTGCTTTTAAACTTGTCAGCCGTAGGGTAAAAAAAGTGCTTCTATGTAGCCAATTTATTTGTTCCTCTTCTTAATGTTGCTATAAAAAGCAGAACCATCTTCATTGTGTTCCTGAAGTTGCTGTGACGAAAAAAAAAAATCATGCGTTATTACTTTAGCAAATAAATGCTTTTTTTTTTTTACCTTAACAGTCCTTCCTACACATTTCAGTCTTTCACGTTTAGGAAATTCTTAAGTGCTATAATGCAGCTTTTATTGCCATTAGAAACAATGTGACAATGAGCAATATTTTACAATGCACAGCTTGAGGAACAATACGAATATTCATTTTCTATGTAAGTGTATGTGAACTTTGATACTTTAGGAAAAGTAAATGTCCAAGCACAATTCCCTAAATCAAAATTAATATTAACTGTGATAACTGTAATAGCAAATCCTAAAGCCGAAAAAAACACTTCCCTGGGGCATTCTGAATTGAGATGCCCAGCTGTGTGAAACCCCCCAAATGGCCCAATCTGCTAACCTCTGCCCAGTCTAACAGCTCCCATTCAATCAGAGCCGTTTCTGTGATGATGGAATTCAGCGAGCGGCTCTGTTTGGGATGAATGGGGAGCGCATGTTCCTGCATCCCCCTCATGCCTGGTGGGCACATGCTCCCACCCCAGCCTATCTGAATGGCTGGAACAGAAGTACTCACACAACGCCGGGGATGCAGGGGATGTTAACAATCAGAGCCATTTGCTAATCACATCATCTGATTGGACGGGATCCCACACATATGCCATTGGACCAGGGAAAGGTGAGTGTTTATTGGCGCCCCGGGAGGTTTCCCACAGTGGGGAATCCCAATTCAGGATACCCCCCAGGAAAAGCCACTGCTGGGTTTTGTACCGCTTTAAAGATGACAAGCAACTATTGGAGGCCTCAAAATGTGCTGAAATGACAGAGCAAGAGTTGTCAGAAACTAATTTCTTTGTAGGGAAAGGCTTTTGAGGCTGAAGACTGAAGTGGACCAAAACCCACCCTGGAGACTATGGGCCTTATTTATCAAGGGCTAGCGCCAGGTAGTGTCTGACGAGCGCCAGGTACCGCCAGCTAACGGTGGCTACCGACTCAAGTACGCCCGGCGGCGGTCACAATGACGCATTTATCACGCTAAATGAGGCTAGCGCCGGCAAGAGCGTCAGCTAGCGCGGGATTCATCATGTAGCCGACTGCAACGAACAGCGCCGCTACTAATCCCATCACAGCGCCAGGTATGACCTGTCGCTCCCTGGCGCTCTCCAATGCATTTCAATGGAGCAATCTTTAAATATTCATAATTAATTGAGTTTATGTTTTTTGTTTTTTTTTTAACTGTCAAAAATTCTGTGACCACTACGGCAATGTTAGATATTTTTTTTAAGGTAAAAAAAAAAAAAAAAAACAAAAAAAATGTGCAGAATTGATATTACAGGTCTGATATTAATGTATTCATATTACAAAATGTTTAGAAAAACTTGTATAATTTTTACATTAAAAAAATGGTTGTTTGGGGGTTAAAAACTACTTTACACACATCGCCGCCAGCGCTCTGGGGTTTAAACAAGGAATTCACAGCGCGAGAAATTTTTGAGCGTGATTTGTTAATGAATCTGCAGCAAGCCGTTCGCTCTGGCCATTCGCTGTCAGGCGCACCCATACAACGCAGAACCTGTGAAACATCGACCCCTAACCCCGTATTCAACATTACCGCACACCGACTGAGTCGCTGTCAACAAGCAAACCCCGGCCAAGCACAGTGAATACTAGCTGGCGCTGTGAAAATCACGCTACTGGCGCTCATCTGTCGCTACCTGGCGCTATTAATGAATCGGCCTCTATGAAACTCCAGGGCAAGCTTATTCCCACCCCCCCAGGCCATCCCCACTCGGGATGCCCTGCTATGTAAAAACTATTTTCCCCGATCCAATAGCACATACGCGAGCAGCGGCCTTCACCTACTATACCTTTTGTAGGCTGAGAGCCCGTGCCAGGAATTTGTGAGTGGTCATGGTCGTGGGTAAGTGCCCTGTTAGAGGGTAGCGGGGATGCAACCGCCGATGTCCTTGACTCTGCTCGCCTAGATAAGGTTTAGACGATTTGCTGTCAGTGCAGCAGAGCGTGCAGATTGGACAAGAGCCCACACATGCGCAGTAGGACCGGGGAAAAGTGAGTTTTGGTGGGCGACCTGGAGGATTTCACACAACGGCTCTAGTCTTTCGTGCTGCAAGTTTTTTCACGATGTACATGCTTACTGGGATCTGTCTAGCAACTGACTGACTTTTATTACATTAAACCAGAAAAGGTTAAACAAAGCTTGTTCCCATCAGCTATCAGACATCACCAGCCTTGAATACACTCCAAGGGGTAGATTGAGCAACAGGTGCAAAAAGTAAATTTAGGAGTAAAAATTGCCCTTTAAACTAGAAGAGCTGTGGTGATGAATCAACCCCTAGATAAACGATAAAAATGAATGTCATTTTTACTCCAAGAGAAAAAAAAAGTGGTGCACTTTTTGTACCTGGTGCTAAAGTAAATCAAAGGAGTGATTTCATTTATTTCACCTGATTGGCACTTTTTACTCCATAGTGTCCCTTTGGCACTTGGTGTTGAAGCAATCCCTAAAACTTTAATCACTTAACAAAATGAAATCCTATTGACTATGAACACTTAATACAGTAGTATGACTGGACAATATATTGCTATCCCATGACACAATACTATTTTTCCAGTCATTATTCAACTGTAATCATGACCTTCTATTTTTTCCCTCAAGAAACTTTTCGTGCATTTATAAATAAACCATTCTATAGATAGTACAATAAACAATGTTTAAAGCTAGTTCAAGTGACTTTTATTTCAGCTAAAAAATGTATTGTACAATATTATTTCTCTACTTTTAAAATGTGGATGATCCAATTTTTTTCTAACTAGCTAAATGTTTAGAAATAACTCCATAGATGATGGCCTACTTAGACGGAGCAATTATCAATCGCTAGCCTACAAAAGGTAGTACTTTTTTTTCAATTTTCTACAGGGTCTCATAATAAACTACAGATCCATTACCTAGGTGCCGTGGTTGGCACTTGGCAACTTGACGGGCAGGCTGATTCATTACTAGCGGCAGATATCGGCAGATGAGCGTCTGTATAGCAGCGCTTAGAGTGACCGCTAGTATATGCTGTGAACGGCTATCGGGCGCTGTAACAGAGCTCCTCAGTCGCTGCAGTAACCTAGCCGGCATTGATGAATGAGGTGTATGTTGGGCGTTCTAACACCAGTACAGCATTGCAGCGAGCGAAAAGTAGCGCCAGCTCATTGCGACCGACTCTCAGCGACTCCCACCATATTCAACAAAAAAACACACTGGCACTCTGGATCTGGTTGCTATAGCATAGAGCGCCAGACGCTGTGTGATTAAAATCTGTTTTTGAACACATATCCACCAGTAACAAAGCGAAAACACATGGAATTACATTGTTGTAACATTGTGACATTAATACTTTAATGCCAGACCTGTAATGACAATTCTGCATAAAAATCTAAAAAATCAAGTTTACAAAAATGACTCTCTCTTTCCAGGAGAAGTGACACAATTATTTGAGAGAAAAAAAAAATAAAAACAATAAACCCTGTTTAAACAGAAGAGAATAAACGTCCATTGAAATGTGTGGGAGAGCGACAGGTAGCGACAGGTAATACCTGGCGCTCTGGAAGCTAGAGCATCGGCGCTATACGCTGATGAATCGTATGCTATATGGCACTGTTAGAGTCGCTCACCAGAATCGCCTTCATAAATGTGGTATTGCGTACAGCGCCCAGCATTCACCAGATGCAGCCTGCCACTACGAGGCACTACCTGGTGCTATCCTTTAATGAATAAACCCTATAGTTAAACACACAGTACTGAGAGCAAGGATACACATGCATCTAGTACAAACTGACCAGACATCTCACTTTGAGGCATTTTGTCCCACTGTCTCCCCAAAACTCTAGGGGGCTTAAATGTCCCACTTTGCTGACATTATGGAGAAGACTATCCCACCTAATCCAGGACATCTAGTCAATTTACAACTGGGGCCCTGATCCAGCTAATTGGCTGACTGGAGGAAGACTGGCTGAGCATTAGATCAATCCCTGCATCAATGCTGCAGATAATCTCCAAAAGCCTCTCATAATAAAAGAGAAAGGAAGATACATATGGTGCATGAGTAATATATATCATCCGAGTAGGCTATGCAGCCAAGTTTGTTGTGATACATTTTATTGTCATTATATTTGTAATGTCATCCTGTTTCTGTACCAGCCTATTTAGTAGCTGAACGAAGACATGTAATTCTGATTTGGCAGAATTTCTCTTCCAAAAAAGGGTGTGAGTGTGTGTAATCCACCATCACCCCAGCATTACTTGGCTCATCTTCCCCTGAAATGATTTGGAAAAATCCAAGCTGACTTTAAATGATGCACTTTCAAGCTGTCTGTTTCTACCACACACTGCCTGGGAGGACTCAAGTCCACTTTTATACCCTAAGGCAGGATGAGATTGTTGCCCTTCCTGAAAGATGGCAGATTTGCCAGACCAAACCATTGTTGTCAGTTTAAGGAGGCTGACAAAAACAGCCAACAGCACAAGAAGATATCTTTTTCAGGCACACCAAAAGTATTAACTCTTGAATTCCCAGTATCGTAAAGCATCCCAAATGCAGGCAGCAACACCACCACCACCACCACCAGTCTGAGGCATGTGTTGCACAGTTGTTTTTGCGTGTCCCCTGACGGGAGATGGCTTGTGCAGATTTCTAAGTATGCTCTGTTTGGGGGGGGGCAGTTTATTTTAGTTTTATTTCTCTCTTAATCCTTTAAATGCTAAGCCCATGAGTCTCACGTGGTTGCCTCTCCAACTCTACGTCTTCCTTTCATTCCCTTCTACATGTTGGACTCCCATATGCCTACTTTAAAAACACAACTCCTTTAACTGTTTAGCAACATTCTCCCCAAGCACAACTGCATCATCCCAATTCAGGTACAAACCATCCCTACCTTAGAGTCTGTAGCCCCTGAGAAACCTTCTCTGTTTACAAGTCTTGAGTGGTAATTTGCTGCATGACCACTGGGTCCCCAGTACCCCCTCCTATAAATAATAGCCTCAATATACACACATGTGGGGTACAGTTAATGCCTTAAAGAGTGCATATTCACAGAATACTCTTTAGTGCATCTACAAAACTTGGGAAAGAGGTAATTTTGTGGTTTAAAGCAGATGGTAACCCAATATTGGGTCCACCGCACAGTTTCTGGGCCCCCCCAACCAAGCAGCCGGGCACTGATGTTGCCTCAGTGGTGATCCAGTTTTCAAAGTAAACCAGGCATTCTCCTAGCCGAAGCCATGCAATTTAAGAGAGACAGTTGGCTCTCTCAAAATTGCCACAGTGATGAGGTGCAGCCAGCTGTCTGCATCCCTGGCCCGCTGCTTCAGAAATGCTGGGCGTGGGAGCGCAAGCATCCACAGAGATGCTGGGGATGTGGCGCCAGTGGAAATCATGGTGCAGGACCCACAGGAGTCAGGTAAGATCATTAGCGCCCTCGGGGGTTCACACAGTGGAGCATCCAGTGTAGGATGCCCTGACGGTAGGCTAGCAGCTGGGCCAGGAATCTTTTAGAATCCTGGGCCCGGCCGCGTGGGTTTCATTTACTTTAAGCACTGTCAGACCAACAATACCTTCTTCAAAATCAAAATATGCACTCTTAATACTAGAGCGTAAAGTGCTACTGCAGGCATAGATAATTGTTACACCAATGTGTCTGGCTATATTTGGCACTGTCTTAAACTGCTTTCCATTTTAAAATTGAAAAAGCAATGGCAGAGATATCAAGGTTTACAGGTCGAGCTCATGATTTTTCTCCTGAAAAAAGTGAGCGTGGCCTTTGGATCTGTGATGTTGCATAATTATCAGCTCTCTGCGCCAACAGCAATGTGATGAATCTGGAGGAGGAGGCAGAGGATGGGCGGGAGGAGCTAGGCAGCAGCAATCCTGTCCCACTCTGCTGAGTTGATTGGGGGTCAGGATGAAAAAGAGAATGTCAATTTCTGAGCTTGTAAACCCCAATATCTCTGCAATTTCTACTTCAATTTAAAAACAGTTCCGGACAGTGACAAATGTAGCTCAATGAAATCGTGCAAGATTTACGTTTGCCTGCTGTATAATTTAGCAACTTAACAAAGTAATGTTTAATAGATCTACAGATTCTTAAAATATAATACAAAATCAAGAGTTATAGGTATATTCAAATCTCTTAAATCAAAAATATATAAAATTGTACACAATTGTGTTTTTCATATTTCTTTTCAGCTCTCGTGGTTACAAAGCTTGACATTCAAAAGCTTCTAAAGGTCTATAGAAATCATCTGTTTAAACCAAAGATCAAACTTTTCACAGAGCTGCTTTTCTCATTCACTAGGGTATAACAGCATGTGAGATTAATGAGCCAACCACCTTTTATGAGCTTACCCTCTTCAATAAAAAACTTCTGGGAATATTCATCTAAATCACTTGCAGGCTTTTCACAGTTTCCATCATAAAAACACAAAGAACACCGAACAAAACCATAGGGCAATATTGTTATTCTAATGTGCACTACTTATTTGTAATGCACTGACATTTTAGACCTCTTGCCAATATGTATAACACATAAATTCACCATATGATACGGCACTGTATATCATCCCCACCTCCAGCAAAAGATAGAGATTTGTATCTTATCAAATCCTCCCATGTGTGGTTTTCCTATCACTGCGGGGTCTCCTGTCACCCATAATCTCTTCGGGTTGAGTGGTCCCCCCACAGTGAGAGGAAAGTTACACATGGGAGGACTTGGTGAGATCCAATATCTCTATCTTTTACCGGAGATGGGGAAGATATACAGCGCTGGGACATCTGGTGAATTTATGTCTTATACATACTGGCAAGAGGTCTAAAATGTGAGTGCATTACATACAAACAGAAATGAGCGGACCAGTGGATGTTCGGGTGCTGTTTAGTCGAACATTCGAAAATGTTCATTCAGGACCCAAACTTGACCCCAAACTCCATAGAAGTCAATGGAGTCCTAAACCGGTTATTTAAAATGACTGCAAAATGATCATTGCAAGAGCTAGGGGGTCACTGGTGGCATATCACTAGGATATGCCACCAACGTGTTGTAGCTACTGAACCATAGCAAGAAATAACAAGAGACCCTCACTTATACCAAGAACAAAGCCCCCATAGTGAACCCCCACACAACAGGAGCTGAAAGGGGTCCCTGCACCGCACCCCACCCACAGCACCTTTAAGGGGTTCAGGCACCTCACCCACAGAAGCCTAAAGGGGTCCCTATACTCCGCCCACAGCAGCATGCACAGCCACTTCTCAATTCACTGTATATGTTGAAGGGACATTCCTGGAAAAGGGTTAAAATAAGCTTTCTGCTTGCCTCATGCTGGCTGTCAAGAGTGGCATCTTTCATTCACCATTATCCCTGGAAGAAATTACAACAGCTCCCTTCACTGCAGTGAACAACAATGTGTGGGAAGAGAGAGGGGTGGTTGTGAGATCAAAGTGGGATTGGTGAAGAGGACAGGAGTGCAGGGGCAGATGGCAGAGAAGAGGGTCTGCGTCAGGTGGGGGATCCTTTAGCTTTCAGTGTGGATGTGGTGGGTAGGTCTTCCTAGACAGAAGGGGAAAATGTTAGGAGAATTACAGGAAACAAATAAAAAACAGCAGGCTTAGTCCCTCACACCCCGGGTTTATTACCCTATATAATGTCCAGAGAAGAAGAAGGGGCACTAGTTGTTCGTTGGGCTTCCTCTGGGTAGGGCTGACCTGTCGATTGCCCGGGGCAGGGGATTTGGGGTGCCAGGTCTGAGTCTGCCTCTGAGTCAGGCATCATGGGCGGTCCAGGATCCATCCTGACAGAGACAGACGGAGAGACAAAAGGCAGGTCTACTCCACGAGTCAGTCAGGAAGAGACAGGGGTATAAAATAGGTTGAGAGAGCAGGAGCCAGTATCGGTTGGCGCAGTCAGTTGCAGCTGAGCATGGAGGAGAAATTGTGAGGGACAAAGACGAGGGAAAGAGAAGAGGACCCCATTGTAAAGCGGGCACTCGGTGTAGGTCTTATGCCCCAACCCTTCTGTTCTCCCCTCAGGAAAGAAACAGACCAATCTCAGCTGGCTCAGACTACCTGGCTCAGGTTTCCCCACCCCTCTGCTTGTGCCGTATCTGCCACTGTGGGCCCCAAATTTGCTAGGTTTTTTAACTCTGAATATGAACACGGACTTCCAGGAGAAGTGTTTAAGCACTCGGACACCAGCTGTTTGGTAAAAACATTGAGCTTTACAGTGTGGGTTCATTTATTACTACTACAAATACATAGCATGCACTTTACTATAGCAATATTGCCTTATGGTTTTGTTTTGTGCTCTTTGTTTTTATATGGAGAAAATTGTGAAAATCCTGCAAGTGATAAATGATCTGAAAGGATTTATATTGATGACCTGGATTTAAAAGGAGATGAGGGTAAGCACATATATGGTGGTGGGTTCATCACTTTTAAAGGCATCATGTGGTATTATACTCTTGTGAATAAAAAGCGCTGTGGCAACTTTGATCTTTGGATTGAAGATTATTTCTATGCATTTTTAGCAAAACCCATACACATTTGACACTTCTTTAGACTAGATAGCACATATGATATAAAAATGCTTCATACACCTTTAGGTGCTATCTTAACTCTAAGTATGAATGCTCTGAAATTAAACCATTCCTAAAGTTTCCAGGCGAAATAGTGCTCTGTGCAGGAAAAAAATAATTCTGCCCCCCTCCTCACACCTATGGTGTTGCTGCTGTCACATACAGGTATGTGCTATGCTGTGCCTCTATTTACACAGCAGGCAGCACCACCTGACCGATCCCAATGTGAGGTGATGAAGGGCCTGTCTTATGGCCTACACCACCAACAGTGGCCCAGACTCATCCACAGAAAACACAGAGGCTTGTATAAAGGCACCCTGCTCACCCTCCCCTAGAAACAGCCCTGAGAGAATCACATATAAATAGTCACTAACATTAATGTAAAATGGCATGAGCCACCTTTCCAACAGTGCTGTGGTGATGTCACCTATTTTTTGAACATACAGTATAGAAGCGGATCGTTTTGGCTGAACAGGCATTTTCTGTTCTGGCGAGTGCAGCGGCCCCAAGCAGCCAAGCAGTGTTCTACACATGGATCCCAGCAACAATATAGACAGTCTCCCAGTAAGGTATGTTTCCCTTTTCTTGAGGAATTAAGGGTGCAGCAGCTTCAGAGGTAATCTCAAGGGTTGTGCTAGCTTGTTTATTGATGCACTTCTGACGCAGCACTTAGCACTTTATTGTACATGTATGGTGTATTGATTGCACATTGTAATAGACTGTATCTGGCAGGATGGCTCCCCCATGTGGCTGATCATTTAAACAGCACTGGGACAATGTTGTTAGTTTTTAAACTGTTTTTAATGTGATGACCTTTAAGAAAGATTACTTTATATTTTCACTTCTTGAGAGTGCAATTGTCAGTCCCCAGGGGCCCATTTAGTGGGGGGTTCTTGGAGGGCACCCCCAATCCTTTGGTGTTGTAGTGTGCATTGATGGTACTATTACAAATCATACTAAATCATACTAATTTTAAGTCATATATTGATGTATAGTTTTCTGATGTACGATATAGACACTTACATCTATTAATAAGGGTAATGCCATTTTCTGAATTGATCACAAACCCCAGTGGTGTTATTTATGTATTAAAAAGAAAATCCACAGGCTGATCTTCCACAAGCACTCCCATTTTGGAGCGGTTATCTCCAAAGCTAAGAGCAAGCGTCCACCAGGTGCAGACGCACATATGAGTGTCCGCCTCAGAATGCACATCAGCAATGGAGTGGACACTTGTTTGTTTGCTTCAAATCCTTGTCTGGGTTTGAAAAATGTTATAGCCTTATACAGCTCTCATATCTGGACCCTCCTCTTATACTGGTGCACACACTCAAGCTGCAACTGTCGGCAGAGGCCTCTGGATTCCCTGCTGAATTTGGAGTTGCATCACCATTTTCTTTGCAAGGTCAGTCCGTAAGGGCAAATGACTATGCCAGGAGGGGTGCAGGTACTGTATGGAGTGAACCAATTTATTTACTTAGGTATCAAGTTCTAAATTATATAGACTAGAGAGTAAATAAGAGAGGTATAAAAATAATATACACACAAACTAAAGGGTTGTCATAAGTGAAATATATTTTCTGGCACCCAGTTTGTGGGACAATTCTATTTTCTGCTTGGGCACTTTAATAGATAGTTTTTGTAGAAGGCACTGACAAGATAAGCTTTGAGCTGTCAAACTATGACTAAACCTTTGCTGTAGGTCAGCTATGGAAGTAAATCACACTGGTTATGACATATTTCCCTACTCCATACATTTTTTTACTGAACAAAAGCCAATTGTAAGCAGTCTTTAAAACAAAACTGCTATATAAATAATTATAATGTCAAACTGTGTGTGTGAGGGGGGGGTTGTAAAGGAAGAAAGAATTGTATAATCTTGCAGTGTTGTGTATGTTGTGTTTAGTTTGTTGTGTAGTAAAGCAAAATAAGCTTAAACTAAATCATTGCTTATCTTTCTAAAGCTGAAGGTTCATTTTAAAAATGTGATATTTCATTTAATAACTGCGATGAGTCCACCATACAAGGTCAGTCATTCAGTGCAGGAGCCTATGCTGTCTTCTGCTCCCTCTTCCATGCCCTCAGTGCTGGCTGAAGCACATTGTGCCATCATGAGCTCTTGGCCGCTACAAAACTGTAGAGGTAACCTACAATCCATGTCTCACTAGGAAAATATACCATTGTTATTATTATTATTGATTATTTATACAGCGCAATCAACTTCCGTAGCGCTTTACAAGGTAAGAATACAGACAAGGTAAAACATATAGCACAGAGAACAATACAAAATTAGATGCCACAGGTTAAAACCAACAGGCTGATTCATTAATAGCGCCAGGTAGCGACAGTAGCGTTATTTTCACAGCGCCCGCTAGTATTCGCTGTGCTTGGCCGTTGTTCGGCTGTTGACAGCGACTCAGTCGGTGTGTGGTACTGTTGAATACGGGGTTATGAGTCACTGTTTGACAGGTTCCGCGCTGTATGGGAGCGCATGACAGCGAATGGCCATAGCGAACGGCTCCCAGCATATTCATTAACAAATCACGCTCCTAAAATTCTCGTGCTGTGAAATGTTTGTTTAAACCCCAGAGCGCTGGCGGTGATGGGTTAAAAGTAGTTTTTTAACCCCCAAACAACCATATTTTTAGAAAAAAAACATGTTTTTCAAAACATTTTGTAATATGAATACATTAATATCAGACCTGTAATATCAATTCTGCACCATTTTTTTTTTTTTTTTTACCTAAAAAAAAAATCTAACATTGCAGAAGTGGTCACAGAATTTTTGACATAAAAAAAAAAAAAAAAATTAATAGCAATTAATTATGAATATTTAAAGTTAGCTCCATTGAAATGCATTTGAGAGCGCCAGGTAGCGAGAGGTCATACCTGTCGCTGTTCAAGGTCGCTCGCTGGCGCTGTGGGGTGAGGCTGGAATAATGATGAATGATTCGCTATCTGGCGCTCTGTCAGTCGCTAAGCAGAATCGGCTTCATAAATGTGTGATTGTGAAGGGGAGCCGGCGTTCTCGTGGCGGTGAGCATCATTACCGTTCGCTCACCATTCGCTACCTGGTGCTATCCCTTGTTAAATAAGGGCCCAAGTGTTGTTGTGAGCACAGGTGACAATAGGGAGGAGTGCCCTGCCCTTGCAAGCTTACAGTCTAAAGGATGGGAGTGGAGACAAAGGGGGCGGGGTCACAAGTGGTAGAGCTTGAGTATGGCTGCATGTGCCATTGAAGGTTATAGGAGTTGCTTAAGCCAGGTCATTGTTGTTACCTTTATGCCTTGCGCTGTACAATGTAAGAAGCAGGACTCAATGTTACATTGTTAAAAGCTTCCCAGCTTCCAACTGTGTTACATTTTAACATTGAGTACACATACTCCTGTTTTTTATTGTAAAAGTGTTAAATTGTTACATTGTGTTACTACTGTTACATAGTAATAGCAGCCACTTAGCTTTTGGTTCATTGTGATGTTTTAGTAATTAATGTCGGGTGAACCCTCTAGAGGTTCGGGGTAAGCAATTACCAAAACTTGACCCGAACCTGATTCCCATTGAAATCAATGGGGGCCCAAATCTTGGGGGGCGATTCTGCATCTTGCCTGATTCTCCTGCCTGTCAAGGGGCCCCAGAGTCAGAATTACGGGACTGTGAACAAAAAACTTTGGTGGTAAACTAACTGCAGGGTGTGCAGTAGGAAGCAGCTGTACAACTTACATCTGTCAAATCAGCCACAGCCGGGCTTCAGAAAGATGGCTGCCGCTCTCATGAGTGAGGACTCTGGCAGATGGCACTAGAATTGCTGATAACTGCTGCCAGTGTCCTCAACTCATGGGTGCGGCGTCCATCTTTCTGGAGCCCCGGCCATAGCCAAAACAATGACTGAAGACCTGATTGCTGGCTCATGTAAGTTGAACAGCCACTCTGCTGCATAGCCGAACCCGATCTTGCCACAAACTGCATTCGTTTAGGCTGGTTGATGGGCTTTGCTGTTCAGGTTCACTCAACACTACTAGTAAAATAAATACATATATATATATATATATATATATATATATATATATATATATATACAGCCATCAAGAACCTATGGAATCCATACAGCCACATAAGTAAGATCCATTTAAACCTCCCTGTTACTCCCTGTTGCTTTGCTAACTCTCCATAGGTCAGCCATTCCATCCAGAACACCTACAAAAAACATCTCCCAATACTCTTTACTATTAAAGAACCCCCTCTACAACCTATAACACTTACTCTCTGAGGGCCCATGCTTTTGCGTACCCATACCATTGAGGGACTTCTGAACATAGACCTGTTCAATCTGCCCCAGGCTAGAGGCCCATTCACACCATCTGAAGTCTGAACAAATCTGAATAAATACTGAAATCTTGGTACGTTATATATGTGATTACTAATCATGTTGTGGGTCCCATTTACAGCAGGAAATTGAAAATGCTTCATACTGAAGAGATTCCAAAAGTGGAACAAAACCCAGGATTTTAATTTCCACGGTTTTGTTCCATATCCCAGTCAATTTGGGATGCCCTGCTGTGTGAAACCCCCCAGTTTGCCCAGTAAAACTCACCTTTCCTCAGTCCAACGGCGCATGCGTGGCCTCACATCCAGTCAGAGCCCTGTTTACATCATTGGCAAAGGGCTCTCATTGACTTCAAGAGCAGGCACATCCCAGTGCCAAATGCGCTCCCAACCCAGCCTGTCTGAATGGCTGTGGCCGGAGTGCGTGTACAGCCCAAGGATGCCGGGGATGCACCCTCTCTTACTCCCCATTATAAACAACCAGAGACGTTTTCCAAATTTACTGAAGTACTGAAGCTCATGTGTTTTATCGTGCAAAACATACAATTGTAAATGGGCTCCTATAGAAGAAACCTGCTAAGCTATAATTACATATAAATTGCTACAATTACATAACTCTACTCCTGTTGTGAAAAATACTGTTATACCTGCAGTAGTCATATATGTGTAATCATGCTTTTAGCATGTTAAAGCTGTCAAATCTAAAGGTGAGGAAAACATAGTATGAAGAAGGAGATGGCATCAGTGCAAGGTTTTCTGGCATATCCATAGGATATTATGATCACAAGCAAGAACGACAATTTATGGTCCATCATTTTCAGTATGCAATGCAACTAATAAGTTTGAAGGGGCTCTCTTTCCTCTTTGTTGGGTTGTCAGGTATTTCACATTGAAACATTTATACACAAGCAAAAAACACCCACACCATTAAATATAACATCACTGATGTATTGTACACAAACCACCTATTGTATTAATATACTGTAAGTAGCAGATAACCACAGAAACCAATTCTGCCCGAATAAAGTATGCCGCACACCATATATTCTAGATAAAATATGGTAATTTATTTAATCAAATTCAAGTCCTACATACACAAAATACATACATCTAAAAAACACAGTTTAAAAAGACCCCAAACATTTGGGGTAGGATGGCTATCAGGTGGTTAATATTAGTCCCTATATAATATCAAGTTCCTTCACAAATATTAATCATGCAATTTAATAATAAAATACAAAACATTGTGAAATACATATATATACAAACTAATTATCAGAGAAAATAAGTGACTAGTGCAAACAAAGTGACAAGTGCTATTTGGCTATTGAAGCCCCAAAGTGCTACAAATAATACATAGCTAACTGTTAGCAGTGGGTTATAAAAAACAGCATGAATATTCAAGGTATACCAGGAACTAATAGTCTAGTATGACATCCAGTATTTAGTACATCACCGTATGATAGGCACCATCCAGCAGAACACACACACGACGCGTTGCGTGGTGATCCCCTCACCACTTCATCAAGTTAGTTATGTGTCCCTTACCCTCACCTTTTATTCTCCCGGTCCGGGCTTCACTTCACAAAGCTCGCAGGGGCCACGCCGCACGTACTTCCTGCTTCCTCCGGGTTGGAGCGCAAGACCCGGAGGTGACGCTGGGCCGGCGCGCGCGCAGGTGCCCGGCATGTGCGCGCTCTCCCCTGCAGTAGGAGGTGCACACATGCCGTGACGTCATGCCCGCCACGCCCACCCAGCGGCACCTCCAGCAGCTCAAAAGAAACTGTCAGTCACACGGATTGTCAGTGCTCAAGCTGCGGGGGATACAGGCGGTGTGGAAATAGATTTTAAACAAAAAACGTCAAACAAGTAAAAAATCTAGGACTTGCAATACATTCTATGGATTATTTACACATTTCCTTATATACTATCATTGTATCAGACTCATTACTCTGCTGTTGGTACCGTCCTATGTGGCTTAATTATGTTTTATTATCATGGACACTCAAATTAAAATTGAAAGGAAGTTATTAGTTAGTAGTTATTTACATCTGTATATTTATGCTTATTGGTCAATGAAACTTCATTGATCAATATCATTCATGTAATTCCTTCCTAGATTTGAATCTCATGTTCTTATATACATGTACATTATTTACAATATTTACAACCCTATGTCTCTATGTGTCTGCACACAAACACACAGGCCGATACGTTTAAGCCACCTAAATGAGGCTACAATCCTACATAGCCATTTCAGGGCATACTTAACCCCTGATGGTCTCAATCCCATTCCTTGCTCCTGTTTTATCCATGTCCATAAGGACAACGGGTGATGTAGTATTGTTCTGGGATATGCCATTCATTCATCAACCTTTGCCGATGGCCATATGTTTTCTGCTTTTCTTGGCCTCTGTTTCTGTCGGTCAGATAATGACCATTCTATCTGCAAAGGTTTAGGCATGTACTCAGCAGCTATGTAACCATGGTACTGATCTTCTTCTGTGTCGGTATGTTATTTATTTCCTATTTCAAATTTCAAATGCATTGGCTCGAGGAGTTGTGACCCCAGTTGGGGAGAAGTGGAGGGAGTGGTCTTGGATGACCTGATGAGCTTACTGGAAGAACAGGAGCCCACAAAACAGGCTGTACAGAACCTGAAAAAACCTTCAACCTTCACCCTGCCCTGGACGAATAGCCCAGCCATACAGACGTTCTTTAACATGGTGAGTCATGACATTCAAAAAATAACCCCGAATCTCCATAATAGAAATCTGACTAAAGAGGAGAATGATGCTGTCGTCTCCCTACAACAGAGGGACGACATCATCATAAAAGAGGCAGACAAGGGGGGAAATATTGTCATCTTATCAAGGGAATACTATCACCAGGAAGTTTTACGTCAGTTAAAAGATCAAAGTACATATGAGAGATTAGAAGGGAATCCAATTAAAAGTTATAAGCTAGAACTGGACCAACTCCTGAACGCAGCCTACCATGAGGGTAGTATCAACTGCACACTCTTGGAATTCTTGGAAGTACAGTTTCCTCGTATACCAACATTTTATGTACTGCCAAAGGTACATAAAAATCCTTTGAACCCACCGGGGAGGCCCATAGTATCGGGCATAGGGAGCCTCACCGAGCACGCTTGTGTGCTCATAGATTCTGTATTACAACCACACGTATTGGCACTGGAATCGTACGTACGAGATTCTACTGACATCCTAAATCAGCTTAATACGGTGCAATTACCACCAGGAACACTACTAATTACTAGTGATGTCGAATCTCTGTACACAAACATCACTCACAAGATGGCCATACATACAGCCAAATATTTTCTTGAGACCGAAGCCCTGGATAAGAGAGATTATAACGAATTTGTGCTCAAGTTGTTAAGCTTTGTCTTGACACATAACATGTTCGTGTTCGATATGGTCTACTACCGCCAAATCCGCGGAGTAGCCATGGGAGCACGATGTGCCCCATCGGTGGCGAACTTATTCCTGGGTTGGTGGGAGAGGGAAATCGTCTGGAGGGAAGATCTGAGTCAGTATCATTGGCATATAATCGGTTGGTACCGATTTATCGACGATATCCTCATTGTATGGCATGGATCAGAGGATCTGGGCATTCAATTTATGGAACAGCTCAATAGAAATGAGTTTAACATTTTCCTGACATACACTATATCCCCACACCAGGCCACCTATTTGGATTTGGACTTATACATAGAAGAGGATGGGACCATTCGAACTACGCTACATCGCAAGAAAACAGCGACAAACAACTTGCTTTGTTTTGACAGCTTTCATCAAGATAATCTGAAAAAGGGCATCCCGGTGGGTCAACTCTTGAGAGCTAGAAGAAATTGCTCCACGGATGCAGATTTTTTGAAAGAAGCCGAAGAGATGGAGGGACGTTTCAGGAAACGGGGTTACCCGAAGAAGATCATCCGAAGAGCATTTCAACGAGCACGAGACACTCCTAGAGATGACTTACTGTGCTACAAACAAAAGAAAAAAGAAAACCAAGAGGTGAGAAATGTGATTGTAATTGGAATAACCTACGATCCATTTTTAGAGCTCATTGGAAGATATTAAAGACGGACCCCTACCTTACTAGATGGACAAAAAGGGGACCCCTAATGACGGCTAGACGAGCACCAAGCCTTAGAGATAAACTATGTGGAAGCCACTACACACGCCCCAAAAATTGGCTGGAAAAGAACCCGATGAAGGGCTCAAGTCAACCTTGTGGGCGGTGCAGTATTTGTCGGCTGGTAAAACGAAAAGAGATGGTACAGAGTGTCATAACGGGCCAGAAGTATGGCATTAAACGACAACTTAATTGTAGATCGGAAGGAATCATTTATCTCCTGGAATGTAGCTGTCCGAAACAATACATAGGGGAGACAAAAAATGCTGGAAAAACGAGGATACAGGGCCATCTCTCCAATATCAAGTTGGCTAAGAGAGATAAAGAAGCCGGAAAAACCCTAACACCCGTTGCAGCACATTTCTTGGAGAAACATGAGGGAAAATCGGATAATCTACAAGTGACATTCATAGAAAAGGTAAGTTTGGGGGGGAGGGGTGGCAACCTAAAAAGGAGACTGGAACAAAAGGAGCTAGAGTGGATCTTTAAGATGAGCACTAGAGCACCGAATGGTCTGAACGAGGATTTCTCGTTCACCTCATTCTTGGGTAGGGATTAAGAGTCATTGTACATGGCACTGATAAAGGTGGATGGCAGGGCACTTGTTTGTTGGTTTATTAATTATATATATTATTTGCAGTTTTTAGTGTGATATAAATTGGTGTATATTATCGTGGATAGTAAGTTCACTAAGCAGTGTGCATATATATTTTCAGATGGATACATGTTTGGTGTGACAAAAGCTCTTTGCTCCGTGGTAGGAAGATCATTGCCAGCCCCCCAGCCCCGGAAGATAAAAGCAAACTAATAAAGAAAGAAATAATGACGGATTACATCTGATCAAAAATCGGTGATGAATAAGATGTGCTTCCGAGCCAACTCCTCGAGCCAATGCATTTGAAATTTGAAATAGGAAATAAATAACATACCGACACAGAAGATCAGTACCATGGTTATACAGCTGCAGAGTACATGCCTAAACCTTTGCAGATAGAATGGTCATTATCTGCCCGACAGAAACAGAGGCCAAGAAAAGCAGAAAACATATGGCCATCGGCAAAGGTTGATGAATGAATGGCATATCCCAGAACAATACTACATCACCCGTTGTCCTTATGGACATGGATAAAACAACTAACAGGAGCAAGGAATGGGATTGAGACCATCAGGGATTAAGTATGCCCTGAAATGGCTATGTAGGATTGTAGCCTCATTTAGGTGGCTTAAACGTATCGGCCTGTGTGTTTGTGTGCAGACACATAGAGACATAGGGTTGTAAATATTGTATATAATGTACATGTATATAAGAACATGAGATTCAAATCTAGGAAGGAATTGCATGAATGATAATGATCAATGAAGGTTCATTGACCAATAAGCATAAATATACAGATGTAAATAACTACTAACTAATAACTTCCTTTCAATTTTAATTTGAGTGCCCATGATAATAAAACATAATTAAGCCACATAGGACGGTACCAACAGCAGAGTAATGAGTCTGATACAATGATAGTATATAAGGAAATGTGTAAATAATCCATAGAATGTATTGCAAGTCCTAGATTTTTTACTTGTTTGACGTTTTTTGTTTAAAATCTATTTCCACACCGCCTGTATCCCCCGCAGCTTGGACACTGACAGTTCGTGTGACTGACAGGTTCTTTTGAGCTGCCGGAGGTGCCGCTGGGTGGGCGTGGCGGGCATGACGTCACGGCATGTGTGCGCCTCCTACTGCAGGGGAGAGCGCGCACATGCCAGGCGCCTGCGCGCGCGCCGGCCCAGCGTCACCTCCGGGTCTTGCGCTCCAACTCTGAGGAAGCAGGAAGTACGTTCGGCGTGGCCCCTGCGAGCTTTGTGAAGCCCGGACGGGGCGCGCGGTCACGTGCAGCCGAACCTCCGCCAGGCATGGACGCGATTGGAGACCGGGAGAATAAAAGGTGAGGGTAAGGGACACATAACTAACCTGATGAAGTGGTGAGGGGATCACCACGCAACGCGTCGTGTGTGTGTTCTGCTGGATGGTGCCTATCATACGGTGATGTACTAAATACTGGATGTCCTACTAGACTATTAGTTCCTGGTATACCTTGAATATTCATGCTGTTTTTTATAACCCACTGCTAACAGTTAGCTATGTATTATTTGTAGCACTTTGGGGCTTCAATAGCCAAATAGCACTTGTCACTTTGTTTGCACTAGTCACTTATTTTCTCTGATAATTAGTTTGTATATATATGTATTTCACATTGTTTTGTATTTTATTATTAAATTGCATGATTAATATTTGTGAAGGAACTTGATATTATATAGGGACTAATATTAACCACCTGATAGCCATCCTACCCCAAATGTTTGGGGTCTTTTTAAACTGTGTTTTTTAGATGCATGTATTTTGTGTATGAAGGACTTGAATTTGATTAAATAAATTACCATATTTTATCTAGAATATATGGTGTGCGGCATACTTTATTCGGGCAGAATTGGTTTCTGTGGTTATCTGGTAACCCACAGACATATCTATTTGTAGTGCATATAACCAGCCCGCTGCCAGCACCCATCTCTCTTATACATAGCGGTGCAGGTTCATTTGTGTTTTTGGCCATACTGTAAGTAGCAAATATGAAGTGTAGATCTGTATTTGCGTTTAAAAGGATGGCTATTAAAGGACGGCTGGGTGCCAAGACATATAAAAGGTGACTGGACAAAATGGAATCCAGCAACAAGAGCAAAGTCAAAGGGCTAGTACATAAGATATTCTAGGCCTTACTCAAAAATGCACTTGAGGGTCTGTGCCTATTACAGCAAGATGCAGGGGGCAGCTACCCTCTAATGTGTGTTCCTTGAGATACTTGTCCTACCCTACTGAACATTTGCAATGAACTACAGCATTAATATGAACTCAAGTGACTTTCAACTTTCTACTGTATGGACAAATTAACACTTTAGATACAAGGCTGTGCTTATGTCTGTATTCATAATCAAATATAGAGTGAAAAAGTGGGGGAGGATATCTGTGCATCTTATGGAGCAAATGTGTGTGAGAGGGGAGGGGTCAATGGCAGATCAGCGTCAGGAAGCAGTTAAAGTGGACCAAAACCCAGGATTTTGACTATCCTGGGTTTTGGTCCTTTCCCTAAGGGGCATCCTGATCGGGGGTGCCCCACTGTGTGAAACCCCCCAGGACTCCTGAATGGTCTCAACTCCCACGGCATGTCTAAGAGCTGCGGCTCTTACGGTAGCATCCTCCACTTCCCTCTAGCAGTGTGCGTGCCCACGCCAGGAATTTGTGAATGGCTGGCGCGGGCACGCTCCCTGTTAGAGGGAGGCAGAGGATGCGGCCGTCAAAGCTGCTGCTCTTAGACGCACCATGGGACCGGGAAGAGATCAGTCTGTTTGGGAGTCCTTGGGGGTTTCACACAGCGGGACACCCCCGATCGGGGTGCCCCTAGGGTAAGGTCCGAAACCCAGGATAGTCAAAACTTTTGACTATCCTGAGTTTTGGTCAACTTTAAACTTACGCTTGTTGTCTGCTGGTTCTCCAATGCTCGACATTCCACACACACACAAAATACCATACCCTACAGGCTCTTGTGCCGCTGATCACAAAAAGGGATGTCGCTTACTGACTGTAATGAAAGATGCTGATTATTGACTGTAATGAGGGGTGCTACATACTTCCAGCAATGAGGGTTGACACTCACTGCCTGCAATGAGGGATGCCACTTGTTGACTGTAATAAGGGATGTTGAACACTGTCTGTGATGAGGAATGCCACTTACTGCCTGTTATGAGGGATTCTGCACTGTCTGTAATGAGGGATGCGGCACACTGTCTGTAATGAGGGATTCTGCACTCTGTCTGTAATGAGGGATTCCACACACTGCTTGTAATGGGGTGACTAAGGGGGGGTTCTACACACTGTCTGTACATGACTGTATGGGCTGTATTCAGCACACCATTTGGCTCAGAATATTTTTTTCTTTTTTTCCTCCTAAGCCCTGGGCGAGTCTTATGGTCAGGTGTGTCTTATGGAGCGAAAAATGTGGTACATATCCAAAAGACGGATATGGAAATATCAGTTATACATTTAGCAAGGAAGTCCCTGTGCAGGCAGACACTAGCTTCCTTTCAACTCAAAGTGGAATTCCAGATAAGTTATACCCTGCCCTGACAGGTGCAAGCGGATTTGGGGGATGCCGCTTTGTGTCTTATCCTGCAGTGGCCTTACAGGCTCAGGAGAAGCAGTACTGGCCCTGGGAGAGGTAAGGGTTTATTTCTTTGTAACCTCCCTGTCCTGTCTCAGGGGGTAGCCCCACTGTAAGGGTGGGGGGGTTATAACTTAACTGGAATTCCACTTTAACTCCCTTGGGAACTGTGTGAAATAAGCCATTTCAAAGTATATCAAAATCTCCAGTAGTATCAAAATGCCTTGTGTATTGTAAACTAAGTCCCATTTTTAGCCTTAATTTCTCGTGGCTGAGCTTGGAAGAGCATGCCATGGCACAGCTTTAGAAGTCACGAGCATGCTCTGTTGTGGCCAGAGCGAGCTGTAGGACCACTGTGGTTTGCCATGCTCGAGGGCACAAAGGTACAGAGTGGTTGTTAGACCAATTTTTTGAATGTTTTTTTTTCCTGCAAATTTTGGAACCCTGGTATGGCTTCTACCCTGCACCGTAGGAAACAGAGGAAGGTACATGGGTCAGACATAAGCAGAGCTCCTTCTTACCTTATTACTTTTGGGTTTACAGTCCCTTTTACTAATCTCTCAAACATAGTAGTAGGGTAGTAAACAAATAGGCAAAATAACAAAATAAATATCATAAATGGCTATACCGGATACAGAACACATTTGACGGACGTAGGAGGAGATAATAGACATTATGCTGTTCAAAATACCTCAAGGCTCACCATAGTATGCGTTACAATGGTGCACGGCTGTATAATATCCTTACTTAGTGCAGTGTAATGCTGATAACTAGCTGCAAGCCAAAAACAGCCTCTATACAGGCTTTACCAGGTGCACACAACACACACACTTATGGTAAAAAAATGTATTAGTAAAAAAATATATATCAAATTAAGGAAAAAACAATAATGATTAATTTGCTACACGTTCTTAAAACTAAATTTATTCTGGGCCTAGTTTGTCTGGTATTTAAGTGTTTGATACTAACTCGTTTACCCTAATTAAATATTTTCTGCACCTTTTTTCAGGATATTAAATGCTTTCTTTATAATGTATCATTGTACAGGCACAATCAAAAGAAATCCTATTGGGTAGAGCTACATATTTCCTTTTTAAAAACAAAGCTATATTGCTAAAGTTTTACCACATTTTATTCATGTTCCTTGTGTCCTCTGTGATGGGATTGGCAGGGCTGTGTCATACTGTATTTGTATTAGATTGAGGTCGGAGTGTGGAGATCTCAAATATAGTTTTTTCGGGCTGTCAACTGGACACCAGCCTCAGGAGTAAATTTGCATTTCAGATAGGGGGAAGCACTGGTGGCAGAGAAAGCAGAATAAGAAATTCCCCTTCTTTTCTGTGACTGGAGCAAAGGTAAGCTTCCTGGTTAATCCCTTTAAAGAGGAACTATAGGCAAGTCACCAGTTCCTCATTCATGATGTATGGCACAAAATGCCAGTTAATCACTTGACCAATGGAAATCCTTCAGGTTGGATGTGCAAGCCCACTGGGAAATGTCAATTAGTCACCAGCAGTCACCTGATTAACTGCCATTTTGTGTCATACACCATGAATAAGGAATTGGTGACTTGCTCATAGTTCCTCTTTAAATGGCAAGCTTTTGCATACGTGCAGAAATATTTGTATGTTTCCTCTCATTGTCGTAGACTGTATTGACCCCCCCCCCCCAAAACAATAAAAACAAAAGGATGAATACCCTTTTGTTTTTTATATTATAGGTGTTCAATCCCACCCTGTTCCTGTAACTGAAGGCGCGGTACAAATCCGACGTAGAAGTACCAGTGACTAGAGTTTCGGCCCAGGCACCGCATGATTCAATCCAGCAATCAGGTGAGTTACTGATTGCTAAAGTAGGACTGATCAGCTGCAGAAAGCTAAGTACTCTTTGTTTTTATTTGGGTGGTCAATCCCTTTAGGACTCATGTTTCTGGACAATAGAAATATATTCAGTTGTAAGAAGGTTTCTGTTTCCCTTTTATTGCTTTTCTCTACCAAAGCTTAGCTGGACCTCTCTAAAATAGCCTATTATACTGGCACAGATGCAGGCCCATATTTAGCATTAGGCACACCTAGGCATCAGCCTAGGGCGGGCGGAACGTGCAAGGGGAGCAGGGGGCGGCAGCAGGGCATTAAAAAAAAAGAAGTTTGATGGCAGCATTTGCCACAGGCACCACTGTTCCATGTTTTGCCTTAATACATGTGGTAATCAGTGAGCCCTTCATTCCAGGAACCCCCCCCCCACCGCCTGGTATGACCCATTATCTCTTGAATTCCCCATGCAGACGCAAGGGGGGAACCGGCAGAAAACCTTTCAGTTTCGGTAGGAGAAAGGCTGGTTTGCAGACTGTGTGTTCTCCCCCAGGCGCCTTGCTGTCCTGCACTGCCTAATTTTGCATGACTCTGTCTGAAACAGAGTTCATGCGGTAGCTAGCCGGAGTAATCCCCCCCCCCCACGTCACCCCCAGCATGTCTCGGGTGTGTCTGTGTCAGGAGTGCAGCGCAGGGGGTGGAGCTGGATATTTCTGCAGTAAGTCTGTTCAACCGTGTGATGGAGCCTGCTGCTGCATTTTGAATAAGTGTTGGAGACATTTTCCTTCTTGCAGCCCACTGTACTCCTTTCTGGTTGCCCGTTGTCCTCCTTTTTGCCCACCCTGCCCACTCTGTGCCTCCCTGATACCTACTGTGACCACTTCCTTTTTTTCCTCATTTCTGCCCTTTCATTCTAGTCAGTACCTTCTCCTTCCTGCTGCCCACTTCTAGCTCCCCATTTACTACATTCCAGCCCTTCATCCTGTCATTTTTTTTAGGCAGCAGCTTATTTTCCCCCTATTCCTGCTGCTTGTAATTCCCCCATTCTTCTCTGACAGCATTTGTCATGTTGACAAATGTCCTTCTGCCCTATCCCTGCCCAATGCCCACTGTGCCCGCTTCCTCCTTTCTGCCTCCCTCTGCTGTGTCTTTCTATCCTTGATTATTTCCATTTTCCCCAGTGTCCCTCCCTGATCCATGCACACTGTGCTCATCTTCTCCTGGCTACTATTTCCCCTTTCTGCTTCTGTCTTGATTCTCACTTTTTTAATTCTGCCCCTTACTACTGACCACTGTCCAGATGAATCTCAGGCTTGAGGTCCCCCATAAAGCAGGACAAAACCTTGAGTGGCCGGCCCCCGAGGTGGTCGCTGGCCTTCCCCCCAGAGCATCCTGTTTTGGGGATGTGTGAAACCCCCTAAACCACCCATAGTAACTCACCTCTTCCCAGTCCAACAGCACATGAGTGGTCTCTCATCCAGTCAGAGCGGCTTGTCATGACTGTCGTGCGGCAAACCACTCTGATTGTTTTCAATCGGGAGCGAAAGCAGCCGCATCCCCTGCATCTTCGGATTGTGTGCTTTTATCCCTGAGAACATATTTGGCCTGCATTATTAGAACCCAAGTGCATTACTTTACATTTATCCACATTGAACTTCATTCGCAAAGTAGATGCCCAGACTCTCAAGGTGTCCAAGTCAATCTAAAGCTTGTGAACATCTTCAGCATTGTACTGTACTATACTAGTGTCTGCAATAATAGAGACAATACAGACAATGCCATAAAAGTGGTCTCACACCTGTAGGGCCGCTTTGTAACCAGCTCGGGAGGGAATACAGATTGCTGGTGCCCCCCTTCCTCACATAGACCCCCGCAATCCTTCCCAGGTCACGTGGTGGATTTCTCTTTCCCAGCCCAGCACACGTGATCGCTGGTGGCTAATCGCAGGGCAGCATTTTGCCAGGGGACTGAGGCTCAGGTAATGATTGCAGGGGCCTATGCATGGTGGGCTCCAGCAATCTGGATTCGCCCACCGAGCCTGTCACAATGTGGCCCTACAATCATTATGTAGAAAGTAGGTGTGAAACCAGTTTAATTTTAACATGTTTATCAATTATAAACAAGATGAATAAAGTTATGCCCAGCACTGAAACCTGGGGTACACTGCTTACAACCGGGAACCATACATCATTAACTGCAACTCTCTGCACATGACCCTACAGCCAGTTACAATTCAGTGAAACTGTATTTTCTAACCCTCTAGACCTCCATTTTCCCAATAACCGTATATAAGGGTCAGTGTTTAACGCAAAATCCAGAAAAACTATACCTACACCCGCCCTTCTGTCCAGGCTTCCACTCTACCTCTTTATAGAAGCCAATCAGATTAATCTGCTTGCTTCTTCCTTTAGTAAATCAGTGCTGGTTGTCATTTATAACGGTATGCATAGTTATATAATCCTGTATGTATTTGCTTAAAAGCCTCTCAAGCAATGTTCCGAGAACTGATGTTAAGCTTAAAGACGATTTTCAGCCTCAAAAAACCTCTATACTCACCATGTGTCCCACACAGCCTGTCACCGATAGTCATATGCTCGGGATCTTACCTGATCACTGGATCCCCCTCCGTTCACTACAATGGAAAGGGGCATGTGAAGCTCTACCATGCCCCTTTCCATAGGAGTGAATGGAGGGGGCTTGTCAGCTCACAGTGACTTTTGGGGGCTGCTCTACGTCGGATAACAGGAAGAGACATGCTGCTGCCGCTGTAGGAAACCCCCCAGGAAGCCTGAAAAAACTAATCTCGCCATGCTCCAAGGGCACATGCGCAGGCTCTCATCCAATGATGAATGATGTTTTCCCAGCAGGTTGAATTTCCTCAGGGGAAAGCCAGCGACCGGCTTTGAAATCTTTTTAATTCTTGTCACCTATGCTTGTTACCTATAGGAATGAATTTTGCATTGAAAATTTCATTGATACTATCAGTCTATGTCCTGGAGTTCAGGTAGGATTTTCCTTGTCTTAGTTGCACTTTACAGCAAATCTTATGGTCCAGGAGAAAAAAACCAATGCACCATCTAAATACAAATAAACAATAATATGGGTGTGCTACACCAAGAAAGTAGTGAGTAGCAATACAGGGAGCAGTGAACACACTAAGCCCCAAAAAAGGCGAAGCCCCCCCAAATAATATACAAAAAAATCATGTTTTACTTTAAAACATAAAAACACACATAAAGACAACAAGACTAAATAAAGAATGAGCAGGAGTCCAATATAAAAGAAAATTATGTAGCACGAAGCACAAGGTGTTCATTAAATAAGAGCAAGGGGCAGTAAACACAGGTATGTATAGCGACAAAAAAAATTAAGATGGGCAAATGTATAATTATATTGGCTTGTGAAGCCTCATTGGCTCCTCTTTGGTTTGTGATTTAGCCTAATTAAAGGGATTTTTCAGGCAAAAGTTTAAAAACATAAATAGCATCTTATCTTGCCAAGCAGTGATCCAGAACTGTGCCTCCTCTTAGCTCTGTGGCCTAATTGTGTCAATATACTTCCCTATCTGCCACTCCAGCGCATCCCTGCCAATGTGGGCCACCAATACTAGCTCAAGGTGCCAGTCCAGACCACGCTCAGAGCTGCCATTCAAGCCCAGAAAACCTCTCCCTCCTTCCTCCTCACACAGCCTCCTCCTAGCAAGCACTCACACTCCCAGCCATGCCCCACTCTAGGGCCATGTTCACATGCTTCAGAAGAGAAATCATGGGGTAAAACTGTAGACCTTGATATCTCAGCCAATGCTTCTTCAATTAAAAAACTGATAACAGCTTAGGAAAGTGTCAAACATAGCCAAACACAAAAGTCTAACAACTGGCTAAGCCTGAAATTTCACTATAACCTATTTTGTTACATTACAAGTCACAACCTATGTTATGTAAATGTTCTTTCATCTGAATTGTGTGTGATGCATCTGCACAAAATGGTAATGTTTTATAAAATGAAGTGAGAAAAACATAGAATAAAAAAATATTTTGGGAAGAAGAAAATGTAAAATTGCCATGGCATATGTAATCACCACTTTTGGTATGATGCCCCTAAAATTTTCTGGTGCAACCAATTACCTTCAGAAGTCACATGCTAAGTGAAATGAAGTCCACCTGTGTGCAATCGAAGTGTTACACCATGAAGATCAAGAAGCTCTCCAAACAGGTCAGAGCCAAAGTTGTTGAGAAGAACAAGTTAGGGTTGGGTTATACAAAAAATACCCAAATCTCTGATGATCCCCCAGAGCACTATCAAATTCATTATCATGAAATGAAAATAACATGGTACCAAAACAAGCCTGCCAAGAAGGGGCCACCCACCAAAAACTCTGAGACCGGTCAAAGAGGGCGTTAAACTGAGAGTCCAAAGAGACCAGAGACCAAAGGTAACAATATAGAAGCTACAGAATTCTCAAGCAGAGACTGGAGTATCTATCCATATGACCACAATATGCTGTGCACTCAATAAAGCTGGGCTTTATGGAAGAGTGTCAAGAAAAAGCTTTTACTTACAGGCAAAAATAGGAAGGCTTGTTTTGACTTCCACACGCCAAAAGGCATGTGAAAGACCAAAATTTAACTTTTAAGCCACCAAGAAAAATGCTATGTCTGGTGCATCACCCCAAGAACACCATCCCCAAAATAACATGGTGGTGGCAGCATCATGCTGTGGAGATGTCAAGCAGGAACTGGGAAAACTGGTGCTAAATGCAGGGATATTCTATTCTTGAACAAAACCTGTTTCAGCATGCAAGAAAAATGAGACGCGAATGGTTTAACCCTTTAAGTGCCAGCCTACCTAGAGTTTTTGTCACCCTCTGTTGCCAGACCATGTTTCACTATTTTGCGCTCCATATGTTCAACTGTGATTTATGAAGGGATTTCTAGGGATTTCCCAGAAAAATTATTTTTTTTTTTCAGCAGAGTCTGTGTTTCAACATGAAATGTCTTGTTTGGCCTTTTTTGTATATTCTCAATACTTTTGAAAGTACTTGTGAAATATGTGCAAAAAATTTAAAAAATAAATTTTTTACAACTTGTAGTCTTTTTTTGCAATAAAAATGTAAGTTTATCAATAAAATCTTATTGCATGTTAAATCCAAATTTCTCTCAGTTACAACGGTACCACATATGTATTGGTAGACACCCTTTCCTGCCAGGATGCTGAAAGTACATGCGTTAAGCTTTCTAAGCGTACCCAGCTTGTTGTAGTGGGCCCATCTTTCTGGAAGTAATCCATCGAAGAATTCTTAGGTTGCACAGGGTTTCCCTAAAAAAATGTATAAAAAAGCAGAATAAAAGATATGTTTTCTTAAAATATCAATATGCAAATAAGAAAAAACAAGCTAAATCTGTAAGCGCATGGTCCCCCGAACAGAACAATAACCAACATGCATAGCTACTTTTAGCCTTTTTAGCTAACAACCTACTTGAGACTTTGCCACCCTTTGCTGACAGGTCACTTTTCATCTTTTTGTGCCATGTTTAACTGTGATTTTTGCAGGAATTTCCAGGAAAATTATATTTATTTATATATATATATTTTTGCAGCAGAGTTTAGGCTTTAACATTAAATATCTTGTTTGTACTTTTTCTACTGTTTTTTTTATATTTTTGCGTAAAAAAAAACAAAAATAAAATAATTAGTTAGAAAATGGACACCTTTATTTTAAATAAAACATTTGCTTCATTAAAGAAAACCATGTTGCATGTGAAAGCCCCATTTCTCCCGATTACAACAGTATCACATATGTATTGGTAGCCCCTCCATTCTCTCCCAGGAGACAAAACTGAAAAGAGCACTTTATAACATTTACAAATAAAATACAACTACTATCCACACTATAAAGGGTTAAAAAGAAGAAAATGGCACTCCCTTTCTTTGGAGACTTTTAAGGGTTAAATAGCCACAAACATTACGTGGGGTCCCCTCTACCCAGCATAACCATCTTGGGGATGAGCTATGCAGGGCTTTTAGAACAGGGCACAGGGGACAGCTTTGGTGGCCCCCCACCCTGCTGGCTACAAGCCTGCACCTCCTAAATTGGCCCCAGGCCCTTCTGCCCCCCCCCCCCGGGCTTTGGGGAGGCAGGTAATAGGGGGGCTGGGGGTTAGCTAGCCCAAGGTGACTTGCCAGCCCCTAAGCCTTGTGAAGTGGTATAATGGTCTTATGGACTCCTTACCAGTTCACAACGGGATAAATGTAAAAAAAAAAAAAAAAAAAACACAGAAAAATATATTTTATTTATTTATTTTTAACACTTACCTCCAATTCCTCTCCTTCCCTCACCAATCACTCTGGGTTCTGCTCTCCTGCTGCTGCTGGAAGCTGTTTATAGCTGCTGGGTGACAGAATATAAGGGGTAACCCAATTTTCTTTTTTAGAATTTTAAGGGTTAAAAACCCTTAAAAATCCCCTCAAAAATGACATGGGGTCCCCTATACTCGGCATAACTGGCTCGGGATTAGCTATGCAGGGCTTGTAGAACAGGGCGCAGGGGTCAGCTTTGGTGGCCCCCGGTCCTGCTGGCTACAAGCCTGCATAGCATAGCCAGCCCCTCAGCCTTGTGAACTGGTATAGGGATATCATGGATCCCTTACCAGTTCACAAGGGGTTAACAATAAATATATTATACCCAGACACAGAAAAAAAATTACATTTTTTTATTTTATTTTTTTTACTTTACCTCCGATCCTCCTCTGTCCCCGGCGATCCCCGATGACAGCTGGCGGGTGCTCGGTGGAGGAGGGCTGGGGGTGAGGGATCACAGCCCTCTCCCCCCAACCTCTCTCCTCTGATCACCTGGCAACACTGATCGTCTCGGGTGCGTGGCTAGCAGCCGCGACCCAGGAAGTGAGGGAGACGGCAATTTCCCACCCTCTCCTCACCATGGAAGAGCCTGGGGGGGCAATCAGAGGCCTCACTGGTGAAGAGGAGACCCAACGGTGGTGAATAAATGTCATTTTTTATTTATGTATTTATTTTTTACAGACAGCAGCCGCCTGGCACTCTCCTGGAGCCATCGGATGGCACCAAGTTAAAGAGGAGACCCGGCCGGATCCAATTTAAGAACTGTGGTCAGTCGTGATCATTGCTATTCACCAGCAGAAGCAATCTAATTTGAAGGAGCTGAAGTTGTTTTTCTTGAGTAATGGGCAAACATTCCAGAGACAAGATATGGCAATATATACCACAGATATGACAAGATATACCACAAAAGATGACATAAGTGCCCCATTTTTTTGTCCGCTGGTATCATTGCGGAAGTGTGCATTAACTGGTTCTGTAAGTCTGTTCTTAAACTGGACCAACACCCTTACAACAAACATATGCATCCCTCCCCAGGAAAATCCATCCATCAGTTATGTCAGTTGAATCCAGGCAGCACGGCTGGTATGCTAGGAAAGGAAACTCCAAAATGGCCACTACAAGGAGAAAATCGGTGATTAGCTGAGTGGAAGCAGGAGCAAATGTAAGTGTTGTCAACGCTTTGGTATCATGCATGCAGATGGGGCAAGGGAGTTTTGGGGAGTTTTCTTTTCCAACTGTGCAAGGCTGTTGGTCCAGTTTAAATAGTCAGCTTGCATTGGCGCGCTAGGTTTACCCCTATAGGCCAGCCTGTGTCAGTGCCTGTTTGTGTACCTACTGCTCCTTATGCTGGATTTAATAGTGCCAATGAGCGCTACTCTGTTTCTCTGTATGCCATATTTGCTCATTTTTAGAGCCCAACAAAGGTTGGCGGTGGATCTTATGGGCAGCAGTTGCCATAATATCATTAGTTATCTGAAAACACTGTTGTGTTGTGGCAGTAGTGCATTTAATTTCATTTTTAGTTAGATGAATGCATTAGTGTGTCACAACTGTGACATTACCAAATGGACATCCCTCAGAAATGTATGAAAGGACAAGAAGGATGTTAGTCCAGGATGATGACAGGAGTCCTAAGGGAATACAACGGTGCTGCAGGAATCTCTTCCTAGTACTGGTTGTGAATTGCCTGTGACAACAATCTCCCATATTCTTCATATGTCTGGGCTATAAGAAGACATAAGTTATGGTCTGATGGGAACAAGCCTGACCTTTAACAAACCAAGAAAATTCAAATCACACAGGGCAATGATAAAATAATCTGTATATAAGATTGCGCTCAAATGGGGTAATCCACTGCTTTTCTCCACTCTAGACAGAAGGGATTCAAACATCGGCTTAAGTAAAGCTTATCAGATTCCCAGTGTTAACATCAAATCAACCTTCTTGATTTAAATGCAGCAAACTGTTATTCTTCAGTTTGTGATAAAAGCAAAGTTGCCAGGACATAGCATAATACTATTTAAATAATCTTTCAACTGTCAACTGTCTCTGTTGCATATATTTATTTTTAAATTTGAGTTTAAAGTGATCCTATACCCAGAAAGGATATTTATGCAATCACCTTCTATTCCCAGGCCCGTGCCCCAAAACATCCTGTGTTTCATTTTTAAATAAAGAAGTAGTATGATGTCCAAATGACATGCAATATGCTAATTCATTTGCAAGTTAGGTTGAAGTACTCTCCAATGCTGATCTGTGTGTAATGTAACTGAATGTGTAATTGCTGGTAAGCATCAGGGGGCAGGGCTGCTCAGCCAGGGAGCAATATGGCCAACTGCATCCATTTCTTGTTGTAATGAAGACATAAACATAAACATAAACTTCCTTTCTGGGTAAAGATGCATGTTAATACTTGTATTAACAGTGTTCAGTTGAGTAGCATAGAATCTGCCTGCTATTCCACAACATCTACATGGAGTTAAGCCCTCTCAAATAGCTTAAATCACTGATTGTCGGGGGGGGGGGGGGGTTCAGGGGAGCAATTTACTAAACTTTAATTTATTAACTGGATGTCCATTTAAACCTTTTCTGTTTCAATATTTTTATTAGTTATGTTTGGGACAACACCACAGGCATGGTTTACTATATACTTGTAGAGGCCATCCCTCGCAGGGGAGGCAGACATTTATAAACTGTTACGATCCGACAAACAGTATTGCAGATAATGCAGAGTTAACAATACATGCTGTCAGGATAAATCACTAATAAAGAGGAAAAATAATCCATGGGTATGTTTATCTGGTTGTTTAGTCAGGCGACTTTTCAGGTGCATGGACAATATTGAGGCCTATAACTGTTGAACATTTACACCTATTATACTCTATAGTTAAACTAAGGGAGATAACTTCAAGTAATGTAGTCTGAAGACATAGTGTCACAAGAGAGGCACAGAAGGCCAGGGAATAATCAGAAAGGTTGAGGTATAAAGAACAGGGAAGGAAGAAAAGGAAGAGATATCTGAGAAAAAAGAAGAAATATCTGAGAAAAAAGCCTAACAAAGACAAGTATTAACATAATAATAACAGCTGAGAAGAGTTTCATTATGGCAATTACTACCTCACCAATCGGGGTTATAATCACCCCAGTGTGGGTCAGTTGGTTGTTTGGGGGGACCTTTACCCTGGGAGCACATAACCCTATTGTCTAAAGAGGTATATTATACGGACTAAACTGTGTATATTATGAACCATATAGAGGCCAAAATATGCAAAAAGCTTTCTCAAGTAAACATTATATAACCTCAATTGATATTCCAGTCAATTATCTAAGCACATTTCGGATTAAGAGAGAACATATAACTATGAAAACATATAACTATATCATCTATAGAACTATATTCACAAAAGAATTTGACATGCCCAGTGAAATGCAGGGGAATAACCGAAACCCTCCATTAAATGTCACTGGTCTAACCAAGGAAGAAGTCCGGCACCGTCTCAAGCAGATGAAAATCGATAAATCGCCGGGACCAGATGACATACATCCTCGTGTTTTAAGGGAGTTATGTACAGTAATAGACAAGCCGTTATTTCTAATATTTGTGGATTCCATAACTACAGGGTTTGTTCCGATGGATTGGCGCTTGGCAAATGTGGTGCCAATATTCAAAAAGGGATCTAGGGGGGAACCTGGGAACTACAGACCGGTAAGCTTAACATCTGTGGTGGGCAAGCTGTTTGAAGGTTTCTTAAGGGATACTATCCTGGAGCACCTTGGGGAAAATGACCTTATTACTCCATATCAGCATGGATTTATGAGGAATCGCTCCTGCCAGACAAACCTGATCGGCTTTTATGAGGAGGTAAGTTCAAGATTGGATCAGGGGGAGTCATTGGATATCATATATCTTGACTTTTCTAAAGCATTTGATACTGTGCCACATAAAAGGCTGGTACAAAAGATGAGAATGCTTGGACTGGGGAAAAACGTGTGCAGATGGGTGGGAAATTGGCTTAGTGATCGGAAGCAGAGGGTGGTTATCAATGGTACACACTCAGATTGGGTCACTGTTACTAGTGGAGTACCACAAGGGTCAGTTCTGGGACCAATTCTCTTCAATATATATATAAATGACATTGGGTATGGATTAAACAGTAAAGTCTCAATCTTTGCAGATGATACTAAGCTGAGTAAAGTAATTAAAACAAAGGAGGACAACAGGCAACTACAAACAGATTTAGATAAATTGGAAGCATGGGCAGTTAAATGGCAAATGAAGTTTAACACAGATAAATGTAAGGTTATGCACATGGGAAGGAGAAATATGTGTCATGATTACACACTAAATAAAGAAACACTTGGTAAAACAACAATGGAAAAGGACCTAGGGGTTTTAGTTGACAATAAGCTCAACTGTAGTAATCAATGCCAGGCAGCTGCTGCCAAGGCAAACAAGATCATGGGGTGCATCAGGAGGGGCATGGGTGCTCATGACCAGAGCATCATTTTACCCCTGTACAAGTCACTGGTCAGACCCCATATGGAATACTGTGTACAGTTCTGGGCACCTGTGCTTAAGAAGGACATATCAGAACTGGAGCACGTTCAAAGAAGGGCAACAAAGTTAATAAAAGGAGTGCGGGGGCTAGAGTACCCGGAAAGATTGTCCAAGTTAGGCTTATTTAGTCTAGAAAAAAGACGATTGAGGGGTGATCTAATAACTATGTATAAATATATTCGGGGTCAATACAAGGATCTGTCCCACAATCTATTTATACCCCGGAGTGTAACCATAACCCGGGGGCATCCACTAAGGTTAGAGGAAAGGTGCTTTCTCCACCGACATAGGAGGGGATTCTTCTCTGTAAGAGCAGTGAGACTATGGAACTCGCTGCCAGAGGAGGTAGTAATGAGGGATACATTAAAAATGTTCAAAAGTGGCCTTGATGCCTTCCTGGCATGTAATAACATTTCCGGCTATGGCTACTAGACCACTGGAAGGAGTTAAACAGGCTGAACTGGATGGACTAAAGTCTTTATTCAGCCTTACATACTATGTTACTATGTTACTATAACATGTATGCTTATATATCAATGGGGGAGAAGGGGAGGGGGGCTGGGGGGATGGTACATTAATCACGCGTTGTGTATAACATGTATATGACCTTAATCTCACTTAATTCCAGAAACTGCCGGGCCATTTATTTAAAGGAAGATGATCAGGAAGTGATCGACCCTCTTATCGATTGATCCATGATGGGGTGGGTCATCTAGGGTATGAAGTCCACTAGCTCCAGGGTGATCCAGACCAGAGAGGGGGAACAAGAGAGAGCAAAGAAAAAAAACATTTTTTTAAGACTATCCCCCCTTAATAATAGGAGAGGGAGGGGGGCAGGGGAAGGAAAAACAGCTAACCCTGTATGCGTACAAGTTAAATGGCAGTAATTCAACTGCAACAAAATTTCTAAAATAAAACATTATAACTTTCTAGTGAGACAGGATACCTAAGTACCAGACAAAAAGACCTACTAGGTGGTACCTAGAAGGATTACGGTACCCTTGGGAAGGTAGGCCCAAAGGAAAGAGAAACGGTAAAGTAAAAAGAAGCATGTATTGCTCATCCCGAAGCTTGATTGGAGTTGGGTAGGTGCATGGCCATCAGGGGTTTCTTTTTCTCCATATCGGACCTTCTCCCACAAAGGGTTAAAGGCCGGGCGTTTGGAATGCCAGGTGGGAGGGGTCGGAAAGGTCTAGCACACACAGATTCAGGTCCTTTAAGATGCCTGATAATTCTGGTGGTGAATTGGTGGCTTAGATATGTGAACATAAGTTTAAAGGGGAAATGCAATACAGTAGTGTTGATCCAAAGCGGAGCAACACATTCAATTCTAGTGACCCAACCACTCCCAATTGGATGGCTGGTACATGCTCATGGCTTACTGCAAATTGTACATAGAGGTGTTAGGCTTAGGTAGTTCCCAACTGTAGTATGTGAGCCACTGAGCAAGATTCGGCCTTAAACTGCACCTTCACCATGATTTATTGAAAAGCCCAAACCATTAAAAAACGATTCCCCAGCATCTAAAATTAATATTTTTTAAGTTTTTAGTCACTTACTTATTATTCTTTCCCCCACTGGGCTGCAACTCTGTTCAGGACTTTTGGAAACGGCGCCGCCATCTTGACTTACTCACCATCACACTTACTGAGGAGAGGAGAGTGGGATAAAGTACAGGGGGTGGGTTATAGCTGTGATTTGCTCAGACAGAGCAGAGATGGGTCAGAAAAAGGTCAGCAGTCCCAGAATGCAGAGCAGCACAGTCAGAAGGCACTTCCTGTTTGCAGGCTGCCTGATGTTCCATGAGCCGCCATCTTGGATGTTTAAAGGCTTATAACATGCAGTAGATGCAGGTAGGATGATTTTTAATGTGAGCAATCTGTATGTGCAGGGTGTGGGAAACATATAAAATAGACTCTTATTCAGAGTGAAGGACCGCTTTAATTGACACAATTTAGAAAATTGTTTTCTTACCTCAAAGATACAGGCCACCTACTTAGGATTCTGGCTGGGATGATGTTGGCTCCTAGGGCCTTCCTGGTTGGCATGGAGGCCCTCTTTTCTAGTATTTCCCATGAAAAGGGTCTGCGAGCAGTTCAATATTTCTTGAATTAACTAGATCTAGAACATTACAACCTGAATTTTCATAAATTCCATAAATTACTTTGGTTTGTCCTCACCCACAATCTTTTCATCTTCGACCACCAACTTTACCACCAGATACAGGGGACCGAGATGTGGCATGTGCCCCATCGTATTTTAACCTCTATCTGGGGTGGTGGGAAAGGGGTTTAAGGACAACCTGTCACAGTACCTGTGCCACGTGGAAATGTGGCTCAAGTACATAGATAATATTTTCTTTGTGCCCAGAATAAAAGTTAAAAGAATTCATAAGAGCATTGAACCATAATTACCTAATTCTCAATTACATTTGAATACAGTTGCACTTGCTTGAATTTTCTTGATCTAACTATTTCAGTAGATCCTTCGGGCCAGATCAATATTAGTTCTTACCATAAGCCATCTGTGGCTAATATTATTCTTAGGTCCACTAGTTCACATCCAGCCCATTTACTTACAAGTAGAGATGAGCGAATCAATTCGGACGAACCCGAATTCGTTCCGAATTTCAGGAAAAAATTGATTCTGAACGAATTTCCCCGCGATTCGATCGATCGATCAAAGTTTTCCTTTAAATTCCATTTATTTCAATTACAGCCATTGTAAAATGGTGGATGCACATGTCTGGACATATCTCCTGGGGCAAGTTATCATGGGAAGGTCACATGCAGCCTATCAGCAGCCAGGAAGCCCGGTGATGTCACAGTGCTATATAAATGGAGGCCATCTTGCTTGTGCGCATTTCAGCCTTGCATTGCAGACAAAATGGAGGTTGCTGCAGACAGGGAGAGACTTACAGACAGGCAGGGAGAGTCAGGGAGACCCACAGAGACCCACATGGTGCCAGGGAGAGCGAGGGAAAGATAGGGAAAAATCGGGAACGATCCAGGCAGGGACAGCAGAGAAAGTGACAGGGAAACTTTTTTTTTTATTTTCACTTCACTTCATTTGCCAGATCAGTTTTAAATAGCTTTTTTTTGTGCTGTAAATATTCCTGGCCACTGTGCATCCCATCTTGGCAGTGGCATATTTAACCCTATCTGTTACACACAAGCATTTCTTAAAACTCGATTAGTATTTATTTTTTTTGTATGCTGTAAAAACCCCAGCCTATTTCAGCACATTTCACCCTATCTGTTATACTAAATCAGCTTCTAAAGGCTCTGTTTTATTAATATATTGCATTTTGAATTGGTTTTGTGCGTCCTGTAAAAACACCAGGCCGCAGGATATCGCAAACCAGCACATTTCACCCTATCTGTTATACTAAATCAGCTTCTACAGGCTCTGTTTTATTAATATATTGCATTTTGAATTTTTTTTTGCGTCCTGTAAAAACACCAGGCCGCAGGGTATCCCAAACCGGCACATTTCACTCTATCTGTTATACTAAAGCAGCTTCTACAGGCTCTGTTTTATTAATATATTGCATTTTTAATTGTTTTTTTGCATCCTGTAAAAACACCAAGCCGCAGGGTATCCCAAACCGGCACATTTCACCCTGTTATACTAAATCAGCTTCTAAAGGCTCTGTTTTATTTATATATTGCATTTTGAATTGGTTTTGTGCGTCCTTTAAAAACACCAGGCCGCAGGGTATCTCAAACCAGCACATTTCACCCTATCTGTTATACTAAATCAGCTTCTAAAGGCTCTGTTTTATTAATATATAACACATTTTGAATTGGTTTTGTGCGTCCTTTAAAAACACCAGGATGCAGGGTATCCCAAACCGGCACATTTCACCCTATCTGTTATACTAAATCAGCTTCTACAGGCTCTGTTTTATTAATATATTGCATTTTGAATTGGTTTTGTGCTCCTGTAAAAACACCAGGCCGCAGGGTATCGCAAACCAGCACATTTCACCCTATCTGTTATACTAAATCAGCTTCTACAGGCTCTGTTTTATTAATATATTGCATTTTTATTTGGTTTTGTGCGTCCTGTAAAAACACCAGGCCGCAGGGTATCCCAAACCGGCACATTTCACCCTGTCTGTTATACTAAATCAGCTTCTACAGGCTCTGTTTTATTAATATATTGCATTTTGAATTGTTTTTTTGCGTCCTGTAAAAACACCAGGCGGCAGGGTATCCCAAACCAGCACATTTCACCCTATCTGTTATACTAAAGCAGCTTCTACAGGCTCTGTTTTATTAATATATTGCATTTTGAATTGGTTTTGTGTGTCCTGTAAAAACACCAGGCGGCAGGGTATCCCAAACCAGCACATTTCACCCTATCTGTTATACTAAAGCAGCTTCTACAGGCTCTGTTTTATTAATATATTGCATTTTGAATTGGTTTTTGCGTCCTGTAAAAACACCAGGCCGCAGGGTATCCCAAACCGGCACATTTCACCCTATCTGTTATACTAAATCAGCTTCTACAGGCTCTGTTTTATTAATATATTGCATTTTGATTTTTTTTTTGCGTCCTGTAAAAACACCAGGCCGCAGGGAATCCCAAACCAGCACATTTCACCCTGTCTGTTATACTAAATCAGCTTCTACAGGCTCTGTTTTATTAATATATTGCATTTTGAATTGGTTTTGTGCATCCTGTAAAATCACCAGGCCACAGGGTATCCCAAACCAGCACATTTCACCCTGTTATACAAAAGCAGCTTCTACAGGCTCTGTTTTATTAATATATTGTATTTTGAATTTTTTTTTTTGCATCCTGTACAAACACCAGGCCGCAGGGTATCCCAAACCAGCACATTTCACCCTATCTGTTATACTAAATCAGCTTCTACGGGCTCTGTTTTATTAATATATTGCATTTTGAATTGGTTTTGTGCGTCCTGTAAAAACACAAGGCCGCAGGGTATCCCAAACCAGCACATTTCACCCTGTTATACTAAATCAGCTTCTACAGGCTCTGTTTTAGAAACATAGAAACATAGAAACACACAATTTGACCCTATCTGTTACACACAAGCAGCTGTTAAAGGGGATTTCTTCTAACTAGATTAAAGTTTGAATTGTTTTTGTGTATGCTGTAAAAACCCCTGCCCACAGGGCATCCCATATTGGCACATTTGACCCTATCTGTTACACACAAGCAGCTCTTAAAGGGGATTTCATCTAACTAGAGCACAGTTTTGTTTTTGTGTCTGCTGCAAAAAAAATCTATGTGAGGAGGGGGCATCCCAAACACTAGCATTAATATTCCAAGAGTACCTGTCTATTAACTGGTTGTATTTTGTAAAGAAAGTCACATTGTCAAATTGCCAGCAGCCATTGCTTTTAACCGGGGGGCATCCCAAATATGCTAGCATGTATATTTTAAGAGTGCTCACATTGGAGTTGGCAGCAGCAGTATTAGGAGCCCATATATTGCCTGAAAGACACACATATGAGCTGGCAGCAGCAGCATAGGGAGCCCATATATTGCCTGAAAGACACACCCAGGAGTTGGCAGCAGAATAGGGAGCTCATATATTGCCTGAAAGACACACCCTGGAGTTGGCAGCAGCATAAGGAGCTACCATGCTTCAGCTACTGCCATGGATCAGCCATTGGTGGCTGGAAATCCTGTCTGAACCATGCCTGATTCATCTTCACAAAGGTGAGTCTCTCCACATTTTTCGTGGACAGACGAGTTCTCCTTGGCATGACTATGGCCCCGCCACACTAAACACCCACTCAGATGGCACACTACTCGCTGGGCAGGACAGCTTTCCCAGGGCAAACTCTGGCAGTTGCGCCACAAGTCAAGTTTGGCTGCCCAGAAGTCCAGCGGGTCCTCAAGGTTCATTGGCATGGTCATGTCAAGGTATGACACTACCTGCTGGTTCAGGGCCTGCTCCAGGTCTTTCTGCTGCTCATGATTAGCCTCACTATGCGGGTCGCTTGTGATTAGGGTGTGATTCTGTTAGTTGTTATCTGATTCCGACCTGGCTTGATTGACCATTCCTGTCTGCTGCCTGTACCGACCTCTGCTTTGTCGGACCATGAACCTGCCTGCCCATCTGGATACCCCGCGATCTCTGACCTCCAGGCTTGACCCTTTGGCTACTCCTGACTACGCACCTGTCTCATCCCTGTACTCTGACGCACCCTCCAGATTGACTACCTGTGAACGACCTCGGCTTCGGGATACCCTCGTGGTTCATCGGCCTTCACCGTAAGCAGCCATCCTTTGCGCCTATTAAGACCTGGGGGAAACCGTGTCTGGTGAGGCGTACCTAGCGTCCCGGCAAACCGGGTCTTGACTATAGGCAGAAGCGGCGGTGGAGATTGGGGTTGCCTGCTTACAGAAGGCTGGTGTCCCGCTGGGCATCACAGTATGGACCATGGCATCGGTCATGCAGATAGGCATCGGCCAACTGACTACGTAGAATGTCTCTGTAGTAGGTCAGTTTGTCCTCCCTCTCAGTGGATGTAAAAAAATGCCCCCATTTTGTAGTGAGGGTCCAATAAGGTGGAGAGCCAGAAGTCATCCCGCTGACAAATGGAGACAATTCTGCGGTCACTACGCAAGCACGTGAGCATGCATCGTGCCATTTCTGCAAGTGACTCGGAGGGAGCATACTGCCACGGTGTGTCTGGGTCCTCTGTCTCGCCTTCCTCACAACCCTCTAGCTCCTCTGGCTGCTCCTGCTCCTCCTCTCCTGTCAGATGACTAGATAAAATGGCCATTTTGTCAAACCTAAACTGTGCTTCGCTGTGCCCCACCCCCTCCTCCTCCACTTCATGTGGCCGTGAAATGTAGGCGCCATGTCTCCAGTGCCCTGACCAGCCATGGTTTCCAACATGTGTTGTAGTACATGAAGCAGTGGAATCACATCGTTCATCCCATAGTCCTGGCGACTGACTAATAATTGGCTTCCTCAAAGGGACTGAGCAAATGACAGGTGTCTCGTATGAGCTGCCACTGGTTAACATTTAAGTTACACAGGGGAGTCCCCTATCCGCTTGGACCATCAAGAAAACAGTGATGGCTTTTCTCAGTTCGTATAGTCGATCCAACATATGGAGGGTGGAAACATCGCAAATCAAACTATGTGGGGGGATACCGTTCTGAGTGGCTGAAGTGCATGCAAAGTTTCCCTCCCGTTGTTAGCATGTCTTGCAGCTGGGGGGAAGACTTCAGAAAATGCTTGACAACTAGGATGAACATGTGTGGCATACAGGGCGCATGGCTCAGGCTTCCTTGTCACAGCGCAGGCAAGATGTTCTTCCCATTGTCAGTCACCATGATTCCTGCTGCTGCTGCTTGCAACTCCAGGGTGTCATTCAGCCAATTTTTGGGCTCCTGCTGCCAACTCCAGTGTGTCTTTCAAGCTAGGTTTGGTCTGCTGCTTGCAACTCCAGGGTGTCATTCAGCCAATTTTTGGGCTCCTGCTGCCAACTCCAGTGTCTCTTTCAAGCTATGTTTGGGCTCCTGCTGCTGCTGCTTGCAACTCCAGGGTGTCATTCAGCCAATTTTTGGGCTCCTGCTGCCAACTCCAGTGTGTCTTTCAAGCTATGTTTAGGCTGCTGCTGCTGCTGCTTGCAACTCCAGGGTGTCATTCGGGCTCCTGCTGCCAACTCCAGTTTGTCTTTCAAGCTATGTTTGGGCTCCTGCTGCTGCTTGCAACTCCAGGGTGTCATTCAGCCAATTTTTGGGCTCCTGCTGAAAACTCCAGTGTGTCTTTCAAGCTATGTTTAGGCTGCTGCTGCTGCTGCTTGCAACTCCAGGGTGTCATTCAGCCAATATTTGGGCTCCTGCTGCCAACTCCAGTGTCTCTTTCAAGCTATGTTTGGGCTCCTGCTGCTGCTGCTTGCAACTCCAGGGTGTCATTCAGCCAATTTTTGGGCTCCTGCTGAAAACTCCAGTGTGTCTTTCAAGCTATGTTTAGGCTGCTGCTGCTGCTTGCAACTCCAGGGTGTCATTCAGCCAATTTTTGGGTTCCTGCTGCCAACTCCAGTGTGTCTTTCAAGCTAGGTTTGGGCTGCTGCTGCTGCTTGCAACTCCAGGGTGTTATTCAGCCAATTTTTGGGCTCCTGCTGCCAACACCAGTGTGTCTTTCAAGCTACGTTTGGGCTGCTGCTGCTGCTTGCAACTTCAGGGTGTCATTCAGCCAATTTTTGGCCTCCTGCTGCCAACTCCAGTGTCTCTTTCAAGCTATGTTTGGGCTCCTGCTGCTGCTTGCAACTCCAGGGTGTCATTCAGCCAATTTTTGGGCTCCTGCTGCCAACCCCAGTGTCTCTTTCAGCCAATGTTTGGGCTCCTGCTGCTGCTGCTTGCAACTCCAGGGTGTCATTTAGACAATTTTTGGGCTCCTGCTGCCAACTCCAGTGTCTCTTTCAAGCTATGTTTGGGCTCCGGCTGCTGCTGCTGCTGCTTGCCACTCCAGGGTGTCATTCAGACAATTTTTGGGCTCCTGCTGCCAACTCCAGTGTCTCTTTCAAGCTATGTTTGGGCTCCTGGTGCTGCTGCTTGCAACTCCAGGGTGTCATTCAGCCAATTTTTGGGCTCCTGCTGCCAACTCCAGTGTGTCTTTCAAGCTATGTTTGGGCTGCTGCTGCTGCTTGCAACTCCAGGGTGTGATTCATCCAATTTTTGGGCTCCTGCTGCCAACTCCAGTGTCTCTTTCAATCAATGTTTGGGCTCCTGCTGCTGCTGCTTGCAACTCCAGGGTGTCATTCAGCCAAATTTTGGGCTCCTGCTGCCAACTCCAGTGTCTCTTTCAAGCTATGTTTGGGCTGCTGCTACTGCTGCTTGCAACTCCAGGGTGTCATTCAGCCAATTTTTGGGCTCCTGCTGCCAACTCCAGTGTGTCTTTCAAGCTATGTTTAGGCTGCTGCTGCTGCTGCTTGCAACTCCAGGGTGTCATTCAGACAATTTTTGGGCTCCTGCTGCCAACTCCAGTGTCTCTTTCAAGCTATGTTTGGGCTCCTGCTGCTGCTACATGCAACTCCAGGGTGTCATTCAGCCAATTTTTGGGTTCCTGCTGCCAACTCCAGTGTGTATTTCATGCTAGGTTTGGGCTGCTGCTGCTGCTTGCAACTCCAGGGTGTTATTTAGCCAATTTTTGGGCTCCTGCTGCCAACTCCAGTGTGTCTTTCAAGCTAGGTTTGGGCTGCTGCTGCTGCTTGCAACTTCAGGGTGTCATTCAGCCAATTTTTGGCCTCCTGCTGCCAACTCCAGTGTCTCTTTCAAGCTATGTTTGGGCTCCTGCTGCTGCTTGCAACTCCAGGGTGTCATTCAGCCAATTTTTGGGCTCCTGCTGCCAAATCCAGTGTCAGGAACCGCTTACCTGATCCCCGTTTCAGTGACGTCTCCAGGCGGCCAGCTGCCACTGTCACTGTGCGACGGCCGCGCCGAGCGGCGTCGGCTCGAGCAGCGTCGGCTCGAGCGGCGCCCAGCTCAGCCACGCCCCCCGCTTCCTCCTCCAGTAGACGTGCTCGCACGCGGCCGCGAGCACGTGTCTGTTATGCCCTCCGGCGGCGCTGTGCTGCGCCCACCCGCCGGAGGATCAATTAAAGGGTTAATGAATCCTAGGGGATTGAGGGCTTCGCCCTCTTCTGCTCTGCAGCCAATTACCCTTGGAATCCTATGTGCTCCAATCAGTACACTGCTTCCCTCAGACCTGTCCCTATAAAGGCAATTCCCTCTCAGTTGTGAATTGCCTGTGATAGCGCTCAGAACCCTGTGTTACCTACTCCTGTGAAGTCTAGCCTGTTGCCGATTTGATTGTACGACCACTCTCGATCCTGAATCCTTGTTGCCGACCTCTGCCTGTATTGACGCCTCTCGATCCTGATTCCTTGTTGCCGACCTTTGCCTGAACTGACGCTTCTAGATCCTGATCCCCAGTTGCTGACCTCTGCCTGAACCCCGACTACGTCTTGCCTGACCCCTGGTGCCGCTACGATCTCTGCCTTCCTGTTATCGACCTATTGCCTGTCTCTGGACTTCCGTCACTCACGCTCTTGCTATTGGTTCTCCAGTCCTCCCACATATAAGCTTACATCCTTTGAGCCATTAAGTCCTGGGGGCAACCGATCCCGGGTAGGCGTATCTTGCGTCCCGGCAAGCGGGGGCCCCTACAGGTGAAGCTGGCTGTGGAGATTGGGGGTTGCGAGCTCATTAAGAGGGCTGGAGTTACCCCGAGCGTGACATCCAGTGTCTCTTTCTGCCAATGTTTGGGCTCCTGCTGCTGCTGCTTGCAACTCCAGGGTGTCATTTAGACAATTTTTGGGTTCCTGTTGCCAACTCCAGTGTCTCTTTCAAGCTATGTTTGAGCTCCTGCTGCTGCTGCTACATGCAACTCCAGGGTGTCATTCAGCCAATTTTTGGGCTCCTGCTGCCAACTCCAGTGTCTCTTTCAAGCTATGTTTGGGCTCCTGCTGCTGCTGCTTGCAACTCCAGGGTGTCATTCAGCCAAATTTTGGGCTCCTGCTGCCAACTCCGGTGTCTCTTTCAAGCTATGTTTGGGCTCCTGCTGCTTGCAACTCCAGGGTGTCATTCAGCCAATTATTGGGCTCCTGATGCCAACTTCAGTGTCTCTTTCAAGCTATGTTCGGGCTTCTGCTGCTGCTGCTGCTTGCAACTCCAAGGTGTCATTCAGCCAATTTTTGGGCTCCTGCTGCCAACTCCAGTGTCTCTTTCAATCCATGTTTGGGCTCCTGTTGCTGCTGCTTGCAACTCCAGGGTGTCATTCAGCCAATTTTTGGGCTCCTGCTGCCAACTCCAGTATGTCTTTCAGTCAATATTTGGGCTCCTGCTGCTGCCAGCTCCAGGGTGTGTTTTTCAGGCAATATAGGGGCCCCTCATAGTGATGCCACCTCAACTCTCTGCAATTGTGCCGCTCTGCGATTCTAATAGCAATGCCTCTGATCTGCAGGTCATAATTATTTACAGTATTATTTCACTAACCCAGCACGCATCCTATGCGTGTTACAGCAAGGCAGAATGGTTTACAACCCTATTGAGGCTCTAGGAAGCTCAGAAATAGCCGTTTTTAATAGCCGTTTTTAATAGCGATTCATCGCGAATAAATTCGGACCGAAACAAATTTTGTCGGAAAATTCTGCGAATCAGCCGAATTGAATTTTTCAAAAGTTCGCTCATCTCTACTTACGAGCATCCCATATGGGGAATACATACAGGCTTGACGTAACTCCACTACTGACACTGACTTTCAGCGTGCGGCGGATGGCATCAAATCAAGACTACAAGATCTTAAATAAAGCCTATAAAAAAGTGCTAAAGAGGTCTAGACCCCCACTGGCAATTACCCTGACCTATTCATGACATCATAAAAGGACTAGCAGCATAATAAATCTCCATTGGCACATATTGCTGAATGATGCTCAGCTACAACAATTGTTACCTAAACAACCAAAATGTATGAGGTGGGAACAGTGGGAACTTATAAATGTCAAAACTGTACATAGTGTAAATACATGAAACAGGGTAAGGTAGTGGAATCACCAATTACATTAAAGCACTTTGTCAACTGTGAGACTTCTGATTTGATCTATATTCTGTCATGCCCCTGTGATTCTACGTAGGGAAAACAAATTGAAAATTAAAAAAACGGGTGTATGAACATCAGTATGATATAAAGTCTGGTGATCTTAAGACCCCTCTTGGGAGACATTTTTTTAAATATCGCAATAGTGCCCCTACTGGTAGTACATAAAAGAATACATTCCTTTCTTTATTTATTTATTCTTTCTTTCACTGTTTAAATTTGTTTGTTACCACATGAATGATGATATTTTGTAATCAAGCAGCCCCCAATGTGAAAGATGGGTCATTTAAATAAGTAAGGCATAGGACCCAAGGACTAAAAAAAATCTTTTCCTGGGCTCAGTTTTCCGCTCTCCTGTATATTGAATTATAAAATATTACATTATTGGTATTCATTAATTTTTCTAGGACAAAACCTTCTAAGGTGACAACCTCTCTAAGCAGGCTTTAACATGCCTCCTATCGACAACAGTTTTTAATATACACCCATGTGGCAATTTTTGCCACTTTAGAAGATATAATACAGATGAAGACCCCAAAGCAGATGGGCAGTATAAATACAAATGGATGTTTTCTCTAAATTTGCGTAAAGTAGGTAGAGAAGTCAAAAGTATACAAAAAAACAATATATATATACAATTGCATAAAAGAAGTATTGTATTTAAAAAGCGTAATCGAACATAGATAGATTATTGTACATAGGGGACTTCGGTTAATGGATTTGGTTGTAGCACACTGTACTCTGATAACATCAAAGATGATGAAGGGTAAGGAACAGAGGGAAATGGTAAGGGTTCAAACACCTCTGAGGTGTCTCTGCTTATTAGACACCAGACTATACAAAATATATTGGCACAGTGAGGTAATGAACACCAGAAAAAAGTTATGCATGATAATTCATGATTTTTAATGCTCATAAATTGTGGTATACATGCGTGCAGGCTATATACAGTGAGATTTACAGATTCTATGATACACTAGAAAAAGTACATATGTAGCATTGAGAAGGGATCATAGATTCAGGGCAAAGTAGCAGATAACAGTCCAACCTAAAAGGCAGATAGCAATGAGCAAAACAATGAGCAATAAGTGGTATGCCCTATAATGATATCCTTTAAGCACAAACAATCAAGCGTATAACATGGCAGATAAGCAAAACCAGACAAAAAGAGCTTACAGGCTGACCGCAGGTCGTATATGAGACCTTTATCAAGAGGAATGTGGTATCCATTGTGTGAAAAAGAATACCTTTATAGTTGGAAGACTAGATCTCCAGCTGTGGGCAGATGGTACCAGACGCGGCGCACGTGCTGGCGCTGAGTTCTGACGTCATCATCACATACTGAGTTGCGTCCCAGTCACATCTATGGATGCAGACAAAATTGCTGCTTCTCCATTAGTGACGCACGGGGCGCACTCGCATGTGTAACAGGTTACCTGAAAAGCACTAGGGACATCATTCAGAAGAAAAAAAAAGGACATGTGGTGATTGGTCCCGATGTGGCGTTAAAGTGCCACAACCAAGATGGATGGCGGCGTTATGTGAAGGAGCCTAAGGGGCCGAAAATGCCCCCACCAAGATGGCGGCGTGATGTCTCAATATTAAGGCAGCGGCGTGCCACATCCAAGATGGCTGGTGGAGTCAAAACAGGTCTCCGAGCGTTAGCTATGCCACAACCAAGATGGCGGCCGTATGTGCGCCTGTTTCAAACCATCACAATGGTGTGTGCCGGCGACAGTTCAGGGCATAGTGTGTAACAGGCATAGGTAGGCGTGTCCTTACGGGTGGAGCTAGGTGCACAATAAAGCCAGAGAAGCCACAAACCAGCTGGAGATCACACTGGAGATCGCGCAAGTCAGAAGCACCAGAGATGACAGGCATAGCAGTATAATGCTGTTGTAAGACAAAATATAAAACATATTAAAAATAGAATCATTCGTGAAAGGTGAAAGCTAAAAACAAATGGATACTATAGAGAGTTGTGATGAATCACAACCTCACTAATTGATTATTGCACAATAGTCTAAAGGCAAAGGAAAAAGGTATACCCTAAATTCCATGGCTAGAGACAGGGAAATAGGGTAGGTATTATAAATATACAGAAAAATAGCGGACTTCGCAATAATGGTGGCCGCCTACTTATTATCATCCTTGCGTTTCAGAGGGGGATCGGAACTAGTGTGGCGAAAGTGTGGCGAAAGTCCTTTGGCTTGGTGAAGCGCAGACTGCGCTGTCACATCCGGTCCCTTCCTTTGGCCGGAAAGAGGAGTCATGAAGAGGCACAGTTTTCATTGTGTCTCCTACCCTATCACAGCGCAGATGCACCCCGGCGGATCGTGTTTTTTCTCGTCACTTCCTCCCCGCAGGGCGTTACAGCTGCGGGATGTGGTACTTGGCAGCATAGCTCATAACCACACTGGAGGCCTGGCAATAAGCATTATGATTGGCCCCAAAAGTATTGAAAATATCTAATGTATAAAAAAGTCTAATGCCTATACTTACAATTCTACCAAGGGATTTGTTCAATAATCTTGATGCTTACTTAATATATAAATCCATCTCTAGAATATAGCACAGCAATATAAATGCACTGACAAATGGATGAATATTATGGGATCGTATTATATGTATCTATTTATTCCAGATATTTGATCAAATTCTTACCTTTTCTATTGGGGGCCGTGCTGAAATGTTACCATGTTTCTTACATGCACTTCATCCAGCTACTATTTGTTAGATTTACAGAATTTTTGATGAAATGTTTCACATTGTACTAATGGGCATTTTCAATGTGGTCTTTGGACAGCGTCCTACCATGCTATAGGGTTGATTCAGAGCCCCTTTCTCATCATTTTTATGGAGGTTTTGCTACCAAACAAAAAATCATGCAAAAATGAAAACATTTCACACTAAAGTTCTCGAAGAAAAAAGGCTTTGCTGAATCAGACGAGGGGAAAAAATGAACGAGAATGGAAATATTCACGCAAAAAAAAGGTGAGAAAGTGGCTCTGAATCAACCCTTATGTCTTCAAATATAAATGGTGCCGAGGAAGCTGTACAGGCGAAACTACTACAATGAAACTACATCTTTTATATGAAGAACATAAGCGCTTTATGGACATACTCAGATGCTATGGGATATTATGGCATGTTGTATGGACTTCTGTTTGTGAGTTTGAATATTATGTATCTGTCAATGTTTTTAGCTGAGAGGGTCTAAATTATTCTCTACAAACAATATGATAATGAATAAAGGGAAGAAACTTCTTTTTTAACTTTAAAGGGGAAACCCCAGCGGTAGTTGATCTGATGAGAGCACAAGATTTACAGGCCAGGTTTCATGGACCTTCTTTGCTGGAGTGTTTGAGGGGCCAGGTCGGTTAATATTTAGTATTTATGATGATCAAAAATTCCCCTTTTCCTCTCGTTGCCCTTAGTATTGCTTCCATTTTATGGTAGTAAGTGGGCTTTATGACAATGTCCCGAGGGAACATTGGTGCCATGGGTTCTATAAGCTCTATTCAGCGCTAGTCTTGAAATTGGGATGAGCTACTGGAGAAGAGCAGTGACTGTTGAAGTCACATCTTACATAGACTCAGGGAGCTCCTGTCTCGTGGTGAGCCTAGCCCTAGGTGACAGGGTGAGGCTGGCACATTTGTTCCCTTGGTCCCCTGACGGTGGCTAGACTTTAGTAAGGGATGACCTGGGTGGTTAGAAGGCTCTCCGCTGATCTTTTCTACTGCGGGGCTGTCTCTGGGTGGCTGGGACTGGTCTCTGATCCGGGGCTGTCTCTAGCTGGTGGGGCGAGCTGCGTCATGACAGGGAAGACTGTAGGGCCTCTATCAGGGGAGGAAGCTGTTGATGGGGGCGGGAATGGCACCTCTCTCTGCATGCCTGGGCCCCGATCGTAGGCTATACTCACTGCCAGGGGCTGGCAGAGGAAAACATCAGTAGTCTGAGGTGACAAGTCGGCAGGCAGCGGTGAGGACTCACTGAAGCCTGGTGAGTCGAGAGCTTCTCTCCTCCTGCGGTTCACCGTCTTGCTCTCTATATCACGGGTTTGCTGAGGAGGTGAGCATGGGCAGTTCGGTTTCTGGTGGTGTGATCTCGCTCCGCTTTTCCCCATAACACTGGCCAGGAGTTCTGGGTGAAATTTTGAGGCTGAATTAGAAAGATATACAGGTCTCTGTACTGACAGGGTGCAGAGCTGCACTAGAGAGCATTTTTTAAAGAAAAAAAATTATAGATGTTTCTTCTTTAATAAGTATTTTAAGTTGCCCAGTGCAGCATTATGTTGTAAGACCAAGCGTTTTCCTGCCCGTACTGTTCACAGCATCCAAATATCATTGTGGAAACACAGAATGATGCTCTTAGAGGCCTGTGCCTCACATGCCTTGCGAGTGGCATATTGCTGCTTGTTGTGCTCAGCAAAACTTAAGGGCCAGTTAAGGGTTAACTCAGAGGTTCTGTCTGGCTAGTGTGTCAATTAAGCAACTACTGTGCTCCCCGGTCTTCCAGCCTCCTATTTCGCAGTACTCACACCGAACTGCCCAGGCTTCAGTACACACTGCCTGTGTCTAGCTTGTGGTGTGTTACACTATTTGTTTATCCCCTACTGACCGGATACATTTGCTCTATATCCCAACTACGATTTTGCCTTACCCTTTGGATACTACGACTCTGGCTTCAACCTTTCTGAACAAAGGTGATGAGCTGGGCAATATATTATCACAAGCTACAAAAAAAGGAAAACATGGACTTTGTGCAGAACAGATACAAAATATTTCCAGTGCTGTGGAACAATTCAGTCAACGGTTTGTTGCTCAAGAAGAACAAAACCGGCCACCAGTTTTAAGTGCAGCTATTTCTGAAGAACATAAAGTGCCCCTGCCTGAAATTATTCTTGGTAAATGGCAAGATTTTTTCAACTTTGAAAATGCATGCAAACTATATTTTTATCTCCGTCCCCACTCTACCAAAACCCGAGTCTCAGAGAGTCGGCACTGTTATTTCCTTGCTTCAGGGAGATCCCCAGAGCTGGGCATTTGAGCTTCTCTCAGAAAATGCAGCATTCCAATCAGTGGATGGCTTCTTCCAGGCCATGGGAATCCTATATGCAGACCCAGATCTCGTCTCTACTGCCGATGCCAATCTGAGATAGGGTCACAGGTCAGCCGAGGACTGCTCCGCGGAATTCCGGTGGACTGTGTGCTGTAAAGTCAATGACCTGGTATGAGAAGTCAGTTCAGGCTTGGTCTTTCAGATGCTATAAAAGATGTTTCCCTCTCCAAAGTCCTTGGATGAGGTCCTATAGACCAGAGTATCCAGAAATGCCAACAGAATTTGGCACAAGCCTCTGTGGTTTAAAAACCTCAGCAATGTCCTACCTCTCCGGTTATAGAGTCTGTGCAGTTGGTCTCCACTAAGCTGTCTGAAGCAGAGGCTGAAGAGACTAGCCTGGTGCCTTTGCTTGTATTGGGGAGAGGCTAGTCATTTCGTGAAGGGCTGTCACCAGAAGCCATTGAGAAGATTTCAGCGCCTAGGTGGGTCACAGGAACGCTGCCTAGGTGATCAGGTATTTCCTCTCAGATCTAAAAAATTGTGGTTGCCAGAAACAATTTCATGGGGCCCCCATAAGTTTCATTCCAAGGCCTTTTTGGACAGTGGAGCAGCAGGAAACTTTATTGATATTGCTTTTGCCCACTCTTTGGGCATTCCCTCTGAGGCTTTGATCGAACCCCTGTGTGTCTTGGCAATAGAGGATTCTCCTCTGCAGCAGGGGAAAAAATTGTCCAAAATGCCTGATATCAGGGTTAAGGTGGGTGCTATCCACACTGGCAACCTTTTTATTGCGTACCCCTTCTTCACCTGTCATCCTGGGATTACCCTGGCTTCATAAGCACAAATGGAGTCTAGGCTGTTTTGATAGGTTTCCACAGCCTTATTCCCTTCCTCCCCATAGGTCTTATGATTGCCTTATTGAATTGCTTCCTGGCACCATGTGTCAGGCTTTATAATCATGGCCTGAAAATCTTGCCATTAAGCAATATATTTAAGAGAATCTGGAAAATGGCTTTATTCACCCATCCACATTACCAGCAGGGGCAGGATTCCTTTTTGTTGAGAAAAAGATGGAAATCTGAAGCCAGGAATCCACTATAGGGGTTAAATAAAATAACCATCAAGAATAAGTACCCTCTTCCACTAATTGATCTGTTGAGTGAGGTGGTGGGGGCCAAGACTTTTACTAAATTGGACCTCTGTGGGGCATACAATCTGGTCAGAATTTGATGAATGGAAGGCTGCGTTTAACACTAAAGATGGCCATTACGAATATCTTGTGATGCTCATCAGCTTGTGAAATGCACCTGCTTTTGTCAATGAAAACTTCAGGGAGTTTCTAGGGAATTTCATGGTGGTTTACCTTGATGATATTTTGATTTACTCCATGTCCTTGCCCCAGCATTGTAAACATGGGCAGATGGTCCAGCAAAAACTCAAAGAGAACTGCCTATATGGGAAGCTAGAGAAGTGCCAGTTTGAATTCCAGAGTGCCCCCCTTCCTTGGTTATAATGTGTCTGATCAGGGACTAACCATTGACCCAGCTAAGGAAGAAGAGGTGTTCTGAACTGGCCCCAATCATCTAATCTGAAAGCCTTACAACACTTCCTTGGCTTTTCAAATTATTATAGAAAATTTATTAAGAATTTCTCTTCAATTGTGTCTCCACTTAGGGGTAGAACCAGCCTACTGGCCTCCTAAAGATATTAAGGCCTTTCACCATCTTAAGGAAGCTTTCTGTTCTCCTCCTTTCTTGGCGCATGCCAATATCCAGCACCCCCCTTTCATTGAGGAGAGTCCTACCCAGTAAACCACAAGATTGCCTGTTTGTTCCTTTGACTCTCCAGTTGCAGATCCTGCAACAGTTTAATTACTCTAAGCTGTGGGCCATCTAGGGGAGAAAGACTCTGTTCTCTGGTCTGGTGGCCCTCTATGTTTGATGATGCCAAAGCCTATTTGAAAGCATGTTCCATCTGTACATCTCCACGTACCTCTCCAGTTGGTACACCCTCATCACTTCCAGTCCCTGAGATAACCCTGGTCACAAATAGCCATGGACTTTGTTGTAGATTTGCCCAAGTCTCAAGGTTACACTGTGATCTGGGTAGTGGTTGACAGGTTTAGTAAGATGGCCCATTTTGTACCACACAACAAACTCCCAAAGGGTAAGGAGCTAGCTCAGGTATTTGTTGAACTTGTGTTTGGATTACATGGAATCCTTGAAAATATAGTATTTTCAAGTTTATATGTTTCCCAGTTTTGGGGGTTCTTTTTTGCTTGTTTGCGTATCTCCCTGTCCTTTTCCTTGGTCTTCCATCCACAGAACAACGGTCAAACAGAGAGAACCAACCAGACCTTGAAACAGTATCTTTGTTGCTACATCTCAGATTGCCAACTTGATTGGGCAAAATTTTTACCATTTGCAGAGTTTTCCTTTAATAACACTATACACTCTTCGACTGGGATGTCTCCATTCCAGTGTGTCAGTGGTCGAGATCCAAAATTCTACTCTCTCTGGTTCTGTCCCAGAGACTGGACTTGTACTTTAATGTAGAAAAAAAGTTCTGGAATTATTCTTTTTTGCCTGCTTTCTCGACATAGCATGACACCACAGATGTGTAGACTTTATATCCACTGTATTTGGAATAAATGTGATGAGGCTCAGTGATGAGATCAGGCAGGGGTGTAACTTGAGGGGGTGCAACCGCACTGGATCCCAGAAGGTCAGGTGGCCCCAGAAAGTCAGGTGGCCCCATCTTTCTCTTCCAGTGTATATTCTACATCACATTAAGTGATACACTGTTACACTGCTGCAATCAAGAAAATGCCCCCTTCTCTTATCAAAATTCGCATTCATCCAATAAAATATGCAGGCTAGATGGCTGCAAGTAGAGATGCTTTCCATCAACATAAATAATACACTAATACAATAATGCTTAAAAAAGAAAAGAGAAGGTCATGGGTGAAAGAAAGGTTAGGGAAAACACACAAATGAATATTGAATTGAAAGGTCTGGTAATAATGGCAGTAAAAGGAAAACAACAGATAAAAGAAAACATATACAGTATATGTTCCTGTTGAGGCCAAGGTCCTTTGTTGGCTATAGAATTGTGGCACAGCGTCTTTTACAGCTCAAGCATGGCTGATGTCATCTAATCTTTAGAAACAGAGAAACCTTTTAAACTTAAAATGTGTTGTGCTTGTGCAGGGGTTAACATTGGTTCTAGGTTGAGTAGTAAAAAATAGTAAATCAAGTTTTGAACCTTTAGTTAACTTTACAATAAGAAAAGTCTTGAAAAATGTAACTGCAACATTAAAGTAACACAGTAAAATAATGCACCTGCTACCAAATTAAAAAACACTTAAAAACATCAACATGACTAGAACTAGAAAACATAACCCTGTTTGAAATTATTATTTCAAGAGATGATATAAATTATACAGAAGCCTAAAAGCCCAAATTGACGTCTTTGTGTTTTCTGCTTTTCCTTCTCTTTTAAATGTTGCTTTCCAATAACAACAAGGATCAGTCTTAAAGCAGATCAAGAACTAGGATTTTCACCCTCCTGGGGTTTGGTCTGCTTTACAGGGGAACCCTATTTTAGGATGGGGTGTAAAACCCCTTGGATCACCAGTTCTTTAACCCTCCACACTCCCATGGCACATGCAATCAGAAAAGACTGCAGTTTATGGGCATATGGGTCCAGTAGTCTTTTAGACCACAGGACCACAAGCAGTGGATTTTGACATGCCTTCAGTTGCATATTATAGTTGTATATTTATATTTTGACATATTCATCTGCAGTAATTACAGATTAAAGGTTAATTGTGTTAAAACATACAGTACATAAGACTATTACAAATAAGATGCTACAAAGCTCAAATTAACTGCTATGTAAACAGGATATAATACAAAAGAAAGCCGGCCCATACAAGCCTATAGTCTAAAGGATAGATATTGATGACAGGACAGTATCTAGGCTAAATAGCACTCAGAGTGATGAGAATGAGAATTGACTCATCGATCACCCATCTTGTCGTTCATCGCTTGATCATTGTAGAAACAAAAATGATACACAAATAGCACAGTCATCAGTCAACCAACACATTTTCGCCATGTGACTGCAAGTTCAATTGCAAAGGATTTGTATGGTCTTTCGCTTGTTGAGAGAACGATCAACTTATTTACTAAGCAAATGAGCCATTACATGTGAGGCAATTAAAGTCACTGTCAAGGCAACAAAAAACAATCTTTATTTTCCTTTTGTCTGCTACACCTGTTTCACTCTGCTCCAGTGTAATAACACTTACCAGGTGCCGAGATTGAGCCTCTATTAACCAGTGATCTTTAGAAGAATGTCCAGCCCTCCCAAGAGAGGTGGCCAACCCCCGCATCAGTTACATTGTCTGATAACTGCAATGAGGGGGAGGGCTTGCTGAGTGGCACTGGCACTGCCACTGGCTTGGGGAGTGGCTGACTGTCCACCAAAGGGGACTTTCCCTTCAAAGAATAATTACCATAATTTAAAGGAGAGGCCCAGCCCATGTTAAAGTGGACTTAAAGTCAAAAATGCCTTTAGGGCCATCAATCAGTTCCAGGGTTGTGACCCTAATTAAAGATGGCTAGGAGGAACTAATTATGGCATGAAGTTCTGTATGCCAGGAGAAGGCCACAACTACGCATTGCAGTGCCTCCCTTATTCTATTAGAAGAGGCGCAGGTGCTTCCTGACAGATGCCTGCTTGGGAAAGGTAATGCAGGTCTCACATAGCAGATTAGGGTGGATTAGGGAACTTTAGTGCCCCTGTGGATCAGGACCCTCCCTGGAGGCTTAGGGTCCACTTTAATCCACAGTTAAGTTGAAAATAAAATAAAAGCCAATACTCTCCTTCAATAGCTTGCAGCAGCAACATGTTTGCATCCCCTGCCATTTCATACAGGGGAAGTACTTGGCATAACCTAATCCTAAAACCTAAAGTCCAAAACCTAATGTCCAAAACCTAATGTCATGATGGACAATCTATTCGCTGTGACATCAGTGGGGTGTCCACCTGTTTGCTTGCTAATGACCTCAAGAAAAATTGGCATGAACACCATTAGACCGGAGTATTGGCTTTTTTTCTACAAATGTGTTCCTATAAACTAGCTGTCCTGCAAGCTGAATTGGTCCAGTTTCTGTGCAGTAGAGGAAGCTCAGTTCAGCTGTCTAACTGGCCTCAGGAGGTGTACCATGTGAGCTTCCACCGCTGATATACATTATACATTAGTTGTCATCTAGCCATAATAAAGCCAGGCAACTAATCTCACCTTTAGCTGACCTAGGGTGCCATATTTTACACTGGTACTGAAACACCAGTATAATAATTTCAGAAAAGTAAGTACTCCTTCCTCAGTAACAAATGAAAGTTTGTATAAAATACCTCTCTTCCCATGGCTCAAATGCTGGGAATGCACTTTTTAAGCTTTGAATTGGTTTAGATTGATTCCATTGTATGAGATCCCTAACATCATACCGATTATGGCGATAAAAATGCTGATGGATCACACTTTGCCAGAATAGCTTCTGATGTTGCCCATCACTAGTTTTTGGTACTTACTTCTACCTGTCAGTCTAAATGAAATATGTATCCATGGCAAGTCATAAAAGGCATATCAAGGGAAGTAAATATATTCAACATTTTATTTAAATAAGCGTTTAGTGAGAGGTGGTGTTTCTAAACACAAAGGCAACAATTATGCTTAAACCAGAGCAACAGCCTTGCACAGTACCGCTGGTGAGCGGCCGGTAATGACGGGCCCCGCCACGAGAACGCTGGCTCCCCACCACAATCACACATTTATCAAGCCGATCCTGCTTAGCGACTGAGATAGCGACTCATTCATCATTATTCCAGCCTCACCCCACAGCGCCAGCGTCCGACCTTGAACAGCGACAGGTATGACCTCTCACTACCTGGCGCGCTCCAATGCATTTCAATGGAACAATCTTTAAATATTAATAATTAATTGTTATTAATGTTTTGTTTTTTTTAAATGTGAAAAATTCTGTGACCACTTCTGCCATTTTAGATTTTTTTTTGTGGGAAAAAAAAAATAAAAATTATACAGAATTGATATTACAGGTCTGATATTAATGTATTCATATTACTAAATTATTTAAAATAATTTTTTTTTTTGGTTTCCAAAAATATGGTGGTTTGGGGGTTAAAAAACTACTTTTAACACATCGCCTCCAGCGCTCTGGGGTTTAAACATGCATTTCACAGCGCTTGAATTTTTTGAGCGTGATTTTTTGATGAATATGGTGGAAGCCGGTCGCTCTGACCAGTCGCTATCATGCGCACCCATACATCACGGAACCTGTCAAATAGCGACTCGGAACCTTGTATTCAACATTACGCCACACCGACTGAGTCGCTGTCAACAACCGAACAACGGCCAAGCACAGCGACTACTAGCGGGCGCTGTGAAAATACCGCTACAGTCGCTCAACTTTCGCTACATGTCACTATTAATAAATCAGCCTCTCAATCATTGTCAGCACATTTGCTCCTGCATCTACTTAAACCTGAAACTCGGCCTCACTCAATTTTAAAATTAATGTAGATTCATTTTTATGTGCAGCATTCTGAATTGTCCAGGGGGGTGCATATGAGCATATGGATAGTTAAATATTATGTCAATTTATGAAAAGTGAAAACCGAATTTGCAGTAATTTTCTCAACTAAAAAAATACAATATGTCATTTCCCTCTGTTGGGAAAAAGCACTCTTGGCTATAACATTGACTAGGACATTTTCCCACTCCTCTATCCAGGAATTTCTGCTGAGGCATGCATGTGCTGCACTTTTAAAATTCTCCCACAGGAATTTTATTTAAATACAGGCTTTGACTTTGGTCATTCCGGTACTGTTCAATTCTATTTTCATTTGTAAGATCACTGTATTGCTGATCCTCAACTGGTTGAGAGTCAGCCTTCTGACAGCCAATATTCCATTATTGCAGACAACACGGTAGGTTCTCTAATAGAGGTGACAGGGAGCCTTATTTAAGAAGTGTCAGCACTACTTTTTTGGCCTTAGCGGCACTCAGTGTCTGATTTAACAAGTAAAAAATGCTAACGCCGATGCGGTCGATGGCTAGCGTCTTATTTATTAGTAGCCTTGAAATGGATGTAGCACCATGCACTGTTGTCAAAGCAGCGCCAGATGAAACCTGGCGCTGTAGCTCAAGATCCCATAGAGCACAATAGGCTGGATTGAAGTGTTTAATGCTTATAATTAATATTTATTTATACATTACTTTGGGGGGGGTTATTAAAATTGTTACACTTTGTTTTGCTTAACAAAGTGTAATTTGGATAACAACAACTAAGACAAAGCAAAAATGCACTGTAATATTTTCCCACCTTGTCCCCAGCAATGATTTCTTTTAACTGTATTGACGAAACGCTAACCAGCGTCAGAAAAATACTGCACCAAAGATTGCAAGGAGGAAAAAATTCATAAATATGCTGGGGAGCACTGTAAAAATGCCAGTACAAAGTGGCACTCAGTGGCACTGGGATAATCGGCCAGCAGGTGCAACAGACGCTGACACAGGTCAGCCAATACATAATGAAAGCTAATTATTAGCGTTCGGCACACCGCCTGCTAGCGTCAATGTACACAGCACAGCGCGAGACAAGAGAGGCATGCCTGCACTTCGAAGCTGGCACTAGTGTCAGAAAAAATGATGCTAGCAGATGCACATTGTAAATAAGGCCCTATGTTCTCTCTGATAAAATGCTGCCTTTCCCATGTCAGCTTCGTTTTTTCGGCTTCATTTTTATGGTGTATTCTTGCATATTGGAATTAGTAGTGTTCAGAACAACCTGTAAGGAAATGTCCAGTGTACAAAAATAAATCGTAGACCTGTGAAATACATAGCTCACCATTTTCATCTTGTGACTTGTGCATGTGGCTAAATATGCACAATTTTGGTGTTTTATTTGTAACAGAGGAAATCCCGCACTGCCAATGGTAATCAAACAATGTGTAATTGGTTCTGGATGCTGCTTGGGAAGGGGTCAACCCTTCAGGGTCAAATACACATAGGCAAAACAAATGGTGAGTCACCAGTCCAGCTCACCAGAACCCCCCCACCTTTATCTATACAGATAGGCAGCTCAACAGGATAAAGTTGCTACCAAAATCATATTTCATTATAAGCCAATAAGAACATACATCTAAAACACACAATTAAAACCCCAACCGTGGGGTGTGGCAGAGTATGATTGGACTAACTCAAAATAAACTGGGTTGAGCCAAATGTGTACATGCATACTACTGTGTAACTAGAATGTTTACAAGGGCATTTACACTTAAATAATTATGCTAAAATAACTGTATGAGTAACTGCAATTGAAGTATTCGTAATGCCACGGGATCTACCTCTCAGAAAGTGCAATAGTGTGAAACCAAAACAGTGTAAACCACGTGCAAAATGTGCAGATGAACTAAGAGTGAATAAAGGCAAAAGATGAAAAAGTGAATGTACTAAAAGAAACAAAAAGAGGGACTCTAGTGTCCCAAAGTTAATAATATTGCACCTTATTAGCACTTAGCACTTTAGCACTCACTGGTGCCTGTGCATCTTTAATAATTTTAACAAATTTCATAATATTATTAACTTTGGGACACTAGAGTCCCTCTTTTTGTCTTTTAGTACATTCACTTTTTCATCTTTTGCCTTTATTCACTCTTAGTTCATCTGCACATTTTGCACGTGGTTTACACTGTTTTGGTTTCACACTATTGGACTTTCTGAGAGGTAGATCCCGTGGCATTACGAATACTTCAATTGCAGTTACTCATACAGTTATTTTAGCATAATTATTTAAGTGTAAATGCCCTTGTAAACATTCTAGTTACACAGTAGTATGCATGTGCACATTTGGCTCAACCCAATTTATTTTGAGTTAGTCCAATCATACTCTGCCACACCCCATGGTTGGGGTTTTAATTGTGTGTTTTAGATGTATGTTCTTATTGGCTTATAATAAAATATGATTTTGGTAGCAACTTTATCCTGTTGAGCCACAATGTTGGTGTTGTTAAATGATGATTGATTTAGAGGTTTATGCCATCATTAGTTCTATGAATATCATATTCAACTGATTGCGAGACTGGAAATGCAGGGTAAAAATATCAGCTCTTTTACCACCACACTAAACAAGTTGTAACAGTTTTGCTATCTAAACAAAGAGAGATGACACGATGACCTAAAACACAGAGGAATCTCACAATGTCCTGAGCACAATAGGATCACACGCTGGCCTGAAACTGAGATGGCAGGATTGCCTAACCTTGAGGATTACTAGATGAATGGTTTTAAAAAGGCAGTTTTAAAGTCCACCATGCCCTACCACCCTCCCTTGGCTCTGAGATTACATAAAAAAACACTTGCATGCCGCCAGGAACATGTCCCCTCCCCCTCTATATTTAAGTCAATGGGTGGGCGCGTCCACGGAACGGGACACCGGGCAAACCAGAACTTATAATAATATATTATTATAACCTTAAACTGTTAGTGGAGTCTGAATCTAGTAAGTTGAATATATGGCCCACGTCAGTGTTATCATTTAAAATGGAAAGTCCACTTCAGGTCCATAGTTCCCAGAGGGCATGAGGCTCCCCTGCTTTCAACTACTCCCACACTGCTGATTACTGTCGAGCAGCCCAGCTACAAGAACCCTGGCAATAATGATGAAAATTATTTTGGCAGACTTTTTGAATCCCTTGCCAGATTCAAAGACATGTGACATTCTTTATGAAGACCCAAGAGAAATCTATTATGCACTACAGACATCATCAACAAACAGCAATAAATTTAGATGTCTGGTGGCTTAAGTACATGTTCCTCTGGGATCCTCACTATGGCATTAATTCAAGAAACTTTGCTCAAAATGTCCCATGTAAATAAGGACCAGTTTATTCTGTATGTGTATGCTGAATTCCATCTATTATATCTCATTTTTAAATAAAGGATAACATTGTACTTATATTTATGATACATTACATAATCTTCTTGCATTAAAGAGCAACAACCACTGATTGAGTCTATAAGACACTATAGTTAGTGGTCTCCCTTTCCATGAGGCATCCTAATTTGGGATGCCCCACTGTTTGAAACCCTGTGGTTCACCAGGAATCTTACCTTTCTGGCAATCCCATGGTGCATGTGTGGACCCTGACAGCATCCCCTGTGTCCCTGCAACTGCATGCTCCTGTATCAGGCCTATCTGAATAGCTGATGCTGATACACACAGTTGGAGGGGTGCAGCTGAAGGAATTCAATAAGCACTCTCTGCTCATTCATATGCATGGATGGCTGAAACGTTAGCAGACCCAGTGAACCAAAGTCTTGCACTGCAGGGCATCCCAAATCATCCTGATCACCCTGATTGGCTGCCAACAGTCATGTGTTCGGCTGCCATGAAAGGATCCAGGAAGCAGTAAGTATCAGCAGCCCCATCCCCTGCCTTACCAATGTACAGTAAACTTAACTTAAATAGTTTTGGTTCATGGCAGCCATGTTGAAATTGTCTGCATCTGCCACTCTATTGTCTGCTATTGAGATATATGAGACAAGGCACCACGTACCCCTCTTCTCATCTACAAAGAATTCAATAGGGTGAAAACAGCAATAATCCCATCATGGTGGCACGGGGCCGGCCCACTGGAAGGGTCAAGGGCTGCACCCCTGGGTGTAGCAAGATGGTGGCCCGGGAGCAAGATGTCTGGGGGCAGACAGGCAGGTAAGGTGAGTAAGACCTTTTTTGTATTTTAGTTTAAAAAGTAAAAAAAAAAGAAGAAAAAAAAAAGGCGGTCCACTTAAACCCTATAACCACCAAGCCCATGAAATTCACATGGTTGCCCCTCCAACTGTCAGCCCCATTAACTTTACATGCCAGCTGTTTTCCCCATTTGCAGCTCAATGAGGCTGCAGGGAGGGGCCTTTTATAGGAGGAGTGTATAAAAGGCCTCTTCCGCTGACGGCTGTCTAGTAGAAGCTGGTAGTGATAAGAGGAGGGACTCCGATCCTCTGCCTACCCACCCAGCTTCCGCTGATCACTACTGGATATCAGTGACAAGACACTGGATGGGCATTGGATCAGAGGTAAGTAAAGAAGAAAAAAAAATACTTTCTAACATATGACATTGCTCGGTGTGTGGTTTCTTACATTTAAAGTGGACCAAAACCCATGCCAGGAATCTATAAGAATCATGGGCCGATCGATTCCCTCCCCCCGGGGCATCCAAAATCATGATGTCCCGCTGTGTGAAACCCCCCCAGGTCACCCCATACACTTACCTTCATTCCTGGTCCAACGGCGCATGTGCAAGCCGCAGCCGCATCCCCGCTATGCCTCTAGTAGGGCGCATGCCCGCGCCAGGCATTTGCGAATGGCTGGTGCAGGCACGCTTCTTATTAGAGGGTAGCGAGGGATGTGGCCGTCGTCGTGACATCAGCGGCTCCGAGTGCGTTGATTGGACAAGCGCCCGTGCATGTGCCGTAGGACGTGGAGGAGGTGAGCTAGTTTTGGTGACCCAGGGGGGTTTCACACAGCGGGGCACCCCCAATCGGGGTGCCTTGGGGCAAGGACCAAAACCCAGGATAGTCAAAATTCTGGGTTTTGGTCCACTTTAAGCCTTTGTGAACTGGTAAGGGCTCCATGAGTCTCCTATACCAGTTTACAGGGCACAAAGGACTGGCAAGTCACCTGCGGCAAGCAGCTGACTTGCTATTAACCTCTGGCCCCATTACCTCCTGCCTCCCCAAAACCTGGGGGCAAGTGCTGGCAGCCTGTGAGGGAGGGCCACAATTTAACAAGAAAGCATGTTTTTGCCATACTAAATGCATTTCTGGATTGCCCTTTGCATTTATGTTGTCTAAGCAGGTTAGTAAGTACTACTTTGTGAAACAACTTGGGCTTGGTGACACTATCAAAATAATAATATAAATAATAATATCAATATTTGTGCCATTAATTGCAGGTTCATGGCACACTACCCTGCCTCCTTCCATACTTCCTCCCTACTGTGAAGTTTGCCAATGAAGCAATATTAAAGGTTAGATATGGTTAGTTGGCCAGGACCCTCTCTACTGCCACAGGGGGTTTAGGATGACACTTAATTATCTTGAAATGAAAGGTTCTCAGGACTGGCATATTAATGACTACCTTATAGAGGAGCAACCACTGGCCAAAAGTCAATAAGACTCAATAAGAATAAGAAGTCCAGTCTTCTTCGTTTTTGTGGGGCACCTCGATTCAGGATGTGTGGAAGTGTGAAACACCTGGAAATTGCCGCAAAACTGACCTCTCCATCAATCCCAAGGGGTATGCTTGGGCCACTGCTGCAACTCGCCCTATCATCTTTACCTGTGCAGACCTGCGCCAGCCACTCAGAAAAGCCTGACGCAGATACGAGCTGAGATGCGAGGGTGGCCAGCAGTGAACTCTCCATTCAGCTTTGCATGCAACGCTGATTGGAACATGCCTAGGGATTAGCCAGCGTGCAGTGGGAAGAAAGGAAAAGTGAGTATACAGACAATCTAGGGGATATACACAGTGGGGCAAGTCGGTATGTCCAGGCAAGAGGAATCACTGGAATATATTGCTAAAATAGAATTCAACCTACAGTAGAGACTATGGGGGTTATTTAAGAAGGGATAGCGACAGGTAGTGCCTTGTAACGGCAGGCTGCGTCTGGTGAACCCCGGGCGCTGTACGCAAAACCACATACCCTTATGAAGCGAATTTGCTGAGCGACTCTAACAGCGCCATGTAGCGTCACATGTATTACTACCGGCGCTATAGCTTCCAGACTGCCAGGTATTACCTTTTGCTCACTGTCTCTCTCCCATACATTTCAATGGGTGTTTATTTGCTTGTGTTTAAACACAGTGTTATCGAGATTTTTTTTTTTTTTTGCTCAAATCATTGTGTCACCTCTCCTGGCTGCAAACAAACACTTCTAGAAACTGTTTTTTATATTTTTATGCAGAATTGTATTTACAGGTATGGCACTAAAGTGTTATTGTTCCAGTGGTAAAACAATGTCATTCCATGTGTTTTCACTTTGTTAGAGGTGTATATGTGTTCAAAAACAGACTTTAATCACACAGCATCTGGCGCTCTATGCTATAGCTACCAGATTTAAAGCGCCGATACTGCGTGTGTGTCCTTTTTTGATAAGTATGGTGTGGAGTCGGTCACACTGAGCTGGCGCTACATTTTGCTCGCTGCAGCGCTGTACTGGTGTTAGAGTGCCCAACATACATCACATTCATCAATGCGTGCCAGGTTACTACAGCGACTGAGGCGCTCTGTTACAGCGCCTGATACCCGCTTACAGCGTCTACTAGCGGTCGCTCTAAGCGCCGCTATACAGAAGCTCATCTGTCGATACCCGGTGTTAGTAGTCCACGTAGTCTTGCATAAATAAGGGGTGTTCACAATGTATATTACATACTTTTCTATGGTATGCAACAACACTAAAACTAACTTTTAAATGCTAATATCATCTTACTTTATGACCCTGGACACCATAATAATGCTGAAAGGTTATATATCATCCACACCACTTGCAGTTGTCTTGTACACAGTTAAATTAGTTGTTTAGTTGTTAATACCAGCTTTTGTCTGCAGTTCTTAGTTATGTAATACTTGAGTCATCAGAACACTTAAAGCACAATTGCTAAAAGATGCCTCAATTTATACCCAAACAGCATTCATTTTCATGGCACGTTACAGTCTGTTTGCCATTTCTCTCACTCCTTCAGAGTGTAATTAATCTACAATCATTCTGAGTATTCACTATCAGGCACAAGATTGCAGAGCTGTAGCATCCAATTTCCAAATAGATGAATGACATGTATTATGTAACTCAATTATTACATGGGCAGAATCAAATTAAAACAACACATTGCTCCTTGGCAGTTACTCTGCTGTCAGGGGATATTTTTGTATAATGATTTCTGCTACTGATCTTTGTATTATTTACTGCTTTAAAGCTTCTAAATCCATTAGGATTAGATTATAAAGAAAGACCAATAACACAATTCATAGTGGAAGGGAAAATAAATCAGCATCCACAGATAGACTTGTCAATGGATGTATTTCATTCAGACAGATGACGAGACAAATGTTTCTATTTATTTTGGTGTCCGTCTTCTAAATTAAGTTTTTTTTTTTTTTTTTGTAGAATGACATATTGACAATCCTTCAAATCATTCAGCTATTTTCTATTAATGTATATTTGTATTCTTAATACAAAAAGGCTCCAAGTATTTTCTAATTACCCTGCGGCAATTTTTACATTTTTGTCCTGTTTGTGCAAACGGGGCATACAGTATATCTATTAAACATAAAATATGTTTGCACTTTTTCTTTTCTTTTGCTCTACATCTGTGCTTTTTTCACCAAGTACCGATTTCTGTTTTCTAATTTTCTCAAGTACCACCTAGATGGTACATGTAGGTTGTCACTCACTAGTAAAACACACAAAAGTGCCATATATATTGCCATGGAGAGGAATGCATATGAGCACTGTTTGTTTTGATGGTCTGGTTTAAGTCATTTTTGACTTTTGGCCTGCTTTTAAGGTATAGATGGCAGCATATTGGGTTGAGGTTCAGTCTGCAGCCTTGTCAAGTACCACCTGTTAGGGGTACCACTGGTTGGAAACCTCTGCTCTACATTACTTAAGTTAGATTTAGTTTTAATCATTGCTATTATTGTGTTGCACAAAAATTAATAACATTTCCATATACAGATGGAACTTTCTTTGAAACCCCACTTGGTGCACTGGTGCATCTTGCTATCTTAAAATCTTAAACTCTGTTCAATAGCTTCTTTGTGAGATATCATAATGGGCTGAGCTGTCATGTGTCGGGTAAGAATTACATCTGTACTTCTCGAGTACAAAAAGTAAATGTGGAAAAACTATATTGTACAACTATACTCCAAGAATAGATTGCATCTTATAAATTAGCACCAGCTGATCTCCTTACAGGACTATTTAAGTTTCAAGGGTGAATATAATTTTGCCACGGTTCCCAAATGTTGGAGAACTGTACCTGTCCATCTTTTATTATACTGGTCAGTTTGTCATTAAGTGGAACAAAACCTGGGATTTCGACTATTGCAAATTTTAGTCCTTTCCCATGAGGTACCCTGATTAGGGATGCCCCGCTGTGTGAAACCCCCAAGTCTTAGCCGAAATTGACAAACACACTGATTAGACAAGAGTCTAGTCCTACACCACATGCATGGGCACAGGCTCATAAGATAAGGAGAAAGAGCCAATCGTTTGCAGGATTGTGTATTTTCAACTATGCTATACCAGGATACATTGGGGAGCTCATAGTCCATTCAGAACGCTCATTCATTTCTGCTTAGAGCCGAATCTAGCTAGAGCCTTATAGACTTTAAGGGACCCTTTTGGTCCATTTTAACCATGACCCACTTTATTTTATTGGACATAGGTTCTGGCTGAAAATATAATAGATCAACTTTTTTGGCACCTCAGGGACATTATCCTACAGAAGGTATCCTGGGATCTTTTTGTATCTTAAAACACATTACCTTGTTGATTAGGTTATGTACTGATTTCCAGAAAATTGTAACTCTTGGGTGTACCAGCATATTTCGTGTTGCCCTCCAACAGGGAAGTATTTATGGAGCCTTTAAATGTCTTCATCGCTAATCTTGGTCAATCTTTGGAGTCCAGGTCAATCCCTAAGTCTTATTTCCGAGGCTGTCGATTTTCCCTTAGTGTTGAAAATGGTGTTGTAAATCAATGCTATGGCTCCCAATATAAGTTTGATTACTTTAAAGCAAACATTTTCTTTTGAAATGAGGTCAGACCATAAATATTAGATGTGCATTTAATGTCATATAGACTCATTACCACAGCAGTGAATTATGACATTATAGTCGGTAGCTGTACAGCTAATGGCAATATTACTTTGTGTTGTATTAACCCTTCAATGACAGATACATCAAAAGATACAGAAAAAATGGATCAGCATAAATACACAGATCCAACCAGCAGCAAAACCACAGCCATGTCACAACATGCAAAAGATATACAGCCCAGAATCAAAGAGGCCTACAGAAAACCAATGTATGTGGATCAGTGGCTGTTGTTTAATTCCCTTAAAACTGCGGCTCAAAGAACACTATACTACCAAGCAGAGAAGCTCACAACCACCGAAGAGGCTAAGAAGAAGGATGTTAAACATCTCAGAGGTCCTTAACTTTCAGATATCCAGGCCTTTATTAAACTGGACCAACACCCTTACAAAATAGACAGTGCTCATACGCAGCCCCAGGGCAATTCAGATTGCTGCACATAAAAATGAATCTATATTTTTGTAACTCCTGTTGAGGTCACCTTTTCTCCCCCTCAGTGATGTCCTATGAACCTGCCAGTGTCCAGACAGCAGCATGGCTGGTATACTGGGAAATGAAGAAGCCTCCTGGGTGCTTCAAGATGTGAGTTTTGTGGAATTTTGTTTTTGACTGTGCAAGGTCAATAGGTTAAATGTACCTGGGTGATATGCCCAGATACAAATGTTGAGTCACAATGGTACAGGAGTCATTACTGAAATACTAAAATCACTTTCAATAGTGTTGTGGATCATATAAAGGGATAACAAGAGAGGCCCATGTTAATACAAGTAGGTTAAAAGAGACTAAAATGTCCTCTATTCAATGGTAAAAGGTAACACTTTTATTCTGTAAAATTATTCACAGAATTAACATTATTACACACATTCTTATTGAGTCGGTGGACCATGCACATAATCTCTTTATGTCTACACAAAAAGGATAGATAGATAGATAGATAGATAGATAGATAGATAGATAGATAGATAGACAGACTAGGGGGTTGATTCAGAGGCTGGTGAGAATTCTTACTTATTTTTTAGGAGAGAAAACAAGAGAGGCCCACCGGGTGTAACTTTTTATCTGGCTCTGAATCAGCCCCACAATGAAATCACAATGAAAGTGAATGGCAACTTTGTCTCCTAAAAACAGACTCTGACTATATGGGAATATTGATCAGTTTCTTTAGAATACTTGTTGCTACTGTGCAAAGCATGACTTAATAGGGTTATCTAGAAATGTGTTTATATACTGTCTACTAACATACAGAAAGAATGACAGTTAGGTAGGGTTAAAGGAGTTATCAGAGATTTGATCACTTACAGAATAACTGTGATTATTAAATACATTAAGTTATGGTATCCACTAAATTGGGCTTGATTATGCATGCAGCTTTAAAGTGGTCCAGCACCTAATTAATAACAAATGGGTGTTGATTGCAGTACCGGGGCAACCCAAATTAGCAATGCTCCTGTGTGCATACCTCTCTGAAAGCCTGGTTTTGGGCACCACACATTTACCTCCTCATCACTCCCTCAGCGAGACCAAGCCCCATGATTGGGTACCAGCTATCACCTGGTCCAGAGCCCTCTCGGCAGCTGGAATTCCAGAAGAAGACCACGTGACTAATCGGCGGGCGCTTAAGCCATGCTTGCGCAGGGGGGGCATCACCAACATTCATAGCGTTTATCTGTGCACAACATGATGTAATTATTACAACTGACTGAATACAAAAGATATTCTGGTAAAACTGCACCTTATCTGTGGTTAAAGCAGGTAACATGACCTGTGAGAGGCTGAGGAGATAGCATATCGCTTTATCAGTCGAATAAAACTTAGTTAAATAACTTACTAGCAGCCAGGACATACAAACTGATTTTTCTTGTCACCCCACAGTATCACTTTCTGAAGTAAGTTATTTCTTTTTTATTGGCAATGTGGGCATTTGTACAATGCCACAGCATAACTGTCTTATACACAGTTACAGATAATGGCTTACAAAGTATATTAATTTTAACATTAATTAGTCATGTTACGTTACGCTTCATCAGCAGGTCAGTCAGCCACCATAAATATACAGCACAGTTGGCTCTCATATTTGTAGGACTTTTAATTAAGCTCTTGAATATCCTCAAAATAATCTCCCGCAGCATTCAATTGTTATTCAACCATTAAAAGAGCACATCCAGTGCTCCATTATTATAGTCTGCATAACTAGGGCAATGTAAGCTGGATGAGGCAGCCCTAAATGTATCACACAGAATAAATGTCACTGCATTATTTATTTCTTACATTTCGTTTTAGAGGTTGCACATGCCTGTACAGGATTTAGACAATGGCAGCCAACTTCATATTAGCATCTAAAACTACAAATGATAATACTGTACCTGGCATAGAACGGGGTATAGGTCATACTTGCATTGTCTTGCCATCTTTTGTATATTATAGCCTTGAACTCTTGACTTATCTTGGATTTTAGCTGGACATTCTTCTGTGTCATAGTTGCAAATCACTTGTTTATTTACACTGTTTATATTAATACATTATATCGATTGCTTTCACATTTTTGGACAGTTGCTAAAACCATTCCTATCTGATATTTGCCATTGCGAAATCCAATTTGCTAGTTATCAGAAATGATCTTTCCACAAAGAATATCCTTTGAAAAGCGGAAATAGATTGACCATGCCGCAAGCTTTGGAGAATAAAGTCATTGGTTAAAATTGTTTCAGAAGGAACTAAAGAGCAAACATCAGGTGAGGTCAAGGAGCAAACAGAGCATAATCGAAACAACTATTTTGATCATTGTTCATACTCTAACAGATGTTTTGTAGTAGTCCACAATAGCTTGAATGATGGACACAAGTAGGATGTAAAGGTTTGAAGTTGTTGACCAACAGTTTATCTTGGGATCATGTTCAGGATTTAAATATTTGGATCCCTCAAGGTTTTTCTTGTGTAAATGAAGGTTGGGTCCAGATAGGAGACACCTGGCTGCTGTCCTCCAGATGGTCCCTTTTTGTAAGGCTTTTCATTACTAGGCATGTTTACATTAGAAATTAGCATTGATGTCATCTCCTTTTGGTATGGTCCACCCTAAATTGCTCTGACCTTTTGTTTAGAAAATCCACTTGATCCAACTAAATGGTCACAAACATTCAATGTCCAGAATCGTAGTTCCTCCTAAAAAAAAGTATTTTTACAGGTAACTCATGTATCATGTACAACATACATTCTTTCTAGTAATACAAAATACTTTTTACTATACTAAAGCATAACATGTAAATTGCAGTTCACATATAATTCCTGACAAGGTACAGATCTGCTGAGACACTCTGTACTGATTTGAAGTACAAAAAAGAAACATGTACTGAGCATGTAATGAGCATGAAGAGGGATAAATGCTATTGCTCATAAGAATATTGCACTCCTCAAGTATAACTTACACAGTCTGGAAGTCTTCTGATCCTAAAGGTAACTCCAAGCTCATCATGTGAAAATCGCCTTGGCGATGAAACAATGCTGTTTGTCTTCTTCACTTTGAGAGTGCCTTTCTCTCTCCCAGCCTGGTGATGCTCTGATTCCATTGTTAGACTGACTGAGGTCCTGGTAACAGAATGTGAAAGCACAATGCCCTCTAGTGGCTAATGTGTGGAAACAGCACAGTGAGTAGCTTTCCTTCAGACAGCAGCTTCCCAATTAAACAAACATTCAGACAAATCAGGAATAGCATCTTTTATTCATTTTTCCATGTAAGAAATGCTAACTTATATTAAAATGACAATAAGTTAAAACTATAAAGCATATATTGGAATAACGTATTTGAATATATTAGAATGTATGTATTTAGACTATGTCTAAAGGCATTCCTAACAATGACAAAGTATATCAATTTGCAGTTATATGTAAAAAATAAAATCAAAACAATTATTCTTCTGTGCACAGTTTGCGTATCCTATTTAAATTCACAGAACGTATTATTAATTCTGCATCCCGACAGGCAGGCAATTCAGTTTGCGCACCATTAATCTCATATAAATGAATGATATTAGTGAAGACTGCTATATGCATATTTCTATTCTTACTGTCAAAGAAAAAAAAGACGATGCAATCATTATTTAGGAAATATAAGTGCAGTTGTTTCTTGTTCTTCGTTTTCACCCAAGGCAGAATTTGATGAATGAACCTGACAGTTCCAAGAAAACAAGTGAGGATAGTGTAAATTGGTGACATGATCGGGATTTATTAAGTCTGACAAGATGAACAAACTTTTTAAAGGCCACTCGGCTGACGAATCAGCAGCTTCACCTCCTTAGTTGTTTCAACAGCCATTGATCCCAAAACATATTAATAGTTACTTTTTGTGCTTATTCTTACATCGCCTTCTTTTCACTATACATCAAGAATGGAGTTTGTTCAGATAGGAAAATACATTTGTGTCAGTAGCAATAGCTGTGACAGGGAGAGCAGTCACTTTATTAGTTTTTTACTTCTCACGCTAGCTGGAGCCTGGTATGCTGGCTGATGATGGCAATTGATTTGGGCAGAGAAACAGACATGTGCATGAACTTGTCAACTCAGGAATCTATGGCTAGGCCAAAGAGCAAGGCGGATATCATTCTTTATTTTGCTATCATTGGGGGGTCATGCACATGTACCAGCAGTGTGCCTTGCGGTGTGAAATGCAACCTGCACTTTAGTGAGCTTTTTAATTTTAGCACACAGGAAAGTGCAATAAAATGCTTTTCATCAGTTTTTTTCTCGAAATATCACATGTACTCGCGATGGGGCATTTTTAAAGGTACAGGGACAGCATTGAGGTAGGAGTATTTTTTGGGAAATTTGGAAATAATAGCACACTATTGGCTATGCAGAAATTTTCCTGCATACCCTATAGTGCTCTGTAACTTTTTAAATTCTTAACAAATATTCATACCTTTTCTGCTTCTTCACAGGTACAGGTGATTTTTTTTTGGGGGGGGGGGGTGGAACAATTTTTTTTTTATTGAACATTCCTGTGTTTTAATATTAAAACGTTCAAAGCAGACTACAAGGCACACTGCAAGGAACCCCTAAAGTGTGCCTTGCATTACCAAATATTTAGCATGACCCCCCCCCCACATTGCTTCTTATACAGAACATCTCATCTCTGCTAAGATCAGTGTAATCAGACAATCCAGACACAACAAAAACTTTTTCAAAGCATTACAATTTAAGATGCCCTGCTCCCAACCCCCCCCCCCACCACCACACTATAAGAGTCAGTACATACTGATTCCAGAAAGGCCACATTACGTGACCACTGGCTACCAATGAGGGGACCCACACTCTCTCTGCATGTCTGTGAATATCTATATCTTCCCTACAATAACAACAGGATTACTGGTTATGTGAAACAAGGGCACAGATTTGTCTATATAAATGTGGTTTACTTACTACTGCATGTTTCAGCAGGACTGGGGCGGGGATAGGCTGCAGGGGAGGTAAGGAATCACTGCTTTGATTTTCTAACTAGTCTGGACAAACCCATGTGGCCTGGCTTTAGAAACTAAAAGATTCCGGTGGGTACAGAGACACAATTTTGCTGGCAGACGTATCTCTGGCTTCCCTGCGACCACGAGCGCTCCCACACCCAGCCTTTCTGAATGGCTGGACGTGGAAACGCGTGCCCAAACAGCATGCCAGGGATGCGGCCAGCTGGCTGCACACTTGCCACAGCGCCTCTCTCAAAAATGGTCACAAGATGGGCTTTGGAAGTGAAAAACGCGTTTCCATTGAAAGCTAGACAACCTCCAAGCCAACAGCTGTGCCTGGCTGTTCAGGCGGGGGGTCCAATGGATGAATGATAGACCCATTTCTAGGTTTCCATCCGCTTTGAGCTTTAAGCTCAGCATTAAATAACTGAAACAAAACACAGTTACTAATGTGGAAATGTGAGGCAGGAATACACACTATCTGTAGTTTCCACACAATCTGGGACTGCCTAGATTGGCTGTGTACATGAAGTATGTTGTCCTTGGCTTCCACTGCAATGTTGTGGGTGTGTGCCAGCATACAAATAGGTGCACATACATATGCTTGTAATATGCCTTCTAGTGGCACAGTGGGCAGATGGTATATTGGAGGGGGGCCTAGTTATTTGGGCTAATGAGCCCTTGCATGTTTTTCTGTGCGGCCTCTAAGCTTTGTTCTATCTTGGTCACCGCAAGTGATGATAATATGCAAAACACATATTAGGGAAAGCCCGGGTAGTGAGAGGGGGACGTAATGATTTATTTTCCTCTATGATGCCTTTGTTTGGGTTAAATTGAATTCAGAAAATACAAATACCCAATTACCTAGGTATCTGGTTGTGTGTTCTGAAAGCTAAAAACAGGCAAATGACACCAAACTGGGTGAAGAAAGAAATAGTCACCCAGACAATAATAAAAAGATAATGACATAATGTACCCTTTAGCTGTAATTTTATAGGAAAATGGATCAGTAAATTTAAGAACTATTAGCTATTATTCCATCCATCAGTATATTAGTTGGTTTAAGAGACTTATCATTTGCATTATTTAAGTATGTTTTGAAAAAAAAACTGCATAGTTGAAACCATTATTCCACATAGGTAAAACCATTATTTACAGCACATGTACATATTTTCTCTACAGTTAAAGAGACTATGTAGGAAAAGTGCATAAACTATCATTCAGCAGATCACCTCATCATGGATGCCCTTTCCCTTCCTGTCAGAACACAAATGTTTCTGAAAGTAGAAACAAAGTAAAGAGTAGTGGCACTCCCCCTGAATTCCATTGCCATAGACCACCAAAATTAAGGCTAGTGATTATTATGCGGCATCACAGAGCCAAGGCCCACGCCCAAATATTTCGAGGTGAAACTGTAGATCTTGATATTTCTGTCATTTCCTCTTCGTTTTAAAAACAGAAAACAGTTAAGGACAGTGTCAAACATAGTCTGACACAATGGCCTAACAATGGTCTAATAATCACCAGCACATGGTTCACAGTTAAACATTCAAGTGAATGGTTGGGTGGGGTCCTGAACAGAGGGGGGGAGGACTTTTATTTTGAATGTTGCTAAAGAGTAGAAAGTGATAAATCAGGTTGATGTCTCTTCAGCTTGGTTTTTAATACCATGAGCCCTAATAATCTAGGACACAAAATGACCCAGCTTGACATAACCCAAAACATTGGCACCTTAGCTTTCTAACAGAACACAGCAAGACAGATTAAGAAATGTCCAGTGCGAGATCTAAAAGCAAGAGTGCCCCTTAAACCGGACCAACAAACTGGCACAGTTGGAAAAGAAAGGTAGCAGACATTCTGGAGTCTCCTGTCCCAACTGACATAACTGATACTGCACAGTAACAGGAAGCCCAGCAGCTCTTCCTGTTTGCAGGTAGCCTGCAAATGCATGGGTCGCCATCTTCTTCTTAAATTTTACCTCAGCAGGAGATAGAAAAAGGTAAATAAATTTTTATGTGTAGCAATCTAAACTACCCTGGTGAAAGATGCATATGAGCACTGTTTGTTGTGTTGGTCTGGTTTAAAATGGACCTTCACCATGATTTATTGAAAAGCCCAAACCCTTATAAAACGATTTCCCAGCATCTAAAATTAATATATTTTAAGTTTTTAGTCACTTACTTATTATTCTTTCCCCCACTGGGCAGCAACTCTGTCCAGGACTATAGGATACGGGCGCCGCCATCTTGACTCAGAAGCATCACACTTACTGAGGAGAGGAGAGTGGGATAAAGTACAGGGTGTGGGTTATAGCTGTGCTTTGCTCAGACAGAGCAGAGCTGGGGTAAGGAAAAGGTCAGCAATCCCAGAAAGCAAAGCAGCACAGTCAGAAGGCACCTGTTTGCAGTCTGCCTGATGTTCCATGAGCCGCCATCTTGGATGTTTAAAGGCTCATAACATGCAGTAGGTGCAGGTAGGATGATATTTAATGTGAGCAATCTGTACATACAGGGTGTGGGAAACATATGCTCTTATTCAGAGAGAAGGACCGCTTTAAATCATTTTTGACTGCTGGTCCGCTTTAAGTCTGTGTGCTGCCTACTATTCTCAGTATAATGAGACTGTTACTCAAATTAAGCAAATGAAAAGCTTCTTCAATTTGCAGATGACACAACAGTTATAGACCTTATTTAGGAGAAAGCATGCCAATGGTAGTTGGAGAGGTTTGGGCTTTGGTATAATGAAAACAGGCTTCTTTAAATCCTCCTAAAACAGTGAAAATAACTGTGGACTATGGGAGAGGTCTCCTAGACTTCCAAAGCATATGTGGGGACCAGGTCACAAGAGTTGAGAAGAAAGAACCATTGCTGTTTTAAAGAATGTTCAAAAGAGACTGTTTCTTTTTCGTCATTTCAGGAAAATTGACAGCAACTGTTATGAAACTACTATTCATCCATTATCTACTCATCCATTATCTACTCATTTTAATTTTAATAATATTTTTTATTACATTAGTCTACAGGGTAGGGGTGCCAGCATGACACCTTCCACAAAGATTATCATGTAGAAAAGCATAATTTATCATCTGTTTTTTATTTAACCCTTTAAGTGGCAAGCACGTAACACCTACGTGCTCGCATGTCCGTGCCTTAAGTGCCAAGCACATAGGTGTTACGTGCTTGAATTTTCCCCCCTGCTAGTTAAAAAAATAAAAAATAAAAATACTCACCTGACCCCTCGTTAGATCCGGCCGGGTCTCCTCTTTAATTTAGTGCCAGGAGAGCCCCCGGAATAGCCCCCCCCCCCCCCCTTCGGCGGCAGCAGCAGCTGCAAACTGGAAAAAAAAAAAATGACATTTACTTACCTGCGGTCGCACTGCCTCCCGACAGGTCTCCTCTTCACTGGGGGCACCCGAGACTAAGAATCAGTCTGCTCGGGTGCTTGGAGGAGAGAGGTGAGGAGGGAGAGAGGGCTGTGATCGCCCCCCCTCCCCAGGCTCTCTCCTCCAAACACCCGAGCAGACTGAAAGCTGTGATCGGAGATCGCCGGGGGACAGAGGATCGGAGGTGAGTAAAGTAAAAAAAAAATCCATGAGACCCCTTATACCAGTTCACAAGGCTGGGGGCTGGCAAGTCACCTGCAGGCTTCCAGCTGCAACAGGAGAGCAGAAGCCAGATTGATCAGCTTGGGACACAGGGATGGATGGGAGGTAAGTATTAAAAATATAAATAAATAAAATATTTTTTCTGCTTGTTTCTGTGTTTTTTTTTACACTTAACCCCTTGTGAACTGGTAAGGGATCCATGAGATCCATATACCAGTTCACAAGGCTGGGGGGCTGGCAAGTCACCTGCAGCTAGCGGGTGACTTGCCGTTAACCCGCGGCACCCCAATTACCTGCCTCCCCAAAGCCCAGGGGGGGGGACAGCCGAGCCCGGGCCATGGCTATGTGCGCTTGTAGCCTGCAGGGGGGGCCACCAAAGCTGGCCCCCTTGCACCCTGTTCTACAAGCCCCCATAGCTGGTCCAGGGCTGGTTATGATGGGTAAGGGGGACCTCATATCATTTTTGGGGGGAGTTTTAAGGGTTTTTAACCCTTAAAATTCCCCATAAAATGGGTCCCCACTCCCCCAGGAGGGGGGACCCTATGTCATTTTTTTTTTTAATTTATAGTGTGGATAGTAGTAGTATTTTATTTGTAAATGTTATAAAGTGCTATTTTCAGTTTAGGGGTCTCCTGGGCAAGAATGGGGGGGCTACCAATACATATGTAGTACTGTTGTAATCGGGAGAAATTGGGCTTTCACGTGCAATATGTTTTTTTTCTAATAAAGTAAATATTTTATTTAAAATAAAGGAGATAATTGTCTAAAAAATATGTCAACCTGTCAACAGAGGGTGACAAAACTAGGCTGGCAATTAAAAGGGTTAATAGTACCTATGCATGTTGGGTGTTGTTCTGCTCGGAGGACCTTGCTCTTTCAGATTTAGCTTGTTCTTTCTTGTTTGCATATTTATATTTTAGGAAAACATGTTATTTATTCAGTTTTTTATTCATTTTTTTAGGGAAACCCTGTGCAACCTAAGAATTCTTCGAGGGGTTATATAAAGGTGAGCCTACTACAACAAGCTGGGTACTCTTAGAAAGCTTAACATGTGTACTTTCAGGGAATATATCAGGGATATTCCAAATGTAAAGGGTTGTTTTGGTTGAAAAAATTGCAAGGTGCGCACTTTGTCTGCAGAGCTGAAATTTTCAAGTAAAATTATTGTTACGCGCACGCTTTACTTTGTGGTGTTTGTCAACTCTTCCCTTGACAGTACCTGTGCATGTTGGGTATCGTTCTGTTCGGGGCATGTTGCTTTTTGAGATTTTACTTGTTATTTCTTGTTTGCATATAGTTCTTTTTTAGGAAAATGTGGCTTGATTCTCCCGTTTTACTCTTTTTTAGGGAAACTTTGTGCAACCAAAGAATACATTGAGGGATTACTTCCAGAAAACTAAGCCCACATAAACAAGCTTGGTACGCCTAGAAGGCTTGAGGCGTGTACTTCCAGAGAATATATAGTTTGTGGGGGGTATTTCAAATGTAAAGGGTTGTTTTTCTGGAAAAACTGCAAGGTGCGCATAGCGCAGTTGTATTTTATCTGAAAATCTCCTAAAGCTCTGTTTCAGTTTGGGGGAGTCTCCTGGGCAGGAAAGGGTGTCTACCTATACATATGTGGTACCGCTGTGACCGACAGAAATTGGGGTTACACACGCAATAAAATTTTATTGACAAACTTACATTTTTTATTACAAAAAAACACTACAAATTGCAAAAAATTGATTTTTTTTATTTTTTTGGCACATATTTCACCAAAAAGTATTGAGAATACACTAAAAAAAGGCCAAACAAGACATTTTATGTTGAAGCCCAGACTGTGTTGAAAAAAACAATATATATTTTTCCTGGGAAATCCCTGGAAATCCTTTCAAAAATCACAGTTGAACATGTGTAGCGCAAAATAGTGAAACATGGTCTGGCAACAGAGGGTGACAAAAGCTGCAGGTAGGCTGGCAGCGAAAGGGTTAATGGCCAAATATCTTGTAATTTTTTAATTGTTTGACCATATAAATTCCAGCCACATAAAATTCACATCTCTGACTGTAAAATTTACATGGTTGATAGTTTCCCCAGTTTAGAGCAAAAAAGAAAAAGCTCATTCTGTTCAGATTCCAGTGCTGATCTCCTCATCCTTGCAACAAGATCTTCAGCAGGGTAAAAACACATAAGACATTTCACGTTAAAGCCCAAACGCTGCAGAAAAAAATTATTATTTTCCTAGAAATGTCTGAAAAATTCCACCAAAAATCCCAGTTAAACATGTATAGTGCAAAATGCTTAACATTTGTTTGGCAACAGAGGGTGACAAAATCTCTAGTTAGGCTGGCACTGAAAGGGTTGAGCAGCTATGATTGCCTTCTGTTCATTGTTGAAGTATAGGTGTCTCCTCCCCCTTACAGTTTGAAATCAGCCATTTCAAAACATCTAAAATTTCAGATCATATGTAAACACTCTATTATTCTAAGCAAAGCTGCTTTCTTCGCTTAGATTTTTGGGTCATTCCTGAGTCTTTATCAGTTCCTGCAGTTCTTGTCACAGTACGATATGTTCAATATGAGTTTTGATTCTTTTTTTACTTGTGCATTGTGACAACCTAAAGAGAAGCAACCACTGGCCAATCGTCTATAAGCCTATATGTGAAACCTTGGGATTGCAGTAAAAATACAATTCTGTGAAATACTCACCTGTACAATTGGTATTATAAGTATACAGTACGTCCTGCTCTAGATATAATACTTACACTTGGGTTATCCTCCGCCAGATGGCGCTGTACTGCAGAAGCATGCGAAAACAGGCTCCTCCCAGCCCTTCATATACCCAGGGACCTCCCACAAATCCCCAGCATTGAAAAGCAGTGAACAAGAAGCCGGGAGAATTAAAAACCACCCAGAACAACTGGTAACAATAAAAAGATAACAATCACCATACAGGGGATCCAGAATAATGCAACAACAGGGTGGGGGGGGAGCAGGACGTACTGTATACTTATAATACCAATTCTACAGGTGAGTATTTCACAGAATTGTATTATTCTTAGTATACAGTACGTCCTGCTCCAGATATAATACTTACACTTGGGACATCCAATAGCAGTGTCCATAAAGTAGGGTGGGATCCCTCAAAAAGGTGACAACAGGCAGTTTAAACTACTACTGCTTGCAAAACCTTACGGCCAAAAGCAGCATCTGCTGAGGCCCTAACTTCAACCTTGTAAAACTTCGAAAAGGTATGAACAGAAGACCAAGTAGCGGCCTTGCAAACTTGTTCAACCGAAGCCTGGTGCTGGAAGGTCCAAGAGGCCCCGATAGCACGAGTAGAATGAGCAGTAAGGCGGAAGGGAGGACTCTTCCCCTTAGCAGAATAGGTTTGAATCCCAGCCTGACGAATCCATTTGCTAATAGTAGACTTGGCCGGAGCCAAACCCTTCCTAGGACCAGAGGGGACCACAAAAAGAGCATCAGTCTTCCTGAAGGCTGCAGTGACTACCAGGTAATACTTCAGACACCTGACTACATCCAAGGAATGCAGAACCCTTTCCTTAGCGTTGCTAGGATTAGGACACAATGAAGGAAGAACAATATCCTGATTCAAGTGAAAGGCAGACACCACCTTCGGCAGAAAGTCTGGCTTAAAGCGGAACACCACCTTGTCCTGGTGTCTCTCGTAGTATGGGGGCTGAATAGACAACGCCGCCGGCTCCGAAACACGCCTGACCGAACTGATAGCCACCAGAAAAAACACTTTGAGGGTAAGTACAGCCAAGGCAGCATCCTGAATAGGGCTGAATAGGCTCAAAGGGAGCACCCTGCAAGGCAGACAAAACCAGGTTCAAGTCCCAAACAGGAACCGTAGGCTTACGTGGGGTCCTTTGCTGAGCAAAGGACCTCTGAAAGAAAACAGACAGGGCAGAAACCTGACCCTTCAGAGTACTGAGCTTTAAACCCAACTGTAATCCATGTTGTAAAAATTCCAGAATCCTAGGGATGAAGAACTCCCTGCAGGGAAGAGGCCTGGACTCACACCAGTCTATGTAGGAACGCCATACCCTGTAATAGATGGCAGAAGAAGTTTTCTTCCTAGCCTGAACCATGGTATCCACTACTGAGGCAGACAAGCCTTTCTCCATCAAGATGGAGGTTTCAGCAGCCAAGCCGTCAAAACCAGAGTTTGTAAATTGGGATGGCGTAAGGAGCCCTGAGTGAGTAGATCTGGCGCCTCTGGCAGGACGTACTGATCTACTGCCATTTGTACCACGTCTGCGAACCACACCCTTCTTGGCCACCTTGGGGCCACTAGAATCACTGGCACCTTTTCCAGGGCAATCTTGCGCAGAACCCTGCCCAGCAGGGGAAATGGGGGAAATACATACAGGAGGCGAAATTTCTTTCAAGACAACGACAGAGCATCCGTGGCCACGGCCAGAGGATCCTGAGACAGTGTGTTGCCTTCCTGGGGCAAGAGTACGGCATGTAGCGGAGCGGGCTGACAGATTGTTGGGAGGGGCTGGCGTGAACCAAGCGGTCATGGTGCATATTGGCACAAATGACATAGGAAGAAGTAGGTGGAAGGTCCTTAAAAATTATTTCAGGGACTTAGGCCGTAAGCTTAAGGCAAGGACCTCAACTGTAGTATTCTCATAAATACTACTAGTACCAAGAGCCACACCAGAGAGGCAGCGGGAGATTAGAGATGTAAACAGGTGGCTCAAAAATTGGAGTAAAAAGGAGGGGTTTGGGTTCTTAGAGAACTGGGCCGACTTCACAGTGGGCTACAGGTTCCTTGGCAGGGATGGGTTGCACCTCAATGGGGAGGGTGCATCTGTTCTGGGGGAGAGGATGGCTAAAAGGTTAGAGGAGTGTTTAAACTGAGCACTGGGGGGAGGGTAAAAGCAGTTACAAAGGGGAAGTTAGGAAAGAAAGTGACAGTGGGTGTAGACATGAAACTGGGGGTGGAGAGGGGGAGGGGTTAGCACATCTAGCAGGAATAAGGGCAATATACAAAATTATCAAAATTGTCATAAGCATTTGAAATGCATACTTACAAATGCTAGAAGCTTGACTAATAAAATGGATGAACTAGAACTGATAATAACAGAAGAGCAATATGACATAGTGGGGGTAACAGAGACCTGGCTGGATGAAAGCTATGACTGGGCAGTAAATTTACAGGGATACTGTGTGTTTAGGAGGGACCGTAACAAACGCAAAGGGGGTGGAGTATGCTTAATTGTAAAATCCTCTCTACAGCCTGCTCTGCGGGAGGATATATGTGAGGGGAATGACCATGTGGAGTCTGTATGGGTAGAAATACATGGAGGGAGAAACAAAAATAAAATACTGATGGGGGTTTGCTATAAACCTCCAGATATATCTGAATCCATAGAAAATATGATGCTAAGACAAATAGATATAGCCGCTAAACTAAATAAGGTAGTGATTATGGGGGACTTTAACTACCCAGATATAAGGGTCGATTCAAAGAAACATGTAACAGCTTTGATTTTGGTGCCGATCATCCTATTTTTCCCGTACGCTCGTGCGTTCGTATGAACTTGCGAGTGATTCTATAAGCAAATACGTTTCTATCCTAAAATTTACGTCCGTTCGTATGGCAGTTCGGGAATCAGACCTATGTCAGTTTCCATCCTGAAGTTTCCGTTTCATTTCTCAGGTTGCAACATTGGTTTTGCCCTTTGTCCTTTTTTGTCTGGACGTAAATCCTTCTGATCTTGCGGCTGCGCACTACAAACTTACCTCATTAAAGTGCATTCTAAATATTTGGTCTTTTATTTTTCTTTATTTCATTCATTTTGTAGTAACCAACCATTAATGAATGCATTTGCATAAGTAAATCTTACTTTGTTTAATTTTTAGTTAACTTGCATTTTTTACTTGTGGATTTAATTTCAATATTTTGGCTTCTAATGGTACAACTTAAAATTTTGTGTGTGGTTACCCACACCCTCTCCATACAGATTGATCTCAAATATAAAAAAACACCCAGCAACTTCTGCATGTTATGAGTCTAGAAACAGCCAAGATGGCGGCTCAGGTATTCTCGGGCAGCCTGCAAACAGAAAGGGCCTTGTGACTGTGTTGCTCTGCATTCTTTGATTTCTGACCTTTCCGTGCCCCCAGCTCTGCTGTGTCTGTGCAAAATACAGCAGTAACCCACATCCTGCACTTTATCCCGCTCTCCTCTCCTCAGTAAGTGTGATGCATCTGACCAAAGATGAGCTAAAATAATTAAACAAAGCAAAGGTAAACAACTACACCAATAAATTCAATCTAAAAATATTATTCTAGTACATCAATTTAAAAATAAATAACAAAGGACATAAGTTTCTTTAATTAACGCAAATATATGGATGTATTGCAAAATAAAGGTTTACACGCAAAGGACTAATTAAGGTCCACATTAAAATGCTTTTATAAGGCATACATGAATCAGGTATGCATTGCTATACAATTTATGGCCTCGGCCATGCTGATACATGCAGTTCATTGGAGCTCAAGACGCGCAGACTCCTCCACATAGCCAAAAAACCTGTTCAAGAACAGCAATCCGACTGCTAAAAGGTGTCGGCAGTGGCTTTCTTTTAAAACGTATTTAGAGGTTGGAAAACTGTTCTCTGAATCACACCTAAACACATCCGATTATCCTAAGTTTTACGTTTTGATCCTAAGTTTTAGGATTTGATCCTAAGTTTTACGTTTTGATCCTAAAATTTAGGAACAAACTTGCGCTGATCGTAAGAGCATATACGAATACGTACGTAGGCTCGTGCGAGTCGGAAATGGCCAAAAAAACAGGAAAAAATGACTAACACCCACCCAAACTTACGATTCTCGATCCGAAATCAATTAACTTTTGCTCTTTGAATCGAGGGGATAGACTGGGATGCTGAAACGTGTTTCGCATAAAAAGTAAAGGTTTTTATCTAAAACAAAAGATGGCTACCTTTCCCAACAAGTACAAGCTCCAACAGGGGGGAAAGCCATATTGGACCTAATACTAACCAATGTACCAGACAAAGTAATAAAGGTACAGGTTGGGGGACACCTTGGAAGCAGTGATCATAATATCATTAATTTCCAATTAGCAGTCACTAGGGTGCCTTATCAAGGAGCCACAAAAACGCAGGACTTCAAAAAGGCAAAGTTTGACCATCTTAGAGATGAACTACACTGCATTGACTGGGAAAATGTCCTTAAAAACAAAAGCATGGACGCTAAATGGGATACTTTCAAAGGAATACTTAATTTTCATTGTGACAGATATATACCTTACAGGAATAAAACTATTAGACACACATGTAAACCGATGTGGCTAAATAAAAAGGTTAAGGGGGCAATAAACAACAAAAAAAAAGGAATTTAAACGTTTAAAGCAGGAAGGGACAGCGGAAGCGTTAAAAAAATATAAAGAAGAAAATAAACAATGTAAACAACAGATAAGGGCAGCTAAGCTGGAGAAAGAAAGACTGGTCGCGAAAGAGAGTAAAACTAACCCCAAATTATTCTTTAGCTACATAAACCGTAAAAGGTACAAACCTGAGGGTGTGGGCCCCCTGAAAAGCAAGGAGGGGACCCCTATAGAGGGAAATGAGGAGAAAGCAATTTTGCTTAACAACTTCTTTGCTTCTATATTCACGAAAGAATTTGACATGCCGAGTGAAATGCAGGGGAATAACCAAAACCCTCCATTAAATGTCACTGGTCTAACCAAGGAAGAAGTCCAGCACCGTCTCAAGCAGATAAAAATCGATAAATCACCGGGACCAGATGACATACATCCTCGTGTTTTAAGGGAGTTATGTACAGTAATAGACAAGCCGTTATTTCTAATATTTGTGGATTCCATAACTACAGGGTCTGTTCCGAGGGATTGGCGCTTGGCAAATGTGGTGCCAATATTCAAAAAGGGATCTAGGGGGGAACCTGGGAACTACAGACCGGTAAGCTTAACATCTGTGGTGGGCAAGCTGTTTGAAGGTCTCTTAAGGGATACTATCCTGGAGCACCTTGGGGAAAATTACCTTATTACTCCATATCAGCATGGATTTATGAGGAATCGCTCCTGCCAGACAAACCTAATCAGCTTTTATGCGGAGGTAAGTTCAAGATTGGATCGGGGGAGTCATTGGATATCATATATCTTGACTTTTCTAAAGCATTTGATACTGTGCCACATAAAAGGCTGGTACAAAAGATGAGAATGCTTGGACTGGGGGAAAACGTGTGCAGATGGGTGGGAAATTGGCTTAATGATCGGAAGCAGAGGGTGATTATCAATGGTACACACTCAGATTGGGTCACTGTTACTAGTGGAGTACCACAAGGGTCAGTTCTGGGACCAATTCTCTTCAATATATATATATAAATGACATTGGGTATGGATTAAACAGTAAAGTCTCAATCTGCAGATGATACTAAGCTGAGTAAAGTAATTAAAACAAAAGAGGACAGCAGGCAGCTACAAACAGATTTAGATACATTGGAAGCATGGGCAGTTAAATGGCAAATGAAGTTTAACACAGATAAATGTAAGGTTATGCACATGGGAAGGAGAAATCTGTGTCATGATTACACATTAAATAAAGAAACACTTGGTAAAACAACAATGGAAAAGGACCTATGGGTTTTAGTTGACAATAAGCTCAACTGTAGTAATCAATGCCAGGCAGCTGCTGCCAAGGCAAATAAGATCATGGGGTGCATCAGGAGGGGCATAGGTACTCATGACCAGAGCATCATTTTACCCCTGTACAAGTCACTGGTCAGACCCCATATGGAATAATGTGTACAGTTCTGGGCACCTGTGCTTAAAAAGGACATATCAGAACTGGAGCACGTTCAAAGAAGGGCAACAAAGTTAATAAAAGGAGTGCGGGGGCTAGAGTACCCAGAAAGATTGTCCAAGTTAGGTTTATTTAGTCTAGAAAAAAGACGATTGAGGGGTGATCTAATAACTATGTATAAATATATTCGTGGTCAATACAAAGATCTGTCCCACAATCTATTTATACCCCGGAGTGTAACCATAACCCGGGGGCATCCACTAAGGTTAGAGGAAAGGTGCTTTCTCCACCGACATAGGAGGATTCTTCTCTGTAAGAGCAGTGAGACTATGGAACTCGCTGCCAGAGGAGGTAGTAATGATGGATACAGTAAAAACGTTCAAAAGTGGCCTTGATGCCTTCCTGGCATGTAATAACATTTCCAGCTATGGCTACTAGACCACTGGAAGGAATTAAACAGGCTGAACTGGATGGACTAAAGTCTTTATTCAGCCTTACATACTATGTTACTATGATTGTGATGGGATGCAAACAGATCCACATCCGGTAGTCCCCAACGGTGACACAGGGACTGGAAAACCCTGTTGCAGAGGGACCACTCCCCCTGATGGGAAGTCCCCCTGCTCAGAGAGTCTGCTAGGAGATTCTCCACCCCCGGGATGTAAACAGCCGAAATGCATTGAACATTGGCCTCCGCCCATGTAAGAATCCGCGACACTTCCTGGAGGGCACCCTCCCTGATGATTGATGTAGGCAACCGCCGTCCTGTTGTCTGAGCGCATCTGAACAGACAGTCCCTGCAGGTGATCGGTCAACTGCTCCAGAACCAACCTGACCGCCCGTAGTTCCAGAATGTTGATGGGTAAATGGGCCTCCTGAGGGCCCCACCTGCCCTGGAACCTCAGGGACTTCCAGAATCCCCCCAACCTGACAGACTGGCATCCGTGGTGACCGTCTCCCAGGAGGGGGCTAGAAAGGACCTGCCCTTTAGCAAATTCTTGTGGTCCAGCCACCACGAGAGGGACCTTATGACCAACGGGGGAAGCACACAAACCCTGTCCAGGGACGCAGGATCCTTGTCCCATACCGAGAGGAGGGGAAGCTGCAGAGGCCTCGAATGGAACTGAGCAAAGGGCACCGCCTCGAAGCTCGCCACCATCAGACCCACCAGCTGTATTCCCTGTCTGAGTGAGATCTGGGGGCACGAGAGCAGGGACCGCACCTGCGCAGTCAGAGCTTCCACCTTCTGTTGGGGAAGGAATATTCGTGACTGAACCGTATCCAGAATCATCCCCAGGAATGGGGTCACCGACGAAGGGGACAGAGAAGACTTGGGGTGATTGATCACCCAGCCGAGGGACTCCAAGATGGACACCACCCGCTGAGTGTCCAGCTCCGCCTGCTGTAGGGGCCATGAGGCGATGAGGATGTCGTCCAGGTAGGGCAGCACTCGAATGCCCCCTGACCTTAACAATGACATCACTCCCGCCAGTACCTTGGTGAACACTCTGGGAGCTGAAGTGAGGCCAAATGGTAGGGCCACAAACTGATAATGTTGATCTTTCAACGCGAATCTGAGAAACCTTTGATGTCCCGGAAACACAGGGATGTGAAGGTAAGCATCTTTGATGTCCACAGTTGTCATAAAATCCCCTGGGCGCAGAGAGCCAACGGCCGAGCGCAGAGTTTCCATGCGAAAGGGCTTGTGTTTGACAAATTTGTTGAGGATCTTTAAATCCAGAATGGGCCTGACTGACTAATCTCTTTTGGGTACTGTGAACAGGTTGGAGTAGAACCCTTCTCCCAATTCTCTCAAGGGAACCTGGCAAATAACTCCCAGATCCAGAAGGTCTTGCACTGCTTGCATCAGGACCTGAGCCGATACCGGGTACTGGGGGATCCGGGACCTGATGAATCTTGAGGGGGTCCGCACAGCAAACTCTATTTTGTAGCCAGAGGTAACTACCTCCTGAATCCACCGGTCCGAGACTTGGTGACTCCAGACATGCGCAAAGTGCTGTAGCCGTCCCCCCACCCTGGCAGGCGAGGGCGCCCCATCATGCCTGAGGGGTCTTGGAAGGGGCTTTGGGTTTGGTCCCCCAGGAGGAGCCGGGGCATCGCCCCCTGCTCCTATGCCAGGAGTCTGCACGAGCCCCCGCGAAGGACACCCCTTTCCCCTGCTTAACACCTCTGTAGGGGGCTGAAAGGGGGCCCTGGATCCGAAAGGGCCGAGGCTGCCACCTGCGCTGTGGTAACTTACCTCCTTTAGCAAAGAGGTCTAGGCGGTCCCCAAACAGGCGCAGGCCCTTAAAAGGAAGCCCAGTAAGGGCTTTCTTAGCGGCAATGTCTGCCGCCCACTGGTGCAGCCATACCGCGCGGCGTATAGCCACCGCCAAGGCGGAAGATCTGGCACACAGCCTAACAGCATCATCCGATGCAGACAGAATAAAGTTCACAACGCATCACAATTAGACAGTGCATTAACAGCATCAGTAGGCAACTCGTCTGGGCCGTCAAGTGCATTCCTGACCATGGCCCTGAGTGCCACAGCAGTAATGGCCAAGGCGTAAACCGGGCACAGTGCCGCCCCACCAAATGCAAAGGCATGACATGCCAATTGGTCAATGCGCCGGTCCTCAAAATCCCGCAGCGTAGTGGTATTGGGGGAGTGCATAATAGAGGTGTTAGACAGCCCTAAAACAGGAGCATTGACCTCGGGGGGTGAAGACCAGCACTTGACCATATCAGCAGGAAATGGATACTTCCTGTCCAAACTCTTAGGGATCCCGGAAAGTCTACTGGGATGTTCCCATTCCTTCAACACAAGGTTATTGAAATGGGTTTGCTCAGGAAATTCCAATCGAGCCTTAGCAGTATGAAATAGCTCACCCCTTTGCCTGGGAGCCGCAACAGGGGGAGGGATGGACAAAACTTCAAAAATCTGAAGCAGTAGTTTGTCAGTATCATCCGGGGTCCAGTGGTCAGAACCGGAATCGTCATGACCCCTTGCCTTCTCATCAGAAGATTCTGAGTCAGAGAATAGCTCCCCTTCGTCCGAAGGGGTATGGCCATAAAAATGTGAAAACTCCTCAGACTCCATAGGGAAGGGAGCCGAATCAGGGATTATGTGCCGCTTTTTAGCAGTGGCCTTGCGCGCTAGAGAACTAGCAAGCAATTTTTCAACACTGGCCAGTCTAGTAGCCACATCAGGATGAGAATCCCCGCTTGTATTGGGGGTTAGACTCAGGCTTGGGGGAGTAGGTGAAGTGAGGCGAGGTGCAGGCCCAATCACAGGAGGGGCGGGAAGTACCATTAGCGCCTGCTGTGCACAAGGGACGCAGACCCGTGCATTGTCTCCGCTGATAGGCGAGACCTCACAAGCTACACACAGACGGGTTTGTCCCGAGGGAACCCCGTTCACAATATCCTGGGATGCCTCCATATGGTGATTAATAGGCACAATAGGCCAGTAGGGATTGACATATGTGTACTGCTTTATAATTGTTTTTTAAAGACCCTGTGGCTATTATGTTGGCGTATGCACTATACTATCTATATTAGGTTACATTTTGTTTCACTCCTATTTTTTGTGCATCTTGATTTCAGCACTTATCATTAATTGGGATAGCTTTTTCCACTTTTTTATATCACTTAGGCACTTGGCACCCTGACACAATGCACTTGTTTAAGTTCTCTTAATTCCCTTTGCACACTCTGATGTACTTATACTCTTTATCTTCATACGCCACCATATAACCATTTAAGGTCATCATAGATATTAACCTATTATTCATGTGATTGTTGATTATTTTTAGCTCTTAAAGAGGACCTCCTATTCCCCCAACTATTGTCTATATGTTTTTTAATCAAGTCTTGTTGTGTCTTTGTTTGTTCTAAGGAAGATTTAATAATAAATTTGTATATATATATTTTTTACACTATGGTGGTGTGCAGTTTAATTGCATAGGGACTGTGTGGGCCAGTCTAGGGCCCAGTACCTTGGTTACTATTGGAGATTGTTGTCCCTATTTTACTAGCACCCTTAAACATTTTGAGGATTACAATCTAAGCTGTGCACACACTTTTCTCTCCCTTGGTTTTTGAAAGGGTAAGTATTATATCTGGAGCAGGACGTACTGCATACTAAGAATATTCACCCTTCTGGCACACACTGTGGCATCCCTGTTATTCCTCTGGCTGCTGCACGCTTTCTGAATGCCTGGTGTGGATAGACACAGCCAAAGGGAAGTGCCTGCAGCGATGCCTAAAGCGGACCAACAGTCATAAAATTACTTAAACCAGTGGGATAGTGAAAATCCTGGATTTTGGTCCACTTTAAGAAGTTAGATGTTCCTGAAATAACTTACATCCAAAATAATTCATTTAGTTTAGAGAGCTTAGAGATGAACCATAGGCTCAGATTTCCTGACAAATATCCTCCAGGTACCCAAGTGGCTTAGTGTTCCCAAGTAAGGCTAAAGCAATATACATCAGGATACAATCACTGATTATGGCAGCACATTATTTAAGGGAATAGAAAAAATGTGATATTCAGCCTGACACAAATTAATCAAAAGACAACAAAAAATAGCAATACAAATTTGTTTTAAAAAATATAGCTTTCTATGTTCAAACTCCCTGACAAAATCAATCAAGTGTTTGTATAGTAGACAAAAGGAAGTTTGCTGCATAGTGATCTATGCTTCTGAATGGAAACTTTGTAATGAGATTTGAAAGTTGTTGCTAAGCCTTTCATTTAATAACAACCATAAATCCCCTTGACATTTGTGTCCATAGATCTGAGGTTCTGTATTTTTCCCAATAAAGTAGTAACATTCTAATAAAATAAATTAGACTAGGCTAGCTCATTATTTTTCTCTTGAAAAACAGATATGGTTTTGTGTATTGATTATCAAAACAATTCTTTAAAGTGGACCAAAACCCACAGCGATCGATTTCTTCCCACCAGGGCATCCAAAATTGGGATGCCCCACTGTGTGACCCCCCAGGTCACCCATACACTTACCTTGTTTCCCGGTCCAACAGCGCATGCGTGAGCCGCGGCCGCATCCCCCCTAGCAGGGCGTGCTTTAAAGGAAAGTAAAGAACATCCCAGCTCAGATACCTAATGCATATATACCAGAAAAGTCACGCTAGTCCCCTTTCCTGTAGATTACAAAATAAATCAAATAGGATGGGCTGGAGTGAGGCCCGTAAAGGGTTTTAGTGGAGAGGCAGGGTATTGACCAAGGATATAGATTAACAAAGCTAATAGCTGTACCATTTGTTTCTTTCTTCCATTCTCAATTGTACCTTTGTACCATTGTACCTTTCTCACAGCATATATCAAAATCGGAAATCATAAATTAATACATTTTCTTTTGCACTGAATTTGGGGGTTTGTATACCAGCTGTTTTGTTTTCAGATATGGTAAGACTATGGAAAAACATGCCTCACAAAAAACTGGTTTACTATTTTAGATAGCTACTGTAATTTCAAATCAATAGAGTTGATTCAGAGAGACATAAAAAAACTTTCGTTTTTGTGTCGATCTGTTTTTCTTTTAATTTTCCCGCTTGCGTATGAGTGTACAAGTGATTCTAAGCATGCATCGCAAGCCTTCAGTAACGTCTTCGTCCGTTTGTATGCCAACAAGAATGGCATTTTTCAGCTTTCGTTTTCTGTTTCTGTTACTCATGTTACAACGTAGGCTTTCATTTTTGCATCGTCTCCTCCCACTAATCATTTACGTTTCCTGTTAGATTCAGATTTCCTTTTTCTATAACTAATTGTCCAGACGAAAATCGCTACGACCTTACCCCTACGCACTACAAACTTAACTTAACTTAAATTAATGTGCTCGCCTACATATTTGGTTCACTCACTTCTGCTACAATGCTTACCTAAATCACTTTGCGGTCAGTATATTCTTGCATTTCCCATCCCTAAAACTTACCTAAATCACTTCGTGGTCCCATTCTTCTTCCATTGGCGCACCTAAAACTTACTCAAATCACTTCGCGGTCAGTATATTCTTGCATTTCCCACCCCTAAAACTTACCTAAATCACTTCGCAGTCAGTATAATCTTGCATTTCCCACCCCTAAAACTTACCCAAATCACTTAGCGGTCAGTATATTCTTGCATTTCCCACCCCTAAAACTTGCCTAAATCACTTTGCGGTCTCATTTTTCTTCCATTGGTGCACCTAAAACTTACCCAAATCACTTTGAGGTCAGTATATTCTTGCATTTCCCACCCCTAAAACTTACCTAAATCACTTCGCGGTCAGTATAATCTTGCATTTCCCACCCCTAAAACGTACCTAAATCACTTCGCGGTCAGTATATTCTTGCATTTCCCACCCCTAAAACCTACCTAAATCACTTCGCGGTCTCATTCTTCCTCCATTGGCGCACCTAAAACTTACCCAAATCACTTCGTGGTCAGTATATTCTTGCATTTCCCACCGCTAAAACTTAACCGAAATCACTTCACGGTCAGACGAATCTTCATATCTGAATTTTGTTATTTTCATTCGTTTTGTGGTAACCAACCCTTAATGAATGCATTTAGAAAAGTAAATGACACAGAAACAAGTTTTTTTTTAATTTTAACTGGCATTTTCATTTTGCCTTTTTTTAAAAACACTTTTTTGTTTAAAATGGAACAACTTTGATTCTAATTTTTTTTTTTGAAATGTTAAGCTAAAATTTAAAAATTGTTTTAAAAAAATAAATTACAATTGTAAAACTATATACACAGCAATGGCAGGCCCCAGAACATTATTCTTCATCTGTGGTCCCCAACGAGTCGCACAGCTCCTGCATCTCTGAAGGACCCTGGAACTCCACTCTGGCACGTTATTTGTCGGCAAATACATGTTTAACAGTTGTGGATGGAATGTTTATTAGGTTGCAAGCTAACTCATGAAGCCATATGTCATGCTAAGAATTTATTAAAAGGAAGAGGCCATATGTCATTAAGCTAAGGAATTATTAAAAGGAAGAGGCCATATGTCAGTTTGCTAAGGAATTAATAAATGGAAGAGGTCATATGTCATTATGCTAAGGAATTAATTAAAGGAAGAGGCCATATGTCATTATGCTAATGCCATTGACTATGGCTTTAGGTATCTTGGTGATCATGTCAATTCCCACATACTCCAAATAATTACATTACAACTTACTTTGTTGGTGGGCAAGCTCTGCTTCGGGGACCACCCTCTGTTCTGGGACCTGCCACTGCTGGGAAGTTGAGGCTGTAGAGACATGTAAAATAGGGTCACTTTTAATGTCTGAATCAACAGTAAACAAATGACAATTTGAATGTGTGTGTGTGACATCACCCACCTTCTCCATGTGCCTCCTGGGCCGGATCTGCTGCACTCTGCTCCAGATCGTTCACCCGCTACATAATCATCTAGAAAAATCTAGGAGGGAATCAGCTTTGCTTTTTATAGCATGTACGTGTGTGCGGTTACATTAAGAGTCACATACCAGAGGCTAATGGCGCCATCGTTTGGGACGACTCCCTGCCCACGCTGTGATGCCCCTCCTCTGTGGATAGGTCCAGGGGCTGGTCGGAGGCCTCTACAGAGGAGGGGTTGGAACGTGGCCAGGGGGATCCACCACCTTCACTTTCTGCTGTAGATTCATGCAGCACTGGCCGGCTTGTGCGCCTCCGGGTGCGTCGGATTCGGTACTCCATTTCCAGAACTAGAAAAGAAAAGCATTTATAAATAAAGGCCTACCTTGTGTATTAGTTACATATAGCATGCAATCACTATGTACTTACTTGGGAAATGGAGCCCGAAAAATCGCCGCACCCGGGGCATGTGGAGTCGCTTCAAGTCCGACCAATGCTGCATGAGCTGCGTATGGGTGAAGGTGGTGTCCGTCTCCTGCTGGATCCGGGTAACGATCTCCAGGGCGACGTTCCTCTTCTCAAACGCGTTGAGCAGGTAGTAGTACCTGCGCTGAAGTATGGTCTAAAAAACAAAAAATAAACATGTTGTTAGATCAAACTGCATACAAATATCTGTCAAAGTTAGATCAGTTGACTAAATGACATTCCCAGACACATTTCTAGCCTCAAACTATCCTTCTAGATGCAAGTGACTTGGTTTGCACATGTGTGCACTAACTTCTGTTTGGCACGGAGTTTAAATAACTTTTTTACTGTTTCTCCCTGCGCTTCCTTAAGGCCTAGGCATGCATGTAGATGGCAAATCAACGTCCTTACAATACACTTATGAGCATAATCAGCTCTTGTTGTTGGCAGGTGAAGATCATGGGCGTCATCTTGTTTGTCTGTAGCAGATAAGTAATGCCCCAGCAGTTTCCGGGTTCCGCACGGCCGGACGAACTGCCGGACACACGCGTACGCGAACCCGTCATACCCAGTCAATAGGATTTAAAGGGTCATGGACACACAGCTCATTCTCTTTGAGATTGTCAGCATGGCACCAAAAAAACAGAGCGCTAAGGCCACACCAGCAAAGGAGGCCACCAGCAAAAGACCACAGCGGCATGAGGAGACTTCTTCCTCCCGTCCGACCACTCAGTCACACCAAGCTACTAGCAAGGTGAGGGAAACGTGCAGCAAAAGTGGCCACCACAAGGCGACATTGCCCACAAATCCCGGAACATCCAAAACAGCAACCAAAAGCAAGGAAGGGACCTCAAAGAAGAAGACACCCCCATCCAAGCAGCAAGGTATGAAGGGCCCCAAAGCCCCAGCCCACCAAGAACACCCTCTCCTGCTCCCCGCCCTACCACATCCCATTATAAACTGGAGCACCAGTTCCAAGGCCACAAAGAAGCAGAGAGGGCCCGAAGCCCCACCCCCCCCAAGCACACCCTCTCCTCCCCGCGCAAGCACATCCCATGATAAACAGCGCTCCAGTGGCAAGGCCAGTATGAGCCAGCGTGCCCGAAGCCTCAGCCTAGCCAGGACTGCCTCTCCTGCTCTACATGCCAGTACATCACATGGCCAAAGTAGCACCACCTCAAAGGCCACAAAGAGGCACAAGGCCCGAAACCCCACCCCCCCAAGCACACCATCTCCTCCTCGGCCACATTTGCCACAGGCACAGGTGGCAACCACTGATACATATGCCACATCCACGCCTGGAAGTTCGGTGGCCACCTAGGCAAGGACCCCCAGTCTGGAGCAGATACAGCGCAAAATATCTGATCTGAAGTATGCAGCACAGAAGAAACAGAATAAACGGCGCAATCACAGGTACATATTTGAGTTTTGCATTTTGTTGCTTGTTGTATTGACCACAATGCTCAAAATTTGTTAACCTCTATTTTTCAGCTTACAAACTGGCGGAGGCTTCCCGACCAAATTACAGTATGCACGAGCTGAGGAGATGGTGCTGGCATTAATACATCCCGTCGCATTAGAGGGCCTATCTGGAAGACGGGACACGGACATCCATACCATTCCTGCAGATTAGTAATGTTTGTTTGAATGTATTGAACTATTGTAAACATGTGAAATGAGGCTCACAGGCAGATATGAACACATGCCCCTAGGGAGTAGCTTTGAGGGGAGGTTACTGTTTTCGCCGGGTGTTTAATGTCTGAGGAATGGTCATTTAAAAGGTTTGCAGCCCATACACGACCTTGGACAGCATTTATGGTCACTATTAAACTCTTAATTTTACCAAAGCACTGCCTGTTATGTGAATATAAGTCAATCATAGACAACACTTACTTCTTTGTCTTTATACCACTTGGGTTGTAGCTGTGCTTTGGTCAGACAAACTTGATCTGGGGTCAGGGAAAGGTCTACATAGGAAGAATGCCCCTCAGCATACTCTGAAGCCAAATGCTATTTGCAAGCTGACTGTGGCCCCCTAATGCGCCATTTTGGATGTGTTAAATCTCATAACATGCAGTACATGCATGTTTGGATTATTTCAGGTGACCAATCTGTATGTACAGGGTGAGGCATACATATAAGAGATACTGACATTCATAGTAAAGGGCACCTTGGACCGTTGGGGGAGTTGCCATTCCTGCTTGGCCACGTGTATACTACCATATGTAGTAATCCAGCTCATCAATGGATTTTTGTGTGTTTACGTGCCTTTTACTTTAAAACCCAGCCCAGCAGCCAGCCTCTGCAAGTGTGAAAGCCTCCTCCAGTTTGAGCACACCATCTACTTCCCTGCTGCCTAGGACCCCGGAACAGATATATAGGGTAAGTGGACTTTGATGAAACTGCTGATACATGTGAATGCACATGACTCATTTGCCTAACAAATATATTTAGGGCCCAAACTGAAACATTTTTTTCACATGTCCCAACAGACCCACACACTGATGGATGAAATCCAGGAGATGGAGGAGGAGGAGGATGCCAGCTTAATGGGACCTTCTGAACTGACCCCCCTGGAACCTAATCTGCCACTGTCCCAGCATCCTATTGCACCAAATCCTCTGCAGCAGAGTGAAGCTGGACACATGCTGCCAGCCCATCATGGGCAGCAGGCTGAGACTGAGCCTACAGTCCCCAGTGGTAGCTCTGCTGCAGAGGTTTTGCCGAGCACATCTGGAACTGTTGCTCGCCCTAGAGCTCCAGCATCTGCAGGTGCTCCAACCCGGGGAAATGGAAGACGCAGTCAACAACGTAGACCAGTTTCCCAGGGGAGGCGGGTGCCGATCCTGGAGTCAGCATGGCGCCATGACAGCCATTACTTTTGGAAGGTGACTCAATGAACAACAGATCAAATTACTGCACAATTCGAGATTTTCAATAATACATTAACCAACATGCTGACTGAATTTAGGACGAGCAACAGCCAGATGGCCGAACAAATGGCCAACTTAACCAGCAAGATGTCTGAAGAAATGGCCAACTTAACCACACAGATGGCAGAAGAAACGGCCACCTTAAATGAAAAATTCACTGCCATGCTAGATGCATTTTGAACTAGCAACAGACAGATGTTTGACCAGTGGCAGATTCTGAATGACACACATGCCCAGGTGTTGGACCAACTCCAAGGCCCACCACAACCTTATTATGGGCAACATCACTTTTAAGATCTATTTCACCTGGATCTGGTCCACATCTTTCCTGTACATTCCCACTCTATTTACCTGTCTGGTGAGCGCTACCAAGATTGCCTTTTTTTATGGTGGTTGCTGGTTTGATTATAGCTTTCATATAGCTCATTAGAATGCTGACATGCCCCACTAGACAATGCCTGAGCTAAAGCCTCACTGAAGTGGCCGCTCAAGCGGCCGCTCAAGCTGCCACGCTGCAGCCTTGGGCCTAATGAAATTGTGGCTGGCTCATCCTGTTTGTTGGCAATATTGGGGGACATTCTTGGGTGTGAAACAACTTCATTTGCCCATGGCAAAGATTGGACTGGACTGGCATTAGGACTGGGGGTTATTGTTTGGGTGGCCCACTAACTTCCAGGCGTGGATGTGGCATAGGTATGGCTGCTTTCCACCTGTGCCTGTGGCAAATGTGGCCAAGCAGGAGAGGGTGTGTATGTGGCCCTATGTCTTCCTGGCCAAATATTCCCCTGCAAATGGTTGCTCCCTATGTATGTTTATGCTATTGGGTGGTGAAACATCAGCCTGGATTGCATTACTTGACAACTCCTGGATGTTTCCAATTGCTAGGTGCCATGTGTCTGCACCAATATATATTTCAGTTTTACTATGTATGTACATGAAGTCTGCGAGTGCCCTTCAACTCAAAATTTGCATATTTCAATAAAATATATGGAATGTGACATTAGCTGTTGTTGACTAAGTTGATGCATTAATGTTTGTGTTATTTTGATATTACTGAAGGTTTTTAAAAACAAACATGCGAAAATAAACTGCATGAGGCTCAGATCATGTGTCAATTTTTTAGTAATGCATTACTAATTAAAGAAAAAAAAAAAAAACGCCTTCACAAAATGAAATCAAAGTCATAATCACAAATTAACATCAGCAAACAAACAAAGCAAAACCAAATTAGGCAAATTAGCGGGTGATTAAGTTGGCCCGCACGGCTTGGCCACAGTGCTCAGCTGGCTCCTGGCTGGGTGGACAGGGGGGCAGATCCACATACCGGGGGACGCGCTGCATGATGGCAAAGTTATGCAGGACACAACCTTGTTGGGGTCATACTGGGGTGCCCCCCCCCCCCCGGTATGGTCCAAACACAGAAAGCCTCTTGACTACGGCCCGGGTCTTTCGGTGAGAGCGATTGTAGGCCTCCTGGGCCTCGTTCTGTGGCCGAAGGACGGGCGTCACGAGCCAGGGAAGAAGCAGATAGCCGGAATCCCCTGAAAGAATAATAAAATACTTACATAAATTACACATTCCAAACAACAATATTTTTTAAAGCCGTCTTTCACCCTGAATAAGAGCTTATCTTATATGTTACCCACACTCTGTACATACATATTGCTCACATAAAAAACCTCCTACCAGCATCTACTGCATGTTATAAACCTTTAAACATCCAAGATAGCGGCTCATGGAATATCAGGCAGCCTGCAAACAGGAAGTGGCTTCTGACTGTGCTGCTCTGCATTCTGGGATTTCTAACCTTTTCCAGACCCCAGCTCTGCTCTGTCTGAGCAAAGCACAACTATAACCCGCCCCTGCACTTTATCCCGCTCTCCTCTCCTCAGTAAGTGTGATGCATCTGAGCAAAGATGGCGCCGACCCTATCCTAAAGTCATGAACAGAATTACAGCCCAGTGGAGAAAAGAATTATAAGTTCCTAAAAACTAGAAAAATATTAGGTGGAAATGCTGGGGAATTAGTTTTTAAGGGTTTGTGCTTTTCTAAAGATCATGGTTAAGGTCCGGTTTAACATGTCATCAAGGGGTAAAAACAGCCATAGGTAAAGCCATGGGTCAGCAACTATATTCATAGGCATACAGTGAAAAGGGAATGACGTAATTAGAGGAAACTTACCAAGGAGCCATCCACCTGATAATTCTCCAGACTCAAACCGACGGAATAATCCTGATCTCCGCAAGATGTACGCATCATGGGATGAGCCTGGATACCCGGCAAGGATACTAAGGAACCGCATGTCCGGGGCCACCACTGCTTGCACATTCAGTGAGCGGCCCATTTTGCGGTTCCTGGAAGGAAAAAGAAAAATCTAAAAATTTTAGCAATCCAAGGACTACTCAAACACTAACTCCTAACACCCTCCCAAATACATGTTTGACAATCCAAATAACACTAAGTACATAAGTAGTTTAAAAATCAAAAAGTATATGTATGTGGGAGAAACAAAAGAGTAACATTCTAATGACTAATTAAGGTCCGCATTAAAATGTTTTGCTAAGGCCTACATTAAAAACATTGATGAAGGTATACACACTTAAATGGGTCACAGGGACAATTTACAAGGAGGGATGAAGGTATACAAGCTTAAATGGGTCACAGGGATAATTTACAAGGAGGTATTAAGGTATACACGCTTAAATGGGTCACAGGGACAATTTACAAGGAGGGATTAGGGTATACACGCTTAAATTGGTCACAGGGACAATTTACAAGGAGGGATTAAGGTATACACGCTTAAATGGGTCACAGGGACAATTTACAAGGAGGGATTAAGGTATACACGCTTAAATGGGACACAGGGACAATTTACAAGGAGGGATTAGGGTATACACACTTAAATGGGTCACAGGGACAATTTACAAGGAGGGATTAAGGTATACACTGTAAAATGGGTCACAGGGACAATTTACAAGGAGGGATGAAGGTATACACGCTTAAATGGGTCACAGGGACAATTTACAAGGAGGGATTAATAGATATTTACAATACAGTTTGCCTAAACTATATAAAAAAATGACATAAATGAACTTACCTATAAATGTACTCTACGGCTGCGGGAGGGACCAATGCAACGTGGGTGCAATCGCACCCATGACGTTGGGCATGCCGGCGATATTAAAAAAAAACAACTTAAGCGCGTTCCAGGCTACCATGTCGCCCGGAAATGAAATATATTTTGGACTAATGGTAGCCATGCCATTCAAAAACTTGGATAGGGCGCCGCTCAGCGTAGGCTGGAACATCCCCACGGAGAGGGCACCCAGCCTCTGGAACGAGCCGTTTCGCCAAAAATTGCAAGCAGCCAAGCATCTTGGTCATACCTGAAATTGCTTGCCCCTTCCTTGTGGTGCGGGCTAACCATGGACGCAGCTCACTATACAACTTATGGAGAGAAGCGCGGTTAAGTCGGATCAGCTCGAACAGCTCAACATCAAGCATGCAATCGATATGCATGCATCGCTGGTGCAATCTGGCCTCGGCCCTGCTGACACATGTAATGCCCTGGAGCTGAAGGCGCTCATATTCCTCCACAAAGCCGCAATACATGGTCAAAAGCAAGCTAGCCGAGTGCAAAATGGTCCCGTAAGTGGATCGCAAATGAAACCGTTTTATAGGGCGGTGGTCCCTCGGCAATCAGCTCTCTGAATGAGACGCAAGCCCATCCCAATAAGTTATCTAAAAGAACGCAAAAGTTCAGATTTGGATGCGAAAACGATCAAAAGTAACGCAAATGATCAGATTTCGATCCGTCTTTCGAAAGCGCATATACGCATTAGCAGGAACGAACATACGCATGGAAAAAGGAACGTAAAAAGCAAAAAAAGGCCAAACAGGCCCAAAAACACACAGACACATGCGAAAGTCCAGACGAATGTGTCTCTGAATCGAGGCTAATATGTGATTTTCAAATATATCTGACAACCTCATGGATGCTTATTGGGGGGATTGAGGTCTTGAAAGAGGAACATTGGAGGCCCTGTAGTCTAAAAGACTCCAGGCCCATCAGAGTTCCACTCCTTGAGGCAACCCAAATTATGATGCCCCACTGTGTAAAACCCCCCAGAAGCCCCATTTCACCACCTTGTCCTGGAGCTCTCGCAGCGGCTCTGTACCGCGGCCGCATCCCGGCTCACCTCTAGCCTTGTGCATACCCATAGCTGGTTGAGCGGGCTGCTCAGCCAATCAAAGCCTCTTTCTAGCCCCCAAGTCTGCGCTGTGGGAGAGTCAGGAAAGTGAGTGGATGGGGCGACACAACGGGGCATCCCAATTTGAGATGCCCCCACTGAGGAACAATACCCTGAAAAGTGAAAATCTTCCGTGTGTGTTAGTAACTGGATTCAAATTGCCTGAAGGACCAAAGCCTCGATTCAAAGACACATTCGTCCGGACTTCCGTAGCTGTCTGTGAAAGTTTTGGTGGGTGTTTGTCATTTTTTTGCTTTTTTTTCGTTAATTTTTCATTCGTACGAACGTTCGGGAATGCGCTTTCGATGAACGGAAGCAACTCGAAACATTTCCGTTAGTTTGTATCATTTTCCAAACAAAATCGGAAATTTTCCGTTCGTTCAGAAACTTCCGTTGTTGGGATGGGTTTCTGTCTGATTCAGAGAGCTGATTTCCGACGGACCACCACCCTATAAATTTCATTTCCGATCCCCTTACGAGACCTTTGAGGGCTCGGATTGCTATTGTTGAACATGTTTTGCGGCTATGTGGAGGAGTCTGCGCGCCTTTAGCACCAAGGCATTGCATGTATCAGCATGGCCGAGCCCATAAATTGTATAGCAATGCATACCTGAATCAATACATTTCATGTATGCCTTATAGATGCATTTTAATGCTGACCTTAATTAGTCCTTAGCATGTAAACATTTATTTTCCCACACATCCATATAATTGCTATATTTTTTTAGACTTATGTCCTTTGTGAATTATATTTGGATTGTTGAACTTGAATCTTAATTTTGTTGTAGGAGTTATTGTTTTAGTCGGTTACCTTTGCTTTGTGTAATTATTTTATATTTGGTTGCAGGAACCGCAAGATGTGCCACTCACACAACATAAAAGCAGTGATTGGTCCAGCTATGCGATTCCTCAGGGTTCTTGCAGGGCATCCAGGGTCGTCCCATGATGCTTATATATTGCAGAGCTCCAGCTTATTTAGTCAGTTTGAGTCAGGAGAATTATCTGGTGGATGGCTCCTGGGTAAGTTTGCTCACATTTCATGGCAATGAATATAGTTGATGACTCATGACTTAACCTATTGCTGTTTTTAGCCCTTGATGACATGTTAAACAATATTGTAGCTTAGAATGTGTATTTTATGTTAGTATTTTTAAATTCTTTCAGGGGATTCTGGATATCCACTACTGTTCTTGCTCCTGATGCCCATTCTTTGCCTGCAGAATGCGGGCCAGGGGTTCTCTAATCGGGCACTATGCAAAACCCGGCCCGTGGTGGCAAGGGCCCTCTGGCTTTTGAAGTCCAGATTTAGGTGTTTGGGCCATACGGGGGGGGGGGGGGGGCACTGCAGTATGACCCCAACAAGGTTATACCAATATTTTAATTTAAGTTTTTTAACAGGGACCACACATGCCAGAGTGGCACAACTGAGTGTCAGGGTTCTTCAGTTGGTGGGAGAGATGCAGGAGCTGCGCAACTCGTTGGGGACCACAGATGAAGAATAATGCTCTGTGGCCTGCCATTGCTATGTATTTTGTTTTTTATAGTTGTAAAAATTTGAAATTTTCTAAATATTTATGAATTTTATATTTTATGATGGAATCCAAAAAAAAATGTTACAGTGTCATTTCATTTACAAAATACATTAACACAAAACTAATGGGCCCAGAAATATTTAAAGATGAATATTCACATGACCGAGAAGTGATTTGGGTGAGCTTTAAGGTTCCAAAAGGGAAGATGGAGGATAGTGCTAAGTGGTTTGGGTGATCTTTAAGGTTCCAAAAGGGAAGATGGAGGATAGGGCTAAGTGATTTAGCTAAACATTGTAGTAGAAGTGAGGGTGGTAAATATGTAGGCGAGCACTTTAATGAGTTAAGTTTGTAGTGCGCAGGCACAAGATCGTAAGGATTTCTGTCTGGACGAATATTTATTGAAAAAGGGAAACAGAATTGAATGGGAAACGTAAAGGATTCGTTGGAGGATATGATGAGAAAAGGGCAAAAACAAAAGCCTACGTTGTAACATGTGGAAATGAAATGGAAAAGTCTGGATGGAAAATGACATCCTCGTATTCGTAATCTGCCGTACGAACGGACGGAAACTTTACAGAAGGTTTTCAATGCATGCATAGAATCGCTCGTACGCCCATACGAGAATGGAAACATTTCACAAAAAAAACAGATCGGCACTAAAACGCAAGTTTTTTTTTTTGTCTCTCTGAATCGAGCCTCATGTCGAGAGAAATGTGGTTAATGATTCCTAATCTGAATGGTCGCCAGTTATAAGGGATGTACCTGAGGGGGGTGTAGTTCTGGGCTCAATATCTTTATCTATATCAACTTGTTCATTAATTATATATAAGTTATTGAAATTAAGACTTAATCCCCAGATAGTTCTGTGGATTTACAGCTGGCTGAAGTATAGGTATAAGAGTTGTTAATGGTGTGGAAAGGCTTAAAGAGTTACAAGTAGTGTACCCTCTGTCCTGGAGCAGTGACATAGGAGAAGGCTTAGTAGGAAAAGTTTGCCTGTTTGTGAATGATACAAATGAGGTGGATATTCCTGGAGGTGTCTGCAACATGAAAATGATATGGCTTTGCTGAATAAATGGTGAAAAAAATTGAAACGTAGCGTTTATCTCCCATGCAGCCCATTGCTCCAAAGCCACAGCTCTCACCTGAGTGCTCAATCTAGCTCCCTTGCCATCCAGTCCAGCGCCTGGTTGAGCTTGCTTCTCTCTCCTATGCAGAGATGCCCCTGGCCTCTTTACTGTGAGCTGGCACACCTCCTTCCATTCACTGCAATGGAAAGGGGCATGCTAGGTCTTCACATGCCCCTTTTCATTGCAGTGAATGGGCAGGTATGGGCTAGCTCGCTGTGACTGATGGCGGGGGGTGTCGCCACATCAGCAAAACAGGAAGAGACGTGCAATTAACTGTGCAGCAAGGGAGCTGGATCGAGCGATCATTGGAGCATTGGAGAAAAGGGGAGTATAGCTTTTTAATCTTTTGCCTGAAGTTGGACTTTAATATCTCTAAATGTAAAATAATGCACTCGGGTAGAAGGAATTTTCACTCTGTGTATCGTATGGGAAGTACTGTGTTAATCAGGACTTTGGAGGCGAGAGATTTAGGGATACTGATTACTGAAAGCTCCAAGATGAGTGGACAGTGTAGCCAGGTAGTCAGGAAAGCAAGCAGGATGCACAGCTGCAAAGCTTGAAAAACACTGTGAGCAATTCTGGCAACCTTAGCAACAAAAATACATTATTCAGATAGAGCCGGTCCGAAGGCGTGCAAAAAAATGGTGCAAGGATATAAACATAAAGCTTATCAGGAGAGACCTAAAGAACTTAATTTGTACAGTCTGGAGGATCGAAGGAAGAAAGCGGACATGACTGAGACCTTTAAATATGTGAACAGATTGAATATGTTTGAGGACGTAAGCGTTAGTAAGAAGGAACTCCCTTTTTGGCATGTTTTTGGTGTTTTGCCTTATTGTTTTCCTCTTTTGGAATGTAAAATAAATAAACATTTGTGTTAGGATTGTGCCCCCAGACCCGTGATTTACTTATCAGCATGCTTCTCATATTTCTAGGACTTCATGGCCTTGAGTAAAAACCTTCTATGTTTTTAAGTAATAAACTTGGGATCTAATAATCTGCAGGCCAAATATGTCCTCAGGGGAGAAAAGATGGGATGAGAGTCAATTGTTGAGAGGGATCTGGGATTACTGGTAGACCACAGGCTAAATAACAGCATGCAATGTCGAGAATCTGCTTCCAAAGCCACCAATATATTACCATGCATCAAAAAAGGACAAAAACCCAGGATTTTGACTATCCCAGGTTTTGGTCCTTGACAACCGGACATCCTGATTTGGGACGCCCCGTCGTGTGAAGCCCCCAGATCGCACATAAAAGCTCACTCTTCCCCTGTTCTATGGCGCACTCAGCCAATCAGCGTGATGAGCTCCAATCGTCATTTTTGGCAAAGAAACGGCTAAGGGTTAAATGGAGCCAGATATAGGCCAAAATGGAGCCGAATGTGCCGTTGGCCACATGCCTGCACCGGACATTCACACTACGCTAAAAGTATGGCATAGTGCAGCCAGTGCATGCGCCATTGGATCAGAGATCATGTAGGTTTAACTGGGGAATCAGGTGGCCCTGGAGTCATAAAGGGGTACTCTCTCCGTTTATAGAGAAAAAAATTAAATCTCCCGAGGCGAAGATCCTTTTTTACCATAGGAACTTTAAATCTGGGAACAGCCTCCCACAGGCGCTTGTGACAGCATAACCAGCTGACTGCTATAAAAAATGATTAGATATTTTAGAATAAAATAACATTTTGTATTAGCTGTTATATGTACATAAAAAAATAATTTCCATTAACCCCATCATTTAGTTGAACTAGATATATCTCATTCACAAACTATGTAATGTGTTTGGGGGGTTTTTTTTTAGGCTGTAGTAGTAGCAAAGATACAACAGTAACCCACATCTTTGGATACCTACAGAGACCCATGACATTCCTCTCAGTAAGGATTGCTTGGGGAGAGGGCGAGGCAAGCTTTGTGAGCCAACAACACAGAACAGCAAATTTGAGGTGCAAATAAGGAGAAATGTATATATATATATATATATATATATATATATATATATATATCATTGCATTCTTACGCAGACACACAGGACTTCCTCCCTCCAACTTGAACCCATCCGTGCAATGAGACAAATACAGGCAGTGTAATCTTAACTGTTTTTGCCGTCACTGGTAAGAAAAGTGGCAAATTCTGGCCAGCGACAAGGATGGGTATTAAAAATGGGGGGTGGCAAAGGACGGGACCATGTCTGTTGCCATTGATTCCCATTGGGTATCTGATCTGCACCGTGTGGCTTTGATGTTACACAGACCAGATGATGTAATTCCCAGTGATTATGTAAATTAAGTATCCTTAATTAGGAAAAAAAAACCAAGAATTTACTTTCTGAGGTTTTGTTCCTCTCTGGTGTGGCATCCCAGTTTGGGAGGCCCCACAATTTGGATCACCTGCAAACTCACCTTTCCCTCATTCCCCACAGAGCATTCATGAGCCACTTAGCCAATCAGCAGTGCACGTTCCATTCAGATTTCCTTAGCTGCACTGATCTCATTGAGGTACCTTTCACCCAAATAAGTCGTCTGCTGAGACTCTTATATCTACCTTGTAAAACTTGCCTTGTAAAACAGTGGCTCCTATCCAAGAAAGAAGAGAAGCCAGCACTCCAAAAAATCAACTCTGTTGTAATCAAGTCCACTCCAATTCCATGTCATTTTTTCTGCTTTGTCTGTCCATGAGGAAGGGACATCTGAGGCAATCTGAGCCCCGAAGCGTTGGACCACTGTATGGACAATGATATGCACAACATAAATATTTGTGGACGTTATTGATGTGGAATTGACTACAATGGATTGGAATTGATTACAATAGAGCTGATTTTTAGAGTGCTGGCTTTTCTTCTTTCTTTATTCAAAAATATGCCACTAATTTTTTCATTTATCATAACCCAGTTATTTATTTTCGATAAAAGTTTGTATCCATAGCTTATGATATTTCTATGACTTAGCAATAGTCAAATTGGCTGCCATATATGCAAAAATCAAATTTACTAATGGGCTTAGAGACACCCCCCCCCCCCAGGAACTTTATTTAAAAGAGCTTCTAACGCCAGCCACATAAAATTTCCCGGCTGCCTCTCCTACCGTTAAATGACATTTACCCTAAAATTCTGTGTCACAACCAGATTGTATGGACCCACACACTGAGGAAGCTAAGGCGAAACGCGTCTGTGTGAGAGTACCAACTCAATATAAACCAGCCACAACCTGCTACAAACTATGGGCATTATAAGACCCACTTTGCTACAAACGAGAGGGTCTTGTGACCAATGGATCTACCAAATTAATATCTATACAAGGAAAAGACTTTCTAACCGCAGAGATCGGTCATGAACTAAGTTCTTACCAGATATGTATATATGTAAATATTTTTTGTATAGTAGAATAAACAGAGATTAATTGATTTCATAAAGTAACATACGTTTCCTTTGTACTGCATTGAATATCAACATAATAAGGACCAATCCCAGTGAGTGACTTAGAGGACTTCCCCTCCTTATCCTCGATAAGGGGCCTCCTTGACCCACATTTTTTGGCGGCCAGATTTGTTGTCGGACTGTGTGAACCAAGGAAGACCCCCCGAGAAAGAAGGGGCCCGGCCCCGAACTCAAATAATAGTGCCCCTGAGGCCACACCTCTACACCACTGGGACTACCACAACACAACAAAACTTTCCACAAAACTAAAAACAGCCTCCCCCCCCCCCAACAATAGTTTACAGTTTAGTTTGTAAACTGGTAAGGGATCCATGAGACACCTATACCAGTTAACAAGGCTCGGAGTCTGGCAAATCACCTGCGGCTAGCAAGTGACTTACCATTAACCCCCCAGCCACCCCATTGAGATTTAGGGCAACCTCAGGTAAGCCTGCTCCCAATTTATCAATTGCACTGTATGTCCCAAATGGGGCTCTCAGAGATTAGAGTTGTGACTGCACCCCACAGAGGCACCTTGGTGCCTGGTGGTGCAGCGCTTACTTATGCAGATGTGTGTCACCAAGCCCTCTGTTTTTAACCATGTTTTGAGACAGATTTTAGGTTGGTCTGCAAGCTAACAGGGTTGAGTGCTGTGGCTCCTTTAAGATATTGGTATCCTAATTGCCCTGCTAACGTGCACCTCCTAGGTTAGTTATAAAATGGTCTGAGTGGCTGCCACCCCCCCCCCTTTACCTCCAAAAGCAGTACCCTTACTTCAGGGTGGGATCCCAAATGATAAATCATATTCTTCTAATAAGGAGTAAGCTATTTCAAAATCAAACCTCTAGTTTACTACTCTCTGTAATAGCTTTCTACCAAAAGCGGCATCCGCCGAGACATCTACCCTATAAAAGTTAGTAAATGTGTAAAATAAGGACCAAGTAGCAGCTTTGCATACTTGTTCCACCGAAGCCTGGTGCTGAAAAGCCCAGGAAGTTTCAATAGCTTGTGTAGAATAGGCTGTAACCTGAAAAAAGGAAAATATAGGTCCTTATTACCCCTTGTCTAATCCATCGGCTGATGGTAGGCCACCAACCCTTCCGTGGCCCCTCAGCTATAAATAAGCTATAAATAAGAAGTCAGACTTACGGAAGGCTTGTGTAGCAGAGATATAATATTTTAGTGCTCTCACTACATCCAGAGATTAAAAGAACCTCTCATTATGGTTAACCGGAACAGGACATAAGGAAGGCAAAACCACCTCTTCATTAAGATGAAAAGGGATAACCACCTTAGGAAGACAGCCTTTTCTTTGTAAATCTTTTTTATTGAATTTTCTCGACAAGACAACATTATGGTATGGCGGTATATTTGGTAACATTACATGCATAATAAACATTGGTGGCGATACCAGCATATAGTGTACAGCCTCGTTTCTGATTCTATTGAAGTAATATAGTAGAAAACGTGCCAGACTGGGAAGGCCAGAGGCCCAGAAGGAGCCTTCCTCCTCCCAACTGCCCGACCACCTCCACCATTGCGAATTGTACAGGTGAAAGAGGATAACACGTAGTACAGTATAAGATTTAGGCCGGCGTGGTTCTAGAATGGTTGAGGTTGAGGGCATGGGGTAGGGGAGGGTGGGGGATGGCTAGAGGTCCCTGGTCCACTCCTGGCAATCTCTCAATCCATTTATCAGTGTAATGCTAATGTCGACAGGTTTGGGGTTGCATACTGGATCCAAGGTTCCCAAATGCTCAGAAAATAATCATGTCTATCATTTAGTATACTGGTAAGTTTTTCATTTATCAAGAAACCATTCATTCTGGCTTTAACTTCTGAGATAAATACTAACTGTTGTTTCCAGGCCTTTGCTATTGTCTGTTTAGTGACCAATATGATAAATGAAAACAGTTTGTTTTGCAGGCTGTTAAGTTCAGGAGCCTTGTGGCGTAAAAACGCCACCCATGGGTCCCGTTTAGGAGTGGCCCCCGGAATCCCCCCAACCATACGAAAGACCTGTAGCCATAGTCGTGCCACCATTAGACAAGTCCACCATATGTGGAGAACATCTCCTCTCGCCGAGCACCCTCTAAAGCATTGTGCCGGGTATGTAGGGTAAATTTTGTTAATTCTATCTGGCACAAGTACCAGCGTAGCAAGACTTTATATGCTGACTCCACTGTGAGGGAATTAATCGAGCAGCCCCATGTTGCCCTCCAGACCCCAGGCCAGTCCACCTCCACCCCCCAGTCCCAGATCTCCCTCCCAGTCTCGGATGTACTTGTGGTCCAGGTGCCTCAGAAGGTCATTAAGGGACGAATATAGCAGAGAGATTCTCCCCGGTCTATCTGGCTCCCCAACACACAGAGACTCAAATTTAGACCATTTCCTGTATGCAGCAGCCCGGTACAGCATGGGCTTAAGCCAGTGGCTTATCTGTATGTAGTGGAACCACTCGGACGGTGGGAGTTGGTATTTACTTCTCAGGACATCAAATGGCATAAGTCCTCTGTCGTCTAGGAGGTGAACAGTGCGGATACCTGGATCCACCCAGAGCGAGAAATAGGCCCCACCCCGGAGGCCTGGTGGGAAAAGGAGATTGTCCCATAGGTTCAGCAAAGGGGTGTGGGGGGACATTAATTTTCAGGAGTATTTCACCGAATCCCAGACTTTAAGGGAATGTGACATTAAGGGGCTCAGGCTCTTAGGCTTATATGCGGGGGCCGTCCATGGCAGGGCTTCCAACGGGGTCTCCCCCAGATTTGGGATCTCCAGAAGAGCCCACAACAGGAGGTCTCTTGTGGCATGTATTTGGGATAACTGTGCGATTTGTGCCGCTTTGTAGTAGTGGGTTATGTTTGAGACTCCCAAACCTCCCTGAGATTTGTGGGCAAACATTGAGCGTCTTGCCACTCGGGGCCTAGTGGACCGCCATACAAATTGAAGTATCCTTCCTTGAAGAATTCTTAGCATATAGGTAGGGATCCCTATTGGTAAAACTCTAAAGTAATAAAGAATCTTAGGAAAGATTGACATCTTGTTGGCGGCCACTCGGCCTAACCAGGAGATGGGAAGATCAGCCCATGAGTCAATTAGTAATCCCAGACTCCTAACAAGAGGGGGATAATTAGCTGCGTAGAGACCCTCATATGTGGGCGATAAGCGAACTCCCAAATAGGGGAGACCACCAGTAGTCCATTTAAAGTCATATGTGGACTTGAGGTGTTGTAGCAAATCCGCCGGAAGGCCCACATTCATGGCTAACGACTTTGTCCTATTTATCTTGAGTCCTGATATCTCAGCAAATTTGTCCAGCACCTGGAATAAATTGGGTAATGTAGTGATAGGTTGTGACAGGGCGAGAAGTGTGTCGTCTGCAAATAGAGAGATTTTGTGGTGGACCCCTCCTATATCTATCCCCTTAATGCTTTTGTTGGCCCTAATTTTAAGCGCCAAGGGTTCCATAGCCAATATAAACAAAATGGGCGAAAGAGGACAGCCCTGGCGGGTACCTCTCTGTATGCTGAACCTATCTGAAGATATTTGACTCTCGCGGCTGGCCTATGGTATAATGCATTTATCCATTGCAAGAACCTGTTGCCAAATCCTCATTTCTCTAGCGGCTTGTACATATAATCCCATGAAATCGTATCAAAGGCTTTGTAAATATCTAGCGATAAAAAGAACGCAGGAATTTTCCTGGCATGAATGCTATGGATTAAGTGGGCTATCCGTCTAACATTATCACTAGCTTGCCTGGCTGGGACGAAACCTGTCTGGTCTCTGTGGATTATAGAGCCCAGAAAAGAGTTGAGCCGCAATGCCAGGATTTTGGCTAGGAGTTTGACATCCTGGTTAAGCAAAGAAATGGGCCTATAGTTAGAGATCTTCAGGGGGTCTTTTTCTGGCTTGGGGATCATGACTATGCTCGCCATCGATGATTCAGGGCTGGGGTGCGTGTTTGTTGTAAGGGAATTAAACAGGACCACAAGGTGGGGGCCTAATATTTGGGCAAATTTCTTGTAATTTAGTCCCGAAAAGCCATCCGGGCCAGGGGCCTTTCTAGGTTTAATGGTCTTGATAGCGTCTAGCAGTCCTTGGAGTGTGATGGGTAACTCAATATCTTTGAAAAACTCATCAAATCTCTGTTGACTGCCTCCCCCCCGGGTAGGAGTAAAGGTCTGACAAAAAGTATTTAAAGGCATTTAAAATTTTTTGGGTATCTGCTGTTGTATTCCCCTGCAATTTCAATTGTATGGGTTGGCTTTTTGGTTTACATTGCCTAAGTTGCCTGGCCATCATGGAATCTGGTTTGTTGCCTCTGGAATAGAAGTGCTGCTTGGACCAGCGCACCTGTTTCTCTGATTGGTAGTCTAGTAGTAAGCTGAGTTCCAGGCAGGCTAGGTCAACTTTTTCTTTGGTGGCCTGACAGGGATTGTCCTTCCATGTCCTTTCAGCCATTTGAAATTGGATAGAGAGCTCCCTCAATTTAGATTCTCGCTCCCTTTTTCTGGCTGTGGCTATTTGTATTATATGCCCTCTCATCACCAATTTGTGAGCTTCCCATAGTGAGACCGGAGTCGTTGTTTGACGCAAAATAGTCGGTTAGGTGCTTCTGGAGTTTGTCAAAAGTATCTTTGGTTGTCAGCAATGACTCATTAAAGCGCCAGGAGTCAAAGGGTCTTCACACAGGGCATAGGAGCCCAATAGATCACTGAACACCCCCGTCTGACCCGCCCTTGAGTCACCCCCAGGACCCGTTACTTTACTGGATGATCTATCCAGCTTGAGATCAATTACCAAGTTTGAGTCACCAGCCAGAAACACAGTGCCTTTGGAATGTTCTTTCACTATCCTCAACAATTGGGATAGGAATTTGAGTTGATGGGAGTTAGGGGTATAGTAGGAGACTACTGTAATTTCCACATCATGTATTGTACCTGACACTAGGATATAGAGGCTCGTCAGGTCCACAATTTCGTTGTTACAGATAAAGGGGAGATTTTTCTTGAATGCAATTGTGACCCCACACTTCTTTTTCCTGAACATTGCATTATAGTGCAAGGGGAAGAATCTGCTCAAATATTTAGGGTGGGAGTGGAGGGCAAAACTTGCTTCTTGTAGGCATAGGATGTCAGCCTTATAAGCCTTGTAGAATTGGAAGGCTTTGTTTCGTTTGGAAGGTGAATTGAACCCCTGCACGTTATGTCAGATTAGTTTTAAACTATTTTGAGACATATCTATCTTGAGACTGTACCAGGGCTCTCCAGGTCGGACCAGGATCCAAGGGAGGAGGGAAGGTAAGAGAAGGGAGCTTATGAAGGAGAGGTGGTGGGATAAGAACTAGAACCAATAACAATTGTAAGCTACACATAGTTAAACAGAAGTAATGCAAGAGTGACACATGCAAAGTTAACAATATCCTGAGCGATATAAGGGGGCCCATTAGGGCTTAATGCAGGAAATTCTCAGCCCGTACAAGCGGACCTGTCAATAGAGGGAGGGCTTACGTTGCCCCTCCATCTACCGTAATGCAAAGAAGAAAAAGTACAGTGGGGGTGTGTATCCCATGGCAGGCAAGGCACGACAATATCTAAATGTATAACGCTAGGCGGCACATTTTCCCCGGCTATAGGGTTCTCCCCAACCCCGGCTCAGCCCCCACCTCAATTAGGGTGGCGGGCCTAGGCCGCAGGCCAGGGAACCCCCCCAGAGTAGAGGGGATCAGGAGAAACCTTAAACTATCTCAATCCTCTACAGTGAGAGAAAATATACGAGGAATAAAGAACAAACTGCACACTAAACATGTAATCTTAAAAGTTTGCGGTGCTGCAATCACGCAGACTTGAAGATGGGAGTCCTGAACCAGGGAGGGCCCACACTGCAGGTTTGGAACAGGGTACGTCTTCCAGGCCAGTCCTTTCACAGATTCCGGCAACCTTAAGGAACATATAACAATAAGGGTAAGAGAGAAGAGATCAGGATACAGTCCGGCGACTTTCAGCCTGGGCTTAGCTGCAAGGGCTCGCGGTGGCCAGTTGGAGACGTTGGGTATTTCGTTTTATTCTCAAGGGAGGGCCTGTCCCGGGGTGGTCTAAGGGCAGCACGCTTCCTTGATATAGGGGTGGACTGGGGTCTCGGCTGCCGGGCCCCCCCCCGTGCCCCATGACACAGTTCTCTTAGGGATGATGCTGAGTATTGATCCCTTTTGTATGCAAAAAGGAGTTTGAATGGGAATCCCCATCTGTAGCCTATGTTATGCGCGTGAAGAGCATCCAGGGCCGGCTTCAGCTCTCTCCTTCTCTGGATGGTCTGAGGGGCTAAATCCTGGAAAAGCTGGTATTTGTGGCCTTGGAATAGTAGAGTCCCCTTCTCCCTTGCCGCCCGTAACAGGACCTCGCGTGTGCGGAAGAAAGTGGGTTTCAGTATTATGTCTCTCGGCAGCCCGTCTTTGCGTTTGGGCCCCAGAGCTCTATGGGTCCGGTCTAATTCCAGCCTCTTGATCGGCAGGTTAGGGGCCAATTCCTGAAACAGGGCTGTCACCGACGAGGTTACATCCGTCATGGATTCAGGTAGGCCTCGAATACGCAGGTTGCCCCGCCTGGCCCTATTCTCGAGATCCTCCAACTTTAATTGCATAGCCTCTATGTCTTTGTCTCGAGATTGCATTGTGAGAAGGGTGTGTTCGATCTTACTTTCCAGGGCCTCCGTTCTTTCCCCTATACTATGGATATCTTTCAAGCGGGTGGGCCAGGCATCAGTAACTGCCTTCAGCTCCTGCTGTAGGAGAAGCTTAAACTTGGCTAACAGGTTAGCATCCCTGGGCTCCACCGCTGCTAGATCCGTTGAGGCTGGGACCCCGGGCTCCAGGAGGGGGAATGGGGCACAGGGGCTACACGTGCCCGAGAAAAGAGAGAACTCACTGTTCGGTGTGCTGCTGCCTGCAGCGCTGCTGCTGGAGCTGGCTGTACGTATCTGCGGTGGTCCATCGGGTGATGTAGGGGCTCTGGTCGGGCTCTGTTCGGTGGTGGGAAGCAGGCTGCCAGCTCTGCTGCTATCACTGCCGCTAACCGCCTCTCCGTCACCTCCACCGCCATTTCCCGCCATTTGAATTAGCTCGCCACCATGCATGTCGGCGTGGTCTCAGCCTGGGACACCACCACCATCGTTGTGCCAGTCGGGACTAGCGGGCTGATTGTTGATGTTGATGCTCACAGACTTGGTCCCGCTGGAAGCACAAGTCTATGTCCCCCGATTTGTCACTCTCCGCCATCTTGCCTGGACACGTGCTGCGCCACATACTATGGTGATGCGCAGGCTCCGTCCTCCTCCTCCTACTGCATCCGTTCCTCCCCTATCAGAATGGCGACGGCCTCAGCTGAGCCTGGAAACACTCACTGTTGCTTGTGCAGCTGAATAAAACGTTTTAGCGGTCCTTTTGCCTGCCTGGGGTGCTGAGCTGCTCTACCGTGCGTCCATCTCTCTAGGCGGTCAGCCACGCCCCCCGGAAGACAGCCTTTTAGTTATGCAACTCTAAATAAGTAGGTTTAACTGATAAAGCTGCTAATTCAGAAACCCGCCGTACCAAAGTAATTGCCACTAGAAAGATGACTTTAAAGTGGACCAAAATCGAGCAAGATAGGCCTGGGAATCTCTTCATGGTCCTACGGTGCATGTGCAGCCACCAGCGCACTGGCCTTAGGCGCTGGCTTAGACAGCGTGACGTCAGCGGCTTCGTCCCATTTCAGCTTTTTGGTTTTCCCAGTGTGCTGATATAAACGTCTCCAGCGGAGCAGTTGTTTGTTGTGTTAGTAATCAGATAGTACCTGTGTGACTTCCTGCTCTATATAAGCTGATACGCACATGGAGCCTGAACCCTGAACTTTGAAATCTGGACTCCTGTCATAGCCCTTGTGATTTAATCTTCCTGTTCCTGCTCTGTACCTGCCTTTTGACTTCCTATATATGTATTCACTCTGACGCCACATGTATATATATGTACAGCAGCCTGGTTGATGTGTGTTCTATTCACTGTTAATCACCAATAAACACGGTTTGCCACATATCCATCTCTGTTTTTCAGCCTCATTACTGGTCATTCTACAATAAGGGATCTCTTTGCTGAGAGATCCCTGACACTTGCCAACAGGGGCAGGACCCACAATTTCGGACCTCTGACAGCTCTGTCACAAGATCCTGGACATCTGCAGGCGAGGATCGGGTTCTGGGAATTCTCACCATCCATCGGGTTGTGAGGTATCAGCGTCTGGGACTGTAGGTTGACTGGCAGTTCTGGCACTACACGTCGGGCTTGCGCATGTAACTAGTCAAAATATATATATATATATATATATATATTGTTTGCGGGTTTTGTAGGGTATTATGTATTGTATGCATTTGGTCTTTGTGAAATAGAATAGCTACAGCTCACTTTGTTTTGGTAACTAGGGCATAAGCAAAAGGGGACAATCCAGTGTCATTTGTAAGGTACACAGGTGAAAAATAAAATTAACCTTTTTACATCCGTTAATAAATCAAAAACAAGTGGTCAAAAAGATATGACTCAACTGTGTATAAAATAGCCCTCTTATTACTTCACAGTCTTTGACGTCACAGAGTGCTTAACCTTAGGAATACAGGCTAACCAGAAGAGAATAAAGCAGATACTTGATAAAAACAATTACACTTACTTAATACCATTTTAATGTTTTTTAAACCAATTTGTAGCACATTTGCATTCAACATTCTACGCATTTTCTAAATTGAGCTATTTGCAAGGTTGATGAGGCTTTGTTAGGTTCTTCAGGAACAAGTACTTAACTTGTACTGCAGTGGTTGTAATGACTTTATTGCCATCCCTAAACAATACTGCACCAATCCCCATGGATAATTTTATAATACTTCCTATGTTTCTTTGTGGTAAAAAGAAACACTTGTTCAGATCTGATTTGTAAATGCATGATTCAAGCTTTTGTTAAACTTTAGTCACTTCACAAAAACATGATTTTTTTTTATATAATGTGCCTGTTGATCATTTGATGTCATCAGACATACATAGAGATTTAACTCTATATTTGTTTCCGTTAAAAAAACATGCCTTAGTTGCTGAAAAAAAGATTTTTCTGTCAAGCAACAGGGGATTCAGTTTTTTGAAGTCCAGCTACAGCCAAATTGGTATCCACTGTCTGTATTCGTCTAATGGAAAAGCCAAGGATATCAGGGTGTTATAAAAATCTAAAATATATGATTGTTCCATCATACAGCCACTCATTTGTGTGCCTATGTGAAACAGACTGAAAGAGACACTGACAGTGGCTGAATAAGAAGCACCTGCTAGGATTGCTTAGTGCTTCTCTGTAAGTATAAATCTATTACCATTACAAACGTTAAAAGGAAACATCGGCCCTCTAGACCAGCCCTGGAGCCTAAAGGGCTCAAAGGCCAGCTGATTCCCACAGCGCCGCTGTGTGAAACCCAATGTAATCAGAACTCACCTACACATGTTACAAACGGTGCATGCATGGGCCACGGCCCTGCTATACCTTTGGCTAGGCGTGTACCTGGTGTCAGGTCTGGTGTTCCTCCACAGCCTGGGAGAATGCCTCCCTTCAGTTCTGCTTTTGGCTGAATCCCTTTCTGGGACTTTCTCCTGCTATATGCCGCTCCACCAACAGATAGCTCTGTCCTGCAGAGGTGTTGGTAATCAGCCAGCACCTGTGTGAGTCTTGAATCCGTCTATGGATTTTCATGGGATTTCTATTCATGTATGTTTCCTGACTCCTCTTGTGTACTCATTCAGCAGCCAGAGTGTTTATGTTTGCCTGTATTTTTGCACAGCAACCTTAGCACTCACCTTTATCCCTTTCAGTGCCAAGCCCGTAGTTTCTACGTGCTTGCTTCCACTCCACTTAAGTGCCAAGCCCGTAGAAACTACGGGCTTGACTTTCCCCCCTGCTACAGTAAAAGTAAAAAAAAAAAAAACACTCACCTGACCCCTTGTTCTATCCGGCCGGGTCTCCTCTTCATCCGGGGGGGCTTCGATCCCCCACCCAGGCCCCCCCGGGTGCAGGGGAGAGCCCGGAATAGCCACCCCCCCCCCTTCAGCAGCCGCCGAAATACATGTAAAAAAAAAAATATATATAAAAATGACATTTACTTACCTTAGTGATCGATTGCTCCCGCCGGGTCTCCTCTTCACCAGGGGGGCCTCCGATCGCCCCCCCCTGGCTCTCCAGCTTCAGGAGAGGGCCTGAAAGGCCCTCTCCCTGTCCTGCTCGACGGGCGCCGCCATTTTGCCGATATGCCCCGCCCCTCTGGGGGCGGGGCTTATGACGTCACACCTCCGGGTGTAGTCCTGGCTCCGGGCTGCGATTCTCACACTTGTCATCGCTGGCCACAGGAGGAGGAAGGCAGGTGATGATCTGATCACCTGCCTCCCTCCTCCCCTGGCCAGCGATGACAATAACTGTCATCAGAGCTGCGAGGGACACAGAAGCTGAGGATCAGAGGTGAGTAAAGTAAAAAAAAGTTTTTATTTTTTAATAAAGTTATTTTTTAATCTGTGTGGTTTTTTTTTTTATTACTGTTAACCCCTTGTGAACTGGTAAGGGGTCCATGACCCCTATACCAGTTCACAAGGCTGGGGGGATGGCAAGCCACCTGCGCTAGTGGGTGGCTTGCCATTAACCCTTGGCACCCCCATTACCTGCCTCCCCAAAGGCCAGGGGGGGGCAGAAGAGCCCGGGCCCACATAGGGTATGTGGGCTCGTAGGCTGCAGGGTGGGGGGGCCACATAAGCTGGCCCCCCCACTCTGTGCCTACAAGCCCCCATAGCTGGTCCCGGGCTGGTAATGCTGGGTAAGGGGGACCCCACGTCATTTTTTTTTTTTATTTTTAAGGGTTTTTAACCCTTAAAAATCAAAAAAAAAATGGGGTCCGCCCCCCCTGGGAGGGGGGACCCTATGTCTTTTTTTTTTTTTAATTAACCCCTTATGTTCTGTCACCCAGCAGCTATAAAAGGCTTCCAGCAGATGAGCAGAAGCCAGTGATTGGGAGGGGAAGATGGATGGGAGGTAAGTATTAAAAAAAAAAAAATAATAATAATAAAATATTTTTTTCTGCGTCTGTGTGGTGTTTTTTTTTTAAATTTAACCCCTTGTGAACTGGTAAGGGGTCCACAAGACCCCTATATCAGTTCACAAGGCTGGGGGATGGCAAGTCACCTGCACTAGCGAGTGACTTGCCATTAACCCTTGGCACCCCCATTACCTGCCTCCCCAAAGGCCAGGGGGGGGCAGAAGAGCCCGGGCCCACGGGCTATGCGGGCTTTGTAGCCTGCAGGGCCAGGGGCCACAAAAGCTGGCCCCTGTGCCCTGTTCCTACAAGCCCTGCATAGCTGGTCCCGGGCTGGTTACTTTGGGTAAGGGGGCCCCCATGTCGTTTTTTTTTTTATTTTTAAGGGTTTTTAACCCTTAAAAATCCCCCCAAAAAATGGGGTCCCCCCCCTGGGAGGGGGGACCCTATGTCATTTTTTTCCCCGATTTAACCCTTTGTAGTGTGGATGGTAGTTGTATTTTATTTGTAAATGTTATAAAGTACTTGTTTCAGTTAGGGGGGTCTCCTGGGCAGGAACGGGGGGCTATCGATAAATATGTGGTACCGTTCTAATCGGTAGAAATGGGGCTTTCACATGCAATACGGTTTTCTTTAATAAAATACATTTTTTATTTAAAATAAAGGAGGCAATTTTCTAAAAAAAAATTTGATTTATTTACTTTTTTTTAATATCAATAATATTGTAAAAAAACAGAATAAAATTTACATTTACATGTTAAAGCCTAAACTCTGCTGCAAAAAATATATATATATAATTTTCCAGAAAATTCCAGCAAAAATGTCACAAAACATGGCGCAAAATGGGGAAAAATGACCTGTCAACAGAGGGTGACAAAATCTCAAGTAGGCTGGCAATTAAAAGGATTAAAAGTAGCTATGCATGTTGGGTATTGTTCTGTTTGGGGGACCTTGCGCTTTCAGACTTAGCTTGTTTTTTCTGGTTTGCTTATTTATATTTTAGGAAAAGGTGTTTTTTATTCAGCTTTTTTATAAATTTTTTAGGGAAACCCTGCGCAACCAAAGAATCCTTTGAGGGATCAATTCCAGAAAGATGAGCCCACTACAACAAGCTGGGTACGCTTAGAAAGCTTAACATGTGTACTTTTAGGGAATATATGGTTTATGGGGGATATTCCAAATGTAAAGGGTTGTTTTGGTTGAAAAATCGCAAGGTGTACACCTTGTCTGCAGAGCTGAAATTTTGAAGAAAAATTACCGTTATGCGCATGCTTTACTTTGGGGTGTTTGGCAACTCTTCCCTTGACAGTAGCTATGCATGTTGGGTATCGTTCTGTTCGGGGGAGGTTGCTTTTTCAGATTATACTTGTTTTTTCTTGGTTGTATATAGTTTTTTTAGGAAAATGTTGCTTTGATTCTGCTTTTTTATCCTTTTTTTAGGGAAACTCTTTGCAACCAAAGAATACATTGAGGAATTACTTCCAGAAAACTGTGGCCACATCAACAAGCCTGGTACACCTAGAAAGCCTGAGGTGTGTACTTCCAGAGAATATATAGTTTGTTGGGGGTATTTCAAATGTAAAGGGTTATTTTTCTGGAAAAACTGCAAGGTGCACATAGCGCATATCACAGTTGTATTTTTTTCTGAAAATCCCCTAAAGCGCTGTTTCAGTTTGGGGGAGTCTCCTGGGCAGGAAAGGGTGTCTACCTATAAATATGTGGAACCGCTGTAACCGGGAGAAATTGGGGTTTCACACGCAATAAGATTTTATTGACAAACTTACATTTTTTATTACAAAAAAACACTACAAATTGCAAAAAATAGATTTTTTTTTATTTTTTTGCACATATTTCACCCAAAAGTATTGAGAATACACAAAAAAAAGGCCAAACAAGACATCGCATGTTGAAGCCCAGACTATGCTGAAAAAAACAATATATCATTTTCCTGGGAAATCCCTGGAAATCCCTTCAAAAATCACATTTGAACATGGGGAGCGCAAAATAGTTCAAAATGGTCTGGCACCAAGGGTGACAAAAACTCCAGGTAGGCTGGCAGCGAAAGGGTTATTCTTGTATAGTTATTGCAGCAAGTGTTTGTTATATGTACACTTATGTAAATATGTACAGCAGTCTGATTGGTGTGTGCACTGTCACTATTAAACATGGTTGCCGCATATCTGCCTTTGTCGCAGCCTCAATTTCTGGTCATTTTCTACAATTGGGATTTCTCCATTGAGAAATCAGTGACAGAATGCTGATCCCAAAAGGACCAGGAGACTGTGAGACTGAGCTGGATTTGTTGTGCTGAGGATGTGCAGGGTCCTAGTGCCAACCCTAGATTTTGCTTTTCATAGTGTTTGTAATGCTGTCTGTGGTTCCTCTTAGTTGGGCCTTTGGCCTTCTTGTCTTGAAATTTGGGCTTAATGTCGTCTAGTCTTAGTTGGGCCATTGGGCCTTACTGTCTTGGATATTTTGGCTTATCGCCTTCTAGTCTTGTTGGGCCGCCGGGCCTTCGTGTCTTGAAAAAAATGTGGTTTATTGACTTCTAGTCTTCGGTAGGTCTTAGCCTGTACTGGGGCCCAGCCTTGTCCTGGCCTGTACTGGGGCCCAGCCTTGTCCTGGCCTGTACTGGGGCCCAGCCCTGTGCTGGCCTGTACTGGGGCCCAGCCCTTTCCTAGCCTGTACTGGGGCCCCGCCCTGTCCTGGAGCCCAGTTCTTTGTCTGTGTCTTGTGTACATCTCTCCTGTGTTTCCCTTCCCCAAGTCTGTGACCACCACGGGATTACCCGGGGCCTGTGCAACTTCACCTTTAGAAGCTCTGTTGAAGAAGTGGGTGGATTACGGGCTCCTTGAGTACCGGAATACCTACGCCCCTGGTGGTCAGCAGGTTGCCTCCTTGGTGGCACAGACGGGTTCTCTTTGTCTATTTGTTTCTAATCAGCTACTCACCTTGATTCCCCAGGGAAATTACTTGCTTGGGCAGGTCAGAATGTTTTCTGGAGTGCGTAAGTCTAGTCTGAGCCCCAAGATGTCCATGGGGACATCCGTTACTATAGACACTAACAGTTCCTTAGCTCCCACAGAGCTGCCTTAAAGTTGGTGCAGGAGCCTTACATTCAGCAGTCTCCCAAGACAACCTGGAGTCGTCAGGTGGCTTATTTCCTTTTTGAAGATGATCTGTTTTTTTTGGGGGCTGAAGCGTGGCTGAATCATAGCAAACACCTCAATGAGAATCTTGTTGAATTCCTTAAATTCATAGCCACGTCTTATTTATGTATTCCTGAGACGGTGATTGCTGATCAGAATAATCTGAAGTCAGAATATCCAGCTAAATCTATTGCCTCTGTGTCTGATGTAGAGGATGAGGTTGACAGTGAGTCAGATGCCTGGACTGATGTGTCTGATGTAGAGGATGAGGTTGATAGAGTCAGATGCCTGGACTGATGTGTCTGAAGTAGAGGATGAGGATGACAGTGGGTCCGATGCCTGGATTGATGAATCGATTCAGAGGATGACCACCTTACATCTGATCTGTCCTCCGTCCAGTCCACTGGGGTGCTACAGTCTGCTGTTTATCATCAGTCCATGCCCAATAACTCAACCTGAGCCCTTTAACTCTAGTGACTCAACCTGAGCCTCACTGTGAATTAATATCTGAACCTGTCTGTGAGGCTGCTTCCAAGTCTGTCTATGACCCAATGTCTGTCTGTGACTCTGACTCAATATCTGCCTTTGAGCTTGACTCAATGCCTGTCTGCAGCCCTGACTCAATGTCTAGTTTTGAATTTAACTTAATGTCTGTCTGTGATCCTGACCCAATGTCTGTCTTTGAGCCTGGCTCATTCTTTGCCTATGACCCTGATCCTGTACCTGTTTGTGAGCATGGTCTAATGTCTGTTTGTCAGCCCAAATCTTCTGCCGAGTCAGATTTTTCTGCGGAGTCAGATTTTTCTGCGGAGTCTGATCATCCTGTCGAGCATGATCATCCTGTCGAGCATGATCATCCTGTCGAGCCTGGTCTTGGTTCGCCTGAGGTAGGAGTGCCTGAGGATAGTTTGCGTAAGGTAGGATTGCCTGCTTTGCCCGAGCCTCTGATGTTGTGGTTTTAAAATACCTCGAATTACATATGGGGATTTCTTCAGTGTCCCACTGGCTTAAGGAGACCTTGAAGGGTTTCCTAAAGTCATAGGAAGGTCTTTTGTTACCTAGACTCTGATTTTGAAGGATTCAGGGGCATAGATTCCTGACTCGCAGCCTCAATTTATGGTCATTTTCTACAATCGGGATATCTCTGTTTAGAAATCTATGACAGCTGGGTCAGACAATTGTGACAGGTACGTCCCCCCCAACTAGAGCGGATGTTGCCAGTAGTGCACTTGCCTCCATTGAGTTAGCTATCCGCCGTGAGGTCACAGTGGCTAGCAGAGCTGTATTACGCTGAGCACGCTGATTGGCTGAGCGACCCCCATCTGCACAGTGAGAACACTGAAAAACAGGGTTACTTACTGGTTAATTCCTTTCTGGGAATAATCCAGGACGGTCCACCAGGAGAACGTGTGTCTCCTCCCCCTATGGATTAATCCACAATGGGGGTTACCTCTTTCCCCCCGTAAAGAGCCCAGGGGACTCACAATTGCACTCACCACATTTAGAGTTCAATTATATAAGTTTTATTGTAATTCATCAGCAGCAAAATTAAAACGTTTAAAATTCTGATTGTCACTTACATAATGCGCCACAAGGGGGAGCTATCTAAACTTTCCATCAAAGTGTCCATAATTCATAAATACTATTTAAAGTGGACCAACACCCAGGATTTTGACTATCCTGGGTTTTGGTCCACTTCGGTGGGGCACCCCGATCGGGGGTGCCCCGATGTGTGAAACCCCCCAGAAAGCCCCCAAAACTCACCTGCCCCCGCTCCCACGTGACCGCTGCAGCCAATCCCCACCGACGGACAAGCGAGGTCCGTCGACGGACAAGCGAGCGCGCCCTCTTATAGATTCCCAGGCCGATCAGCATTGGGTGTTGGTCCACTTTAACAGCAATTCCCAAATATTTAAAGTGCCAAGTAAAGGTGCATCAATTCATAAGCAGTATGTGCAAGGGTTAATTCAAGGTATAGGCATAAAGTGCATATAGAAGTAAACGCAAAACAATACAAAAGCCTTTCTTACTCAGTAAAGATAGCGTCCCCACTCAGCAAAAACCCACGCGTTCCGAGACCGTTCACAGGTCTCTTTCTCAAGGCATGAGTAAGTCTGACAGACCTTCTCGCTGCTCCACTCTTTTCACCTAAGTCGCCAAAAAGCATGTTGAGTGAGCCTGAATAGTGGAAGGAAGGGGAGAATTGGATAGACAGTAGGCTGTACAAATAGCTAGTGTCAAGCATATGAAAGTTAGAGGCCCTTTTGGGTAAAAAAGATGGAAATGGAGTGAGAAGAATGTTTTCCGATAAGGTTCCTTTTGTCGGACACCTCACTCTTCTCTTCTCCATCAGCCGAGTCTCTGACAATGTCTGTGCACAGTTGAGGGCGTGTACAGCCATTGCCTGGTCAGACTCAACAGTGCCACCTAATGTCCCGTGCAGTCACGCGAGCCCTAGAGAGTAGGGTCTTGGACCTGTCTTTACTTCTGGTTTTCGGTCTTGGTGGACTGGAAGTGACATCACTCCCTCGTCACCCTGGAGACATTTCTCCCAGCTCGAATTGACAGCCTTATTTAAAAGGATGTCTGGCCTGCATCCATTGCTATGTTTTCAGCTAGGTTCCCAGATTTTATTTTCTGTCCCTGCGTTCTCTTGGATTCCTGACTGAATTCTGTAATTGACCTGGCTTCACTCTCGGATTGGCTCTTGGAAGGATTATTTGGTTTGACCTCGGACTGATATACTGGACTTTGCTTCTGTGAAACCCCAGACTGCTAATTTTAACTTCGCCGGGGTCAGATGCAAGGTCCTTGAGTCAACAGATCCGCCTGGACCAGGGTTCTTCTAATGATAGATGCCTTAAAATCTGAAACCACACCCTTTTGGTCCAGTATGGACAGATGAGAACCATATTGGCTTTTTGCTCTATGATCTTTGGTAACATGATAGGAATTAGAGAGGAACTTCGGGGCCCTGAAGTCTAAAAGACTCCAGGGCCGCCCGAGTTCTACTCCTGTGCGAGTGTCAGGCCACCTGGTTACAACCATGGATTGGGCTGAGCGGAGCTCCATGTGTGGGGCGCAGCAAAGAAAATAAGTCAAAAAGAACAATTTAGAATTAAGGGGCTGGCGGTAGACAGGCAAGGTCCAATGAATAAATCCGAGTTCAAGGGCTGGCAGCAAACAGGCAAAGTCCAATGAATAAATCCGAGTTAAAACCATGTAATCCGTCCGAGTACTGATCCGGGAGCAGGCCAGGTCAATCCAGGAAGACAATCTGGAAATGCAGGAAATGCAGGAAACAGGAATCACAGTTTCCAGGAACTGAGCTGATGACACAGCAATGAAAACAGGCCAGCTGTCCATTTGAATAGTGCTGTCAATGAAGCTGGGAGGGATGACACATAGCATAAGAATAAAGGGCCACTGTATGTCCCAGCACCAAGCCAGATACAGAACCAGAACGGGCCCACAAAACCGCACGTAGACATACAATTCTCAGGGCCATGTGACCAGGGGAACCTAAAGAAATGAACATCTCGGGTACTGACCCATTTAGGGACTCCATCTTTGGGCTCATTTGATACCCGGCATCCAGCCCAGTCATTTGGTGCCATATTCAGAGCCATATGACCCCCCTGCCCAAAGTTATAACCCCTAAAGGGTTTTAGGTTCTAAAGCAGGTTCCACAATGGTGGGAGGGGACAGTCCATCCCACAAAAAGGGAGGGGGTGAAAGGGTCTCAAGCCATAAAGGGAGGATGACCCAGGGCCAGCGATTGTCACTTCTGGAGGTGCCCATCAATAAGCTTGCCACTCACCTCCATGTGGGAGCCCATCATCACTACATCTCTACATCTGCATTTTAAGGTAACTGACTGTTGTATCTGTGTGTGTAGCACACTGTAACCCGTAACCCACTTCTCAGAAGAACAGTTGTAATTATTCATATTCCATCATAGCCAAATGTTTGCTATCACTGCCTAGTGTGCGTATTGCATTAAAACCATTATTTAACTTGAGTGACCTTTTTGCCTTAGCCAAGAATCTGTGTGTCCATAGGCTTTGGGCCTGGTAGTCCGCTAAGCGGGCGACGGATGAGGTTTTGGGAAAGCGGGCTGTGTGTTCGGAGGTCCCTGAATGATAGTTGGATCACAGGATCCGCGGTTCCCTGACAATAAGTGATGTCACTTCCTGTCCATTGATACCAAGGAAAACCCAGAAGTAAAAAGCAAGCCCAAGAGCTTACACTCGAGGCTTTGTGCATTTGCAGTGTGCCCAACACCAGGTGGCGCTGTTGAGCGGTGCAATGGATGAAGAGCCAGATCGTGTACACTCAAGCAAGCATGTCTGTGACTGCGCAAAGATAGTGATGGCGATCTGACAGCACCCCAGAGAAGCGAGGAGCCTGACAGCAAGTTCCACACTGTGTAAACCGGAAGCCCCAATACATTCACATTCTCCTGGAGCCCTCGCCACTGTTTCGGCCGCATCCCCGCTCACCCCTAGCCACATGTTTGCCTGCACCCGGCCATTCTGAATGGGCAGCATGGGCATACCATGGCTAGAAGGTGAGTAAGGGATGCCAGCTGGTGGTGCACTCAGCTCCCTTCGGTGGAGCAAGGCTGCTTAGTCGTCCAGGCAGCTTAGCCATCAGCGGAGCAGAAGGGAGCCGAGTGAAAGCGAATGGGCTGATTGACCCGAGTCTGCACTGTGGGAGCGAAAGGAAGGTGAGTGTATGGGGTGACGTGGGGGGACACACACAGCAGGGCATCTGAATTTAGCATGCCCCCCCTGAGAGGGACATAACACGGGAAAGTGAAATTCCAGTGTGTTGTTCCTCTTTAACTTAAACTGAGAGAGGGCTTACAGAAGGGCTCTCGGCCAGTCTTGGGAAAGAACATCCAGTCCTGCTTTTCCCCGATTCCGGTATAGGAAAAATAACTTTTGCACTGCATTTCCTGGCAAACAAGCCCACGAATGGCTGACCAAAACAACTGCAGACCTGCTGAAAAACTAGATTGTTCTAGTACAGGTACATTTGTATTTTTATTGCTAGGTTAACTCCTCAAAGTGGAAGTCCAGTCAAAAAACAACCCCCCCCCCCCTCCAGTCTACCACCTATAGCTTAGCCTTGCTCCAGCGCAGCTCTCTGGGGCACCATCGACAACTGCACAGAAAGGGACAAAACAGCATCCCCCAGTTCCATGCATGCACCGCCACCCAGAAAGACACACAAAAAATGCATACAGCTGCATCCCCCGGCTGTGTGCGTGCACATTGCCCATTCACCTGATTGCGAGGATGGAGGCAGGGGTGCTGCTGTATGCCCCCCAAGGCCATGGGCAACTTGCTCAAACAATGCAGCTGCAATATACAGAATTATAGCCTGTCCAGGAGATGACAGGAATTCAGTCGACAACATTAAAGAATAGGGAAAAATAAACTTTGGAGTTCTGTTACTGCTTCTACCTGTGGTGCGGGAAATAGATGAGAGGGACAGGCATTGGGTAAGCTGCTTTCTCCATTAATTATTGGGTTTACAGTCCCTTTAAGCAACATAAAATTGGGTTTGGGTTTATAAACAAATGTTTCTCTCCTATTAATACAACACTAAATAAATACAAACTGAGGCGATCAACTGCTGATAACAGTTTAATCTCATGATCATTTAAGCAGACTAGTTACCTATGCAACATATATCCTTTTTGTTCTGTATTGCATATAGTCTTGATTGTTACCATTACAATCAGGCTCAAGTACCTGAATTATTACAAAAATCCCACTGTAGTATGTTGGTCCACCATAATTCACATTTGTATACAGAAGTAACATAGAACAAATGTGTATGTTTTGTTTTGTTATTATTTAAAGCAATGTAAAGTAATTATGTACAAAGCTAAATTAAAATAATTTCTTCCATTTTCTAAATTTCTAATATATGTTATTTGTTAAAAAATAGGTGTTTATATTTGTACTTATTTAAAGTGGACCAACACCCAGGATTTTGACTATCCTGGGTCTTGGTCCACTTCGGTGGGGCACCCCCGATCGGGGTGCCCCGCTGTGTGAAACCCCCCCTAACCCCCCGAAAAACTCACCTCTCCCCGCTCCCAGCGCCGACGTACAAGAACGTCTAAGCGGCAGCCGCCGCCGCCGCCTCCCTCGCGTCACTTTCGGCGCGCGCGCGCCCCCGCCGGCCATTCGCAGGCGGCCGGCGCGGGCACGCGCACGCCTACAGGAGCGCGAGGGAGGCGGCGGCGGCCGGCCGCCGCCGAAGATAAGGTAAGGAGTTTGGGGTGTTTGGGGGGGTTTCACCCCGCGGGACATCCCGATCTCGGATGTCCCGCGGGGTGGGGGGTGATCGGCCCGGGAATCTTATAGATTCCCGGGCCGATCACCCGTGGGTGTTGGTCCACTTTAATACACACAGCTGCATGCTAAGCTCTGGTTATATGTCTACTGCATTTTAACCTAATGTCATGATGCCTCTCAGTGGCCACAGATTGTATTACTACGTAACAAAAATTTAGCTTCTATGCTTTGGCCAAACAACTTAGTTGTAAATATAAATGTTTTTTAACGCTGATTAAAAAGGTTGTGTTTCTGTAACAGGATGTGTACCTATTCTGAGATGAAGTTACCGTTGCCCAAACAGAAATACTTAAACTACCAAGCTAGCTATCAAAAGCAGAAAGTATATACTGTATGTTTTAACTATTTCAGCCTTAGCTGTGTTTAGGCAAAGTGTGTCTGTGTTTTGGGGCAGCTCGATTGTTGTCCCGTTGTCTCTGGCTACACGTTGCACTGTCCCAGACTTCAATCGAATTGCGGGACTCCTTTCACGGCGCTGGCTCGTAATGAAGGTGAGCATTATGGGCATTCTGGGAGGTTATCTGCAAGAATGCAGATAACATTCTGTATGCCCCCCTGAGTTTGTTGTAACGAACAGAGAGCGAGACCAACACCCGTTAAAGAAAAAACGTGCGTTAGTCCGGTTTAAACACCAAGCAAGGGCACCTGGTTCTGAGAATATAATTCCCTGATGTCCGATGGAGAGTTGAAATAATAAAAGGCATGCCTGCAATAATTTTTTACATGGCATAAAACAAACATGGCCTGATTGCAGAGACCGACATCGGCAGGGCATTGAACAATCGATGTGCAATCTATTATTGCTCCAAGTTCCCTGCTCTCCTTTTTGAGCCACCTGCTGTTGTACTTGTGTGTGTCTGCTGTTTTTGTGGTTTTTCCCTGGGTTCTTTTTTCTCCCTGCTCTCCCTCAGGCATGTTTGATTATCTCCCCCATTTACCTATAAATGTATGTATCCAGCTTCACCTCCAGGCAGGATTATTGCATTTGCTTAACTGTGTGAACCCGTGCTCTCTAGCCCTCTGTATATTGTCTTGTGCACTGGGGTTCACGCCTTTCTTACTCTTATTGGGGCTAACGCCCTTCACAGTCGTGTTGGGGATCACCGCCTTTTACAGTCAGTGTTGGGGCTAACTGCCCTTTACAGTCGGCGTTGGGGCTCACCGCCCCTTTACAGACTGTATTGGGGCTCACTGCCCCTTTATAGACTGTATTGGGGCCCTCCGGCCTTTACAGTCTGTATTGGGGGTCACCGTCCTTCATAGTCTATATTGGGGTTCTCCGCCTTCCATAGTCTTTCCTTGAGCCCGATCACTTCATTGCCTGTGCTGGGGCCTACACCTCCTACAGGACAGAGCCGCCGGTGTCTGTCCTGGGGCCCAGACCCTCCAGCGCTTCTTCTGGGACCCAGACCTTCCAGTGCCTGTGCTGGGGCCCAGACCCTCCGGTGCCTGTGATGGGCCTCAGACCTTCCAGTGCCTGTGCTGGGGCCCAGACCCTCCAGTGCCTATGATGGGCCTCAGACCCTCCAGTGCCTGTGCTGGGACCCAGACCCTCTAATCTCTATCCAGAATGCTGCACCCCCCCGCACATATCCTTACCTTTAACTCAAGCCTGCATCGAGAAAGGAGTCCCGCGATTGGCTGCCAGGTGGTCATGTGGGCCATAGTCCCATCCTCAGTGCCGGCCACGGAACACCTCGCCCACATGCTCATTCTGGATGCCCTCCCCCCAAACTTATTTCATTCACTTTATTTTAGTCTGTGGGACCAACACTCATTAATGAAAAAAATCGGGTATTGGTCTGGTTTAAGTTGGGGACAGTGGATGGTGGTCACCTCTCCATAAAGGACACATTAATCCAACTTTTGTAGGTGGGACCGATTGGGTTCAGCTTAAATGAATTTCTATAAAACTTGTAAGTTATTGAGCTCAAATAAGCTTGACATATTGCAAAAAGCTCCCCCTAAAACAAACGTGATCGCCTTTCACTATGTATTTCAGGAATCTGCTTTCCCTTCATCAAATGTATCGAATAATGAAAACTACTCAGCTTATATGTGTGTGCAGCCAGAGAAAATGGAGGTCTGCCACATCACAATCACATGAAGGGTACATTTGTTTTCTTTACCCCTTTAGCCTCAAATTTCAACAGAGAAACTGTCAGGTCCAACCTGAGGGTCTTGAAGAATAATCAATACTTATGTCTTGGAAGGAAAGGTCTCGCTAATACTGTAGCTAAGAAGGCCTCAAGTCTGGGTAGCAAATTGTCATCCTCTCTCTGGAGGAACTCTACCTTTAAAAGGGCCAGTCCAGCCCCTTCCTAAAAAAATAACTTACCCCCCTGCCCTGCCCCGCCCCCTCCTATTAGCGTTACAGCTCATGCAATAAAAAAAAAAAAAAAAAAGAAAGACACTCACCTTCACCCGGAATCCAGCCACCGAAATCGGCAGTGCATCGGCAGTGCAGAAAATGCAGCACCAAATGCCCACCTCCATCTTCCCAGAAGTCCCAGCCGGCCGCTCTATGCATCGAGTGCGCTCCCGCCCTTTCATGTTGGCTCACAGCGGCTGGCCGGGACTTCAGGAAGATGGCGGTAGACGTTGTGTGCCGCATTTGTGGCTGGATTCGAGTTGAAGGTAATTGTCTCTTTTTTCCTTTTATTACATGAGCTGTAACACTAATAGGAGGGGCAGGGCAGGGGGGTAAGTTATTTTTTTAGGAAGGAGCTGGAGTTAAAATTTAACTAACTACTAATAGGTGTTACAAATGTAATAGATAGTGATGAGCGGGTCCAGGGCCCCAAATCTGAACCACATTGAAGTCAATTGGGACCCGAACTTGGGGACCAAAAAATAGCTGTAAAATGGGTATAGCAAAGGCTAGAGGCTGAAATTTCGAGGGGACAACAGGGTGATTGTCCTCCCCAAAATGGGTTAGGGAAAGTACTCAAAACAGAAAACTGAAAAAAATAAAGATATAAACAAATAAAGAAAAAAATAAAGACATTCAACAATCAATATATACATAAATAAATGGATATCAATCCATAAATAAATATATACACAAATAAATATATATATAAATCTATACATATATACATCAATCTGTACTTATATACATTAATAAATATTTATATAAATATATACACAAAGAAATAGATCATTTACAGGTGTCAGAGGTCCGGAGGGAGGTTAATCAATCACTCAGGTGCTGGCACAGCCAAGTCCCGTGGGGTCCAAGCCTGGTTTATCTCAAGAAATATAAGGATGTCCACGTTGGCTGTGGATAGGCGGATCCCCTCGTCGTTAATGACACCCCCTGCAGTTCTGAACACACGTTCTCAAAGGGCACTTGTGCAGGGAAAATGGGCCTTCCTCCTCCTCTTCATTCATGGCCTAAAGTGTTTTTTTCCAGCAGGCAGAGGAAAGGGGTGGTAGCACTGACCAAATTGCTGGCACACTGGAAGCACTGCAGCACCGCGCAGATGTCCTTCGTGGAGGCCCACTCACTGGTGGTGAAGTGCTGCTGGTCTGCGCTTCGACTCACCCAGGCATTTTGGTTCGGAACTCCACTATCGCCTGTTGCTGCTCACGCACCCTTTCCAGCATATATAACTTGGAATTCCACCTGGTGGGCAGGTCACACATGAGGCGGTGGGTGGGAAATTCCTCTGCAATGCAGACTGGCAAGCGTTAGCAGGGTGGGAATACCGAAAGTGTGAGCACACACTATCTACTTTATTCAGCAGCTCTGGATAATGGGCCAGGAAGCTCTGCACCATGAAATTGAGTACATTCCCCAGGCACAGGATGTTGGTCAACCCTCCTCGGCAGCAGCCACTTATATGTTTGGTTCTGGATGCTGGTCCACAGCTCTTGGATGATGTGGGGCCCAGACATTTTAGCAACACATGCTGCCATTTCTCCATGGCAGTGCTCAAATTGGTGGTGCAGGGGCTGTGCTGGCTGACTGCTTGAGGAGGAAGCAGGGGAGGATGGACCGATTGATGTCCCGTAACTCTGGGTGGTGGAAGGATCTGTGCCACAGTGCTTCCCATCTTAGTCCCAGCCACCACTACATTGACCCAGTGGACATTTTCAGAGTTGTAACATACCGCCCATGCTTACTTGTCCAAGTGGTGGTGCTGCTGCTGGACGTGGTAGGGTTCCCATATTATCCATTTGGGGGGAGACAGGTGGCTTTGTTCTTGGGTAGGTGGAGCTGGAGGCAGATAAAGGACAGAAGGAGAATCAGATGTTTGCAGTTATTTTCCGGTAGTTCTGCAGCTCATGTTTTGTTTGCAGATGCCTGGTCATGCACGGGGTGCAGAGATGATTAGCTGTTTTCCCTTGCTTCCGCAACAGTTGGCACAGCTTGCAAATGACCTCTGTCTTGTCCGCTGTGGGCTGCTTTAAAAAATGTCACTCTAGTGAGATCCTGTGAGCCTGCCTTAGCATGTTCAGTCCCTGGGTGTGGTGGGCAGTGGCGGCAACAGGCTGACTGCTTAAGGTTTGCACCCTTCTCCTTTTGCTGGTTGTCTGGGACTGTGTGACCACCCCTTACTCCAAACTCTGATGACCTTTAGTCCACGTAGAGCTCTAGGACCTCATCATCCTCCCTGGCATCCTCTTCCACCCACTCCTCCCTGCTTGCGTCCCTCTCGGCCTCCACATTGCAGAAAGATTCAGCAGTCGGCACTTGGGTCTCATCATCATCCAGGGTGTCCTGTGATGGTATGCTGGACATGACCTCATTCACTCACAGAAGCTCTTGGGAATCTGTGAGCCATAGGTCTGCTACTGGGGGAGGGGACGGCCCATGGCATCATCATAGAGCAATAGTGACTCTGTGATTTCTGGCTGGGATAGCCTTGCAGATTTTACGGGGATGAGGTGGAGGGCACCCTAAGCTGCAGAGGAGTGGATGGAAGAATATCCCACGGAACTAGTAGCACTGCATGCCATATAACCTACGACCGTCTCAATTTGTTCTGGCCTCACTATTCTGCCAGCAGTATTGGGGCCTACGAAAATGTGCTCCAAACCCTGGCACTTGCTTGCACCAGAGGAAGGTGCAGCACCAGTGAGCGGACGAACACCAGCTTCTTTACCAGCAACAGAAGCACCACGACCCTGTCCCTGCTTTCTGCATTATTAGACACCTGCAGTTACTGCGGTACGAAATGGAAAATCTAAAAAAAAAGAAACAGGAAATGTTAACAGGTGCTTTGAACTATAGGTATTGCAAAACACTAACAGGTGTCTTGAACTCTTGGTAACCAAACAACATTTTTTTTTTATTTTCCAAGAGGGTCTGAACCAGTGGATAATCCACCAATAGGTATTGAAGAGCACTAACACACAAGTAACATGAACAATTGGTATTAAAATGCGGATAACCTCAGTGCTTAGAACAAGTTGTAGTATAAAAGGGTGCACCCCAGTGCTTAGACCAAGTTGTGGTATAACAGGATAAACTCACCCAGTGCCTAGAGCAAGTTGTAGTATAACAGGGTACACCTCAGTACTTAGACCAAGTTGTAGTATAAAAGGGTACACCTCAGTGCTTAGAGCAAATCGTGGCATATCAGGGTACACCTCAGTGCTTAGAGCAAGTTGTAGTATAACAGGGTACATCTCAGTGCTTAGAGCAAGCTGTAGTATAACAGGGTATACCTCAGTGCTTAAAGCAAGTTGTGGTATAACAGGGTAAGCTTACTTTATATTCTGGCACAGGCGCAGCACCCCGCCCCCAATTGATCACCGAAACCTGTCCCTCAGCAGCAGCAAGCAACTTGTCCCTATCTACCGCACAGCGTAACACGGACCCATCTTTTATACGGCGGGGTCATGCGTTCCACTGGGCCAATGGAGGGAGGGGAAGGAAAAAGGCTGTGCAGCCAATCATCCTCATTCTGGGTCCGGCAGAACGCAGGCACAGATTTCTATGTGAAATCCGTGTTCGACTTTGGGCGCACGAACCCGAACTTTGCGGGCTGGATCCACTCAACAGTAATAGGTCACCTTGTACAATTTGTCAGTTCATACCACAGGGTAACTGTGGGCACCCCTGGAAAAAACCCATGCCCATACCAGAGGGCACCGGCTCTTCAGTACCCCAGATACCCCAAATGGGGGGGTGGGCAACCTGGCAGGGTGCCACCATATCACTCGCCATTGCCGGCAGGGGTCAGGGTGACCCCCTGCCTTGTGAAATGTTATAAGAGTCCCTTTACTAGTTCACCACAAGTGTAAAGAAAAAAAACATACTAAAAATATATGTAAATCTTAATCTCACTACTTACCGGTCCCAGTCTTAATTCTCCCTCGGGCACTGGGCCGGGACGGGTTGTCCCTCTATCTTCGGTGCCCTTCTGCGCCCCCTCCGGCGTCTTCTTTTGGCACCAATGGGTGTCAATGGTGGCGTCCGCTGACGCTACTTCAGGAGGACATAGGTCCTTCCTCCTTAAATCCCGGATCATGGCCAGGGAATGATTGATTAGCCGCAGGGAGTGGCCTTTCATACAGAGAGGCTAAGCCTCTCTGGGATCTCCCCTACGTGGCTACATATGTCATAAGAGAGTAAGTCACGTATAGAAACATGGCAAGATCTCGGGTGGCGCCTTACCCCGGACACAAAACATGAAAAAGAGGGAGACAGAGAGATGGGGAAATAAAAACAGAGGGAATAAGGAAAAAAGACTACAGGGAGAAAGGAGGATGGAGAGAAGTAAAAGGCAAGAGATTTAAAAAAGATGATAAAGAAAGATTAAAAGGACATGAAGTGAGAGAGAGAGGGAGGGAGACTGAGGGAATGCGGCAAGAGAAAGATGGGAGGAATGTGGAAAACTAGAGAAAGCGAAATAGTTGAATAGGGCAAAACAAGAAAGAAAGAAACACCAAGCAAAATAAAGAAGGAAACATGGGATGGACGAAGATGTGAGGAAGCTAAAAAGTAGGTAAAAAATGGAGAGCTCATGAAATAAAGCAGAAAGAAGAAGAAATGAAAATTTAAGAAGAAGGAAAAGGGTAAAAGAGAATTATAAAGAATGTGCAAAAAATAAAGGAGGTGTGGGGTATTTTGAAAAAAAGAGGCCTGCAGTTCAAGCTGAGAGCTGCTGGTGCCCCCTTGGGATGACTACCTGTGCGATCACACACCTTGCATACTCCAAAGACCCCAAAAGATCTATTGATGCCCTGCCAGCATCTGGCTGCCAGCTGGGCCCAACTTTTATACAGAGAGGTGGAGCCTCTCATCTTTTGCATTTTTTTTTGTTTTTTTTTTGTTCTTGTTACACTTGTGGTGAACTGGTAAGGGATACAGGGACCCCTATACCAGTTCACAGGGTAGGGGGACACCTGGTCACCTGCCGGCATTGGCGGGTGACATGGCAGTACTCGACCAATTAGTCGCACCCCCCTTTGGGATGCCAGGGGTACAGAAGAGCCCGGTGCCAACTAGTAAGGGCATGGACCCAAACCCATACCAAAAGCCATAAGGGCCGGTAAACTGACAAAGCCATGGGCTGGCCGGCGTAGCCTCCGAGTCTGGGTTACCAGCCCATATGCCAGGTGACTGGGCTATGTGGCTATTTTTTTTATAAATTGTATATTTGTATAAAAAACACATAGACATGACCTTTATCAATTAAAAAAGCATGTTAGCTAAAGCTGCATGTTTTTTTTCTCACCAGCTTTGAGTCCCTGTAAAACACACTCCCTGAATCACAGTTTACGCTTTTGGAGAGAATTTTTGTGTGAGTTTTCTCCCCAAATGAAAATTCTCTCCCAAAAAATCACTTTCCAGAAAAAAGGTCTGCTGAATCTAGAGAGAGGGAATGAGGTGTAATAAATAGCTTCGGCTGAATAATCGGATCACATGTGAAACAGTAAAGTAACTCCGACTGGTTCAGCAAAGCTGACTAATTAAATACGTCCTTAAACTTAAGTTCTATATGAAAATAGCTTACGTAAAGTGAAAAATTAAGGAAAATCTGCTGAAAATAGAAATGTCAGAAAGCATCACTGTTGGTCTTTACCCAAAATCAGTTTTTTTAAAATTAATACACGTGTGCAACTAGTCACTTTGTTAAGAAGAAGGAGCACATTCATCCACGTAATGTTAGATATGTATTTAATAACAGATCAAGGCAACTTGACTAGCTGTTTTCTTTTGCTTCTTCATCCCACTAAATGTCTGAATTCAGCATTACCTAATAAAAAAGGCAGCTGGGTGAATTGTGAAATATATTGAAGTAAATAAAACAGACATTGCCATAGCCTAGAACTATTCCTATGGACCTGTGGAGTTTTTTTTTTTTTTACAGGCATAAGCCCATCATCAAAAGGCCAAGCAGCCTGCCCCTGGCCCCAGCAATTCACTAGCCCCTATGGCCTTTGGCCCAGGTTTGGCACTTTTCCTGGGGTGTCAGTGGTAATTCTTTTTATTAACACTGTAATAAAAAACAATGGAGGATCAGCTGGCAGGAAGCAGTTAAACACACTTGCTGCCTGCCGGTCCTCCAATACCCAGCACTCCTCACACAGACGCACCATACCTGCACATTGCCTGTAATGAGGGATGCCACTTTCTGGTTGTAAAGGAGGATGCTGCACACTGCCAGTAATGGGGGGTGTCGCACACTGCCTGAAAAGAGGGATACCGCACACTGCCTGTAAAGGGTGGGGGGCTTTAATGAGGGATGCAGCTCACTGGCTGTAATAGGGGATGCTGCACACTGGCTGCAATGGGGGATTGCTGCAAGCTGAGTGTAATGGGGGATGCCACTCACTGGCTGCAATGGGCGATACGGCACACCGCCTGTAATGGGGGATGTCACACATTATCTGTAATGAGGGATGCTGCACACTGGCTGTAATGAGGGATGCTGCACACTGGCTGTAATGAGGGATGCTGCACACTGGCTGTAATGAGGGATGCTGCACACTGGCTGTAATGAGGGATGCTGAACACTGGCTGTAATGAGGGATGCTGAACACTGGCTGTAATGAGGGATGCCGCTGACTGCCTGTAATGAGGCATTCTGCTGACTGACTATAATGAGGGATACCACACACTGCCTGTTATGGGGGATGCCGCACACACTGCCTTAAATGGGGTGACTCTGCACACTGGCTGTAATGAGGGATGCTGCACACTGGCTATAATGAGGGATGCTGAACACTGGCTGTAATGAGGGATGCCGCTGACTGCCTATGATGAGAGATACCGCATACTGCCTGTAATGAGGCATGCTGCTGACTGACTATAATGAGGGATACCACACACTGCCTGTTATGGGGGATGCCGCACACACTGCCTTAAATGGGGTGACTCTGCACACTGGCTGTAATGGGGTGTTTGGGGGGGTTTAGCACACCATTTGGTTCAGAATATAATTTTTCTTATTTTCCTTCTCCAAAACGATCATTAACCCTTTAACCGCCAGCCTACCTTGAGATTTTGTCACCCTTTGTTGCCAGACCATTTTGCACTATTTTGCGCTCCCCATGTTCAACAGTGATTTTTGAAGGGATTTCCCAGTATTTCCCTGGAAAATTATATATTGTTTTTTTCAACACAGTCTGGGCTTTAACATGGAGTGTCTTGTTAGTAAGATTGTTAGCGTTTTTTAAATATTTTTGTGGAAAATATGTTAATAAAAACCCAAAAAAACCTTTTTTTACAATTTGTTGTACGTTTTCTTAATAAAACATGCAAGTTGTTCCAGAAAATCATATTGTGTGTAAAAGCCTTATTTCTCCCGATTGCAACAGTACCACATATGTATTGGTAGACATCCTTTCCTGCCCAGGAGACACGTAAAACTGAAAATAGCGACTGAGCCAATTTTCAAAGAAAATACAACCATTTTGCTCTCCTTGCGCTTTTTCAACCAAAACACCACTTTTCAGTTAAAATACCCCCCACAAACCATATGTTCCCTGAAAGTACACACCTCAAGCGTTCTAGGCGTACCAGGGTTGGTGTTGTAGCTACAGCTTTTCGGACGCCAGACTTCCCGAAACTAAGTTGTTGTCCCGGATTTCCCTAAAAAAATATCAAAAATGCAGCATTAAGACCAAATATTTCTCTAAAAACATGCGCTAACCAAAAAAAAACTAAGCAAATCTGAAACGGCAAGGTCTTCTGAACAGAACAATACCCAACATGCATAGCTACCTGCAAGGGTAGGGTTGCCAATTACCCCAAAGCAAAGCGTATGCATAAGGGGCATTTCACGTAAAATTTCCTGCTCTGCAGACAAAGTGCGCACCTTGCGCATTTTCAACTAAAACACCACTTTTCAGTTAAAATACCCCCCACAAACCATATGTTCCCTGAAAGTAAACACCTCAAGCGTTCTAGGTGTACCAGGGTTGGTGTTGTAGCTGCAGCTTTTCGGACACCAGACTTCCCGAAACCAACTTGTTGTCCCGGATTTCCATAAAAAAATATAAAAAATGCAGCATTAAGACCAAATATTTCTCTAAAAACATGCGCTAACCAAAAAAAACTAACCAAATCTGAAACGGCAAGGTCTTCTGAACGGAACAATACCCAACATGCATAGCTACCTGCAAGGGTAGGGTTGCCCATTACCCCAAAGCAAAGCATATGCATAAGGGGCATTTCACGTAAAATTTCCTGCTCTGCAGACAAAGTGCGCACCTTGCACATTTTCAACTAAAACACCACTTTTCAGTTAAAATACCCCCCACAAACCATATGTTCCCTGAAAGTACACACCTCAAGCGTTCTAGGCGTACCAGGGATGGTGTTGTAGCTGCAGCTTTTCGGACACCAGACTTCCCGAAACCAACTTGTTGTCCCGGATTTCCCTAAAAAATATCAAAAATGCAGCATTAAGACCAAATATTTCTCTAAAAACATGCGCTAACAAAAAAAAACTAACCAAATCTGAAACTGCAAGGTCTTCTGAACAGAACAATACCCAACATGCATAGCTACCTGCAAGGGTAGGGTTGCCAATTACCCCAAAGCAAAGCGTATGCATAAGGGGCATTTCACGTAAAATTTCCTGCTCTGCAAAGTGCGCACCTTGCGCATTTTCAACGAAAACACCACTTTTCAGTTAAAATACCCCCCACAAATCATATGTTCCCTGAAAGTACACACCTCAAGCGTTCTAGGCGTACCAGGGTTGGTGTTGTAGCTGCAGCTTTTCGGACACCAGACTTCCCGAAACCAACTTGTTGTCCCGGATTTCCCTAAAAAAATATAAAAAATGCAGCATTAAGACCAAATATTTCTCTAAAAACATGCGCTAACCAAAAAAAACTAACCAAATCTGAAACGGCAAGGTCTTCTGAACGGAACAATATCCAACATGCATAGATACCTGCAAGGGTAGGGTTGCCAATTACCCCAAAGCAAAGCGTATGCATAAGGGGCATTTCACGTAAAATTTCCTGCTCTGCAGACAAAGTGCGCACCTTGCGCATTTTCAACTAAAACACCACTTTTCAGTTAAAATACCCCCCACAAACCATATGTTCCCTGAAAGTACACACCTCAAGCGTTCTAGGCGTACCAGGCTTGAAAACTTTGGCCACTGGAACAACACATTAACGGGTTTCACGTGTTTCCACATTTTACCCAAAAAATCTATATGCAAACAGGAATTAAAAGTTAAATCTGAAACAGCAGGGAACGCCGAACCGGAAGATACCCAAAAGAACACCTCAAAGTAAAGCATGCGCTATGAAAGCGCACAAAACAGACCTTTACATTTCTTAATGGTACAAACAGCTGCAATGAGGATTAGACTTGTGAGGTGCAGATAGGCTACATTAGCTGTGGCATCAGATTATAAGATCAGTGAACCGGGTCAGGTATTACAATGGTGAAAATGGGGGCTCACGTTTTAATCATCATGCGCCACAAGTAACCGGCTGCTCCTCCTCCAGTACATCCCATCGCATCTGTAAGCATATCAAAAGAAATGAAAAGGAAAAGAAAACACATTGACAACAAAAAAGGGGTCTACCTACAGTCTAAACTTACAGAAAAATTAACCCAGTACTAATTAGTAGTTTAACTGGGTGTGGTATGCTTCAAAGCAATGTTCGAAGCATAAACCAGGTTGGCTGGGGCAAGTCGGGCAGTAGTACCGCACATCCTTTCTAATGCCATGGCTTCTACATACCCTACAAGCCTTCTGGGGATACCTTTTACCACCCATGTCGGGAATGCACTTTATAAAGTGCTTCCCCACTAACCTAGCCTGGTTGTCATTAGCTGACATTTCTGGGGCCTCCTCGGTATCCCCAAACAACAGAGCAGGAAGTAGCTGTTGCTGATACTTTATAAAAGTCAGATTGGAGCCTGGTACTGCTGCCCTGAAGACAACAAAGGAGTTAAAAGTTGCCAGCTGGACCAAATGAATCGCAACTTTTTTGTACCAGGCTCTGGATTTGCGAGCGGCGTTGTAGTAGGTTAGTATTTGGTCCGTCTTATCAACGCCACCCATGAATTTATTATAGTCCTTTATACAACGTGGCTTTTGGTAGGGGGGTCAGGGACCACGTTGTCGTACAGTCATGACTGACTCATCGTGGATTGTCGTCAGCATGATTACATTTTTCTTGTCCATATATTTCACGGGCAGGAGCTCATCGCTTCTTAAAGCATAGGACTCTCCACGATTCAGTTTTTTTTGCAGCATTGACCTGGGCAAGCCTTTTCGATTGCGGTTGATGGTGCCACAGGCCGGTGTGTCCAATGAATAAAGGGCTCTAAATAACGGGATGCTGCTGTAGAAGTTGTCCACATATAAGTGGTAACCTCTTCCCAGTAGAGGAGTCATGAGCTCCCAAACGATTTTTCCACTGATGGTCAAATTAAGGGGACAACCAGGGGGGTCCAGATGTGTGTCCCTTCCTTCATAAATCCGGAAAAATTTGGTATAGCCGGTCACACTGTCACACAATTTGTAAAATTTAATCCCATAGCGGGCACGCTTGCTAGGGATATACTGACGAAATATAATGCGCCCTTTAAACAGCAGAAGTGACTCGTCAATGCTTAAATTTTGTGAGGGGGTGTACACTTCCGCAAAGCGCTCTGATAGGCTATTTATCAGGGGTCTTAATTTATGCAGCCTGTCGTGACCGGGCTGACCACGGGGAATAGCAGTGGTATTATCGTTGAAGTGCAGAAACCACAGTAAGATTTCGTAATGGTTTCTGGACATTATGGCCGGAAACAATGGGGTTGCCAATATGGATTGGGTATCCCAGTAGGACTCAATGCTAAATTTTTTGACGATACCCATTGCTAGAGTGAGCCCCCAAAATTTTTTCATCTCACTCAAATTTGTTGGTTGCCATGCATGAGCTCAGGCGTGCCTCTGTGGGGGATTTTGGGTGAGGACCTGCTCAGCATAGAGATTCGTATAATGGACCATATCCAGTAGGATGGCCTCTGAAACAAATAAATTGAGGAAGTCAATGAGACGGAAGTTTGTGGTGTCAACATTGACCCCAGGGACCGAATCAAATGGGGGAATTTCGGGGGAATAATTATTAGGAGGCCTCCACGCAGGCTCTCCTTCAGCTACAGCTCTCCCACCCTGCCCTACACTTTCCTCCAGCATGGCCTCTTCTTGTGCGGTACCATCCCTTCTAGGATGCCTAGCACTGGTACTACTGCGCGGCTGTACCTCCTCGCTAGAGAAGTCGGACTCGCTACCTGAGGGCATATACTCTGACCCTGACTCGCTAAATTCTTCTGAGTCCGACTCCATCAGATAAGCCGCTGCTTCCTGAGCAGTGTACCTTCTCCCAGCCATTTTTAAATCTGATAATCAAAAAAGTTACAAAATCAAAACCCTATGGGGGATGACTGTACTAACTATAACCTACAACTATAACCTACAACTATAACCTACAACTATAACCTACAACTGTAACCTACAACTGTAACCTACAACTGTAACCTACAACTGTAACAAAATACAAAAAATAAAACTACACAATAAACAGTCAAGAAACAATTTTAAATATATCAAAAAAGTGTATATCTACGAAGTGGTGAACTCAGCAGGAGCAGTTGATCCGAATGCTAATATGGGAGGGGGGGGATGGGAGTGGGGATGGGAGTGGGGGATGGGGGTTCCGGACGGGGGGAGGAGGACATGGGGACTATTAAATTTGAGTTGAAGGGGGCTACGGCAGTCCCAGGGACAGCAGGACTGTACACAGGAGAGGTCCTAGTAGGGACAGTCCCAAAACGGAGGGCGAAGGTCCAGCGAAGGTCCAACTGAAGAAGTCTCCAACCAACACGCCTGAGGAAAGTTTATTTAACAGAAGTATAGATTAAGAAGCGTAGGTAAAAAAAAAAAACCTGAATCCCCTCTAACAACGACCTTATGCCCGATCCTGTGCATACACTGGTAACAGTCACACTACGCTATACTTTTAGCCAGCATGTGCCATTGAATTGGCAGTAAGGTACATGGGTGGCAGGTGCGCGCCAGGCCTGGCTCACCCAGTGAACACCTGTGTGTAGACGGGGGGAGCGATAGGGGAGCCGCTAATGAGGGGGAATGGAGGTGGCCATGGGAGGGTGCAGGCTCATGATCACCAATCACATGGCAACCAGAAATCAGCCAGAGCTCCGCTCGACACCCCCCCCCCATTTCTGCCTCCTCACCCACCACCATCGCCGGCTGCACCCAGGAGAGAGCTGGGCCCGGCGCATACCTGCCATCGCCCTCCCGATAAATACTCATTTATATTATTAATTAGAACACACCAGTGCCAAAACACATTTATTACAGCATAAAATCATAAATTCATAAAATATAACAGCATAAAATGGAGGCGGCAAGTTGCTCTGCAAAACAGAACACAGTAGTACATCTCATAGTAATGAGATCCATTCACAAAAAACAGCAATCTCAGGTAGAACACCGTTTTTGGTGAATGAATGTCATTACTATGGTCTCCTACGGCCACCCACCCCTCAAAAACCTGCCCAGATCCCCTTCCCCACACAGCCACTTAACTCACATCGCCGGCGCCCACGTGATCAGATTGGGGGTATAGATGTGGCTAGGGGGACCAGGCAGGGCTGGCACCAGCACCCGGCAAACCACCCAGCATGGCATAAAAAACTGCTCACCCCGCTCCTACGGCGCATGTGCGGGCGCTCGTCCAATCAGCACCCTCAGAGCCGCTGTGGTATGCACGTCCAAGGGATGGACAACCACAGCGGCTCTGAGCACGTTGACGGCCGCATCTCCCGCTTCCCTCTAACAGGGAGCGCGCCCGCACCAACCATTCAAACGGCTGGCGTGGGCACTGCTAGAGAGAAGTGCAAGATGCGGCCCACGCATGCGCCGTTGGAACGGGAGTAAGGTAAGGTGAATGGGGCGTCCTGGGGGGTTTCACACAGTGGGGCATCCCAATTTGATCCCCGGGGAGGGATCTGATCGGCCCAGGAATCTTATAGATTGAGACAGATTGGTCGGGGAGCAGATCAGATTTGGAGACACAGATCATTTGGTGGCAGATCAGATTTGGAGACACAGATCATTTGGTGGCAGATCAGATTTGGAGTCTGTGTCTCCAAATCTGATCTGCCACCAAATGATGTGTGTCTCAAAATCTGATCTGCTCCCCGACCAGTCTGTCTCAAAATCTGATCTGCTCCCCGACCAATCTGATCTCCAAATCTGACCTGCTCCCCCAGATCACCCGCTCACCACACCATCGCCACATTGCCCCATCGCCACATTACCCCATCGCCACATTGCCCCATCACCACATTACCCCATCACCACATTGCCCCATCGCCACATTACCACATTACCCCATCGCCACATTACCCCATCGCCCCATCACCACATTGCCCCATCGCCACATTGCCCCATCGCCACATTACCACATTACCCCATCACCACATTACCCCATCGCCACATCACCACATTACCCCATCGCCACATTACCCCATCACCACATCGCCCCATCACCACATTGCCCCATCACCACATTACCCCATCGCCACATTGCCCCATCGCCACATTACCCCATCGCCACATTACCCCATCGCCACATTGCCCCATCACCACATTACCCCATCACCACATTACCCCATCAGATTTGTAGACACAGATCATTTGGTGGCAGATCAGATTTGGAGACACAGATCATTTGGTGGCAGATCAGATTTGGAGTCTGTGTCTCCAAATCTGATCTGCCACCAAATGATGTGTGTCTCAAAATCTGATCTGCTCCCCGACCAGTCTGTCTCAAAATCTGATCTGCTCCCCGACCAATCTGATCTCCAAATCTGACCTGCTCCCCCAGATCACCCGCTCACCACACCATCGCCACATTGCCCCATCGCCACATTACCCCATCACCACATTGCCCCATCGCCACATTGCCCCATCACCACATTACCCCATCGCCACATTGCCCCATCGCCACATTACCACATTACCCCATCGCCACATCACCACATTGCCACATTACCCCATTGCCACATTACCCCATCGCCACATTACCCCATCACCACATCGCCACATTACCCCATCGCCACATCACCACATTACCCCATCGCCACATCACCACATTACCCCATTGCCACATCGCCACATTACCCCATCACCACATCGCCCCATCACCACATTGCCACATCGCCCCATCGCCACATTGCCCCATCACCACATTGCCCCATCACCACATTGCCCCATCACCACATTACCCCATCGCCACATTACCCCATCACCACATTGTCCCATCACCACATTGCCCCATCACCACATTGCCCCATCGCCACATTGCCCCATCGCCACATTGCCCCATCACCACATTGCCCCATCACCCCATCGCCACATTACCCCATCACCACATTACCACACTGCCCCATCACCACATTGCCACATTACCCCATCACCACATCACCACATCGCCCCATCACCACATCGCCCCATCACCACATCGCCCCATCGCCACATTACCCCATCACCACATTGCCCCATCACCACATTACCCCATCACCACATTGCCCCATCACCACATTGCCCCATCACCACATTGCCCCATCACCACATTGCCACATTGCCCCATCACCACATCGCCCCATTGCCCCATCGCCACATTACCACCCCATCAGCACCCGATGATCACCAGCACCCGATGATCACCAGCACCCGATCATCACCAGCACCCGATCATCACCAGCACCCGATCATCACCAGCACCCGATCATCACCAGCACCCGATCATCACCAGCACCCGATCATCACCAGCACCCGATCATCACCAGCACCCGATCATCACCAGCACCCGATCATCACCAGCACCCGATCATCACCAGCACCCGATCATCACCAGCACCCGATCATCACCAGCACCCGATCATCACCAGCACCCGATCATCACCAGCACCCGATCATCACCAGCACCAACCGATCACCAGCACCAACCGATCACCAGCACCAACCGATCACCAGCACCAACCGATCACCAGCACCAACCGATCACCGCACCGCACATCACTTACCTGTGATCGCCGCCGAAAGAGGCCGATGACCGCGTGACCGCAGTTTTTTAAGTAGAAGGGGGCGTCGGCTGATGACGGCTGCCGTGCGCCCCCCGCTGATTGGTCCGGGAGGCGAGGGGTGACTTGGGTCACCAAGAGGTTACCTCCCGCTGACCCCTGGGCTACGTGATCGAGGCCCCGCCGGCGTCATCTCGAAGTAAGCAGGGGGCGCCGGCTGATGACAGGTGCCGTGCGCCCCCCGCTGATTGGTCCGGGAGGCGAGGGGTGACTTGGGTCACCAAGAGGTTACCTCCCGCTGACCCCTGGGCTACGTGATCGAGGCCCCGCCGGCGTCATCTCGTCGAAGATAGCAGGGGGCGCCGGCTGATGACAGGTGCCGTGCGCCCCCCGCTGATTGGTCAGGGGAGCGATCGGGTGACTTGGGGGACACCCAGGTCACCTCCCCCTGACCCCTGGACTCCCTTCCAGAGGCTTCCATCGCAACTGGCCAGCTGATGTTTCTGAGACGCCTGTAAGGTAAGGGGAATGCCAGCCACGTAAAATTTACGTGGCTGGCGGTTAACTGCAGGAGAGGCAGCCACGTAAATTTTATGTGGCTGGCGTTTAAAGGGTTAAACTATTAAGCAAAACAAAATACAAATAAAATTACAGTGCCGTTATGAAGAGCATAAAAATTTGAAAGCCAATAAGTGTAAAAATAGTGTCAAAAATACTTACTGTAGCAGCAGGTAGGTAGAAGGTAAGGGGAGCCCCCACAGGTATAAACCAACATGCTTACTACAGGTCCAAAATCAGGATCTCGAGGAGGGAGAAGTCTAGAATGAATCTGATCAGCAAATTCCTTCTTCTAAATTCAGCTGCATCTCAATTAATTAAAATTAATCATCAAAACGTTTATTTTAGTAACAAATCATTAATTCATTCATTAATCAATTTTAGAATCATTACACACAGAGTGATCAACTTTATGCATTTATTTCTTTGAATGATGATAATTATGGCTTACAGCTAATGAAGATCCCAAATTTAGTATCTCAGAATCTCGGGAAACAATATATATAATATAAAACTGTATATTAAAGGCAAGTTTGCTCCAGGGAAAGTGCACCATGTCTCTAACCTTCCCCTCGCCATCTCATTGCGCCCTGCAGGACTGAAATACTATGCAGGTCTTACGCAAACTGGTTACTGGAAACAGTACAGTGGCACACACTCTGCCAGCACCTCATCTATTGGAAGGAGCCCACTTGGAAAAAAGGTAGTTAATCCCAGCACCACTAGGTTAGGGGAGGGAATAGGACTAGTGTTTTTGCCCCCCCCCCCAACCTACCAGTGTTTAGGTCCTTTTTACAGTAGACAAAGAGCCAGGTTTATGCCGCTGACCCAGGTTTGGTCTGCTGCCAGCTGTGAGGTGCACAGCAATAAGCTCACTGTCATAAAGAGAAACGGGAGGAAAGGGAGCATGGAGAGAAGTATGTGGGGGGGAGGCACCAAAATCGAGGTGCTCCTGGGAAGAGTTTTCACCTTGCCTCTACAGATTTTAGGGTCAATAAGGTGTCAGTTTTGGAAGAATTTGTATTTTCTGTCTCCCCATGCAATTCAGCCATACGGTAGTAATACGTGGTGCAAAGCAAGTACACACGTGTAACAGTTACATCATTCTTGCTCCCAATTCCTGCTATAGCACAATAACTGATGCAACAAACACAATTCAAACATCTGGCTACCATAAGTGGATAAGATATGCTCCACTCTTGTAGACCTGCAACAATCAGGCATTACTTTCAGGTCACATCACTACACAGCCTCCATGTGACCAACAAATCCCCAACCCAGATTAACTGCCCCAACAGCAGTCCGTGAGCCTATTCTGCTTTTCACTCCTAATGCTCTTGTGAGTCAGGGTGTGGGGGTGGTTCTTACAGCAACATCAACCCATCTAACCCATTACAGCGGGGTGATTTTCTCTAGTTCTGCACTTAGCACTGACAATGTTCATGAACTCACCTGGATTTAGATCATTCTAGTTCTTGCTTCTTCACTATAATAAAATCCAAAGTTTTCTGCAATGACTGCATCCCAAAATGTTAAATACACACACAAATTCACATGTGCATCAACCCAGATGTGCACACCTTTTTTGTGCATGCACACAACCCACATTGTGGAAATGTGCATTCGCATGTGGATCTGGGATGTGCGTATGCATCCCCAGATGTGCATGGGTACAACCCCAGACGCACCCTAGCATACCCCCATAGATACGCATGTGCTCATTCAGATGAGCATGCATCCCCAGATGAGAATGTGCGCACTGCCAGGTGCACATGAGCACACCCTTTATGTGCATGCGCACTCCCCCAGTCAGGCTTGCGCACACCCCCACAGTTGTGCATATCCAGGTGTGCATGCGTATTCATCCCCAGACGCACATAACACAGTGTACTTCTTGCAGTTGCATTTTGCACCGATCCCCCCCTTTTTTGTGTAGCCTCCTTCCTGTTGGGCTACTAGCCTGGTGCATCAAGCATAATGGTTGGTAAGCCAAGGCCCAGGGGGTGACCGGCAGGCCATGCCAAGTTACCAGCCTCTATGCTCTTCGGCATAGGTCGGGTACTCTTCTGGGAGCAGCCCAAGATAAAAGTGTCACAGGAGGGGATACCCCATGCCACTCTCCTACAATGATGCTTTTTTGGGATCCCGCTCCCGTAAACTCAATGCGCTAGGTATTGGGGCTAATACCCCAGGGCTCACTGGGCGAACTGCAGGCATGTGACCCCTAGTAGTTTCCAGATCTTAAGCCCTTGTTTGCCGAGGGGCACCAGGCTAATCCACACCCTGGCAGTTGGGAGTGTGGGTAATTGGGCAAGGGTATGGAAAAGCCACACACCAGCATGCCAGGCAGGTGGCTTAATGCCCTTGTCTGTTGAACTGGTATAGGGATCCCTTGGACTGTGTACTTTATTTTCACTGCTTGTGGACTGGTAACATGCTGGTGGGAGGCTTGAACTCAATGTTCTTCTACACCCCAGGCACCCCTGGAAGAGCACCTGACCCAAAGGGATGGTAACTTGTCAGGGCTGGGGGCAGGGAGCTTAGCCTCCTAGCTCTGGGTTACCAGTCCTCATGCCTTGCACACTCGGCTGAAAATGTTGAAGGGGGAAGGCCACATTATTAATGTTAAAATGCAAACGCATTAAAAGTGCAGCACATATTTTGATACAATGCCTCTCTGGCACAGATAAAACCCATCACAAAACGCCAGCATTAAGAGTGTCAACAGAAAAAGGACCAAAACCCTCAAAAAGCCTTCCCATGACCCCACCTGAGTACCTCGGGTAATGCTGCAGGCTCGGTGGTCATGCAGATTTGACATAGATGATTGGCTGCTCACAAATGTGCCAACTGATATGACAAGCCTCATTAACTCATCCACAGCTTCATTCTAAATAGAGGTAGCTGAAGATGTGGCTGCAGTCCCTAAATGCGCTGTGGGAGCCCCAGCAAAGGCAAGTTATGCCGGCGACCTGGAGGCATTCCCAAAAAGGGTTTTGATCAGCTGTGGTGCATGATTTAGTGGACCAAAACCCCATATTTTTACTACACCGGTTTTGGTTGGTCTCCCCCATGCATCCACAGCACAGATGTGTCTCTACTCCAATCAGCTTCTGCTGTGCATATTAATGTGCGGCTGGAGAAACTGAATGGAATCCTCCCCTCACTCGCGACCTCCACCTCCTGCATCCTTCCGCTGTGTGCGGTCATGCCAGCCATTCAGTCATGGAGGGCACAGCCACACAGAGCTAAAAAAAAAAAAACAGATGCTGCCATTGGTCACACATGCAATGTGGGCTCATTGGATAGGTAAGAAAAGCAGGCACCTGGTAAGGTTTCACATAGCAGACATCCCAAAGCAGGATGCTCCAGGAGTCGGTGTCTAGCTGGATCTAGCATTGTCTGCTTTAGGTGCACTGTAAGAAAAATCACTCAGACCAACATCCCTGAAGTAGGGGCAAAGGCATACCCCCCAAATGTCCCTGTCCTTTTGAGTCCATATCCCCCTGTCCCTCATTGCTCCCATTTGTCCCTCTTTGAGGTGTAACATGAAGCTCTGCATCAGTATATTATACATATATATTTGCATATTTAATGTGTTTATATCATTTTAACGGTTACACTCGATCTCCTAGCCATCCCTCAATGAGGGGGTGTGGCCTCTTTCCCACCCTGGAGCGTTGGTAGGTATGCAAAGGTGCCACACAAATGAGATGAGACACAGCTCTGGCTGCAAGCTTACACATTACCCCTGTAGCAGTCACCCCCTCCTCTGCTGTCCGGTGACCCTCCCCTCGGCACAGCTAATGGCTGGCTGCAAGCTTACACATTACCCCTGTAGCAGTCACCCCCTCCTCTGCTGTCCGGTGACCCTCCCCTCGGCACAGCTAATGGCTGGCTGCAAGCTTACACATTACCCCTGTAGCAGTCACCCCCTCCTCTGCTGTCCGGTGACCCTCCCCTCGGCACAGCTAATGGCTGGCTGCAAGCTTACACATTACCCCTGTAGCAGTCACCCCCTCCTCTGCTGTCCTTTGACCCTCCCCTCGGCACAGCTAATGGCTGGCTGCAAGCTTACACATTACCCCTGCAGCAGTCACCCCCTCCTCTGCTGTCCGGTGACCCTCCCCTCGGCACAGCTAATGGCTGGCTGCAAGCTTACACATTACCCCTGTAGCAGTCACCCCCTCCTCTGCTGTCCGGTGACCCTCCCCTCGGCACAGCTAATGGCTGGCTGCAAGCTTACACATTACCCCTGTAGCAGTCACCCCCTCCTCTGCTGTCCGGTGACCCTCCCCTCGGCACAGCTAATGGCTGGCTGCAAGCTTACACATTACCCCTGTAGCAGTCACCCCCTCCTCTGCTGTCCGGTGACCCTCCCCTCGGCACAGCTAATGGCTGGCTGCAAGCTTACACATTACCCCTGTAGCAGTCACCCCCTCCTCTGCTGTCCTTTGACCCTCCCCTCGGCACAGCTAATGGCTGGCTGCAAGCTTACACATTACCCCTGCAGCAGTCACCCCCTCCTCTGCTGTCCGGTGACCCTCCCCTCGGCACAGCTAATGGCTGGCTGCAAGCTTACACATTACCCCTGCAGCAGTCACCCCCTCCTCTGCTGTCCTTTGACCCTCCCCTCGGCACAGCTAATGGCTGGCTGCAAGCTTACACATTACCCCTGCAGCAGTCACCCCCTCCTCTGCTGTCCGGTGACCCTCCCCTCGGCACAGCTAATGGCTGGAGACACAGCATGTGCGGCCTCCTTTCGCTTTCTAACCCTCCCTTAGCTAGCAGTGACGCAGGGGTTACGTTGTGCAGTGAAGACACTGCCAGCTCCATCACGTGACCGCGACGTCACCTCCTTCATTCTACTCCGGCTTGTGGCCGCTTGCCTCATAGCGAAGCTACCAGAGGGCTTTCCTTGCAGCTGTCGCCACCGTAAGTATGTTCCCTGTTCTCCATCACCCGCCTGCAAGTGCCGCCGGCTTCCCGAGCAGCCTACAGCTGCTGGCTTATGGTGTGTATGTGGCAGCCCGCCTCCAGTTACTCTGCATTCACTGGCACAGCCTGTATGAATGGACCTGCCTTGCTGCATGGCGTATGGGCACCAGATACATGCTGACCTGTGGGGCTTGTGGTGCAGGGCTACAAGGCTGCATTGTATGGCATGTAAATTCTATGAAACCCCAGAGGGAGGGGACACGTCTACATCTCTGCTATACCTACATTTCTGAATGGCTGGAGTGGGCATGGCCACAGCTGGAGGAGAAAGGGGATGCAGATCCATTCAGCTTTCCCTGCCTGCTGCACCAGATAATAAGAGGAATAGAATGTGAGATGCTGGGAGGGGGGGGAGATATACACAGTGGGGCATCCCAAATCAGAATACCCTTAGCAGCAGTGACAAAACCCAGGATAGTGAAAAACGTTTTAATCATCTTTAAAGCAGATTCTAACTTTGGCAGCAGGTAGGGTCCACCCATCTACCCCTGTTGCCCATGTGCCCCCAATTTACAACTTACTTCCTTGTTTGATTGGTGACATCGAACCCATGCTGTGCAGATTTGTGTGACAACATACGTGGGCCATCCCACTAGTCAAGCTGGCAAACCACAAGGGCGCGCCGATCAGGGCACAAGGTCCGGTACCCAGGCGGTTTCCACATGCAAATGAATGGGGTGTGTTCTATTTCACTTTTTATATGTCGGGTATCAGTCCACACACATGTATCTATGATTAAGGATGTAGACATGATTTGAAACGTAAGAGATTGTATATCTCTTCCTCTGGTCTTTATTTGGTGCTGCTTTCAAACCATCCTATGTCTAGTAAACTTCTTGAGTGGGAAATCCCGATTTCGTATGGGCCATTATGTGTATGCTCATGGGATTGCCCCTAAACTCCTATTTTCCCAGTTCCCATGGTGGATGCGAGGGCTGCTTAGGCAATCAGTGGCACATTCTGATTTCTTTGCATGCATGTGTCATGGGAAATGCCTTTAGCTCTGGACAGGCCATTTAGAAAGGTATGTCATGGGTACACACCTAGATGGGGATACAGCTGTAGAACAGGCTTGTGGAAGAGGTGAGTGGATTGGGCGATCCAGGCGGTCTGACATGGGAGGTGTCTAAATTTTGATCTGTCATTTAAAGTGGACCAAAACCCAGGATTTTGACTATCCTGGATTTTAGTCCTTTCCCCCGATCGGGAGTGCTCCGCTGCGTGAAACCCCCCAGATCGCCTAAGACAACTTGCCTCACCCGGGTCCCATGGCGCACGCGCAGCCGTTCGTCCAATCAGCGTGCTCCGAGCCGCTGATGTCACTTCGTCTAAGAGCATTCACAAATGCCTGGAGCGGGCATGCGCCCTGCTAGAGGGATAGCGTGGATGCGACACTGACTCGCGCATGCACCGTTGGAGGGGGAAACAAGGTAAGTGAATGGCTGAGCACATCAGTAACTTGCTGAGCAGGGGCTCGATTGGCCTTTATGTCTATCACTGCTAGATGGGGGTCTGGAAGTCTCACCCCCAACCCTACAAAGTGAAAGGATATTTTGAAAGTGATGCCGACATAAGAGAGAACTTTTTTTTTTTTCAACCAACTTTTGTGTTTTAAATCGGAACAAAACCTGGGAATTTGACTTTTCCAGGTTTTTAGCCATTCCCCATGGGCATCCAGAATGGGGGATGCCCCGCTATGTGAAACCCCCCTAGAACGCGTGTGCCTGGATGAATTTGCAGCCAATGTTAATTACTGGTTGGAGCACACTTTAGAAAAGATCAAATATGAAGGAGATCGTTAGGGGTTCAAAGATTCCACGGTGCGTCCGCTCTTTACACACCAAGAGCAACATATATGTGCAAAAGAGGAAAATTGAAAACCCAAGAGGCGCAACTGCACTCAAAAAGAATAGTTTTTTAATGCTGGTGAAGGTGAAGACATGATATGAAGTCACATAATCTACTGTCTATGGGTCATTGGAGTAATGCAGAAAGAAATTATGGATAAAGCACAGTGTGCATAGGCATTTGCCCATAACAGTAATGGTGGACCGTCTATCACAACATCCTAATATAATGCAGTGCATGAGGAAGTATAAAACTTCAAGACAATAGTAACAGGCTTACAGGCTTAGGCACCAGGTGGATACAGTAGTTAAACCCTCAACGTTTCGGCTTGCAAGAAGCCTTTATCAGGAGGAGCTTCTTGCAAGCCAAAACATTGAGGGTTTGACTACTGTATCCACCTGGTGCCTAAACCTGTTACTATTGTCCTGGAGTGTTTTACTTCCGCATGCACTGCATTATATTGGGATGTCCGCCATTACTGTTATAGGCAAATGCTTATGCATACTGTGATTTATCTATAATACTTTCTGCTTTACTCCGATGACCCATAGACAGTAGATTATATGGATAACTGTTTTCTATCATGCTGGGTACTGCACCAGAATTACCTTTACTAAGCGGTCCATTTTTTATGCATTTATTTGTGAATTGACTCATGTTATATGAACCTGTTTTTATTGTATATGTATCATGAAACTGTGACTTCATATCATGTCTTCACCTTCACCAGCATTAAAAAACTGTTCTTTTTCAATGCAGTTGCGCCTCTTTGGTGTTCAATTTTCCTCTTTTGTACATATATGAATTTGCAGGCAATCAGAGCCGTTTGCCATGTTTACATCCTTTGCCAAACAGCTCTCATTGACTTTAATGTGAATGGCCTGGACGGAAGTGCGCGCACGCTGCCGGGGATGTAGGGGATGCGGAATGAGAGCCATGACAGACAGCTCTCACTGAATGGGAACGATTACAGGCACCCTGGGGGGTTTCACAAAGCAGGGCATTCCAATTGGGGATGCCCTGGGGGAAAGGCAGCTGCCAGCCCTGGAATCCTTTAGATGGATTCAAAATTTAAAGTTTGGTGTCCCAAATAGAGGTTTACAGTTTCACCTTATGATTTATTTTCTAAAGCATGTGGTTGGGGCCTTTGGTCCAGAGTGGGCAGCTGTTGGTGCTGGGATCGAGAGGGCTTGCTAGGAGAAGGCCAGGCAGGACAGGGTAAGGGGTTAGCTGGGCTTGAATGGTAGCTCTGCGAGTGCAATTCAAGCTATCAATGGAGAAGGGGCCTGGTCTGGGCTAGCTCCATAGGCTAGTATTGGTGGGCCACATCGGCTGGGTGTCACTGGAAGGACAAATGAGCGAGTGTACATCCTCATTCATATTGCCAATCTGGGAGGAGGCACAGATTGGAATGGTAAACTGCTGTTTATTTTATTTAACCTTTTTCATGAAAAATCCCTCTAAACCGGACCTGCATGATTTAATGAAAATCCCAAACCCTTACACTATTCCCCAGCATCTATAATTAATATATTTTAAGTTTTTAGTCACTTATTCTTTCCCCCACCGGGCTGCAACTCTGTTCAGGACTCTAGGATATGGGCACCGCCATCTTGATTCAGAAGCACCACACATACTGAGGAGAGGAGAGCGGGATAAAGTACAGGGGGTGGGGTTATAGCTGTGCTTTGCACAGACAGAGCAGAGCTGGGGTCAGGGCAAGGACATCAATCCCAGAATGCAGAGAGACACAGAAGACACTTCTGTTTGCAGGCTGCCTGATGCTCCATGAGCCACCATCTTGGATGTTTAAAGGCTCATAACATGCAGTAGATGCAGGAAGGATGATTTTTAATGTGAGAAATCTGTATGTACAGGGTGTGGGAAACATACAAGATAGACTCTTATTCAGGGTTAAGGTCCGCTTTAAGTTGGCCTGCTTCCTTCTGACCTCATTCTTCAGGTCAGGGACTGTGTCTTTTTTTCAGAGGAGCTCTAATTTTGCTGCTCCCCCCTGATGAGCTCCTTGTGCAGCCTCTATCCTGGCAGACTGAGATAGGCGTTTTGTTCTATAGCATATATCACCTTTTCATTTTCACTAGTGATCGGTCCGTGGCCCTGGGGTATCCAGATCTGGGATGCCTTGCTGTGTGAAACCTCCCTGATAGGGGTAGGGCCTGGTCGGTATTTTACTGGCAGAACTGATATTTTTACTAGCCTGATAGTGGTAGTATTTTTTTTTTTATCAGTAATTGTAATCACTGGTATTTTTTTTTTCTTTCTCATCAGGTGATGGCACTGTGAAAAGAAGATTGCCCATTCAACGCATGTTTCTGGCACTCCCACCGCACATGCATGGGCTGTCTTCCAATCAATGCTTTATACCATGCATATTAATGCATGGCATACAGTTTCATGTGTTTAATTTTCAGGTTGTAATGCAAAAAAATAAAATAAAAAAAGATCCGCCTGTACTGTATGGTGCTTTCAGCCCGCCATGCTTCTCAGCCTCTGGCCTGGATTTGTTGACCTGCAGTGAGTGTGTGCTGAGCTGGGAGATGTGAAGAGCCATGTGATCCTGTCAGCTGCTAGAAACTTGACTTATCAGCATGTTTATAGTGTGTAAAAAAGAAAAAAAACCTTTGACCCGTTTATCTTCTCTGTTACACTTAATGCATACCCTCAACCTGTGGCCCCTGCGCCCCCATAGCTTCTCCAGTGTACTTTTTTCAGTGTCTTGTTAATATTTTGGGTAAAATATGTAAAAAAAAAATTGTGTGTGTATATATATATATATATATATATATATATATATATATATATATATAGCGAGAGAGTTTTTCCAAAAAAAAAACATATTGCCTGTAAAAGCCACATTCCTCCTGATTACAGTGGTACTACACCACATGAGTAGGCACCCATTCCTGGCCAGGAGACACCCCAAACTGAAAAGAGCACTTTCTGACCTTTTCCAATGAAATAAACCTACCACGTTTCCTCAAAAATAAGCCCTAGTGTGATTTTTTTTTTTTTTTTTTTTTTTTAAATATGAGCCCTACCCCCCAAAATAAGCCCTGGTTACAGAGAGAGGGGGTGGTGTGCTGTCCCCCACCTCCCTATCAGGTGCACTTGCTGCGGAGGGATGGGGCGGCTACCTGTCTGTCTGTCCCTCTGCCCAGCTATCTATCCACCTTTCTATCTATCTATCCCTTTGCTCATCTATTTTAAAGACTTTCCGTGAAAATAAGTCCCACCGCCTTTTTCAGAGTGAAAAATTAATGTAAGACCTGTCTTATTTTCAGGGAAATGGGGTACTAAGTTCACTATCAAGGGTTAAACCCTTAACATTCCTTCTCCAGGTGGGGGGACCCTATGCTATTTATTTACATTTTTAAGGGTTAAATCTCACGACACAGAAATATATCATTTTAATTAAAATTAGTAGAATCCTGAATCAAACCTCCAGCAGAGGTAGTTGAAAAATCAACAGTAGGTGAATTTAAACATGCCTGGGATAATCATAATAATCATACATCTATCCTAAGCTAGAGATAAGAGAACATACACATAAGGGCAAACTAGACATGGACTCCTTCTGCTGCCAGCCATCTATGTTTCTAAGTATTTTATTTGTGATATGGACATCTCTGAAGATAAGCCATCTCTTTATGGGTTAATAACTATGTTTTCAGGACACAACTTTAGTCAAGCATGCCTATAAAACAGAAATATGCTTGCTTGCTTAATTCTAAGTATGCAAGCAAACATTTTCTAACATTGGTCCTGGCCTTCCCCTCAACTAGCTTCAGGTTGTGGCCCGTGCTCTCATTATGTTTCTTCTTTAAACTACCCCCAACCCTTTTTATTCTTTTTTTACATATCTAAAGGTCTCAATCATGTCTCCAGGCTGTACAAATCTCTATAAAGGAACTAAAAACCAAACTGCAATAATAAGACAGCAATCAGCTCCTATGTGCTTCTCCTTCATTTCCTGCCATGTCAATTAAAAGTCGTAGCAGGGCTCCACCTTCGTTTTAAAGCTCCCAACCACACAAAAAGGGGTCTAATACAGGTGTTCCTAACCAGTGGTACCAGTACCACTGCTGGTACTTGAGGTCATATCAGGTGATACTCAGCCAGCTTGCAAAATGATCTATACACTAATCTTATTTGCTGCAATCCTTATTTAGCCCACGCCTGATTTGGTACATAAGCACAAAACTACTCCAAAAGGTGTTGAAAACTATGTGAATTCTATTAAATATAAATGGTTTGTTTTGTGTTTATAACACAGCTTTGCGTGACTGACCACAAATACGTACCACCCAGGCGGTACTTGAGAAAATTTGGAAAAAAGAAAGTGGTACTTGATGAAACAAAGTTGGGAACCCCTGGTCTTGTGGCCACTGTGTCCCTTGGTGCTATTAGCTTGAGCGTGCCCGGCAAGCCACAGTGGCTGTCTCTGATCACATCAGAGCATGATTGTTACTCGTAAAGCCTTACCAACTCTGCTGAATATCTAAACTATTAACTTATGCCTTGGAATCACTCATTTTATACCAGGTAGCGTGTGCCTGAATGGGAGCTTATTAAAGTTATTCCTGATTTTTATAGTTTTTGTTCAAGTGCTTCCACCATTTTTGCTGCCCCTCTTTGGACCTTTTTTATTTGAATAATGTATTTTTTGTAGATAAAGTTTCCAGAACTGTGCACATTATTCAAGCTGTAGCCTCACCAGGGCTATATACAATGGCATCACAGCCCCCCTATTCCTGTTGGTGATGTCTCGAGCAATGCGGACGAGCATTCTACTTGCTTTCTCTACTACATGGCTAAATTGTCCGCTCATCTTGCAACTCAGAAATCAGTATCTTTACTTAGAGATCCATACTGTCCATATGGTACTTCTGCCCCAAGTGCATGATTTTACATTCATAGATATTAAACACCAGTTTACACTGTTTAGACTGTTTATCCAGTAAAGCCAGATAATTTTCCATGTTTCAGACACCACCAGGAATATTCAACCTATTACTCACCATATTAAAAAGAGTAGCACCCAGGACAAGAGCCTTGCGATACACCACATGTAACTTGCTGTTCCTCAGATTGCACACCATTTACAACAACACTGTTACCTATCCTTCACACAGCTGTAAATCTACTGAATTATCCCAGGGGTTATGTCCAATGCTCCATATGTGGTCTGCGAAAAGAGACGTGGCTAAAAATTAAACCCCCCCACTGTTGTCACCATGTGAGCTCATCCACAATTACTTTTAATCTGTGAGCAGCACAACTGAACTATCACATTAACCTCAGGCATTGTTCACTTAGGAGTAGGTTGGACAGTTGACAGCTGTTCTGTCCATGGGGTAGAAGGGTGACCTTCAGTTTTTACAGGTTACAGGTGTCCAAGAAGGACATGTGTTTACAGGTTGTTCTCCAGCTCTAGAACATTGCTATGTGGCTTGTTGCAACATGCTGCAGAACATAATCTGAACTAATCAGCTTTGCACAATACCAGTTCTCCTCTAATCGGTAATGCACAGCATCCCCCATACTGTGCAGTGTGTCTCCTTTCCCAGACTTATCTCTGTCTCCTTTCCACAGTTCAACCTTTTGCCTGCCTGCCTGCCTGCTATTGCAGGGGACTTCAGCCAGCTTGAGGAGTAAATTACCCTTACTGTGTATAATCTAAACATTACATTGTACTTAGATTAGGGTGCAACTAAAGCACGGATCTGGAGCCAAATGTTGTGCGCAGATCTTTATTCTGGCTCGCTGGCTGCCGGCGGTCAATTATTCGGGCAGGACTAGAAGCTTGCTGATCCCAGAATGTCTCTCTAATAATCATCAGAAATGACACTGTCTAATTGTAAGTAGCTTGCTCTAAATGATCTGTTGTATCCGGATTTCTCATGGGAGCAGGTAAGTGAAATCAGGCTTTGTACAGCAGGTGTATGTGCATGGTGGGGGGTTTGTTTGGGCAGCAGCAAATGGGATTCTCCTTGGTGCTTAGTACAGCTGTTTATTCAGTGGAACAGCCAACCAGGAAGCCACTCAGATGTCCCTCCCTGCAACCCCCAAATTGTACTTAGTGGGGAGGTGGCTAATGCTGCATAAAGGTCTGCTTCAAAGTGCACCAGAACCCTAGGACACAACATATGAAGGCTTTGGACACATGTTGGCTCCCAGGGTTTTGATCCGCTTAAAGTCCTTATTTACTTCTTTTTTATATTTGCTGATGTTTACATTTTTAAATAGAACTTTATTTTACACAGGTTTATAAGATGTCAGCTGAATTGTCGTTAAATATTGACATCAAGGAGCCCCGCTGGGACCAGAGCACTTTTGTTGGAAGAGCCAAACATTTCTTTACAGTGACGGACCCTAGGAATATACTTTTATCTAATGATCAGCTGGAACGTGCAAGGCAAATTATACAAGACTACAGGTATGTTCCTTAATATTAAATGATTTTCTGTGAAGCAGTGGTGTCGGAATAAATGACTGGCATGTTTGGTCTCTTACAAGTCACGTGGCCCTAGTGGTAAGTAAATTGGTATACTCTTGTTTTAGTGGTGGGAGCCTGCTTTATTTTGGGATGTTGGGGCTCTCTGGCAATAGGGAGGCCCTCATGAACCCTGTTGGGGCTGGGCCTGGAGAGCGCACCTGAATCATAGCAAGTATATACACTTTTTATATTGGTTGTGTTATGACTATGGGCATTCGGTTATGACTATTTTTAATGCTATGTTTAGTTAATAGAATCACAAATAAGCCTGGGCTGCTCACCTACAAGTCTCTTAACATTTTCATTGTTCAAGACGTGGAGTTGTTCAACCAGGGCTTACCGAAGATGAACTGTGGAGAGCGAAGTATGTGTACGATTCTGCCTTTCATCCAGACACGGGTGAGAAAATGATTCTAATTGGGAGGATGTCGGCCCAGGTTCCAATGAACATGACCATTACTGGCTGCATGATGACATTTTATAGGTAAGTTGTAGTATGATCTATACATACTATGTATACTATGTAATCCTGTAACACAGGATTTTACATAGCACACATCTGCTCTAACAAAGGGGTACATTAATCAAGGAGAAACATTGTAGAGAGGCACTTACACCCTAATCACCTGTGAAAGTCTAGCTGATGTATAAACCTGGTGAACCCCTAGGCCACTTTCACCACACAGCTGAGGAAGTTGGACACACCACAGTCTTTTGTGCTTGGTGGAAGTAGACCTAGCCCCACTAAAAAGGTTTCCTGTTTCACTTGACCTCCTTCTTTGTCATTTGTAATTTTAAAGAAGGGCTCAACATTAAGAAAGGAAGCAAAATAACTTCTGTTGAAATCTGGATGCTGGGCTTGGACATATGTTAAGACTAGGTGTTTTCCCGTTCACTTCTTCAAAAGGTGGCATCCATGCTCCATATACCACGTGTCTTACAGCATGCAAGAACTGGATCCATTTTATTATTGATCAATTTGCTTTGCAAAAGGTATATTTTGTGTAGTTAGATATTAGTGTGCAGTAAACTGTAAAGTTACATTTGTTATAACATGCGTTATACATTTCTGTATGGTGTGTTACTTTAATGTAACACACCATAATTTCTGAATCTGAAGTGAAATGAGCAGTGCGGTCAATGTGTTTGTGCATCTTTCAGAGAATTCTATCCTTTGTATGCAGCCGAATCCTAGATGTTCATGTTTTTAGCCATTCTGATTGCTGACTCCCTATCATATCAATAAGCCTGTAAATATATTTTCTGTTTTTTAGGACAACACCAGCTGTGGTCTTTTGGCAATGGATTAACCAGTCTTTTAATGCCATTGTTAACTATACAAATAGGAGTGGTGATGCCCCCATCACTGGAAGGTAGGATTTCTTAGTTTTTGGCAGTTCATTCTGCATTCTCTTTTGTGGGTTGCACTATTCTTTCTGCAAGTGTCAAAATGAGTTTATTTTTCCCCTTGCTTTGAAAATGGCCAGCAAGTTATTAGTAGTGGAAGTGATATTCCAAAAGAGGACACTGAATAAAGTCTTAGATCAAAGTAGATTGTGTCATGTATGTACAGTATTTAGCTAAATGATGCACAATTAGAAGTGAATGCACCCATTAGCACAGCATGCCAAAAAAGTATTAAAAATGAAATATGTGCATCTGAGGACACAACTCTTCATTATTAGTGGGTTATAGGCTCTGCTTACCAAGAAATGGAACACGTGATTAATCGCTGGGTCTAGTCATGGCCCTAAATGTTGGCACCTCTGAAATGTTTCTCACAGAACTCCATAACCAAAGGGTTCCTCAGTGCCATTTTGCAGGAGGCAGGGATAGGGGACCTCTTCAACCCCACCCCCCCCATTTGGTAAACCATAAGCTCAGCTCACCCAGGGTTGCTTGAGGAAAAGGAGCACGGTCCGGACCTGCTCTATTCGAACAGTAAGATCAAGGAATGGGGCCTCCTTTGGAAAAGAAATAGCATTATTAAGGGCTATGCATTAGAATGTGCTGTTCAGGTTAGACGATTTTTTTTTTATTGTGTTATTGTTTGTTGACTGCTGCTGTTCTCACACCCTCTGTTCAGATTAGTGAATGTGGTGGTGTGGCAAGGCAACATTGCTGAGCGCAGCTAGTTTTACACTGGGTTAGTAACTAGACACTCTGTGTAACACAGTGCTCCTGGCTAGTATGTATAAATTTCCAAGTGAGCCTACTAAACCCTCTGCAGCACCCTTTTGTGTGGCTGACACTGCAGCTCTGCTGTCAGGGACTACCTGATACAATCCTCTTTGCCAAAGTAAGAATATCTTGCCAAGGAGCAGCACTACCCAGGTAGCAGGCAATGTGTTTTCTTTTTCTCTGCACTCAAGCCCACTAGTCCTACAGATGAACATCCTGCCAAGCATACAGCAGACATTGTGAGTGTTAGACACAGGGTGACACTCCTGGTTGTAGGTTCTGAGGATGGTCCTTAAATCAATATAGACCAAGGATTGGCACCCCCTGTGATCACACTGCAATAACTTCTTGATTTAGACCTCTGCAGAGAATTAGATGATTATTTAGTGCCACATCAATAGTAGATGTACTTATTCAAGGTGTAAAAAATATCCTGAAGTTCAGATTCCCCAAATGTATCTCCCAGCCCTGCAGAGATAGAGGATTTGCACACTCAAGAAAAAGATACAAAATGTTTTCCAAACTGTCTGGGTTTGACCTTTATCAAGTCTAAATAATGGGCCAAGCCATATAGGACTATAGGTCGGTGGTGCCCACTAATTAGAATCTCTGTTTCCCTTTACTGGAAGACTTCTCCAGAGTTTTAAAATTCCCCCCTAAGGTGGATCATGCAGTCCCCAATCCCCGGCTCTGGAACCACCCATTTTTTCCTACCAGTGACCTATCCACCTTGGATATGTATGCTCCAAATCTAGCGATTTTAGTGTCCAGCAACATCTGGATCCTCTCCATAGGTTTCGGATTAGTTAACAGAGCTAACCCCCTTCAAGGGGCTCCACATTAAACGGATGACCCTAACCGACAAGATTAGAAGTGAGTATTTTCTGAGGGGCCAAGCTCCCTAGAAGTTTGGCTGATGCCTTCAAAGCAGAGAGGGGGGGGGGATATTGGAACCTTGTGAATATAGGCATTTTCTGCGTCAAATTACTGCTGCTACCAATTGCTCCCTCAAGTTTGGTCCTAGACCTGGAATCTGGGGACAATATCTATTTTTAGTACATTCATCTTCCCAAACCAGGATAATTCTTTTTACGAGTAAGAATCAAGGGTTTGGTGAGTGGTATAAGGCAGTGGTCCTCAACCCTGTTCTCAAGGCCCACCAACATGTCATGTTTTTTGGATCTCCAAATCGCCAGCTCTATTGCTCTGCAGCTGCACTAATTACTCCACCTGTGCATCTTTGTGGAGATCTGCAAAACCTGGCCTGTTGGTGGGCCTTGAGGACAGGGTTGGGGACCACTGGTATAAGGGATGCATAGTTTAGTAGATAGAGTGATCGGACAACATTTTTATGCCAAGGTACTTAAGAGCTCCAATATAGCCAGCCAAAGTTTCCATTCAAAATCAATACAAAACTTTATTCTCTTGTTCCATAAAAATAGACAGGCAATACTCAACCACAAAGGGCCCTTATACATGACCATACTTAAGAGCTCCAATATACCATTTTAACAGGGAAATGACTCCCCTTTACAAAGTTTACTTTGAAATTACTCACCGTACTGAAGCAATCAAATTCTTTCAGGATAGATGGAAGTTATACATGAGGGGCGGTAACATATATGAGTAGATCGTCTGCAAAAAGTGCAAGTTTATATTCTCTGTTCTTTGCCTTTATACCTTTTTTTTATATGTGTGTTCTGGTGAAGAGCTACCACTAAATGTTTCGTGGCCAACATGTACAACAAAAGTGACAAGAGGCACCCCTGTATAGTCCAATTATGTATTTGGAACAGTGATGATAGGATACCATTTGTTCGGACTCTGGCCGACAGGTTTCTGTTTAATGCCTGTATTTTTGCTCCCATCTTAGGCCCCACCCCAGTATGTTCAATGAACCTCCAGTGAACTCTGTCGAATGCCTTTTTGGCATTGACCATGAGCAAGCACATAGGGGTATTAGACTTACTTGCGTAAATGCATGATTGTGTTGTCCTGGGCTTTCCTTTCCTCCTCTGTCCTTTTGAAGCTATTTGATTTATCTTGCAGAATTGAGCCTGTTACCTAGAGGGTGGTTCAGTTTTCAGGCATAAATTTATATTCTTTGCTGAGATGCATTTACAGTAAAGGGTAGACCCAAAGGTAAGCAAATGTATAGTGCCCAACCTCCTGTAGACAGAGCCTATATTCTACATGTAATGTATTGAAGAAGAGACATTTCCCCAGATGTGCTCTCCAAAAAATGACTGTACGATAAGCGCACTAAATTTACATTATTCTTAGTATAGAGTACATCCTGCTCCAGATAGAATACTTCGGGTAATACTCCGCCAGATGGCGCTGGACTGCAGAGACATCGAAAATAGGCTCCTCCCGGACCCTCAAATACCCAGGGACCTCCCACAATCCCCAGATTTTCTCTGCAGTCTGGACTGGGAAGGACAAGGAGATGGCTCACTCTACCCGCAGGTAAGCGGGGCTATTAGCCTGCGGCCCTGTAGGACTATTCCCACCCGTTCCATTAGTAATGTGCCTCCCAGCCTTGGCTGCGCTGGTCGGGCGATGGTAGGCAGCACCCTGTTAGGTGCTTAGGAGCGCTGCTCCACTGCAATCCCCCACCAAAGGGTAGGCGGTTCAGGCATATGGTAAGCCTCTATGGGATGCCCCTCCCGCACTATTGCCCCTTGCCCCTGTCTATCGGTGGGCCCTATGTTAAGTGGCCGCTGTCCTCCCTCACTCTCCTTGTAGCCTTCGGGGGAAAAGAGAGGGGGGTGTGTGTATGTATGTATATATGTGTATTGGCTTTATGCTTTATTACATTATGCTTTGTGTCAGCCGCCACGCTGACTTGTTTTACAATTATTATACTTAAAATTGCTGCCGGGGGCTTTTTTGTCCCTATGTTCCGTGCTTGGCGGCGGCGTTACCTCAGGCGCCGGTGCGCTGTCATTGGCTGCTTGTCACGTGTTGGCTTCGCGCTCTTCGGGGGCGGGGCCTGTCTCTGGCGCGTTCCGCATCATTGCTCGTGCGGGCCCGCCCCTCGAGGTATTCCGACGTCATTTTGTCTGCTTGGTCGGCTTCTGCGGACGGGCTTCTACCTACCGCGGTCCGTGTGTGCCCTCGCGGGCAGCTTTATTACCATTACATTTTATAATTATTGTCTGCTTACGGCTCATTTGATTGTGTCTTTCAGACGGGCGAACCCGTTGGCTTCTCCCGGCCCTCTGTTAGTTGGTTAACTTGTGAGGCCTAGTGTAATTGCTCCCACTTCCCTAGCGGGTTATTGGGGCATCCCGGGTTGCTGTATAGCGTTAATCCCTATCGGCCTATTGTGCCGCTATAATCACCATATGAAGGCATCTCAGGATAATGTGACCGGGGTTCCTTCGGGACAAGCCCGGCTGTGTGTAGCTTGTGGGGTGTCCCCTATTAGCGCTGACAATGCGCGGGTCTGCGTACCTTGTGCCGAGCAGGTGCTTGCGCTGCAATCTGCCCTTCCAGTGGCTGGGCCGGCACCTCGTTTTACTTCACCTACTCCCCCAAGCTTAAATCTCACTCCTACTGAGTTGCATACAAGTGGGAATTCTCAGCCCGATGTGTCTTCTAGACTGGCTAGTGTTGAGAAGTTAATTGCTAATACCTTGGCGCGTAAGGCCCCTGCAAAAAAGCGGCACTTAACTCCTGATGTCACTCTTTTCCCTATGGAAACTGATGAGTTTTTGCATCTATGTGGCTATACCCCTTCGGACGAAGGGGAGCTATTCTCAGACTCAGGGTCATCTGATGAGAGGCCCAGGGGTCATGACGATTCTGGCTCTGACCCCTGGGCCCGGATGATACTGATAGATTGCTGGCCCAGATTTTTGAGGTTCTGTCCATTTCTCCCCCTGTTGCAGCTCTGAGGGGGGAACTTTTTCATACCGCTAAGTCACGCTTGGAATTTACTGAGCAAGCACATTTCAATAACCTTGTGCTCAAGGAATGGGAACGTCCCAGTAGACTTCCTGGTGTACCTAAAGAGTTGGGATAGGAAGTATCCCTTTCCTGCTGATGTGGTAAAGTGTTGGTCATCCCCTCCCGAAGTGGATGCCCCCGTCCTAGGGTTATCTAACACCTCTTTCATGCACTCCCCTGACTCTACTACCTTGCGGGATGCTGAGGACCGGCGCATTGACCAGCTGGCGTCCCATGCCTTTGCATGTGTTGGGACGGCGCTGCGCCCGATCTGTGCCTCGGCCATTACGGCCGTGGCCATTAGGACCCTGCTCAGAAGTATACTTGATAGTGCCCCTGATGATTTGCCTTGTGAGGTGTTTTTATGCACTCTCTAGTTGTGATGTTTTTTGTAAATTTTGTCCTCTCTGCCTTGAATGACACCATTAGAATGTGTGCCAGAACATCTGCCCTTGTAGTGGCTATACGCCGCTCGGTTTGGCTGCGCCAGTGGGCTGCTGACAACGCTGCCAAGAAGGCCCTCACTGGTTTTCCCTTCAAAGGACTACGCCTGTTTGGGGACCGCCTGGACCTTTTTGCTAAGGGAGGCAGGTTACCCCAGCGCAGGCGACAGTCTCGGCCCTTTTCGGGGTCAGGGCTCCTTTTCCTCCCCCCTACCGTGGTGCTAGACAAGGGAGGGGGGTTTCCTTTACTGGGGCCCGGGGAGAATTCTGGGGTAGGGGCAGAGGACGTGGACGTCCTGGCTCCTCCTGGGATCCCAAGCTTAAGTCCTCTCCCAAGCCCCCTCAGGCATGATGGGGCGCCCTCACCCATCCTGGTGGGGGGACGGCTTCAGCACTTTGCTCACGTCTGGAGGCTTCATGTCTCAGACCGGTGGATTCAGGAGGTAGTGTGCTCCGGTTACAGGATAGAGTTTGCTGCCTGGCCGCCCCCAAGATTCATCAGATCCTGGATACCTCGGGACACTGTGTCAGCTCAGGGTCTAGTGCAGGCAGTGCAAAGCCTCCTGGAGTTGGGGGTCATTTGCAAGGTCCCTTTAAGAGAAAAGGGCAGGGGCTTATATTCCAACCTCTTCACAGTGCCCAAAAAAGATGGTTCACTCAGGCCCATCCTGGACTTGAAGATCCTCAACAAATTTGTCAGGAGCAGGCGCTTTCGCATGGAAACTCTGTGCTCTGCCATCAGTTCCCTGCGCCCAGGGGATTTCATGACCTCTGTGGACATCAAAGATGCTTGCCTTCATATTCCTGTATTTCCAGGTCATCAAAGGTTCCTCAGGTTCGCTCTGGAGGATCAACACTACCAGTTTGTGGCATTGCCCTTTGGTCTCACTTCAGCCCCCAGGGTGTTCACCAAGGTGCTGGCTGGAGTGATGTCTCTGCTCAGGTTTCAGGGCATCCGCATGCTGCCTTATCTTGACGACATTCTCATCACCTCCCAGTCTCTACATCAGGCAGAATTGGATACTCAGCTGGTAGTGTCCACCCTGGAGTCATTTGGATGGGTGATCAACCACCCCAAGTCTTCGCTGTCCCCCTCCTTGGTGACTCCATTCCTAGGAATGAATCTGGATACAGTTCAGGCAAGGATTTTTCTTCCTCAACAGAAGGTGGACGGTATGATTGCGCAGGTCCAGTTCCTGCTATCTTGTCATCATCCCTCCATCAGGCAGGGAATGCAGCTGGTGGGCCTGATGGTGGCGTGCTTCGAGGCGGTCCCTTATGCTCAGTTCCACTTGAGGCCTCTGCAACTCCACCTCTTGTCAGTGTGGGACAAGGATCCAGCGTCCCTGGACCGGGTATGTGTGCTTTTCCCCCTGGTCAGGCGGTCCCTCTCGTGGTGGATGGACTCCAGGAACCTGTTGGGGGGCAGATCCTTTCTGACCCCCTCCTGGGAGACGGTCACCACGGATGCCAGTCTGTCAGGTTGGGGGGGTTTCTGGAAGTCCCTGCGGTTCCAGGGGAGGTAGGGCCCTCAGGAGGCCCACACACCTATCAACGTCTTGGAGCTGTGGGCGATCAGGTTAGTTCTGGCTCAGTTGACTACTCACCTTCGGGACCTGCCTGTTCAGGTGCACTCGGACAACCAGACGGCAGTTGCCTACATCAATCATCAGGGAGGGACCCGGAGCAAGAGGGCTGTGACAGAGGCTCTGTCTTTTGGATGTCATCACTATTCAGTTGCCCACCGGGTCATTCACTGGCCTTTTCTTAATTAGGTTCCAGACAATGTAATTGTATTTTGATACTGTTACAGGCAATGTCATTGTATTTTGACTGCCATTGTGTATTGTTGATTACGTCACAGTCAATGGCATTGTCCTGATTGATTGTATTACGGCCTGCTATTGTTCTACTGATTGCGTCACCGGCAGAGTTGAGGGATGGTGTGCCCTGCTGCTATTGGTCAGTGTGGTTGTCATTGCATGGAAACTTGTGTATATAAGGCCTAGAGTGGCACTAATAAAAACACTTCACCTTCACCCTCAATACTGAGTTCTGTCTCTTATTGGGGGAAACGCTATATTACAATTCACTAGCCCTTGTAAGGGCTGTTCCTGTTTCCTCACGGACGACTCTGGAATTCCAGCAGCACCTCTCACCATTGGGAAAAGGACGTCTCGGGCGGTGAAGCCCTCCGGCGATAAGGGTTATCGCTACAATTGGTGGCAAGCGGTCGGATGGTCCTTTGTACCCAGAGAGAGTGCTACCCTGATGGAGAGTCAGTAGGACAAGTTGAAAAGGCTGACCCTGAAGGATCTACTCGAGAGCCAGGGAAGGTCAGCTAGCAACCGCCCACGTCGGGAACTGATAGCCGAGCTGATCGAAATGGATCATGCAGCAGTGAGGACCGAAACCAATATAGAGATCGATGAAGACGCTGCTCTTGTTCAAGCGGTTCGGAACAGATTGTCGGTCTATGGCCCGAATCCATCACAGGAACTGATCGACCGAGTCTTTGCCGCAGCGGAGACAGAGGCCAGTAAGCGAAGGGAAGATCGGCGACTTTCAACCCAGCAGCCTCTCAGCCTCAGTTACACTGGGGGGAGAAAGATTCCATTTGCAGCATTTAAGTCCTTCCAGGAAAGTGACGACGAGATTGACGGATTTTTGGCCGATTTTGAACGGCAGTGCGCTTTACACCGGGTACCCACGGAGGAATGGGTCACCATATTATCAGGGAAACTATCTGGGAAAGCTTCCGATGCTTTCCGGGCCATCCCTGATGTGGACTTACCACACTACCATCTGGTAAAGGAGGCATTGTTAGCCCGGTACGCTGTCACCCCGGAGGCCTACAGGCGACGATTTCGGGAATCCCAAAAGAAGGGAGGGGATTCTTACACGGAGTGGGCATGTCGCCTCCATCGTACAGCATCACACTGGGTCACTGGATGCAAAGCCACGACTGCTGAGGATGTACTACAGTTGTTTTTACTAGAACATTTTCTCAATGCCCTGCAACCAGAGCTAAGAGAGTGGGTACGTGACCGGAGGCCTCTAACGCTACCTGAGGCTGCTCGTCTAGCCGACGAGTACACCGATGCTCGCCAGACAGAACAGTCCGCTCCAAAACCACCACCTCCCATCAAATTTCAAGCACCTGTGGCTTCAGCGCCAACTCGTGACTCTGGGCCACATAGGCCAGCGCAGCAACCGAACCTCTCGACAGTTCAGTGCCATCGTTGCAAACAATGGGGACATTATCGCAGTGATTGCGCCCTAGAGCCTCCCCGAAACACGTGGGGGCAAAAGCAACCTTCCACCTCCCGTACTCCTGTGGCACACTGTTTGGAAGCTGAGAGCAGTTCGGAAGAGTATCTGGGGGTACTGTACGAAGCTGATCCCGTACAAGCGGCCATCCAAGACAACCGACAGCACCATTGCCAGGAGGTACGAGTCAATGGGCGCACCGCGCAAGGATTACGCGACACCGGAGCCACACTTACCTTGCTCCAACCTCATTTGGTCAAGAACAAAGACCGCACCGGACACACCGTTGCAGTAAGGGTGGCGGGAGGAGCTGTGTTTCGACTCCCCACCGCCCGAGTGCATCTTGACTGGGGCGCTGGATCCGGCAGGGTACAGGTGGGACTTATGGACAACTTACCAGCAGAAGTACTATTGGGAAATGATCTAGGACCAATGACTTCTGCCTACGCTACCTCTGGACCAGCCAGCGTCAACCCTGTTACAACCCAGGCTCCAGCCCGAGCTGCCGACTCCATCCCACTGGTCGGGGAGACCCAGGGGTTTCGTCTGCATCACGTCATGTCTGTTACACGAAGTCAAGAAGAGGATCAGCCGTCAGGTTACGTCCTTCCAGAAGGGAAACTTATGCCAAACACTATTTTTGTTGGGGGCATTGGCCGTCGGATTAATCAGCCTGAAATTAAGGATGTTAAGTATGGCGCTGTAAAGAATGTCAAAATTATTAGGGATGCCTCTGGCGTTTCTAAGGGTTATGGTTTTGTCTACTTTTACGATGATGTAGATGTGCAGAAAATTGTGGATTCTCCGATCAGCTTCCATGGAAAGAGATTGAAACTTGGGCCAGCTATAAGAAAGCAGAGCACCTGTGCACACATCCAACCAAGGACTTTGGTGCTGAACTCACCAACGCCACAATATCCCAGTGTTTGGACCCCACCCATGACCGATTCCTATGTACAGCCCATGTCAATGTTTAGTCCGGTTACTCACTATTTGCAGACTTGTCCTTAAACAGAACTCTGCCCATGACCAGAGTCCGGACAGCCCCACGTTAACCCGAACAGGGTCAATCCGGGTCTGCCGGGTGTTCCACAAAAAGGGGGCATTGTGACAGAGGCTCTGTCTTTTGGATGTCATCACTATTCAGTTGCCCACCGGGTCATTCACTGGCCTTTTCTTAATTAGGTTCCAGACAATGTAATTGTATTTTGATACTGTTACAGGCAATGTCATTGTATTTTGACTGCCATTGTGTATTGTTGATTACGTCACAGTCAATGGCATTGTCCTGATTGATTGTATTACGGCCTGCTATTGTTCTACTGATTGCGTCACCGGCAGAGTTGAGGGATGGTGTGCCCTGCTGCTATTGGTCAGTGTGGTTGTCATTGCATGGAGACTTGTGTATATAAGGCCTAGAGTGGCACTAATAAAAACACTTCACCTTCACCCTCAATACTGAGTTCTGTCTCTTATTGGGGGAAACGCTATATTACAATTCACTAGCCCTTGTAAGGGCTGTTCCTGTTTCCTCACGGACGACTCTGGAATTCCAGCAGCACCTCTCACCATTGGGAAAAGGACGTCTCGGGCGGTGAAGCCCTCCGGCGATAAGGGTTATCGCTACAAGGGCCCTCCAGGAAGTGTCTCTGATCCTGACCTGGGCGGAGACTAATGTTCCCTGCATATCAACTGTGTACATCCCGGGGGTGGAAAATCTCCTGGCAGACTCTCTGAGCAGGGGGACCTCTCGCCAGGGAGAATGGTCCCTATGCAGCAGGGTGTTCCAATCTCTGTGTCACCATTGGGGCCAACCAGATGTGGATCTGTTTGCGTCCCGTCACAATCACAAGCTCCCGGCCTTTGTCTCCCTGTCCCAGGAGCCTCTGGCCTTGACCACGGATGCTCTAGCAATGTCATGGTAGGACTTTCAGTTTCTGTATGTCTTCCCTACATTTCCCCTGCTGGGCAGGGTTCTGCGCAAGATTGCTCTGGAAGGGGTGCCAGCAATTCTGGTGGCCCCCAGGTGGCCAAGAAGAGTGTGGTTCGCAGATGTGGTGCAGCTGGCAGTAGATCAGTACGCTCTGCCCAGGGTTTCAGACCTGCTCAGTCAGGCTCCCTTACGCAATCCCAATTTACAAACTCTGGCTTTGACGGCCTGGCTGCTGAAACCTGCATCTTGATGGAGAAGGGGCTGTCTACCTCAGTGATTGATACTATGATAAAGGCTAGGAAGAAGTCTTCTTCTTCCATTTATTACAGGGTTTGGCGTGCCTACATTGACTGGTGTGAGTCTAAGTCTCTTCCCTGTTGTGTGTTCTCTATTCCCAGGATTCTGGAGTTCCTGCAGCATGGGTTGGAGATGGGGCTCCAACTCAGTACTCTGAAGGGTCAGGTGTCTGCCCTGGCTGTTTTCTTCCAGAAGTTCTTTGCTCAGCATTCTCTGATCAGGACTTTTCCAGGGGGTTACTCATGTGCGTCCCCCACGTAAGCCTATGGTGCCTGTTTCTGATTTGAACTTGGTTTTGTCAGCCTTGCAGGGTGCTCCCTTTGAACCTGTGCAGGATGCTGCTCTGGCCATTCTTACTCTCAAAGTTGTCTTTCTGGTGGCTATCACTTCTGTTAGGCGTGTGTCTGAGTTGGCGGCGCTTTCCATTCAGCCCCCCTACTATGAGAGACACCAGGACAAGGTGGTGTTCCGTTTTAAGCCAGATTTTCTGCCTAAGGTAGTGTCTGCTTTTCATTTGAATCAGGGCATTGTTCATCCTTCATTGTGCCCTAATCCTAGTAATGCTAAGAAGAGGGTTTTGCATTCTTTGCATGTGGTTAGGTGTCTGAAGTACTATCTGGTGGCTACTGCACCTTTCAGAAAAACTGATGCTCTTTTTGTGGTCCCTTCTGGTCCTAGGAAGGGTTTGGCTCCTGCCAAGACTACTATCAGAAAATGGATACGTCAGGCTGTGATTCAGGCCTATTCTGCTCATTCTACGCGTGCTGTTGGTGCCTCTTGGGCTTTTCAGCACCAGGCTTCTGTTGAACAAGTTTGCAAGGCCACTACTTGGTCTTCTGTTCATACCTTTTCAAAGTTTTACAAGGTTGATGTTAGGGCCTCAGCTGATGCTGTTTTTGGCTGCAAGGTTTTGCAGGCGGCAGTGTTTTAGACTGTCTGCTGTTACCTTTTGGGGATCCCACACTACTTTATGGACACTGCTATTATCCCGATTGTAAGTATTCTATCTGGAGCAGGACGTACTATATACTAAGAATAATACAATTCTGTTAATACCTGTAGAATTGGTATTATGAGTATACAGTACGTCCTGCTCCACCCCACCCTTGGTTTTTGCATTCTCTGTATGGTGATTATCATTGTTATAGTTACTAGTTGGGTTGTGCTATTTCTCCCGGCTTCACGTTAACTGCTTTTCAATTCTGGGCATTGTGGGAGGTCCCTGGGTATTTGAGGGGCCGGGAGGAGCCTATTTTCGATGTCTCTGCAGTCCAGCGCCATCTGGCGGAGTATTACCCAATAGAATACTTACAATCTGGAGCAGGGCGTACTGTATACTCATAATACCAATTCTACAGGTGAGTATTCACAGAATTGTATTTTCCTGCTCACCTGGATGTTGAAAACCCAGATTGACTGGAGCTGAAGCGCATGGAGTATGACACCACTCTGCCATAAATGCTGGCTCGCCTACAGACTGAATGGTTCAACTGGTTTTCATACCAACATTTTTAAGTTCCTCATGTACACTGTGCACACACAGTTTCAAAGCCATCAAAATTGTGTTTATTTTTATGGTGGTTGAAAAATATCAGGTTCAAAGGCCGTAGTACTTCTGGAGTGGACCTATCATGTAAGACACATTAATGCTCACCTCATTTATGGACCGCATTGTAGTCTAGTTAAAATTTACTAAATCCCCCCCCCCCCCCTTTACTTTCATTATTTCATGTAATGCTCTTTCTGTGCCCATGCAAACACTTCTGCCTCTTGTTGTTTTAGCCAACTGGGAACAGCTTATGTTTCTGCCACAACAGGTGCTGTTGCCACAGCTCTAGGACTTAACGCACTAACCAAGGTATTTCATGTGTTTGTACTTATGCTGTGTCTTTAGTGACTTGAAAAACTAATATTCACTTCATTGGTTCTCATATCTAACTTTTCACATTCTACAGGCTGACAGGTAACTAAACTGGTTTTTGTATTTGGTGGAATGCATTTTTTCCCAATTAAGGTTTTTACATTCTTTGGTAAACTTCAGTTTTTACATACTGTATTAAGTTGACATTGATCCAAGCACATAGTCCCTTTTGGGTTACCTAAAACTACATATAGACATATCAAGCACTTTATTAGGAAAACATTACTAAACAAGGCAGGCCTTCTGCTGTTGCATTCTAATACACATGCTGCCTCTCATTTCCCTTTGTGCTTTAAATGCCTTTCCACATTGGCGGCTGGCAGCAGGGTCCAGTGAGGGTCCAGGGTCCAGACTGGTCCTCCATTATCACTTCTGCACTCCAGTGCTGTGACTAAGAGCGGCTTGCGTGCCTGCCTGGTGAACATGGCTAGTTGCTGGTGGTGGTGGTAACATAGGCTACTCTGATCTGCAGAGCTTTAAAGTTCTATTTACTATTACACAAGATCTTACCACTTCCATGTTAAAACATCTGCCGTGACCGCTATCTTGCCCTGCAGAGAAGAGCTTCCATCTCTGCTTTACATTACAGGTTCACTTAAACTGGATGAGATGTATGTGGCATAGCCTTGTGAGGGAAGAGCTTAATTCACTTTTTAAGTATTCTTGTATTTTGTCTTTAACTTATCCATGCACATATTTGTAGGGTTATTAATGTACATTTATTTATTTTAACCCCCAAAGCAGAAGTCAAAGGAAACTGCAAAAATACACAGTTGCCTATATAAGTGTTTTACCTTAGTAATTTATCAAATACAATTGACTTTTGGAAGCAGGATTTCAAGGGAGCATCCTGTTTTGGTGCAAATTGCTGCATAACTCCCTTATCGAGCCACACACAGCATTAGAGATTTCCCTAATGCTGAAATTATGATATTGTTTGTTGTATTGTTTGATTTTCCCACTACTTAATTTTTTGGTAGTATAAAGATCATACATCTGATGCTTTCAAATGCGTATTGTTTCACCATTATGTCATAGAATGTCCTCTCAGTTTTGTGGAGGTAGATACTGGGCACACTGGTGCCTACTATCCCTTCTTTGCATTTACTCAAAGATCCATGAAGCTTATATTTGGTGAGAGGTGATTCTGTTGAACAGACCTTTTGCGCATGTTTGTGGATAAGCATTCCATGACCTAGATGGCCTAGAAAAGTGTTTCCTAAAAGTTTTCTATGACTGTAATGCAGCTCTTCAGGGTTGCTGCTGGAGCCTCTCTCTTGAGCCCACCCCATTTACCTTTAGGCAGGCTCTGTGTCCCTCCTGAAAGTTCCATGGCCCTGGACTCGGCTGCCATTTGGTATAGCCTACCTGTATATTTGGAGAGAAGTGTGTGTCTGTTGTGAAGATGCCTGATTTTCTATTTCCCACACCCTGGGGCATCCTCAATTGGGATTCCCCACTGTGTGAAATCCTCCCTGAGCGCCTGATCCAGTCTTCTTTTTTGAAGCCCTTGCCACGCCTTGGCACTGTGGCCACATGCCCAGCATACCTTGACCTGAGCCATGTACCCACACCAGGCCTTTCTGAATGGCCGCTGCAGGAACTCCCACAGCTAAAGGTGTGTGGGAATGCGACCAGCAAAAGCAAGCACTCTGAGTTGCCTGAATCTGTGCCTGCACAGTGGGAGTGCCAGAAAGGTGCGGTTCCTGGGCAAACCACCGGGTGGCATCGGAAATTGGGATGCCCCATCAGAGAGGAACAGCACCTGGGAGAGTGAAATTCTTGGGTGGTGGTCCTGTTCTTAATGCTTGGTCTGCTTTTCAGATCACCAGGTTATGTGACTAGGATACCTTAGAGTGAATCAATAGTAACTGCCTCTTTTTACCTCCAAAACTTGAAGCAACTAACCTTTACTTTACATCCTTGACCTTATGACTCAGTTGATAAAATAGACAAAATAGATTTTATTCTGGCATATTTCCTTGACATAGGTCTTTGGTAAACTGAGCAATGGACAGTAAAAATGCACAGATCCTCAGACTTTTAAAGAACATCTGTGTGTTTAAAAGGGATGTGCTTGCCCCCCTTGTAGGAAATCTATACAGGTCAAGGGTTCAAGCATCTGGCTGGGACAGATCCACTGTGAGATGGGCTGATGGGCTAAAAGTGGCTTTCTGCACTTATGACAAAATCTGCATAAGTACTGTGCACCACTTCCAACAACCTGGTTCAAAGCAACCTACTGTATTCATTTTCATTCTGGAGACCCCAAATCTACTTACTTCTGCCCCTGACCAGGTTCCTTTTTACCTTATTTGCTGTTTGAAATACTTTCACAGACTTTAACTGAATGAGACACCCTTGGGGCTCACTTTTAGCCTTCACATATTACTCACTGCTTCTCCCCTGGAAACTGGCTCTTGTAGGATGAAAGCAGCAAGCAGTGCTAAAGTGGTGGCATGTCTGTAATGCTTGTCCATGTAAGCTTACAAAGGGTAAAATATATAAAGCTTATTTGTCATTGTAAACCTAATGAACATTTTGTCTTGGGCAGTAAAATTATATTCTTCAATACAGTTGGTTTTAGGGAAAAAGGTTAATGCTTCAAATCATACTTAGTAGAAATATTGTAAAACTGTGCAGATACATCAGACCGTACTCTTAAATTAAACCGGACCTTCAGCATCATTTAATGAAAAGCCCGAACCCTTAAACTATTCCCCAGCATCTAAAATTAATACATTTTAAGTTTTTGTTGCTTACTTATTATTCTTTCCCTCGCTGAGCTTCAACTCTGTTCAGGACTCTAGGATACAGGTGCCTCCATCTTGCTTCAGAAGCATCACATATTGAGGAGAGCAGGGGATAAGGTTATATCTGTATTGCACAGACAGAGCAGAGCTGGGGTCAGGAAAAGTGCACTTCCTATCTGAAGGTAGCCTGAGACTCTGTGGGCCGCCATCTTGGATGTTAAAAGGGGAAACATACAAGATAGACCTTTATTCTAAGTATGTCACACACCCCACTTCAGACTTAATAATTACACTAGGGTTAACGCACCTCTAGGTGGCAGCATTGCAGAGAACTTCTCCAAAAAAAAAACTTCAACAGGCCCCTCCCGGTCTATACATACCTGGTACCTCCCAAGAACCTCCCAGTGTTGTTCTCTGCAAGGTGGCGACAAGACAGAAGGAAGAAGTCTCCTGCTTGCAGGTAGCCGGGGTATCCCCCCCCCCCCGTGGTCTATTTCTGCCCGGCTTTGTTTGAATGTGTTCTATGTAATGGCAGCCTCCCAGCTTTGGCTGTAGGCCGGGCAATAAGGTAGCCGGCACCATTGGTGCCTAGGAGATTAGCTCCTCCGCTCGACCCTTCATTGCGGGGCATAGCGGGATTCCCGGAGTGGTGATCCGGATGTGGGATGCCCCCTTTTTTTATAGGAGTTAGTGGTCAGGTTGTCCTTGCCCTGGGGTGTTGTGTCTCTTCCGGGGTGTGGGACGCGCTGGGGACAGTGTCATGCTTTTACTATGCACATGCTGTGTAAGTGTGCTGCTGCGCTTTCCCTTTGTGATTTTACTTTGTGATTTTACTTTGTGATTTTACTTCTGATTTCACTGTCTGTTCCCATGGCTGTGTGTGTGTGTGCTTCTCCCCTCAGGAGCCGGGGGGTGCGGGGCCTCGCGGCGTGCTGCGCCGCGGTCCCGCTGGTGGCTGGGCGCCGTATTCGGCGCCCGTAGCCTGCTTGCCCGGCTGCTCAGGAGGGACTTTTGATCAGTGTGTGGGTCTGCGTCTGTAGGATGAAAGCAGCAAGCAGTGCTAAAGTGGTGGCATGTCTGTAATGCTTGTCCATGTAAGCTTACAAAGGGTAAAATATATAAAGCTTATTTGTCATTGTAAACCTAATGAACATTTTGTCTTGGGCAGTAAAATTATATTCTTCAATACAGTTGGTTTTAGGGAAAAAGGTTAATGCTTCAAATCATACTTAGTAGAAATATTGGCTGTGTGTGTGTGTGCTTCTCCCCTCAGGAGCCGGGGGGGGCGGGGCCTCGCGGCGTGCTGCGCCGCGGTCCCACTGGTGGCTGGGCGCCGTATTCGGCGCCCGTAGCCTGCTTGCCCGGCTGCTCAGGGGGGACTTTTGATCAGTGCGTGGGTCTGCGTTACTCTGGCGCTGTTCTCCGGGAGCCAGCGGGTGGCGCCGCCGGCCCCGTGATCGAGGTCTGACTGCGGTCCCCGCAGGCAGACGTTGACGCTGCCTGGGGGCGGGGTCGCGCGCGGGCCGCGCACGGATTGGACGGCCTGAGGGGCGGGGCCTTCTCGGCTCCCGCGCTCCCGGAGCTTCTCTCTTCCTCCGTCCTCGGTGTGCTGGCCGCCATCTTCTGCTGGCTGCGCGGTTCCTCTTCTCTCCAGGTAGGCTGTTCTTAGGCTATGTCAGTGACCCCTCGGATCCTTCCTTCTCCCTTGCCTCCCTCCTCGCCCCGGCGCAGCTTGATGGGCTGGTTGGCATTAACCATTTCCGTGGCTCTGGTTGATGAGGAGGGGGGGGGGTGGTGTAAGGGGGGTTTTTGTATATTATGCGGTGTTTTTTGGCATGGTGCTGATTGACGCCTGTCTCTCTCTCCCTTTGTGTTTTTCAGATCCTGGGATCCCGTCTGGCAGGGCTCTCCCGGTCATATATACCTGGCTCGTGGGGGGTGTTTTTTGTCCTTGCAATATATTTATATATATATACACTTATTTGTATTTTTATAAGGGTCTTATGCTATTCCCCTGGGTCAGGATCTTGTGACTGTCCTTAGACAAGTGTTATTAAGGGGCATCCCGGGTCGCGTACCGCATAAATCCCTGGGTTCTGCAAATACCATAATTTCACCACATGGAGGTTGCCACAGATACCGGGAATGGTTCTTCGGGACAGTCCAAGGTGTGTGGGGGTTGTGGGGCTCCGCTCCAGGGAGATGATGTCATCTTGTGTATCCCTTGTGCGCAGCAGAACATTGCACGGCAGTCCAGTACTCCGGTGCCTAGCACTTCGTCAGCCGCGCCATCTCCCTCTCCCCCTCGCTTATTCCGAACCCCGTGTGACGTTGTCCTGGGCGGGGATTCGCAGGCTGAGGTATGTGCCCGTTTGACCAGCCTTGAGAAGCGGTTTTCTGCTATAGCCGCTCAGAAGGCTTCAGCTAAGCGGAAGCATCTGTCTCCGCCTCCGCCGGATTCAGATGAGGAAGTTGTGGGAGATCTGGATTGGTCGGATCGTCCCTGTGAAGAAGGTGAGCTCATTGAGGATGAAGATTCTGATGTTCAGCAGTTGCTGGGTTCTGAGGGAGATCAGGATGATGGCCTCCCTCTCGATTCATCTACCATTTTGAGCCAGATGTTTGAGGTTTTGGATTTGGAGCCTCCGGTGGTTGCTCCCAGGCCCAAGGGTCAGCTTTTTGGGGTGTCCAAGCAGCGTCTGGAATTTCCCAGCCAACAGCATTTTGAAGAAATTGTCTTCAAGCAATGGGAGCAACCTACACGTCTTGTTGGTGTGCCGTCTAGCTGGGATAGGAAGTATCCCTTTCCGGCGGAATTGATGAAGCGTTGGTCTGTCTCCCCTGAGGTAGATACTCCGGTCTTGGGACTGTCCAACACGGCGGTAGTGCATTCCCCTGACACGACTTCGCTCAGGGACGGTGAGGATCGCCGGGTTGATCAGCTTGCCCGTCATGATTTTGTATGTGCGGGTTCGGTGTTAAGGCCTGTCTGTGCTTCGGCTCTTTTGACTTTTGCTGTCAGGTCTATTGTCAGGGACTTGGGGGTGGATCTCGAGCCCACCAGTGATGAGTCCCTTGGGCTTAAGCGCTGTGATGCTTTTTTGTCCTTTATCCTGGCCGCTCAGGAGGATGCCATGCTGATGTGTGGCAGGGCTACTGCCTTGCTGGTAGCTATCCGGCGCTGTGTGTGGTTGAGACAGTGGACGGCCGATTTTAATTCTAAAAGATCGCTCACGGCTCTGCCCTTTCTGGGTTTGAGGCTTTTTGGTGAGAGGCTGGACTCTGTTGCCAAGGGAGGTAAGTTACCTCAGCGCAAGAAATTTCGTCGTTCCTTTCGGGGGATGGTCTCGTTCAATCCGTCCTTTCGGGGAGTTGGCGCCGGTAGAGGTGCGGGCCTCTAGGCCCCCAGGGGCGGCAGTTGGAATAGGGGCAGAGGCCGTGGCCGTCCCACCCGCGTCTGGGGTGCCAAGCCCAAGCCGGCTGCCAAGCCCATCCAGCAATGAGGGGGCGCCCTCACCCGTTCGGGTGGGGGGACGGTTGCAACTTTTCTCCCGGGTGTGGGACCAGGAGGTCCCGGACAGATGGATCCGGGAGGTGGTTTCGGCCGGTTACAAGCTGGAGTTCGAGTCCCTTCCTCCTCCAAGGTTCTTCAGGTCTCGGGTGTCTTTGGATCCTTTGGCCGCGCAGGGGCTCCTGGCGGCAGTAAGGAATCTTCTGGATTTGGCCGTCATTTGCCCGGTTCCTCCTTCAGAGGTGGGACGCGGGTTTTATTCCAATCTCTTCACGGTCCCCAAAAAGGACGGGTCCTTCCGTCCTATTCTGGATTTGAAGTTTCTCAACAGGTTTATACGTCCTCGGAAGTTTCGCATGGAGACCCTGCGGTCGGCGATCGGTTCGCTTCGGCAGGGGGACTTTATGACGTCCATAGACATCAAGGATGCGTACCTGCACGTGCCAATTTTTCCTGCTCATCAGCGGTTCCTCCGTTTCGTGGTGGGGGATCGGCATTTTCAGTTTGTGGCTCTTCCATTCGGTCTCACCTCTGCTCCGAGAGTATTCACCAAGGTGTTGGCAGGGGTGATGGCCCTGCTCAGAGCTCAGGGGATTCGCATTGTGCCTTACCTGGACGATCTTCTCATCATGGCTCCTTCCTTCAGTCAGGCAGAAGGGGACACCAGCACGGTGGTGTCCATGTTGGAGAGGTTCGGCTGGGTGATCAATTACCCCAAGTCCTCGCTGGTTCCGGCCAGGGTGGTGACCTTTCTGGGGATGTCGCTGGACTCCTGCCAGCACAGAGTGTTTCTTCCTCAGGCCAAGGTTCTGATGATTCAGGAATTGGCCCGGCTGCTCCTCTCCCATCCTCATCCGTCCATTCGTCTGGGGATGAGACTGGTGGGGTTGATGGTGGCCTCGTTCGAGGCAGTTCCCTTTGCTCAGTTTCATACGAGGACTCTTCAACTTCATCTTTTGGCATCTTGGAACCGGTGTCCGGGGTCTTTGGATCGGTCCTTCCGGTTGTCCCCTCGGGTTCGGCAGTCCCTTCTGTGGTGGTTGGTCTCGGACAACCTTCTGAAGGGCAGGTAGTTTCTGACTCCACTTTGGGAAACTGTCACCACGGATGCCAGTCTGTCAGGCTGGGGAGGTTATTGGAAGGATCTTCGGTTTCAGGGGCAGTGGGACCCACAGGAGGCCCACTTGCCCATCAATGTTCTGGAATTGCGAGCCATCAGGTTGGTTCTGTCTCACTTGACGCATCATTTACAAGGTCTGCCGGTTCAGGTTCGCTCAGACAATCAGACGGCGGTTGCTTACATCAATCACCAAGGAGGGACTCGCAGTCTGGGTGCCCACAGGGAAGTGTCTCTGATTTTGGTCTGGGCGGAGACTCATGTCCCTTGCATCTCGGCAGTTTACATTCCGGGTGTGGAAAACACAGAGGCGGATTTTCTGAGCCGGTGTGCGTCCCGTCGGGGGGAGTGGTCTCTCCATCCCCAGGTGTTTCGGTCACTTTGTCTCCGGTGGGGGATGCCGGAGGTGGATCTGTTTGCCTCTCGTCACAATCACAAGCTTCCGTCCTTTGTGTCCCTGTCCCGGGACCCTCTGGCTCTGGCGGTGGATGCCATCTCCCTGAGCTGGAGGGACCTGGGGTTTCTTTATCTGTTTCCTCCGATTCCCATGCTAGGCAGGGTTCTGCGAAAGTTGGTTCTGGAAGGAGTTCCCGCCATTCTCGTGGCTCCAAGGTGGCCAAGGCGGGTGTGGTTCGCGGACATCGTCCGTCTGGCCGTGGATCAGTTCGATCTGCCTCTTCGGCCAGATCTTCTCACTCAGGGTCATCTCTGTTACCCCAGTTTACAAACGCTGGCTTTGACGGCTTGGCTGCTGAAACCTCCATCTTAAAGGAGGAGGGTCTTTCGGATGCGGTCATTCAGACTCTTATTAGTGCTAGGAAGAGATCTTCTTCTTCCATCTATTACAGGTATTGGAGATCTTATATTGATTGGTGTGAGGCTAGGTCTTTGCCCTGCCGGGTTTTTTCTGTGTCTAGGATTTTGGAGTTCCTTCAGACGGGTCTGGACTCTGGTCTTCAGTTGAGTACCTTGAAGGGGCAGGTTTCTGCTTTGTCAATTTTTTTCCAGAAATCTTTTGCTAGTCATTCCTTGGTCAAGACTTTTTTCCAGGGGGTCTCGCATGTGCGGCCTCCTAGGAAGCCTTTGCTCCCAGTTTGGGACTTGAATTTGGTTCTTTCTGCTCTTATGGCTCCTCCTTTTGAGCCTTTGCGGGATGTTGCTTTGTCCATTCTTACTCAGAAGGTTGCCTTTCTGGTGGCCATTACTTCGGTTAGGCGTGTTTCAGAGCTGGCTGCTTTGTCTATTCAGGCTCCTTATTTTGAGGATCATCAGGACAAAGTGGTTTTTTGTTACAAGTCAGATTTTCTCCCTAAAGTGGTTTCTGCTTTTCATCTTAACCAGGACATTGTTCTTCCTTCTTTGTGTCCTAAGCCTAAGAATGTCAAGGAGAGTGCTTTGCACTGCTTGGATGTGGTTCGTTGTGTCAGGTTCTATCTTCGTGCGACGTCTTCTTTTCGTAAGACTGATGCCTTTTTCGTTGTGCCATGTGGGCCTAGGAAGGGTTTGGCTCCGGCCAAGTCCTCCATTAGTAAATGGATTCGTCAGGCCATTATTGGTGCTTATTCGGCCAAGGGGAAGGATCCTCCTTTCCGAGTTACTGCTCATTCTACTCGTGCGGTTGGTGCGTCCTGGGCTTTTCAGCACCAGGCTTCTGTTGAACAAGTGTGTAAGGCTGCAACTTGGTCTTCTGTTCATACCTTTTCTAAGTTCTATAAGGTTGATGTGCGGGCTTCAGCTGATGCTGTTTTTGGCCGCAAGGTTTTGCAGGCTGCAGTGGTTTGAATTTTTTCTGCGTTATTGCCTGTTAGGATACCCACCCTTTTCTGGACACTGCTGTTGGATGTCCCTAGTGTAATTATTAAGTCTGAAGTGGGGTGTGTGACATACTTAGAATAATACCATTTTGTGAATACTCACCTGTAAAATGAAGTTTGGTTCTTTACGTTGAGGGTTAAATTGTTTGGTTCTGGTACCTTGTCTTACTGCTGTTCTAATACTGGGAGGTTCTTGGGAGGTACCAGGTATGTATAGACCGGGAGGGGCCTGTTGAAGTTTTTTTTTTGGAGAAGTTCTCTGCAATGCTGCCACCTAGAGGTGCGTTAACCCTAGTGTAATTATTAAGTCTGAAGTGGGGTGTGTGACATACTTATAATACCCATTTTACAGGTGAGTATTCACAAAATGGTATTATTCAGGTGGAAGGTCTGCTTTAAATTACAAGGCATAAAAACACCGCTAGGCCATTGTCACTTTTATGGATCTGTGGTGTTACCATCTTTATTCTATGCCCTAAGTTTGGCCATCTTCTACCTCATGGAAATTTTTGTGTATGAATAATACAGATATTCAATTATTTTATTAGAAGAGACACTTCGGTCTTCCAGTTGCCTGCTCTTTTCTGTTGACCCTCCCTTCAGCAGGGTGGACAGGGGGGAGACGATGGTTTCTGGAGTTTATCCTTAGTAAAAGCATGTGCTGACCTGTTCTATTAACTGAATATGTTCTGCTGATATTTTCCAGCATGTTTCACCCCTAATAGGAAGATTTGTCCCCTTTGCTGCTGTTGCTGCTGCTAACTGTATCAACATCCCGCTGATGAGGCAACGGTAAGATGTTAAAGTTTTAAAGTGAACTAGAAGTCACCTGAACCCTCCTGCTGTTAATACATTCTGGATAGTTTGATGGCCCCTCCTCCTCCTAGCGCTACATATCCCCCATTATTGCTCCCAGCTACCTCCCCTTTGTGGTTCCGAATTTTTGTTGTTGGTTGGTTTACATCTCCAGGTCTTTTGGCTGCAAGCCTCTCTCGCAAAAGCTGCAGTATTAGGTTATTAAGACCTGGGCTTAACTCAATATATTGCCACTACCATACTTGTCATGATAAAATCAAAACATTTCGTTACATCATTTGTTTAAAATCATATTAAATTTATATTTAACATAAATGGTTAAATACATTTTGTATAAATACACGTTCTTCTTGATGTTCTGGATGGTCACATGCAAGTTGACATATTTCGTATGGGACAGGTTAGTAGATAGACTTGTTTCACCCCTTTAAAGGGACCCTAAACCTAACAGCAATAATTAATTAGCAAGCAGCTTACTTGATGCCTGTCTCATGTACCTCTCCTCCATTTCCAGCAGCTTGGGATCGAAACCATAACAGGCCTCCAAAGTTTGCGATTTTTCCAATTTCATTTTCAGGATTTAAAGCAAATTAATCAGTTTTCCATATAATCAGAGAGTTCCAGGTGCTTTGAAATGGCTCATTTTATACTGTTCCCGAAGGGGGATAAGGTGGGAAAAAGTTTAGGAACTTTAAATTGGGCTTTTTCAACACCTTCTAAATGTTACAGTATCATATGTATGAAAAGAAGAAAAGATGACATATCATCATTTATGAAGATAATATAGTGCATGCTTTAAATATTTGTAATTGTTGTTAAATCTTGCATCCTTAACAAAATGCTTCTGTAAAGAGGAGAGAAAAAGATATAGTGCAATGCTCATCTGTATCAAGTCCCTTCCTGCAGACAATTTTAGCACTGCAAGAAAAAAACTGTTTTAAATGTTTTATAGTAAATCATGGCATATATATTCCCAGTGTTTAAGGTATCTAGTACTAAAGTACCTTTCATATGGTGTTCCTCCTACATGCTTCCTATGTGGCCTGCGCAGGGGAAAAATGAGGAAGGGCTCTGCCAGAGACGATTCAGGCTGATAGATTGTAAATAAGTCTCGTCTATCTTACTGAACTGCGTCCGCCGTTCAGTTGCGTATTCTATGGACCAGCCCAGGTCCGAAAAATCTGATTCTGCAAGTATTTAAAGTGGACCTCCAGTCAAAAAATTAAATCTTAGTAAATTGCTCCCATAAAGCCCCTCTCTGGCAGTCAGAGACGTAAGCTTATTGAGAGGGATTAACACCATGCAAATGTTTGGAATAGCAGGCAGATCTCGCAGCTTTTCGGCCAGACCCCATTGTATCCCATCCATGGGCACTGCGTAGGCGCGATATCATAGGACACACGCAGTGCCTGATGGGATACAAGACTGCCCGCCAGGAGGTTGCCCGCAATCTGAGAAACCCAGAGGATGGGTGCATCAGCAAGGGGAGTACAAACTTCCCAAAGCTGAAACTGGAGGGGGGAAGCAGTCCAGTGACGTTTGGGGGAGGTTTTAACCTCCCTCTTTAAGCGCTCTCAAACTGCTTATGTCACTCAAAAGAGGGGAATCAATTTTCTAAACTTTCTATTTTTGACTGGAGGTCTGCCTTAACTCAATCCACTGACCAACTACCAATACAACCAGGATAGAGACACATGGTGAAAGTAACCCAAGCCTTACTTTCCACCATATTTTTCTTTCATTTTCTCTCACAATAGCTTTGCCCCTGTAGATGTTAATACTCCACTAATAGGACATGTTGAGCACCCCAGCTGGGGTACCCTGCGCTGCTTTGCACAGGTGTGCGCCTGCTGTGTATGCTTGTAAATGATAGGGAATATGTGGGCAATCATTAGGAACATACAGGCACTTTCATTGGCCAGCCACAACATCTTCTGACCACATGCAGCTGGATCACTGGACCGGACAACTAATGTTCACAAACCACTAAATAGCCGCAGAAAATAAACTGTTACATTTTTTCTAAAATGTAAATAAATGGCTCGCACCTGCCCTTTATTCCCTGACCTCGGATGGACGAGCCTTTTTTAAAATTGACAGACAGGAAGACAAGCTTGAACATACACGCTGGCCACACGGAGATCCAATAGCATCACAGACACAGAATATTAACCGTCTGCCATGCGTTGAACGTGCTCTCGCCGAAGACAATATGTAAAAATGCAGACCATGCCTACATTAGTTTCCCCAGGCAGTCAGAACCCCAGAGCTGACTAAAGCATATCTAGGCAGGGAGGTGCTGGCATAAAGGATGGTGAATGGAGCACAGGCAGTTCTAGCCACAATGAAAATTCGGAAGTGATGATTCTCGCTGGTGGTGCACTTCAGTGCTATTGAATGTTTGACTATACACAGCAGACGCCGCCAGTACTGGCAAAAACCATTCCATGTCTATCCAGCTTTACTTATTTTACACTTGCATGTTTTTGTGGCATAAAAAAATTGATATAAAACCTATTTTGAAGATCAGGAACATGTTTTATGTATTCGGTGTTCTGTTTCCAGCATCTTAAAGGTGCCAATAATTATGTGTACTCTGTTTTCCTCATTGGAAGTAGAGTCACCAACACTTATGACAGCAGAATTACATAGGGCCACATGGATAACTTAATATATTCTATTTATGTTGTAATGTTTCACAGGGAGTTAAAGTATGGTATACCAGTCACTGACGAGAATGGCAATCGGATTGGAGAATCTCCTAATGCTGCTAAACAAGCTATAACTCAGGTGGTGGTCTCTCGGATTGGAATGGCTGCTCCTGGCATGGGTGGGTATACAGTAAAATATTTTTACATTTTGTTATATTCTGCAAACTCCTTGGTGTCCTAAGTCAAATATTTTTGTGCTGTTTTAATAGATTGTGAATTCCCTTTTAGATAACTTATATGTATAGAATATTATTTTTGAATTGCCGGGAGCTTTTCCTGTTCACTAATTTTATTAAATGTTAATTGGGATTATCTTTGTCACGTCCTGTCTGTCGCACCTCATGTACTTCTAACAGCATTGCCGTTTCTGGAAATTGCATTGCCAGCAAGTAATAGTCTTTTTATTTATTACTTTTTTATAGCAATACCTCCATTTATAATGAACAGTTTGGAAAAGAAAGCATTTCTTAAGGTAATGCAATTAACTTGTACTTTTGTAGAGCTGACCTGTTTGCTTAATTCTTACACAGTTTTGCTTTTGTATTTAGCGATTTCCATGGATGAATGCACCCATTCAAGTAGGAATAGTAGGATTCTGGTAAGTACTTGTACTTTTATTTCCCTTTTTTTTATTAATTTTATATATATAGCTCTGTACTGCTGCTGTACTAATTACTCCCCATGTAGGTCTGGGTGGTAGGCTGCAAAACATCTCCTTTTGGAAACTAAATTGGGGACATCCGAAACGGCTATTTTTGCATCTTGCCTATATCATATTTCCTTCACTCAGCCTCATAACATTAAGCTGCATATATACATTGTAAACAGAAAGTTATCTTTAAAATGTGATACAGGAAATGGGTAGTATATAACAAGGCTATTTTACCCAGAAATGTAAGCCAAAGCCCCATACAAACGTTTGGTGCAACTAAATGTCTTTTGCAATGGATTTTTTTAATTTGACCTTGACCTTTAGTTTGACCTTGGTTGGACAAAGTGTAGTGGTTTCTTCTCCTTCCTGGGCAATTGGCTGGGCCAGCTTCTGCAATGATTGAGTGACCAATGTATAATTAGAGCTGGGGGCAATATAACAGCATGGGATTTCCAGCAGATGTTTTGGGTTGGGAGAGTAATGTAATTCCTTGCTATATAATGCTGTAACTTTTTTTTTTCTCTCCAGTTTGGTATTTGCAACGCCACTTTGCTGTGCATTATTTCCCCAAAAGAGGTAAGTTTCACCACTAACGACATTTAAATGTTTTTATATAGATCAAGAGACAGACTCCTCAATAAACGATCTGACTTCTCGGCACACAAATACTAATAAGGGAACTCTCTCTGGATTCCAGGGCATTTTTTTTGTCTTGTGTACTGTTCCACTGGTTGTCATCCCCTATGGGTTGGCATTCTCCCTTCTCTGTCCCTTTTTCCTCTTACTCGCTGCCTGCTCTTTCTCTCACTTCCCTCTCCTGTGGACTTTGGTCTGTGCTTAGGTGTTGGAGCCCTTTGGTGTCTGTGTATTACCAGTTGCACTATTGAAATATGGCAACCCACTATTAGAGGCACGTTTACCGACAGTCTTTCCCCCTGACGCCATTCTTATTCCGACAGAGGTTCAGAATTTTGCCTGCCTAATGAAGCTCTCTGCATCTTTTCTAGAGCTGCATTTTTCCAAATTCTTACACCTGCCTGATTGTCACTGGGGTGCAGTTCGCCATCTAGGGGTTCATTTACTCGTGGAGGGGTTGGATCTTTGCATGGCAAAGGGTGTGAGAGTTGGTCAGAGCCATCTAACTTTTATCAGTGTACAATTGCACCTAATGAATGTGGGTGTCCTTACCTACAAAAAAGTATCAGTTTAATGAGTAAGGGTCCAGAGCGACAGAAGTAGCACCTGAAAAAGTAGTAATGCTATCTGAGCAAGCATCGCATACTAAATGTATAATTTTGTTTGCTACTCCGACCCCAACCTTCTAGGGCAGAGACTGATTACCTTGATCTGTTGCAGTTGCTCAGCCCCTAGCTGGGGTTGAGACCTGAACTATTAGGATGAAGATAACTTCCATCCTGCCTATGATCCGGGAGTCCCTCCCTTTCCTAGCTCAGGCAGTCTCTCAAACTGGAGTAAAAAAAAACACTTATTGAAGTGGAGCCTCCACAAAGGCAAAATACCAGGAAGTTCAGAGCCATTGGTTCTCACATGCAGTAAGCATAGTCTCTTGAGCACCCTTTCTGCCCCCGAGGAAGGAAATCAAATCCAGTTTTATTCAGGCAGTTAGATGTAGAGTATCCTTGGCTGTGTTTTGAGGTAAACCTGTGGTGAAGGAAGTGACTGTATTTTATCTCCATTCCTGTGCAAACTAGTTATTTTGGAGCACATCTCATGGTGCAGGAGCAAGTGTTCCCACACTTCATAAGTGCTATGTACCCCATTTTCGATGTATAAGGTGGCTCAGTGCCCTCTTTAAGCTGTGTATGTGCAGTGTAGTTCAAGTGGCAGGGTCCCTGTGGATTTTAGCTAGACAATATTGTCTTTTTAGGATTTCTGGTGTTATGTGGGGATGTGTATGCAAGGGAGGATTTTGACATGGCATATGATTTAATAAAGTCAGTGTGTTTGTTTTGTGTTTATGTATTGTAGTCAGATGTATTGAATGCCCTGACTGCTCCTTTGGCCCTGTGATCCTTTGGCACGAAGGGACCTGCCCTACCCTACCAAACCACTCCTTGGTTACCAGTGAATGAGAAATCTTCATTAACTGTTTGAAATATGTTATCCTCTCCCTCCTGAGTGTTATGGAGTCGGGTCCCTGAGGCTGAGCAGGCTATGATTCTTCAGGGCATATCTATTCGGGTTACAATGGATGTAGTTTGGTGTTCCCTCAGAAACCTATGAGAGGCCAGAAACTATGTTCTCCAGACTTTTTGACCTTGACAGGGTTCTTGTCTTTGGTTCAAAGGAAGGAACAACCTGCTTCACATGTGCCTAGCCAGACTGGACTGTATGGTGCCTCCTCCTCCATGAGCTTTTGGGCTGTGGAAGGTTCTATCATAAGTTCTCTGACCATTGCTCTTTTCCCAATGTAGTTCACACCTGTTAAAGTACTTCTACATTAGACTGTTTCTCCCTCTGCCTCTTCTGCCTCTGATTCACATTTGGACATTCTGAGTCTAGAGCTTTCTGGGCCTAATATGCATTCAATTCAGAACAGACCACCTTGATCAGGGCCCAGTCCTTAGCATTTGTTACCATGAGCCATCCCTGATCTCTTCTGCCCTGGGTCAAACCAAGTTGTTATGCAGGCATCTTGTCTCGGGTGGACAACTGGTGCACACTTTCTTGGCCTCCCTAAATGATGGTCAAGCCTCACCTCCCTGTATGAGTCAGGAGCCAAGTCTCATTTGGATGTGGGGACTTGGCTATGTTAGGTTACCAAGCAACAGATAAGATTATGCCCAGGCATTTGGTCGACTAATGCTGGTCTTCCCTATATCCAGTCCAGGTCCTCCCAGTGATGACATGTGGGTATTCCGTCCCCAGGGGGCGCTCGACTGCAAGATCAAAAGATGTAGCTCCTCCTGGCCCCCTATATAGGCAGGTGTCCCACTATCATTCTCCAGTGTTCATCTTGCAGTCTTGGCTGCAGAAGATCGTTGGATACTCTCTCAGACAATGGCAGCAGAGCGGGGCCTCCTAGCCCGTCAGCCGCTGCGGGCCCTATTTCCACTGATCCCTTCTGACCCATCCTTGCCTCCCAGCCGCTGGCTGCTACGGGATCGTGACGGTAGGGTGAACGCCGGGGTCTATATGGCGTTTGGTAGAGCTTGGCTCTGGGCCGCAGACACCTATACTGAAGGGTAGTCGGCCACAGGCTTATGGTGAGCCTGGGGGGGGGTGGGGGGGGGGACCACTAGTTATCTTAATGTAACCTCCCTGCCCACAAGCTTTATTGGTGTTTTGGCATTTGTGACTTTTAACCGTGTTTTCACTGTGTGGCTCCGCGCTGGCTCAGCATGAGTCTTGGAGCATGTATACCTTACCTCCCTCGCTCCCTCGTCGCTGCCTGCTAAGGGTTGCCATACCCGCAGGCCTCCTTTCTCCGTCCTTGCAGCGCTGTCCAGGAGGGGGGGGGGGAGACACCGCCGGTGCGGCGCGGCTCCGCTACGGAGTGTTTTTTTTTTTTTTTCTGGCCGTTGGCCATACTGTTAGACTCCCTCAGAGAGGAGATGGGCGGAGCCCACTTCTGGGCAGAGTGCTGCGCAAGATAGCCCAGGAAGGGGTTCCAACTGTCCTGGTGGACATAGTTCAGATGTCAGTAAATCGCTACATCATGTCCGACGACCCAGGGCTTCTCACACAGGGGTCGCTGCGGCACCCCAATTTTACGGACGCTGGCTTTGACTGCCTGGCTATTGAAACCTCCAGCCCCTATACTACAGAGTTTGGCACGCCTATATTGCTTGGTGCGAGTCCAAGAGTCTCCCTTACCGCACATTTTCTATTTCTGGGATTCTGAAGTTTTTACAACACTGTTTAGACTTGGGTCTCCAGCTGAGCACCCTCAAGGGCCAGGTATCGGCCTTAGCCATCTTCTTCCACAGATCCATTGCCAATCATAAGGTGATGAAGACATTTTTCCAGGGAGTCACCCATGTCTGGCCACCGCGTAAGTCAGTATTTCCGGTGTGGGACTTGAATTTAGTACTTTCTGCCCTTCAGGGTCCCCCCTTTGAACCTTTGTGTGATGCTGCATTATCTATTTTGACTCTCAAAGTGGTCTTTTTAGTGGCGCTCACCTCGGTGTATCGTGTCTCAGAGCTGGCCGTGCTTTGTATGAAACCTCCCTATTTTGAGCGGCATAGGGATAAGGTGGTTTTTTCGTTTTAAACCTGATTTTTTGCCTAAGGTCATTTCTCCTTTTCACCTTAATGAGGAAGTTGTCTTACCTTTTCTGGTGTCCAGCACCGACTAATTCTAAAGAAAGGACCCTCCATGCCTTGGATGTGGTCAGAGGCATTAAGTATTACCTGGCTGCGACTGAATCCTTCAGAAAATCGGATTTGCTTTTGTCCTGACAGAGGGCTCTAGGAAAGATTTGCCACCAGCCAAGTCCACTCTCAGTAAGTGGATGAGACAGGCGGGGGTGCAAGCATATTCTTCCAGGGGGAAGGAACCCCCTTTCGGATCACAGCTCATTCTACCAAAGCTATTAGTGCCTCTTGGTTTTTTCAGAACCAGGCTTCGGTTGAACAAGTTTGTAAGGCCGCAACTTGGTCTTCGGTTCATACTTTTACAAAGTTTTACAAGGTGGATGTTAGGGCCTCAACTGACGCTGGTTTTGGCCAAAAGGTGCTTCAGGCGGTAGTCAAATGAACTACATGCTGTTCCGCACTGGGGATCCCACCCAAGTGGACACTGCTTTTGGATGTCCCACATGTCATCACTGGGACGACCTGGACTGGATATAGGGAAAAATACAATTCTGTGAAACTAGCCTGTAGAATTGTTTTTGATTATATGCAGTCCAGGTCGTCCCACCCCGCCCTTTTGTTTATCTCCTTTTGCCTGTTCTGGTGATTACCATTTTTTTTATTCATTGGACTTTGTATTTTTAAGTCTTGTTGGAGAGAGTACAAACTGAATCTATGTGAATTAACATGGTTTCTTGGCCTCCTGGCCTGTCCTCTTTTTTTGATTAGTGCTTTTTAACCACTGGAGAATGATAGAGGGACACCTGCCTTTATAGGGGGCCGGGAGGCACTACATCTTTTTATCTTGCAGTTGAGCGCCCCCTGGGGGTGGAATACCCACATGTCATCACTGGGACGACCTGGACTGGATATAGAGTAAGGGACTAACCTAGACAGAGCACTCCCTCTGTTCATGGGCTACACATAACAATTCATGTGAATATGACATAGGGACAATAAAAATGCATTGGTGATAAAAAATTATAAAAAAGTGACTAGCAGAGATTGTCCTTGTTGAGTAAAGGCTCAATGTTCAGTTTCACATTGAGGCTGTCTCTCATCATACCTTATCTCATAGCTTAGCAAAGCAAAAGCCATTCTGGGTGTGGGACTGGGACCAGGTAAGTTTTTAATAAATGTTTTAACTACAGTGCCCTGAAAAAGTATTGAAAAAGACTGAATTGTTTACCCATTCTTTGCATAATCGCTCAGTCAGATTGGATGGAGAGTGTTTGTGTGCCACGGATTCTCAATGAGCTTTAGATCTGGACTTTGACTTGGTCATCCCAACACGAATATGCTGAGAATTCAACCATTCTATTGTAGATTTGGCTGTATGTTTATTGACGTTGTCCTATGCCCCAGTCTCAAATCTTTGGCGGTTACTAACTGATTTGCCATGTATTTGGCTCCATCCATCTTTCAAACAACTCTGTTCAGCTTCCCAGCCCCTGCTGAAGAAAATCATCCCCACAGCATGATGCTGCCACGATTATTATTCTTAGTGGGGATGGGGTGATGTGCTGTATCATTTGGCATTTAGGCTAAATAATTCAACTTTGGTCTTATCTGACCAGAGCACCTTCTTCCACCTGATTGCTGTATCCTCTGCATACATGGTAAAACAAGTCTGACACTGCTCTTTACAAAATAGGACAGAGACTCCAGGCAATTACAAAATACTCTTCTACAGATCCTACAAATTTCAAAGCAATCCCTAAGAGCATACAATAAGAGAGAATCCTGCACTTACAGTCCTAAGGAATATATAATATTTTTTTTAGGAGGATCTATTTTAAGTTATGATGATGTTTAATATATTTTGCACAAATACTACTCCTCAGTGTAACTCCATTACACAGAATTTGAACAAGTTGAATGCCATGTTTTGTGCTCTTGTTCTCTGAGGCTGTAGTGTCAAAGGTTATACTGTAGTACTTGTTAATTTGTAATTTTTTTTTTCTCTCAAGCTCAATGTCCGTGTCCCGCTTAGAGCCTGAATTACAAGCCTACATTAAGGAAAACAATCCAGGACTAGAGAGAGTCTACTTCAATAAAGGATTATAATCTAGTTTGCACACCTGTTTTAGATGTTATACATTTTTGAAATGTGTCTTGTTGACCTCTGAGAGAAAAAAAAACTGGTCTTTAAACATCCTTTTATTGATAATGTTTTATGAATTTTTATGTCAAGTTTTTGACAAAGAACCACCAGCATGTCATGCAATGATTTTACAGTATTGTCTTCATCTCATTAGCTCTTTTTTAAATGTGTATCGTCTTTGTCACCCATATTGTTTGTCATCTTTTTGCCTATAAAATCAATGCAAACCTACCTACTGTAAGTATGGGATCTTTTATCCAGAAACCAAAATGTGCTGGTAAAAACATTGTACAGTATGACATTGGTTGAATGAATTATTTTGCTTTAGATAAAGGTTCCTTACATTTTATTTGTTTGTGTAATGCTTCAAAACTGTACAGTCCATATCTTACTCTGAATTGTGTCTGTCCTATTCTGCTGCTTGGTACTGTACTGTCAACTGTACTGTTGTTTTTAAAGCTTTGACAGCTGAGGACAACCTCTACTGTTGTTTTCCAGAGAGTAGACTGTTGTTGACTGAACAAGTGAGTACACCTACATTATTCTAAGTATACAGCACGTCCTGTTCCAGAAGATATTCCTTACACTTGGGTTATACATCCAGTAGATGGTGCTGGACTGCAGAGACAGAAAAGTGGCTCCTCCCGGCCCCATATATACCAGGGACCTCCCACAAAATCCCCAGTTCTTCTCTGCAGTCCTGGCTGCGATGACTAGAAGATAGCCCCATTCACCTGCGAGTAGAGAGAGCTATTAGCCTGCGGCCCTGTAGGACTATTCCCACCCGTTTCCTTTTACTCCTCCCAGCTCAGGATGCTCTGGTTCGGGTGAAGGTACGTAGCACCGCTGTCAGGTGCTAAGGAGCGCTGCTCCAACCGCAGTCAGCCACCAAAGGGTAGGCGGTATAGGCCCATGGTGAGCCTTATGAGATGCCCCTCCCGTGTCTTATGCCTCTCGCCCCCTGTCCCCGCAGTGGCTCCCTTTAGGCTGGCCGTTGCTTCCCCTTCGCTCTCCCTGGTAGATCTCGGGGGGGGGGGGGGGGGGGGATGTGTATGTCTTTATTATATGTTGTGTTTTGATCCCCTTTGATTTGATTGCACTTTCTTTTGCTGCCGCCACCGCCGCACGCTTGTACTACGTTCCGCGGTCGGCGGTGACATCGCCTCAGGCGCTGCTGCGCCATCATTGGCTGGCCTTGTCAAGTGGGCGCATTTTCTCACTCTTCGGGGAGGGCGGGCCTTGCGGCTGACGTGTTCTGCATCACTGTCTCCACGGCCCGCCCCTCGAGGTATATGCGGGCACCATTTTAGCTCTCTGCTGCGTGTCTGGCGTCTCCCTATCGCGGTCCGTAAGTGCCCCTGCGGGCTGATTTATTTTGTATTCTCTGTATTGCATATTGCTTATGGGATCTTTTTGCTTATGTCTTGCAGGCAGGTCAAACTTTGTGGTTTCTCCCGGTCCTATCCCCTCTATTTAGTGTTAATCTTATTGGAGGGCTATTATATTCCCTTACTCCCACTTCCCTAGCGGGTTATTAGGGCATCCCGGGTTGCTATTATTAGCGTCAATCCCTATTGGTCTGTTGTGCCGTGATAATCACCATATGGAGGCTTCTCAGGATAATGTGCTTAGGGTTCCTTCGGGACAAGCTTGGCTGTGTGTGGCTTGTGGGGTATCCCCTATAAGTGATGTCAGGATGTGTGTACCCTGCGCCCAGCAGACACTTGCGCTGCAGTCTGGGTTACCTGCGGCTGGGCCTAGTGCTGCGCCCCCTCTGGCTTTGCCTACCCCCCCACGCTTACATCTGACTCCCAGTGAAGTGCATACCAGTGGGGAGTCTCAACCTGATTTGGCTGCCCGGGTAGCCAGCATTGAAAGGCATATTGCCGGGTCAGGTCCGCGTAAGGCTCCTGCCAAGCGGCGGCATCTTGCACCCGGTGTTACTCTCTTTCCTGTGGAAGCTGAGGAGTTTTTTTATATTACTGGATATACCCCCCTGGAAGAAGGGGAATTATTCTCTGATTCAGAATCATCTGAGGATCAGCCTAGGAGTTATGCTGAGTCTTGGTCTGACCCATGAGCTTCAGATGATACTGAAAGACTTTTGGCTCACATTTTTTAAGTGCTCTGTATCTCTCCTCCTGCCATGGCCCCGCTGCAGCAGGGGGAGCTGTTTCATACTGTCAAACCACGCTTGGAGTTTTCTGAACAAACTCATTTTAATAATCTGGTGCTCAAGGAGTGGGAATGGCCTAGCCGGCTTCCCGGGGTACCAAAGAGTTGGGATGCTGAGATAGTTAAACGTTGGTCATGTCCTCCCGAGGTGGATGCACCAGTTCTGGGGTTGTCTAACACACCCGTCCTGCATTCCCCTGATTCTACTACACTGAGGGATGGGGAGGACAGACGCATTGATCAGCTGGCTTGCCATGCCTTTGCCTGTGTGGGGACCGCGCTCCATCCGGTCTGTGCCTCTGCTATTAAAAGCCTGCTCAGGGGTCTCTTAGATGGGGGCCCTGACAATGCTGGTAGTGAAGAGTATAGAGCTCTTCTGCGTTGTGAGGAATTTGTTGCATATGTTCTCTCTGCCTTGGATGATACTATTAGAATGTGTGGCACGGCTTCTGCCTTATTGGTGGCAATACGCGCTCGGTCTGGCTGCGCCAGTGGGCAGCTGTCAGCGCTGCCAAAAAGGCTTTTACTGGGTTTCCCAGTGAAAAGGGGCTGCGCCTCTTTGGGGAACTTGTTCCTTAGCGTAGAAGGCAGCCCCGGTCCTTTCGGGGTTCAGGTGCCTTTTCTCCTTCCTTCAGGGGCTCCAGAATTGGAAGGGGAGCCTCCTTTGCTGGAGCCCGTGGAGATTTTTGGGGCAGGGGCAGAGGACGTGGCCACCCTGGCCCCTCCTGGGGCCCCAAGACTCCCCAAGTCCTCCCCCAAACCCCCTCAGGCATGGAGAGGCGCCCTCACCCATCCGGGTGGGGGGACGGCTTTGGCTCTTGGCTCATGTCTGGAGGCGTCATGTCAGACCGGTGGATTCAGGAGGTAGTATCCTCCGGTTACAAGATAGAGTTTGCAGCCTGGCCGCCCCCAAGATTCATCAAATCTCGGTTAGCTCAAAACCCATTGTCAGCTCAGTGTCTCTCCCTGGCTGTCCAAGGCCTTCTAGATCTAGGTGTCATCTGCCGGGTGCCCTTGAAGGAAAGGGGCAAAGGCTATTATTCCAATCTTTTCATTGTGCCCAAAAAGGATGGGTTCATCAGACCTATCCTGGATTTAAAGCTTCTCAACAAATTTGTCAGGTTCAGACACTTTCGCATGGAGACTCTGCGCTCAGCTGTGACTTTCCTACGCCCGGGGGACTTCATCACCTCCTGTAGACATCAAGGATGCTTACCTTCACGTACCTATTTTTCCAGGTCATCAGTGATTCCTCAGGTTCGCTCTGGAGGATCAGCACTACCAATTTGTGGCCTTGCCCTTCGGTCTCACCTCGCCTCCCAGGGTATTCACCAAGGTGCTGGCGGGAGTGATGGCTCTGCTGAGATCTCAGGGCATTCTTCCCTACCTGGACGACATGCTTATCGCTTCTCAGTCCTTCCATCAGGCAGAGCTGGACACTCAGTGGGTGGTGTCCACACTGGAATCATTCGGCTGGGTGATCAATCACCCCAAATCTTCCCTGTCTCCTTCCATGGTGAAGTCTTTTCTGGGCATGATTCTGGATTCAGCTCAGGTCAAGATCTTTCTTCCTCAGCAGAAGGTGGAGGTCCTTCAAGAGAAAGCTCAGCTCCTGTTGTCTTGTCTTCATCCATCCATCCATCAGGCAGGGAATGCAGCTGGTGGGGCTGATGGTGTCCTGCTTCGAGGCGGTTCCATATGCTCAGTTCCACATGAGGCCTCTCCAGCTTCACCTCTTGTCGGTATGGGATCGGGACCTTGTGTCCCTGGATCAGGTGTTTGTCTTGTACCCTCTGGTCAGGTGGTCTCTAGTGTGGTGGCTGGACTCAAAGAACCTGCTGGGGGGGGGCAGGTACTTTCTAGCCCCCTGCTGGGAGACTGTCATCACGGATGCCAGTCTGACAGGTTGGGGGGGAGTCTGGAAGTCCCTGAAGTTCCAGGGTCAGTGGGGCCCTCAGGAGACCCATGCCCCTATCAACGTTCTGGAATTGAGGGCGATCAGGTTGGTTCTCGCCCACTTAACCCCACACCTGAGGGGTCAGGCTGTTCAGGCCCAGCCGGATCTGGATCTGTTTGCGTCCCGTCACAATCACAAGCTTCCAGTCTTTGTCTCTCTGTCCCAGGATCCTCCGGCCTTGGCCACGGATGCCCTGGCAATGTCTTGGATGAGGTTCCAGCTCCTGTATGTGTTTCCCCCGTTTCCACTGCTGGGCAGGGTGCTGCGCAAGATAGTTCAGGAAGGGGTGCCAACCATCCTGGTGGCCCCCTGTTGGCCAAGAAGAGTGTGGTTCGCAGACATCGTGCAGTAGATCAGTACGCCCTGCCACGGGTTTCAGATCTGCTCACTCAGGGACACCTACGCCACCCCAATTTACAAACGCTGGCTTTGACAGCCTGGCTGTTGAAACCTCCATCTTGATGGAGAAAGGGCTGCCTGTCTCGGTTGTAAAAACCATGATCAGGGCTAGGAAGAGGTCCTCTTCTTCCATCTACTACAGGGTTTGGCGTACTTACATTGACTGATGCGAGTCTAACTCGCTTCCCTGTCGTGTTTTCCATTCCTAGGATTCTGGAGTTTCTGAACATGGTTTGGATCTGGGTCTTCAGCTCAGTACTCTGAAAGGCCATGTTTCCGCTTTGGCTATTTTTTTCCAAAGATCCTTTGCTCAGCATCCCCTGGTCAAGACCTTTTTTCAGGGGGTTACTCACGCACGTAAGCCTATGTTACTAGTCTGGGACTTGAACTTGGTCTTATCTGCCCTGCAGGGGTCTTCCTTTGAGCCCTTGCAAGGGGCTCCTTTGTCCATTCTCAAGCTTAAGATGGTCTTTTTGGTGGCTATCACTTCTGTTAGGCGTGTTTCTGAGTTGGCGGCGCTTTCCATCAAGCCTCCTTATTTTGAGAGACACCAGGACAAAGTGGTGCTTCGTTTTAAGCCAGATTTTCTGCCTAAGGTTGTTTCTGCATTTCATCTCAATCAGGACATTGTTTTGCCTTCTCTGTGTCCTAATCCCAGTAACCCTAAGGAAAGGGTTTTGCATTCTTTGGACGTAGTCAGAACTCTGAAGTTCTATTTAGTGGCTACTGAATCCTTCAGGAAGACTGATGCTCTTTTTGTGCTTCCGTCTGGACCTAAGAAAGGTCTGGATCCTGCTAAGTGATGTGATACAGGCCTACTCTGCCAAGGGGAAGGAGCCTCCCTTCCGCCTTACTGCTCATTCTACTCATGCTATTGGTGCCTCTTGGGCTTTTCAGCACCAAGCTTCTGTTGAACAAGTTTGCAAGGCTGCTACTTGGTCTTCTGTTCATACTTTTTCAAAGTTTTACAAGTTGATGTTGGGGCCTCAGCTGATGCTGCTTTTGGCCGCAAGGTTCTGCAGGCGGCAGTGGTTTAAACTGTCTGCTGTTACTTTTGGGGATCCCACCCTACCTTACAGACACTGCTATTGGATGTCCCAAGTGTAAGGAATATCTTCTGGAACAGGACGTGCTGTATACTTAGAATAATACAATTCTGTGATTACTCACCTGTAGAATTGGTATTATATGTATACAGCACATCCTGTTCCACCCCACCCTTGTTATCATTATCTTTAGTTACCTCTTTATGGTGATTGTTATTATGTTCAAATTTTCATATAATGGTTATAGTTCTCCCGGTCTCATTTTAACTGCTTTTCAGTACTGGGGATTTTGTGGGAGTTCCCTGGTATATATGGGGCTGGGGAGGAGCCACTTTTCTGTCTCTGCAGTCCAGCGCCATCTACTGGATGTATAACCCACGTGTAAGGAATATCTTCTGGAACAGGACGTGTTGTATACATATAATACCAATTCTACAGGTGAGTAATCACAGAATTGTATTTTTGTTTGCCAATATCCTGAAACTGAGCTTCATCATAGTGGAAAAACCATACTGTGTTTTTCAAAGACAAGTTTCATTCAGAACATGCCTTGCCATGGTCGACCAAAGTTGAGTGCACATTCTCAGTCATATCCATTGGTTGCCGTTTCAAAATAAATGTATGAGGTTAAAAGGGGATTAGCCTCCCGGTTCTCAGACCATATGCCACACACTGCATTGAATTGGTCTGCATGAATGTCGTCCCAGAAGAGAGTCTCTTCTAAAGATGATATACAAGGAAGCCCGCAGACTATGGACAATGATTACTCTAAGCCTGTCATGTGGGCCGATGAGATCAAGATAAACTTATTTGGTTAAGATGGTGTCAAACCTGTTTTGGCAACCAGGTAGGGGTGTGCAAAGACAAACTGGTCATGCTTTCAGTCAAGCATGGTAGTGGGAGTGCTACCAGCTGCGGGAAGATATTACTTTATTAAGGGAACCATGAATGCCTACATGCACTGTGACATACATACAAGCAGAGCTTAAACCCCTCCTTCCGGATACTGGACCCCAAGGCAGTATTTCAACATAACCCCAAAACACCCCTCAAAGACGAGCACTACCTTGCTAAAGACGCTGATGTTAAAGGTGCTGGACTGGCCAAGCATGTCTCCAGACCAAACCTCTATTGAGCATCTGTGGGGCATCCTCAAACGGAGTATGTAGGAGTGCACGGTCTCTAGCATCCACCAGCTCCATGATGTCATGAAAGAGTGGAAGAGGCTTCCAGTGGCAGCCTGTGAAGTGAACTCCATGTCCTAGAGCAAGGGTGTCAAACCAACTGAAAGGGCATCAATGGGCCGGGTTTTGTGGATCTCCACATAGCTAGTCTCTAGCTCTGTATGATCACTAATTACTTCACCTGTGTGACTGTGGAGATGTACAAAAGCTGGGCTTTCAGGTGGGTGTTTGTCACCTGTGTCCTGTAGAGTTAAGGCGGTCCTCCAGTCAAAAAAAGAAAGTTTAATAAATTGCTTCCCTTATGATAAGAGGTATATGCCGTTTGGGAAGGCTTAACCCCTTACAGATGTTGTGTAATGGAATAAAGATTATTCACTCTAGAATTGCATGGGGGTGGCCATCTTGCCACACAGCTGATCCAGCTTACACATGAGAATTAGGAGTAATTAGCAGTAATTCACACCAAATTGTATGTGATATATGCCTCAGAACCAAGGAGAAGTTTGCCTGTCATTCACACACACAAACACTGACTAAACAGCTAATGTAGCAAAAGCAATCTGTGTGAGGGAAGCTGTTAGGGTGTATCTCTATGGTCATGGTGACCGCAAAAGCACTCAGTCAGGGGATACAATGTATTTTATTCAATGATGAGTCATTACAGCTGAAGGCTTACTACTTCTGGCTAGAAATAAGAGATGATTGCACAGATCTATGAGGAAATTCCGACTGAGAAATGTGTTTTTGCAGAATCAGTTCCTTCATGTGTGTGATAAGATGGCTGCTGCCATGCATGTTTGAGAGTGCAAAATTTGCCTGCTATTCCAAACATCTGCATGGCACACAAAATATGGACACTTCAGTGCCATTTTTAATTAGGATTGTGCTCATTTTTGTTGCCAGTGGTTTAGAGTTTAGACATTAAAGGAACATTCTAGGCAAAGGTTAGGCCAGTCTGGCTGTCAGGGGCTGCAATCTTTAATCACCAGACTTTGCAGTCCCTGAAATGTTTTTGAACGTGAGCCTTTCTGCTGACTCAATATTCTAAGTATGTCACACACCCCACTTCAGACATTAATTCATTAATCATGGGTACTTACCGCTAGGTGGCGCAGCTTTGCAGAGAAGTCCAGAAAAAGCAAGCCCCTCCCGGTCTATACATACCTGGTATCTCCTAACAATTCCCCAGTGTTCTTCTCTGCAACGTGGCGACAAGACAGAAGAAAGAAGTCTCCTGCTTGCAGGTAGCCGGGGTATCACCCAGCCCCCCCCCCCCCTTATGGTCTATTGCTGCCCGGCTCTTTTGATCCCCTTGGTTTAATGGTAGCCTCCCAGCTTAGGCTGTAGGCCGGGCAAGGGTAGATGGCACTTTAGGTGCCTAGGAGATTAGCTCCTCCGCTCGTCCCCATATTATGGGGCATAGCGGTGATCCGGTTTGGTGATCCGGAAGTGGGATGCCCCAGCCCTTAGGTCCCTGTTAGGGTTTTTCATCCTTCCCCTACATGGTGTTGTGTGTTTGTGTGTGTTTTGTGGACAGCACGGGCCCGTCCTTGTTGTTTGTGCTTGGGGGGCTCCCTAGCCCCTGCGTTTATTACTGGTGGGGGACAGGTCGGGCGGGGGTTACGCGGCCCGCTACAGTGCCTTTCCTTGTTTTAATGGCGGGCGCCCGTCTGCTACCTCAGATGTGTGTGTTTGACTTTGCTTGGGTGGGGCCGGGCGGTGCGCTGCGCTGCCGGCCCGCCTGTGTGTGTGTGGGCGCCCCGCTGGTTTCTTTTACTGCGGGCGGGACCGGGCGGCATGCGGGCCGCCGGCCCACCCGACGGCCTCTGCGGGCGCTATTACATTGTGGCGTCCGCTGCTCTGGGCCGAGGCTCATGACGATGACGTGGGCGGGCCGCGTCAGGCGCGGCCCGCGCCGTTTCTGGCGGGTTAGGGAGGGGCGGGGTTACAGCGGTCCCGCGCTCGCTGACGGGCCCGCCCCCCGTCTCTCTCTGTCGTTTCCCGCCTGGCGCGTCTTCGTTACGGGACGCAGGTAGGATAAGGGGTCCCTTTTGCGGTTCACCTTTCTTTAGAGGGAGCTCTTTTATTGAGGGGGGGCAGCTCTGGTGATTGCTTCAGCTAGCCGCCGGTCTTTTAGCTCCGGCTGCTGTTGGACCTGCGCTTTCTCTCCCCCCCCTCCACTTCTCCCCCCCCCCTCCTTGTTGGAGGTGATGGCAGGGTGCTTCGGCCAGGCCTTGGGCATGCTGGCTGGGGTGGTTTCTTCTATGTACTTGTGTTATAGTTCTGTAGTTTTGTGCTGTGTGATTGGACTGACTGTAGTCTTTGTTTTTCAGATCCCGGGATTCCATCATTCAGGGCTCTCCCGGTCTTATATACCTGGCTGGTTTGGGGTTGGGCTTATAGTTCCTTTTTTTGCTAAATTCCCTGGTCAGGGCTATACAAGTTAGTATATATACTCATATTTATATGTATATATATATATATATTTCTATTAAAATCCTAGAGGGGCATCCCGGGTCGCTTACTGCGTAAATCCCTGGGGTCTGCGAATACCATAAATTCACCATATGGAGGCTACCAGAGATACCGGAACTAGTCCTTCGGGGCAGTCCAGGCTGTGTGGGGGATGTGGGACTCCGCTCCCAGGGGATGATGTAATCATTTGTATTCCATGTGCACAGCGGAACATTGAGCGCCAGTCCGACACCTCGGTGCCTGGGACTTTTTCTACCGCGCCTTCTCCCTCCCCTCCTCGCCTGTTCCGGACCCCGTGTGACGTGGTCGTTGGGGGTGATTCGCAATCTGAGGTATGCGCCCGTTTGGCCAGCCTCGAGAAAATGTTTTCCGCAGTGGTCGCTCAGAAGGCTCCAGCCAAGCGGAAACATCTGTCTCCGCCTCCGCAGGACTCAGATGAGGAAGTTGAGGTACTGGATTGGTCGGATCGTCCCCTTGAAGAGGGTGAGCTTGTTGAGGAGGCGGAGGATTCCGAGGTTCAGCAGTTGTCAGGCGCTGAGGGGGACCTGGATGAGGGCCCCCCCCTTGATACGCCCACTATTCTGGCCCAAATGTTTGAGGTTTTGGATTTGGATCCGCCGGCAGTTACTCCTCGGCCTAAGGGTCAGCTTTTTGGGGGGTCCAAGCGACGCTTGGAGTTTCCCAGTCAGCAGCATTTCGAGGACGTTGTCCTTAAGCAGTGGGAGCAGCCTACGCGTCTTGTCGGGGTCCCACCTAGTTGGGACAAGAAGTATCCTTTTCCAGCGGATTTGTTGAAGGGTCTGTCTCTCCCGAGGTGGATGCTCCTGTTTTGGGGCTGTCTAATACGGCGGCTGTTCATCTTCCTGACACTACTTCTCTCAAGGACGGCGAGGATCACCGGATTGATCAGTTGGCCCGTCATGGGTTTGTCTGTGCGGGTTCGGTTTTGAGGCCTGTTTGTGCTTCTGCCTTTTTGTCATTGGCGGTTAGGTCTATGGTCAGGGACTTATGTGTGGATCTTGATCCGGCCTGTGATGAGTTTCTTGCTCTTAAGCGTTGTGAATCCTTTTTGTCGTTTATTCTGGCCGCTCAGGAGGATGCCATGTTGATGTGTGGCAGGGCTACGGCTCTGTTGGTGGCTATTCGTCGTTCAGTATGGCTGAGACAGTGGACGGCTGATTTTAATTCTAAAAGATCGCTTACGGCTCTTCCTTTTCTGGGTTTGAGGCTTTTCGGTGAAAAGCTGGATTCTGTTGCCAAGGGAGGCAAGTTGCCTCAGCGTAAGAAATTTCGCCGTTCCTTTCGGGGGGCGGCCTCCTACAATCCGTCCTTTCGGGGAGCCAGAGCCGGCAGGGGTGCGGGCTTCTCGGCCTCCAGGGGCGCCAGTTGGAATAGGGGTAGAGGCCGTGGCCGTCCCGTGCACGCCTGGGGCGCCAAGCCCAAGCCAGCTGCCAAGCCCGCTCAGCAATGAGGGGGCGCCCTCACCCGTACGGGTGGGGGGACGGTTGCGACTCTTCTCCCGGGTATGGGACCAGGAGGTCTCGGACAGGTGGATCCGGGAGGTGGTGTCGGCCGGTTACAAGCTGGAGTTCGAGTCCCGCCCTCCTCCAAGGTTTTTCAGGTCTCGGGTGCCTTTGGATCCTTTGGCCGCGCAGGGGCTCCTGGCGGCGGTAAGGAATCTTCTGGAATTGGCAGTCATCTGCCCGGTCCCTCCTTTGGAGGTGGGGCGCGGGTATTATTCCAATCTCTTCACTGTACCCAAAAAGGATGGGTCGTTCCGCCTGATCCTGGATTTGAAGTTTCTCAACAGGTTCATTCGTCCCCGGAAGTTCCGCATGGAAACCCTGCGGTCTGCGATCGGTTCGCTTCGGCAGGGGGACTTTATGACGTCCATAGACATCAAGGATGCTTACTTTCTGTGACAGACGCTCTGTCTTTTGGATGTCATCACTATTCAGTTGCCCACCGGGTCATTCACTGGCCTTTTCTTAATTAGGTCATTGTATTTTGATACTGTTACAGGCAATGTCATTGTATTTTGACTGCCATTGTGTATTGTTGATTACGTCACAGTCAATGGCATTGTCCTGATTGATTATAATTATATTACAGCCTGCTATTGTTCTACTGATTGCGTCACCGGCAGAGTTGAGGGATTGTTTGCCCTGCTGCTATTGGTCGGTGTGTGTGTCATGCAATAGAGACTTGTGTATATAAGGCCCAGTGTGGCACTAATAAAGGACACTTCACCTTCACCCTCAATACTGAGTTCTGTCTCTTATTGGGGGAAACGCTATATTACAATTCACTAGCTCTTGTAAGGGCTGTTCCTGTTTCCTCACGGACGACTCTGGAATTCCAGCAGCACCTCTTACGATTGGGAAAAGGACGTCTCGGGCGGTGAAGCCCTCCGGCGATAAGGGTTATCGCTACAATTGGTGGCAAGCGGTCGGATGGTCCTTTGTACCCAGAGAGAGTGCTACCCTGATGGAGAGTCAGCATGACAAGTTGAAAAGGCTGACCCTGAAGGATCTACTCGTGAGCCGGGGAAGGTCAGCTAGCAACCGCCCACGTCAGGAACTGATAGCCGAGCTGATCAAAATGGATCGTGCAGCAGTGAGGACCGAAACCAATATAGAGATCAATGAAGACGCTGCTCTCGTTCAAGCGGTTCGGAACAGATTGTCGGTCTATGGCCGAATCCATCACAAGAACTGATCGACCAAGTCTTCGCCGCAGTGGAGGCAGAGGCCAGTAAGCGAAGGGAAGATCGGCGACTCGCAACCCAGCAGCCTCTCAGCGCCCCTGTGTCTCCGAGCCTCAGTTACACTGGGGGGAAAAAGATTCCATTTGCAGCATTTAAGACCATCCAGGAAAGTGACAATGAGATTGATGGATTTTTGGCCGATTTTGAACGACAGTGCGCTTTACACCGGGTACCCACGGAGGAATGGGTCACCATATTATCAGGGAAACTATCGGGGAAAGCTTCCGATGCTTTCCGGGCCATCCCTGATGCGGACATACCACACTACCATCTGGTAAAGGAGGCTTTGTTAGCCCGGAACGCTGTCACCCCGGAAGCCTACAGTTGTTTTTACTAGAACATTTTCTCAATGCCTTGCAACCAGAGCTAAGAGAGTATGTGTGTGTGTGTATCATCTTCACCCTCAATACTGAGTTCTGTCTCTTATTGGGGGGAAAAGACAAGACCAGCACCCTGTGAGTACATGTGTGTGTACAAGACCAGCACCCTGTGAGTACAACTGTTTGTGTGTACAAGACCAGCACCCTGTGAGTACATGTGTGTGTGTACAAGACCAGCACCCTGTGAGTACATGTGTGTGTACAAGACCAGCACCCTGTGAGTACAACTGTATGTGTGTACAAGACCAGCACCCTGTGAGTACAACTGCATGTGTGTGTGTGTGGGTATAATCTTCACCCTCAATACTGAGTTCTGTCTCTTATTGGGGGGAAAAGACAAGACCAGCACCCTGTGAGTACAACTGTATGTGTGTGTGTGTATACAGGCCCGGTAGACAAAACGGTAATGCAGATGGATTATCCCGGCAAACAGAACTCTGCCCCTAACAAGAGTCCGGACAGCCCCACGTTAACCCGAACAGGGTCAATCCGGGTCTGCCGGGTGTTCCACAAAAAGGGGGCATTGTGACAGACGCTCTGTCTTTTGGATGTCATCACTATTCAGTTGCCCACCGGGTCATTCACTGGCCTTTTCTTAATTAGGTCATTGTATTTTGATACTGTTACAGGCAATGTCATTGTATTTTGACTGCCATTGTGTATTGTTGATTACGTCACAGTCAATGGCATTGTCCTGATTGATTATAATTATATTACAGCCTGCTATTGTTCTACTGATTGCGTCACCAGCAGAGTTGAGGGATTGTTTGCCCTGCTGCTATTGGTCGGTGTGTGTGTCATGCAATAGAGACTTGTGTATATAAGGCCCAGTGTGGCACTAATAAAGGACACTTCACCTTCACCCTCAATACTGAGTTCTGTCTCTTATTGGGGGAAACGCTATATTACAATTCACTAGCTCTTGTAAGGGCTGTTCCTGTTTCCTCACGGACGACTCTGGAATTCCAGCAGCACCTCTTACGATTGGGAAAAGGACGTCTCGGGCGGTGAAGCCCTCCGGCGATAAGGGTTATCGCTACACCTTCACATTCCGATTTTTCCACCTCATCAGAGGTTCCTTCGCTTTGTGGTGGAGGATCTGCATTTTCAGTTTGTAGCTCTTCCGTTCGGCCTCACATCTGCTCCGAGAGTGTTCACCAAGGTGTTGGCGGGAGTGATGGCCCTGCTCAGAGCTCAGGGGATTCGCATTGTGCCTTACCTGGACGATCTTCTCATCATGGCGCCTTCCTTCAGTCAAGCGGAAGGGGACACCAGCTTGGTGGTGTCTATGCTGGAGAGGTTCGGCTGGGTGATCAATTACCCCAAGTCCTCTCTGGTCCCGGCCAGGGTGGTGACCTTTCTGGGGATGTCGTTGGACTCTTGACAGCACAGAGTTTTTCTCCCTCAGGCCAAGGTTCTTTTGATTCAGGAATTGTCTCAGCTTCTTCTTTCCAATCCTCGCCCGTCCATTCGGCTAGGGATGAGACTGGTGGGGTTGATGGTGGCCTCGTTCGAGGCAGTTCCCTTCGCGCAGTTTCACACGCGGACGCTTCAGCTTCATCTTTTGGCGTCTTGGGATCGGCGACCGCGGTCGTTGGATCGGTCCTTCCGGATGTCTCCTCGAGTTCGGCAGTCTCTTCTGTGGTGGATGGTCTCGGACAATCTTCTGAAGGGCAGGTCGTTTCTGACCCCGCTTTGGGAAACTGTCACCACGGATGCCAGTTTGTCAGGATGGGGAGGTTTCTGGAAGGATCTTCAGTTTCAGGGGCAGTGGGACCCTCAGGAAGCCCACTTGCCCATCAATGTTCTGGAGTTGCGAGCCATCAGGTTGGTTCTGTCTCACTTGACACATCATTTACAGGGCCTGCCGGTGCAGGTTCGGACGGACAATCGGACGGCGGTTGCTTACATCAATCACCAGGGAGGGACTCGCAGTCTGGGTGCCCACGGAGAGGTGTCTCTGATTTTGGTTTGGGCAGAGACTCATGTCCCTTGCATCTCGGCAGTTTACATTCCAGGAGTGGAGAACACGGAGGCGGACTTTCTGAGCCGGTGTTCGTCCCGCCGGGGGGAATGGTCTCTCCATCCCCAGGTGTTTCGGTCAATGTGTCTTCGGTGGGGGACGCCGGAGGTGGATCTGTTTGCCTCTCATCACAATCACAAGCTGCCGACATTCGTGTCACTGTCTTGGGATCCTCTGGCGGCGGATGCCATGGTCCTGAGCTGGAGGGACCTGGGGTTTCTTTATCTGTTTCCTCCGATTCCCATGCTAGGCAGGGTTCTGCGAAAGCTGGTTCAGGAAGGAGTTCCCGCCATTCTCGTGGCTCCAAGGTGGCCAAGGCGGGTGTGGTTCGCAGACATCGTTCGTCTGGCAGTGGATCAGTTCGATCTGCCTCTTCGGCCAGATCTTCTCACTCAGGGTCAATTGTGTTACCCCAGTTTACCAACGCTGGCTTTGACGGCTTGGCTGCTGAAACCTCCATCTTGAAGGAGGAAGGTCTGTCGGATTCGGTCATTCGGACTCTTATCAGTGCTAGGAAGAGATCCTCTTCTTCCATCTATTATAGGGCTTGGAGATCGTACATTGACTGGTGTGAATCTAGATCTTTGCCGTGCCGGGTCTTTTCCGTTTCTAGGATTTTGGATTTTCTTCAGTCAGGGCTGGACTCTGGTCTTCAGCTGAGTACTTTGAAGGGGCAGGTTTCTGCCTTATCTATCTTTTTTCAGAGGTCATTTGCAAGCCATTCTTTGGTCAAGACTTTTTTCCAGGGGGTTTCGCATCTGCGGCATCCTAGGAAGCCTTTGCTCCCTGTTTGGGATTTGAATTTGGTTCTTTCTGCTTTTCAGGCTCCTCCCTTTGAGCCTTTGCGGGATATTGCTCTGTCTACTCTGACTCAGAAGGTTGCCTTTTTGGTGGCCATCACTTCGGTTCGGCGTGTTTCAGAGTTGGCGGCTCTGTCGATTCAGGCCCCTTATTTTGAGAAACATCAGGACAAGGTGGTTTTCAGATTCAAGCCGGACTTTCTTCCTAAAGTGGTCTCTGCTTTCCATCTTAATCAGGACATTGTTCTTCCTTCTTTGTGTCCTAAGCCTAAGAATGACAAGGAGAGTGCGTTGCACTGCTTGGATGTTGTACGTTGTGTCAAGTTCTATCTCCGTACTACGGCTTCTTTTCGTAGGACGGATGCCTTTTTCGCGGTGCCCTGTGGGCCTAGGAAGGGTTTGGCTCTGGCCAAGTCTTCTATTAGCAAATGGATTCATCAGGCGATTGTTGGAGCCTATTCTGCCAAGGGGAAGGATCCCCCTTTTCGTGTTACTGCTCATTCTACTCGTGTTGTTGGAGCGTCTTGGGCTTTTCAGCACCAGGCTTCTGTTGAGCAAGTTTGTAAGGCTGCTACCTGGTCTTCGGTTCACACCTTTTCAAAGTTCTATAAGGTTGATGTGCGGGCCTCAGCGGATGCTGTTTTTGGCCGCAAGGTTCTGCAGGCTGCAGTGGTTTGAGTGTTTCTGCATTATTGCCTGGTTGGATACCCTCCCCATTTTGGACACTGCTGTTGGATGTCCCATGATTAATGAATTAATGTCTGAAGTGGGGTGTGTGACATACTTAGAATAATACCATTTTGTGATTACTCACCTGTAAAATGGGTATTGTAAGTATGTCACACACCCCACTTCACCCGCCCTTTTTTTGGTATCCTGGTTCTTTATATGGTGAAGTTGTTTTTTATTCACGGTTGAGGGTTACTTTTGTTTTTGGTCTCCTGGTATCTTGCCTTTATTGCTGTTTGAATACTGGGGAATTGTTAGGAGATACCAGGTATGTATAGACCGGGAGGGGCTTGCTTTTTCTGGACTTCTCTGCAAAGCTGCGCCACCTAGCGGTAAGTACCCATGATTAATGAATTAATGTCTGAAGTGGGGTGTGTGACATACTTACAATACCCATTTTACAGGTGAGTAATCACAAAATGGTATTTTTCAGGGTGCCCTGTTTGAATTCACAGTCCCCTATAGAGATAGTCAGCAGCATAGCTGATGACTTGTTCTAGCATGAGATGTTCAGCACAAGAAAGGGAGTTTGCTTGGGCTTGTTAAAAGTAGGTTGAATGAAGGATGCAGCAACTCACAATCAGCATGGGAGGAGCAGGCTAAATTAACCCTTTGCCTGAAACGTCCCTTTAATGGCTGTGTGTTGAGTTATTTTTAGGGCACACCAAATTTACACTGTTATACAAGCTGTTCACTGGAACTATTGTCCCATGAAAAGATAACCGATTCTGACAATGACATAAGAATACATGTTAAAGCCACTAATCACCTGACTAGTTGAGAGAATACTCTCTGTACACTGTACAGTACAGAGAGATAGCCCAAACTACTTATACATTGGGCTGAAATGTCACAACTTCATTATTCCAAGTATGCATCACGCCCTGCTCCAGTAATAATCATTATGTCTGGGATATAGTCCACTAGAGGGCACTTTACTGCAGAGATGGCAAAAAAGAGGCCCCTCCCGGTCCATATATACCCGGGACCTCCCACTCATTCCCCAGTTTAATCTCTGCAGTGGGCGATCAAGATGATGGCTCTCTCTCCTTGCAGGAAAGCCGGGCTGCACAGCCCCCGGCCATATGTCCTATTCCCACCCGTGCCACCTTTACATGCCTCCCAGCTACGGCTGCAGGGTCCGGGTAATGGTAGGCAGCACCAAAGGGTAGGTGGCACAGGTTGGTGAGCCTGACATGGGATGCCCCGTCTGCCTTAGCCCTCGCTACATGTAACCAAATGTATTCATGGGCTTATTCCCCCTTCTCCCTAGTCCGGTTGTTCGGGGGGGGGGGGGGTCCGTATACTCGTGTGAGTGTAGTGATTGTCTTACTGTTGTCACTGTGTGTGCGTTCTTTGCTTTTTACTTTTACAGCGCTGGCACTTGCTCAGCGCTCTCCTCCATTACTGTGAGCATGCTGGCAGAGTTCGAATGGCCCGCGCGCTCGGCGGCAGCGGGCCGGTGACGTCATCTGTTGCCGGGGGCCGGGCGATAGGCTGCCTGGCCTCTCTGCACTGTCCCCGCGTTCCCAGGGTCCATCTGGCCCGCCCCCCTCCGGAGCTGATCGGCACCATCTTGCTGTTGCCTTATTAATACAGAGGAGTCGGAAGTACAAATAAGTGAATGTATTTTATACATTCCTTGAAGCAAAGAAAGGCAACATACATGTCATTACTTCTAGCAGAGAGAGGTAGTTGAGAAGAAGCTGACTTCTCCTTTCTGTGTGCTGATCTTCTGCGGAAGATAGGGCAGTGGGAGGATCCAGAAAGGGGCCTTTATTATAAAACATGATTTCCCTAGTAGAATCCCATAGTCATGTTTAAAATTTAGTAGTACAAAGTTTCTCAGCCAGCCCAAGGTGTTGAAAAATCTTCAATTTTATTAAACTTCCATCAATAAAATCAGCAGTCCAACAGGAACAATCATCATAGTATGAGCAAGATAAGGCCTAACGCCATGTTTAAAATTTAAGCTAACAATCGAAGTTTACAAGTTTTTATAGCCTTTTGCTGAATGACAGCAGTTTTTCCAATGGTACAGCTTCAGTCTTGAACTATTGATCCTCCATTCCCTTCACTTATACAAGTGTCTCTAGTCCTGCAAAAAATACAATTCTGTGAAATACTCACCTGTAGAATTGGTATTATTGGTATACAGTACGTCCTGCTCCAGATATAATACTTACACTTGGGTTATCCGCCACCACAGGCTCCTCCCGGCCCTTCATATACCCAGGGACCTCCCACAAATCCCCAGCATTGAAAAGCAGTGAACAAGAAGCCGGGAGAATTAAAGCACCCAGAAACAACTAGTAAAGATAACCATGATAAAAATCACCATACAGGGGATCCAGAAAAAGCAACAACAGGGTGGGGTGGAGCAGGACATACTGTATACTAATAATACCAATTCTACAGGTGAGTATTTCACAGAATTGTATTATTCTTGGTATACAGTACGTCCTGCTCCAGATATAATACTTATACTTGGGACATCCAAAAGCAGTGTCCATAAGCAGGGTGGGATCCCCAATAAAGATCGACAACAGCAGACAGTTTAAAGCACTGTCACCTGCAACCATACGGCCAAGACAGCATGAGCTGAGGCCCTAACATCAACGTTGTAAAATGAACCCTTGCAAAAGGTATGAACAGAAGGCCAATGGAAGTGGCCTAGCCAATCAGTTTAACAGCAAAAAATCGGAGCTGAAGCCCCAAAAGGCAAAAGCCCACATATAAGGAATCAAGGCGACAAGGGAGGATCTCCCCCTTGCCTGAATAGGCCTAAGTAATAGCCTCAAAATCCGATCAGCAATGAATTTGGCCGAAGCCAAGGCCAAAAACAAGGTACTAGGAGTAACATCCGTTAAGGAAAACAACCAGGACCAAACCGCCCAACTCCGAGAGCGGGCGAGAATGAGCACATTCAGGATGTAATGACCCAAGCCCCAAGGAACCTCCGTTCCCTTAAGGGACACAGTGACTTCTAAGAAAAAACTGCCAACACCTGAATAAGGAATGCAGAACCACTTCCTCGACGTTGCAAGGAAGAGGGATAGCCGTGGATAACAATATCTCGGATAATTGAACATACGACACCTACAGATGTAGAGAATCCGGCTTCAGGCGGAACTCCACCTTATCTTGGTGTACCTCAAGGAAGGAGAGCTAGGTAGACCGAACTGCCCGCTAACACACGCCTGACCAAGGCAACAGTCACCAGGAGGACAACCTTGAGGGTAAGGACATCCAGAATAGGACCAAGGGACAATCCTGCAAGCAGACGGAATGAATTCAACTTCAATCCCAACAGTGACCATAGGAGTACATGGAGGACGCTCATGGGCACCCCCTGAAGGAAGTCTTAACCAAGAAGACTGAACCAGAGACTGCTAAGGCAAGGTGGACAGAGCAGAGCCTGACCCCTCAGAGAACTGAGCTGGGGAACCAATTCCAATTCCTGCTGAAAGCCACACTGGAACCTGGGAACCGAGAACGTTCAACAATAAGAGAACTAGACTCGCCCCAATAAATGTGGGTATGTCATACCCATCAACAATAGAAGAAGACGAGGAAAAGGCATACTGCTAGCCCTCCCATAGTCACCAACACCGAGACAGCTAAACTTGTCTCCAACAAGGTGTATGTTCTGCAGACAGAACAACTAGGCCAGGGACCTTGACTTATAATGACGTAAGGAGGGGCCCAGAGTGATCAACTGCCACTCCTGGCAGGATGCAGAACTACAGACCGCAGTACCATGTCTGCAACCACCCTATACTAGGTCAGCTGGGGTCACCAGAATCACCGGTCCCCTTACCAGAGTAATCTTCAGCATAACCCTGCCTAGCAGAGGGAATGAAGAAGGACATACAGAACCGACGTCCTTTCAAGACAGTACTAAGGCATCCGGACCACTGACATAGGATCCTGAACAGGGGCACAAAGACCGATAGCCTGTGAAAGTGACGGGACCCAACAGGTCCATGACTGGTTGGGCTCCCTAACGACACGGGGATTAGCACATCCTGTCGCAGAGGTGCTTCGCCGGAGCTAATATCACTAACATGCAGGGAGCGTTGTCTCCCCAGAAGGGAACATAGACTCTCCCTGGAAGGTCCGCCAGCTCCAGGCCCCTTCCAATGGTTAATGTAGGACGTCAGACGGACCAAGCACCCCTAGCCTGGCAATTCCGGAGGGGGAACGGCCAAGCGAGAAGAGCCAACTGAAAAATGCGATCTGCATAGACTTCCATAGACGTAAGGACCCTCTAAGGCCTCACCAACACCAACTTGCCGGGAGTTTTTGGAAGAACCATCCCCTCAATCTGAAGGTTGGCGTCCATGGTGGCCGCCTCCAGGGAGACAGGAGGGAACTGCCCCAGACAGGTCCCACGAGTTCAAGAGAAGACACGACATACAGGAGGGAAGGCCCATAGGCCCTGCTCCCGGGGTGCTGGATCCCTGTCCTTTGCTTACCCCAAGGAACTAAGCATAAGGGGCCTCTTAGCTGCTCGGGCTCCTGCCGAGCAGGTTAACCACGGCCCACCAGTTGCATCCCTGCCAGGTTAAGGAACCGGAACAGTAGTGAGGGACTGGGCCCATGAGACCAGAAGGACCACCTAATTGCTGAAAGGGGGAGGACCTGGTTTCACCACCACTTTGGGGAACAGTAAGGACTCGAGGTGATTGAACACCCATCCAAATGACTCCCAATGGCCCGCCAGCCAGGTATCCAACTATCCTGACTCAGAGACAGGGAAGCGAGGAAGGACGTCCGGGTAAGCAGCGTGCGGACGTCCTTTGGTCTCATCAGAGACATCACAACAGACAGCACCTGAGTGGCACTCTAGGAATTGAAGAGAGGCCAGATAGTAGGGCCACCAGTAACAGTGTTGGACTTCCAACACGAACCTGGAGAACCTCAGAGATCTGAGGGCACAGGGGTGTAAACATAAGCATTGAAGAGTGCCCCGGGCAGCAAGATGCCCACCGGGTGCAAGGTGCTGATGGCCAAACTCAAGAGTATCCATGCAGGAAACTGCCTGTAACTGGAGAATTGCAGTGAATCCAGAATGGGCCACCTGACCCATCCTTTGGGGGGCTGAGGGAGGTGGTATATCGGCCCTTGTCTCTGCCTTTTACGGGCAATCTGCAAGAGACCCTCAAACCTTGCAGGCCTAACATGGCCTGAGCCAGCAACCAAACAGGGGCAGAGACCAGGAGTACCTGGGGTCTGATAAAGAACTGGGGAAGGCAGTGCAGCAAACTCTAACCTGTATCTGGAGGACACTACCTCCTGATCTGCCGGAGTGAGGCGAAACGCCTCCTGATAAGAGCCAGGTGCTGCAGTCATCCCCTCACCCAGGCGGGCGAGGGCGCCCCATCATGCTTGAGGGGGTTTGGTGGAAGATTTGGGCTTAGCCCCACCGGAGGGGCCAGGGCGTTGCCTGCTGCTCGTGGGAAAAGAGTCTGCCCCAAAAATCCGGAAGGACACCCCTGGTTCCTGTTTAACACTAAGGTAGGGGGTAGGGGGGTGCTCCTGCCTCGAGGGGGCCAGGACGACCGTCTGCGAAGGGGTGATTTGCCCTTTGTTCCGAACAGGTCTAGACGGGCCCCAAATAGGTGTCGCCCTCTGAAGGGGAGCCCAGTAAGAGTCTTTTTTGTGGCATCATCGGCACCCCACTGTCGCAGCCAGAGCAGGCGACGAATAGCCACCGCAAGGGCGGAAGTTCTTGCACACATTCTAATCGCGTCCTCTAGCGCCAATAGAATAAACTTCACAAATACATCACAATTGGAGAGTGTATTGAACACCTCCCAAGGGAGATCTTCAGGGTGATGATCGAGCAATTTCTTGATGAGGGTCCTAGCGGCCACCGCAGTAATGGCTGCGGCACAGGCCGGATGCAGCGCCGTCCCGCCACAGGAAAAGGCATGGGAGGCCAGCAGCTCAATGCGTCGGTCCTCAGCATCCTGAAGGGCGCTATAAGCAGGGGTTGTAATAAAGGGGGGTTAGGGACCCCTATGATCGGCGCATCCACCACGGGGGGGTGACGACCAACAATTAACCATCTCGGGGAAATGGATATTTCCTATCCCAGTCCCCTGGAATCCCAGGAAGTTTACTGGGGCATTCCCATTCTTTGAGGACAAGAGCATTGAAATGAGCCTGTTCTAAAAATTCCAAACGTGCAGTCGCAGTATGGAAACGCTCCCCTCTAGGCTTGGGAACCTGACCGAGGGGAGAGATAGACAGTGCCTTAAAGACCTTAAGCAACAGGTCGTCAGTGTCACACTGGCCCCAGTATTCCGGGCCAGAATCATCGTGACTCCTCGTCATCTCATCAGAAGAGCTGGAGTCAGAGAACAATTCCCCTTCTTCAGAAGGGGTATAGTCACAGGGAGTAGCAAACCCCTCAGTTCTCATAGAGCTTACAGAAACATGGGGCGACAGGTGCCGCTTCCTACCAGGGCCCATACGCTCTGACAACCTAGCAATAATCTGATCAACTGTAGGCCGCCTGGAAGGGCTGACAGGCTGCAATTCCCCACTTGTAGGCGACTCAGCAGGAGATAGATTTATGCCTGGGGAGATAGGTGAATTGAAGCTAGGTGTAGCCACTGGCCGGCCTGATTGCAGGGCCAGTGCTTGCTCGGCACAGGGTACGCAGACCCGTGCCCTGCCAGCATCAGCATGGGGTTGTCCACACGCTATACACCACCGGTCTTGTCCCGGTCACATAATTCTGAGATGCCTCCATATGGTGATTAATCAAGGCACAATATGCCGGTAGGGATTTACACTCTAAGTAACCCTGGATGCCCCAAGACCCGCTATGGAAGTGGGAGAATTTAACAAGGCCCGCTATAATTTAACACCGGGCCGAGAGAAGCCAATGGTGTTCACCAGTCTGAAAGACATAATGGGAATAAGGGAGTCAGAACCATGCGCAGTAAGAAGAATCATGAAAATCGCCCGCTAGGGCACTTACGGACCAAGGGAGGAGGAGGACCGCCACCACGCGTGCGTGCGACCAGCATCAAAATAGCGCCAAGCGAACCTCTCGGAGGGCGGGCCAGAGTGTCCCGTGACGTGGAGCGCGCCAACCTATGTCCCCGCCCCCCCGAAGAGCGCGAAGCTCTGAGGTGTAGAGTGAATGAGACACTGAATAAATGATTTGCCAATGAAGACGCCGCAGCGTCTGAGGCGACGTAGCCGCCCGGCGCCGCACATCCAGCAAAGGAGAAGTGCGCGCGGCGGCGACAATTACACAAACGGAACTAAATGCGCGGTTCTGTCCCCTGGGATACTAGTCCAGTCAGACTAAGGCCATAATGTGTAAAACATACACCAGACCTTGCTACACACCCACACCCCCCCCCCTTTCTTTCCCCCGGACTACGGGGGGAACGGGAGAGGATGGCGACCCTTTGTATAGGGCCCACCGCTACATGGGGCATGGGATAATAGTGCGGGAGGGCATCCTCTAGAGGGTCACCATTAGCCTAAACCGCCTACCCTTTGGTGGGGGACTGCGGTGGAGCATGGCTCCATAAGCACACAAGGTGCTGCCTACCTTCACCCGACCGACGCAGCCCAAGCTGGGAGGCACATCACAGGAAGGACGGGTGGGAATAGTCCAACAGGGCCGCAGGCTTGAAAGCCCCGCTCACCTGCGAGAGAGTGATACTTCATGTCTTCGCAGTCAGCACTGCAGAGAAATCTGGGGATTTGTGGGAGGTCCCTGGGTATATGAAGGGCCGGGAGGAGCCTGTTTTCGCATGCTTCTGCAGTACAGCGCCCTCTGGCGGAGGATAACCCAAGTGTAAGTATTATATCTGGAGCAGGACGTACTGTATACCAAGAATAACATATTTACTTAATCCCTTATCAGTGAGAGGCTAGGTTACCCATGGGTTCCCTGTAACAGCAGAACACAACACTATGCACTAAGTATTGCCGCTTCTAATTGTGCGTTGCTTGCGTGCCATATAGTGAAGCACATGAAAAGCATGCTTCTTCACGGTCACTTAACGTGTTTGTTTTGCGGTTACATGAGGCACTGCATGCATTGGTCTTTATTCTTACAATAGAGAAGTCATTAATTATAACTTTTTGTGAATTGGGACATTTAAACTTGCTAAATCAAAATTTAGTAGGAGTCGGAGTCGGTGCATTGTTTGCCGACTCCAGGTACCCAAAATTTCCTCTGACTCCGACTCCACAGCCCTGGCTAGCTCTGCAGCCCGTAAGGCTCCAGCTAAAAGACGGCACGTGGCGCCCGCTGCGCCGACCTTTACCTTCGGACAAGATGATTTCCTTGATTTGTCTGACTATAACCCTCTCGAGGAAGGGGAATTATTTTCAGATTCAGATCTCTCTGACGATCAGCATTGCCTTGGCACTGATGCCGGCTCAGAGCACCCATAGACTTCTGACTCAAATTTTTTAGGTACTTGCCATTTCCCCTCCTGCAGCGGCACCTAAGCAGCAGGGGGAATTGTTTGGTACCACAAAACCAGGTTTGTAATTCCCCGAACAGACGCATTTTAATAATCTAATAAAGGAATGGGAACGGCCTAGCCGAGGGGTGGGATAGGAGGTATCCCTTCCCCTCGGATGTGGTCAAATGTTGGTCAACTCCCCCCGAGGTGGATGCCCCCGTCTTGGGGCTGTCTAATACTTCTGTTGTGCATTCCCCGGATTCCACTACCTTGAAGGATAGTGAGGACCGGCGTATTGACCAAATGGCCTCCCACGCCTTTGCTTGTGTGGGTTCGCCCTTGCGCCCGGTTTGTGCTTCCGCTATTACGCCGTGGCTATTAGGACCTTAATCAGGGGCCTTCTGGACGGCTCCCATCAGGATATTTCTAGTGCGGAATTTAGAGCCTTGTCGCAATGTGAGTTGTTCATCACTTATGTACTATCTGCCTTAGATGACACCATTCCGATGTGTAGCAGGAACTCGGCCTTGGTTGTCTCTATCCGCCGCTCGGTCTGGTTGCGCCAGTGGGCAGCTGACAATGCGGCTAAGAAGGCTCTCACAGGGCTTCCCTTTAAAGAGTTGAGCCTGTTTGGTGATCGTCTGGACCTTTTTGCTAAGGGAGGTAAGTTACCCCAATGCAAAAAGCAGCCGCGACCCTTTCGGGGTTCGGGCTCCTTCACTCCCTCCTTTCGTGGGCCTAGGTCAGGCAGGGGGGTATCCTTTGCGGGACAAAGGGGAGATTTCTGGGGCAAGGGCAGAGGCCGTGCCCGACCCGGATCCTCCTGGGGTGCCAAATCCACTGCCAAGCCCGCTCAGCAATGAGGGGGCGCCCTCACCCTTGCGGGGGGGGGCGGCTGCGGCTCTTCGCTCGGGTCTGGGATCAACAAGTCTCAGACAAATGGATTCTGGAGGTTGTCTCTTCCGGATACAAGCTGGAGTTCGCGGACCGGCCTCCTCCCAGATTCCTCAGGTAACGGTTTCCTACGGACCCTCAGGCAGCTCAGGGCCTGTTTGCAGGAATTGGATTGAGGAAAGCGCAATTAGATAATTTGAGCAGCTCCTACTTGAGGGAAAAACCTATATTCCCTGGGAGAAATGTAGATGGGTTAAATCTGTTCTAACTTAGGTGTGGACCTAGGTGGAGAAGAGATTAGTGTAGGTGCGCTGTGGATAAAAAGGCAGGTTAAAAGGGAGAGTAAATAAAGGGTTAATGTTCTCAATCCTGTGAGGAAAAATAGGTTAGTGTATATACATAAAAGTATGAATAAACAAATGCAATAGTATTACCAAAGTGGAGTTTTGTTTGAGGGAGTGTTTCCACCTTTTAATTAAATCAGAAACAACTAGGTATCATTGTCTCTGACTATTTAGGCCTCAAAAATTGTTGGAATTTTTAATCTTGCTGTCTGAGCGATTTCTCCTCTCAGGTAGCTTTATACAGATTGGTCAGTGTTGATGGTCAGCCTGGCAGGGAATAAAAAACACAGAGCATATACTGTACTAATTGTTGTATCAATTTTAATCAACTTACCGAAACTGTAAGTCATACAATCTCCTTATATTCGTTTTACCTTTAATTACAAGTTTTCACACTTCCCCCACAACGGTTACAAACCTCACAACACATCTAAAATCAGAACATTAAAGCAGACCTCAACCAATTACTCTGCACTAACCACCAGAACCCTTTCTGATGACATAATCATCTCTATCCATCCAAAACAATCATCTACCTCAACTCACACCGCCTATCTGGACCTCAGGAACACCGCTTATTTCATTTCAGCGCCGACCCACAACCTCTAAACCATCTAGGTTCCACCAACCACATTGCTCCAACCAGCTAGAAACTCAATTCACCCTGAACAAGGAATCATATACCACAAACCAGCTCAAAGAACTCAGAATACAGGGCCAATAGTGTAATCAACACTGACCAATCTGTATAATGCTACCTGAGAGGAGAAATCCCTCAGACAGCAAGATTAAACATTTTTGAGGCCTAATTAGTCAGAGGCAATGATACCTAGTTGTTTCTGATTAATTTAAACGGTGGAAACACCCCCTCAAACAAAACTCCACTTAGGTAATACTATTGCATTTGTTTATTCATACTTTTATGTATATACACTAACCTATTTTTCCTCACAGGATTGAGGAGAACATTAACCCTTTATTTACTCTCCTTTTTAACCTGCCTTTTTTATCTCTTCTCCACCTAGGTCCACACCTAAGTTAGAACAAATTTAACCCATATACAGCTCAGGGCCTGTTGTTGGCGGTTCAAAACCTTCGGGCCATGGAGGTCGTTTGTCAGGTTCCCCCGCTATTCCAGAAGGTGGACTCTCTTCAAACGCTGATTCATGGCTAGCTGTCCAACCCTCATCCATCCAGCAAGGGATGCAACTGGTGGGACAGATGGTGGCCTGCTTCGAGGAAGTTCCCTATGCTCAATTTCACATGAGGCCTCTTCAGCTCCATCTTCTTTCAGCCGGGACAAGTGTCCCCCTGTCTCTGGACCAGGCTTTTGCTCTGGTCCGGCGGTCCCTCCTTTGGTGGCTGGACTTGAAGAATCTTCTGGGGGGCAGATCATTCCTGACACCGTGCTGGGAGACGGTCACTACGGATTCCAGTCTGTCAGGTTGGGGGGGATACTGGAGAGCCCACCAATTCCAGGGGCTGTAGGGCCCTCAGGAGGCACACGCCCCCATCAATGTTCTGGAGCTGAGGGTGGTTCGGTTGGTGCTGGCGCAGCTGACGCATCACCTCCAGGGCCTACCGGTTCAGGTTCGCTCCGACAACAGGACTGCGGTCGCTTACATCAATCATCAGGGAGGGACTCGGAGTAAGAGTGCCCTCAGGGAGGTGTCGTGGATTCTCTCTTGGGCCGAGTTCAACATCCCGTGTATCTCGGTGGTTTACATTCCGGGAGTGCAGAACCTGGAAGCGGATTCCCTGAGCAGGGGGACCTCTCGCCGGGGAGAATGGTCCCTCAACAGCAAGGTCTTTCTATCCCTCTGTCACAGGTGGGGGAGGTCGGATGTGGATCTGTTTGCCTCTCGTCACAATCACAAGCTTCCAGCTTTTGTCTCACTGTCCCAGGATCCTCTGGCTCTGGCGGTGGATGCCATGTCTGTCTTGGCAGGGGTTCAGTCTCCTGTACCTCTTCCCTCCATTTCCCCTTCTGGGCAGGGTCCTACGCAAGCTGATTCAACAAGGAGTGCCAGCTGTTCTGGTGGCCCCCAGGTGGCCAAGACAGGTGTGGTTCGCACACGTCGTGCAGCTGGCGGTCGATCAGTACCCTCTGCCCCTGGTTCCGGATCTTCTCACTCAAGGACGGCTCTGTTACCCCAATTTACAAACGCTGGCTTTGACGGCATGGCTGCTGAAACCTCCATCCTAAAGGAAAAGGGTCTGTCTGATGCGGTTGTTCAGACTCTGGTCAGAGCTAGGAAGAAATCCTCTTCTACCATCTACTACAGGACCTGGCGGACCTACATTGACTGGTGTGAGGCTAGAGCCTTCCCTTGTCGGGTGTTCTCCATCCCTCGGATACTGGAGTTCCTTCAACATGGTCTGGATATGGGTTTTCAGCTCAGCACTCTGAAGGGGCATGTGTCCGCCTTGGCGGTTTTCTTTCAGAGGTCTTTCGCTCTTCATCCTTTGGTCAAGACTTTCTTCCAGGGGGTCACTCAGGTGCGCCCTCCCCGCAAACCCTTGTTACCGGTTTGGGATTTGAATTTGGTTTTGTCTGCCCTTCAGGGTCCTCCATTTGAGCCTGTGCATGAGGCTGCACTGTCTGTTCTCACTTGGAAAGTTGCCTTTTTGGTGGCTATCACCTCTGTCTGGTGTGTTTCGGAGTTGGCGGCTCTGTCCATTCAGGCCCCCTACTTTGAGAGACACCAGGACAAGGTGGTTTTCCGCTTTAAACCAGACTTCTTGCCTAAGGTTGTCTCTGCCTTTCACCTCAATCAGGACATTGTGCTTCCTTCCTTATGCCCTGACAATGACAAGAAGAGGGCCTTGCATTCTCTGGACGTTGTCAGAAACTTGAAATACTACCTGGTGGCTACAGCGCCTTTCAGGAAGACGGACGCCTTGTTTGTGGTACCCTCTGGTCCAAAGAAGGGTTTGGCGCTAGTCAAGTCTACCATTAGCAAATGGATTCGTCAGGCCATTGTTAGGGCCTATTCTGATAAAGGGAGGGATCCCCCTTTCCGAATTACTGCTCATTCTACCCGTGCTGTTGGAGCCTCTTGGGCATTTCAGCACCAGGCTTCTGTTGAACAGGTTTGTAAGGCTGCTACTTGGTCTTCTGTTCATACCTTTTCCAAGTTTTACAAGGTTGATGTTCGGGCCTCAGCGGATGCTGTTTTTGGCCGCAAAGTTCTGCAGGCTGCAGTGGTTTGAACCGCGCATTGCTTCTTTTTTTGGGATCCCCACCCATTGTTGGACACTGCTACTGGATGTCCCAGACGTAATGATTATTACTGGAGCAGGGCGTGATGCATACTTCGAATAATACCATTCTGTGAATACTCACCTTGTAGAATGGATATATAAGTATGCATCACGCCCTGCTCCATCCCACCCTGAGATTTTATTCTTGGATCCTCTATATGGTGAAGTTTTCCTTGTTAAATATTGTTAATCTTGTTATTGGCTTCTCCTGGTTCCCTTACTGTTTAATTATACTGGGGAATGAGTGGGAGGTCCCAGGTATATATGGACCGGAAGGGGCCTCTTTTTTGCCATCTCTGCAGTAAAGCGCCCTCTAGGGGACTATATCCCAGACGTAATGATTATTACTGGAGCAGGGTATGATGCATACAATATCCATTCTACAAGGTGAGTATTCACAGAATGGTATGTTTACAAAGGCATTGATTTTTACTCGCTTTCTGTCATTTTAGGGAGCTATCATCCAGGCTTGTCTCATTTCTTCGGTTTAATGAACCTGTCCGTGATGGTTCATTGAACTCTATGTGGAACATTGCACTCAAGTTCATCAGCATATCTGTGAAGTGAATGAATGACAAATGCAATTTATGCTTAGTCCATAGAGCGTTTAGAGAGTGTTGGTATCATTCAATGTTTGCCAGCAGCTACTATATTCTTAGTATACAGTACGTCCTGCTCCAAATGTAATACTTACACTAGGGTTATTCTCCGCCAGATGGCCGCTGCACTGCAGAGACATGCAAAACAGGCTCATTCCAGCCCCTCAAATACCCGGGGACCTCCCACAAATCCCCAGATTTCTCTGCAGTGCTTACTGCGAAGACATGAAGTTATCACTCTCTCGCAGGGAGCGGGGCAATTAGCCTGCGGCCCTGTTGGACTATTCCCACCCGTTCCTTTTGTGATGTGCCTCCCAGCCTGGGCTGCGCTGGTCGGGTGAAGGTAGGCAGCACCATGTGTGCTTAAGGAGTGCTGCTCCACCGCAATCCCGCACCAAAGGGTAGGCGGTATAGGCTGATGGTGAGTCTTTATGGGATGCCCCTCTCGCATTATCGCCCCATGCCCCGTGTAGCGGTTGGTCCTGTACAGAGGGCCGCTGTCCTCCCTCATTCTCCCTGTAGCTTTCGGGGGGGAAAGAAGAGGGGGGGGTGTGGGTGAGTGTGTATTGTGATTCGTGCATACGGTTTGACTAGTATATGTGGTGTCAGACGCCACGCTGACTTGTTCTTTTTACTATTTGCAAAATGCCGCCGCGCGCGCGTCTTTTCCTTCATTTGGATGTTCCGCGCCGTGGCGTTACCTCAGACACTTCTGCGTTCTCATTGGCTGCTTGTCTGTGGGCTTTGCGCTCTTCGGGGGGGCGGGGCCTGGCTTGGTGCGCTCTGCGTCACGGCTCGCTCTGCCCGCCCTTCGAGGTACTCCCGGTGCCATTTTGTCTGGTCGTGCGCGCGTGTGTGACGGTTCTACTTACCGCGGTCCGTAAGTGCCCTTGTGGGCGGCTTTATGCTCATTTTTTAGTGTGTATGGATCTGACTCTTTCTTTTCATTGTGTCTTTCAGACGGGTGAACCCATTGGCTTCTCCCGGTCCGGTGTAAATTGATAGTTGGGCCTAGTATAATTACTCCCACTTCACTAGCGGGTTATTGGGGCATCCAGGGTTGCTTTATAGCGTCAATCCCTGCTGGCATATTGTGCCTTATAATCACCATATGGAGGCATCTCAGGATAATGTGACCGGGGTTCCTTCGGGACAAGCCCGGCTGTGTGTAGCTTGTGGGGTATCACCTATTAACGGTGACAATGCATGGGTCTGTGTTCCTTGCGCACAGCAGGTGCTAACATTGCAACCTGGCCCTCCTGTGGCTGGGCCTGCACCTCGTCTCACTTCATCTACTCCCCAAGCTTGAGTCTCACTCCCACTGACTTGCATACAAGCGGGGATTCTCAGCCTGATGTGTCTGCTAGACTGGCCAGTGTTGAAAAATTGATTGCTAATACCTTAGCGCGTAAGGCCACTGCTAAAAACCGTCACTTAACCCCTGATGTCACTCTTTTTCCTATGGAATCTGAGGAGTATTTGCATTTATGTGGCTATACCCCCTCGGACGAAGGGGAGCTGTTCTCCGATTCAGGGTCATCTGTTGAGAGACCCAGGTGTCATGACGATGGTGGCTCTGACCCCTGGGCCCCAGATGATACTGACAGACTACTGGAACAGATTTGTGAGGTTCTGTCCATCTCCCCCCCTGTTGCGGCTCCTAAGCAAAGGGGTGAGCTTTTTCATAATGCTCGTTTGGAATTTCCTGAGCAAGCTCATTTCAATAATCTCGTGCTTAAGGAGTGGGAACGTCCCAGTAGACTTCCCGGTGTACCTAAGAGTTGGGACAGAAAGTATTCCTTTCCTGCTGATATGGTCAAGTGCTGGTCATCCCCTCCCGAGGTGGATGCCCCTATTCTAGGGCTGTCTAACACCTCTGTCATGCACTCCCCTGACTCTACTACTCTGCGGGATGCCGAGGACCGGCGCATTGACCAATTGGCGTCCCCTGCATTTGTGGGGACGGCGCTGCGCCCGGTCTGCCCCTCGGCCATTATATCTGTGGCGCTCAGGTCCCTGATCAGAGGTGTACTTGATGGTGCTCCTGATGATTTGCTACCTGAGGTATTTAATGCACTGTCTAACTGTGATGTGTTTGTAAATTTTATCCTATCTTCCTTGGATGATGCCATTTGGATGTGTGCTAGAACTTCTGCCTTGGTGGTGGCTATACGCCGCTCGGTTTGGCTGCGCCAGTGGGCTGCTGACAATGCTGCAAAGAAGGCCCTCACTGGACTTCCATTTAAGGGGTTATGCCTGTTTGGGGACCGCCTAGACCCTTTTGCTAAAGGAGGTAAGTTACCCCAGCGCAGGCGGCAGTATCGGCCCTTTCGGGGCCAGGGCTCCTTTTCACCCCCCTACCGTGGTGCTAAACAAGGAAAAGGGGTGTCCTTCGTGGGGGCTCAGGGAGATTCCTGGCATAGGAGCAGAGGACGGGGTCGTCCTGGCTCCTTCTGGGGGTCCAAGCCCAAATCCTCTCCCAAGCCCCCCCAGGCATGATGGGGCGCCTTCGCCCATCCTGGTGGGGGGACGGCAACAGCACTTTGCACACGTCTGGAGGCATCACGTCCCAGACCGGTGGATTCAGGAGGTAGTGTCCTCCGGTTACAAGATAGAGTTTGCTGTTCGCCCCCCCCCCCCAAGATTCATCAGGTCCCGGATCCCTCAGGACCCTGTCTCAGCTCAGGTATTGGTGCAGGCCGTGCAAGGCCTTCTGGGTCTGGGGGTCATTTGCAGGGTCCCTTTAAGAGAAAGAGGCAAGGGGTTCTATTCCAACCTCTTCACAGTTCCCAAAAAAGATGGGTCAGTCAGGCCCATTCTGGATTTAAAGATCCTCAACAAATTTGTCAGGAACAGGCGTTTTCGCATGGAAACTCTGCGCTCTGCCATTAGCTCCCTGCGCCCAGGGGACTTCATGACGTCTGTGGACATCAAAGACGCTTACCTTCACATCCCTGTGTTTTCAGGACACCAAAGGTTCCTCAGATTCGCGTTGGAAGATCAACATTACCAATTTGTGGCCTTGCCATTTGGTCTCACTTCAGCTCCCAGAGTGTTCACCAAGGTGCTGGCTGGAGTGATGTCTCTGATCAGGTCAAGGGGCATCCGCGTGCTGCCCTACCTGGACGACATACTCATCACCTCCCAGTCTCTACAGCAGGCAGAGTTGGACACTCAGCTGGTGGTGTCCACCCTGGAGTCCTTCGGCTGGTTGATCAATCACCCCAAGTCCTCTCTGTCCCCTTCCTCGGTGACCCCGTTCCTGGGAATGATTCTGGATACGGTTCAGTCAAGGATTTTCCTTCCTCAACAGAAGGTGGAAGCTCTAATTGAGGTTACTGCTGTTGTGTCACCATCCTTCCCTCAGACAGGGAATGCAGTTGGTGGGCCTGATGGTGGCGTGCTTCGAGGCGGTGCCTTTTGTCAACTTCACCTTCTGTCAGTTTGGGACAAGGACCCAACGTCTCTGGACGGGGTCTGTGTGCTCTCCCCCCTGGTCAGGCGGTCCCTTTCGTGGTGGCTGGACTCCAGGAACTTGCTGGGGGGCAGATCCTTTCTGGCCCCCTCCTGGGAGACGGTCACCATGGATGCCAGTCTGTCGGGATGGGGGGGATTCTGGAAGTCCCCGCGGTTCCAGGGGAGGTGGGGCCCTCAGGAGGCCCGCATACCTATCAACATTTTGGAACTTCGGGCGATCAGGTTGGTACTGGATCAGCTGACCAATCACCTGCGGGGTCTGCCTGTGCAGGTGAGCTCAGACAACAGGACGGCGGTTGCCTACATCAACCATCAGGGAGGGACCCGGAGCAAGGGGGCCCTCCTGGAGGTGTCTCGGATTCTGACATGGGCGGAGGCCAATGTTCAATGCATTTCGGCTGTGTACATCCCGGGGGCAGAGAATCTCCTGGCAGACTCTCTGAGCAGGGGGACCTCTCGTCAGGGAGATTGGTCCCTCTGCAACAGGGTTTTTCAGTCCCTGTGTCACCGTTGGGGTCTGCCAGATGTGGATCTGTTTGCATCCCGTCACAATCACAAGCTCCCGGCCTTTGTCTCCCTGTCTCAGGATCCTCTGGCCTTGACCACGGATGCTCTGTCCATGTCATGGCAGGAATTTTGGCTCCTGTATGTCTTTCCTCCATTCCCCCTGCTGGGCAGGGTTCTGCGCAAGATTGCTCTGGAAGGGGTGCCAGCGATTCTGGTGGCCCCCAGGTGGCCAAGAAGAGTGTGGTTCGCAGATGTGGTTCAGATGGCAGTAGACCAGTACGTTCTGCCAGGGGTGCCAGATCTGCTCACTCAGGGCTCCTTATGCCATCCCAATTTACAAACTCTGGCTTTGACGGCCTGGCTGCTGAAGCCTCCATCTTGATGGAGAAAGGCTTGTCCGCCTCGGTGGTTGATACCATGATGAAGGCTAGGAAGAAAACTTCTTCTTCCATCTATTACAGGGTATGGCGTACCTACATTGACTGATGTGAGTCTAGGTCTCTTCCCTGTCGGGTGTTTTCAGTCCCCAGGGTTCTGGAGTTCTTACAGCATGGGTTGGAGTCGGGATTCCAACTTAGTACTCTGAAGGGTCAGGTTTCTACCCTGTCTGTTTTCTTTCAGAAGTCTTTTGCTCAGCATTCTTTGATTTAGGCCTTTTTCCAGGGGGTTACTCATGTGCGTCCCCCACGTAAACCTGTGGTCCCTGTTTGGGATTTGAACTTGGTTTTGTCTGCCTTGCGGGGTGCTCCCTTTGAACCTATGCAGGATGCTGCTCTGGCTGTTCTTACCCTCAAGGTTGTCTTTCTGGTAGCCATTACTTCGGTCAGGCGTGTGTCTGAGTTGGCGGCTCTTTCTATTCAGCCCCCATACTTTGAGAGACACCAGGACAAGGTGGTGTTCCGCTTTAAGCCAGATTTTCTGCCTAAGGTAGTGTCTGCTTTTCATTTGAATCAAGATATTGTTCTTCCTTCTTTGTGCCCTAATCCTAGCAACGCTAAGGAGAGGGTTTTGCATTCCTTGGATGTGGTCAGGTGTTTGAAGTATTACCTGGTGGTCACTGCGTCCTTCAGGAAAACTGATGCTCTTTTTGTGGTCCCTTCTGGGCCCAGGAAGGGTTTGGCTCCTGCAAGTCTACTATTAGCAAATGGATCCGTCAGGCTGTGATTCAGGCCTATTCTGCTAAGGGGAAGAGTCCTCCCTTCCTCTTTACTGCTCATTCTACTCGTGCTATTGGTGCCTCTTGGGCCTTCCAGCACCAGGCTTCTGTTGAACAAGTTTGCAAGGCCTCTACTTGGTCTTCTGTTCATACCTTTTCAAAGTTTTACAAGGTTGATGTTAGGGCCTCAGCAGGTTTTGCAGGCGCAGTGGTTTAAATTGTCTGCTGTTACCTTTTTGTTGGGGATCCCACCCTACTGTTGGACACTGCTATTGGATGTCCCTAGTGTACGTATTACATTTGGAGCAGGACGTACTGTATACTAAGAATAATACAATTCTGTTAAATACTCACCTGTAGAATTGGTATTATAAGTATACAGTACGTCCTGCTCCACCCCACCCTTGGTTTTGCATTATTCTGGATCCCCTGTATGGTGATTGTTATCATTATTATAGTTACCAGTTTGGGTGGTTAAATTCTCCCGGCTTCTCGTTCACTGCTTTTCAATGCTAGGGATTGTGGGAGGTCCCTGGGTATTTGAGGGGCCGGGAGGAGCCTGTTTTGCATGTCTCTGCAGTGCAGCGCCATCTGGCGGGGGATAACCCTAGTGTAAGTATTACATTTGGAGCAGGACGTACTGTATACTTATAATACCAATTCTACAGGTGAGTATTTCACAGAATTGCATTTTTCAATACTTGTGTAGAACACTAGACAATCTCTGCATTATGTGATGCATTATATTTCAATATATATGTTTTTTCTCATCTACTAAGAGAAACAGCTTTTTTTGTGGGTGTCAGGTGGACACAGAGAAAGCTGCTGCAGGGAAGTGAAGGTGGTTTTCTTCTATTTATCTCAATCTTAAGACCTGGATTAGGCAGATCATTGGGGAAACCAGCATCACACAGACACAAAAGATACAGGGCCTTCCTTGCAACATGAGATCTTTTCATCCCTTCAATAAGCAAATGTTATAGCTGCTTAGGAACAGGGGAAATTACTGGTAACTATGAATGGCTTACTTCATTGTCCATATGTTTCTGGTACATCTCGGGCACTAGGGAGTATTTGCTAAGGGGTGAGGGGGCATTGTTATGGTGGTCATGGAAACAGGGAATAAGTTAAATCTCTTGACTTGTTGACTGCAGAAACTTTTGCTGATGGTGCCTTGGGAACCAAAAGAAAACGTGTAAACTGGGGGTTCTGGTAAATTTGGCTGGATCATAAACTTTCACAAGTCTGCCCTGTTGACAGTATAGAGCAGTGGTTGTGCAGGAACAGAAAGCACTCAGAGTCTCCTCTGTGGGCACCTGTCATCTTTCCAGTACATGCAACTTTGGGTTTTCATCTCCCCCTGAGACCAGAGCCATTAGGTTGGCACTTAAATAAAGTTTTGGGGCACTGTCCCCAAAAGGTTTGCCATCACTGAAATAGAGCATGCCCTTCCTGGAAATGGACCTTAACATGTAGTAGACAAGGATTACTCTATAAGATAAGAATCTCAGAACTCCCACGGACTGGATTGGGAATACCTTAATTGTCCCTTATTCTGTCAGCCCGGTTCTTGATGATGGTGTTTGAAACCATACGTTTTGCTCAGATTCACAATAAGCCCCCTTTAGCTGCCAATTCTAGTCAGGTGGGGCAATTTACAAGTGTTTATGGATAGTATGGTCAGTCTGCTCATCTCTTCAACTCATACAGGGGTGATATTTTCCAGACACTTTAGTGGTGCAGGGTCTTTCTATTGATATTCTGGAACATCGTTCAGTAATTTGGTCTGGCACTAGACCCTGGTCTTGGAACTTTCTGAACTGACATTAGTTATAGAGGTAGCACAATGAGCAGGGAAACTATGGCAGGGGTTCTTCAAGCTCTTTTGCAGGTCAAAAAGTCATGTTCGCGATCTCACAGAGCTTCAGAGAAAACTTCTTGAGCAAACAGAAGAGTAGCCCACGCTAGGGGGCTCTGGTATTAAAGGTTTTCTCAGGGTTGTAGAATGGGTAACGCAATAGCGTTGATTCTTGGTTGGTGCGGCAATTAGTGATCGGGCTTCTGTCTGATTCATGGTCATCAAAATGGCAAAGCATTAGCATTCGCCATTGCGCCAGTTTGCATCTGAAATTTTCCGCTAGCAGCTTTTTTGTGCACCAAACTAGCATATTTTTTTTCGTCTCCGTGACCTGATTTATGATATGTTTAGAGAGTAGAAAAGTGTGCACAAATGTGGCAATTTGAAGAGTGAATTTCCTCCATCAAATAGGTGGAGGAAACTGCTGATTCCAATGAGCAACAGGCTTATTTCATTCACGAAACAAATGCCGGCAGCGCCCTGCATGTTTGTGAACAATAAAAGTGGCAGCCGCAAGTTATTTTGACGGATTGAATTTTTTTTGGTTTGGGGTCCTACAACAAATGATAAAAAGTTTTAAAAAAACACAAAAATTGAGGTTCAAACAACAAAAATGTGGATATTGTGCCCTAAAATTTAGCAGAAATAAAAAAAAAAATAGTAAAATTATTAAGCATTAATTTGCAAACAGGGAGGGTTAAAGAGAACATTTGGGACAAAACAATGGGCAAAAAATTGTTAAGGCTTGTCCGGAATCAGGTGGCAGGTCCCTATTTATATTACTTTCTCTGTATATCTCCAGACCCCAATCATGGGTAATCTACTATAAAATGTCTGTGATGCAGACTCCGGTATTTCATTTACAGGAATAGGATTGCCCTTATATTCTTAAAAATATTGGAGCATTGTCTGCATCACAGACATTTTATAGTAGATTACCCATGATTGGGGTCTGGAGATATACAGAGAAAGTAATATAAATAGGGACCTGCCATTTGTTTTTAATTGTCTTGTGTTATGTGTAAATTTGTGTATGTATATTTTATGAATTTATATGTAATAATACATTTTTGAATATATAGGTTTGTAATAAATTTTTGGTGCTCCTCACAGGGAGGGAGGTGTGGTTTCCACGGCCACTCCCATTGGAATGGTTGGATTTGTTTAAGAGTGAGCACACCAATATAGTTTATAGGTGGTGCACCCCATAGTATATGTTTGGTTCCTAACTGTTGCAGGTGCCTTTACCTGTACACATTTTGTGGGAGTTTTGCACACAATATGGCCTTTAACTTCGAGGATAAAGAAGCCCATTGGGCCCATAAGTTACAACAACTAATGGATAATGGTAGTAATGCCAATAGTGAGAAAACAGGAGATTTCTTAACGTTGACTAAAGAAATTAGACAAGCACAGAAAAACTACACAAGACTGTGGTGGAATGTGCATAGTCTGGAAACCTACGTCGCTCAAAATATATGTCCAAGGGGTTTAAGAATCCAGCTATTTCCAGCTTGGGAGGCTGATACGTCATTTAGAGAGGTTTGGGAAAAGGGCCTTTTGGAGGCATCCCATATTATTTTGAAAATGCTGATTCAACACGATAGTGATTTATTCAAAACCACTAAATGTCAACTTTCCGAGCTGAAGGTTAAACTTGAACAATATGATCATCAGAATCAAGTAAAGCCTTTTCGGGACTCTTTAACGGTGGACATGAATCGATGGAAACCAAGAGACGCAAATTACAGAGAGATACAGAGAGATATGTCTGACTTTGCACAAAGGAGAGCATTTAGGTGGCAACATGTAGGCAATGCACGCCGCATGAAGGCTAGATATACGTCGCAAACCAATATAGGACCTACCTCCAGTTCACAAAATAATTCAAAAAGTGATGCCTTTCATTTTTTATCGTCGGGCAGCGAACTGGAGGACGAACCAGGAGGGGTGGCAGGAGATGGGCCAAGGGCCCTAAGGAGCAGGGATCGGTGGGGCTACAAGCCACTGGCAGTACGCCCAAACCGGACAACAGATCCCTCCAAGTAATCAACATCTTGGAGCATGCCCTTAGTCCAGCAGAACAGAAACTACTTCTAAAAAAACAATTTCATTCAACAACGACTGAAGAAACGGTGATCGCTCTGGGCCCAGGGGATCGGGATGCTCTTCTCAATCTACATGGACTTTTACAGGAACAGGACCGGGGAATCCCTCTTGATGAAGGCTTGCACGGCCATATTTTTGGATGTGAAACTTACCTTGGAGCCTGACGGATCAATTGGTACAAACCTATATAGAAAGCCTACCGCTGTGAACAGTCTCCTGGAATACAGTAGCTCGCATATCAGACATCAGAAAGATGGAATTCCATATGGGCAATTCCTGAGAGCTCGACGAAACTGTACCCAGGAAGCCCACTTTGAGGAACAAGCTGATATCCTTAAGACGAGATTTTTGGAGCGGGGATACCCATCAAGGGTGATACACAAGGCCTATGTGAGGGCACAAAGTACTGAGAGATCGGGACTGTTGTGTCCCAGGACCATGACCAGCAAGAAGAAGGAATCAGAGAAGGAGATACGGATGACAGCTCGGCGAGCTCCCAACCTCAGAGATAAATTGTCCAGAAGTCATTTACCAGTGACAAACACCTGGTTATCAGATATTGGAACCAAGGGATCCTATGCTTGTGGACCCGCTCTGTAATTTACTTGCTCTGTTGTGACTGCCCTAAGAGATATGTAGGAGAAACCCAGAATGCCCTAAGGACCGGTATACAAGGTCACTTGTCTAACATCAGACTGGCCAGGCGTGATGCAGATGCAGTTTATATTCACAGTATTCTACACCTAAGCACGGTTCGTTTGTGGAATCACATATTTTCATGAGGGTAAAATCGTCCACTGCCACCATAATTTCCCGCTGGAAGATCGGTTAGGAGATAGTGAGAATCCAACCTGGAAGACTCACAGTTCACCACACTCTTTCAGGAACGTACTCCATAACAGACGGGCATCCCGAGTGCAATTGAGAAGTTGTTCAATAAATATAAGCGTCTGGGATCAGGAGGAAAGTGCTATTTGGCTTGACAGATTGCCAGTTTGAATAAGGACATTCACTAATACTCATGCCAATATCTTTGTTTTCCTTATGATCATGAGCTGATAGCTATTGGAAACTACAGTACAGTGTCTTTAATATTTGCGTCTCCTTTATGGTGCGACCGGTGTACTTTACACCATAGGGCATATACAATCAGTATACCATTTAGTTGTAAATATGTAAATATGTATATATAATGATTGATGTTATGGTGGGCATAATGGCTCTTGTATGCTATAGATTTTGGCCAGGGTATGTGATACTAGTGGTTTATCTACAGTAGAATACAATCTAAACAAATTTACTGACATTTGTTATGAAGTTTGAGTATCTGGGTCACTGCTTGTCCCGTGCCCCGCTAGCGCTCTCGCCCCGCTATGTTTCCTGGCTGGCCCTGGCTGCCCGGTCCACTCGCTGCGGGTGGCGAGCCTCTGTCCATGCTGTGAGGTTCGTCATTCCCTGCCTTGCTGTTAGGTTTCCTCGGCAACAGCACGGACCCCCGCGGCGGTGTGGGCGGGCAGCGGGGACGCGTCACTGGCAGTTGACATCTGTCAAACTGCAGGGTCACGTGCAACGGCCTGGGGCTGACGTCATCTTGCCCCGACTTGTTTGCGCGTTCCCCTGTGTGTGCGCGCGCCTGGGCGGCGTGGTTGTTGGCGGGAGCACTGGCGGGACATGCGATAGGTAGGTGGGCCCATAAAAAGGAGTCTGGACAATGGCAACATTTACCTTCACCCTTTGAAGCCGCACGGGGGCGGCAGGCGCGGGTGGCCGGGTTATTTGCGGTCCCTCTCTTGTGATGTGATGCTGACATGCTTCCTGCTTTACATGCGTGACTTTGGGCACTATTTTGGGCTCTTTTGAGCTCTTTGAGTTCCATACCACCTGTCATATTGATTATCATGGATGATTGATTAGTTGTGGGTGTTTTTTTGTATAATTAATTGATTGTATATTTTTATGCACTTTATTTAATATTTCGGTAGTAGGTTTTTCCCGTTTGGGACATGAATTTATATGCATAGAGTACATGTTCATAGGTGTGGATTTATGGGCACATGTTTATAGCACTAAGCACTTTAGTTTGCAGATATTTTGCACAGTGTATTGGCCTTTAGGGGTTATTTATTTTTGCATTTGTTTACAATACATTATGGTTGTACACTATTGACAGGGTTTGCATGGTTAATACAGAGACCAATTTGGGTCCTCTTTGTGCCGGCACAGATACGGGGGTAAGTGGGTGTAGAGATACATTATCTCTGCACGTACAGACTCCGGTATTTCATTTACAGGAATAGGATTGCCCTTATATTCTTAAAAATATTGGAGCATTGTCTGCATCACAGACATTTTATAGTAGATTACCCATGATTGGGGTCTGGAGATATACAGAGAAAGTAATATAAATAGGGACCTGCCATTTGTTTTTAATTGTCTTGTGTTATGTGTAATTTTGTGTATGTATATTTTATGAATTTATATGTAATAATACATTTTTTAATATATAGGTTTGTAATACATTTTTGGTGCTCCTCACAGGGAGGGAGGTGTGGTTTCCACGGCCACTCCCATTGGAATGGTTGGATTTGTTTAAGAGTGAGCACACCAATATAGTTTATAGGTGGTGCACCCCATAGTATATGTTTGGTTCTTGTCCGGAATCAGAATATCCCCCCCAAAAAATGAAGAACACAGAAGCTGGAGAGATCAAATTGCTATGAAGAAACAGTAAAGGTAAGGGGGAAATATGAGGAACTATCAGGAACAGTTAAAGAGGAAATCGGGCCGAAAATAAAAAGGGTCCACTCCCCCCCCCCCCCCCCGATCGGCCCCTACTTACCTTTTGGATGTCGCCGCCACATCCGTCTGCTTTGGGGACTGATTCATTCCCCCCACGCAGGCTTAGCCGCCTGTTAGTGACAGCATGGCTTTAGCTGTGCTCTTCGAAGTCCTGTGCCGATCAGCAAAGTCTCGCAGGTGCCTTATGGGATGCAAAATGGCACCGGCCATCGGTTGGTCGCCTGGAAACAGAGGGACTTAAAAGTTGGTCCCTTGACGATGCGAGTAAAGAATGCCCTAAGGTAAAACCGGAGGGGGAGAGCAGATCGGTTAGTCCAGACTAGATTGCTTTAAGACCTCTTAATCATTTAAGATGGTCCAAGAAGGGCCTCGTACTTTAGATGGCCCAAGAAGAGTCTCATACAACAGTAATCATCATCCTGGCAACAGAAAGTGCCCACATGCTTTGCTTCAATGGTTATTCTGACACCCCGATGTACAGTGGCTGATTTTGAAAGCTTGGCTGTTGAAAACAAGGTAAAGTGGTAGTAGTGTACAAAACAGAGATTATTTGAATGTAAATTATTGCTTCATTTCAGTTATTTAAACTAACAATATACTGTTGGAAAGCTCTGTCTGTACTGAAAAAACTAATAAAAAGTGTTTAATCAACGATTAAGCCCAACGCTAAAAAGTTTTGCTGGATTTGAAACTAATACAGCTCTAACAAACAAATATTACTTTGGAGTTAATCAAAATATTTTCTTACATTACATAATTCATTTTCAATCTTGGAACTTTCAAACAGTGCTATGTTGGTACCTGCTTTTGTCTTGGGATAGTTATTGCTATATGCTATTTGACCTCTAGAGGGAGATGTTCTAACTGAAGTCCCAGCGTAATGCTGTGCAGCCACACGGCAGAGCTTTTTTCAAGCTTCTGTCTGCATCCCAAAATGGAATGCCCCGCTGTGTGAAAACCCCCAAGGCACTTCATTATTTTTACCTTTCCCCAAACCTACGGTGCATGTGCCCACATCACTCACCTCCCTTTTTGGCTGTGCATGTCCACATCTGCTGCAGCTGAATGGCTTTGTGTGGCTACGCACAGCTGAAGGGAAAAAGTGATGCTGCACCCCACCGATGTGTGCGGCTGGGGATTTCATTCAGCTTCTCTGGGCCGCACTAATATGTGTGGTGGAAGAAACTTATTGAACGAGCAGCTGCACCTATGCTGTGGGCTCGATGAGAGGTGAGTTTGCCTGGCGTTCTGGGGGTTTCACACAGTGGAGCACCCCAAACCAGGGTGCCCCAGGAGGAAGGACCAACACCCAGGGATAATGAAAATCCTGGGTTTTGGTCCACTCTTAGTAAAGTTAGAAAATTAGGGGAACACCCAGAGGGCTGCAACAACTCTCAATGGCACTACGTGACTTAAAGCGGACCAACAGTCAAAAAAAGACAAACCAGACCAACACAACAAACAGTGCTCATATGCATCCTTCCCCAGGGCAATTTAGATTGCTGCACATACAATTTAATTGACCCTTTTCTAACTCTTGCTGTGGTAAATTTTAAAAACAAGATGGCTGCTCATGTGTTTGCAGGCCACCTGCAAACAGGAAGTGCTCTCAGTTATGTCAGTTGGGAGAGAATGCTCCAAAATGGCTCTTTTCCAACTGTACTGATTTTGGGGGTCATGCTAATTATTTGGTAAAACAAGGGGCACCAGCAGTGGCATGCAGTGTGAATTGCAACCTGCATCTCAGTGAGCTTTTTAGTTTTAACACACAGGAAAGTGCAATAAAAATGTTTGTTCCAGTTATTCCTAAAAAATTCTCCTGTGATGTCATGTGATGACACATTTTTCTAGATAAGATAAATCATTTTTCCAGTGAGGTTTTTTTTTAGTAACTTCAAAACCCTATGGGGTATGCAGGTTAATGCCAAATTATTATGCATAGCCTGGCAACTATGAATGGCTTACTTCATTGTCCATATGTTTCCGGTACATCTCGGGCACTTGGGAGTATTTGCTAAGGGGTGGGGAGTATGGTTGTGGTGGTCATGGAAACGGGGAACAAGTTAAATCTCTTGACTTGTTAACTGGACAATCTTCTGCTGATGGTGCCTTTGGAACCAGAAGAAAACGTGTAAACTGTGGGCTCGGGCAGCTATTCTTAAAAAAAATCTCCTGTGATGACACATTTTTCCAGATAAGATCATTTTTCCAGTGAGGTAAGGTTTTTTTTTTTTTTGGGGGGGGGGGGGATTTCAAAACAGGTCCCTATGCCTATGCATTTTTTTCCAAACTTTAAAAAAATACCTCATTGGGAAAATGATGTCCTTCACCTTTAAAAATGCCACAGGTGATATTTTAGGAAAAAATACAACATAAACCTTTTTATTGCACTTTTTTGTGCTAAAATAAAAAGCTCCCCGGGGTGCAGGTTTCAATTCACACCGCTGGTGCACCATGCTTCACCAAATACTTAGCATGACCCTCATGGTCTCTATTACAATATGACATAAGCAGAGTAAATTATTTTAATTTGCTTACAACGTGTTTGTATGTTTGATTAAGATTTCCTGTTGCATTGATTTATTTTGCCTCTACCCATTTGGCCCATATCCTTTCAAATGTGTTCTGGTTATCTCTCAACTCATTATGCAAGAGGGTGGCCTGATTTATCAGAGTCATCCATAGCGCCAGAACCAAGGAATCTATTTCCTTCAATTTTTGTGCAATACATTTTCTAGCATAGAAAAGGAGCAAATATATTAAACCGGACCAACAGCCTGGCACAGTTGGAAAAGAAAGGAAGCGGCCATTTTGGAGCTTCCTCTCCCAGCATCTCAGCCATGCTGCTGCCTGGATTCGACTGACATAACTGACAATACATAGTAACAGGAAGCCCAGCAGCCCTGCAGATGCATGAGTTGCCATTTTGTTTCTAAAATTTACTACAGAAGGAGTTAGAAAAAGGTAAATTAATTTTTATGTGCAGCAATCTAAAATGCTCTGGTGAGGGATGTATATGAGACCTGTTTGTTGTGTTGGCCTGGTTTAAGTCATTTTTGGCTGTTGGTCTGCTTTAAGACTACTGTTATTTTACCTAGATAAAGGTCTGTAAATAGGACATTTAAAGCCCAGGATATTTGGAAGAAGGTTCTCATGTATAAGCACTGGGCCGGAAGTGTGGTGGAGGCCCCTGGGCACAAAATCTGGTGAAGGCCCCAGATACAGTATTTTTTTTTTCCGTCCAGCCAAGTAACTGAGCCCACTTACTGGAACATCAGATCGAGTCCCTTGTGCGGGTGCGTGCTGCTTAGGAACTGGGTGAGGGGTAGTGTAGTGACCCAGCTGGTCCAGCAGAAAACATTTCCCTGCTTTGAGCTGCCAGCAGCTGTGCTTGGTGGCGCCCCTTGTGCTCCCCTCATAATCCGGCCCTGTGTATAAGTTCACAAATCTCATCCAAGAACAACTACATCTGCTGACAAATCCACAGAATATGGAGGAAGCTTCCCACAAGGTCCTGGCATTTGTGACATTCTGTTGGAAGTTGTTTGCCCATATTAAATCCTTTTTAAGTTTTTACAATGGAGGGGGCGTGCCGAGGCTGGGCACAATAAACCCCCATTGGTGCACCCACACCATTACAATGAATCAGCGTGTAGGGAAGGAAACAAGGCCTCCAGGATGCCGTCAAAAGAGACCGCAGCCATGGCAGACGGAAACTCTCGGGGAACATAGAGATGCTGGTGCATGACAGGTGAGCTGCGTGGGCACACCACACCTACTCAGAGGCGCTACAGGTAACAAAAACCTAAGTGTAGAATTTTCTGTTTTATGCCTGGAAAGGGACCTTAAGGTATCTAAGTAATTAGTCACCTGAGGTGTTGCATTCCAAACGAATTTGTGCAAATGTTTTGAATGTACCATCACTGAAGTGATGATGGATGTATCTGAGCCGCTTACCCACCCACATGTCGGTCCTATCCAGCCTATTAAATCTTGCTAGGTTAGCTCTGAATATTGTTTAAGGCTATATTTACACTTTCATTACTCATCATTGCTACACTAGCATCTGTGAATCCCTGTCCATATCCGTGTATGGCCCCTATTTCACAATTTTTTTCCCTAATCACAGCGCAGACCAGAGTGGGCCCATACAGTGACATAAGCAGCTGTTCATTGCAGTCTGAGCGGGCATTTTGCAGTTAGGAACTGCTTGGAAAAGCGCTGTTCCTTTGGGCTGTTGCCATTTAGTTGCAGTTTAGGCTTATTGTTTGCACTTCAGAATGGCATTTTCATTGCTGCCCAGCTGGAACTCAGCAAACAGCACTAATTCTGAGAGTCTGTAAAACAAGTCTTAAAATGTACCCTCTTTGAGTCCTTCCACACCTCTCCATTTTGATACAGTGTGGTTGGAAAAAGTCCTTCTTGCTACATTCCTACTGGACTGCATTGCAAATAGATTCCATTTATAGTCTATTAAGAGACTGGAGTTTAGTCTTGTTCTTCAAGCTTATTTTGCAGGAAAGAAAAAAAAAAAAATACTCACCTTTTGTCTCCAGCAGCTCATCCATCCGGATCAGGTTGTAAAACATACATGTGGAAAACGAGCACCCCACGTCCAGCGATGGTTAAAAAGTGGAGCCTCATCAATTGGAATTCCACCCTCCATTTACTGCAGTTGAGGGGGCATTCCAGGCTCGGGATAGAATCGACTTGGCACATCCACTGCAATAAATGGAGTGGCTGTTCTCTCCTCCCTGAAGGAATTCCACCCCTCTGCACAACCACTTCATTCACTGAGAGTATGTGCTGAGTCCATGTCGAGACTGGCACGCCAGCCTTGGAATGCCCAGACCCTAATCTGCAATGAATGGAATGAGCATGCGGACGGGCGTCAAGCTAATTATTTGGTGAATACAATGTGACTTGTGCACACAGGTGAGGTATATCATGTTTCAAATTTTTTTTAAGTTCGGAAACAACATCACCTTATGGGCTGGTAAGGCAAATGGCAAATTCTATTGCATAGCCCATGGAATGCTGTTATTTCTAACTTCAAAATAAATAATCTTACCTCATTGGATATATGATGTACCTAATCTGTAAAAATGTGCCATCACAGGTACAGCTGATTATGAGAAACATTTTTTTGGGCACTAAAAAGCTTACCAGGATGCAGTTTGCAATCCACACTATAATGGACACGGGAGTCACACCGGTTTCACCAAACAATGTGTATGACCCTTGGTGTTTCTGGTTCACCTGAAGTGACCTGTGAGTTTGTCGTTTATTCAGCTACATGTGTTATTCATCTAATAAACATCACACTTTATATTGCTAACCCAAGAAGAATTTCCTCTGGTGGGCCCAAGGTTGTCCAGTCTGACATTGCCTTCAATTGCCTAGTCTATTACCAAATGTGTCCTTATCCAATACAACTTCTAATAATGTTCATGGGATTGTATAGGATTGGTACATGTACACTATAGTGTCGATTCAGTTTTTAGTACACAGGAAAGAAAAAGGCAGAACACTTTCAATTACCCTATTTCCAGGCACCCAGTATGTTACCAACAGTGGGTAACCACAGGAAAGCTCCATTAGGACATCTGATTACTCTTTTATCCTTCAGGTCCAGCATTGCTTTTCCAATGTTTGGTTGTTTCATCCCCGCCATATTGCCACACACAAAACCCTGGAATGAGATGATTGCTTCTGCTGCTGATCTCTGCCTGATGTCTGTGCCTGCAGCATAAGATTACACCCAAAAAAATATTACATGTATTCAGCTAGAGTGACACACAAGAAAAGCTAAATAAAGTATAATTATAAAACAAAGGTTCAGCATGGGTCTTCAGCAAGCAGCAACTTACTTGCCCTAGCACATCTATCAGATATCAGGTCACAAGACACAGAACTTTTAAAATGTCCAGATATAAAACCTGGGACATATAAATGAGCATTGAGTTTGGGAGCAAATGAGCATGTGGCCCAGGTAAATAAACTCAAATGCTGCAAACATTGAGGGATCATATGTAGTATGGAGGTAAGGTAAGTATGATTCATTTTTAACATCAGCCCTTTAACCAACTAAATTTTAAAAATACAATTCTGTGGTTCTTACCTGCAGAAATGTTTTCTCTTCTACATCCACTCCCGACCCTCAGCTTCAGTAACGGAAGGGGTTAAGTCTCGACCTGAGGGCGTGGACTGCAAGACAAAGGCATGGCTCCTCCCAGCCTATATACTTCTGGCTGTACTTCCCCCAAACCAGTAATAGAAAAGCAGTAGACACAGCCACCCGGGAGGATAAGGCATCATAAGAAGCCCCTATGACTTTGTTGGAGACAAAAAACTGAGACAAGATTAATTCCTCTCTACCTCTCCATTTATTTTCCTCCCCTCTTGTTTTTCTTTCTTTTTTTTTATTATGTTGAACACCATTTACATATTTACAAGCTCCACTAAGACTAGGCATCCGAAGCATAGATATAGTATCCTAGCAGATAGGGAGGGTCTGACGGCCTAGAGTGGATGCAGAAGAGAAATTCTACAGGTCAGAATCAAAGAATTATATTGGAAAGGGTGCAGAGGAGAGCCACCAAAATAATAAGAGGAATGAATGTGTGATGCCCAGCGGGACACCAGCCTTCTGTAAGCGGACAATCTCCAATCTCCACCGCCGCTTTTGCCTATAGTCAAGCCCCCCGGGACGCTAGGAACGCCTCGCCGGACACGGTTGCCCCCAGGTTTTAATAGGCGCAAAGGATGTCTGCTTATGGTGAAGGTCAATGAACCCGAGGGTATCCCAAAGCCGAGGTCATACACGGGAAGACAGTCCGGATGATGCGTCAAAGTACAAGGATGAGACAGGTGCATAGTCAGGGGTAGCCAAAGGGTCAAGCCGGGAGGTCAGAGATCGCGGGGTATCCAGAGGAGCAGGCAGGTTCGAGGTCAGACAAAGCAAAGGTCGGTACAGGCAGCGGACGGGAATGGTCGATCAAGCCGGGTCGGAAACGAGCACAGGCACTGAGTACTGGGCTGGCTCCATATTTATTGGGGAATTGACCAATGGCCACCCTGGGGGGATGTGTATGTGCTGATTGGTGTAATACTAGAATGTGACAGATGATTGGTGTAAAACTTTCAGGGGCTGGTCAGTCCTGGCAGCAGGGCTGACCAGCCCTTGATTCTATACAGGTGAGGAGGACGCTGCGCCGCCTGCCAATAGTAGTGCAGCGCCTCCTGGCTGCAAACACATGGGGGAGCGAGGGGGGCGGCTGGAGTGGTACTCCGGCACTCGCCGGCTTCCAGCTGCCAGACGCGCCGCTCTGAGATGTTGGGGAGCGCGGTGCGTCTGGCAGCTGGAAGCCGGCGAGTGCCGCGCCGCTCAGCAGACTCTCAACGCGGGCCCCCTGGTATAGGTAAGTTCCTTACAGAAGGATCTTAGTTATGAGGAAAGATTAGAACAATTAAAGCGGACCAAAGCCCACTGAACTTGTAAAATAATTTTGGCCAAAGCCCCTGCCGATACTCTTCTTAATGTGTAGAACTAGAAATCGATATTTTCGCTCATCAAATCGACCTGGAACACTGATATTTTTTGCTTTCCCTCTGTAGGATTGCAGGTGATTAGTCATTGCATAAGTGTGGCAATGACATCATTACTACACACAGCAGTGGCAATGACTGGAGGAGGCGGAGCTTTACAGCTAAAACAGACGACATTATCTGGGATAGGAGTAAAGCGGGAGCAGTGAAAATAGGCAAAAGTTACTATTTGTGAGTGGAGCAATTCAGGGGATGCTAGTTAAAATGTGGGTTTTGGTCTGCTTTAAATCTGTTTAGTCTTGAGAGGAGATGACTGAGGGGGGTATGATTAACTTGTATAAATATATAAGGGGCCAATACAAAAAACACTATTTCAGGTAAAATCCTCTCTAAAGACATGGGGGCCCTCCCTTTGACTGGAAAAATAAGAAATTCAATCTCTGGAGATAAATATAAATATGGAATTGAAATATGTGGAATAGCCTCCCACAGAAGTTTGTTATGGCATCAACTGCTGACAGCTTCAAAAAAAGATTAGATGCTTATTTAGAAGAAAATAACAACAGTTACTATTAGCTGTTATCAGTAAAAAAAGTTTAAGGAGGTTCTCAAAACTAACTGGAGGTCATCTGAGCCTTGCAGCAGGGGGCATCCCCCTGTCTAGAAGCATAACACTGGCCTGGCCATATCCACTCCTTCTATGCTCCTTCCACAGCTGCCATTGGCATGAATATCAAACAGGTTTGCCGGGCTGGTCGGCACACAGTAATGTGCAAGGCCACTGGGCCAACCCAATTTGATCAGTTCAGCAGTCACATGAGGCATCAAACCACACTGGATCCCCCAAGCTCCGAGCTGACTGGAAGTCCACCTCCCAGTTAGCCCTGTACTCACCTCAATTTAACCATGCCTCTGGCATTTTCACACCAATAGCAGACATGTCTGAATGACTGCTGTTGATTGCATGCAGCCTGAACAAGCGACAAACACGAGGGGGCAGCTAATTGGATTGATAATTGGAGCCTGCGCAAACAGCCTGAGCATGCTCCATAGGATTGCTATATTGAGGGGAGTACAGGACATACTGCGGGGGTCTCACAAACAGGGGCATCCCAAATTGGATCTTGTGAAACAGACCAAACTCCAGAGGATTAAACTCCTGGGTTGTTGTCCTCTTTAACTAATAAACTGCCCACTTAGAGGTGCAAGGGTGGTTAGCAAAGGGGATTGGTGGGTCAATATTTACTGCAAACACTCTATAGTCTCTGTGTTTGGCCTGATTTGCCATTACTAGTCTATCAGACAGGGTGAAGATATGAACTAGATCAAATTCATTTCAAACTACTTTAGCTGAACATTAGATTTAATCAAATTTGATCAGTCTATTAACAAAAATATATTGTGCATGCACACAAGCCTTAAAGTCACCAAAGAAATAGGCTGCTGGATTTGTCTAATTCATCCCTATCATAGTGACCTCACATTTTCATACATACCTGTCTATTGTGGTCTCTCTTGGAGGCCACATGGTGGTCTTACTAGTTTCTGAGATTCAGTTCCACATAAGTAATTAGTTACAGTGAGTAGACCATGCACGCTCTATTGACTGCACTGAAGGGGGTGTCCCTAGCAATGACTTGGCATGTACCCTCTGGTGGCAGTGGAAAATTGACCCTTTTTTAGAATTATTTGGCTTGAGTAAGATTTTTCAGAAAAGTTTAGGAAAATGTATGCAAATATACTTGAGAGGGTCAATAGAATAAAAGCAGAAATATTAGACTGCATTTACTTTGTTTCCCTTGTAGCAGTTGTCTGGTTGTTTAGGACTTGCATTTTGAAGTTCATTCCTTACAACTAGGGATGAGCGAATCGATCCGGACGAACCCGGATTCGATCCGAATTTCATGAAAAATTTGATTCGGATCGAATCCGAATTTCCCCGCGATTCGATCGCTCGAAGTTTTCCTTTAACATCCATTCATTTACATTTACAGGCATTCTAAGATGGCGGACGGGACATGTCCAGACATGTAAGGTGGGGCAGTGTATGCTGGGACAGTCACATGCAGCCTATCAGCAGCCAGCAAGCCCGGTGACGTCACAGCGCTATTTAAGGCGGCCATCTTGCTTTTCCTTCCTCATTTCTCTATTGCATTCGTGAGAGACAGAACGCTGTGTAGCTGAGGGAGAGAGGCAGTTAGACAGGCAGGGACAGACAGGGACAGGCTGGAGACAGGCAGGAGACAGGCAGGAGACAGACAGAAAGTCAGCGAAAAACAGGGAAAGTTAGGAAAAATCGGAGGCAGTCACAGGGAGATTTTTTTTTTTTTCATCCAGCCTGAGTGTTTGTTACTGGCTGGCTGACAGGCTTTGTTAGCGTTTTCAGGCTGCTTATAGTAACTAACTGTGCATATATACTGAACTGATCTTAAGTCTGCTGTGAGGCATCCCATTCTGTGACTACACCAGCCTCTATTTAAGACCATATAACCATTTGCACTTATTCTAATTGAAATTAGGCCTGATAAAGACACTTTTGCTGTGCATAGCACTACTTGTCCCTGCCAGGTGTACTTACTGCTGGTTTTTGGGGCATCCCATTCTGTGACTACACCAGCCTCTGTTTAAAACCATATAACCATTTGCACTTATTCTAATTGAAATTAGGCCTGATAAAGACACTTTTGCTGTGCATAGCACTACTTGTCCCTGCCAGGTGTACTTACTGCTGGTTTTTGGGGCATCCCATTCTGTGACTACACCAGCCTCTGTTTAAGACCATATAACCATTTGCACTTATTCTAATTGAAATTAGGCCTGATAAAGACACTTTTGCTGTGCATAGCACTACTTGTCCCTGCCAGGTGTACTTACTGCTGGTTTTTGGGGCATCCCATTCTGTGACTACACCAGCCTCTGTTTAAGACCATATAACCATTTGCACTTATTCTAATTGAAATTAGGCCTGATAAAGACACTTTTGCTGTGCATAGCACTACTTGTCCCTGCCAGGTGTACTGCTGGTTTTTGGGGCATCCCATTCTGTGACTACACCAGCCTCTGTTTAAGACCATATAACCATTTGCACTTATTCTAATTGAAATTAGGCCTGATAAAGACACTTTTGCTGTGCATAGGACTACTTGTCCCTGCCAGGTGTACTGCTGGTTTTTGGGGCATCCCATTCAGTGACTACAGCAGCCTCTGTTTAAGACCATATAACCATTTGCACTTATTCTAATTGAAATTAGGCCTGATAAAGACACTTTTGCTGTGCATAGCACTACTTGTCCCTGCCAGGTGTACTGCTGGTTTTTGGGGCATCCCATTCTGTGACTACAGCAGCCTCTGTTTAAGACCATATAACCATTTGCACTTATTCTAATTGAAATTAGGCCTGATAAAGACAGTTTTGCTGTGCATAGCACTACTTGTCCCTGCCAGGTGTACTTACTGCTGGATTTTGGGGCATCCCATTCTGTGACTACAGCAGCCTCTGTTTAAGACCATATAACCATTTGCACTTATTCTAATTGAAATTAGGCCTGATAAAGACACTTTTGCTGTGCATAGCACTACTTCTCCCTGCCAGGTGTACTTACTGCTGGTTTTTGGGGCATCCCATTCTGTGACTACAGCAGCCTCTGTTTAAGACCATATAACCATTTGCACTTATTCTAATTGAAATTAGGCCTGATAAAGACACTTTTGCTGTGCATAGCACTACTTGTCCCTGCCAGGTGTACTTACTGCTGGTTTTGGGGGCATCCCATTCTGTGACTACAGCAGCCTCTGTTTAAGACCATATAACCATTTGCACTTATTCTAATTGAAATTAGGCCTGATAAAGACACTTTTGCTGTGCATAGCACTACTTGTCCCTGCCAGGTGTACTGCTGGTTTTTGGGGCATCCCATTCAGTGACTACAGCAGCCTCTGTTTAAGACCATATAACCATTTGCACTTATTCTAATTGAAATTAGGCCTGATAAAGACACTTTTGCTGTGCATAGCACTACTTGTCCCTGCCAGGTGTACTGCTGGTTTTTGGGGCATCCCATTCTGTGACTACAGCAGCCTCTGTTTAAGACCATATAACCATTTGCACTTATTCTAATTGAAATTAGGCCTGATAAAGACAGTTTTGCTGTGCATAGCACTACTTGTCCCTGCCAGGTGTACTTACTGCTGGATTTTGGGGCATCCCATTCTGTGACTACAGCAGCCTCTGTTTAAGACCATATAACCATTTGCACTTATTCTAATTGAAATTAGGCCTGATAAAGACACTTTTGCTGTGCATAGCACTACTTGTCCCTGCCAGGTGTACTTACTGCTGGTTTTTGGGGCATCCCATTCTGTGACTACACCAGCCTCTGTTTAAGACCATATAACCATTTGCACTTATTCTAATTGAAATTAGGCCTGATAAAGACACTTTTGCTGTGCATAGCACTACTTGTCCCTGCCAGGTGTACTGCTGGTTTTTGGGGCATCCCATTCTGTGACTACAGCAGCCTCTGTTTAAGACCATATAACCATTTGCACTTATTCTAATTGAAATTAGGCCTGATAAAGACACTTTTGCTGTGCATAGCACTACTTGTCCCTGCCAGATGTACTTACTGCTGGTTTTGGGGGCATCCCATTCTGTGACTACAGCAGCCTCTGTTTAAGACCATATAACCATTTGCACTTATTCTAATTGAAATTAGGCCTGATAAAGACACTTTTGCTGTGCATAGCACTACTTGTCCCTGCCAGGTGTACTTACTGCTGGTTTTTGGGGCATCCCATTCTGTGACTACACCAGCCTCTGTTTAAGACCATATAACCATTTGCACTTATTCTAATTGAAATTAGGCCTGATAAAGACACTTTTGCTGTGCATAGCACTACTGGACCCTGCCAGGTGCACTTCTTTTTTGGGGCATCCCATTCTGTGACTACACCAGCCTCTATTTAAGACCATATAACCATTTGCACTTATTCTAATTGAAATTAGGCCTGATAAAGACACTTTTGCTGTGCATAGCACTACTGGACCCTGCCAGGTGCACTTCTTTTTTGGGGCATCCCATTCTGTGACTACACCAGCCTCTATTTAAGACCATATAACCATTTGCACTTATTCTAATTGAATTTAGGCCTGATAAAGACACTTTTGCTGTGCATAGCACTACTTGTCCCTGCCAGGTGTACTGCTGGTTTTTGGGGCATCCCATTCTGTGACTACACCAGCCTCTGTTTAAGACCATATAACCATTTGCACTTATTCTAATTGAAATTAGGCCTGATAAAGACACTTTTGCTGTGCATAGCACTACTGGACCCTGCCAGGTGCACTTCTTTTTGGGGCATCCCATTCTGTGACTACACCAGCCTCTATTTAAGACCATATAACCATTTGCACTTATTCTAATTGAAATTAGGCCTGATAAAGACACTTTTGCTGTGCATAGCACTACTTGTCCCTGCCAGGTGTACTGCTGGTTTTTGGGGCATCCCATTCTGTGACTACAGCAGCCTCTGTTTAAGACCATATAACCATTTGCACTTATTCTAATTGAAATTAGGCCTGACAAAGACACTTTTGCTGTGCATAACACTACTTGTCCCTGCCAGGTGTACTTACTGCTGGTTTTTGGGGCATCCCATTCTGTGACTACAGCAGCCTCTGTTTAAGACCATATAACCATTTGCACTTATTCTAATTGAAATTAGGCCTGATAAAGACACTTTTGCTGTGCATAGCACTACTTGTCCCTGCCAGGTGTACTTACTGCTGGTTTTTGGGGCATCCCATTCTGTGACTACACCAGCCTCTGTTTAAGACCATATAACCATTTGCACTTATTCTAATTGAAATTAGGCCTGATAAAGACACTTTTGCTGTGCATAGCACTACTGGACCCTGCCAGGTGCACTTCTTTTTTGGGGCATCCCATTCTGTGACTACACCAGCCTCTATTTAAGACCATATGACCATTTGCACTTATTCTAATTGAAATTAGGCCTGATAAAGACACTTTTGCTGTGCATAGCACTACTGGACCCTGCCAGGTGTACTTACTGCTGGTTTTTGGGGCCTCCCATTCTGTGACTACACCAGCCTCTGTTTAAGACCATATAACCATTTGCACTTATTCTAATTGAAATTAGGCCTGATAAAGACACTTTTGCTGTGCATAGCACTACTTGTCCCTGCCAGGTGTACTTACTGCTGGTTTTTGGGGCCTCCCATTCTGTGACTACACCAGCCTCTATTTAAGACCATATGACCATTTGCACTTATTCTAATTGAAATTAGGCCTGATAAAGACACTTTTGCTGTGCATAGCACTACTGGACCCTGCCAGGTGTACTTACTGCTGGTTTTTGGGGCCTCCCATTCTGTGACTACACCAGCCTCTGTTTAAGACCATATAACCATTTGCACTAATTCTAATTGAAATTAGGCCTGACAAAGACACTTTTGCTGTGCATATTCTTACTGCTGCCTGCCAGGTGCACTTCTTTTTTGGGGCATCCCATTCTGTGACTACACCAGCCTCTATTTAAGACCATATAACCATTTGCACTTATTCTAATTGAAATTAGGCCTGATAAAGACACTTTTGCTGTGCATAGCACTACTTGTCCCTGCCAGGTGTACTTACTGCTGGTTTTTGGGGCATCCCATTCTGTGACTACAGCAGCCTCTGTTTAAGACCATATAACCATTTGCACTTATTCTAATTGAAATTAGGCCTGACAAAGACACTTTTGCTGTGCATAACACTACTTGTCCCTGCCAGGTGTACTTACTGCTGGTTTTTGGGGCATCCCATTCTGTGACTACAGCAGCCTCTGTTTAAGACCATATAACCATTTGCACTTATTCTAATTGAAATTAGGCCTGATAAAGACACTTTTGCTGTGCATAGCACTACTTGTCCCTGCCAGGTGTACTTACTGCTGGTTTTTGGGGCATCCCATTCTGTGACTACACCAGCCTCTGTTTAAGACCATATAACCATTTGCACTTATTCTAATTGAAATTAGGCCTGATAAAGACACTTTTGCTGTGCATAGCACTACTGGACCCTGCCAGGTGCACTTCTTTTTTGGGGCATCCCATTCTGTGACTACACCAGCCTCTATTTAAGACCATATGACCATTTGCACTTATTCTAATTGAAATTAGGCCTGATAAAGACACTTTTGCTGTGCATAGCACTACTGGACCCTGCCAGGTGTACTTACTGCTGGTTTTTGGGGCCTCCCATTCTGTGACTACACCAGCCTCTGTTTAAGACCATATAACCATTTGCACTTATTCTAATTGAAATTAGGCCTGATAAAGACACTTTTGCTGTGCATAGCACTACTTGTCCCTGCCAGGTGTACTTACTGCTGGTTTTTGGGGCATCCCATTCTGTGACTACACCAGCCTCTGTTTAAGACCATATAACCATTTGCACTTATTCTAATTGAAATTAGGCCTGATAAAGACACTTTTGCTGTGCATAGCACTACTTGTCCCTGCCAGGTGTACTTACTGCTGGATTTTGGGGCATCCCATTCTGTGACTACACCAGCTTCTGTTTAAGACCATATAACCATTTGCACTTATTCTAATTGAAATTAGGCCTGATAAAGACACTTTTGCTGTGCATAGCACTACTTGTCCCTGCCAGGTGTACTGCTGGTTTTTGGGGCATCCCATTCTGTGACTACACCAGCCTCTGTTTAAGACCATATAACCATTTGCACTTATTCTAATTGAAATTAGGCCTGATAAAGACACTTTTGCTGTGCATAGCACTACTGGACCCTGCCAGGTGCACTTCTTTTTTGGGGCATCCCATTCTGTGACTACACCAGCCTCTATTTAAGACCATATAACCATTTGCACTTATTCTAATTGAAATTAGGCCTGATAAAGACACTTTTGCTGTGCATAGCACTACTTGTCCCTGCCAGGTGTACTGCTGATTTTTGGGGCACCCCATTCTGTGACTACAGCAGCCTCTGTTTAAGACCATATAACCATTTGCACTTATTCTAATTGAAATTAGGCCTGATAAAGACACTTTTGCTGGGCATAGCACTACTTGTCCCTGCCAGGTGTACTTACTGCTGGTTTTTGGGGCATCCCATTCTGTGACTACACCAGCCTCTGTTTAAGACCATATAACCATTTGCACTTATTCTAATTGAAATTAGGCCTGATAAAGACACTTTTGCTGTGCATAGCACTACTTGTCCCTGCCAGGTGTACTGCTGGTTTTTGGGGCATCCCATTCTGTGACTACAGCAGCCTCTGTTTAAGACCGTATAACCATTTGCACTTATTCTAATTGAAATTAGGCCTGATAAAGACACTTTTGCTGTGCATAGCACTACTGGACCCTGCCAGGTGCACTTCTTTTTTGGGGCATCCCATTCTGTGACTACAGCAGCCTCTATTTAAGACCATATAACCATTTGCACTTATTCTAATTGAAATTAGGCCTGATAAAGACACTTTTGCTGTGCATAGCACTACTTGTCCCTGACAGGTGTACTGCTGGTTTTTGGGGCATCCCATTCAGTGACTACAGCAGCCTCTGTTTAAGACCAGATAACCATTTGCACTTATTCTAATTGAAATTAGGCCTGATAAAGACACTTTTGCTGTGCATAGCACTACTTGTCCCTGCCAGGTGTACTGCTGGTTTTTGGGGCATCCCATTATGTGACTACAGCAGCCTCTGTTTAAGACCATATAACCATTTGCACTTATTCTAATTAAAATTGGGCCTGATAAAGACACTTTTGCTGTGCATAGCACTACTTGTCCCTGCCACGTGTACTTACTGCTGGTTTTTGGGGCATCCCATTCTGTGACTACAGCAGCCTCTGTTTAAGACCATATAACCATTTGCACTTATTCTAATTGAAATTAGGCCTGATAAAGACACTTTTGCTGTAGATAGCACTACTTGTCCCTGCCAGGTGTACTGCTGGTTTTTGGGGCATCCCATTCTGTGACTACACCAGCCTCTGTTTAAGACCATATAACCATTTGCACTTATTCTAATTGAAATTAGGCCTGATAAAGACACTTTTGCTGTGCATAGACTTACTGCTGCCTGCCAGGTGCACTTCTGTTGGGGCATCCCATTCTGTAACATACCATACCCCTCTTTATTTACACTAAGCAGCTCTCTTATTTACACTAAGCAGGCCTGTTGGAGGCTGAGTGTTACTGCTCACTTTTGGTGTGCATTATATTCTGTTTCATATAGACCCACCGCTGCCCGGGGGGTCTTAAAATATCACCTACTACCACGCCAGTTAGACTATGTCGGGCAGACAAGTGCCTGGAAGTGAAAAGAGGAGTGGCAGAGGCCAAGATTCCGCAGGCAGAGCTCGCATCAGACGGGGCCAGTAGCAGCAGGAGTCACGCTGAGAGACCTAATCTGCCAGTATCTGCTAGCGGTCGGGTCTCCACCAGTAACGCATCTGCCGTGGTAGATTGGTTGACGCGCTCATCAACAACATCATCACAACTTACGTCTGAGACCCCCAGTTTAGGGTCGGTAGGTTCCTCTGACACAACCCTGAGTTGGCATGCCCCGAGAGCAGTCCCTGTCCTCCCATTGCCTCTGGCCTACGCCGTTCCCTCCCCCAGCGACGTATCCTATGCTTTGGGTTCAGCTCCACTCTTTAGTGAGGAGGACCATCAGATAGAGGACAGTCAGCAGCTACTGCCCAGCCAAGAAATGGAGGTGGCTTCTCTAGCTAGGCAGACAAATAGTGATGTGGACAGTGTCGTGGGTGCTGCGAGCGTTCCAGCTCCTGCGCCAGACACTGTTGACGAATCCACGAACATCAGTGACGTACAGCCACAACTCGGTGATGATGATGATGACGATGAAGCCGATCACACTTGGGAGCCGGGTGATGAAGGGGCTTCATCGTCATCATCAGGAGAAGAGGGGCGCAGGTTGCCCCGGAGTCAGCAGCTGAGGCAGCAAGGTGGTAGCAGTCAGCATGGGGGCACAATTCCAAAGGCTGGAGCCGGCCCGGGCCAGGGCCGGGGTAGAGCACCTGCTGTGCGGCAGTCTACCTTATCGGGAGGTAGTGGAGCAGGGGTTCCTGGAGTTGGCAACAGCAGCATTGAATCAGTGAGGCCAGGGGGTGGGAAAAGTAGCTACTCGGCAGTGTGGCAGTTTTTCCTGAAGCATTCGCAGGAGGGTAACATGGCCACATGCAAGATATGTAGGCAGAAGGTGAAGCGTGGCCAGGGTCCAAATGTTGGCACCACGGCCCTGCGTCAATATATGATGCGTCACCATAAAGCGACCTGGGAGAACCCAGGCTCCCAAGGGGTGGTCCAGTCTGCTTCCTCACCAAGTGAGCTCCCAATTTCTGCCAGCCAAGGCTCCAGCACCTCAGCCGAAGGCAGCTGTGCGTCATACCCATCCTCTGTCGCTCCTGCTCCTCCTCCTCCAAGTCATGCATCCCGCCAGCAATCCATCAGCGAAGCCATGTCCAAGAGACAGCAGTATGCGCCCACTCATCCTACGGCGCAGAAGCTGAATGTGCTCCTGTCCAAGTTGCTGGTGCTGCAGTCGCTCCCTTTTCAGGTGGTGGAATCTGCACCTTTCAGAGAACTGATGGCTTGTGCCGAGCCGAGGTGGAGAGTCCCAAGCCGTCATTTCTTTGCCAAGAAGGCAGTACCAGCGCTGCACACTTTTGTTGAACAGAAGGTGGGCCAGTCCTTGAGCCTGTCGGTGTGTAGCAAAGTGCATGGCAGCGCCGACATCTGGAGCTGTAACTACGGTCAGGGACAGTACATGTCGTTTACGGCCCACTGGGTGAATGTGGTCCCTTTGCAGCAGCAGCAGCAACTTGGACAGGTCACGCCGCTTTGGCCTCCGCGCTCCCTGCCCGTTGGGCCTGTGACACCGTGCGACTCGGCCTCCTCATCCTCCGCCATCTCCTCACCCTCCACTGTAGGCTCAAGTCTCAGTGCCCCTCCAGTCTACCATGTGTGCAGGGCACGGAGGTGTCACGCAGTGCTTCACATGGTTTGTCTTGGCGAACGGAGTCACACAGGGGAGGAACTGCTTAAATGTATTCATCAGGAAATCCAAACATGGCTTACTCCAAGAAAACTTAAAATGGGAATCATGGTTACCGACAATGGGAAGAACATTTTGTCTGCGCTGCGCCAAGGAAGCCTGACCCATGCCCCCTGCATGGCTCACGTCTTCAATCTGGTTGTCAAGCGGTTTCTGAAGTGTTCCCCCCATCTGCAAGACATCCTAACAACTTCAAGGAAACTTTGCATGCACTTCAGCCACTCCTACACCGCCAAACACACCCTTCTTGAGCTACAGTGTCAGAATGGTATCCCCCAACATAGTCTGATTTGCGATGTTTCCACCCGTTGGAATTCCACCCTTCACATGTTGGACCGATTATATGAACAGAGAAAAGCCATCACGGATTTCCTGATGATCCAAGCAGATAGGGGGACTCCCCTGTGTAACTTCAATGTCAACCAGTGGCAGCTCATACGTGACACCTGCAGTTTGCTCAGGCCCTTTGAGGAAGCCACTTTATTTGTCACTCGGCAGGATTACGGGATGAACGACGTGATTCCACTGCTTCATGTATTACAGCACATGTTGGAAACCATGGCTGGTCAGGGCACTGGAGACATGGCGTTTACATCTTACGGCCACATGAACCCCCGTTGGAGCTGAACTGGAGGAGGAGGAGGAAGAGGAGGAGGAGGAGTTGCCCAGCGAAACACAGTTTAGGCTTGGCGAAATGGCTGGTTTATCTAGTCAGCGGACAGGAGAGGAGGAGCAGGAGCAGCCAGAGGAGCTAGAGGTTTTTGAGGAAGGCGAGACAGAGGACCCGGGCACACCGTGGCAGTATGCAGTGGAGATGGAGACAGGTAGTCCATCCGAGTCACTTGCGCAAATGGCACGAAGCATGCTCACGTGCTTGCGTAGTGACCCCAGAATTGTTTCCATCTGTCGGCGGGATAACTTCTGGCTGTCCACCTTATTGGACCCTCGCTTCCGGCACAAAATGGGGGCATTTTTTAAACCCACCGAGAGGGAGGACAAACTCAACTACTACAAAGACATTCTACGTAGGCAGTTGGCCGATGCCTATATGCGCCATGGTCCATACTCTCGCAGGTCTGACTCGAGGGGACCTCTGCGCTCACCTTCCACTGCCATGGCCGCTGGGGGGGTTGGCAGGAGCAGCAGCAGCAGCTCCATCAGCAGCAGCAGCCTCAGTCTTCAGTCGCTAATGAGTAGCTTTCTACACCCGCATAGTGAGGCTACTCATGAGCAGCAGGAAGACCTGGAGCAGGACCTCAACCAGCAGGTCATGTCATACTTTGACATGACCATGCCAACACACCTTGAGGATCCGCTGGACTTCTGGGCAGCCAAACTTGATTTGTGGCCGCAACTAGCAGAGTTTGCCCTGGAAAAGCTGTCCTGCCCGGCAAGTAGCGTGCCATCTGAGCGGGTGTTTAGTGCGGCGGGGGCCATAGTTACGGCGAGGAGAACTCGTCTGTCAACTAAAAATGTGGAGAGACTCACCTTTGTCAAAATGAATCAGGGATGGATCAGCCAGGATTTCCACCCACCAATGCCTGATGCATGCGACTAGATTCAGCATGGTGCCACGTTTTACACTTTCCAAATAGTGCAAAACATATTTATGTCTTTAGGCCAATTTTTGGGCTCCTGCTGCTGCTGCTGCCAACTTCTGCCAACTCCAGGGTGTGATTCATCCAATTTTTGGGCTCCTGAAGCCAACCCCAGGGTCTCTTTGAAGTAATGTTTGGGCTCCTGCTGCTGCTGCCAACTTCTGCCAACTCCAGGGTGTATTTCATCCAATTTTTGGGCTCCTGAAGCCAACTCCAGTGTATATTTGGGCTCCTGCTGCTGCTGCTGCCAACTCCAGGGTGTGATTCATCCAATTTTTGGGCTCCTGAAGCCAACCCCAGTGTCTCTTTAAAGTAATGTGTAGCAAGAACCAACCACCCACAGGGGGAGGGAGGTGATAAGAGGTGGCACCCAACTACTGATAATGTGGTGCACTACTTTGGTGTTCCATGTATCTAAACAAAACTAAAAAATAGGGGTAAGCCCCAGCTACCCTATGAAATCTCCAACCAAAGAATTTACTATTGCACTCACGGTAAATGTTAAAATAATGTTTTAATGATTTAATCCTGATTAACAATTTCTACAAACCAGACATATACATTCTTAAAAAACATATAACACGACTGTAATATCCTATTCTGCCACCGGGGGGCATAGGTGTACCAAAATATTAAAAACATCCAATGATACTACCATATGTGCACAAAAATATATACATCACAATACTAACTATATTTATACACCCCAATCTTACAATAAAGTGCTATAGTGCCAAAGTGCATCAATCTCATAAACAATGCAATAATATCAATCATCAAAAACATAATCCCCAACCTCAGGAGACATAAATCAGTAACAAAAACAATCAAAAAAACTTATCTGTGACAGGATGCTGGTACCGCCTAGGCCCCCCCGTATATCGATATACGGGGGGGGCCTAGGCGGTACCAGCATCCTGTCACAGATAAGTTTTTTTGATTGTTTTTGTTACTGATTTATGTCTCCTGAGGTTGGGGATTATGTTTTTGATGATTGATATTATTGCATTGTTTATGAGATTGATGCACTTTGGCACTATAGCACTTTATTGTAAGATTGGGGTGTATAAATATAGTTAGTATTGTGATGTATATATTTTTGTGCACATATGGTAGTATCATTGGATGTTTTTAATATTTTGGTACACCTATGCCCCCCGGTGGCAGAATAGGATATTACAGTCGTGTTATATGTTTTTTAAGAATGTATATGTCTGGTTTGTAGAAATTGTTAATCAGGATTAAATCATTAAAACATTATTTTAACATTTACCGTGAGTGCAATAGTAAATTCTTTGGTTGGAGATTTCATAGGGTAGCTGGGGCTTACCCCTATTTTTTAGTTCTCTTTAAAGTAATATTTGGGCTCCTGCTGCTGCTGCTGCCAACTCCAGGGTGTGATTCATCCAATTTTTGGGCTCCTGAAGCCAACCCCAGGGTCTCTTTAAAGTAATGTTTGGGCTCCTGCTGCTGCTGCTGCCAACTTCTGCCAACTCCAGGGTGTGATTCATCCAATTTTTGGGCTCCTGAAGCCAACTCCAGTGTATATTTGGGCTCCTGCTACTGCTGCTGCCAACTCCAGGGTGTGATTCATCCAATTTTTGGGCTCCTGAAGCCAACCCCAGTGTCTCTTTAAAGTAATATTTGGGCTCCTGCTGCTGCTGCTGCCAACTTCTACCAACTCCAGGGTGTGATTCATCCAATTTTTGGGCTCCTGAAGCCAACCCCAGGGTCTCTTTAAAGTAATGTTTGGGCTCCTGCTGCTGCTGCTGCCAACTTCTGCCAACTCCAGGGTGTGATTCATCCAATTTTTGGGCTCCTGAAGCCAACTCCAGTGTATATTTGGGCTCCTGCTGCTGCTGCTGCCAACTCCAGGGTGTGATTCATCCAATTTTTGGGCTCCTGAAGCCAACCCCAGTGTCTCTTTAATGTAATATTTGGGCTCCTGCTTCTGCTGCTGCCAACTCCAGGGTGTGATTCATCCAATTTTTGGGCTCCTGAAGCCAACCCCAGGGTCTCTTTAAAGTAATGTTTGGGCTCCTGCTGCTGCTGCTGCCAACTTCTGCCAACTCCAGGGTGCGATTCATCCAATTTTTGGGCTCCTGAAGCCAACTCTAGTGTATATTTGGGCTCCTGCTGCTGCTGCTGCCAACTCCAGGGTGTGATTCATCCAATTTTTGGGCTCCTGAAGCCAACCCCAGTGTCTCTTTAAAGTAATATTTGGGCTCCTGCTGCTGCTGCTGCCAACTCCAGGGTGTGATTCATCCAATTTTTGGGCTCCTGAAGCCAACCCCAGTGTCTCTTTAAAGTAATGTTTGGGCTCCTGCTGCTGCTGCTGCCAACTTCTGCCAACTCCAGGGTGTGATTCATCCAATTTTTGGGCTCCTGAAGCCAACTCCAGTGTATATTTGGGCTCCTGCTGCTGCTGCCAACTCCAGGGTGTGATTCATCCAATTTTTGGGCTCCTGAAGCCAACCCCAGTGTCTCTTTAAAGTAATGTTTGGGCTCCTGCTGCTGCTGCTGCCAACTTCTGCCAACTCCAGGGTGTGATTCATCCAATTTTTGGGCTCCTGAAGCCAACTCCAGTGTATATTTGGGCTCCTGCTGCTGCTGCTGCCAACTCCAGGGTGTTATTCATCCAATTTTTGGGCTCCTGAAGCCAACCCCAGGGTCTCTTTAAAGTAATGTTTGGGCTCCTGCTGCTGCTGCCAACTTCTGCCAACTCCAGGGTGTGATTCATCCAATTTTTGGGCTCCTGAAGCCAACCCCAGGGTCTCTTTGAAGTAATGTTTGGGCTCCTGCTGCTGCTGCCAACTTCTGCCAACTCCAGGGTGTGATTCATCCAATTTTTGGGCTCCTGAAGCCAACTCCAGTGTATATTTGGGCTCCTGCTGCTGCTGCTGCCAACTCCAGGGTGTGATTCATCCAATTTTTGGGCTCCTGAAGCCAACCCCAGGGTCTCTTTAAAGTAATGTTTGGGCTCCTGCTGCTGCTGCTGCCAACTTCTGCCAACTCCAGGGTGTGATTCATCCAATTTTTGGGCTCCTGAAGCCAACCCCAGGGTCTCTTTGAAGTAATGTTTGGGCTCCTGCTGCTGCTGCTGCCAACTTCTGCCAACTCCAGGGTGTGATTCATCCAATTTTTGGGCTCCTGAAGCCAACCCCAGGGTCTCTTTAAAGTAATATTTGGGCTCCTGCTGCTGCTGCTGTCAACTCCTGCCAACTCCAGGGTGTGATTCATCCAATTTTTGGGCTCCTGAAGCCAACCCCAGGGTCTCTTTAAAGTAATGTTTGGGCTCCTGCTGCTGCCAACTTCTGCCAACTCCAGGGTGTGAATTATCCAATTTTTGGGCTCCTGAAGCCAACCCCAGTGTCTCTTTAAAGTAATGTTTGGGCTCCTGCTGCTGCCAACTTCTGCCAACTCCAGGGTGTGAATTATCCAATTTTTGGGCTCCTGAAGCCAACCCCAGGGTCTCTTTGAAGTAATGTTTGGGCTCCTGCTGCTGCTGCTGCCAACTTCTGCCAACTCCAGGGTGTGATTCATCCAATTTTTGGGCTCCTGAAGCCAACTCCAGTGTATATTTGGGCTCCTGCTGCTGCCAACTCCAGGGTGTGAATCATCCTATTTTTGGGCTCCTGAAGCCAACTCCAATGTCTCTTTAAAGTAATATTTGGGCTCCTGCTGCTGCTTGCAACTCCAGGGTGTGATTCATCCAATTTTTGGGCTCCTGAAGCCAACCCCAGTGTCTCTTTCAGCCAATGTTTGGGCTCCTGCTGCTGCTGCTGCCAACTCCAGGGTGTGATTCATCCAATTTTTGGCCTCCTGAAGCCAACCCCAGTGTCTCTTTAAAGTAATATTTGGGCTGCTCCTGCTGCTGCTGCCAACTCCAGGGCGTGATTCATCCAATTTTTGGCCTCCTGAAGCCAACCCCAGTGTCTCTTTAAAGTAATATTTGGGCTCCTGCTGCTGCTGCTGCCAACTCCAGGGTGTGATTCATCCAATTTTTGGGCTCCTGAAGCCAACTCCAGTGTATATTTGGGCTCCTGCTGCTGCTGCCAACTCCAGGGTGTGAATCATCCAATTTTTGGGCTCCTGAAGCCAACCCCAGTGTCTCTTTAAAGTAATATTTGGGCTCCTGCTGCTGCCAACTCCAGGGTGCGATTCATCCAATTTTTGGGCTCCTGAAGCCAACTCCAGTGTCTCTATAAAGTAATGTTTGGGCTCCTGCTGCTGCTGCTGCTGCTGCTGCCAACTCCAGGGTGTGATTCATCCAATTTTTGGGCTCCTGAAGCCAACTCCAGTGTCTCTTTAAAGTAATATTTGGGCTCCTGCTGCTGCTTGCAACTCCAGGGTGTGATTCATCCAATTTTTGGGCTCCTGAAGCCAACCCCTGTGTCTCTTTAAAGTAATGTTTGGGCTCCTGCTGCTGCTGCCAACTCCAGGGTGTGATTCATCCAATTTTTGGGCTCCTGCTGCTGCCAACTCCAGTGTCTCTTTAAAGCAATGTTTGGGCTCCTGCCCCTCATAGTGATGCAATTGTGCCGCTCTGCGATTCTATTAGCGATGCCTCTGATCTGCATGTGATATTTCTTCAAAGTATTATTTAACTAACCCAGCACGCATCCTGTGCGTGTTACAGCAAGGCAGAATGGTTTACAACCCTATTGAGGCTCTAGGAGGCTCAGAAATAGCCGTTTTTAATAGCGATTCCTCGCGAATTTATTCGGGTCGAAACGATTTTTGTCGGAAAATTCGGCGAATCAGTCGAATCGAATTTTTCAAAAGTTCGCTCATCTCTACTTACAACTTTCATACCTCTGTCACCACCTACAGAGGAAATTCTGTTGTCTGCTATGTACTGTATGGCGGATGGCAATCAGGCAGGGAGCCCCCAAAAGAAGACATGTGCATGTGTGCGACCTTATCTCCAAGATAAGGAAGGTTTGAGTCACCAGATACTGTACTAGATACTTACGGAGAGAATAGGTGAGTACCAATACTTTTTTATCTTAAACCAGACAGTCCATGTAAGGTGAACTTTTACGGCAGAAATGGTCCTGTAATAAGTTATGAAAGCCTAACTGTTTATTTAAAAGGGTTATGGTGGAAATGTTTTTTCCTAGTAAAGGTTAGTGTGCTGATTCTTGCAATAACAACTGGGGACAAATTACCGGTAGATGTCATACTCACCTAATGCTGCATGTGGTGAGACAAGTAAAACCACTCCTAAGCTTGAGCTGCTAGTGCTGGTTACAGATGGCTGGATACAGAGAGAAGGCGGAGGGCGACCACGTGACTGTGGCGCTCGAAGGCAAGTTTTGGGCTTTTACAAGGATTTACAGCTCGGGGGCTGCCAGCAATTGAGATGCAGAGAATAAAATAAATGTTTTTCCAGTTTAACTTGATGCCCCTTTGTGGTATTTTGTGTAGGCATCACTTGCCATTAGTGTTGAACCTGGTCATATTACAGGCCTCTGGCCAGTGCAGCCCCCCCACATTGTGCTTCCTGTCAATGTTCTCCAAGTCTCACACCATAGCATTGTGGGAACAGATCATGGACGGGTGGACAGGGAGCAGGGCTGGGCAGGGGGGGGGGGGGGGATGGATACTTAGGAGACTGGACGTCCACTTTAAATCAATTGCACCAAAGATTTAGTATTGCTGGAGTAAATACTGTGACAGGGATTGGTATGCCCCCTCCTCCAGCCATGGGGTCAGAACATGGGCTGGGGGGGGGGGGGGGCAGTGAACAGAGAACTGTGGTGGAAGCTACAGAAGCAAAGATTATATTTTGATGTTAGAATCAGCAGCCCAGCTGGCCACAATGCAGTGTGGGGCACCAGGAATTATTCCCCGGGTCTCCTTACTGCCGGTCCGCCACTGGCCGCCATAAAATTTACAGATTGGAGGTTTTCACACCTAAACTGATGCCTTACTGAAGCAGTACTACTTTCTAGAAGTGCAGGGGAAGGAGGGAGTGGGGTAAGGGTTATACAGTCAAAGTCAAACAGTTGTTTTTATAATATAAGTAATATATGTGTGTGTCAAGCAGTTCACATATCTCCTTCTAGGTATATGTTGTATGCATAGATGTGTATTCATTTATCGATTTACAAGAAGAAGTATATATACACATTCAGCAATACACAAAAGCCTTGCATTCCATAGGTCTGTTTGCTATTGGCCATTGCTATTATTGTGCTTATTGTGTTCACTGAAACACATAAATAAATGAAAAAAGCATTTTCAGTGATTGGGCCCATGTTACTGTAGCATAGGCACCTATACCGCCATCTTTGACTGTAATGGCAGGAGCCTAGTTTCCATAGGAACTGACAGAGGGAGATTGCAGCAGCAGCAGCAGAAGCAGCAGCAGCAGAAGCAGGCTCCATGAGCTCATTCCCTGTCTGCCTCCCTAGAAGGAGAAGGGAGGAGGGATGGAGGAGGGAGGGAGGGGCAGCATCCTGCCATCCTCAGCATCCTCATCACACGAGCCCAGCTGCTGATGTCTGCCCTGTACTGTCAGCTCTAGCAGCAAAATGGATGCACTATTCCGGCTGCTCGCTTTTTATCTCTCCCAGACCTCGACATGGTGAGTCCTTCTATCTCTTCATTTCCTATTGCCTAGAACAATACACTGACACTGGCATCCTATGCTGAAAATATAAAGCCATGTCATTACAGGAGAGCTTTGCTCACAATACCAGGATGCCGATAATATGCACATTTAATATGTGCAATACTATTCCTATTTCCTGTCTAAGGGATGCCCATGAGCCTGTGCTTGTGGGATCCTATGCCTACTAAAACCAGGCTTAGCAATATGGGGTTGGGCCTCACCTTCATTCTCCTCTGTAGACGCTACATCCCTGGAGACTTTATGCTAATGTTGCCGGATCATGGATTTTATTTTCGTTTTAGCAGTGGGTCTTGTGTTTCGTATAAACAGCATCCCTTGGCATTACTGTATAGTAATATAAAGGAAAGAAAGAGACCTCAGGTATTTTTATGAATCTGATCGAATGTATGGCGTTCACACCGACTGTGGCTATTAAATGTCAAATGTGAGGGCTGCATCTCATTGACCTACAGAGAGACCCTTACCATGCTGAAATATCTCACCCATGTCATATCATCTGCCTGCAGCAACTGCAGCCATTTACTGAGCTCTCACATTCAAGCCGTGTTCATTCAGTTTCTGAATCACCCCTTTCCACGTCTATTCATTCACCTTATTGACCTAATTTATTATGTGATGCAGCCACTTACATTTTTTGTGATGCAGTGTATCTGTGTAATGATCAGTGTTACCTTCATTTAATTGTCATTAAAAATGTGGGAGTAGAATATAGTGCTTTCTGGTACCCGCAGCAAATGCAGCGCTTGGTGATATTGTCTTCATAGTAGCAGCGCATATTGCTTGTCACATGCTGGATGGGTACTGTATATGGCCTATTGATCTGTGCTATAAATATTGGCTTGGCGGCTTGCAATGTACATACACGAGAGCGCTCATTGCCGCCATATACTATACAATAGCAGTGTGCAGCATATAGCTTCAGCATGGAGCATCTGTCTTCAGTATACTGCCTTTTAGGCCCAAGTCTTGGCCTTTTAGCCAGTGTAGATAAATGCGGGTGATTTATTTCCTTTGTGATGTTGACTAGCGTTCGAGCATTAATGCTCAGTGTTTTGTCTGGCGGCCATATTTCATTCACAACATTTCAATTTGCTTGTATTTAATACTCAGCCTATTATAATTCTTCTATAAAAGAATGTTGAAACTGCAGCAATGGCAGCTATGGAATGAATTGCATTGTAATGGCATGTGCTTGTGTTTGCTGTGTAAATGACAGCTAGGGACCACAATGAATATGGGCTGCATCTAATAACAACCTGTACCCAGTTTCGCACATAAAGAAAGGAAAGATAGTTGCTTGTATGGTGGCATCCGCACAAAATAGAGACAAGAGGACGCCCAAAGTTTTCCAAACGGAAGGTAGTACTCTGTGTATTACATGTCAGCATCGAATGCACACCATTGGTTGTATAAACTGAGATTTCACCATACCCAGCTATGACCAAAAATACTATATTCACCTGTTGGTATGCATGACCCCACACTGTACTGTATATTTACCTTTCTTCCAAAGTGTAATCTTGCAACAGAGTAACAACCAATTCTGAGTCAGACCTAGGTATTGCTGGGCACTGGGTATTGCTGGGTTATAACATACCAGCCTACTTGCTGCTGGTAGGCACCCTGTTATAACATACCAGCAATTCCAACCGATTTTAGCTGATGCCCATGTTGCTATTTTTTATGACTGTGAGCTGTAGACATACAAACATTAAGCAAACAACACGTTACAGTACAGGTATATGAGCTCTATGCAGTTGCCTTTAATTGTTCACATGGAGGGTCACAGCTTGAGTAGATGACATTTGTTGTTTTCTGTCACAAGATTCCCAGGAACACTAGGAACACCAGAGTCTATGAATGTAGACTCTGGTAACCAGTTGACCACCTCCTTTTGCCTTTAAGAAGGAAAGACTGGGTTCATGTTATGCTTCACTGCTATTACTGACCATAAGGCCAGTACAGGAGGAACTCCTGCATGAGGCCTGGTCACTCAGAGAGACCCAGCCACCGGGCCTAATGGAAGTTTTGTGACTTCTCACCTGATCACATGCTTTCCTGGAATCAAGTCATGCCCTACCTACTGCAGCATGCAATGTTTTGCTTCTTGGGACGGGTATTTTGCCACGGGGCAGGGAAATGCCCCATATAAAGGGGTCTGTTTAAGTCATTTTGGTAGACATATTTCTTACATTGGCTGTGTCTGCAGCAGCCCTTCCTTATCACATCTATGGAAATCCATGTCAGAGGGAAAATGGCGCCTATGAGGGCCAGACACTAAGGTCGCATGGGCCCAAAAATGTTAATGGTGACCCTGAGTATTAATTAAACTAATCCGTACAGTGCAAATTCTAACACTGGCATGGTAAATCATAATTCTTTGAATTAAGTGTCTCTTAATCACTGTCATCCAATCAATCTTTGATTAACTACCCCCATTTCATTAACAACAGAGGGAACTTTGCACTACCACACTATATATTGTGCTGGGACCAGCAACAGGCAGGGGAAGTGAAATATAGTGGACAAGAACGGGCCATGACGTGCCAGACGCACATCTTACACACCACAAAGGACGGCCCTGTCCAGGATGGTAATTTTCTTGTCTCAAACGTGTCTGCCAGCGGTCTTGTAAACTTGTGGTCATCCAATACTTATTCATATAGTACTAGAGATTTTACATGTCTAGAGTCAACAAATATTTGAAAGGTCAAAGATGGCTATTTCCCCACTCAAATACGAGGTTGAACAAGTGAGCCTCTTCAGCTTGTCTGCATGCTCCATATATTAGATTACACTTGCATGTTGGTTGATCTGTGCTAACCAGTATGCACTTAGTGCTTTTCTATTTATCACACCAAAGATGCGCAAAACATGTGGTTATCACAATTATTTGGCAGTGATGGGTGCCAATAGAAATATAATAATTTACAGTAAGTGTGAAAGGTGTTCAGGTACACAGCTTCATGTGTTTTCTAATTCTTTCATGGCAATTATTTGTTTTTTAGTCTTATGTGGTTGAATGCGTTGGAATGAATTCAAATTTACCTTTCTTTGCTTCCTTTTGCTTTTTAATGTTCTTTTTAATGTGCTCAACATAAAAGGTTTAGATTCAGCTTGATCAACAAAGTAGACATGCTGGTACCTGGTAAAAGTCTTCTTGTATCGAAGCATGGAATACCATTCTAGCCAAGAGATGTATGGAGGGGTTGAGAGCCAAGGCCAGAACAAGGCATGGTGAGGATTTATTAGGGAAAGGGAGGGAGGGAAAATGAGGCTAATGAGTTCAAAAGGTAGTGCCCATCACAAAATATGTGTTGACACCCCATTTGTCCTCCAGCACTAGCAATCTTTTTAGATGAACCTCTTGCTTAGTTGTTTAGTTGTGACAACTGCAATTGCACAAAACAACCCTCTACTTCTCTTATCCCAAAAATTGTAAAAAAATGTAAAAAACCTTAGCTGTTGGGGATGGGCCTGATCACAGACTATCTGGTTCACTGATATTCTACTTCGCAGGACTGGCCAAGCGCTAAAAATAAAAATAAAAATTTGAAACATGTATGTGACCTCATGTGAGTATATCATCCATTATTTCTTATAAATAATGACACACTACTCTCTTCTTTATGGTGGCCTCAGTAAATCCACTAAACAAAAGAGAGAACATGGCTAGTGTTGTTCGAAACTCCCAAGGTTTGGATTCGGCATAAAAAGAATAAAAGTCAATGGGGACCCAAACTTTGGGGGCCCATTCTGCCTCTGGGTGCCCCTCCACCCGGGTGTGTGCGAAGTGGGTTGGGGGCAGAGAAACCCCCAGAGGCAGAATGGCCCCCCAAAGTTCAGGTCCTCATTGACTTCTATTCTTTTTATTCCAAATGCAAACACTGTTCAAGGAGCCCCCAGAGGCAGAATCAGGGCTGTAAAATAAAAAATTGTGATGGCGGGTGTGAGGGGGCTCAGAGTGTACAGCAGAAAGTGGCTATAACTTATCTCCCACAATCCGGTCCTTGGCCGGGGGGCGTTCCAGCTGTCAAATAGGCTACGGCTGAGCCACAGAAAGATGGCTATTGCTCCCATGAATGAGGGCACTCCTGGTGCCAAAACTAGGATTGTCAGCACTAGACGTGCCATCACTCATGGGAGAAGTGGCCATCTTTCTTTGGCCCCTGGCCATAGCCCATTTGACAGCCGGACTGCTGACCGGGGACCGGATTGCAGGGCTCAACCAGCTTTTCCATGTTTGTGCCGAATACGGAAGTCTGCTTTTCGGGTTCGTCCAGAACAAGATATGTCTATTTTCCATCATACCAGAGAGTAGTGTTAATAGTGAAGCCACCTCGGGAAGCATCAGTTTGAGTCAAGGTTTTACAATTCCCCCTAATTCCCGTGTCTTTGCTTGTACCGTTCCCTGCCTCGCTGCTGTTTCCAATATGCAGGACCAATCTGGATTATGCTAAAGATCTGGTGAAGCAAGTTTACCTTTGGGTGTGCTTATATCTGTGAACTGAAAGTTACATCTGAGTGAGCTTTTTTTACTTGAACACAAGTTGAATTGAACATTTCTATAAAACATTTCTGTTCTAATCTTCCACCAAAAATCACCTACACCTGTGGCAGATGAGGAACATTGTTTTTTCTTTGAGGTAAGGATATTTTTTCATAGGTTGGAAACAACAGCACCCTATCAATTATGCATATTAATTTGGCAAATTCTTTAGTGCCCATAGGACTCCAAACTTTAAAATAATATCCTTACACCATTGCAAAAATGATGAACCTCACCTGTGAAAATGCTCCATCACATGGGTAGGTGCAGAAGTTTTTGTGTGTTTAAGAGTGAGTAAAAAGCTCGCCCAGATGTAAGCTTCAGGTCATACCCAAAAGCTCACCCAAAGGTAAACTTGCTTCACCATATCTTTAGCATGATCTACAGGGTTCGAGTGGGATGCAAGCACAGATTTGTTGTGCATCTAGAATAAACACTGTACAATTGGGGGTCAATGTAAATACAGCTAGCGTTTTATCTGTTTGTTAGCAGGCTGCTCAACCTAAAGAATGATACATAAAGGCACCAGATGTACAAAACAATACTTGTTTATTAAAGCAGAAGTCCAGTCATGGGGTAACAGACAGGGGCAGTGGCTAATAGAGAAGAAAGTGGAAACACAGGAAGTACCGTAGAAAGATGGAGGAAATGTGTAAAGTAGAGCCAGCTGAGCGCTTAGGTGTCTGAAGTGTGTCTTTTGGTGCCCACCTACAGCGATATAGGGATGGCACTTGGTGTGGCCACACAGTTTTAGGTCATTTACTTCCGTTTTAAAGCAGATGCCACCAAGCTGTGGTGATGAGCAGACCAATTGTCTTTCTGACTGTTAGTCTGCTTGAAAATAGACCTAAACCCTCCCTTCCAACTCAGTGAGGTTTTGCATGGCACACTGCGCTCAAAGGCAGATCAAAGTGCTAAAGTCTAAATCACCCCCCCCCCCTCCGCAGCATCCTGATTTGGGATGTCCTGCCATGCGAAACTTGTTGATTTCAGGCATATACTCACCTCTATGTGGGATTTCGGGGTGCATGCGGGGCTTGGCTGCAGAATAGCTGGTCCATGCACCTGGTAGACTTGCGAATGCACAGGGTTGTGGGAGTGGGGATCCTGGGAGGTGCTGTGGCATAGTGCTGAGCAATTTGCTCACTGCAGCACCATGCCCTGAATCCTTTGCCCTGCTCACCAGCAAACATTGAAGGCTGCCAGGCATTCAGAATGGCTGAGCCTTGCATATGCTGAGGTCCCAGACTGAGGTGAGCATAGGCCAAAACTGGGGAGTTTCACATTTCAGGGTATCAATGCTGTGTGTGTGGCTGGTGCTTTGAAGAGGCTTATGGTCCTCTTAAACAGTACAGTGATGTAACAGTGCTGCTGCTCTCTGGAGACATCAACTATTGCCAATGTAAAGTGTAAACCTGGTGCTCCAGGCTGATGAAGATTGAGGGATAGAAAGCTGAATCTGGTTACACATACCTCACACTGTGACTTTCACCCAGCCCCAGACAGTAAATTCATGCTGTCTCTGACCTGCAGGCTGGAGGAAGCCATACAGACACGCATGTGGCATGCCTCCTCCTCCACCTCTGCAATCTCAGCGGCTGGAGGGGGGGAACACTGTGCAGAACAGCAAGGAAGTCTGTTTCCGTCCTGGACAGCAAGTGCTTGGCTGTCCTGATTACAACAATACCTTTAATTTGAGGCTCCTGGGTAGCCCAGGTAGCTCGTGAGCCACCGATTGGGGACTGGGGACTGTTATATAGTATTGTTGTTAGTATATAGCTTACATTGTTTTGTGTATGTTTTTAATGTGTCTGTGTAAGCTTTTAAAATTGTTTGTGTGCACGATTAGATTAAAAGAGGTGTATTGCGAAATTGTGTAATATTAAAAATCTATATAAACACATTGGCAAATACTGTCCTGTTCCTATTTTATTGTTATACTGAATAAGCTCATGACAGCCACCACCTACCTCACTGTTCAGCAGCTGATGGCTGTTTACTAATGTGGTTACCATTCTGCATCTGTTTTATGTAAATCCTAACATCAGCCTGACTCATACAATTTCCAGTTTCCCTGGTAAAGTATCAAGCACATAACAGGGCTGTGTACAAGATGTGCATCATGACTTCCAGTAAATGACTCTGACTTGTAATTTGCTCTAAGTTCCTCAGAGGCCCCCTCTGATGTACCACTACTACTTTTGACCGGGAGGCTGATTTATTAACAGCGCCAGGTAGCGACAGTTGAGCGACTGTAGCGGTATTTTCACAGCGCCCGCTAGTAGTCACTGTGCTTGGCCGTTCTTCGGTAGTTGATAGCGACTCAGTCGGTGTTGTCGGATGTTGAATACAAGGTGATGAGTCGCTATTTGACAGGTTTCGCGCTGTATGGGAGCGCATGATAGCGATTGGCCATAGCGAACGGCTCCCACCATATTCATTAACAAATCACGCTCAAAAAATTCTCACGCTGTGAAATGCATGTTTAAACCCCAGAGCGCAGGCGGCGATGGGTTAAAAGTAGTTTTTTAACCCCCAAACAACCATATTTTTGGAAAACAAAAAAAACAAGTTTTTAAAAACATTTTGTAATATGAATACATTAATATCAGACCTGTAATATCAATTCTGCACAATTTTTTTTTTTTTTTTTTACCATAAAAAAAAAAATCTAACATTGCAGAAGTGGTCACAGAATTTTTGACATTTAAAAAAAAAAAAACAAACATTAATAACAATTAATTATGAATATTTAAAGATTGCTCCATTGAAATGCATTGGAGAGCGCCAGGTAGCGAGAGGTCATACCTGTCGCTGTTCAAGGTCGCTCGCTGGCGCTGTGGGGTGAGGTTGGAATAATGATGAATGAGTGGCTATCTGGCGCTCTCTCAGTCGCTAAGCAGGATTAGCTTGATAAATGTGTGATTGTGGTGGGGAGCCGGCGTTCTCGTGGCGGGGCCCGTCATTACCGTTCGCTCACCAGTCGCTACCTGGCGCTATCCCTTGTTAAATAAGGGCCCAAGTTGTCTAAACAGCAAAGGCAGATGAAGCATTCTTCACTGTACACTGCAAATCACAGAAAAATATTCAGACATCACAGAAAGCAGAGAGATGTTTAAATTGTAAAAGCGGGCTATAATGGATTGCAGCATGAATAGCAGTAGTTGTAACAATCAGCCTTAGCTTGGCTTTTTCAATGTGTTACATTGTAAAAGCCAGTCAGCTTCATGCTGTATTAAAGAATGGTTCATCTCTGCTTGTTACATACGATGTATAAACCCCTTAGCCAAATATTCAGTGCAAGCATTGACGCTGCCTCATTATTCCTTGACTCGGCATCACTTTGCCATCTATACATACGTTTCCAAGGGCCCGGAAGCTAAATAAGACCCTTAGCACCAAATTTGGTGGAAACTGAAAAGGTATATTGTATTGTTTGGAATGTGAGCTTGCAACTGAGAAGAGTGGAAGTCCCTTGACTGTTGCACTACTAGCATGGGGAGTGTCCATCAGCATGGGCCCAGCACCACTGAAAGGTTGATAGACCCATACCAAAGAGCATAGGGAAAGGAAGGCTGCTACAACCATCTCTTCAGCATCTACAGCGGGGGTGCTCAATCTTTTTATGAGCAGGGGCAATTTAAATGTTTGGAACTTGGTTGTGAGCTACAGTTAATAGGTTTATTAAGAGGTTAGGATTTTTTCTATATTTCGGAATAGCATAATCATTTTCTGCAACAATTAGGACACCTACAAACTCCACGTGTATGTCCTTACACTACTTACATTACCCCTACATTCAGTGGCGTAGCGACCCGGGGGCGGGGGGGGCGGACCGCCCCGGGTGACACCAGACCTAGAGGGTGACACCTCTCGGCCGGTCACCTTGCCTCAGCGTATCCGCCCCCAGCACCAATGAGACTCCTCACCCCCCAACTGCAATACAGAACAAAGGAAATGTGTGTCTACTTACATGTCGGGCTGCCGCCCCGCCCCTCCCCTCTACGGGCTGCCTGGCAATGGATGAATGAGAGGCCTCAGCCCCGCCCCTGGCTCCTCTACAGGCTGCCTGGCAATGGACCAATCAGAGGCCTCAGCCCCGCCCCTGGCTTCTCTACAGGCTGCCTGGCAATGGACCAATCAGAGGCATCAGCCCCACCCACTGACTCTGCAGGGGCAGCTGGGAAAGAATGATGTCTGTCACAGCGCGCTATTTACTGAAGAAGCCGAGTGCTGCAGGCGAAGCCACAAGGTAGGAAGTGCAATAACTGGAGGAGCTGAGAAACAGGGGAGACAGGGAGGGGGCAGCAAAGATATCTACTGAGCCACCAATGCTAAGCTGTGTAATGTAACTAGAGGCCATTGTAGAGTAACCACGGGGGAGGGACAGAGAGAGGATGGCTGCACTGTGTGTAAAGGTCATGTCTGTTCTTTATTTCTGGCTACTTCACTCCACAAGTTTGTTTATCCCTCTGTCAATTTATTCATCAACCTCTCCCTCTGCCTGTCTATCTATCCACCCACCCCTGTATCCATCCATCCATCCACCCCTCTGCCAGTCTATCTATCTACACATCTACCTGTATCTATCTATCTATCTATCTATCTATCTATCTATCTATCTCATATCTATCTATCTATCTATCTCATATCTATCTATCTATCCCATATCTATCTATCTATCTATCTATCTATCTATCTATCTCATATCTATCTATCTATCTATCTATCTATCCCATATCTATCTATCTATCTATCTATCTATCTATCTATCTATCTATCTATCTAGCTATCCCATATCTATCTATCTATTTCATATCTATCTAGCTATCCCATATCTATCTATCTATCTATCTATCTATCTATCTATCTATCTATCTATCTACCAGTCTATCTATTTATCTATCTATCTCATATCTATCTATCTATCTATCTATCTATGAGAGTCTGTGCATTAACATCCCCTCCCTGGGGGCTTAACACAGCGGGGCATCCCGATTCAGACTGCCCTGGTAAAAAGCCAGTGGCCGGGCCTGGAATCTGCACTGATGGCTTTTGTTCTGCTTTAAAATGGACCCCTAATGCAGCATGGCATCCTGAAAGAGGCAAGTAGTAGCACTGGAGAAAGTGCTGCTATGGCTTTTATTCATATTTCAAATTCAATTCTCAAAAATGTTTAGAGGTTCTCATGAAAAAAACAAACTGGCTTATTAATTCCAATAGTGCCCTACTTCCTACCACATACACAGAAGCCTCTAATTGTCATTATCCCATGTACTACTGTGTGTACCATGTGTAATGTTTTTTAATGTCGTGCTGGACAATAATAGAGGGGGGGGGGGGGGGAGTCCAAAAAGTGCCTAGGGCAGCACAAGTCCAAAATACAGCCATGCCCTCGGTATAGAGACACTTACCTGCAGGTCCGGAGCGTGGAGGCCGGCGCCGCTCTCAGCTGTCATCTGAGGGCGCGTCATCAGATGACAGCTGAGAGCGGCGCCGGCCTCCACGCTCCGGACCTGCAGGTAAGTGTTTGCTTTTTTTAAAAATGCCGGCATGGTGGGAGCGGGCCGGCCGGTTCCCACCATGCCGGCAAAAATGCTTTTTTTTTTGTTTGTTTTCTTTGGGGGGGGGGGGGGGTTGACACCATTGGGGGGGGGGTGGGGTTGACACCATTGGGGGGGGTGGGGGTGACACCATTGGGGGGGGGGGGTGACACCATTTCCTACCGCCCCGGGTGACACCAGCCCTAGCAACGCCACTGCCTACATTCATATGTAACACCCCACATCAGCGTTACCGCATTCCTACAATCTACCGCTGTCACCGATTTGCCAATGCGCCCCTCCTATATTACTCTCTGTGCAATCGCCCATCCTTACTGTGCCGCTATTTAATTGCCTTTACATGTCATTTATATTTTCCATACCCCTTACCCCACAGCGGTTAGGGTCCACATGAAATGACGCCGAGGGCCACATGTGGCCCCTGAGCTGCAGGTTGGTTAGCATCTCCCTATGTCGGGTGCTAGTAGCATGTCTTTAGCTTGTGCTGCGTCTGTGCGTGAGGTTGGTGATAGATACAGTCAGAATTTCTTATGGCCATTATGCAGTTTGCATCCACATATTCCACACAATTCTTTTTTGCTGAATGATTTCTGTATATTTAGCAGTGAAATTGTGTTAGCAGTGTAATCATGGTAACTGTTAGGTCCAAATTATGTTAAAGTCACTGTTAGGATTATTATCTAAATCTCAGGGCATGAATTATTCAGGAAGAGGAACTCTAACACTCATTTTAGAAAGATTTCTAACTTTACATGGTAATTAAATCAATAAAAATGGAGGATTTTTTTGTCCCTTGAGACTACTAGGAATTAGCTGTATAAAAAAGCAACACGTCTCCAGTTAACAGATGCTGTATTATGGAGCATGGAGTACCTTGCAAATGGGAATGCTGTGATTCACATTTATACGAGTATGCACCGATCAGAGAATGCACCTAGCCCCCTACCCTGCATCAATGCCAGATATCCACAAAATCCCACAAAGGTCCTCTTGTCTTATCATGTATCGTCTGACAAAAGACACACCAAAGGTTCTACCCCAAGATAATCTTACCTGCTCCTTGTCTTACCAGCGAACCGTGGTCCGGTGCTTGTCCTTTGGCCAATTCGGTCCACTTCAATCATCTTTAAAGGTAATCTAAACCCAATGGAAATAATAAGACAGCTAGAAGCTTATCTGATGCCTGTCCCATGTGCCTCTTCTCCATTTCCTTCAGCGCTGGGTAGAAGCCGTAGCAGGACTCTGATGTTTGAAATTCCTTTCAATTTCATTTTTCCAGGACCACACAAAAAAAGTTGTTGAAAAGCCACTCTGTCCCTTGGTAAGCTACAGTGGTGCCACAGCTGCTTCTGACCACAGCAAAGCATGCCCAGGACTCATAAAGCTGTGGCATGACATGCTGTTCCCAGCTTAGCCATGATTCAGAAATTGATGCAAAAAAGTGGCTTTACTAAGAATAAATTGATATATCAAGGTTTGTCCATGGCAAAAAGCAGCTGTTTTATGCACTTATTTTATGGGGGCACCACACCTTCCACCATGCAATCGGGGCCTGTACAAAACTGCTGGCCCCCCCATCCCTTTGGGCTCAGTCTAGCTGGCCACCTGAGACAATGGTCTTTTGTCTCCTACTAACCACACATACTATTACACTCGCAGGTGCTTATTCATTCAAGCTCCTGCAGGTGGCACGTGGAGGAAGGGAATGCAAATAACCACTGAGCCAATAATGACTTTTAAAGAATAATAAACATCACAGGGCGCCCATATTCAGCTTGGGCCACAAAGGAGAACAGGTCTTGGCCAATACAAAGCTGGTTATACATCTTGGGTGAAAACAGTGTTGTATGGGCCTGGAGCAGGTGCTCAGATGCATCAAATAGAATCTGGCCCTGCTAAAGGGACAAAATAATCTCGAAGGATTACATAAGAATCCATAATAACCATGGAGGCCAATTTATCATTGGGTTCCTCCTAGCGCCACTTGAATGTCTTCGGAAAGAAGCTATTAGCACCTCAGCCACAACGCCAGCCACAGGCAGACAGCGCTGTAGGCTACCTGTTGTGCTGTGTCTTGTTTTTTCATTGGAGGTATCAATAGGTAACGCTGGTGGGGAGGGACAGAAATCATTTTTATTTAAAATGTAAATGAACAGCACCAGTGCAGGCGCTCTGAAACCACAATACTCAGACATACAACACATGTGCAATACAAAAAAGGCTTTAACTGGGGATGGCAGCACAATGACCAAGAGAAAACACATGGAATGCCATTGAGAACATACAAATGACATGACACATGATTGGCAGGTACGGAAATGCAACAAAGGGCCTTAGTCATGAAGGGATAGCACCAGGTAGTGCCTGTACAGCGTCAGGTAGCGTCAGGTGAACACCGGAGACGGCACGCAATTACACATTTATGAAGCCAAATCTGGTGAGTGACTAGAACAACGCCCTGTAGCGTCCGATTCATCATTATCCCAGCCTTAGCGTACATCGCCGGCGTTCAGCCTTGCAGAGCGCCACGTATTACCTCTCGCTACCTGTCGCTCTTCCATAAATTTCAATCTTTTAGTTCTCTTTAAACAGGGGGTTTTTATTATTTTTTTTCAAATCTCAAATAATGTTGTGACCTCTCCTGGCCTAGAAAAAGCCATTTTCCCACACTTTTTTTCATTTTTTATATATTTATGCAGAATTGATATTACAGGTCTGGCATTAATGTGGTCATGTCACAATGTTATAACAATGTAATTCCATATGTTTTCGCTTTGTTACTGGTGGATATGTGTGCAAAAACAGCCTTTAATCACACAGCCTCCGGCGCTCTGGGCTACAGTGAAGCATTTTTGAGCTTCGGAGGTGTGTGAGGCTGTTTTTTTGATGAATATGCTTTGAGTCGGTCACACTGACCAGTCGCTAACATTCGCTCCCATACAGCGCTGTACTGGTCATGTACCAACTCCCCACAATGTATTCATCAATGCTGCACAGCGACTGAGTCGCTCTGAACTAGCGACCCACGGCCGAGCACAGTGACTACTAGCGGGCACTCTAAAATGCCTGCTACAGACGCTCATCTGTCGCAACCTGCCGCTAATAATGAATCAGCCTGTTAGCCGCAGTACAATAACAAACAAAAAAAACATTCTGAACAGGCCAGGGATTCTGTGTCACTTGATTAAAATACGCTAACCAAAAGTCACCACAAAAAAAATCACACTTGAATGGCTAATTGAAGTCTATGGGAGAATGACATTGAGCCAGCGCCAGTGCTAACAAAGCACCCAGCACTCTTGATACATGGAACGCTACATGGAGAGGCGCTAAACATTATTTGGCTGGTGGCGCTCACATGCCGCTACGTGGCATTAGCGTTTCATAAATAAGGCCATAAGTGTCTTGTCTGGCTCAGCCTCCTCAAGCACAAAATATGAATCTACTCTGAGGAAAAAATAATCAGTTTCTTGAATGGTAAGGTCTTTTATTTGTATGCGAGAATAATCTCAAGATGAAGATTTCATATTCCTCCAGGGCACAATCTAAAGATTCATGCGAGACATGCACTAAAGATTTTTCAAGTGAATAGGGTTCTAACTACTTTAATGGTAGGTCTTCTGGCACTCTGTGGGCACAGTCTTTGGCTTCCCCATAGGCATCCACTTCCCTGAGGGCAAGAGAGTAAGCCTCCTAAAAGGCAAAATCCCCCTTAGGCTCCTGGAGAATTACATCAAGGCCAAATCCAATAAGACTATATTGTGGTCGTCACTCATACAAATACAGTTTGCACGTTGTTTTCTTGGGTAGTCTGAATTCAAATGTAAAATCCCCATCTGCCAGTGGAGGTTATACAGCTGGCTCAGGTTCCTCAAGGGCGTCTTCCGTGTTGTCTGCATGTAACTGGCATTCTAAATAATATATATTCATTCAGTCTGTATAGTGGTCTTGTGGGGTGGCAAAGGTCCAGTTATTTATATCATGGTAGAAAGGGTAGGGGTTTAAAGGACCAATGATATAAGAGGGCCAGATTGGCCTCCTCTGGTAATTCAGTTCAGTCCACTAAGGGTTTGAGGTGAAGTACAGAGGTGCAATCTCAAAATCAAGTTCCTTATCATTCTACAAAGGGATCGATCTGATGGTTTACCCAGCAGCTGTGCAATAGCTCCTGCTGGTACTCTGTGATATCCCTGCTGTAGGTGTTCTGTGACATCATTGAAGGTCTTGCAATATTTGGCCTGCATCGTTTTATTTATTTTGTTGTTTTAGTTATAAGGCCCTTATTTATGAAGGAATAGCGACAGGTAGCGACTGGTGAGCTGCCGGTAATGACGGGCCCCGCCATGAGAACGCCGTCTCCCCACCACAATCACACATTTATCAAGCCGATCCTGCTTACCGACTGAGATAGCGCCATATAGCGACTCATTCATCATTATTCCAGCCTCAGCCCACCACGCCAGCGTCCGACCTTGAACAGCGACAGGTATGACCTCTCGCTATTTCAATGGAACAATCTTTAAATATTCATAATTAATTGTTATTAATGGTTTTTTGTTTTTTTTTAAATGTGAAAAATTCTGTGACCACTTCTGCCATGTTAGTTAATTTTTTTAAGGTAAAATAAAAAATTGTGCAGAATTGATATTACAGGTCTGATATTATTGTATTCATATTACTAAATTCTTTAAAATTTTTTTTTTTTTGGTTTCCAAAAATATGGTGGTTTGGCGGTTAAAAAACTACTTTTAACACATCGCCTCCAGCGCTCTGGGGTTTAAACATGCATTTAACAGCGCGAGAATTTTTTGAGCGTGATTTTTTGATGAATGTGGTGGGAGCCGGTCGCTCTGACCAGTCGCTATCATGCGCTCCCATACAGCGCGGAACCTGTCAAATAGCGACTCATCACCCCGTATTCAACATTACTGCACACCGACTGAGTCGCTATCAACAACCGAACAATGGCCAAACACAGCGACTACTAGCGGGCGCTGTGAAAATACCGCTACAGTCGCTCAACTGTCGCTACCTGCCGCTATTAATGAATCGGCCTCTTAGTTATTTTTGTTGTTTTTGTAGTTATTTTGGGTGGCATTTTCTTATGTTGCTGGTAAAACCAATGTGCACCAGGAGAAATAGAAATAGTTCCATGCTAAATCTGATTCCTACTTCTTTGGTGGTGATCAATTTTGGACATTTATTTTTTCAAGATAAATGTAATATTTGACCTCCGTGTTCAAGGAAGACAGAAAGGCTGATTATAGTGATCCTTGACTCAGATAGGGAGTTTAAGTCATCTCCTTCTATTCCCAGCCCAGACTGTGTTTCTTTTTTTTTTTTTTTAACTTAAGCCTTTATCAAATATTTATAAAAACACTAACAGGAAGTAGTGTGATGTCCGAATGGCAGCTGTATGCTAATTAATTCGGTTACAACTAAACTGTCACATAATGGCAGTTAGGTTAACATGCTCCCCAGTGCTGAGCTGTGTGTACTGTACCTGAATGTATCATTGCGGAAAACACCAGGGGGTGGAGCTGCTCACACAGGGAGCAATATGGCCGACTGCATCAAGTTTGTATTGTTATGAATATTGGGCAAAGGCTATAGTAAAAAAAAGAAACACAGGCTGTTTTTGGGGCACTGGGCCGAGTATAGAAGGTGACGACATAGACTTCCTTTCTGGGTATAGGATCACTTTACGCAGTGTGTCACCCAGTGACCACCATTTCAGTCCTGGTGCCAACTGAACTTTTAAACTGTACTAAGACAGCAACAGCACAGCTCTGCAGCCAGGGCAGCCTGGCATGGCCAAATATATAGGACTTTCTGGCAATGGGTTGAAAATATTTTTATCACAGTAAATTCTGCCTCTCTGCTGATAATTTTCGTTACATTCTCCTGCTGCTTAGAATGGTGTTACAGTATGACCAAGGTTTTCTCCTCTCTGCCGCACTGGAGAGGTGTAAAAGGGGCCATAGAGGTGCCATTGGTGGATTTTTTGCGGCAGCCTGCATCTGCCGTGAATGCAGAAACGCATGCAGCACCGGACAGGTGTAAATAGGGCTAAAATTCAATGTATCACAATAACATGGACATACTCAGCATTAAACAAATTAATCAGCTAACAGGCTGATTCATCACTAACGCCAGGTAGCGACAGATGAGCGTCTATGGCAGGCATTTCTGAGCGCCCGCTAGTAGTCGCTGTGCTCGGCCATGGGTTGCTATTTCATAGCGACTCAGTCGCTGTGCAGCAATGATGAATACATTGTGAGGAGTCGCTAAATGACCCGTACAGCGCTGTATGAGAGCGCATGTTAGTGACTGGTCAGTGCGACCGACTCACAACATATTCATTTAAAAAACAGCCTCACACAACTCCGGCGCTCAAAAATGCTTCTCTGATACCCAGAGCACCGGAGGCTGTGTGAGTAAAGTCTGTTTTTTAGCATGTATCCACCAGTAACAAAGTGAAAACATATGAAATTACATGGTAATATCATTGTAACATGAACGCATTAATGCCAGACATGTAATGTCAATTCTGCAGAAATATATAAAACATGAAAAATATTTTCAAAAAGGCTTTTTCTATGCCAGAAGAGGTCACAACATTATTTGAGAATTAAAAAAAAAATAAAACCCTGTTTAAAAAGAAATAAAAGAACGTCCATTAAAATGAATGGGAGAGCGACAGGTAGCGAGAGGTCATACCTGGTGCTCTGCAAGGCAGAACGCCGGCGCTGTTCGCTGAGGCTGGGATAATGATGAATCGGACGCTACATGGCGTTATCCCAGTCGCTGAACAGATTCTGCTTAATAAATGTGTAATTGTGTGCAGTGTCCGGCGTTCACCTGTCGCTACATCTCATTTACAAGGCACTACCTGACGCTATCCCTTCATGAATAAGGCCCTAAGTGTCAGAATACTGTCTGTGATAAAAGTAACAGCGATGCGCTAGTCTGAAAATTTAATGTGCTGATGCAGCCCTCCCCTAGGGGAACACTTTTGTGCTTACCTTTCCATGGCGCAAGTGTGGGCTCTCCTCTTATCAGCGTTCTATGCCATGCATTATAATAGGCAGCATAGAAAGCTGAATAGATGGGGAGCGACATGCCTCATCTAATTGCCCTTACATGCCAGCCAGTTTGTTATATGTATAATACTAGACAAAGAATAGCAGAAGTTAAACATAACTGGGTATCCCTATGATCATCTAAATATTGGGGGAAACTTGTTCCTTCTTCATTGCTCTATAGCAGAGGTTTCCAACCTTTTTTTTTCCAATTATCACAGGTATCACATAATACAGATGTGTGGTATGTATGAGCTCCTCCTGGTCCAATGAGATGAGTTCAGTAATGCCGTCATCACAAGATGCTGCACACCTTAATGGCCAGTAGTTTACTATTGAGGGAAAATTCTGCAGCATCCTGAGATGCCAACGTTGCCAAGCAGAACGTATGCTACTGGGCCAGGTGTACCAGCAAAGAGCAGTTGTGGTGAACAAAGATAGAACCATGACTATAAATCAGACCACACTTTCTGGAAAAAGTATGCATACAGTGGTCCTATATACTCTCTGGAAAAAAAGCCCCCTCCTGCAGCTTATCTCCTCCCAATGACTTTTAGTACCACAAGAGGGATGCTACAGTACCACCAGGGATACTAGTACTCTTACATTGGTATTCAGTTCATGAATATCGATTATGTGCCTGATACTGATACCTGATAAATATTTATGCACATATGGGCAAGGAAAGTAATTTTCCTTTATACATTATATTTAGATTTTAAGTGCATTTTCTTGGAAGCTACCACTCTTAATCATTAAGCTTACCTTGCATGAATGCTTTGCCCAAGACAACCTATTCAATGATGAAAATGTATTATTTGGAATTGTAATCTGCCTTAAACTGCCTCTCTGCAGGGTAACCTGGCTGTGGTTAAAATCAATTCAATGTCATTTGAGTGTTCGGGCAGATTGTTTATGTCACAGACATATATTGTACACATCTACATACCGGGCAGTTACTATTCCACATTGCTTTATGGTTTGCACTGCAAGCATTGATGGCCATAGGAGCCTTTCAATACATCTGAACGATATGAACATTTGCTCTTGGATTATTCCTCTTGCCCTGCTATAGTGTTGACCTAAACTGGTGCCATACTGCTGCATCTGACGGTGACTAAAATAACTGTTGTATCAATAATTTATTATCCATATGTACAACACGTTCTTTCTGCAGAGGATTATTTCAGCGACAGAAAGAACCTTTTTACTAATGCAGTTTGTATATTTCATTTCTAATCGTGTTCTAAAAAAGGCACAGAACGCCTTCTTATTTTTGTACATGGATGTGTGACTTCCTTTTTGATTAGCTATTTGTCAGTATATGGCTTTCTACAGGCCTACACAGTCAGTGAAGGACTGCTTTCCGAAATCAGCCCAGGATTTTATGGCCCCTGGTCTCCCACCCCTTTGCTACTGAGCCCCCACCCAGTGTGCTCCTAGCAGGTGAACAAGTTCACTCCAAGCTTGTAGCATAGCAGGGGCAGGGGTGGATATGGACACTCCTAAATAAATGGTACTGAAGCTTTATTAGGGGGCAGATACTGTGGCAGATTTGCAAATGGACCCTCACAGCCATGATGCAGAGGCTATAGCACTGGGGGCACCCTGGGGTTCCTAGGCCCTTCCTTTAACCCTTTAAAAGCCAGCTATATTAATTTCACAAAGCTGCCTCTTCAACCATTAAGTGCCGACATTTTGCTCTATTTAAAGAAAGAAAAACAAGCTCACCTTCAGTGCAGGTCTTCTCTTCACCTGGGGGGGGGGGGGCTCTGATAGCCCCCCCAGAGTCCTCAGCGGGCAGAAGGATGCCCGTTACTGCCCGCCCTCCTTCTTTCAGCTCGCCAGCAGTAGCCCCACTATTTCTAGGACAATTCACTCTGCAGTGTGGTGGGGTTTTATTACAGTTAATTTTTTGTAAACTGGTAAGGGGTCCATGAGACTACTATACCAGTTCACAAGACCTGAGGAGCTGGCAAGCATGACTTGCAATTAACCCTTCGTCCCCATTAACTGCTTTCCCAAAGCCCGGGGGTGGGGGAGCAAAATAACCTGCAGCCAGTTTTAAGGGTTTAACCGTTAAAAAATAAAAAAACAGCATGGGGGCACCCAGAGCGTTTTTTTTTTCTTTTCATAAAGTGTCTCCTGGGCAGCAATGGGGGGCTACTTTTATTATGAAAGTTCCTTCACCCAGCGAAGTGGCACGGGCGGCTGCGTGCGCAGGTGTCCCCCCTGCTGTGCCCCACTCCATATTACGTGTGTTGGACTTGTTTGCCGGGCACACGGTTTTTCATATCTCTTTTTCCCTTACTTGATATTGTGTCTTACGTTAATATATATATAATTTTTGCAGTCTTAGGTGTCCCTGACCAGTGGGTAACGTTTTTTAATGTTGCTGTTTTTGCACGTCTTTGCATTGTCAATATTTAGTATTTACTTAAACACTGTTTTATGCACATATACATGTTTATATATTTATATCTCTTGGTGTATTTATCGAATTTTGCACTGTCACTTTATTTAGACTTGATATTGTAGATAGGTTATTTTTATATTTTATAGTAGGTTTAGTGCCGGCACTAAAACGTGGTTATATTTTAAGTCCTTACACGATTTAAATTAAGGAGTTTTCCCAGGTATTGATGGCTTCTTTATTGTTAGCACTGGAAGTATCGGGGATGTGCAGTGCTTTTAATGTGTGTGTTTTGTAATAATTGTTGTCTTTGTGATTTAAATTTAATGTTGGATTATTTTGCTACATGATTGTGGTTGAATTTTTGGTGCTCCTGCCATTAAGGTGTAGAGGGATTGTATCCCCTTAGCCTTTTGTGTCTTGGTTTATTATGAAAGTGCTTAAAAATTACAAACAAGACATTTCATGGTAAAGCCCAAACTCTTCCAATTACTCTGTAATTTTCCTGGAAATGCCTGCGTATATAGCGCAAAAAGTGAAAAATGGCCTGTCAACAGAGGGTCACAAAATCTCTCAAGTTGGCTGACAATTTAAGGGTTAATTCATATAGGTTATTGTTCTGTTTGGGGGACCTTGCAATTTCAGATTTAGCTTGATTTTTACTGTTTGCATATTGATATTTTCAGAAAATTATCATTCTGCCTTTTTATGAATTATTTAGGGAAGTGCTGTGCAACCAGTAAATTCCTTGAGGGTTTGCGTCCGTAAAACTGTGCCCACAACAAGAAGCCTGGTATGCCTAGAAAGCTTAAGGTGTGTACTTTAAAAGACTATATGGTTTGTGGGGTGTATTCAACATCTGGAGGATTGTTTTTATTGAAAAACTGCAAGGGGTGCACAGTAGTTGTATTCTCTTTGAAAATCTCCTAAAGCGCTCTTTTCAGTTTGGGGTCTACTGAAAAATATATGTTACAATTGTAACCGGGAAGGATGGGACTTTTACACACAAAATAACATCTTTTATTTAAAAAAAGGTTAAAAATAGTATTTTTATATTTTTTATTTCACCCAAAAGTATTGAGAAAGTTGAAAAAATTATAAACAAGACATTTCATATTAAAGTCCAAATCAAAATATCATTTTCCTGGAAACTCCCTCAAAACTTACAGTTAAAAATGTACAGCGCAAAATAGTGGCAAATGGTCTGGCAAAAGAGGGTGGCAAAATCAAAACAACTGGACTTGTGTTATTTTCTTGAAGATGTTGTGCTCATCCAACTGACTTTCTCAATTCAGAGAAAGTTGTACAGGAACCTAGCAGTGATCATAGGCGCAGGTGCACACTTACATTTCAAATTGGCGGAGGGTGCCAGGTCTGCGGTGGTGCCGCTTCAGGACAATTAAATCACAAAAGACCTGCACTCCATTGTAAGGTTCCCAAAAGAACTGTATTTAAATCGTCATACAGCTAAGCACAAGCCAAATGATATGCAACCAGTATAGTATAGTCTGTATTTTGCAGTCCATATGTTCCAGCGTTTCAGGGGTATATACTGCCCCCCTTCATCAGGGAGGACTGCCAAACCGTGCCATAAAGAAAAGCCTTAGATATACAGAATGATAGAACCAATTCAAAATTCACACCTGATGTCATAATGAGGTCAGAGACCCGATAAGATTCACATATAGTAAGTACAGCACTATAGGTAAACAATAGTAAAGAAAATAGTAAATAAGAATAATAAATACGAAAAAGCAAGTCCACTGGGGCTCTTTGGTGTAAGGGCATCAAAAGTAGCCCCTCCACTGCCAGCTGCCACCCGCCCTATGGGCTGGCAGCCTGATCCCTGTCTGTCAAGAGACAAAGCAAGGTAGCAATGACAGCCAGGCATTGGAATCTGCCTGGTAACTGATGACGAGTGTAGAGACCGCACTCTGATTGGACCTCGGGGTCTCACACTCATCTCCAGGCACTGAACAGACAGCGCTCCTCCTGGCAATGATAAATGCTAACTCCAATCCACATCCTCTGTCTACCATAAACAGTAGCATATAAAAAATGTATACATTTATAAAAAAACAGCGCACAAGTATTTAAATGACATTAATCAAAAACAATAAGTTAAATAAAAGAAAGCAATAAAAGAAAGTCTCTTCAGAATGGCTGCCACGTGCTGAACTCTTTATCCCCTATGAGTCCAGAGCCACAAATGTCACACTTTAGCCGCCGTAAATCAATGATATCCCGAAGTGCATGCATCAATCCAAAAGGGGACCGCAGTGCCCACCACCTTTAGATGTATGCTTCCCAGATATAGCTGGCCACTGTAGCTTATTCAGAAGATATACTTATATCTCATGCCAAAATCACTTTATATAATCCATGAATATTCCTCCACTCTGCATGCTACATCTGTACATGTTACAAAATACATGAACAACCGTGGATTTTGAGAGTGGAGGAATATTCATTGTGGTGATTTAACCATTTGTTGGATTGCACCGATCGGATGATATAAAGTGATTTTGGCATGAGATATGAGTATCTCTTCTGAATAAGCTACAGTGGCCAGCTATATCTGGGAAGCATACATCTAAAGGTGAGGGCACTGCGGTCTCCTTTTGGATTGATGCATGCACTTGGGGATATCATTGATTTACGGCGGTTGAGAAGCTGACCCTCGCTCTGTGCTAAAGTGTGACATAAACAGTAGCATGACTGGAGTTACTAGGTGTTTGAAGCTAACTTTCATGTTAACACAGAATTGTTAGTTCCAGACAATAGGTGTCAACACCACACCTACTGATGCCTATCCTTGGGGATGCCTGCTGTGTAGAACCCCCAGGGTCACCTGAATAACTCACCTTTCCCTGGGTTCCCACAGCACATTTGTGGTCTGTGGTCACATTTTTGGCATCCTTGGACTGTGGTGCTCTACCGTGTGTTTTTAGCCAATCAGATGGGGGCCTGAGCATGTCTCAGACTAGCGGGAGCCTGGGGATGCAGCCAACAGGCTTGTGTCATCTGGAAAATTTGAGATCAGCCAACCGACGGGATGCAGTGGGTACAGGGATGATTGTATATTTTCATTCTTTTAGTGTGTCTTTTCATGTACTTTAGTGTCATATGATTGCAATGCAAGTTGCTGAACTTCAGTGATTGTCATACATATTAGCCAAGATAGTTCATTTTTTAAAATTTTACCCTAGGTATTGTAAATTATTATCCTTGAATCTAACTCCATTTTGGTGTATCAGAAAGCCCATTCCTCATTTTTTTTCCATCTACATTGTCACATTTAGTGATCAATGAAAAGCGTATATTACTATGTCGCTTTAGTACTGTACACCCCTTCTTTACACATTGTCCTAAGATATGGCATTTAAGACATCAATCATAACACTGGTAACCTGGTGCATTCTAGAGATTTACTATGGGAACAATGCTATCCTACAATATATATGAAAGCTGAGGTTGGCAGTGCCCTTCTAACAACTGAGTCATGTAGAAGAATTCCATCGTGCCCATTGTTTTCTGTGGAGGATGCTCCCAACAATGGATGCACTGTATTGATTCCTAACAATAGCTGATTAATACACTGCCATGCATTGCTCTCCTGATATCCCCAGCCGATGATATGTCGAATTTTACATCTAAATTCTTTCTCAGTTTATTCTGAGCAGTTTTTTAGATTATTTATCTCATCTGTCCTAGCTTTTCCCTATATATCATGATTTATAGAAATCCTTAGCTATGTAACAGCGTGTTGTGCAGAGTGAATAGGATAAAACACAGCCCACTGGTAAAATGTGGCTCATTCCCCAGATCATATATAATACTTTCTAGAAATGTAGCTTAAAAGCTTTTTTTTTTAAATAATATAAATGGCAAATCCTCGGTTGGTAACCAATCTTAAAGCAGACCTTCACCCAGAATAATAGCATATATTATATGTTTCCCACACCCTGTTCATACAGATTGCTCACATTAAAAGTCATCCTACCTGCATCTACTGCATATTATGAGCCTTTAAACACCCAAGATGGCATCTAATGGAGCATCAGGCAGCCTGCAAACAGGAAGGGTTTTCTGACTGTGTCGCTCTGCATTCTGGGATTGCTGTCCTTTCCCTGACCCAAACTCTGCTCTGTCTGTGCAAAGCACAGCTATAACCCACCCCCTGCACTTTATTCCGCTCTCCTCTCCTTAGTATGTGTGATGCTTCTGAGTCAAGATGGCGGCACCTGTATCCTAGAGTCCTGAACAGAGTTGCAGCCCAGTGGGGGAAAGAATAACAAGTAAGTGACACTAAAAATTTAAAATATTTATTAAGGGTTAAGGGTTTGGACTTTTCGTTAAATCATGCTGAAGGTCCGGTTTAAGGGGCATTTATAGATACTGTATTAGCAAACATATTTAAATGATTACTATTGCAAAAAATGGCCAAGTGATTATAATCCATATAAATAGGCTGGATGGCGGGAGGAGGGGTCACTTATACATCTGGTATTAAGAAATTTTTATCCAGGCTTTTTTTTTCAATTTTAATGAAAGGAAGAGGAAATGGGGGGCAGGTTCTGTCACCCCTAATAGATTAAACCTGTCACCCCTGAATTTTATTTCTACATTGTGGGCCCCCCTCCATAATTCTGGATGCCTCCCCCCAGCCTATCTTATAGCCACGGAGACCAACACCTGTGCCGCACAGGTCTTGGTCCACTTTAAGCAAAAAGGGGTGTAGCTGCATTGGGGTCCAATCAAACACTATAGACTGTATGGCTTGGCCCAACCCGGCTATCACATAAAGTTTACGGGGGCCCCCAAACCATACAAGCCATAGGGCCTACATGAGCCATTCATAATCTAGAATCTGCATACAATCTGGAGCTGCCTGCCTGCTCAAAGCATGGGGCATAGACATTACACATAGGTTATGGAGTGGCCCAGCAAGGAACTATAGACTCACTGTTTGGTGATGGGGGGCCCAAACCATACAGTCTATAGTACATCCCAATAACCTATGTGATGGTCATCAGCCCCATTGCAGCAGCACCCATTCTTGCTCAAAGCATGGGGTCCAGCCATTACATATAGGTTATGGAGGGGCTCAGCTGGGAACTATAGACTCACTTTATGGTTTGCGACCCACCCATAACCTTTAAATGATGGCTGTGCCCAGTGTTTGTGGGACATTTAGGCACGCCAGACATGAAGCCCAAATAAACGTAATGGGTGGCCCCAAACCATAAAGGCTATAGCAAGACCCCATAACCTGCTAAACTGGTGGGCCACAATGTCATGATGATGGGGCCCCCCTTGACCTCCTGGGCCTGGTGCAGTGGTACCCCCTTTAAGTTACTTCCCTGTCCTTAGTAAGTTTGCCCCCCCTCCATAAATGTCAGAAGACATTTCCAGAAATAAAAAAACCTTACCTGTCCTGTAGGGACTGGGTGGGGCATATGGCATAAGGGGGTCAACGGTGGGGGGGGGGGGGGGGGGGCAAGGGGAATGTGCTTGGTGCTACTGAGGGAGTTTTTGTTTCTCGCTTAAACAGCGCCAATGTGCAGTAGTGGTTTGACTAATACTGCTGCCACATAAACGGCAAGAACTGAAAAATATAATTCTTTATTATTATTCTTACTACAACACTTGTGTTAGAATCGATCTGTGTCTATTAAAGGTAGCCTCACTTTATTAATTGCAGACAACTGATGTTTCAGATTCATCCAAAGTGAATCCTCACCAGAGAAATAACAAGGAAGACTGACATCCTCTTTATGGGTTTCACAACCTTGATTCTCAGGTTGTACAAAGGGCTTTTGCTTGGGGAGGGCATGCAGGGACTTGGGCACCAGTGCGATTGGGGGCACCTTTATCCCAGCAATCCTATTCATTGCAGACTAGCCAGTGCCACTGTTAGTGGTGCAGGCCACAAGACCTCGTGGGCTAAGTCATGTGGAGAAGGCACAGAATGGTACATACCAGTATGAGACAGCAGCAGCACCCTAGGAGGGTAAGGAGGTGTATTGAGAAACTGTCCTGGTTCAAATTAATTTAGTGTAGCCCAGTTGGCAAGATCTATTTACCATGATCATCATAGTGTCAATGACCTCACTGAGGTTCAGCAAGTGGTCACAACTTACCTGATTGGATAAGCGCCAATGCCCAAACCTTTACATTGACGAATCTCAACTGTCAACAATAGTCTATAGCCCAACACAGCATAATACATCAAAAGGACCAACACTTGTGGGTCCCACTTTGAACAGCGATAAGGAATGGAATAGACAGAAGTCATTATTATATATAAGAGTGATAAAATATGGTGATAAAAAAATAGCTTGAAGAGTAATGAGGAGGTGTGGTACACATTGTAACCATGTAAATCCATGTAGAACCTACCCCTATAAGGTCAATGTCATCAAGCTGACTAAAATACAGGTACAGCTTATGTGCTGCGCTTACTTGTAAGAAATGATTTGGATATGTATCTCTACAAGATTAACGTAGCAAGTCTTGTTTCCTTGACTCATCGTTATAAACATTGCTTTCACAGAATTCAGTGAGCCATACAGCAAATTTAATTTACCGATCTTTCTGCAATTAATAGGGAGCTTTTAGGTAAATGGGAAAGTTATCTCATTTAGTTAATGCATCCATCCACCAACCTCTAATGATTTGGCAGAATATATTACTGTATCTCCATCATCCATTTGCCTTGACTATTTGTGTCCCCTCTACCTAATCTAGCTTTTTACAGCAATATAAAGAATGATCTGGCAACTGAATATTAAGCCACTCCATTAGTTTAGGCAGCTCTGGACCTCTGTGTAGACTAGGGGTCCCAATCATGTAGCTGCTAGACTAAAAGAGATGTGGAGGTCTAGCTCGCTGTTAAACCTGACACCACTTCAAAGACTCTGGGGCCAAGCCAACCTGTAAGTAGAGGGCAGGACCCCTAGCACCAGTGGTATGTATACCACCAATTAGAACCCCTGCTCTAGACATAACCTACTGCTGGCAATACATTTGTAATAACAGACAGCTGACAACCTGGCCACACATTCTGTGCCCTGGCATATATTTTCTGCTAAAGAGGAGTATTCTTCCCCCGTGTAATGGTGGTATAAATTCTAACCTGAAGCAGTGGTGTGCATTACCACCACGCAACCCATTCAATTGCATGGGGCCCCCAACTCTAAGAGCCCCCCAAAACTCTGCTGAGTGAACACTGGAAGCAGCTGGCATCTTACTGTAATACTAGTGTAATACTAGTGCTGAGGCTTCATAAAAAAGAAAGCTGCTTCTCTCCATCATTTGTTCCTCTTTAATATTGTTTTTTATTATATAAAATGCCTTTGATGAGGGTCCCCAGACAAAATTTTGCATGGGGCCCCAGACTTTCTCCCACCGTATTTATATATTTGTAGAAGTAGGCAGCTGCCACTCAAGCCACATTTTCTGGCACTCGGTGCTCCACATCATATTTAAGAAAAAACTACACACACAAAGTGTCGGCGCTCTAAATCTGGTCACTATAGCATAGAGCGCCAGATGCTGTGTGATCAAAGTCTGTTTTTGAACACATATACACCAGTAACAAAGCGAAAACACATGGAATGAAATTGTTTTAACACTGTGACATTAACACTTTAGTGCCAGACCTGCACATGCAATTCTGCAAAAAAATATAAAAAAATTATTAAAGTGTTTGTTTGCAGCCAGGAGAGGTCACACAATGATTTGAGCAAAAAAATTCTATTTTAATTGCCCAAATCGCTATTTAAACACAACCAAATGAACCACCATTGAAATGTATGGCAGAGCGACACTGAGCGAAAGGTAATACATGGCACTGCTGAACCTAGAACGCTGGCGCTATACACTGAGCTGCCTCTAGTAATGCATGTGACGCTACGTGACGCTGTTAGAGGCGCTGACCAGATTCGCTTTCTTAAATGTGGTTTCACATACAGCGCCCAGAGTTCACCCGACGCTACTTGCCGCTAGGCAGCATTACCTGCCGCTAGACTTTCTTAAATAACCCCGATAGTCTTTGACAAGCCGTGCGCTGTGCCGACCCACCAGCTGGGAGGGAGCGCAGGCATATCGCTGCCTCGTTCCCCGCCGCTGACAAATGCGGGCGCAGATAGCGGTTCGTGTGAGCCACTCACCTGGCGCCCGCTGAAAAATAAATAAGGCTCCCTGTCTCTTAATGATCTAGCAGTACAAAAGGTTGTTCTGATGGCATAGTGATTGCATAATCAGATTGTATGGAGCCAGAATCAGGATGAATCTGGATGCAAATCATTGGTTTCAAGAAGTCAAAAGTGACATTTTTAATTAGTTTAATATTCCCCTGCAGAAGCAACATGTTTATTTCACCAGTAATATTTTAAATATTTTTAAGCACCAACACTTATTTTAGACCCAATGGGTTTTGTTCCCTGTGCGGGGGGGGAGAAGGATTTGGAATGCTCATGACCCTCGCACATACAACCCCCAGCAAGCCAGGGATTTCTTACCTGATCCCGCTTCACCTGTGAAACCATTCCTCAGCGATTGGCAGTTAACCAGCTACACATAAAATAGATGGGTCTACTGTAAACACCACATGGGGTTGAAATACATGTGCTTGGGGTTGCCCAAATAAATTTGGCCAAAGTGGGCCCAGGGACGAGGCAAAGTACTCACATGTGCAGTATTCACTGGCGGTCCCACTTGACTCCGGAACGCTGGAGAGGGGATTGAATACACAGTCAAGGTGCAGTTTCAACTGAAGGATGCCCCTCCCTTTATTCAGGCGCAGACGGACAGTTCATCCTTGCATCACAACCGACCTCAGGTTACACGCCAAGTCTCCCTTAGGTCCCTGACTTCAAATATTCATGGGTGGGTGACAGGATCTCCACCTGCACAGGATGCTTACCGGCCTGGTACCCCTCTCTGAGTCCGCAGCTCCTCTTGGTTGCTCCTCTACATCAGGCTGTTCTCACCAGGGCCCACTTCCCAAGTCTGGACATCAAGGTCCTTTCAGCTCACATCTCTCAGCTCAGCTCACTCAGACTGGAACCCTCTGGAACTCCAACTCCTCTACCCCCACCCCTTCTGTTCCTTTTATCCCTCCTGAAAGTAACCAATGAGGTGAGTGGGCTGTACTTCATGTGTGCAAGGAGGCCTTTTACTTAAACTATCTAGTTTAAGTAAACTAGTGGCCTCCTAACGTAATTGCACTACACTAATCGCATTAAACAACTCTAATTATTCAACCTACAGCCTAATCTAATCTAAACCACTACAACCCAGGGTATCCCAGGTGATCCCCCAATTCTCTGGGGACCCCTATCCCACTTGCACCCCTAGCCTGGGAACTATACTGTTACACTACTACTGGAATATGACAGCTTCATATATAAGGAAAGACTGTGTGTGTATAGCTTTCACACTAAATACCCTTTTGTCCCCTGTAGCTTCCCCGTGCAGGTCCAGTGTAATGCAGCTTCTCCATCCAGCACTGTCATCATACTCACTGAGGGTGGGGATCCAGCGATAATGTCTCCCATCGAGTGGGGGCTTAAACAAAGCCCCATGGACAGGGGCGTAACTATAGGGGGTGCATCCACATCGGGGCCAAGCAGGTCAGGGGGCCCTATAATTGCTGCTTCTCTACCTTATGTATCACATTTGTGCCCAGTTGCATGCATCATTTAGAGAAAGAAAACAATTGATTTAAAATACAGAAAAAAGTTTACAGTAGGAGCCTTGACAGTGCCCCATTAGGTCATTGGGACATTGTTTCCCACATTTCTTCTCCATTCTTTTCAATGGAGGGGGTGTGCCAAGGCGGGGTCAGGAGGGATCTACAGTGGTGCATGGCATTTAAGTAAGTGTGTAGATTGCGTGGGGTGTTTTGCAGTGACTCTGACTGTAGTGCAACCCAAATCTGTCATTTTTGACTTTTAGCCTGTTTTAATAACCTTTTAGTACATTTTCTGTTCAGTTAAAATTGTAATAAGCAGATCTAGAGTACATGTATTTGTAGTTGTTGCAGATGTGTAACTGAAAAGTATTTGAAGGTTACACTCTAAAAACAAATTACGTTTTTTAAAATAGGACTTTTAGCATTAGATGAAGATGTTTTATTATGGTTAAAAGGGATGGTTCTGCTTAATTCTATTGAAAAGATCTCAAGATTATCTTCCCCAGATGATCTTCCTATCCAATAAATTTGGAGACAATTAAAGTGGGCCAAACCCCTTGCAGCCGGGCACAGATGAAGAAGGGATTCCTTCTTCCAGCACTGGTGACCTCTTGTGGTGTCCATGGAGCCTTGTTGCCCCCTCAAACCTACTCGATTCATTGCAATGGAGGGGGAGAGCAAAGGCACGCACTCCTGGCCGCGGATTCCCCTCTGATGCAACAAATGGAGAAGGAGAAGCCATATTGATGAACGCCTCTATGTCTGCCTGATGATGGAGGATGTAATTGCTCGTTCTCCCTCACTGGTAAGTATGAGGATGCGGGTGCTGAAAAGAGGAGCTGCAGTGGCAAAAGGGGAGTATAGACTTTCGTATGCTATTGCCTGGAAAGGAACATTAAGTTATTTGTTCAGAAATTGTATTCTAATAAATATGCTTTGGGCTTTATTCATCAAGCCATAGTGGCAGGTAACGATTGGCAGCGACAGGTAACGACAGGTAGCGAACAGTGACCGCTGGGCGCTGTACGCAATACCACATTTATCAAAGCGAACCTCGTGAGCGACTCTAACAGCGACATGAATATTTGTGAGTTAGTCGCACTGAGCTGGCGCTACCGTTTGCTCCCATACAGTGCTGTACTGGTGTTAGAGCGACTCACACAATATATTCCTCAATGCTCCCCAGCGACTGAGACCCTCTGAAACAGCAAACCATGGCCGAGCACAGCGACTACTAGCGGTCACTGTCAATGCCTCGCTACAGATGTTCATCTGTCGGTACCTGGTGCTAGTAAAGAATCAGCCTGCCCATGTTCTATCTTAGTAGCCTGATTGCCTATATAGGTATGAAAAAGCGCTAGATGTTACCATTTTACTACAGTACACTTTTTCTTACTAATATTGGCCATTTATGAAGGAGTCAGAGCTGGGGTTGAAGTCTGAGCCTGATAAAATAGAGGATTCGGGCTTTACCGACTTCACAGCACTGGTGCCCGCGCTGGTTATACACAAATTGGGATGCCCCTTAAGAGAGAGGGAATCGTCAGAACAGGCAGGAAGAGAGTTTGATCCACTGTAATACATGGGATTCAATACTCACCAAGCTACCAAGATCATCTCCAGGACTTTTACTGTAGGGCAGATAGCATAGTCTGTGGTGCAAATATTTTTAATCTGTTCCCTGTTTTCCTTAGACATCAGTGTGACATTCAATGTCCTAATTTATGTCATGATTCCCCCTCTCCCTCATCCCCTTGTATTCCTACAAGCATCCTATCAGAAAATAAACCTGATTCTTCAGAGACTTCCTGAGCACAGGGCCGTAAATTCCTTGCCCTTCCAGAAACAGTTACAACCAATGATATGAAAAGTTGGGGGGAGCACAGCTTGGAGTATAGAGTTACTAAAAGGGTAACTAAAGGAAAGGCGGTGCTCCCCTAAAACAAAAAAAAAGGATTTGCACAGTACCCAACACAAGGAAGAATAGCATTACCCATCAATCCTTGCAGCAGGCTATGCAAATCAACTCTATTTCTACAAATAGTCTGTCCTATAACTTGAATATAAGTTATGCTAGCATCCTGCAGACCCCGCCATAAGGTTTAAGTCAAACTGTCAAATTGGTTCCCCATATTTGATATTGGTCTCAATGTGGACACAGGAAACCCCTTACTCCTGACTAGGACATGCCAGCCATGTACATTTTGATATCTTTAGAAATCCCATTCTAAGGGACATTATGAACCCCATATTTACCAAGTGGGACCTTATGCTCAAGATAGGGGTCAAATTATAAAAGGTTCATTTTTGTCCCCCAAGCTAAAGCCTAATAAAAATATCAGCCTGCCCCCCGCACCCATCCAAGGGGGACGGCATCTGCCTTCCAGCCCCTTACAATCTAGCATAAATCCAGGGGAGAAACTGTTTTCTTGGTCAAATACAGAGGGTCCGATCCATGATCGTGGTGTGTCCGACCCAACTACTCTTCCAAGCCTCGGAATCTGAGGACTTTGTAGCCCTTTATGAGGTATATGATTTTCTGTGTTTTCTCCCCTTTTATTTTCTGCCCTTTTTGTTTTTCTGCACATGTATGTATGTTGTATTATTTTATTATTTGTATTTTTGTCTTTTTTCAATTAAAATTTTTCAACTAAGCACGGACCTACCTTTTTGGCAATTAGAAAACTCCTAACATAGTTTACTTGAAGCTCTAAAAACTACCCTGGTTTCTGAAGATTGTATGATCGCTAGTAAATGTGTATTAACCCATAGACTGTAAGATTGATTGTACCTAATTCATTGTATGATTGGGAAAGCGTATGTAATCATCTCGTGTAACAAGGGTAAATGACTCACAATTGGAGTGCTGCATGGTGACCTTGCCTGTGCCCTGCTTGTGGTGAGGGGTGTGTAGTGACTGTCCATAGCAGAGACGCCAACGTTGGAGACCAGGGTGTGACGGGGATTTGGTTTAGGGGCATGGCTTACTCGCAGGCTTTTGTGGAACAAATATTTTTAACAAAACCTCCAAAATTGAGATCAAAATGCACTTCACATTTAAAGCAGAGGTTCAGGCTATGTCCGCCCTGCTGCTGCATGGCCCCCGATGTGAGATTATACAGCAGGGCCCTTGCCTACAACACACTGTACAGCATTGACTGGCCTGTTAAAAGCATAAAAACTGGCCCCAGCCAGCAGGGATCAGAGGTTGTACTCTATAATTCTAGAGGACTGTTTGAGGAATGAGAGCTATGCCACTCCCCATGTTATTCCTTCTCAGTAGATGAGCCCAGGAGAGCAAGTCGGCATTAACGGGAAGTCTTAGTGCTCTGTTCTTCAGCAATTAATGCATTAAAGCACTTGTGGCAATGATATAAATAAATGTAGCTCAGATCATTTGAGCATGCTATAAACTGATCCAGAGAATGTGCTCTAGCGTGCTTCCTGTACAGATCACAGTGACAACTGGGCACTGAGCAGTTAGCCACCATGCAGATGCACATTTAAATGTGTTTGTACATAGATGGAGCTAGGAATGCTCAGTTCCAGAAAGCAATGTTATAATGTGATAAGAATATTATTCCAAACAGAGCTGCCATCAGGACATCACAGGAATCCTTGCTGTATAGTCCTCAGGAAATTCCTTGCTTTATGCATCTGGGAAATGGGTGAATTGAAAGCTGGCACATATTCAAAATGCCTCTGGTGGGCAAATATTTAAGGGCCATTCATTGTTGCTTTCTGAGGTTTAAAAGGGGACACAAATATGAGCTTGCTATGTGCTATGGGCATTTGCTTGGCGAAGGAAGTAAGGGAGTATATCCTGGGTTAACAGGCACATAGAGGTTTCTTTTTGAGCAGCAGGGTGCTTTTACAAGGGGACAGTGGTGGACTGGAGCCAAAAAATAGATCCAAGATTTTATTGGCCCCTGGCCAGCCCATGACCAGCCAGCCTCATTCCTGCTATAGCGGATGGCCATAGGGAGATTTGGGACAATGCCCAGTGGGCCACACTGCTTTGGGGCCAGTTGGGCTGCTGCTATTTACACCCACATTCAAACCCTGCCCCCTTAGTCTCCCTCTCAGCCCCCTTTACCCAGCCCCACTGTACCCATAAGCCAAGGAGAGTCCTTAATGCTATAGTCCTTGCATCATGGTTAGGGGGCTTCAGCAGGGATACCTAAGGCTGGCCAGGGGCTGGTAAAATCCAGGGCTGATTTTTGTCCCCAGTCCACAACTGGTACCTGCTTATCAGTTGTGGACAATTAAAGAATTGTGGCTGACAGCAAAAGGATGCTAGCATCTCAATGTCACGCTCTGGTAACTCCAGCCCTCTAGGTAAGCCCTCAACCCCCAATCTCCGCAGCCAGCTTCACCTGTAGGAGCCCCCGCTTGCCGGGACGCAGAATACGCCTGCCCGGGATCGGTTGCCCCCAGGACTTCAATGGCTCAAAGGATGAGAGCTTACTGGTTAGAGGTCTGAAGAACCAATGGCTAAGAGCGAGTGTAGCGGAAGTCCAGGGACAGGCCAGAGGTTGACACGGGGAAGTCAATCGAGCTTCAATGCACAAGACAAGCTTGATACTAGGCACTATAACAGGCACTGACACACTGCAGTGGCAATCCCTTTATAGGGGTAGACCCAGCTGGATTGGACAGGGAGGCAGTGGCTGTGATTGGTGCACTTTGGATCTGTGAGCTGATTTGTGCATTTCGGCCCTGTGGTCTGATTGGTGCACTCAGAGAGCTCTGGGCTGATTGCCCCAGCTGAACTCCACAGGCATACTGATCAGAGCTGCAGCTCCTAGGTTTCACTCTTTTAAACAGCCTCCAGTGGCCATTCTGTGTATTGCACCACCGGAGGACATGAGCTGACTGTACACGTGTGCAAGCACGAGTTGAATGACAGTGGGCAAGGGAGGAGGGCTTGCTTGAAGACACATGCGCCGCTGGGGATGGCATCCGAGGCAGAAGCGGCTGCTGGGTAGGAGGATCCCCAGCCAGTTGCCTAAGTGAGTAAATAGGCACGGCACTCCAAAGCATAGATTCAAATGCTTGTATTAAATAGTACTGATCAAAAGGTATCCATTCGCACATAAAGTATAGTAAGAGAATAATCCAAATCATGGCCAGAGAAAAAGCAACAGTCTCATAATCCAACGTTTCGGGGGTCGGATGCCCCCTTTCTCAAGGAGGACTGTCAACCGGGACGTGCTGCATCTCCCTTCAATAAATACACATAGCAGAGTTCAGAGGTCAGGGGATTCCCGCCTGACGTCACTGTGACGTCAGCGGGCGTTGTATGGGGCCCCATAATACACAGTAATATACATACAGTATTAAAAATAATAAAGATGGGGCTGTGACAACTTACCTACATCCACCGGGCCTCCAGACTGCGGAGGACCCGTCACCGCCAGCCGCCGCTCGCCGCACTGGCGGGCAGCGGTTTCCTCGTCTGTCAGCGGGGACAGGGAGCTGGCAGCCGGGCTCCAAATGCTGCCCGGTAACTGATGACGCGGCAGGGGCCGCGATCCGATTGGTTCGCGGCCCCAGTCTCTGTCATCAGCCCGTGAGACAGACAGCGTCTGTCAGAACACTACAGTCTCATGCCAGAGGCTGCAGCGCGTAGGAGACGGCTGTCACGGGTGCTGGCAGCTCCCTGGGTGGCGGTGAAAGCCCACGAGGGCTAGTTAGAGCAGGCAACAATAAAGGCAACATTCATAGTAATTGCAACATTCATAATAATTAACATCAACCATATACATAAAGGGAAGAAAAGCAGGGATTAAAGGAGTGCGGGCCCCAGAGGAAGTAGAGGGGGAGAAAGGTAAGTACCAGCCAGGTGGAAAGATCATAGAGGACCGTGTAGGAAACCGGGATGGGGTCAGCATGGGGGGGGGGGGGAGGAGGGGGGATTGGTAAGGGATAATAGTAGGGGCAGGGGAATCAGAGGGAATGGATAGAAGGGAAGGAAAGGGGCAAGATCACAGGGAGGAATAAGCGTGTTGAGGAAGGAGCTGCATTTCAGTGGCAACTAGCTACAGTCACTTCAACGTCTTGGTAGATAGCAGGCGTATCCAAACGTGGTATTGAGTCCCCTCGGCTGAACCGTATCCAATTTGTGAATCCAATAGGTCTCTCTCTGTAACAGTTTAAGGTGTCGGTCCCCACCCCGGCGCGGTCTTTCCACATGCTCAATCACCATGCCCCGGAGTTCATGAGTCTGGTGTTTATGTGTCACGAAGTGGACTGCCACGGGTTTATCATAGTCCAGGGATTCACCGTTATTGTGTTTATTAATACTCGTGCGTACATCGCTGCGGTGCTGCTGGAACCTCTTCTTAAAGGGGCCTATAGTCTTACCCACATATAACAGGCCACAGGGGCATTTCAATAAGTATACACAGAAATCGGTGAGACACGAGAGTATGCCACGGATCTTAAAGCGCTGTCCAGTGTGCGGGTGGGTGAATTCTGAGCCACGGATAAGAGAGTTACACACGTTGCAATTATTGCACCTGAAGCATCCAGTACGAGTTGAAAGCATAATGGGTTTCCTAGAATATTTTTCAAAGGGGTCGGCCGTAACCAGGGAGTCTCTTAAGTTCCTATTACGCTGATAGACCTTAAGAAACGGTTTCTTGATGACCGGACATACCGTGGCATCAGATGTCAGTATGCACGCATGTTTTTTAATAGTGTGCTCTATGGTGGGAGCAGCCTGGTTGAATGTTAGCATAAACGGGGTACGTTCTTCTTGTTGCCTCCTCTCCTTTTTCTCACCTGCCCAGATTTCTTCAGCACGTTCACGGGCTTGAGTAAGTACAGATTCGGGATACCCCCGAACGCGGAATTTATTCATCATTAGTAATAATTGGTCCATCCGGGTCACTGGATCAGAGTTGATTCTCAGGACCCTTAAGAATTGTGAGATAGGGAGGCTATTTACCAACGGTCTGGGGTGGGCACTGTCGTATCTCAACAGTGTATTCCTGTCCGTGGGTTTGGTATAAAGGCCCGTTGTAATCTGTCCATCGGGCATCTTATTGATAGCTACGTCCAAAAAGGTTACATGCGTGTCTGAGACCTCTGGGTTAAAGGTAATGGTGGGAAAGATGGAGTTAATATATTCCATGAACTTATCAAAGCCATTTCTGTCCCCATGCCACACGGTAATCACGTCATCAATAAATCTGCCCCAATATCTGACATGCTCAGTATATAATGCTGATGGGTATATGTATCTCTCTTCCAGAAAGCCCACAAAAAGATTAGCGAACGCTGGAGCTATGGCACTACCCATAGCTGTGCCAAGGATCTGTTTATAAAAAACATCTTCAAATCTGAAGTAATTATTCTGTAGCACAATCTCGAGTCCTGTGGTGAGGTATTCTGATGGTATTGCCGGGGGTTCGCATGTCAGGAAGTGCTTTACAGCTTTTACTCCCTGATCATTGGGTATGTTAGTGTAAAGAGAGGAGATGTCCATGGTAGCCAACAGGTCATCCTTCTCAATGACTACCTGTCTAAATTTCTCAAGGAAGTCTCCTGTGTCCTTCAGGTAGGACGGTAGCCGCTGCACATACGGTTGTAAGTAATAGTCCAGCCATTGTGCTAGCGGCTTCGTGGCAGAGTCTGTGCCGGCCACTATGGGTCGAAATTTTAACGGGTCACAGCCCTTGTGGACCTTGGGGAGGCCATAAATCACAGCCGTGATAGGGTGTTCAATCTGGATGTATTTGGCAGTATTCTCACTTAGCCATCCATTCGTGACCCCAAGAGAAACATATTGCTGCACAGCATTCTGTATTCCCCATATGGGATTGCCTGAAATGGTCTCATAGCTGACAGGATCCGCAAGCATCTCTAAGATGCTGTCACGATATTGTCTATAATCCCTCACCACTATAGCCCCGCCCTTGTCGGCAGGCTTGATGATGATCGAGGTGTCCTGTTTTAGGGCAGACAGGGCAGTAAGTTCACCTCTGGTGAGGTTAGGGTGATATTTCTTGGTTTTCATCATTCGTACAGTCTCGGCCCGGACGGTTTTAATATAGCTTTCAATGGAGCCAAAGTGGCCAGGGGGTATGAACTGGCTCTTAAGTTTCAAGTTCGTGGGGCCTGATTGGACGCCATCCCGGGGGTCAGTGGAGGAGCGTGAAAAGAATTGTTTCAATTTCAGTGTTCGCTCCAGTTTAAACAGTTCAATGTCAAATTTGAATGCATCAAAGCGTGATGTAGGGCAATAAGAAAGTCCCCTGCTTAGCAGGCTTACCTCATCACTGTTGAGTGGTCTGGAGGACAAATTCATAATTGGGGTCTCTTGTTGGCTGATCTCAATGTCATGGACCCGTTGTCGTCGCTTCTTGCCGCCCCTCCTGGGTCGTTTGGTCCAGTAGGTCCCCGAAAATGGGGTTCACGATTCTTGCTTCTTGTACTCCTCTTTTGGCCCCTGGAATGTGGTTCACTGTCTGAGGACAGGTTTTCCGAAGCCGGGTCACTGTCTGATGTATGGTATGGTTGTGATCTGTTATACTGCCGTCTTGTTGAAGTGGCTGCCTGTCTCCTGAACCGTTGTTGGTCTGAATCTTTATCAGATAGCCAAAGGTAGACACGATTCTCCGAGTAATCGAGACACACTTGTCTAAATTTCTCTCTTTTATATCTCTTAAGTTTTTCAGTATAATTCAATATCTCAGTCTCAAGGGATTTAAGGTCCACCTCAGGTTTTCGTTGTTTCAGAGATGCCCTCCTGTACACGAAGTTCAAGTGTGTATATTTCCCGATTGATCTGGCACAACTGTGCTCTTACCTCTTCAATAACAAGGATCATGTAGTTTAAAGAATTTTGGTTTGAAACCTCACACCACCGCTCACAAAACTCAGGTTTATTTCTTCCGCTATTTACTCACTTGGATATATAGCGGCGCCACCGCGGCCCTGGTACCCACCACTTATGTTTCTGTAAGAGTGCACCAGCAACACTGGACTTTTGCACAGCCAGTTGCCTAGGGACACTACGGGCACGGGCTGAAGGCAAGTCATTCATGACATTACCCCCCCCTTCAAGAGGGGCCTCCGGACCCTCACCAGAATCCACAGGACAAACGCCCCGAATAGTTCCGACAGACTTCAACAAAGATACACGAGGTACCCTCCTGGATGGAGAGGCAGGCGGACAAACACTCTGAGACCTGGGTTACGCCAACAGTAATGCTAGAGCAGTGTTCTACACAGTGTGGGCCCCATCCTGTCAATTCCCCAGTTTTCCAATTAAGGGTAGGGTTGTGCACCTTCAACCAAGGGAACCCTAAGACAACCGGGGTTTCAGGGCAGTCAAATACAAAAAATTCAAGATTCTCAGAATGGGAGGGTCCCACAACTAGGCTGATAAAAGGGGTTTTGGAGGTTACAGTTCCTCCACGAACAGGAGTATTATTAACAGCCAAAATCTGAAGGGGCTTCCCAAGGGGAATAACTGGAATGCCTAAGGCGGCCACTATGGATTTATCCAATAAGTTGCCCACTGCTCCGCTATCGACAAAAGCGGGGATGGATTTCCTGGACAACTCCCAACCCAAAGTAGCAGGTAACAACATTTTATTTCTATGAAGGGAAGTTACCTGACCGTCCTGACAAACTTTCTCTATCTTGTCAGGACGTTGCAATCCCGCCAAAGGTCTTTTATTGGGGCAGGTCCTAACCAGGTGACCAGAAGCTCCACAGTACATGCACAGGCCTAAGGTGCGACGTCAACTCTTTTCATCTGGGGAAAGGTGAGTAGCACCGAGTTGCATAGGCTCTTCAGGGAGCGAAGATGAGATAACACCCACAGGGGATGACTCCTGGTGGGAAGATTCTCGGAAGTGAAAGTGATTCTTCTCTATATGTCTCTCCCGTAGCCGTCTGTCAATTTTAATGGCCATAGGCATGAGTTCATCCAGACTTCTGGGGTAAGGAAAATTTGTAAGAACATCCTTAACACCCTCTGAAAGTCCAATTCTATACTGACTACAGAGAGCAGGATCATTCCAGTGGGATTCAATCGCCCAGCGGCAGAATTCGGCACTATATTCCTCTGCTAAACGCTTCCCCTGTTTCAGGCTTCGAAGCCTGGCATCGGCGGTCGAGGTCTTGTCAGGGTCCGAATACAGGATCTCCATAGTGGAGAAAAAGGCTGAGACAGTTTGCAAGACCTCAACTGTGGGCGCTAAGCCAAACGCCCAGGACTGTGGATCACCCTGGAGCAGAGAGATAACCAGGCCCACCCTCTGCAATTCGGTGCCCATTGAGTCAGGTGGTTTATTGCGGCTGCCATGCCATGCACTTGTTGTACAAGTCCTTTCATATCAAAATGTTCCTGAGTGGCCACTCTTTGAGTGAGTTGGTTTATCGCTGTGGCCATAGCTTGCACCTGCTGTACCAGGTCATCCATGTTGTGGCCTGTTATAATGTCACGCTCTGGTAACTCCAGCCCTCTAGGTAAGCCCTCAACCCACAATCTCCGCAGCCAGCTTCACCTGTAGGAGCCCCCGCTTGCCGGGACGCAGAATATGCCTGCCCGGGATCGGTTGCCCCCAGGACTTCAATGGCTCAAAGGATGAGAGTTACTGGTTAGAGGTCTGAAGAACCAATGGCTAAGAGCGACTGTAGCGGAAGTCCAGGGACAGGCCAGAGGTTGACACGGGGACGTCAATCGAGCTTCAATGCACAAGACAAGCTTGATACTAGGCACTATAACAGGCACTGACACACTGCAGTGGCAATCCCTTTATAGGAGTAAACCCAGCTGGATTGGACAGGGAGGCAGTGGCTGTGATTGGTGCACTTTGGATCTGTGAGCTGATTTGTGCATTTCGGCCCTGTGGTCTGATTGGTGCACTCAGAGAGCTCTGGGCTGATTGCCCCAGCTGAACTCCACAGGCATACTGCTCAGAGCTGCACCTCCTAGGTTTCGCTCTTTTAAACAGCCTCCAGTGGCCATTCTGTGTATTGCACCACCGGAGGACATGAGCTGACTGTACACGTGTGCAAGCACGAGTTGAATGACAGTGGGCAAGGGAGGAGGGCTTGCTTGAAGACACATGCGCCGCTGGGGATGGCATCCGAGGCAGAAGCGGCTGCTGGGCAGGAGGATCCCCAGCCAGTTGCCTAGGGACACTACGGGCACGGGCTGAAGGCAAGTCATTCATGACACTCAACATGTCGGGATGTGTGCGATCAGGCATGCTGGAGGTCAGATTTTAGTTTAAACCTAAACAAACTACAATAATCAGAGAAAGTATGATCTATCCAGCTCCTTATTAGCAAAATATAGTGTAAAGGCCCTTGAACATTGTGCACATGTACAGTCACACATAAAATGATCTCTTCCTGGAGATTAGAATGCACCCTGTGAACACAACACATGCATCAGCGGCAAAAGTAATATTCCTCTAGGTTATTACTAATGGCATCAATATTCACCCAAATAATGTCTCCACTTGAGGCTCACTGCTCTTTAATACCAATTGTTAGTGGAGTATCCACTGTTTTTGGGCACTTTTTTGTCATTACAGTTTAATACCAATTGTTCAGGGTCCTTGTGTATCACTACTCTTTAATACCACTTGATCAAACCAGTTGGGTGTCACTACTGTTTGATACCACTTGCTCAAACCACTTGGATGTCAGTACTGTTTAATACCACTTGTTCAACCCACTTGGGAGTCACTACTCTTTAATACCACTTGCTCAACCCACTTGGGTGTCACTACTCTTTAATATCACTTGCTGAAACTACTTGGATGTCCCTACTCTTTAATACCACTTGCTCAAACCACTTGGGTGTCACTACTTTAATACCAATTGTTAGGGGAGTATCCGCTGGTTCAGGGCACTTGAGTGTCACAACTCTTTAATACCAATTCTCAGTGGAGTATCCACTGGTTTAGGGCACTTGAGTATCACTGCTCTTTAATACCACTTGGATGTCAGTACTGTAAGGACATTTATTTAGGGAAATTGGGTGGAGTGAGGACTAGATAGGTTGTTAAGCATGCTATGTTGAGTGTCAGCACTGTCTTTAATACCTATTATTTAAGGCACTTGTGTGTCACTACTCTACACTACTCTCTATACTTTAATAGCGCTTGCTCAAACCACTCTTTAATACCAGTTGTTAGTGTGGTAGCCACTGATTCTGATGGGATGCTCTGCTCGGCTCCCTGGGAACTCGAGGTGGCGGATAAGGTGAAGACAGCAGAGATGGTGGCCAGTGGTGGCAGCGGGCGGCGGCAATGGCGGAGATAGCAGATGGCAGTGATAATGAGGGCAGTGGACACCGGTATTGTTTATGTCTATATTTTTATGTCAACAGGAGTTAGCTGCTGCAGCGTGGGAACTGGGGAAAGTAAGTCTGCATTTGTCCGATAAGACATCCCCCCCTTTTAGGAAAAATAAGTGCATCTTATAGGGCAAAAAATACAATACATTTAAAATAAAAAAAAAGGATGGCCTCCCCTGCCCGAGGCAACCAGCCCAAAGCACCAGTCAGGGACTGGCAACCCAGGGCGCAGAGACCAAAAAGCCAACCCCTGGCCCTGCGGCCCTATGACCTTTGGTACAGGACTGGTGCAATGGCCACTGGGCTCTTTTGTACCCTCCATACTGGTGCAGGTAATCGGATGGGGGGTTTCGATGCCAGCAGGGAGCAAGCTGCCCCCCTTTGAACTGTTAGAGGCATCCTTTGGGTACCGGGGGATACATTTGGGTAACAGAGGGACACAGATCCCCCATTCTTCTAGGTGTAATGCAGGCTGCCAGAGATTGAAATTTAGGTCCTGCAGAAGCCTCTGTGGAATCCCCCCCATGTGACTATCTTCAACGCTGAGAGAGAGGGACATTGAGTGGATTCCCAATTCACCTTTGACAAACAGCATAGGGATTGTTAAGCCAGCAGGGCCAGGGGCCGGCCATGCGGCCTCTGAGCCCTGGGTAGCGGGTTCCTATGTATGGTGCACTGGCCTGGTTGGCAGAAATAAAATTAAATAAAAAAGAATAAAAAAACCTGGAGAAAGGGTTGGACAAAGCAAACATTGCATGCTCCTATTTGTTTTATGACATCAGGTGACATGTAATATTCAGATAACTTCAAATTTTAATTAAGACCTAGTATTAGTATTGTCTGGTTTGGTGTACTTTTGGTTTCACTTTGGTGTGCACTTTAGACAATATAGTGAATACTGATTGTGACTCGTAGGATTAGGTTATTTTGATTTTTTGACTTCAGTGTTTTATTGATAATTTTGGCTATAAATATCTAATTATTGACCTATAGGATATTTAGGGATTATCTTGTACTGTATACTGCACTGATTATTTACCTGTATCGGATGGTGTTTTCATATATATTACTTTATTGAGTATAGGCATCTTATAGTATTGTTCCACAAGGGGAGGGTATTCTTAACTTTTCTGGGTTTGGAATCACTCTGTGGCTCATTAATAAGATCAACATGGTAAATGACATTGTTAAAAGCAGAAGGATCTATTTATGTCTTTCTTTGATGATGTTATTCAACCTGCATGAGTTGGGTATACAGCAAATTGGGGGGGGGGGGACAAAACTGCAAGACATCCAGATGTATTATGCCACTTGGGAAGATTGTTACCAAGCCCTATAGGACAGGTTTTGGTTCTCTTATTTCATACAGGAATCATATTTGATGTGAACATATCTTATTAGCCCTGTAACTAGGTAACTACTGAATTACAAGTTATGGGCTTGAGAGAGGACTGAGACCAAAAATCTGCCCAGGGTCAATGGCCATGGGTTTTGGCCCACTTTAAAGGAACAATTTACTAAGCTTTGATTGTTTGAATGGAGGTTTCGTGAAATTCTCAAGTAATGTCATTGATGGTGCCCCTGCCCAGTTATACAGATGAATATTTATTAGTTTTCAAATATTAAAGTGTGGGGCAGCACAATGCAGGGTGGCAGAAAATCTTACCTGTCTTACCCTAATAACCATTGCAATTAAATCAAAGTGAAGGAGTGCAAAGCAATGTGGCAAAAAGCTCATTCATAATAAACCTTAAATCTCTAAGCAATTTGCTTTTCAATAGAAATTTAGAAGATTTGACTGCTATTTGTTCCAGTTTTTGCATCAGTCCCCAGCTTCAGTCTGTGGAGTCACTGATTTTTATTTCCTGGCAGCAGTCGGGGGAGTGGTAAATAATGGGTGTGCTTTGGTATGAAGAATATATACACATTTTCTTATAATGTACTTCATTACAAATTGTTACAAAAAGGAGGTATAAGAATTCTCTAAACAGCACTGATACTAATCCAGATGATTCACAAGTTGACCAGGGTCATCCTTGAGAATTTATCAGGCATTTTATTTCTGTATGTCATAGGACATAATTTATTAAATCCAGTGGACAGTTGTCGCATTCCCCTGAAGGTGGTAGACCAACACTAGCTCGAAATATATAAAATGCTTATGTTTTATATAAAGCATATACATCTGTTTAAAGGAAATATTTCAAACCCATCTGACCCTCCCATGTTCCACCCCATCAATTATGATCATAGGTATGCATGGAACAGTAGCTCCAGCCTCCATGACATGTGTGTGCAAACTGAACAGCTGTTCTTATTTCTGGTATACATTCTAATAGTAGTAGTAACAGGCTTTTTTCTTAAAGTACCTCCATCACCAAATCCAAGCACATAGATTAATCTCCCAATTGAAAAGTAATATTATTGCATTCAATTGTATCAATTGAGGCTCCAACCTTTATTTTCCTGGAAAAAGTCAGAGCAAGCCTATTGAGTTCAATAGAGGCATATCTGCTGCTGCATGCCCTGAAGCATCCGGCTGCCTCTCCTAGGACAAATTCACTTTAAGGGTGATGTGGAAGGGTTTAAGTTACTTGAAAAAATAACTGCATGAAACACAATGTAAAAGGCCACTAACAAACAGGCCATACTGGCCTGAAAA